>JANJGN010000027.1:1437500-2924734 GCA_026770705.1 Isurus oxyrinchus | reverse complement strand
TGGAGAGATGCGGAGGAGGAGGAGGAGGAGTGTAGAGAGGGAGAGGAGGAGTGTAGGGAGGAGGAAGTAGAGTGTAGGGGGAGTGCAGGGAGGGAGGAGGGTTGGATGGAGTTGTAGAGGAGGGAGGAGAAGTGGAGTGAAGTGGAGGGGAGGGAGCGAAGGGGAGTGGAGGCAGGGAGGGAGCTAGGAGGAGTGGAGGGTTGGAGGAGGAGGGAGGGGAGGAGGAGTGGAGGGAGGGATGGGGAGAGTGGAGGTTGGAGGAGGAGCGAGGGGAGGAGGAGTGGAGGGAGGGATGGATGGGGAGGAGGAGGAGTGGAGGGAGGGAGTAGGAAGAGTGGAGGGAGGGAGGGGAGTAGGAGTGGAAGTAAGGAGGAGGAAGAGTGGAGGAGGGAGGAGGTGTGGAGGGGGGAGGGGAGGGGGTGAGGCATGGAGGGTATGGGGTATGAGGGAGTGGGAGGGAGGAGGAGGTAGACGGAGGGAGGAGGAAGAGTGGAGGGAGGGAGGAGGTGTGGAGGGGGGAGGGGGAGGGGGTGAGGCATGGAGGGTATGGGGTATGAGGGAGTGGGAGGGAGGAGGAGGTAGACGGAGGGAGGAGTAAGGGAGGGTGTTAAGAGGAGTAGGAGGAGTGGAGGGATGGAAGAGTGGAGGGAGGGAGGGAGAGTTGAGGAAGGGAGAGAGGCAGAGGGAGGGGTAGGGGAGGAGGATGGTACGATGAGGGAGGGGGAGGGAGTGAGGAGGAGGGGAGGGAAGGAGGCACAGAGGTGGATGTAGGAGGAGTGGAGGGGGGGGAGGAGGAGCTGAGAGAGGGAGGGTGGAGTGGAGGGAGGGTGGGGGAGGAATGGAGGGGAGGAGGAGTGGAGGGAGGGAGAGGGACGAGAAGGGGGGGTGTAGTGGATGGAGGGGCTAGAAGGAGGAGTGGAGGGATGGAGGTGGATGAAGGAGTGAGGAGGAAGAGTGGCGGGAGGGAGTGAGGAGGAAGAGTGGAGGGAGGCAGTGAGGAGGAAGAGTGGAGGGAGGGAGGTGGAGGGTAGGAGGGCATGGAGGGAGGGAGCGGAGAGAGGGGATGAAGGGGGAGCGATGGAGGAGGAGTGGATGGAGGGAGGTGGAAGGGAGGGTGGGAGGAGGAATGGAGGGAAGGAGGAGTGGAGGGAGGGGGAGGGAAGGAGGAGTGGAGGGAGGGGGAGGGAAGGAGGAGTGGAGGGAGAGGGAAGGAGGAGTGGAGGGAGAGGGAAGGAGGAGTGGAGGGAGGGGGAAGAGGAGTGGAGTGAGGGAAAGGAGGAGTGGAGGGAGGAGGAGGAGGAGTGGAGGGAGGAGGAAGACGAGTGGAGGGAGGGGAGGGGGAGCAGGAGGGGTGGGAGTAGAAGTAGAAGGAGGGAGGAAAGAGTGGAAGGAGGAGAGGAGGATTGGAGGGGAGGAGTGGAGGGAGGGGACGGAGGAGTGGAGTGGAGGGAAGGAGGGGAGGGGGAGGGATGTGGATTGGAGAGAGGGAGGAAGGAGTGGATGGAGAGGGAGGAGAAGTGGAGGGAGGGGGCTAGGAGGATTGGAGAGTTGGAAGATGAGTGGAAGGAGGGAGAGGATGAGTGGAGGGAGGGAGGAGGAGTGGAGGGAGGGATGGGGAGGAGTGGAGGGAGGGGGACGAGGAGTGGAGGGAGGGGGACGAGGAGTGGAGGAGGAGGGGGACGAGGAGTGGAGGGAGGCGGGGAGGGGGGCGGGGGGGTGAGGATGGGGGCGGAGGGGAGTGGGCGGAGGGTTGGGGGAGAGAAGAAAATTAGAGGTGTAGGGAGAGAGGGAGGAGGTGAGGGGGAGGAGGTGCGAAGGGGGGGAGGGGGGTGAGGGTGTGAGGGGAAGGGGGCGAGGGGGAGCGGTGGGGCAGAGAAGAAAAATAGAGCTGTGGGGAGAGGGGGGAGGAGGGGAGGGGAGAGGGCAGGGGGCTGGAGGAGGGGGAGGGTAAGGAGGGTAGGCGGCGTGACGGGGAGGGGGGAGAGGGGAGGAAGGAGGGGAAGGGGATTGGGGAGAGGGGAAGGGGGTGTGGAGAGGTAAGGGGGAGGGGGAGGGGGCGGGTGGAGTGAGGAGGGGAGGTGGGGAGGGGGAGGAGGGGGTGGGGAGGGGGAGGGGTGCGGGGAGGGAGGGATGGTAGGGGGGAGAGAGGGGGGACAAAGTTGGGGAGAGAGGGGGAAGCAAGTGGGAGGGGTAGAGAGGGGGAGAAGTGAGATGGGGAGAGGGAAGAGAGGAGTAGAGATGGGGGTTGGGGTTACTCAAGATAGAGGTTGATATATTTTTGTGGACTGAGGAAATTAAGGGGTATGGGGATAAGGTGAGAAGGTTGAGTTAATGTGGAAGATCAGCCATGATCTTGTTAAATGTCGATCAGGCTGGCAGGATCAGATAGC
This sequence comes from Isurus oxyrinchus, assembly GCA_026770705.1. Taxonomy (NCBI): domain Eukaryota; kingdom Metazoa; phylum Chordata; class Chondrichthyes; order Lamniformes; family Lamnidae; genus Isurus; species Isurus oxyrinchus. The sequence continues at coordinate 2,922,344 of JANJGN010000027.1, read as the reverse complement.
CTACTGTTTCTTACATTCTTATGTAAAGTGAGTTATGAGTGTATCCTTGGAATAGGCTGAAGACCTATCTCACTACACATCCAGAGGCACAATGACTGAATGCGAGAGCTGGACTAAGGTTCTTCATTATACTAAGAGGACACCCAACGCATCGCTCACAGTGAGCTGGTAATTATGCTGCTGAAAGAGAAGTGCCAATTGGCTGATGAAAGGATTTAGAAGGTAATTTGTAATAGGCAGACTGATGAGTATACAGCCCTGTCTCATTTAGTAACACACTTAGCTCTTGAGTCAGAAGGTTCAAGCCCCCTCCAGAAACTTCAGCATTTAGCTGACACTCACTAATGTAGGAGCGCGGCGCTGTTGGAGGTGCTAAGATGTTAAATAGGAGCCCTTTATACTCTCTGAGGTGAACCGGAATGGGAGCAACATCTTTGTGGGGAGGTTTGCCAGTGCTGTTGGGGAGGGTTTAAACTAACTTGGCAGAGGGATGGGATCCTGAGAGGAGGTTCAGCACGGGGAGATGCACAGTCAAAATTAGAACAGCAAGTGAGTCTGGAAGGCATAGAAATTATAGGCCAGTTAAGTAAGGCACAGGGAGCTTGGCAAGGTTGGATAGTACTTATTTTAATGCAAGGAGGCTGACGAATAAGGCAGATGAGTTGAGGGCACAAATTAACATATGGAAGTATGATGTCATTGCTGTCACAGAGACATGGTTGAGAGAGGGGCAGGATTAGCAGCTCAATATTCCAGGATATAGGCTCTTCAGGTGAGACAGGGAAGGAGGTAAAAGAGGAGAGAGTATCGCAATATTGATCAAGGAATCAATTACAGCAGCAAGGAGAGATGACATCTTAGAAGGCTCCTCAAATGAAGCCATATGGGTAGAACTTAAAAACAAAAAAGGAGCAATCACATTGCTGGGAGTGTACTATAGGCCCCCAAACAGTCAGAGAGAAATAGAAGAGCAGATATGTAGGCAAATTTCAGAGAAATGTAAAAATAATAGGGTAGTATAGTGGGGGATTTCAAGTTCCCCAACATTAATTGGGTTAGTCATAATGTGATAGGTTGAGAGGGAGTGGAATTCTTAAAATGCATCTAGGAGAGCTTTTGAAGCCAGTCTATAGAAGGTCCTACAAGAGAGGCGGGGGGGGGTTCCTGGAATTAATTTTAGGGAATGAAGCCGGGCGAGTGGTAGAGGTGACACTGGGGGAGCATTTTGCAGATAGTGATCATAACTCTGTTAGATTCAAGGTTGTTATGGAAAAGGACAAGGATGGGCCAGAAATCAGAGTTCTAAATTGGGGGAAGGCCAATTTTAATAAGATCAGGTTTGATTTGGCCAGAGTGGGCTGGGAGCAGCTACTTTTAAGTAAATCTGTGTCAGAGCAATGGGACTCATTCAAGATGGAAATAGGGAGAGTACAGGGCCAACATATTCCAGTAATGATAAAGGGTGGGACCAACAAATCTAGGGAACCCTGGATGTCGAGGGATATACAGGATTGGATAAAGAGAAAAAAGGAGGCTTATGGCACATGTCGAGGACTCAAAACAGCAGAAGCCCTAGAGGAATATAGAATGTGTAGGGTGGAACTTAAAAAGGAAATTAGGAGAGCAAAAAGGGGGCATGAAAAAACATTGGCAGGTAAAATAAAGGAATATCCAAAGTTATTTCACAAGTACATTAAGAGTAAGAGGATAATGAGGGAAAGAGTAGGGCTCATTAAGGACCATAGTGGTAATTTGTGTGTGGAGCCAGAAGACGGAGGTAGGGTTGTAAATGAATACTTTATGTCAGTGTTCACAAGTGAGAGGGACGACATGGGTATGGAAATCAGGCAGAAGGACTGATATAGTAAAAGAAATTAGCATAGAAAGGGAGGAGGTTCTAAGTGGTCTGGCAGGTTAAAAAGTAGATAAATCTCCAGACTGGAATGAAATGTATCCCAGGCGGTTGAGTGAGGCAAGGGAGGAGATAGTGGGGCGCTGGCAACAATTATTCAAGAGGGAGGAAGGGATAAACCAGGGAACTACAGGCCAGTCAGTCTAACCTCAGTGGTGGGGAAACTATTGGAAGCAGTTCTGAGGGACAGAATTAATCTACACTTGGAGCGGCAGGGATTAATCAAGGACAGTCAGCATGGTTTTGTTAAGGGGAGGTCATGTCTTTTGATTGAATTTTTCCAAGGATTGACCGGTTGTGTAGATGAGGGCAATGCATTTGACGTAGTCTACTTGGACTTCAGCAAGGCTTTTGATAAGGTCCCGCATGGGAAACTAATATCGAAGGTAAGAGCCCATGGGATCCAAGGCAATTTGGCAAATTGGATCCAGAATTGGCTGAGTGGCAGGAAGCAGAGGGTGATGGTCGAGGGGTGTTTTTATGACTGGATGCCTGTGTCCAGTGGGATTCCACAGGGATTGGTGTTGGGACCCTTGCTGCTTGTGGTATATATAAACGATTTAGACTTGAATGTAGGAGGGTTGATCAGTAAGTTCACGGATGACACGAAAATTGGTGGGGTGGTAAATAGTGAGGAGGTTAGCCTTAGATTACAGGAGGATATAGACAGGCTGGTCAGATGGGCTGATCAGTGGCAAATGGAATTTAATCCGGATAAGTGTGAGGTCATGCACTTGGGCAGGACAAACAAGGCACAGGAATACACAATGAATAATAGGACCCTGGGAAATACCAAGGATCAGAGGGACCTTGGTGTGCATGTCCGCCGGTCCCTTAAGGTAGCGGGACAGGTAGATAAGGTGGTTAAGAAGGCATATGGGACACTTGCCTTTATTAGCCCAGGCATAGGTTATAAGAGTAGGGAGGTTATGCTGGAACTGTATAAAACACTGGTAAGGCCACAGCTAGAGTATTGTGTGCAGTTCTGAAATCCGTATTATAGGAAGGATGTGATTACACTAGAGAGAGTGCAGAGGAGATTTACCAGGATGTTGGAGAGTTTTAGTTATAAGGAAAGATTGGATCAACTGATGTTATTTTCCCTAGAGCAGAGGCGATTGAGGGGGAACATGATTGAGGTGTATAAAATTGTGAGGGGCATAGATAGGGTTGACAGGAAGGAACTTTTCCCCTTGGTGGAGGCATCAATAACCAGGGGGCATAAATTTAAGGTAAGGGGCAGAAAGTTAGAGGGGATGTGAGGAAGAATTTTTTCACCCAGAGGGTGGTGGGAATCTGGAACTCACTGCCTGAAAGGGTGGTAGAGGCAGAAACCCTCATAACATTTAAGCAGTATTTGGATGTGCACTTGTGTTGCCATGGCATACAAGGCTTTGGGCCTAGTGCTGGAAAATGGGATTACAATAGTTAGGTACTTGTTTGACCAGTGCAGACTCGATGGGCTGAAGGGTCTTTTTCTGTGCTGTAGACCTCTATGACTATTTGAAAAAGCGCAAGCAACATTTATCTCTGAACTAAAACAGATTATCTTGTCATTATTACCTGCTGTTTGTGGGATAATGCACACACTCTACTGTATTTCCTATATGACAGCAATGATCAAAATAACCTAATTGGTTGTAAAGTGCTTTGGAAAATCCTGAGTTTAAGAAAGGTGCTATAGAAATACAAGTCTTTGCTTTTTTTTCTAGTAGAAATGGTTCTCGAATGGGTTTTAAAATAATTACTGATTTCCTAACATAGGTAGATTTTTTTCCCCAAAAGTATACTTTATTAGTAGAACATCTAAAAGAACATTCCAAAACATTTCAAAATGGTCATAACAGAAAGTGCAAAAATATTCAACTTTTTTCCATATAGCATGTTGCACTCTGAGTTGCACATTCACTGACTTGCTTACAGCCCGAGGAGTTCTACATGGTTACCAGCTCCTCGGGCACTATGGCTGAAAGGCCTTAGATAGTGGCCTTTCCCCATTGCGCCTTGGCGGCAACTGCTCCAAACTTTAGCGCATCCCTCAGCACATAGCTCTGGACCTTGGAATGTGCCAGCCTGCAATGCACAGTTGAGGACAACTCTTTGCACTGGAAGCCCAATAAGTTTCGAGCAGACCGAAGAGCATCTTTCACCGAGCAGATGACCCTCCAGCAGTTGTATCTGTCCTGCTGTCTGTTTCCAGCATTTTCAATTTTCATTTTAGATTAATTTAGTTTATTCCCTTCCGTGTACTTGTTACATAAATAAATGTTAATCCACCTGCTTCTCACCATGAAACTGGGTATTTGTTCTTCCACAAAAATAGTTTGTAACGTTTTTCCATAGCTCTTTTCTGTAGGTAAATAGTTTACAATCTTTTAGCTTTATCTCATACACTGAAGCATGGGAATTTTCCAGGTGTGTTTAAAACAAATACTCTTATTCAGCTACAAAGCTGATTTTGTCAAGGCCAGTTCATCACTGTATGTTTTCTGCCAGAAATCAGCAGGGAGCAAGCAATCAGGTTTATTTGATCAACAGTAAAAACTTGGTTAAAACTTGGTTAGAGGAAATAAGTACAAATTTCGCGCAAAACATAATTTTAATTCTCTTTTCCAATGCTTTCTTGAGAAACTGACTTAAATAGCTCCATATTTTCAACACTGAGGCAGATTGTTCAATTGTTTTAGAATTTTTTTTATTGTGTGGTACAAGAAAACTAAAAAACTGAAGAAAAGAATCATTTGTATCTTTTTTCTCCTTACCTAATGTCGCTGCAGCATTAATAACCCTGTGTTATTGAAATACTCTGCTCCAGAGAGCCAATTTTAAAACTGTTATTGGCCCTAGCAAGACCACAGCTGGAGCACTGTATACAGTTTGGTCTCCTGATTTCAAAACAGATGTTTAGCCACTGGAGGGGCACAGAGAAGAGCTTCACAATTGACCTAAAAACTGGTGCCATTTTGGAAACAGGAGGGAACTATACAAGATGGATGGGTTGCCAACTGAATGGGATTGGGACCAATGTCCTTAAGGGAAAGTTAACTAGTATAGTGGGGAAGGTTTAACTAATTTGGCAGGGTAGTGGATACCTAGAAACATTCGAGGAGAAAAACTAGTTGAGTAGAGGACTTGGAATAAAGAGTAGTCCAGAAATAGGGGGAAATGCAGCAGAGGAGCGATGCAAAGCAGACAACATATGACATAAATGCATGCAGAATGGTAAATAATGTTGGTGAGCTGTAGGCACAAGTTGCCACATGTGATTATGATATAATGGCAATAGCAGAGACTTAGTTGAAACAAGGTGAGTACTAGAAATCTAACAGAACTGGCTGCACTTTCTTTGCATGTTTCTGTTTTTTTCTTATTTTTAGCTTGCAGTCAGCAGTTCACCTGCTCTTACTTTTCTTGTCTTATCGCCATTCCCTTTGCTCCTGTAACTTCTGTCATTCAATCTCTCCTGTCTTCCACACTATCACGGGCCTTCCTTTTGCCCTTGTCCCACCCATAACCTTGCTCAGAACCTATTCCGTCTTTAACTTTTCCCAATTCGGCTGAAAGATCACCGACCTCGAACATTGGGCGGGATTTTCTGCTCCGGCCTGAAATTCCTGCCCTGGCCCATCAAACTTTCCATTCAGCCCACTACGAATCCGAAAAATCCCGCCCGTTAACTCTGTTTTTCTCTCCACAGATGCTACCTAACCTGTTGAGTATTTCCAGCATTTTCCATTTGTATTTCAGATTTCCAGCTTCAGCAGTATTCTGCTTTTCGATTAACGAGAAATATGGAAGTAAAATGAAGGGGCTGGGAAGCTTTGGTAAACCATTGCACAAGGATCGTTACTGCCCTGGAAAGGGATAATGTGCTTTAAAGTTAAAAGACAAAATGTACACGACTAGAATTAGGGAAGAATAGGCAACTTGGAACACTACTGGGTGTATAGGCCATCAAATAGTGGAGGAGCAAATTATATTAATTACTTAGGTAGAGAGATAGGGAGTAATGTATCAAAGTTTGCTGATGATACAAAGCTAGGCGGGAAGGTAAGCTGTGGGGAGGACACAGAGAGGCTGCAAAAAGATATCGACAGGTTAAGTGAGTGGGCAACAAGATGGCAAATGGAGTATAATGTAGGGAAGTGTGAAGTTATTCACTTTGGTCGAAAGAATAGAAAAGCAGAATTTCTTTTTAAAGTTTGTTAAGTGCTGATGTTTGAAGAGACTTGGGCACGCTCATACAAGGAATGCAGGATGTAAGCATGTAGGTGCAGCAAGCAATTAGGAAGGCTAATGGCATGTTGGCATTTATTGCAAGGGGATTGGAGTACAAGAACAACAAAGTCTTGCTGCACTTGTACAAGGTTTTGGCGAGACTGCATTTGGAGTACGGTGTGCAGTTTTGGTCTCCGCATTTAAGGAAGGATATACTTGCTTTGGAAGTGGTGCATTGAAAGGTCACTAGATTGGTCCCTAGGTGTCCTACAATGAAAGGCTGAGTAAATTGGGCCTATATTCTCTGGGGTTTCACAGAATGAGAGGCAATCTCATTGAAAAGCACAAGATTCTGAAGGGGCTTGATATGGTTGATGCTGCGAGATTGTTTCCCCCAGGCTGGGGAACCTAAAACACAGGGGCACAGTCTCAGGATAAGGGGCCGATCATTTAGGACTGAGATGAGGAGAAATTACTTCACCGGAAGTGTTGTGAACCTTTGGAATTCTCTACCCGAGAGGGTTGTGGATGCTCCAAAATTGAATACATTTAAGTCTGGCATAGACAGATTGTGGGTCTCTCAGGGAATCAATGGATATGGGAAAATGAAGTTCAAGCCCAAGATCAGCCACGATCATATTGAATGGCGGAGCAGCATGAATGGGTCCTTCCTTGGAAAGGAAAGAAGAGGGAGTGTATAAGAAAAGATTAGATGGTAACATAAAAGAGAACACTAATTTTTTTTACAAACATAAAAGGATTAGTTAAAGGAAAAGTGGGGACAATTAAAGATCCAAAAGGGAATCTTCTTGCAGAGGCTGTGGGCAATACTGAGGTAATAAATGGTCCCTTGCAGGACAAGAGAGCACAGAACTCCAGGGAGAGGAAGAGAACTGGGGAGGCCCTGCAGTAATAGCCACACTGACTGCTGAAGGGGTGGAGACCTTGGAGATCAGCAGGTTTGCGGAGGGCATACTGAGATGGGGGGAGGGGGTGGAGTGGAGAGTGCAGGGTCTCACAGATACCTGGTGACAGAATTAAATACGGTAAAGCCACTTGGCACATAACAATGACTAATATCAATCTGCTGTCACCACAAACTGGAATGTAACCAACAGCTCTTGGCAAGCAGGGAAGTTCAGGTGGATTATGATGTGGATCTGGGATTGGACTGGCAGTGGGTTCAGCATTGTTGTGCCATAAGGCTTCACATAGTCAGCTTATCTGAACCTTGCCTGGATGCGTCTTCTCTAGCAGCTGCAGACACCCTAGCCACATCAGGCTACTCCTTCTCATACTGCTCCTCTTCTTCCTCCTCCTCTGAGGATGTAGAAAATTGCTCATTTTCTAATGACTGAAGCTTCAGTCCTCTTTGTAGTAACATTCTGGAGACCTATGCTGGTGAGCCCAAATCTGTCCAGGCGCTTGAATTAGAACATCAGCAACCCACTGGCCTACTCAATATACCCTTGTGATTATGTGGCTCTGGTTGCATCTTTCCTCTGCATCATATTGGATTACTCAGGAACATAAAGATAAACGTCGCAGAAACAGGCCATTTGGCCCAATCAGCCCATGCCGATTTTTATTTTATTCTTTCACAGGATTTGGGGGTTGTTAGCAGCATTTATTGCCCATCCCTAAGTGCCCTTGAGAAGGTGGTGGTGAGCTGCCTTCTTGAACCGCTGCAGTCCATGTGGTGTAGGTACACCCCCAGTGCTGTTAAGGAGTGAGTTCCAGGATTTTGACCCAGCGACAGTGAAGGAGTGGCCGATATATTTCTAAGTCAGGATGGTGAGTGGTTTGGAGGAGAACTTCCAAATTCCATGTATCTGCTGCCCTTGCCCTTCTCGATGGTAACGGTCATGGGTCTGGAAGGTGCTGTTGAAGGAGCTTTAGTGAGTTTCTGCAATGCATCTTATAGATGTTAAACATTGCTGCCATTGTGTGTTGGTGGTGGAGGGAGTAAATGTTGTGGATGTGGTGCCAATCAAACGGGCTGCTTTGCCCTGGATGATGTCAAGCTTCTTGAGTGTTGTGTGAGCTGCATTCATCCAGGCAAGTGGAGAGTATTCCATCACACTCCTAGCTTGTGCCTTGTATATGGTCTTTGAGGAGTCAGGAGGTGAGTTACTCTGGGCAGATTTCCCATCCAGTGACCTGCTCTTGTAGCCACAGCATTTATATGGCTAGTCCAGTTCAGTTTTTGGTCAATGGTAACCCTCAGGATGTTGATAGTGGGGGATTCAGTGATACTAATGCCATTGAATGTCAAGAGGTGATGGTTAGATTCCCTCTTGTTGGAGATGGCCATTGTCTGGAACTTCTGTGGCATGGATATTACTTACCACTTGTCAGCCCAGGTCCAGGTCTTCCTGCATTCGGACATGGACTGCTTCAGTACCTGAAGAGCCGCAAATAGTGCTGAACATTGTGCAATCATCAGCGAACATCCCCACTTCTGACCTTATGATGGAAGGAAGGTCATTGATGAAGCAGCTGAAGAAGGTTGGGCTGAGGACACTACGCTGAGGGACTCCTGCAGTGATGTCCTGGAACTGAGATGATTGACCTCCAACAACCGCAACCATCTTCCTTTGTGCTAAGTATGACTCCAACCAGTGGAAAGGTTTCTCCCTGATTCCTATTGGCTCAAATTTTCCTAGGGCTTCTTGATGCCACACTCAGTCAAATGTTGCCTTGATGTCAAGGGCAGTCAAGGTTGTTTGAACCAAGGCGTAATGTGGTCAGGAGCTGAGTGGTCCTGGCAAAACACAAACTGGCCATCAGTGAGCAGGTCATTGCTGAGTCAGTGCCACTTGATCGCACTGTCAATGATACCTTCTATCAATATGCTGGTGATTGAGAGTAGTCTATTGGAGCAGTAATTGACTGGTTTGGATTTGTCCTGCTTTTTGTGGACAGGACCTACCTGTGCAATTTTCCACTTTTTTGGGTAGATGCCAATGTTGTAGCTGTACTGGAACAGCTTGCCTGGGGGTTCAGCTAGTTCTGGAGGACAAGTACTATTGCTAGAATGTTGTCAAGACCCATAGCCCTTGCAGTATATCTGTAGAGCCTCCTCCACCAGTTAGTTGTTTAATTGTCTACCACCATTCATGACTCGATGTTGCAGGATTGTTGTGCTTAGATCTGATCCATTGGTTCCGTGATCGCTTAGCACTGTCTATCACTTGCTGCTTCTGCTGTCTGGCATGCAAGTAGTCCTGTGCTGTAGCTTCACCAGGCTGACACCTCATTTTTAGATATGTCTGGTGCTGCTCCTGGCACGCCCTGCTGTACTCTTCATTGAACAAGGGCTAATCCCCCGGATTGATAGTAATGGTAGAGTGAGGGAACAGCCGGGGCATGAGGTTACAGATTGTGGTTGAATACTGCTGTTGCTGATGGCCCACAGTGCCTCATGGATACCCAGCATTGAGTTGCTAGATCTATTTGAAATCTACCTTTCACGTTTTTAATTATCAGGTTTGCTTTGCCTGGTGAACACAAGCTGCGCTCTTGATATTAACACATTAGTTGATGCTTGAACCAATATAGGCAGAGAGACCGATTAACTGAACAAACACTGGTGGTTTATTGGAAATAAGAACAGAGCATTAACACCATGTGTGCTTCTTCAATCCCCTCCGCCTCTAGACTTAGAGTTACCAAAGCAGCCTATGCTGTGTAGCTTTTGACTCAGGTTTCGTTGTCCGAATCCATCATGAAGTAGCTGCACATGAGCATTTTCATCCTACTAATGCCAGGGTGAGCAATATGTAATTCGGTCAGTAATGGCCTTTGCATTCTCGGGGGCACGATAACCCTTACTCTCCAAAGCAATATGCTGTCCTGGCAGGTGAGCTCACATCTGTGTTTGAAATAAGGCTTCAGGTTATCAGGCCGTGGTTCTCCTGACCATCCATTCAAGACCTGCTCCTGGACATGAGATAAAAGTGGATCTCGGCTTGTCCACTCACGGATTTGTTTGGCCTGTACAGGGGAGGAATCCAAAATGTTTTGTATTAAGACAAGTTCCTGGGGAATTGGAACCTTCACATTGTTATCTGGCAGGGGAGGCAGCTCAGTGCGTCAGCATGTGTGATCTGACTTTCCGATTGGTGAATAAAAGTGTATTCATGAACAGCCAGTATCAGTGCCCATCTCTGGATGTGAGCAGATGTGATGGGGGTATCGCCTTATCCTCTCCAAATAATCCCAGCAGAGGCTTGTAGTCGGATATAATGTGAAAATGGCGACCGTGGAGGTATTGATGGAATTTCTGAACACCAAACACAACCGGCAAACCCATCTTCTCAATGTGAGAATATCGTCGCTCTGCAGCACTGAGCGTGTGTGATGTGTAACCAATGGGTCATTCGGAGCCACCCACCATCCAATGTGAAAGTCCAGCCCCTACTCCATAAGGGGATGCATCACAAGTTAAAATCAATTATTTCTTTGGGTCAAAGTGGACCAGTAGGGCTGGTGGTCTTAACAATTGCTTTACCTTCAGAAACACAAACTGGTGCAGAGCTCGCCAAATCCATTTATGGCTTTTCTTAAGTAAAGCGTATAACGGAGCCAGTACGGTTGATAGATTTGAGAAAAATCACCCATAGTGGTTTATCATGCCTAAGAAGGCCTTTAGTTCTGTAGTGTTTCTCGGTGTAGGTGCCTCACAAATAGCCTTGACCTTTTCTTCCACAGGATGCAGGTCCTGCGTGTCGACCTTATGGCCCAAGTAAACGACCTCCTTGGCTTGGAAAATACATTTCCCTCGTTTCAAACACAGCCCAGCTTGTGAGAAGCATTTCAGCACCTCCTCCTTTAAAGCAGCTACATTGCCAGCAATTGTCCCTCCTGGAAGCCTGTTCCTCGAATTGAATTTAAAACGCTGCATAGTGTCTGAGGACTTTGGCTTCAGGTGGTTTTTTACAAAGTTTACTAACTCGTCGAAAGTCTTCGTACTGGGGGGTGTTTGGTGACGTGAGGCTGCAGATCAGTCTGTACGTTTTGCTCCCACATGTGGACAAAAGAATCGCCCTCTTCTTCTCCTCCCCCGTGATGTGATTAGCAGTAAAGAAGAACACTAGGCGTTCGACATAATGAGACGAGTCATTGGAAACGGGGTCGAGTGATTCAAGATGCCCAAACTACGGCAAACTCGATGACTAAGGAGGCTGCGCTTTCAGACAGCTTCAAGGTAGTGGTGAGGTAACGAAGCTGGCTTACTGCAGCTTCCTTGGTTGCCGTCAATTGACCTGGTTTATCCTCGTCACCAGTTTTATGCCTTTAGTTATCAGGTTTGTTTAGTCTGGAGAATGCAGAGAGAGACCGATTAACTGAACAAACGCTAGCGGTTTATTGAAACTAAGAACAAAGCATTAACACCATGTGTGCCCCCTCCACCTCTAGACTTGGAGTTACCAAAGTAGCCCACGGTGTGTAGCGATTGGTCAATACAGTCACATGGTCAATTAACTACCTTCTCTTAAAGGTACATAGCATTCCACTTTACCATACTATCCCATTTAGCACAGTGGTAGCACTACACAACAAGATGACAGGACTTTGTCTCCACTTGAGCCTCCTCTCACCTTTCCTCATGTATATCTATCATCGTTACCCCCCACTCCCTTCTTCCTCATATACTTGTCTAGCCTCCTGTTAAATGCTATGCTATTCACTTCAATCACTCCCTGTGGTAACGAGTTCCACATTGTGGCCACTCTCCAGGTGAAGAAGTTTCTTCTGAATTTCCGATTGGATTTCTTGGTGATTATCTTATATTGACGGCCTCTAGTTCTGCTCTTCCCCACAAGAGGAAACATTCTCTCTCTATCCACTCTATCAAAACCTTTCAGAATTTTAAAGACCTCAATTGCATCACCCCTCAGCCTTCTTTTTTCAAGAGAAAAGAGACCCAGCCAGTCAATCCTTTCCTGATCTGTATCTCCACACATTTCTGGTTTCATCCATGCAAATCTTCTCTGTACCCTCTCCTCTGCCTCTTTATCCTTTTTATAATATGGTGTCCAGATCTGGATGTAGTACTCTAAGTGTGATGTAACCAAGGTTCCATACAGGCTTAGCAATAACTTCCCTACTTTTCAATTCTATCCTTCCAGAAATAAAGTTATGGCTTCTTTTTTTCTGGCCTTGCTAACCTGTGATGCAACATTTAGTGATTGATGTATTTGTATCCGAGATCCCTTTGTTTCTCTTCCCCACCCAGACTCGCCCCTTCCAAATAATAAGTAACCTCCCTTCCAAATTGTACTGTCTCACATTTATGTGTTGAACTTCATTTGTCAATTATTTGCCCATTATTTGCAAGTTTATTAAGGTCCTCCTGTAATTTGTTGCTGTTTTCCTCAATGTTAACTTTCCTCCCCAACTGTCGTCTGCAAATTTGGAAATTAATTTTTTGAGTCCAAACTCTAAATTCTTAATTTAATTCTTAAAAGCAGTGCTCCCAACACCGATCCTTGTGGAGCACTATTACCCACACTCCTCCACTGTAAATAGCTACTCTTTACTCCCATTCTCTGCTTTCTGTCACTGGAAATTGTTTAAGATTTAATTTCCACAGAATTAGGGCTTGTGGTTTAATGATTCTGATGTAGTACTGGTTTGTTTTCAACAAGGAGGCACAGTTGAATAAATGCAAATAGGTAACCATGGTACAACATTGTGCTAGACTTTTCTTTTAACTTTGCTTAGTTAAGATGCTTGCTAAAGTATGTAAGCTCATTAGTATGAGGAAGTAGAATACTAGTTACATTAGTGAACAACCCCATAGTTCGACAGCCCAATAAGGAATAAGAACATCGTAACTGAACAGCTTGTCAACAGGCCTGACAAACAGCCTTAAACAACAACTGATAGTGGAAGAGATACAATTCATGGAACATTTGGGAGTTAGTTTGATGCCAGAGCTGGAATGTTACTGGAAGGATGAAACTGGTCCGGAAGTTCAGCTTGAGATGTGATAAAGAAAGTATGAGATAATAATGATTAACCAAGGTCAGAAGTTACATGTGAAGGCTCAAAAGCTGTTGGCAGGTGAATGACATTAAAGGTGAGATTTTCGACCCAGGCCAGGATTTTCTGGTCTCACCCGTGTTGGGAATCGCTGCGGGTGGGACTGGAAAATTTGGAGAGCAGCCAAAAGTCTGTTGAGTTGGAGTTGGAGGGCATTGATTGGATGGTTATTTGAGCACAAATAAAGAGACACTTACAGAAGTAGTGTGGAGTCAGGAGATATATACCTGTAATGTTTCACTCTGTGAATAAATCTATGCCAAGTGAAGTCTAACTTTTGATTCTTCCTTCACCAACTGGCTATCAGGAATATAACATCGACCCTGAAATAGCATATAGAGTAATAGGCTTTGGGAGTGCTCAGTGCAATAGACAGTGGAAAAGAGTTCTCACAGAAGACTCTGGTTATACAATCCTGAATGGTTCAAGAAGTTGAGAAGACTTGGGGACCCAGAGCAGAAGTGGAAGAAAAAGCTGTTTGTATATGCCAGCTGTCCCACCAGATCCAGAGTGTTGTACAGGGTACTTGTTATGGTTGTGTGTTTTTTGCTGTTTACCTAGTGTGTAATATTGCAGCTTAAATGCTGATTAAACTCAACCTCCCAACAGTTTGGTTGCACTCAATACTAATTGCTTGGTTAGATAGTCTTTCAAAGATTAAAAAATAGTATACCGGCTAGTAATCCATTCTGTCACTTGTCTCCTGACTCCACATTCTGTAACCTTATCGATTAACCTATTATGGGGCATCTTATCGAAAATCTGGGTCAATTACATCTATGCATCACCATTGTTTAATCTCTCTGTTAGTAGCTCAAAAAATTCAAAAATGTTGGTCAAACAAGATTTTCCTTTTTGAAATCCATGCTCACTGTTCGTTCATTTATCTTTGTTTATCTCTCTTTTTCTATTCTCTCTTCTTCTAGTCAGATTCCATTCTTTTTTCTACCACTGATGTTAAGATGATTGGTCTATAAATACCTGAACATGTTCTGCCTCCTCCTTAAACATAGGTAGCACATCAGCTATCGCCAGTCCTCTGACCTTACACCTTTCTCTACGAGTTATTAAATACCTAGATTCCTTTAAAATGCTTGGACAAATTCATCCAGACCAAAGGGTTTTATTCTCTTTGAATTTAATTAGTTGATTTGATACATCATTTTTTTAAATGCACTTATCTTGTTACTCATCTGATCATCCAATGTCATGCCTAACTCTTCTATCTCCTTGGTAAATATCAAAGTGAAATAATTATTTAATATTTCTGCCATTGCTCTATCATTACTTATGCTTTATCCCTTAATGGTCCTATTCTCATCACAGCTTTCCTTTTTTATTGATGTGCCTGTAAAGTATTTAACTGTTTTGTTTAATATTTCTTGAATATTTAATTTTTTAGTTCCCCTTTGCCTTCTAAATAGTTTTTTAACTTCTCTCCCAATCTGTTTTTATTGTTTGATCTTCACTCCTCTGTTATCTATATGCTTTATGGGTGATTCTTTTCTTACCCATTGTTCCCTGCCGTCTTTATTCATCCATAGAGTCTCGCTCTTCATTATTTGTTCTTTCTTTTGAATGTTTTCCCTGCACTCTGTCTCCCATTGTTGTTCTAGACTGGTGTTCGCCAATATTGAGGCCGATTTAATTTTCCCAAGTTCTATTCACAGCTCCTTAAGCATCAGCTTTTCTCCAATCTATTGTCTTGGTTTCTGTCATATTTATGTCCTACTCTATTATCAGCTTAAAATGTGTTATGCTTTTGCCACTATTGCCTAGGAATTCAGCAACATTTACTCCTCTGGTTTATTCACCATTGCTAGATCCAATGGCGAATCTTCCCTTGCTACCGTTTAACATATTTGGTTAGGAAGGAGCTCTGTATACATTGTTAAGAACTCCATTCCCTTATTCTCATCACCTACCTCTTCTGTCCAATTAATGTCAGGGTAGTTGAAATCCCCTGCGTTATTATTCTATGTTTTTAGTTGGTTCCCTAATTTGTCTGCTCATTTCTTCCTCCACATCCCTTCCACTATTAGGTCACCTCTTAAACATAATTTGATTAATTGTTTGTTCTCTTTATTGCTGTCCATATGGATTCTATTTGTGTCTTGCTGATAGCTGCATGTCTTTTCTTAATTTTACTATGTTATCCCTAATAAAGACAAAGACTCCACCTGCCCTTCTCACCTTAAACCTGTGTCCTCTGATTCTAGACCTTTCCGCCAACACATAAAGTTTTTACCTATCTACTCTGTCCAGACAGCTCATGACTTTGAACACCTGTATCATATTTCCTCTCCACCTTCTGTAAGGGAAACCGCTTCTCCAGCCTACATGTGTAATGATATCCCTCACCCCTGGAACCATTCTCACAATCTTTTCTGCACCCTCTCTAAAGCCTTCACATACATCCTAAAGTGCAGTGTCTGGAATTGGATGCAATTCTCCAGTTGAGTTGCAACCATTTTTTATATGGATTCATAAGACCTTCCTTTCTTCTGTACACTCTTTGCATCTGCTAATAAAGCCCAGTGTCCCAAATGAATTTTTAACCAGTTTTTCAAACTGCCCTGCTACCTTCAATGCACGTATACCCCTATTCCTCTCTATTCCTGTATCTCCTTTAGAATTGTAAACTTTATTTTATATTGCCTCTACTCGTTTTTCCCACAATAATGTATCATTTCACATTTCTCCACATTAAATTTCATCTGCCATGTGCCCATTCCTTCCAGCAGCTTGTCTATATCCTCTTTAAGTCTGTCATTATCCTCCTCTCAGATTGCTGTAAGAACATAAAAAATAGGAGCAGGAGTAGGATATGTGTCACCATCAAGACTGTTCCACCATTTACTAAGGTCATGGCTGATCATATCGCAGCTTAACTTCACTTTTCTGCCTGACCTGCATAACCCTTAACTCCTTTAGAATCATAGAATTGTCACAGCACAGAGGGAGGCCATCCAGATCATTGTGTATGTACTGGCTCTTTGAAGGAGCAATTCACCTGATGCTAATCTCCAGGCTTCTCCCCATAACCCTGCACATTCTTCATTTTCAGATGAGAATCCAATTCCCTCTTGAATGCTTCGATTGAACCTGCCTGAACCTTAGGCAGCATATTCCAGATCCTGACCACTCACTGTGTGAAGTAATTTCTCCTAATGTCTCCATTGCTTCTTTTGCCAATTACCTTAAAGCTGTGTCCTCTCATTCTTAATCCTTCTGCCAATGGAACAGTTTCTCCCTATCTGCTCTGCCTTTGTGATTTTGAGTATCTCTATCAAATCTCCTTTCAACCTCTTCTCCAAGGAAAACAGTGCATAAATTCTCCAGTCTATCCATGTAACTGATATCCCTCGTCCCTGGAACCTTTCTTGTGAATCTTTGCTGCAGCCGAACACCTTCGCTTTCTTCCTAAAGCGTGGTGCCCAGAACTGGATGCAATCAAAAATGTGTCCAACTCAGCCTTGAATATGTTCAGTGACCCAGTCTCTACACCTTTCTGGGGAAGAGAATTCCAAAGATTAATCACCCTCTGAGAGAAGAAATTCCTCCTCATCTCTGTCTTAAATGGAAGACCCCTTATTTTCAATCTGTGCCCCCTGGTTCTAGATTCCCCTAGGAGGGGGAACATCCTCTCAACATCCACCCTGTCAAGGCCCCTCAGAATCTTATGGGGAGAATTTTAACCCTGTTGGGGGGTGGTGGGGGGGGGTGTTGGTGATGAAGGGTTGTGCGGGGGGGGGGGGGGGGACGCGAACCCGATAGGTGCCTCCGATTGGAGCCACGCTGCCATTTTATCTAGGCCGGGCCAATTAAGGCCTGCCCAGGACCATGCGCCCGGAAATGCTGAGTGCTCCCTGTGCGGGTGGGGGCGGGGGGGGTGGGGGTGGGGGGGCGGGGGGGGGGGGGGGGGGGTTCGCTGAGTCGGGGTCTGTGCTCTTTTGTGCACGTGCGTGAAAGAGCTCAGAAATCTCCCTGAGGCACGGAGCTGTTTAAGGTCGGAATGAAAGCTTTTATTAAAGACAGCAAAAAGTTATTTAGACACGTCTCCTCATGTGACAGCGTCACATGAGCTGGGATATGTTTATCAAATGATTTAAATTTAATTAATAAACCCTTCATGAAACCTCATCCTTCCCGCGGTTGAGGTTTCATGAAAACTGTGAAGGCTGTTGGGCTCGGAGCCTGTCCCCCCGCCAACTTGAGGTTGCTCGGACAGCTCGGTTTATCACTTTAATTGATTTTCAAGTGGCCTTAGTAGGCCTTTGACAGTTTGGTGGGTGCACACAGCTGAGTCAGCCGCCCTCTCGCCGAACTGAAAATCTAAATGTCGTGCGGTGATGTCATTTTACCCGTTGGCGAGTGGGCCCTGACCCTGCTCGTCAACCCGAAAATTCTGCCCTATATGTTTCAGTAAGATCACCTCTCATTCTTCTAAATTCCAATGAGTATAGGTCCAATCTACTCAACCTTTCCTCAAAAGACAACACCTTCATCCCAGGAATCAACCTGGGGTGAATCTTCTCCGAACTGCCTCTGATGCAAGTCTGACCCTCCTTAAGTACGGAGACCAAAACTGTATTCAGTACTCCAGGTTCAGTCACACCAGTGCTCTGCACAGTTGTAACAAGACTTCCCAACATTTATACTCCACCCCCCCCCTTGCAATTAAGGCCAACATTTCATTAGCTTTCGTAATTACTTGCTGTACCTGCATACTAACTTTTTGTGATTCATGTTCACAGACAGCCAGATCTCTCTGTACAATATTGCACCAGAATAATATCCTATTTTTCTATTCTTCCCACCAAATGGGAAAATTTTTTCCCACATCTGTCAAATTTTTATCCAATCACCTTTGTATTCTCCTCAAAACTTGTTTTCCTACTTATCTTTGCATTGTCAGCAAATTTGGCCACCTAGTCAATCTCTTCATCTCAGTCATTAATATGGACTGTATAGTAGCTGAGGCCCAGCACTGATCCCTGCGGCACTCCACTAATCACAGTTTGCCAAATTGAAAATGACCCATTTAACCAGACTCTCTGTTTCCTGTCCATTAGCCAATCCTTTATCCATGCTAATGTGTTACCCCCAACACCATGAGCTCTTACCTTGCTGCACCTTATTGAATGCCTTTCGGAAATCCAAATACACTACATCCAATGCTTTCCCTTTATCCATCCTGCTTGTTGCATACTCAAAGAACTCTAATAAATTTGTCAAACATGATTTCCTTTTCATAAGACCATGTCCACTCTGATTGTATAATGATTTTTTAAACATTTTGCTCCTACTCCCTTAATAATGGATTTCAGCATTTTTCCAATGACTGATGTAAGGCCAATTAGCCTATAGTTTATTACTTTCTGTCTTCCTCTTTTCTTGAATAGAGGTGATAAATCTGCAGTTTTCCAATCCACTGGGCCCTTTCCAGAATCTAGGGGATTTTGGAAGATTACAACCAGTGCTTCCACTATTTCTGCAGCCTCGTCTTTTAAGGCACTAGGGTGCAGGCCATCAGGTCCAGGGAACTTGTCAGTCTTTAGTCCCGTTAGTTTCCCTGGCACTTTTTCTCTTGTGATAGTGATTGTTTAAGTTCCTCTCGCACTGTTGTCCCCAGATTTTCTACTATTCTTGGGATGCTTTCAGTATCTCCTACTGTGAAGAAGGATACAAATACTTGTTCAAAGTCTCTGCCATTTCCTTGTTTCCTATTGGTAATTTCCCAGTCTCGTCCTCTAAGGGATCAATGTTTACTTTAGCTACTCTCTTTTTTATATACAGTATTTGTAGAAGCTATTACTGTTTTTGTATTTACTCACATATTCTAAATTATTATTATTTATTTATTTTTAGCTACCCTTTGCTCTTTTCCAAAATTTTCCCAATCTCCTGGCCTTCCAATAATCTTAACAACATTGTCTGCATTTTTTTTCAATTTAATACCATCTGGCACTTCCTTAGCCAGCCATGGATAGTGCATCCTTCTCATAGAGCCTTTCTTTCTCAACGGGGTATATCTTTGTGGAGAGTTATGAAATATCTCCTTAAATGTCTGTCACTGCTTATGCAATGTCTTACCTTTTAATCTATTTTCCCAGCCCACTGTAGCCAACTCAGTCCTCATACTGTCACGCAAAGCTGATTACTGCCACAAATTACTTACAGGCATATTGAACTTTTCAAGGAAGACCTCTGTGTGTTTTAAAGAAATACAAACAAGTACACTCAGCAAAAGATGGCTGATAATGTGAAGTGACCACTTTCTGGAAAGCTCCTGTGTGAATTATACTGACAGACCTGCCCTGAGAGAATATGGAATGTTGCACCTGAAAAGATGTTGTGACCTTCTTCAAGCAGAGATGCTTGAAAGGGCAATAGGGAAAATACAAAAGACTGGACTTTAATCTCCTGTGGTTGTGGAGACAAAAAACTGATTTGCATGTCTCAGCAGTCACCCAAAAATCCATCTCCTGTTGATTTATATCTCAGAATATTAAATAGTTCTGATATGAATACAAAAGGGCTATTTCCTCTCCTGGAACACACAGGGGAAAATGGGTTAAAAAGCTAGCTGCAGAGAAGTGCAGTGTGTGCTCTGAGAGTGACAGCACAAGAAGACCAACTAGTTACCCCTGCAGTTGCAGGCGAAGTCTCTCTCTTTCTGTTGCTGGAGGCAAGGCTCAGGAGAAGCCACAATCAAAAAGGAAATAGGACAGCCTCTTCGGTTACCCTGCAGAACCAAGTGTCTCCAAACCAACTGCAAAACTGCCAAAGTCAACCCTATTGGAATCACCCAACTTAACGGTCACAACAAACTGCCATCTACACCTCATGGACAAGCTAAAGACAGATTTGCATATTTTCTTTTAAATTTTATTTAGACTCTTAACTTCTCAGTTCTGATCTGCATGTATGTGTGTTGCATTTTTATCACTTTTCTCAGGTCTTAGTAACTAATAAACTTACACTTTTTTGACTCAGGAAAGCCTAGTTAAACTGGCTCCTTCTAAATATTAAATACATTTGGACTGGGAAAAGGTATCCACAGTGGAAGGGATCCCATTTAACTTAACTTTGTTGTGACCAACCAAGGGGGTTGAATAAAGAAGGGGAGCCAGCTCATTCCTTCTCAGCTGGGAGCCTAACAAAATTGCGGTCCTGTTCAAGGAGCTAACAAATTGGGGGACCTCGCCCAGGGACTGGGCATAACAATATCTTTATAATTGTCTAAAGTGCAACAAAAATTCACCAAACTAATTTCTGGGATGGAGGGATGAGGAAAGATGAGGAAATATTAAGATAGATTGGATCTTTATTCTCTGGAGTTTAGAAGAATGAGAGGGTGATTTCATTCAAACATACAAAATTCTTGCAGGGCTCAACCGGGTGGTGCATGAAGCATGCTTCCCTTGGCTAGGGTGGTCTAGAACCAGGGGACACAGCCTTAGAATAAGGGGCAGGCCATTTAGGAATGAGATGAGGAATTTCTTCACTCAGAGGGTGGTGAATCTTTGGAATTCTCTGTCAGAGCTGTGGAGGCCCAGTTGTTGAGTATGTTCAAGACCGAGATTGATAGATTTCTACATATTAAAAACATCAAGAGATACAGTGATAGTTCAGGAAAATGGTGTTGAAGTAGAATATCAACCACAACATCTTTGAATGGCAGAGTAGACTCAAAGGACTCAAAGGCCTACTCCTCCTATTTGTTATGCCCTGAGTTAAGTTTAAGACATTAGTTTTAGACCCACATTTCTCACCCTCAAACTGAATGTGAAATTCTATTATATTATAACTCTTGCATAGAGGATCCTTTACTATGAGGTAATTAATTAATCCTGTCTCATTACACATTACCAGATCTAATATAATCTGCTCCCTGGTTGGTTCTAGCATGTATTATCCCAAGAAACTATCCAAATGCACTCACAAGCTCATCCTCCGGGTTACCAGTGCCAATTTGATTTGCCCAGTTCATACAAAGATTAAAATTGTCCACAATTATTGCAGTATGTTTGTTCTAAGCCCTCATTATTTCTTGATGTATATTCTGTCCTACAGTGTAGCTGCTGCCTTGGGGCCTTTAAGTTACTCCCAACAGTGACTGCTTTCCCGTGAAATTTCTTATGTCCACCTAAACTGATTCCACATATTGATCTTTTAGCCATGATCATTTCTCACTATTGTAACAATCTCACCCTTTTGTCATTAGTGTCACCCCTCATTGTTCTTTCTTCCTGTCATTCCTTAAAAATAAAAGATAATACTCACTAGATACTCACTTGTTACTTATTATTAATATTTAATCGTCTTTAATCTGCCAGTTGTTTAGATTCAGTCCCAAAGCAGCAATGCTCACCAGCCACTCACCAGCCAATCAGCTTATGACTTTCCAATGATGCCACCCCTCAGTTTTTGTTTCTGAATATGGCTCTGAGCCCAGAGACTGTAACAGAGAGCGAGAGAGAGAGAGAGCCAAACACCCACTCGCTCTCACCACTTCAATAGCCCTGAACTCCCACCCGCTCACCGCTTTAACGGCCCTGATCTCTTGCTCTTTCTCACCAGAACTCCCACTCTCTCTCTCACCATTTTGATAGCACCGAACTCCCACTCTCTCTGACCACTTTAATGGCTCTGAGTTCCTGCTTTCTCTCACCAGAACTCCCGGTTCTCTCTTGCTGTTTTAATCGTCCTGAACCCCTGCTCTCCCTCACTGATTTTATGGCCTCAAGCTCTCTCTCCTTCACACACTTTCATGGCCCTGAACTCCTGCTCCTTCTTGCCACTTTCATAAATAGCCAAGGATGGTTTTGGTCCATCGCCCTCTGAGTTATAAGCCCAGCACTCTGCTGTCAGTCGTTGATAATTATAGTTTGTAGTTGATGATTATATTTTATAGTTGATTAATTTAAATTAAACATACACCGATATATTCATCCCAAGCAGCTCCTTGCTCTGTGATGTCGCTTTGTGATTTATCCCTGCTGTTTTCCTGGATGGCATTGCTCTGGTAATTCATTACACAGTTAGATTTAGTGTCGTTATTGAAAAGGACAAAGATGGACGAGGAGTAAGATTTCTGAATTTGGATAAAAGCCAATTTTACTAAGCTGGGATGCGATTTGGTAAAAGTGGTCTGGAAACCTAGAGATAAAGCAATACCAGAGCCATTTTCTTTTATTCATTCACTGGATGTGGGCTTCGCTGGCTGGGCCAGCATTTATTGCCCATCACTAATTGCCCTTGAGAAGGTGGTGGTGAGCTGCCTTCTTGAACCGCTGCAGCCCATGTGGTGTATCACACCCACAGTGCTGTTTGGGAGGGAGTTCTGGAACTTTGACCCAGCGACAGTGAAGGAACGGGGATATATTTCCAAGTCAGCATGGTGTGTGACTTTTAGGGCAACTTGCAGGTGGTGGTGGCCCCATGCATCTACTGACCTTATTGTTCTAGGTGGTAGAGGTCATGTGTTTGGAGGAGGAGCCTGGGCGAGTTGCTGCAGTGTCTCTTGTAGTTGGTACACACTGCTGCCACTATGAATGTTTGACATTGTGAATAGTGTGCTGATCAAAAGGCTGCTTTGTCTTGGATGGTGTTGAACTTCTTCACTGTCATTGGAGCTGTACTCATTCAGACAAGTGGAGAGTATTCCATTACACTCTGATGTGTGCCTTGTAATTTGTGAATAGGCTTTGGGGAGTCAGGAGGTGAGTTACTTGCCACAGAACTCCTAAACTCTGACTTGTTCTTTAGTCAGAGTATTTATGTGGCTGGCCCAGGATTTTGATATTGGGGGATTCAGTGACAGTAATATCATTGAATGTCAAGGGAAGATGGTTAGATTCTGTTTTGTTTGATGTGATCATTGCCTGGTACTTGGGTAGTGTGAATGTTACTTGCCACTTACCAGCCTAAGCCTGAATATTGTCAAGGTCTTGCTGCATTTGGACACGGACTGCTTTAATATCTGAGGAGTCACAAATAGTGCTGAATATTGCACAGTCATCAACAAACATCTCCACTTCTGCCCTTACACTGGAGGGAAGGTCATTGATGAAGCAGTTGAAGATGGTTGGGCCGAGGACACTACCCTGAGGAACTCCTGCAGTGATGTCCTGGAGCTGAGATGATTGACCTCTAACAACCACAACCATCACCTGTTGTGCTGGGCAGGACTCCAACCAGTGGAGAGTTTTCCCCATAATTCATATTGACTTCCATTTTTTAGCTCTTGGCTTTTTGATGCTACACTCACTCAAATACTGCCTGTATATTAAGGACAGTCAATCTCACCTCCCCCTCTGAAATTCATCTCTTTTGTCCATGTTTGGACCAAGGCTGTAAAGAGCCAAGTGGCCCTGGCACTTGTGGCTGCATTGAAGGAGGAGACTGAGAGGGTTCAGACAAAGAAAAAGTGTGGGACTCCCAGTTCTGGACCACCTCCCTCCTCCATCTCCCCCACACCCCCTGGCATGACAAACAGTATGTTGAGTTGGATAAGCTTAAAAAGGGAGGCTTATGTCAGATAGTGAGAGCTCGATATAACAGTGAGCCTGGTGGAGTGTAAAAGATACTGTGTGAAGTCAAAAAGGAAATTAGGAAAGCAAAGAGAGGGCATGAAAAATATTGGCAAGGAAAATTAAGGAAAATCCAAAGATAAGCGCAAAAAGAGCAAAAGGCCAACTAAGGAAAGAATACAGCCTATCAGAGACTGAAAAGGTAACTTGAGAATGGAGGTGGAATAGTTCTTGATGAATGCTTTGCACCTGCCTTGCTGAAAGAGGGGGAATGATTCAGGCATTGTAGTTAAGGGGGAGGAGGAGGCAAAATATTGGATGGGATAAAGATAGTGGGCGGAATAGTCCGATCCTGTTGGCATCAGGCATCATGGTGGGCAGGGCAGGGGGGAGAGCAATATGGGCGAGTAGGCCAAAATTGGTTTCAGGCCATTGTGAAACCACTTTGCGTTCGTCTGCTCGACCCCTCAATGACAGACCACGATTCCCACTGCCGCATGTCAGGAACATAATTTTAATACATTTGCATCTCATTATAAGCCCTGCTCGCCGGAGTCAGCAACCCCCACCTCAAATTTACTGCCCATGTCGGCGTGACTTCAGAACGGCGTGATTCACGTCTGCTTTTAAAAGACATGCACCTGGTGGCCTGAACTTGGAGGGGAGCTCGGAGATGAGTGCACACAACCTTGCTCAGCGTTCGCAGGAGACCAAGGAAGAGGCACCACGCAGGCAAGTCACTTCTCCCTGGCTGGCTTTCAGTACAGTGCCAGGCCAAGGACTCTCGTGTGGGTCAGGCCAAGGGAGGGATAAGGCAGCACAGGCTGAGGGAAGTACCCAAAGCGCATGCTGGTGGGGTGGGGAGAAGGGAGGGTGGGGGAAGTGGCCATGCACCTTGGAAAAGCTTGTCGAAAGTGAACGTTCTCTCACAGCTGAGACCATTCATCTGCAGCGCTATTGAGATGCTTGGAGTCGGGACTCTGAAGCTTTTCTGTCCACTCAAGCAATGCAAAAACATGAAAGTGCCACCAAATGCTCCAGATCTTTTCACTCCTTGGGTGTAGATTGCAAATCAGTGTGTGTTTTAGGGGTCAGCAAACCAATTGGACAACTGGGCAAGCTGTACAATCCCCTTGTGAAAGGTGACGGCAGTGACCTTTCCTACTGCTTCTCAGGATCACGGGATTATACAGACGAACCAGCCCCAAACAGGGGTAATCTTAAGGGCAGAGATTTCTAGCCATGGACTTGGTTCAAGCATGTAGCTTCTATAAGGGCTCTGTAAACTGTTATATGTTTCAAGTAAGAAACCTATCTGGTACATCAAGGTTATTACAATGGCCATGGAGCAGTCACTGGGGGAGACACTCACAGCCCCTTGCAATATCATCATCCCGGTTTGGACCAGTCTTCCCCATGGTTCAAGCTAACAGTGCAGCCTTGCAGTGGGGGTTAGGAGAATGCCTGTACCTGAGCTGAGAGCACAGCCTGCAGTCCAATGGGCAAAGTTATGCCAATCGGTCAGGTGGAGAGGGGCAGAGGTGGGTGGGGTTTCGGACAGCCAATGAGCACACTACACACTGGCCATCCAACTGGTGGCCAACACTCTCCTGCATGTGTGGAGGGGCCTTCAGACTTGACCAAGAGAGGTTCTTAGGACACATATTCTAACCCACGCGTCTCTCTCGTTGATCCTGCAGGAGGAGAACATCAGGATCATGGACAAAAACAGAATTACCTGGAAAAACTCAGCAGGTCTGGCAGCATCGGCGGAGAAGAAAAGAGTTGACGTTTCGAGTCCTCATGACCCTTCGACAGAACTTGATTTCGAGTCCAGGAAAGAGTTGAAATATAAGCTGGTTTAAGGTGTATGTGTGGGGGGGGGGGAGGAGAGAGAGAGAGAGACAGAGGTGCTTGTGTAGACAAACAAGCAGTGATAGAAGCAGATCATCAAAAGATGTCAGTAACAATGGTACAAAAGAACACATAGGTGTTAAAGTTAAAGTTGGTGATATTATCTAAACGAATGTGCTAATTAAGAATGGATGGTAGGGCACTCAAGGTACAGCTCTAGTGGGGGTGGGGGGAGCATAAAAGATTTTAAAATATTTAAAAATAATGGAAATAGGTGGGAAAAGAAAAATCTATAAAATTTATAGGGAAAAAAAAAGGGGGAAAAAAGGGGGAAACAGAAAGGGGGTGGGGATGGGGGAGGGAGCTCACGACCTAAAGTTATTGAATTCAATATTCAGACCGGAAGGCTGTAAGGTGCCTAGTCGGAAGATGAGGTGTTGTTCCTCCAGTTTGCGTTGGGCTTCACTGGAACAATGCAGTAAGCCAAGGACAGACATGTGGGCAAGAGAGCAGGGTGGAGTGTTAAAATGGCAAGCCACAGGGAGGTTTGGGTCATTCTTGCGGACAGACCGCAGGTGTTCTGCAAAGCGGTCGCCCAGTTTACGTTTGGTCTCTCCAATGTAGAGGAGACCACATTGGGAGCAACGAATGCAGTAGACTAAGTTGGGGGAAATGCAAGTGAAATGCTGCTTCACTTGAAAGGAATGTTTGGGCCCTTGGACGGTGAGGAGAGAGGAAGTGAAGGGGCAGGTGTTACATCTTTTGCGTGGGCATGGGGTGGTGCCATAGGAGGGGGTTGAGGAGTAGGGGGTGATGGAGGAGTGGACCAGGGTGTCCCGGAGGGAGCGATCCCTACGGAATGCCGATAAGGGGGGTGAAGGGAAGATGTGTTTGGTGGTGGCATCATGCTGGAGTTGGCGGAAATGGCGGAGGATGATCCTTTGAATGCGGAGGCTGGTGGGGTGATAAGTGAGGACAAGGGGGACCCTATCATGTTTCTGGGAGGGAGGAGAAGGCATGAGGGCGGATGCGCGGGAGATGGGCCGGACACGGTTGAGGGCCCTGTCAACGACCGTGGGTGGAAAACCTCGGTTAAGGAAGAAGGAGGACATGTCAGAGGAACCGTTTTTGAAGGTAGCATCATCGGAACAGATGCGACGAAGGCGAAGGAACTGGGAGAATGGGATGGAGTCCTTACAGGAAGCGGGGTGTGAGGAGCTGTAGTCGAGGTAGCTGTGGGAGTCGGTGGGTTTGTAGTGGATATTGGTGGACAGTCTATCACCAGAGATTGAGACAGAGAGGTCAAGGAAGGGAAGGGAAGTGTCAGAGATGGACCACGTGAAAATGATGGAGGGGTGGAGATTGGAAGCAAAATTAATAAATTTTTCCAAGTCCCGACGAGAGCATGAAGCAGCACCGAAGTAATCATCGATGTACCGGAGAAAAAGTTGTGGAAGGGGGCCGGGGTAGGACTGCAACAAGGAATGTTCCACATACCCCATAAAGAGACAGGCATAGCTGGGGCCCATGCGGGTACCCATAGCCACACCTTTTATTTGAAGAAAGTGAGAGGAGTTGAAGGAGAAATTGTTCAACGTGAGAACAAGTTCAGCCAGACGGAGGAGAGTAGTGGTGGATGGGGATTGTTCGGGCCTCTGTTCGAGGAAGAAGCTAAGGGCCCTCAGACCATCCTGGTGGGGGATGGAGGTGTAGAGGGATTGGACGTCCATGGTGAAGAGGAAGCGGTTGGAGCCAGGGAACTGGAAATTGTTGATGTGACGTAAGGTGTCAGAGGAATCACGGATGTAGGTGGGAAGGGACTGGACAAGGGGAGAGAGAAGGGAGTCAAGATAACGAGAAATGAGTTCTGTGGGGCAGGAGCAAGCTGAGACGATCGGTCTACCGGGGCAGTTCTGTTTGTGGATTTTAGGTAGGAGATAGAAGCGGGCCGTCCGAGGTTGGGCGACTATCAGGTTGGAAGCTGTGGGAGGGAGATCCCCAGAGGAGATGAGGTCAGTGACAGTCCTGGAAACAAGGGCTTGATGTTCAGTGGTGGGGTCATGGTCCAGGGAGAGGTAGGAGGAAGTGTCTGCGAGTTGACGCTCAGCCTCCGCGAGGTAGAGGTCAGTGCGCCAGACAACAACAGCACCACCCTTGTCAGCGGGTTTGATGACAATGTCAGGGTTGGACCTGAGAGAATGGAGTGCAGTAAGTTCAGAGAGAGACAGGTTAGAATGGGTGAGAGGAGCAGAGAAATTGAGACGACTAATGTCGCGCCGACAGTTCTCAATGAAAAGATCAAGAGAAGGTAAGAATCCAGAGGGAGGGGTCCAGGTGGAGGGAGAATATTGGAGATGGGTAAAAGGATCTGTTGAACTGGGAGAGGACTCCTGCCCAAAGAAGTGAGCCCGGAGACGAAGACGGCGAAAGAAGAGTTCAGCATCATGCCGAGCCCGAAATTCATTGAGGTGAGGGCGTAAGGGTATGAAACTAAGTCCTTTGCTGAGCACTGAACGTTCAGCATCGGAGAGGGGAAGGTCAGGGGGTATAGTGAATACACGGCTGGGGCTGGGATTGGAAGATGGGGTGGGGACGGAGGGACAGGCTGGAGTGGAGGGTCCTAGATGGGTGTTGGTGTCGATGAGTTGTTGGAGCTTGCGTTCCTTAGCAGTTGAGAGAAAGAGAAAAAGTTTCTTGTTGAGGCGTCGGATGAGCCGAAGGATAAAATGAAACTGGGGGCACGCGCAGCTTTGAAAAAGGGTATGGCGGTGCTGCTGGAGGGAAAGGTCGAGTGTGTTCATATGGCGGCGCATGGCACTGAGTGTGGATTTCAGAATGTGACGGGAACAGCAGTCTGAGAAACGTTTTATGTCCCGGAGATACCGGTAATCCTGGGTGGGTTCGAAAGATGAGGGGTGGAATTTCAGTTGAAATCCACGTGGGGTAAGTCGGAGACGGAGGCAGTCACTGAGAAAGGAGATATGGCTGTGAAAGCGGGTTTTAGTAAACACCTTGTCAAACACTAGGAGGGAAATGGAAAGCAAAGAAGGTGAACAAGGCAACAGAGAGATACGGAAATCTTGTCGCAGAGAGGAACAAAACTTCTTCAAGGAGGTAGGCATTTCTTGAAGAGCAGTGGCAGTCAATTAAACACAGAGTTGAAAACAAAGAAAACTGCGGATGCTGGAAATCCAAAACAAAAACAGAATTACCTGGAAAAACTCAGCAGGTCTGGCAGCATCGGCGGAGAAGAAAAGAGTTGACGTTTCGAGTCCTCATGACCCTTCGACAGAACTTGATTTCGAGTCCAGGAAAGAGTTGAAATATAAGCTGGTTTAAGGTGTATGTGTGGGGGGGGGGAGGAGAGAGAGAGAGAGACAGATCATGGACCCTGGTGATTTAGCGACTGCCTCATGGCTCACAGGGAGCAGTGAAGAAGAGGAGGAGAGCGACAGAGGCGCCTGGCTGTGCAAAGGGAGGAGCACCTCCCTCAAGATGAAGGGGTGGCAGGGCCTGCTGTGTATGCAGCAGAAGATCCACAGAGAGCCGTCACTCGTAGCCCCTTCGCAAGACCCGGGGTCTGTAGACAGCGCTTGTCAATCTGGAAGATGACTGAAAACCAGCTTCACTGAAGACTGCGAATGTCCAGGGAACTGGTCAGTCACATCCACCAGCTGCTGCAGGATTTGGTGCCAAGGGGACGTGGAGGGCATCCACTGCCAGTGGCCGTGAAAGTGATGGCGGTGCTCGATTTTTACACCAGTGGCTCCTTCCGGGGCTCCACAGGTGACCTGTGAGGGGTCTTGCAAGCCTCAACACACAAGAGTATCTGGGAGGTCACAGACCCCATCTTCACAAAGACATAGAACTTTGTGCATTTCACTCGGGATCGGGAAAGGCAGGAAGCAAAAGGGCTGGGATTTGCCCAGATCTCTGGCTTTCCACAGGTGCAGAGTGACATCAACTGCACTCACCTGGTGCTTAGATCTCCATGGCAACAAGGAGTCAATACATCAACCGCAAGGACTTCCACTCACTGAACACTCAGCTGGTGTGCGACCACCATGAACACATCCTATAGGCCTACATCTGAGGAGGAGATGGCAGAGCTGCCCACATCTTGTCCAATGAGGAGCAAGTC
This sequence comes from Isurus oxyrinchus, assembly GCA_026770705.1. Classification (NCBI taxonomy): domain Eukaryota; kingdom Metazoa; phylum Chordata; class Chondrichthyes; order Lamniformes; family Lamnidae; genus Isurus; species Isurus oxyrinchus. The sequence continues at coordinate 2,892,631 of JANJGN010000027.1, read as the reverse complement.
GAAGGTGATGACAGTGATGAGATGTTGAAGGCGGAGATGCTGGCGATAAGGCCATCACTGACCAGATGAGGCAGGTACACTCAGGAGGTCCTCCTCGCGCGAAGATTCATGTGTGACGCTGACAAGATGCAGCAGGGACAGTCCTGACGCTCTCACATTGCATCTGTGAATGTTTAAGTCCCGTGTGGCCAATGGCAGTGCACAGACCCCCTGTGAGAATGCTCCTGTCATGGAGATACAGCAGAGGCCCTAATAGTTACTCAGTTTCAGGAGGATGATGGTGACATGCAGTGAGGACACTCCATAGATCTTCACATAGCCTCTGAGAATGTTTGACTCCTGTCTGGCTGGGGGCAGTTTGCTTGCGATCTGTGATCAGGGTCACATTATGGAGATGTAGCCATGAAACTTTAAATGCACTTATAAGACCATAAGACATAGGAGCAGAAATTAGGCCATTCGGCCCATCGAGTCTGCTCTGTCATTCAATCATGGCTGATAAGTTTCTCAACCCCATTCTCCCGCCTTCTCCCCATAACCTTTGATCCCCTTACCAATCAAGAACTTATCTATCTCGGTCTTAAATACACTCAATGACCTGGCCTCCACAGCCTTCTGTGGCAATGAATTCCATAGATTCACCACTCTCTGGCTAAAAAAGTTTCTCCTCATCTCTGTTCTAAAAGGTCTTCCCTTTACTCTGAGGCTGTGCCCTCGGGTCCTAGTCTCTCCTACTAATGGAAACATCTTCCCCATGTCCACTCTATCCAGGCCTTTCAGTATTCTGTAAGTTTCAATCAGATCCCCCCTCATCCTTCTAAACTCCATCGAGTATAGACCCAGAGTCCTCAAAGTTTCCTCATATGTTAAGCTTTTCATTCCTGACATCATTCTCGTGAACCTCCTCTGGACCCTCTCCAGGGCCAGCACATCCTTCCTGAGATATGGGGTCCAAAATTGCTCACAGTATTCTAAATGTGGTCTGGTCCCTTGACAGCCTTCATCTCCTCTCCCCTTCAGGAGCACAGCATCACTGGTCACAGATGCTGAAGAGATGGGGATCAGCCCCACCTTAAAGGTGCAGAGAGCACACAGAGAGAATGAGGGAACTCTGTGACACCTGCCCACGACATTCTGGCAGCAATGACCAGCACCATCGAGGTGCAGGCATCAGTAATGTGTCCAGGGAGTGTGAGGCTGGACCATCACTTTGGTCTGAAGGTTACACACTGCACAGAGAAGAGGCCCTGGACTGAGACACCTGCCTTTATCTTGTGCAGAAAGATTTCACATCTGAGTCTCACAAAAACTGTTCATCAGAACAAGGAGCCACAGGCAGGGAGATGTTCGTGGGAGTTTATTGACAATAGTGAACATTATGTACAAGTGATTAACACCCATGCCCAGTTTGTGCAACCACATCTTCTGAACCTTCCTCACCCTGCTGCTGTGTCTTGTTGCTCCCCAGACATTGACAGCGGAGGTGGAGCCAGGCTGCTGACTGCTACACCCCGTCTGTGATGACTTCAGTGTGCGTCCTCTGGAGGGCCGAGACTTGGAGGGACCTGGCCTGCTTTCTGGGTCCTGCTGTGTGGCAGTGACACCCTCCTTGACCTGTGGAGCTGGAGCTGCTGGGTTTACAGGAAGAGGGCATTTCGATGGGCCGGACACTCCTGGAATCACCTGGGTGGATGGCCCCGGGATGTGCACCTGCTGATCCTCCTCCCTATGGGTGTCCGAGGGCCTCTGGCTGACTCCTTGAGGAGAAGGGGAAGCTGGAGTGAGATCGAGCTGCACTGCATCCTCCTCGCGTTGATATTGTTGGAGGCCAACTATGGCATCAGCAATGGAATTCACCCTCGCAGCAGTGCAGGAGCGATGTCCTGGACCAAGGTCTCCACGGCGGCCCCCATCCTGCCAGTGTTGACCTCGGTGCATTGCAATGCCGGCACTATCACCTCAGCCTGAAGACAGACGGACTCCTCCATCATGCCTTGCAATCTGAGGAGTGTAGCAGACATCCCTTCCTGAAGTTCCTGAGCTTGCTTTTGCCCTTCCTGCAACTGAGGTATGACTGAGTCCAGAGGCTCATCATCTGACTCAGACTCAGCAATGATGTGGCCTCCAGAAGTCCTCCGAGTGCCGGGGACCTGGGAAGTCCCTGCCTCCACCTGTTGTGGATCAGACAGTGCGATGTACTCACCAGATTGTGATCCTGAGGCTACTGTAAAGCCAGGTCCCACCGAGGTGTGTGTCTCTGCACTGGTGGGTGACGCTGTGAGGGGACTTCAATTAGGGTGTCATCAGATTCTTCTTCTGAGCTGTCTTCATGCTTGAGTCGAGGGCCTGGCTCGTGTACCCCCTCAGCTGCTTCCCAGATGTGCCTGTGGAAGCAAATGGAGATAATCAGTGCATGGACTCAGCCTGGTTGTCTGATTGATGTTGCACTGCTGGATCCTCACTTGCTTGAGCAGCGCTGACCTCACCCTCAGCACAGGAACAGTCCAGATCCTCGCTGGCCAGCCAAATGGAACCAGCACGAAATCCCGCCATTGCAGCCGGCAGGTAAAACAATATTTTTCACACCTGCTGCTGCACTTAGTGCAAATCTGGGACTATTCAGGCCAGATAAACCATACGACGTAGGATCAGAGATTAGGCCATTCGGCCCATCGAGTCTGTTCTGCCATTCAATCATGGCTGACAAGTTTCTCAACCCCATTCTCCAGCCTTCTTCCTGTAACCTTTGATCCCTTTACCAATCAAGAACCTATCTATCTCGGTCTTAAATACACTCAATGACCTGGCCTCCACAGCCTTCTGTGGCAATGAATTCCATAGATTCACCACTCTCTGGATAAAGAAGTTTCTCCTCATCTCTGTTCTTAAAGGTCTTCCCTTTACTCTGAGGCTGTGCCCTCGGGTCCTGATCTCTCCTACTAATGGAAACATCTTCCCCATGTCCACTCTATCCAGGCCTTTCAGTATTCTGTAAGTTTCCATCAGATCCCCCCTCATCCTTCTAAGCTCCATCGAGTATAGACCCAGAGTCCTCAAACGTTCCTCATATGTTAAGCCTTTCATTCCTGGGATTGTTCTCGTGAACCTCCACTGGACCCTCTCCAGGGCCAGCACATCCTTCCTGAGATACAGTGCTCAAAATTGCTCACAATATTCTAAATGTGGTCTGACCAGAGCCTTATAAAGCCTCAGCAGCACATCCCTGCTTTTATATTCTAGTCCTCTCGAAATAAATGCCAACATTGCATTTGCCTTCCTAACTACCGACTCAACCTGCAAGTTAACCTTAAGTGAATCCTGGACTAGGACTCCCAAGTCCCTTTGCACTCCAGATTTCTCAATTCTCTCACCATTTAGAAAATAGTCCATGCTTCTATTCTTCCTACCAAAGTGCATGACCTCACACTTCCCCACGTTGTATTCCATCTGCCACTTCTTTGCCCATTCTCCTAACCTGTCCAAATCCTTCTGCAGCCTCCCTGCCTCCTCAATACTACCTGTCCCTCCACCTATCTTTGTATCATCTGCAAACTTAGCCAGGATGCCCTCAGTTCCTTCGTCTAGATCATTAATGTATAAAGTGAAAAGTTGTGGTCCCAACACTGACCCCTGCGGAACTCCACTAGTCACCGGCCGCCATCCTGAGAAGGACCCCCTTATCCCCACTCTCTGCCTCCTGCCAGACAGCCAATCTTCTATCCATGCTAGTACCTTGTCTCTAACACCATGGGCTCTTATCTTACTGAGCAGCCTCCTGTGCGGCACCTTGTCAAAGGCCTTCTGGAAGTCAAGTAGACAACATCCATGGGCTCTCCTTTGTCTAACCTATTCATTACCTCCTCAAAGAATTCTAACAGATTTGTCAGGCATGACCTCCCCTTGATGAAACCATGCTGACTTTGCCTGATTTTACCATGCACTTCCAAGTATTCTGAAATCTGATCCTTAATAATGGACTCTAAAATCTTAGCAACGACCGAGGTCAGGCTAATCGGCCTGTAATTTCCCGTATCTTGCCTCACTCCCTTCTTAAACAGGGGGGTTACATTAGCGATTTTCCAGTCCTCTGGGACCCTCCCTGACTCCAGTGATTCCTGAAAGATCACCACTAACGCCTCCACTATCTCTTCAGCTATCGCCTTCAGAACTCTGGGGTGTAATCCATCTAGAGAGAGGAAATGTTGAAGGGTTAAGTATTTTTGAAAGTGGATCAACCCCAGTCCTGGATGAATTGTATGCGAGGCTGTTAAGAGACGCAAGGGAGGAATTAGGGGACGCTCTGACCATTGTGTTTTCCAATCCTCTCTGGCCACAGATGTGGAGTTGGACGACTGAAGAACTGCTAACTTTGTACCGATGTTTAAAAAAGGAGAAAGGAATAGACCAAGTCCTTACAGACCAGTCAGCCTGAGCTCGGTGGTGGGCAAATTATTGGAAAAAAATTCTAAAGGGACAGTGTAAATCATCATTTGAAAAGTCCGCAATTAAACAGGTTCAATCATTATGGATTTGTTTAGGGAAGGTTATGTCTGTGTAACTAGACTGAATTTTTTAAGGAGATGACAAGGAGAGTTGATGTGCATAGTGTGTTTATTGCAGTTGACATGGACTTTAGCAAGGATTTGATAATGTTCCATATGAAAAACTGTATAAAAAAGTAAAAGCCCATGGGATCCATGGAAGGGGGCAAGTTAGATCCAAAATTAGCCCAGTGGCAGGAAGCAAAGGGTAATGGTTGACAGGTATTTTTAAGGCTGTAAGACTATTTCCAGCAGGGTTCTGCATGGCTCAGTGCAGTTTCACAGAATCACAGAATCACAGAATGCAGAAGAGGCCCTTCGGCCCATCAAATCTGCACTGACACGTGAGAAACACCTGACCTACCTACCTAATCCCATTTATCAGCACTTGGCCCATAGCCGTGAATGTTATGATGTGCCAAGTGCTCATCCAGGTACTTTTTAAAGGAGGTGAGGCAACCCGCCTCTACCATCCTCCCAGGCAGCGCATTCCAGACCCTCACCACCCTCTGGGTAAAAAAGTTTTGCCTCACATCCCTCCTAAACCTCCTGCCCCTCACCTTGAACTTATGTCCCCTTGTGACTGACCCTTCAACTAAGGGGAGCAGCTGCTCCCTATCCACCCTGTCCATGCCCCTCATAATCTTGTACACCTCAATCAGGTCGCCCCTCAAACTCAACCTCACTGTTAACCACTCGGCTAATCTTGTGTCATCCGCAAACTTACTAATCCTTCCCCCCACATAGTCTTCCATGTTGTTTATATAAATGATGAATAATAGGGGACCCAGCACAGATCCCTGTGGTACTCCACTGGACACTGGCTTCCAGTCACTAAAGCATCCTTCTATCATCGCCCTCTGTCTCCTACAACTAAGCCAAACTTGAATCCACCTTATCAAATTACCCTGTATCCCATGTGCCTTTGCCTTCTTTATAAGTCTCCCATGTGGGACCTTGTCAAAGGTCTTCGCTGAAATCCATTTAAACTACATCAGCTGCACTACCCTCATCTACACACCTGGTCACCTCCTCAAGAAATGTTTCAGTCTCTTGTTGATCATAGTGTATATATATCAATGATTTGGCCTTAACTGTAAGGGGCATGATTAAGAAGTTTGCAGGTGACACAGAAGATTGGCCTTGTAGTTGGTGGTGAGGAGGGAAGCTATAGACTGCAGGAAGATATCAATGGGCTGGTCAGGTGATCAGAAAAGTGGCAAATGGAATTCCATCTGGAGAAGTGTGAGGTGATGCATTTGGGGAGGTCAAACAAGGCAAGGGATTACACAATAAATGGGAGGATACTGAGAGGTGTAGTGGAAGTGAGGGACCTTGGAGTGAATGTCCACAGATCCCTGAAAGTAGCAGGACAGGTCAATAAGGTTGTTAAAAAGGCATATAGGATTTTTATTATTGGTCAAGGTACAGAGTATAAGAGCAGGAAGGTTATATTGGAACTGTATAAAACATTAACCAGGTCACAGCTAGGATATTGCATACAGTTCTGGTTGCTGCATTACAGGCAGGGTGTGATTGCACTAGAGAGGGTACAGAGGGGATTTATGAGGAAGTTGCCAGGAATGGAGAATTTTACTCATGTGGAAGCATTGGATAGGCTGGGATTGTTCCCTTTGGAACAGAGGGGGCTGAGGGGAGATGTAATTGGGGTGTATGAGGGGACTGGAGAGAGTGGATAGGAAGGATCCATTCCCCTTGGTTGAGGGGTCAATAACAGGAGCAGTGATTTAAAGTAGTTGGTGGAAGGATTTAAGGAGAAATGTTTTCATCCAGAGGGTGGTGGCGGGTCTGGAACTCACTGCCTGAAGGTGGGGAAGAGGCAGAAACCCTCATCGCATTTAAAAAAGACATGGATATGTACTTGAAGTACCGAAACCTCCAGGGATATATATGGACCAATAACTGGAATGTGGAATTAGGTGAGACAACTCTTTCTCAGTCAGCACAGACATGAAGGGCCAAATGGCCTCTGTTTGTGCTGTACATTTTCTGTGTTGTTATGTTTGTTTCATCAAAATCAAAAGCTGTGCAATGCTGAGAATGTGCTGCACAGTCAGAGGTGCTGTCTTTTGGGTGAGATATCAAACCGAGCCCCTGCCTGCTTGCCTGGATGGATGTAAAAGATCCCATGTCACCATTTTGAAGAAGAACAGGGGAGTCCTCCCTGCTGTCCTGGCCAATACTGATCTCTCAATCAACATCGTAAAAAGAGATGATCAGGTCATTATCACATGGCTGTTTGTGGGAGTTTGCTGTGTGTATATTGGCTGCCACATTTCTTACAACAATGACTACAATTTAAAAAGTACGTCATTGGCCTGTCGAGTGCTTTGCGACGTGAAAAGTGCTATCCCAATGCAAGTCTTTCTTTTCTCTCTTTCATTCAATTTGATGTAGCATTCACTGGAGCAGCAGGAATCACTAGAGAGTTATTGGATGTCAGAGGCGCTTGGAACAATCAATGGCACTCCCATGGGATTGAGGTTCAGTCTTACAGATTGATGGATCCATCTCGGCCTCCCCTGGAGATCCCCAGCATCACAGATGTCAGTCTTCAGCCAATGCGATTCACTCCATGTGATATCAGGTAACAACAGAAGGCACTGGATACTGCAAAGGCTATGGGCCCTGACAATATTCTGGCAACAGTACTGATGACTTGTGCTCCAGAGCTTGCCGGGCCCCTAGCCAAGTGGTTCCAGTACAGCTACAACACTGGCATCTACCCGCCTATGTGGAAAATTGCCCGGGTATGTCCTGTATACAAAAGCAGGACAACACGGCCAATTACTGCCCCATCAGTCTACTCTCCATCATCAGTAAAGTGATGGAAGGGGTCATCAACAATGCTATCAAGAGGCACTCGCTTCATAATCATCTACTCACTGACGCCCAGTTTGGATTCTGCCAGTGACACTCAGCTCCTGACCTCATTACAGCCAGACCTGGTAAAGACGGCAGATTTCCTTCTTGTTATTTGTTTCTCTCTTCTCGGTTTTTGTGCGATGCAAGTTTCTATTAATAACCCCACAGCAAACTTGAGAAAATGAACTCAGAGGGTTAGTTTATTTGCACAGATTCAAACCACGGGAATGAGGGTTTGTAACGTCACCTCCACACTCTGAAAGTAAAGAGAGGGATAGAGAAAAGGAAGTTTTACAGTACAGAGACCATAGAGAAAATAAATATTGGTTCCTGAGCCCAGAATCAAAGTCCAATGATATATTCCTTTCCAGAGGTCAGCAGGCTGAAAACCTGCTGGTGTTGACTTCACAAGAAGAGAAAGGCATCCAGAGGTCAATCAGTCTTGTAGGTGATGGCACAGAATTTCCAACAGAAGCAGCGTAGGTGGATCCAGGTGCCCAACCTGAGCTGAGCTCCTTTCTGTGTGTGGCTGCTAGTCAGATGTTAAAGAGCAGACTGAGCTATTCAGCTCAGCAGGTCTTCGACAAAGGATGTGTATCCAGCATCAGGAATTCGGCTGGGTCTCAAAGATTGCTAAATGTCCCAGCCATTATGAGTTGAAAGGAATACTTGAGAGGCCCTTCTGTCTTAGCAGACCCTCTGTCTCCTGCTGGCAAGTCTGGATTATCATATGCAAATGACCTTTTTATAGCTCTTTTTGAAGTTGGGCTGTGCAGTCCCCAGGTCATCGTTAGTGGCTCCTCAGAGACAACGAGTGTGTGTGTTTCCCCAAAACTGCAAAGTGGCTTCTTTTGTTCTGGGGCCACAGGCAGATATAGGTTCAACCATTTTAAGGAGGATGTTCAGCCAAGGTCCAGTTTTATAATTTAGAAATAGCAATGAGTGTTTTATTTTATAAAGGAAGGTACAGTGTGAGATCAGAGGCAATTACATTCACTAAAGGACATTAATGAATCAGATGGGTTTTTACAACAGCTTCATGGTCAATATTACTAAGACTAGCTTTATATTCCTGATTTTTTTAAATGAAATTTAAATTCTACCAGCTACCATGGTGGGATTTGACCCCATCTACTCAGAGGATTAAGCCCAGTGAATTATCACTGCACTGCCGTCTCCCCATAGAATATTGATGTTTTAAAAGTCAGAATAGATCTATTATAATCTCCAATTGTTACCTCTTAATAACAAATGAATAGAATTTTCCAGTTCAAAAAGCTAAATAGATCTGTTTCCTATTCACATTTGGCAGGGAAGATGAGGAAATACAATCTGAGCAACATGGTACAATTTTAAATCACCTTAAATCACCTCTTAGCCTTCCCTGCTTTAAGGCAAACAATCCCAGCTTCTCCAATCTATATGTGGAGTTTAGTCCCTCAGCCCTGGAACCATTGTAATAAATCTTTTTCTGTAACCGCTCCAAAGCTTTAATGTCTTTCCTAAAGTGGGACATCCAGACTTGGACACTATACTCCAGTGAGGGACATCCAGACTTGGACATAATACTCCAGTGAGGGCCAAATCGCCGTCAATTGACTCTTGGCCTCACTCCAAATTTTCCTGTCCTACCCACAACGATGCCCATCGCTGGAGGGGCCGGAAAACCCCACCCTCTGTCTGCGGTTATAAAGCCCAGGGTGCCACATGGTTTATTAACTGCTTTGCTAACCTGTCCTGTCATCTTCAAACAATGGTTCCAGGGCTGAGGGACTAAACTCCACATATAGATTGGAGAAGCTGGGATTGTTTGCCTTAAAGCAGGGAAGGCTAAGAGGTGATTTAAGGTGATTTAAAATTGTACCATGTCGCTCATATTGTATTTGTTCATTTCTCTTTACCAGATATCAAAATATTGAAAATATCACCCCTGGAGGTGGAAGCATCAGTCACAAGCACCCCTTGGAGCCTTCGAGCCAATGCATCCAGCGGCATGATTACAGCTGTGATGCCCCGCATAGTCACAGAGAGAGCAGGGAAGACGTCTCTTATAACAGCCTCCAGCCTGTCTCCTAAAACCTCAATGGTAGAATCATGAACTTTCATCAAGTCAGGGCCCTGGATTCCACTTCATTGTCTCATCACAAGGGACCTGCCCAAAGGACAGCGCTAACCAACTTGCTACGTTCCCCTTGGGCCCATGGGCTTTTACTTTATTCATCAATCTGCCATGTGGGACCTTGTCAAAAGCCTTGCCATATAGACCACATCAACTACACCACCCTCATCAATCCTCCTTGTTACATCCTCAAAAGCTTCAATCAACTTAGTCAGACGCAACCACCCCTGAACAAGTCCATGCTGACAGCCCTCGATTACTCCATGTCTTTCTATCCTGTGCCTCAGAATTGATTCCCAATAATTTTTCCACCACTGAGGTTAGATTGACTGGCCTGGGACTATTCGGTCTATCCCTCGCTCCATTTTTAAACAAAGGCGCAACATTAGCAGACCTCCAATCCTCTGGCACCACACCGGCACCTAGTGAGGATTGGAGGATGTTGGTCAGAGCATCCGCTATTCCCCCCCCCACCAACCCCACCGCCACCCCCCCGCCCCCCCCCCCCCCCCCCCCCCCCCCCCCCCACCCCACCCCCGGCTTCTTTTAACAACCTGGAGTCCATTTCATCTGGGCCCTGGTGATTTATCTGCTTTCAGGGCTGCAAGTCCCCCGAATATTTCCCCTCCCTGGTAATGCTGGGACCACACATCCAGTGCTCGCACCCCTCCCCATCCCTGTTTGCTTGAAAGCCTCCAGTGGTGCAAAATAAAAACAACTGTATCGGCACAAGAGCAAGAGAGGATTGAGCGACAGCTGTGAGGTTATTCTCAGCTGGGACAATGACCAGTTTAAATACAAAAACAGCATTACCTGGAAAAACTCAGCAGGTCTGGCAGCATCGGTGGAGAAGAAAAGAGTTGACGTTTCGAATCCTCATGACCCTTCAACAGAACCAGGTGGATCCAAGGAAGGGGTGAAATATGACCAGTTTAAAGAAGGGGTGACCAGTTTAAATATTCTCCTGAACTGCTGCTTATAAACTCACCTCCGTTTCCTGATCTGTTGCCCTGGGAAACCAATGCTGGAAATATTAAAATTCGACTCACAAACACCTCATTAACGTATGCTAAGGAAGCTTAATTGCAGCAACAAGTCTTCACCAGGTTGCGATGATTAAACCCCTGACTTTGACACGTACATTTCTCACTGGCTGAAAGCACCTCTGGGTGTGTTTGGAGTCAAGATGCAGACTCGGGTTCCCAACCCCCCAGGATTGGCCTGGAGCCTCCAAGAATCGAAGACCAGTTTCCAGGACACTGCTGTGCGCAACCCTGGAGAAGAATCATCCGGACGTTAAAAAAGATCGTTTCTTGAAAAAGTTTTATCTGAACATTTCTCTTCACCGAATATTGAAAATGGGAAAACAAGGCTGTTCCGCAGACAGACAAGCACCTTCCGTTCGGGTAATGAGTCTTTTTGGTTTCCAGTGGGTGCAGGAAGGCAGGGTGTCACAAGGACAGATGTGTTGGCCAATGGATGGTTGGGGTGTGCAGGCGAGTCAAGTGATGAATCCTCCAGGAATACATTGAGTCAGAGTCGGCAACCCTAATCTGAAATGTCGTTCATTTTCTCCCCATTCACTCCCATCCCACCCGCTCTTGGTGAGCAACGTTGCCCACGGAGAATACAAAAGTTAGGTTAAAAATTTAGGGGCAGAATTTCCTGTATGTCGGGCGGGCAAGCTCCTGACCCGAACGAGCGCAAAATGACACGTGGTGAGGTCGGACAAGGGCACTTGCGCGAAATTCCGGCCGGCGGGTGTGCGTGGGAGTTGGCAGCACGCCCGCCGACAATTAACAGGCCCTATTGAGGCTGTTAAAGCCCTAGTTGAATTAAATTTTTCGCAGGCAGAAAGGCCAAGCGGCCTTTGGTATTTATTTACTTTTTTGCAAAACCTCATCCCAAGGGGCAGGACGAGGTTTCGTTCAGTGATTTTAAAAAAAGCAAGTGAATTTTCAAAGTAATTTCTGACATGACACAGAGTCACGTGAGGCGACATGCTGTGAACATGTTTGAATTATTTGTTTTCATTGTTCAAAACCTTCATCTCCCTGAGGCAGCTCTGTGCCTCGAGGACCATTTCCTGCACACACTCGCGTGCACGCGTATAGTTGTGAACTTGCCCTCCTCCCTCCCCCTCTCCCCTTCCTCCCCTCCCCTCCCCCCCCCCCACACAGAGCAGCTCTGAGCGCTGCAGCCAGCGTTGCATGCTGGGAGGGCCTTAATTGGCGCAGGGGCGTGAAATGGCAGCAGGGCCCCGATTGCGGGCGGTGGTTAGCTTCCCGACTGCTGCCGCTCGCCCACACCCCCCCCCCCCCCCCCCACCCCCCCCACCCCCTCCCTCCCCAACCCCCCCACCGCTGAGGGCAAAACTCTGCCCGATATAGCAACGCCCTCTGGCCTGGACATCCTTCCTAAAGTGCGGAGCATTGCGTTCAGTTCCGGGCTCCGCACTTTAGGAAGGATGTCCAGGCCGGGGGGGGGATGGTGCAGAGGAGATTTACCAGGATGGAGCCGGGCATGAGGCAAATTCAGTTACCTGGAGAGACTGAGGAAGCTGAGATTATTCTCCTCAAAGCGGGGAGGATTAAGGGGAGATTAGAAGTGCGAAGTTTGGGAGGAAGAATGAAGAGAGACAGCATGAAAAAACACTGGGTACAAATCGAAAGGGGCAGAGGGAGCTGGGGGTGCATGCACACTCCTCACTGAAGGTGGCAGGACAGGTTGAGGAAGCAGTTAACAAGGCGTTATGGGAACCTGGGCTTTGGAAAGACAGGCACTGAGTACAAAAGCAAGGAAGTTATGAGAAACCTGTACAAAACACTGGTTTGGCCTCAGCTGGAGTGTTGCGCCCAGTTCCGGGCGCCGCACTTTAGGGAGGAGGTAAACGCATTAGAGATGGTGCAGAACAGATTCACGTGAATTGGTTCCAGAGACGAGGGACTTCGGTTATACGAATAGATTGGAGAAGTTGGAGCTGGTTTCCTTTGAGAAGAGAAGGTTGAGAGGAGACTTGATGGAGGTGTTCAAAGCTATGAGGCCTGGACAGAGTGGACAGGGAGGAACTGTTCCCACTGGTGCAGGGATTGAGGAGCAGAGGGCACAGGTTTAAGCTGACTGGGGGCAAGAGAGCCAAAGGCAACAGGAAGAGAAACGTTTTTAATGCAGCGACTGGCTGTAATCTGGAATGCTCGACCTGAGAGTGTGGTGCAGTCCCATTCAATTGAGGCTGTCACAAGGAAATTGGATAATTATCTGAAGAGAAGAATGAGTAGGGACCGAGAGGATAGGGCAGGGGATGGAGGACCAGCTGAGAAGCCTGGCAGTGAGAGAATGGGCTGAATGGCCTCCTTCTGTGCTGTAACCAAATGTGATTCTGTGAATCTACGGAGGGGTTCAAACCATGAATAAGTTTGGTCGCATTAATAAGGAGAAATAAGGAGAAACTGTTTCCAGTGGCACTAGGTCAGGAATGAGAGGATACTGCTTTAAGATACTAGACAGAAGAGACGGGGGCAAGAGGAAGAGAATTATTTTTATGCCGCAGACCAAGTGCTGATAAATAGGATTAAAACGAGTGGCTAGTTAATTTTTTGTTTTTTTTCCCCCTCTTTTTTTGCCAACACAGACATGATGGGCTGAATGGCCTCTTCCTGTACCATAACTTTACTATGGTCCACAGTGAATTTATCAAGACTGGCTGAAAGGGTGGTGGGAGCAGGTTCAATAATAACTTTCAAAAGGAAATTGGATAAATATTTGAAGTGTTAAGAGCTAGCAGGGCTTTGGGGAAGTGAGGCGGGGGGAGTAAGGTTAACAGGATAGCTCTTTCAAAAGGCTGGGGCGATGGACTGAATGGTATCTTTCTGTGCTGTGTCATTCTGTAATTCAATGAAGGCGTTATAATAAATGTGCATCTTTCTAACTTTATTGCCATGCTGCAGTGAGAGCTGCAACTGTCCGTTTCACCACTAGGTGACACTCTGGGCTGGATTTTGACAAGTTCATTGGGACACTGACATCGGGATCTTTCCCAGGTCCTGACCCCACTTGTAATCGCTGCCCAATGTCCTTTTGTCCCTTGTGGGAGGTGACTGCCACGATGGCGGGCATGACCAGGAGGCGGGAGTTGGGGGGCGGGTCCCACGTCAAGGGCATCTGCCAGCCATCAACGTGGCTGCAGCCGGGCAGTCTCATCGCTGAGGGAGCCGGACTTCACACACACATACCTGGGGAGTGAGTGGTGACACCAGGTCGCTCAAGAAGGTCAGCGGCCGCAGTGCGCTCAGCAGGACGTGTGTCCGCTGCAGAAAGTGCCCCAGAGACCTTCTGAGCTCTAGCAAGCTGAGTGACACACGCAAAGCTGAGCTGTCAGCCATGCGGGTTTGACAGGGAGGGCAGGTCTCTGAGCTGCAGGGTCTCAAGGCAGGCGTAGGATTGCCAACCCTCCAGGGACTGGAGATCAATCCCCTGGACTCTGCTCTGTGCGACCCTGAAGAAAAAAAATCACTGGGACAGTAAAAAAGAACTTTTTCAAATTTTCCAAGAGCATTTCTCTTCACCAGATATAAAAATATTGAAAGTGGGGAATAAGAAAAGCTGTTTGGCCGACAGCCCGGCATCATCCAATTGGGTAGTGAGTCCTTTTCTCTCATTCATGGGATGTGGGCGTCGCTGGCTGGGCCCAGCATTTATTGCCCAGCCTTAGTTGCCCTTGAGAAGGTGGTGGTGAGCTGCCTCCTCGAACTGCTGCAGTCCCCGTGGTGCAGGTTAAAGTGATTTGCAAAAGGAGCCAATGTGATGTGAGAAAAAGAAACCGTTTCACACTGAGTGGTTAGAGTCCGGAACGCTCTGCCTGCAAGTGCGGTGGAGGCAGGTTCAATCGAAACTTTCAAGAGGGCATGAGATGATTATTTGAACATAAACAATGTGCAGGGTTACAGGAAAAGGCAGGAGAATGGCTCTGAGTCATAACGCTCATTGGGAGAGCCGGTGTAGTCAGGATGGGCTGAATGGCCTCCTCCTGTGCTGTAACAGTTCTGTGATTCTGTGACAGCCAGTCCCTGGTTTATTCCCCAGGAAAATACCTTGACTAATCAGAGTCAACCTACATGACTTGCTGGTTTGAATTTAAACAAAGTTTGGCTGTTAACTGTTAGCCATCAGTTAACTGGTGCATTCTCCATGGCATCACCTCTAGCAATCAGAGACTTTTTGTCAACCAATCAGCACTTTCTTCTCGTGAAGTATAAATTGTTGTTCTCTTTAGATTTGGTATTCTTGCGTATGTCCTGATGAGTGCAAGACAGAAAGCTTTGACATGTCTCTTTTTTTCAGCAATACTCAAGATCTCCACTACCAAACGACTAATTATTTTTGTTCTCGACTGCAGGCTCTCATTGTAAGAGGAAGAGACAGCCTTCCCCCAACTCCACCTCCACCAAAAGCACCATCCCTGGGGATGAGAACCCAGAATCCTCAGAGGATACACCATCATGGCATTCCCCTGCACCTTCCACCAGCAGAGACATTCACCTTGGTGATGCAGCTCAGGGTCACAATCACAGACATGTGCCCACAGCTAATGGAGGGTGTGACAGTCGAGGTGCCTGACACTCAGAGGACTGCTGGAGATCAGGCCCCTGCTGAGCCCCACGCAGATGGCAAGTCTCTGGAATCGGCCATAACAGACCTGATGGAGATGCAGAGACAGACAGGGGAAGATCCAGCGGAGCTGCCAGATAACATGCGTCCATTTTTCTGGGCCTCCTGACTTCTCTCTACCCTCCCCTAAATTTGGCCTCATGAGACTCAAACATGTACTGAGACGTCTCTTCATCGATAATTCTGCAGGGACAATACCGGTGAGGGTGTGTGGCGCAGTCCAATAGCTGAGTAGGAAACGTGATAATCTCATTGCAATAGTCTCCATTCATTTTTTCATTCCAGACTTGAAGGTCTGGACGGACCTCTCAGTCAAACCATTGGACGCAGGGTGGTCTGGCAAGGTCTTAACATGTGTTATGCCATTGAGACTCGCAAATCTTTGGAATTCCTCGCTGGCGAATGCCGTTCCAATACCAGACACCATCATTCCCGGTGACTCATGTATCACAAAACTCTGGCACAATCTGTCTATGGTGGCAGCAGATGTGGGTGATCTCACCTCGTATACATCCACCCACTTCGAGTGAGCATCTATAATCAAGAGGAACATTGTGCCCAGAAAAGGCCCCTTGTGGAGTCCCATCTTCTGGGCCACTCCCAGGGATGCAGTGGAGCCGAAGGGGGCAATCCCTGTACCCGTTGGCACTGCATGCAGCTCTTGACTAAGGTTTCGATTTCTGTATCCATCCCTGGCCACCATAAATAGCTGCGCACCAACATTTTCATTCTGGAGCTGCTGGGATGAGCACTATGCAATTCTGTCAATAATGGCTTCCTTCCTCTGGGAGGCACAATGACCCTCACTCCCCACAGTAAGATGCCAACCTGGCAGTGAGCTCGTATCTCCTGTTAAAATAGGGCTTCATTTCATCCGACTTTGGTTCATTAGACCATCCCTGCAAGACTTGTTCCCTTACATGAGACAAAAGTGGATTGCAGTCTGTCCACTCTCTGATTTGTTTGGCATGTAGTGGTGACAAATCCAGAAAGTTTAATAACAAGACAAGTTCTTGAGGAATTGGGATGTTCACATTGCTGTTGTTTAGAGGTAATAGGCTTAGTGTATCAGTATCTACAATCTGGATTCCCGGCCTGTGGACAAGAGTATATTCGCGAGCAGCTAGAATCAGTGCCCACCTTTGGATGCGTGCCAAGGCAATTGGGGGTATTGGCTTATCTTCCCCAAACAAGCTTAATAGTGGCTTGTGATTGGATACAATGGTGAAGTGGTGACCGTGGATGTATTGGTGGAACTTCTTAGGGCCAAATACGATGGATAAGCCTTCTTTCTCTATTGGTGAGTATCTTCGTTCTGCCTCACTGAGTGTTCTTGAGACGTAACCAATGGACCGTTTGGAGCCATCCACAATCCATGGGGAGAGTACGGCTCCTATTCCATAAGGGGATGTATCGCAGGTCAAAATTAATTCTTTCTTTGGGTTGAAATGTACCAACAGGTCTGATGAATGTAGCAACTGCTTTACTGGTGTAGAAGCCTGTTGTTGTGGAGCTTGCCAAGTCCACCTGTGGTTTTCCTTGAGCAAGCTGTATAACGGATCCAGTACTATCAACAAATTTGGGAGAAAACGGCCATAATGTTAATCATTCCCAAGAAGGTCTTGAGTTCTGTGGTGTTTTTTGGTGCTAGCGTCTCACGAATAGCTCTCACCTTGTTTTCCACTGAGTGAAGGCCCTGTGAGTCAACCCTATGACCCAGGTAACCCCTTCTTTGGCTCGGAAGATACATTTTTCTCTTTTCAAACGTACTTCAGCTTGTGAGAAACACTTCAATACCTCTTCCGGGTTAGCCAGGTGTTCCTCATCAGTTAGTCCTGTTACTAGGACATTGTTGAGAAAAACCACCACATGGGGTAGACTTTGAAGTAAATTTTCCGTTGTCCATTGGGAAATGGCACAAGCCACTGAGACTCTGAAGGGTGACCTGGGATAACCCCCTATGTGTGTTGATAGTCACAAAATCCCGAGAGGCCAGTTCTAGCTCGACTTGCTGGTAAGTGTGGCTCATGTCGAGCTTCGTATAGGCTGTTCCCCTGGTAGCTTGGAGCACAATTCATCCATTTTCGGTACAGGGTGTCTGTCTAGTTTCGCCACTTTGTTAACGGTCAACATGTAATCCCCGCATATTCGCTCACTTTGGTCAGGCTTTAGCACCGGAACCTTTGGGCACTGCCTATTTAGAAAATTATACAGGTTGTTAGATTCCCAACCTTTCCAGCCTGTCTAATTCAATATCCACTTTCTCTCCTAATGCATAGAGGATTGGCCTCGCCTTCAAGTATCTGGGATTTGCCCCTGGATGCACGTGGATTTTCACTTGCAGCCCCTGAATCTTCCCGAGCTCTCCCCTGTAAACAGAAGCATATTTCTGTAATAATTCTTGCAGATCTTTCATTCTGAGTTGAAAAATCTCGGTCCACTCCAACTTTATTTCCTTAAGCCAGTTCCGACCAAGAAGACTTGGACCCTTCACTGCCACCACTATCGGGGTAAATTAACAGACTGATTTCCATACACCTTTTACTCATACATCTTCACCAGTATGCGCCTTTTATTTAGCATCTGAATTTTCCAGATGTAACAAGTGGTCTCCTTCATTCAGATATTTGAACATATGTTCCCCTATAACTATCATGGATGCCCCTGTATCCACCTCCATTCTGATGGGTTTCTCGTTGACCTTCACTGTCACAGAGATGGGCTGTGTTTTACCCATTTTTACATTGTACAGTGAGTAAATATCTGACACTGTTTCTTCTGATTTCTCTATTATGTGGATTTCACGGTTTCCACCTTTTTGTTTAAAATTTTGTCTCAATCTGTCTTTACAATATTGCAGAATGTGCCCATTACGATGGCAGTAGAAACATTGTCAGTCCCGTTTGCAGGCTCTCTGTTTCCATTTCTGTCATTAATGTGGGTTTTCTCTGTTAACCCATTGCTTTGTGCTGGTCTCTTAATGGTGGTTGTTTCCTGCCTTTCCATGGAGCCCAGCACTTCTGCCCCATTTCTAACCGGTGCTTCCCTCCTGAGATGAAGGATGGCGCCATTTTGTGCTCCCCTTGATTGCTTCTGAATCTTTGACTGTGTCTCCATTGCAAACGCCAACTCCAGCACCTTGCTGAAGTTTAAATTTGTTTCTGACAACAACTGTTTTTGATTGAATGGCGTCTTCATTAATCCCACACACTAATTGGTCTCTCAATATGTCGTTAATCGACATCCCAAGCTCACGGTGCTCGGTCAGTTGTTTTAAGGCTGCTACATAGCAAGCGACTGTCTCTCCAGGAGTGCGACACATCGAATTAAATTTAAAATGCTGCGTTGTTACCAAGAGTTTGCGCTGAAAGTGTCTCTTCACAAGATTTACCAACTCGTCAAAGCACTTGGAATCTGGAGCGTTGGGTGCTGTTAGACTATGAATTAGGCTGTATGTTTTACTGCCACATGTCAATAAGAGGAACACTCGCCTCTTCTCCTCCCCCGATATGTCACTGGCCAAAAAGAAGAACACAGGGCGTTCAATGTAATGTGACCAGTTATCGGTGATCTGATCAAATGGTTCGATATGGCCACACTGTGGCATACTGGAGCAAGATAACTTCGATGGCCATGATGAAGGCTGTACTTACAATCACCTAGTGGGGAATGGCTGATTTCCTTCTGTTTAATTTCCACAGCTTTCTTTTGGTGTCATCGACTGATTGTGTTTTGCCTCATCGCCAGTGCTCCTTCTGACAATTTGCTTAGCTCAGTGAACACAGTTGCACGCTTATCTACTGGTGAGTGAGTTGGTAAACAAGATACTGCAGATGCAGAGACCAATGCAAGATGGAACACGTGCTGTTTATTAACACAGGTCACAGAGCACTAACGCACATGCTTCTCAAACCAGACCCTATTCTAAACTACTGATTAACATTGTAGCCCACACTACACAGCAATTGGGCAGTACAGTCACGTGGCCAATCTGCCCCCATTCTCTTAAAGGTGTATTGCACTGCAGATTACCACACCTTTCTCCTCATTAGAGGAGACACCTGGCTCTTCCATCTCCCCCTCTACAAACCCCTCTCCTCTTTCCTGAGCGAGGTTGTGTAGGTCACAGCAGACCACAATAACCCTGGCCTCTCTTTCTGGACAGCAGTGCAGTTCTCTGCCTGAGCGGCGCAAGCAGCAGAACCTCATCTTTAGCTGCCCAGTGGTCGACTTTATTGTTGTCTTTGGTGAGGCCTGGGTGGCATTGTACTGCCCCTCGCTGCAGCTTGCAGATTCCACACTGGTGTCATTAGCCAGCTCCTCTGTGTGTACCCTCTGTCACCAAAGGGGCCCAGCCCTGCAATCGATAAGGTGAAGCAAACGCGTGTGGTACCCGAGAGTTAGAGTCGATGTATGAATTGTGAGAATTCCCTGGGTAGTGCGCACACGCTTGAAGGATTTTCCTGTAATTGAAGACCAGCTGCACATTCAGAAAGTGAGAAACCCTTTTGCTTCCTGAATGCTGCCGGCTTATCTCAGGGAGCTCTCAGCACCACATACAGCCCCTTGCCCTCGTGGCAATCCTCCAATGGCAGTGAATCCCACAGCTCAGGCTGCCTGGCTCTCTGAGTCTGCGGTGAATTGCCCAAATTCATTGGCTGTTCTGAACAGGGCATTGGTGACTTCCGTGATGTATTTATGTGTGACTGACTGCGATATTTCACACATGTGGAAGAAGAGCCCTTGGAAGAGCCACTGGTGACGAAGTTCAATAGTGACTTTCAATGCTATTGGCATTGGATTCTCTGCCAATCTTCATGGACACAGACCTTTCTGCAGGAGCTGGCACATGTGACATCTTCAGTAGCCTCCGACATTGCCCCTTTAACCTTTGCAGGGACTTCTGGATTAATCTTCCTGATATGACCCTTGCACCACAATCATTCTGGGCCTTCAGCCTTCCAACACCGAGGTTCCCTGAACGATGCCGTATCCTCACTCTGTCCGCTATGAGAGATCGTCAGCCTGCCAGCTCCCTCCCTCGGTCAGCAGGATCTGTCCTTCAGCGAATCCTCTCTTCTTCTTCTCTCGACCTTTCTGGGGTCTCGGTTGACTGAGACCCAATGGGCCACTGTGTTCAGAGGCTGACCATAGTGATGAGAACACACCTGATCATGGTTCCCGGCCATTTAGCATACGATTATCAGGATGCTCCATTAGTCAGCTAATTGCACTCACTAAGACCTCCACCCACCCAAAATAACCCTACTCCCGCTTTGGGGAATCGCAATTTTGGAACTATGCATTTTGAGGATCAGCCGTGAGAAATGGGCCTCATCACTTTGCAAACTTGCTCATCCACCTTCTACCTCCTCCCTCTGTCACCCACCAAATTCCCCCCATCACCCTTTACCCACCCAAAATAACCATTCCTTTACCCATTGTTATCCTTGAACCTCCCTCATTGGCCCTGAACATAGAACCATAGAAAAGTTATAGCACAGAAGGAGGCCATTCAGCCCATCTTGCCCATACCAGCCCGAGGACACCCAGGTGCCCTTTCTAATCCCACCTTCCTGCACCCGGCCCATAGCCCTGCAGCTTACAGCACTTTAGATGCAGATCCAGGTACTTTTTAAAAGAGTTTAAAGTTACTGCCTCTACCACCAACTTGGACCCTAGAACATCGCCCTCCTCATGCCTTCTCTCTCCTCTGAACCTAATCAATTACGGTCCCCATGCCCACCCTGAATCTGACCCCTCCTGTTATCTAGGCCACATGTACCATATGATTCCGTGACCCCCACCCCACCCCCATGAGACCATAAGGTACCCAACCATGATGCTGGAACTCCCACCACATCTCACTCCTGTCTCACACTGTGACTGTTCCCTCTGCTGCGCAGTCCCCTCAGTTCAACCCCCAGGACCTTACCATTGACAGCACTGATCCTGCCTTTTAAGACCATCTCCCTCCAACCATTCCTGTCCAGAAAATCCCTCCCCTACCCAACAACAGGACCACCCTGCTCAATGACACTCTGCCTTTCCACCACCCACATGTCCCTGCCTGCTCCATCCCCTGGACATCCCTGCCCAGTTTTACCTGCCACTACCCAGTCTCAAGCATGGCCTGTCGCAGAACAATGCTTCCCAGAGAGGAAAAAGCATCAATTTCAGCAAGTACACTACCTGGAGATAAAAGCAAAATACCGCAGAGGCTGGAAATCTGAAATAAAAACAGAAAATGCTGGTAAAACTCAACAGGTCTGACAGTATCTGTGGAGAGAGAAACAGAGTTAATTCAAGTCCATATGAATCTTCAGAGCTAAAGAAGAACAGCTCTGAAGAAGAGCCATATGGACTCAGAGCATTAACTCTGTTTCTCTCTTCACAGATGCTGTCAGACCTGTTGAGGTTCTGTTCTTATTTAAGTACACCACCTCGCCTGCTGCACTTATACACAGTTGTGAATCTGAAGCTATGTATTTCTCACTCACGGAGAAGTTAATTTGGAAGGTGCACTTAATTCTGGTGAGATTGCCTTTTAATGAGCATGCCTGGCATGTAGTTGTCTGCAAAAAAGTTTCCCATCAAGTACAGGTTGCAGTTTTACTCTTGCTAATTCTACTGGAGCTGATGTGCAGCTTATACCATGTCAGGGTGCAGAATGTACTCTGGGTGGGGTCTTCAAAGCCCATCACCAAGAGAGGCCAGTAGCACCACTACTGACCATGCTGGCTGAGTCCTAAAGGACATAGCTGCGAGGCTGCGACAGGTGGTGAGGGAACCAACTAGAGAGAAAAACCTACTTGACCTCATCCTCACCAACCTGCCTGCTGCAGATGCATCTGTCCATGACAGTATCAGTAGGAGTGACCACCGCACAGTCATTGTGGAGATGAAGTCCCATCTTCCCATTGAGGATACCCTTCATTTTGTTGTATGGCACTACAACCGTGCTAATTTCAAACAGATCTAGCAGCTCAAGATTGGGCATCCGTCAAGCGCTGTGGGCCATCAGCAGCAGCAGAATTGTACTTGACCACAATCTATAGCCTCATGGCCCAACATATCCCCCATTCTACCGTTACCACCAATGGTTGAGCAGGACTCATGCAATTATTTTCCCCACAATACACAGTAGCAATATTCCTCGGTGTTACATGCTCAATGATTCCCTTCCTTTTGATAAGATGATAAATGATGCACCTTTGAATTCCCAAGGGATGGCTTCCTGGTTCCACGTTATCTTGAATAGTTTGACTTTTTCAGTGAGTATTGTAGCCAATTTGGAACAGTACACAAAGGGAAATGGGGTCATATGGTGTACAATAGACAGATACTTCACAATGGAAACACATTAAATAATGACAACATATTGTGAAATGGAAACATAGGATACAATGAAAACACAGGACACAATGGGAACACAGGACACAATGGGAACACAGGACACAATGGGGACACAAGACATAATGGCAACATAGGACACAATGGGGACACAGGACAGAATGGGAACACAAGACAGAATGGTAACACAGGGCATAATGAGAACACAGGGCATAATAGGAACACAAGACACAATGGGAATACAAGATATAATAGGAACACAGGACACAATGGGAACACAGGATCTAATGAGAACACAGCATAATGAGAACACAGGACACAATGGGAACACAGGACACAATGGGAACACAGGGCATAATGAGAACATAGGACATAATAGGAACACAGGGCACAATGGAAACACAGGACACAATGAGAACACAGGACACAATAGGAACACAGGATACAATGGGAGCACAGGACACAATGGAAACACAGGACATAGTGAGAGCACAGGTCACAATGGGAACACAGGGCATAACGAGAACACAGGACATAGTGGGAATACAGTGCATAAGGAGAGCACAATGATTAAATAACACAGTGTAAAATGGGAAATTGAAAAATACATCACAGAAGAAGCACATTCAGCCATCATGTCTGTGCTGGCTCTTTGAAAGTTCTATTAGATTAGGCCCACTCCCCTGTTCTTTCCCTTTGCTCTGTAATTTTTACTTCCTTGATAAGTAGATAGCCAATTCTCTTTGGAAAGTTACTATTGAACCAGCTTCCACCAGCCTCTCAGTCAATGCATTCCAGATCATAACAACTTGATGAGAAAAATAAACTTTCTCCATCTCTCTCTGCCTGTTTTTTAACTGGTATTTAAAATCTGTGTCCTCTGGTTATCAGTGAAATAACAGTTGAAAGATGTCATCCATCAAAAGCCCTTGTAATTCTGAACACTCCTCAACCTTCTCCGAAGCGTCAACTGTACTCTTCTCCACCGATGCTACCAGACCTGCTGAGTTTTTCCAGGTATTTCTGTTTCTGTTTTTGTTTTGGATTTCCAGCATCCGTAGTTTTTGTTTTAATCTCTGTGTTTAATTGACTGCCACTTCTCTTCAAGAAATTCCTACCTTGAAGAAGTTTTGTCCTACTCTCCGTCAGGATTTTTGAATCTCTCTTTTACCATGTTCACCTTCATTGCTTTCCATTTCTCTCCTGGTGTTTGACAAGGTGTTTACTAAAACCCGCTTTCACAGCCATATCTCCTTTCTCAGTGACTGTCTCCTTCTCCGAATTACCCCATGTGGATTTCAAATGAAATTCCATCCCTCATGTTTCGAACCCACCCAGGATTACAGGTATCTCTGGGACATAAAACGTTTCTTGGACTGCTATTCCCACCACATTCTGAGATCCACACTCAGTGCCATGCACCGCCATATGAACACGCTCGACCTCTCCCTCCAGCAGCACCACCGTACCCTTTTTCAAAGCTGCGCGTGCCCCCAGTTTCATTTTATTCTTCGTCTTACCCGACGCCTCAACAAGAAACTTTTTCTCTTTCTGTCAAGTGCTAAGGAACGCAAGCTCCAACAACTCATCGTCACCAACACCCATCTAGGACCTTCTACCCCTGCCTGTCCCTCCGTCTCCACCCCATCTTCCAATCCCAGCCCCAGCCGTGTATTCACTATACCCCCTGACCTTCCCCTCTCCGATGCTGAACGTTCAGTGCTCAGCAAAGGACATAGTTTCATACCCTTACGCCCTCACCTCAGTGAATTTCGGGCTCGGCATGATGCTGAACTCTTCTTCCGCCGTCTTCATCTCCGGGCTCACTTCTTTGGGCAGGAGTCCTCTCCCCATTCAACGGGTCCTTTTACCCACCTCCAATATTCTCCCTCCACCTGGACCTCTCCCTCTGGATTCTTACCTTCCCTTGATCTTTTCATTGAGAACTGTCGGCGTGACATTAGTCGTCTCAATTTCTCTGCTCCCCTCACCCATTCTAACCTGTCTATCTCTGAACTTACTGCACTCCGTTCTCTCAGGTCCAACCCTAACATTGTCATCAAACCCGCTGACAAGGGTGGTGCTGTTGTTGTCTGGCGCACTGACCTCTACCTCACAGAGGCTGAGCGTCAACTCGCAGACACTTCCTCCTACCTCTCCTTGGACCATGACCCCACCACTGAACATCAAGCCATTGTTTCCAGGACTGTTATTGACCTCATCTCCTCTGGGGATCTTCCACCCACAGCTTCCAAGCTGATAGTCGCCCAACTTTGGACGGCCCGCTTCTACCTCCTACCCAAAATCCACAAACAGAACTGTCCCAGTAGACCGATCATCTCAGCTTGCTCCTGCCCCACGGAACTCATTTCTCGTTATCTTGACTCCCTTCTCTCTCCCCTTGTCCACTCCCTTCCCACCTACATCCGTGATTCCTCTGACACCTTACGTCACATCAACAATTTCCAGTTCCCTGATCCCAACCGCTTCCTCTTCACCATGGACGTCCAATCCCTCTACACCTCCATCCCCCACCAGGATGGTCTGAGGGCCCTTAGCTTCTTCCTCGAACAGAGGCCCGAACAATCCCCATCCACCACTACTCTCCTCCGTCTGGCTGAACTTGTTCTCACGCTGAACAATTTCTCCTTTAACTCCTCTCACTTCCTCCAAATAAAAGGTGTGGCTATGGGTACCCGCATGGGCCCCAGCTATGCCTGTCTCTTTATGGTGTATGTGGAACATGCCTTGTTCCAGTCCTACTCCGGCCCCCTCCCACAACTCTTTCTCCGGTACTTCAATGATTACTTTAGTGCTGCTTCATGCTCTCGTCGGGACTTGGAAAAATTTATTAACTTTGCTTCCAATCTCCACCCCTCCATCATTTTCACATGGTCCATCTCTGACACTTCCCTTCCCTTCCTTGACCTCTCTGTCTCAATCTCTGGTGATAGACTGTCCACCAATATCCATTACAAGCCTACTGACTCCCACAGTTACCTTGACTACAGCTCCTCACACCCCGCTTCCTATAAGGACTCCATCCCATTCTCTCAGTTCCTTCGCCTCCGTCGCATCTGTTCCGATGATGCTACCTTCAAAAACAGTTCCTCTGACATGTCTTCCTTCTTCCTTAACCAAGGTTTTCCGCCCACGGTAGTTGACAGGCCCTCAACCGTGTCCGGCCCATCTCCCGCGCATCCACCCTCATGCCTTCTCCTCCCTCCCAGAAACATGATAGGGTCTCCCTTGTCCTCACTTATCACCCCACCAGCCTCCGCAATCAAAGGATCATCCTCCGCCATTTCCGCCAACTCCAGCATGATGCCGCCACCAAACACATCTTCCCTTCACCCCCCCTGTCGGCATTCTGTAGGGATTGTTCCCTCCGGGACACCCTGGTCCACTCCTCCATCATCCCTCTACTCCTCAACCCCCACCTAAGGCACCTCCCCATGCCCACGCAAAAGATGTAACACCTGCCACTTCAATTCCTCTCTCCTCACCGTCCAAGGGCTCAAACACTCCTTTCAAGTGAAGCAGCATTTCACTTGCATTTCCCTCATTTAGTCTACTGCATTCGCTGCTCCCAATGTGGTCTCCTCTACATTGGAGAGACCAAACGCACACTGGGCGACCGCTTTGCAGAACACCTTCGGTCTGTCCGCAAGCATAACCCAGACCTCCCTGTCGCTTGCCATTTTAACACTCCACCCTGCTCTCTTGCCCACATGTCTGTCCTTGGCTTGCTGCATTGTTCCAGTGAAGCCCAACGCAAACTGGAGGAACAACACCTCATCTTCCGACTAGGCACTTTACAGCCTTCCGGACTGAATATTGAATTCAACAACTTTAGGTCTTGAACTCCCTCCTCCATCCCCACCCCCTTTCTGTTTCTTCCCCCTTCCTTTTGTTTTTTCCAATAATTTATATAGATTTTTTCTTTTCTCACCTATTTCCATTATTTTTAAATGTATTTCTACCATTGTTTATTTCTACCTTTTAGTATTCCCCCACCCCCACTAGAGCTATCTGTACCTTATCTGTCCTGTCGTATACTCTAGAATTAGCACATTACTTTAGATAATATCACCACTTTCAACACCTCTTTGTTCTTTTGTCTGTGACAGCTTTTGGTTATCTCCACCTTTTAGTGGCTGCTTGTCCCAACAAACCCCCCCTTAAACCAGCTTATATTTTACCCCTTTCCTATTTTTACTTAGTTCTGTTGAAGGGTCATGAGGACTCGAAACGTCAACTTTGCTCTTCTCCATCGATGCTGCCAGACCTGCTGAGTTTTTCCAGGTATTTCTGTTTCTGTTTTTGTTTTGGATTTCCAGCATCTGCAGTTTTTTGTTTTTATCCTAATGAAACTATTGACCAGTTTGTTAGTAGATACTGGGACAAGGCAGAAATTGTGATTTTTCAGATGCAGAACTTTCTGAGAGAATAGTGGAGCTGGTAATCATCCCAATCCCAATAGAAGGATTCCAAATGGATCTGCTTGATAGGAGAAAGGGACACAACATTGACAGCTTATTTAAAGATGGTAAAAAATAAAGTTGTGAACAGGCAATATCTACAAACTCCTGCAGCAGCAAAAAGCATTATTGAGGTAGCCAAGGCACCCAGACAGAGAAAAGCAGCAGCAAGTGCAGCCGAATGCATCAGCCACATGACTGTCCTGCAATTAGAGATAGCTACAGGACATGTAGTCTAAGAGGACGCTGGGCAAGGTTGTGCAGAAAGTCTGACAGCAAGGAAATGGTCAGAAGCCACAGCTCAGCAAAAAGCAGACACTGCATAGTGGCAAGAATAAGAAAGAGTTCACCAAATACTATTTCAAGCACAAGCATGTCCACGAGGAAGGCAGAGACATGGAATCACAGAAGCACAAATTTGTCTGGGAAGAGCATCCTCTTCAGTCACCGTTGCCGTGAAGCAGTCTGGAAAGAGTGTCCTCTGCAGTCAGTGTCGCCGTGAAGCAGTCTGGAAAGAGTGTCCTCCACAGTCACCGTCACTGTGAAGCAGTCTGGGAAGAGTGTCCTCTGCAGTCAGTGTCGCCGTGAAGCAGTCTGGGAAGAGTGTCCTCTGCAGTCAGTGTCGCCGTGAAGCAGTCTGGGAAGAGTGTCCTCTGCAGTCACCGTCACCGTGAAACAGTCTGGGAAGAGCATTCTCTGCAGTCACCGTCACTGTGAAGCAGTCTGAGAAGAGCGTCCTCTGCAGTCACCATCACCGTGAAGCAGTCTGTGAATAGTGTCCTCTACAGTCACTGTCACCGTGAAGCAGTCTGGGAAGAGCGACCACTGCAGTCATCGTCGTTGTGAAGCAGTCTGGGAAGAGCGTCCTCTGCAGTCACCGTCACTGTGAAGCAGTCTGGGAAGAGCGTCCTCTGCAGTCACAGTCACCGTGAAGCAGTCTGGGAAGAGCATCCTCTGCAGTCACCGTTGCCATGAAGCAGTCTGGGAAGAGTGTCCTCTGCAGTCACCATCACTTTGAAGCAGTCTGGGAAGAGTGCCCTCTGCAGTCACCGTCACTGTGAAGCAGTCTGGGAAGAGCATCCTCTGCAGTCACCATCACCGTGAAGCAGTCCAGGAAGAGTGTCCTCTGCAGTCACCGTCACTGTGAAGCAGTCTGGGAAGAGCGTCCTCTGCAGTCACCGTCACTGTGAAGCAGTATGGGAAGAGCATCCTCTGCAGTCACCGTCACTGTGAAGCAGTCTGGGAAGAGCGTCTTCTGCAGTCGCCGTCACTGTGAAGCAGTATGGGAAGAGTGTTCTCTGCAGTCATTGTCACTGTGAAGCAGTATGGGAAGAATGTCCTCTGCAGTCACCATCGCCGTGAAGCAGTCTGGGAAGAGCATCCTCTGCAGTCACCATCACTGTGAAGCAGTCTGGGAAGAGTGTTCTCTGCAGTCACCGTCACTGTGAAGCAGTATGGGAAGAATGTCCTCTGCAGTCACCATCGCCGTGAAGCAGTCTGGGAAGAGCGTCCTCTGCAGTCACTGTCACCGTGAAGCAGTATGGGAAGAGCATCCTCTGCAGTCACCATCACTGTGAAGCAGTCTGGGAAGAGCATCCTCTGCAGTCACTATCACTGTGAAGCAGTCTGGGAAGTGTGTCCTCTGCAGTCACCGTCACTGTGAAGCAGTATGGGAAGAGCATCCTCTGCAGCCATCGTCGCCGTGAAGCAGTATGGGAAGATCGTCCGCTGCATTCACCATCACCGTGAAGCAGTCTGGGAAGAGCGTCCTCTGCAGTCAACATCACCGTGAAGCAGTCTGGGAAGAGCGTCCTCTGCAGTCACCGTCACCGTGAAGCAGTCTGGGATGTGTCCTCTGCAGTCACCATCACCGTGGAGCAGTCTGGGAAGAGCGTCCTCTGCAGTCACCATCACCGTGAAGCAGTCTGGGATGTGTCCTCTGCAGTCACCGAGTGAAAAAAAAACAAAGAGTGACATCACAGGAAAAGTGTAAGTTCATTGGTTGATAAGTAACTGCTAGTTTGAACTACCTATTCTAAATGGATTTCAGATTAAAGGTGACGACTGGGGCCCAGGATCAGAGGCCGAACAATTCAGCTTCAACTCAGCAGAGAGCGCAAGTTCCAATTGATTCTAAAAAGTATATTTTGAATCTCTACTCTAACTTGCTTTCAGATTAAAGGCAAATAGGAGAAATATTTTGCAGGTTGATAAACTAAGACCAGTAGGAAATTTAAAAACAAATTGAAAAACTAATTAAATAAAATAGAGATGCAGGGCCAGGCGATGTGTTGTAGCTGCATGATGTGGGAGCTGGTGGACCCCATTGTGGTTCCTAGTGACCACATCTGTAGCAAATGTTGGTTGCTTGAGGAATTCTGGCTTAGAGTTGATGAGCTGGAGTCTGAGCTTCGGACACTGTGACACATCAGGGAGGGGGAGAGTTACCTGGACGCTGTGTTTCAGGAAGCAGTCACACCCCTTAGATTAACAACCTTAAATTCAGCCAGTGGTCAGGGACAGGAGGGTGTGACTATGAGTGAGGCAGGTAGAGGGATCCAGGAAGTAGCACTGCAAGAGCCTCAGCCCTTGCCCTTATCCAACAGGTTCGAGATTCTTGCTCCCTGTGTGGACGAGAGCAGGGACTGTAGAGAGGATGAGTAAACTGACCATAGCACCGTGGTACAGGGAGCCATTCAAGTGGGGGGAGAAAAGAGAAATGTAGTTGTAATCAGGGATAGCATAGTTAGGGGAATAGATACTGTTCTCTGTAGCCGGGATCGAGAGTCCCGAAGGCTGTGTTGCCTACCTGGTGCCAGGATTAAGGAGATCTCATCTGGGCTGCAGAGGAACTTGGAGTGGGGAGGGGAAAGATCCAGTTGTTGGGGTCCACGTAGGTACCAATAAATATAGGTAGAATGAGGAAAGAGGTTCTGCTGAGGGAATATGAGCAGCTAGGGGTTAAATTAAAAAGCAGAACCAAAAAGGTAATAATCTCGGGATTACTACCTGAGCCTCGAGCTAATTGGCACAGGGTCAATAAGATTAAAGAGGTAAATGCGTGGCTCATAGATTGGTGTGGGAGAAGTAGGTTCGAGTTCATGGGACATTGGCACCAGTACTGGGGAAAGAGGGAGCTATTCCGTTTGGACGGGGTTCACTTGAATCATTCTGGGACCAGTGTCCTGGCGAATCACATAACTGGGCTGTTGATAGGGTTTTAATCTAAATAGTGGGGGGGGGGGGGGGTTCAGTTGCATGGAAATATAAAAATATAAAAAAAAAGTTTAAGGAGAGGGTAAGAGTGCAGGTTAGTGACAAGGCTGATTGTCACCAAAAAGGGACAGAGTGTGTGAACCCCATATTGCACAAAAGAATCATATAACAGTAGGGGAAATTGACAATAGGGCAAACTTAAAGGCTTTGTATCTGAATGCGCGTAGCATTCGGAATAAAACTAATGAGTTAACAGTGCAAATAGAGATAAATATTAAATAATATTGGTAGCGATTACTGAGACATGGTTACAGGTTTGGGAGTTGAATATTCTTTGATAAGGAAATTTCTTTCTTAATCGTTCATGAGATGGGGCGTCACCGGCTAGCCCAGCATTTATTTCCCTTCCCTAAATGCCCTTGTTCAGAGGGCATTTAAGAGTCAACCACATTGCTGTGGGTCTGGAGTCACATGTAGGCCAGACCAGGTAAGCAGACTTCCTTCCCGAATGGGTTTTACAACCGTCGGCAATGGTTTCATGGGGATCACCAGATTTTAATTTTAATTCCAGATTTTAATTGAATTCAAATTTCGGTCCCCAGACCTGTACCTTGGGTTCCAGGAATACTAGTACAATGACAATAACATTATGTTACTGCCTCCCCCAAATGGGGCAAGTTAACGTGTGATATAGTATTTAGAGCAGAATTGATCAGTAGGTAACACGTGTTTGAAAAGTTCTCCTGGAATCTTATTGCTTTTTAATAAAGGACCCTTTGTTTAGGTTATCAATCATTGTCATAGTGGTTGGGACTTTTGTGTTTAAGAGCTAGTAACACAATAAGTATTGCTGAAAAGAGGGACATATTGCTCAAGCTTTTTGTCTGGCACACATCAGGACAAACAATCACAACAATTTATATCACAGGAAAAAGGGGGTGTTGATTGGTTGGCAAGTCAATTCTGATTGGCTGAGGTGTTGCCATGGAAACATCAATGGCTATCAGCTCCCCAGGCTTACAGGTAATTCAAAAAAGGTACAACACTTGAACATATTCCTTTTGTTTGCAGAGGACAGGTTCCTGCATATGAATGTGTGCCTCTTCTAGCAAGTATAAATGAGCCACATTATAAGCTCAACTGATTATCTTAAATTGGTTGTTGGTGTAACTATTAGCACACTCAGGATTGTTCAGCGAGTGCTGTCCAATCACAGAATTATGTCCAATGGTAGACATTTCGTTTGGGGTTTTGCAAGCGCGGGCTGGTTGAGCATGGTCTGTACTCTATCTGTTATGTATCAAACCCGCTCCCCCACAATGACAGCCACCATGTTCACACAGACTTTGATTAGATTTGTCAGCCTCCCACACCTGCAATTCAAGAAATTGAGATTATGGGTGGCTGGAGCAGGAGAGTAGCAAGGGCAAGGGGGTTTGAGGGGTACAAGGGAATCAAAGAATGGCACGGAGTTCTGAGGATGGGCAAAGGGTACAGGGGCAAGAGTGCTGTGGGAGTCTGTAAGGAGCCATGGCTCTGGGAGGGGGTGAATGAAATGAGGCTGTGCAAAGGAGTCTGCTGGCAAGTTGTGGGGGTGGGGGGGAGGGGGTCTGCTCTGGTAGAAAGGGAACCCGAGCCCTCTACGCGGAATCCAATGTGGGGGCTGATTTCTGTGACAGTCACGGACAACAGATTTTAAACTCAGAGTTAGTTCATGCACTATTACATCTTAACTGAATTGTTCTAAATATAAAAATGCAATGAACTGTGCAGGCGCCAAGAGATTGAAGTGTAAATGTAACATTTTATGTCTGGATCTAACATATGTCTACATGTATGTATCTTGCCCTAACTTGTGTGTGTGGCTCAAACACAAGCCTCTATGTAACATAGTTGTGTTTATATATGTCTGCGTCTGTTACGTGTCTATCTCTGGCTCTAAAAATGTGTTTACATGTAACAAGCACATACTTGGTTTTAACATGTGATATGTATATGTCTGATTCTACCATTTGTGTGTTAATATATAATGGCTGTAATATATAATGTGTAGATATCTAGAACTGGCATGTATATGTTTGGCTCATATATGGAACATGTATGCATCTGTCTTTAACATATCTGTCTGATTCTGAAATATATGTGCCTGGTTCTACATGTATATGATGGCATATATGTATTTATGGCTTTGAAACATAACATGTATGCCTCTGCTTCTAGCATCCATGGCTCTGGTTCTAACATGCATGTGCCTGCCTCTGCCATGTATATCTAGATATGAGTACCCTACAGACAAATTTTAGAGCCAGGGACATACATGTTACAGACACAGGCATATATGTTACATTCATATATGTGTGTCTCTGGCTCTGACATGTGTGTGTCTTTGGCTCTGACATGAGTGTCACTGACTCTGACATGTTTATGCCTCTGGCTCTGACATGTGTGTGTCTCTGGCTCTGACGTGTGTTCTGGCTCTGACATGTGTATGTCTCTGGCTCTGACATGTGTGTGTCTCTGGCTCTGACATGTGTGTGTCTCTGGCTCTGAAATGTGTGTGTCTCTGGCTCTGACGTGTGTGTCTCTGGCTCTGACGTGTGTGTCTCTGGCTCTGACATGTGTGTGTCTCTGGCTCTGACATGTGTGTGTCTCTGGCTCTGACATGTGTGTGTCTCTGGCTCTGACATGTGTATGTCTCTGGCTCTGATGTGTGTCTCTGGCTCTGACATTTTATGTTTTTGGCTCTGACATTTGTGTGTCTTTGGCTCTGACATGTGTATGTCTCTGGCTCTGACATTTTATGTCTCTGCTCTGACATGTGTGCGTTTTTGGCTCTGACATAGGTGTCCCTGCCTCTGAATTGTTTATGCCTCTGGCTCTGACATGTGTGTGTCTCTGGTTCTGACATGTTTATGTCTCTCGTTCCGACATATGTGTGTCTCTGGGTCTGACATGTGTGTGTCTCTGGCTCTGATATGCGTGTCTATGCCTCTGATATGTATCTGTCTCTGGCTCTGACCTGTCTCTCTGGCTCTGACATCTGTATGTCTCTGGCTCTGATATGGATATCTCTGGCTTTCACATGTTTATGTCTCTGGCTCTGACATGTGTCTCTGGCTCTGACATTTTATGTCTCTGGCTCTGACATGTGTATGTCTTTGGCTCTGACATGTGTGTGTCTTTGGCTCTGACATGTGTGTGTCTTTGGCTCTGACATGTGTGTGTCTCTGGTTCTGACATGTGTATGTCTCTGGCTCAGACGTGTGTTTCTGGCTCTGACATGTGTATGTCTTTGGCTCTGACATGTGTGTGTCTTTGGCTCTGACATGTGTATGTCTCTGGCTCTGACATTTTATGTCTCTGCTCTGACATGTGTGTAGTTTTAGCTCTGACATAGGTGTCCCTGCCTCTGAATTGTTTATGCCTCTGGCTCTGACATGTGTGTGTCTCTGGCTCTGACATGTTTATGTCTCTCGATCCGACATGTGTGTGTCTCTGGCTCTGATATGCGTGTCTATGCCTCTGATATGTGTCTGTCTCTGGCTCTGACGTGTCTCTCTGGCTCTGACATCTGTATGTCTCTGGCTCTGACATGTGTGTGTCTCTGGCTCTGACATGTGTGTGTCTCTGGCTCTGACATGTGTGTGTCTCTGGCTCTGACATGTGTGTGTCTCTGGCTCTGACATGTGTATGTCTCTGGCTCTGACGTGTGTCTCTGGCTCTGACATTTTATGTCTCTGGCTCTGACATTTTATGTCTCTGGCTCTGACATGTGTATGTCTTTGGCTCTGACATGTGTGTGTCTTTGGCTCTGACATGTGTATGTCTCTGGCTCTGACATTTTATGTCTCTGCTCTGACATGTGTGCGTTTTTGGCTCTGACATAGGTGTCCCTGCCTCTGAATTGTTTATGCCTCTGGCTCTGACATGTGTGTGTCTCTGGCTCTGACATGTTTATGTCTCTCGATCCGACATATGTGTGTCTCTGGGTCTGACATGTGTGTGTCTCTGGCTCTGATATGCGTGTCTATGCCTCTGATATGTGTCTGTCTCTGGCTCTGACGTGTCTCTCTGGCTCTGACATCTACATGTCTCTGGCTCTGATATGGATATCTCTGGCTTTCACATGTTTATGTCTCTGGCTCTGACATGTGCATGTCTTTGGCTCTGATGTGTGTCTCTGGCTCTGACATGGCTGTCACTGGCTCTGACATGTGTGTGTCTCTGGCTTTGACATGTTTATCCCTCTGCCATGACAGGGGTGTGACTGGCTATCACATGTTTGTGTCTCTGGCTCTGATGTGGATGTCTCTGGCTCTGACGTGGGTGTCTCTGGCTCTGACATGAGTGTGTTTCTGGGTCTGACATGTATGTGTCTCAGGGCCTGACATGTCTATGTCTCTGCATCTGATATGTGTATGTCTCTGAGTCTGATGTGTCTCTGGCTCTGACATGTGTTGTCTCTGGCTCTGATGTGTCTCTCTGGCTCTGACATGTGTATGTCTCTGGCTCTGACATGGGTGTGTGTCTGGCTCTTACATGTTTATGTCTCTGGCTCTGACATGTTTATGTCTCTGGCTCTGACATGTCTGTTTCTCTGGCTCTGACATGTTTACGTCTCTGGCTCTGACATGTGTATGTCTTTGGCTCTGATGTGTGTCTTTGGCTCTGACATGGCTGTCACTGGCTCTGACATGTGTGTGTCTCTGGCTTTGACATGTTTATCCCTCTGCCATGACTTGGGTGTGACTGGCTATCACATGTTTGTGTCTCTGGCTCTGACGTGTCTCTCTGGCTCTGACATGTTTATGTCTCTGGCTCTGACATGTGTGTTTCTCTGGCTCTGACATGTTTACGTCTCTGGCTCTGACATGTGTATGTCTCTGGCTCTGATATGGATATCTCTGGCTTTCACATGTTTATGCCTCTGGCTCTGACATGATTATGCCTCTGGCTCTGACATGAGTGTGTCTCTGCCTTGGACGTCTGTCTCTGGCTCTGAAATGGGGGTCTCTGGCTCTGATATGCATGTCTATGCCTCTGATATGTGTCTGTCTCTGGCTCTGACGTGTCTCTCTGGCTCTGACATCTGTATGTCTCTGGCTCTGATATGGATATCTCTGGCTTTCACGTTTATGTCTCTGGCTCTGACATGTGTGTTTGTCTGGCTCTGACATGTTTATGCCTCTGGCTCTGACATGGGTGTCTCCGGCTCTCACATGTTTATGTCTCTGTCTCTGACATGTGTATGTCTCTGCTTCTGATGTGTGTCTCTGGTTCTGTCATATATGTGTCTCTGGGTCTGACATGTGTATGTCTCTGGCTCTGACATGTTTGTGTCTCTGGCTCTGACATGTGTGTGTCTCTGGCTCTGACATGTGTGTGTCTCTGGCTCTGACATGCGTGTGTCTCTGGCTCTGACATGTGTGTGTCTCTGGCTCTGACATGTGTGTGTCTCTGGCTCTGACATGTGTGTGTCTCTGGCTCTGACATGTGTGTGTCTCTGGCTCTGACATGTGTGTGTCTCTGTCTCTGACATGTTTATGTCTCTGGCTCTGACATGTTTATGTCTCTGGCTCTGACAAGTGTATGTTTCTGGCTCTGATGTATATCTCTGGCTTTGACATGTTTATCCCTCTGGCTCTGACGTGGGTGTCTCTGGCTCTCACATGTTTATGTCTCTGGCTCTGACATGAGTGTGTTTCTGGGTCTGACATGTATGTGTCTCAGGGCCTGACATGTCTATGTCTCTGCATCTGATATGTGTATATCTCTGAGACTGATGTATCTCTGGCTCTGACATGTGTTGTCTCTGACCCTGACATGTTTATGCCTCTGGCTCTGACAGGGGTGTGTGTCTGGCTCTGACATGTTTATGTCTCTGGTTCTGACATGTTTATGTCTCTGGCTCTGATATGTGTATGTCGTTGGCTCTGATGTGTGTCTCTGGCTCTGACATGTGTGTGTCTCTGGCTTTGACATGGTTATCCCTCTGCCATGACATGGGTGTGACTGGCTATCACATGTTTGTGTCTCTGGCTTTGACGTGTCTCTCTGGCTCTGACATCTGTATGTCTCTGGCTCTGATATGGATATCTCTGGCTTTCACATGTTTATGGCTCTGGCTCTGACATGTGTTGTCTCTGACCCTGACATGTTTATGCCTCTGGCTCTGACATGTGTATGTCTCTGGCTCTGATATGGATATCTCTGGCTTTCACATGTTTTTGCCTCTGGCTCTGACATGGGGGTCTCTGGCTCTGATATGCGTGTCTATGCCTCTGATATGTGTCTGCCTCTGGCTCTGACGTGTCTCTCTGTCTCTGACATCTGTATGTCTCTGGCTCTGATATGGATATCTGTGGCTTTCACGTTTATGTCTCTGGCTCTGACATGTGTCTCTGGCTCTCACATGTTTATGTCTCTGTCTCTGATGTGTGTCTCTGGTTCTGACATGTGTGTGTCTCTGCCTCTGACAAGTGTGTGTCTCTGACTCTGACATGTTTATGCCTCTGGCTCTGATATGTGTATGTCTCTGGCTCTGACATGTGTGTGTCTCTGGCTCTGACATGTGTGTGTCTCTGGCTCTGACATGCATTTGTCTCTGGCTCTGACATGTGTGTGTCTCTGGCTCTGACATGTGTGTGTCCCTGGCTCTGACATGTGTGTGTCTCTGGCTCTGACATGTGTGTGTCTCTGTCTCTGACATGTTTATGTCTCTGGCTCTGACAAGTGTATGTTTCTGGCTCTGATGTATATCTCTGGCTTTGACATGTTTATCCCTCTGGCTCTGTCATGGGTGTGTCTGGCTCTCACATGTTTGTGTCTCTGGCTCTGACGTGGGTGTCTCTGGCTCTGACATGAGTGTGTTTCTGGGTCTGACATGTATGTGTCTCAGGGCCTGACATGTCTATGTCTCTGCATCTGATATGTGTATGTCTCTGAGACTGATGTGTCTCTGGCTCTAACATGTGTTGTCTCTGGCTCTGACATGTGTGTGTCTCTGGCTTTGACATGTTTATCCCTCTGCCATGACATGGGTGTAACTGGCTATCACACATTTATGTCTCTGGCTCTGACAATTGTGTTTGTCTCTGACATGTTTATTTCTCTGGCTCTGATATGTGTATATCTTTAGCTCTGATGTGTGTCTCTGGCTCTGACATGGCTGTCACTGGCTCTGACATGTGTGTGTCTCTGGCTTTGACATGTTTATGTCTCTGGCTCTGACAAGTGTATGTTTCTGGCTCTGATGTATATCTCTGGCTTTGACATGTTTATCCCTCTGGCTCTGTCATGGGTGTGTCTGGCTCTCACATGTTTGTGTCTCTGGCTCTGACGTGGGTGTGTTTCTGGGTCTGACATGTGTGTTGTCTCTGGCTCTGACATGTTTATGCCTCTGGCTCTGACATGTGTGTGTCTCTGGCTCTGATATGTGTCTGTCTCTGGCTCTGATGTGTCTCTCTGGCTCTGACATGTGTATGTCTCTGGCTCTGATATGGATATCTCTGTCTTTCACATGTTTATGCCTCTGGCTCTGACGTGTCTCTCTGGCTCTGACATGTGTATGTCTCTGGCTCTGATATGGATATCTCTGTCATTCACATGTTTATGCCTCTGGCTCTGACATGATTATGCCTCTGACTCTGACATATGTGTGTCTCTGGGTCTAACATGTGTGTGTCTCTGGCTCTGACATGCGTGTCTCTGGCTCTGACATGGGTGTGTCTCTGCCTTGGACGTGTGTCTCTGGCTCTGACATGTGGGTCTCTGGCTCTGATATGTTTATGTCTCTGACTCTGACATGTTTATGCCTCTGGCTCTGACATGTATATGTCTCTGGCTCTGATGTGTGTCTCTGGGTCTGACATATGTGTGTCTCTGTCTCTGACATGCGTGTCTATGCCTCTGATATGTGTCTGTCTCTGGCTCTGACGTGTCTCTCTGTCTCTGACATCTGTATGTCTCTGGCTCTGATATGGATATCTCTGGCTTTCACGTTTATGTCTCTGGCTCTGACATGTGTGTTTGTCTGGCTCTGACATGTTTATGCCTCTGGCTCTGACATGGGTGTCTCCGGCTCTCACATGTTTATGTCTCTGTTTCTGACATGTGTATGTCTCTGCCTCTGATGTGTGTCTCTGGTTCTGACATATGTGTGTCTCTGGGTCTGACATGTGTATGTCTCTGGCTCTGACATGTTTGTGTCTCTGGCTCTGACATGTGTGTGTCTCTGGCTCTGATATGTGTGTGTCTCTGGCTCTGACATGTGTGTGTCTCTGGCTCTAACATGCGTGTGTCTCTGGCTCTGACATGCATGTGTCTCTGGCTCTGACATGTGTGTGTCTCTGGCTCTGACATGTGTGTGTCTCTGGCTCTGACATGTGTGTGTCTCAGTCTCTGACATGTTTATGTCTCTGGCTCTGACATGTTTATGTCTCTGGCTCTGACAAGTGTATGTTTCTGGCTCTGATGTATATCTCTGGCTTTGACATATTTATCCCTCTGGCTCTGTCATGGGTGTGTCTGGCTCTCACATGTTTGTGTCTCTGGCTCTGACGTGGGTGTCTCTGGCTCTGACATGAGTGTGTTTCTGGGTCTGACATGTATGTGTCTCAGTGCCTGACATGTCTATGTCTCTGCATCTGATATGTGTATATCTCTGAGACTGATGTGTCTCTAGCTCTGACATGTGTTGTCTCTGACCCTGACATGTTTATGCCTCTGGCTCTGACATGGGTGTGTGTCTGGCTCTGACATGTGTATGTCTCTGGCTCTGATATGTGTATGTCTTTGGCTCTGATGTGTGTCTCTGGCTCTGACATGGGTGTCACTGGCTCTGACATGTGTGTGTCTCTGGCTTTGACATGGTTATCCCTCTGCCATGACATGGGTGTGACTGGCTATCACATGTTTGTGTCTCTGGCTTTGACGTGTCTCTGTGGCTCTGACATGTGTATGTCTCTGGCTCTGATATGGATATCTCTGGCTTTCACATGTTTATGCCTCTGGCTCTGACATGTGTTGTCTCTGACCCTGACATGTTTATGCCCCTGGCTCTGACATGTGTTGTCTCTGACCCTGACATGTTTATGCCTCTGGCTCTGACATGTGTATGTCTCTGGCTCTGATATGGATATCTCTGGCTTTCACATGTTTATGCCTCTGGCTCTGACATGGGGGTCTCTGGCTCTGATATGTGTGTCTATGCCTCTGATATGTGTCTGCCTCTGGCTCTGACGTGTCTCTCTGGCTCTGACATCTGTATGTCTCTGGCTCTGATATGGATATCTGTGGCTTTCACGTTTATGTCTCTGGCTCTGACATGTGTCTCTGGCTCTCACATGTTTATGTCTCTGTCTCTGATGTGTGTCTCTGGTTCTGACATGTGTGTGTCTCTGCCTCTGACAAGTGTGTGTCTCTGACTCTGACATGTTTATGCCTCTGGCTCTGATATGTGTATGTCTCTGGCTCTGAGATGTGTGTGTCTCTGGCTCTGACATGTGTGTGTCTCTGGCTCTGACATGCATTTGTCTCTGGCACTGACATGTGTGTGTCTCTGGCTCTGACATGTGTGTGTCTCTGGCTCTGACATGTGTGTGTCTCTGTCTCTGACATGTTTATGTCTCTGGCTCTGACATGTTTATGTCTCTGGCTCTGACAAGTGTATGTTTCTGGCTCTGATGTATATCTCTGGCTTTGACATGTTTATCCCTCTGGCTCTGTCATGGGTGTGTCTGGCTCTCACATGTTTGTGTCTCTGGCTCTGACGTGGGTGTCTCTGGCTCTGACATGAGTGTGTTTCTGGGTCTGACATGTATGTGTCTCAGGGCCTGACATGTCTATGTCTCTGCATCTGATATGTGTATATTTCTGAGACTGATGTGTCTCTGGCTCTGACATGTGTTGTCTCTGACCCTGACATGTTTATGCCTCTGGCTCTGACATGGGTGTGTGTCTGGCTCTGACATGTTTATGTCTCTGGCTCTGATATGTGTATGTCTTTGGCTCTGATGTGTGTCTCTGGCTCTGACATGGGTGTCACTGGCTCTGACATGTGTGTGTCTCTGGCTTTGACATGGTTATCCCTCTGCCATGACATGGGTGTGACTGGCTATCACATGTTTGTGTCTCTGGCTTTGACGTGTCTCTGTGGCTCTGACATGTGTATGTCTCTGGCTCTGATATGGATATCTCTGGCTTTCACATGTTTATGCCTCTGGCTCTGACATGTGTTGTCTCTGACCCTGACATGTTTATGCCCCTGGCTCTGACATGTGTTGTCTCTGACCCTGACATATTTATGCCTCTGGCTCTGACATGTATATGTCTCTGGCTCTGATATGGATATCTCTGGCTTTCACATGTTTATGCCTCTGGCTCTGACATGGGGGTCTCTGGCTCTGATATGCGTGTCTATGCCTCTGATATGTGTCTGCCTCTGGCTCTGACGTGTCTCTCTGGCTCTGACATCTGTATGTCTCTGGCTCTGATATGGATATCTGTGGCTTTCACGTTTATGTCTCTGGCTCTGACATGTGTCTCTGGCTCTCACATGTTTATGTCTCTGTCTCTGATGTGTGTCTCTGGTTCTGACATGTGTGTGTCTCTGCCTCTGACAAGTGTGTGTCTCTGACTCTGACATGTTTATGCCTCTGGCTCTGATATGTGTATGTCTCTGGCTCTGACATGTGTGTGTCTCTGGCTCTGACATGTGTGTGTCTCTGGCTCTGACATGCATTTGTCTCTGGCTCTGACATGTGTGTGTCTCTGGCTCTGACATGTGTGTGTCTCTGGCTCTGACATGTGTGTGTCTCTGGCTCTGACATGTGTGTGTCTCTGGCTCTGACATGTGTGTGTCTCTGGCTCTGACATGTGTGTGTCTCTGGCTCTGACATGTGTGTGTCTCAGTCTCTGACATGTTTATGTCTCTGGCTCTGACATGTTTATGTCTCTGGCTCTGACAAGTGTATGTTTCTGGCTCTGATGTATATCTCTGGCTTTGACATATTTATCCCTCTGGCTCTGTCATGGGTGTGTCTGGCTCTCACATGTTTGTGTCTCTGGCTCTGACGTGGGTGTCTCTGGCTCTGACATGAGTGTGTTTCTGGGTCTGACATGTATGTGTCTCAGTGCCTGACATGTCTATGTCTCTGCATCTGATATGTGTATATCTCTGAGACTGATGTGTCTCTAGCTCTGACATGTGTTGTCTCTGACCCTGACATGTTTATGCCTCTGGCTCTGACATGGGTGTGTGTCTGGCTCTGACATGTGTATGTCTCTGGCTCTGATATGTGTATGTCTTTGGCTCTGATGTGTGTCTCTGGCTCTGACATGGGTGTCACTGGCTCTGACATGTGTGTGTCTCTGGCTTTGACATGGTTATCCCTCTGCCATGACATGGGTGTGACTGGCTATCACATGTTTGTGTCTCTGGCTTTGACGTGTCTCTGTGGCTCTGACATGTGTATGTCTCTGGCTCTGATATGAATATCTCTGGCTTTCACATGTTTATGCCTCTGGCTCTGACATGTGTTGTCTCTGACCCTGACATGTTTATGCCCCTGGCTCTGACATGTGTTGTCTCTGACCCTGACATGTTTATGCCTCTGGCTCTGACATGTGTATGTCTCTGGCTCTGATATGGATATCTCTGGCTTTCACATGTTTATGCCTCTGGCTCTGACATGGGGGTCTCTGGCTCTGATATGTGTGTCTATGCCTCTGATATGTGTCTGCCTCTGGCTCTGACGTGTCTCTCTGGCTCTGACATCTGTATGTCTCTGGCTCTGATATGGATATCTGTGGCTTTCACGTTTATGTCTCTGGCTCTGACATGTGTCTCTGGCTCTCACATGTTTATGTCTCTGTCTCTGATGTGTG
Source organism: Isurus oxyrinchus (assembly GCA_026770705.1). Taxonomy (NCBI): domain Eukaryota; kingdom Metazoa; phylum Chordata; class Chondrichthyes; order Lamniformes; family Lamnidae; genus Isurus; species Isurus oxyrinchus. The sequence goes on along the minus strand of JANJGN010000027.1, from coordinate 2,850,482 downwards.
TCTCTGGTTCTGACATGTGTGTGTCTCTGCCTCTGACAAGTGTGTGTCTCTGACTCTGACATGTTTATGCCTCTGGCTCTGATATGTGTATGTCTCTGGCTCTGAGATGTGTGTGTCTCTGGCTCTGACATGTGTGTGTCTCTGGCTCTGACATGCATTTGTCTCTGGCACTGACATGTGTGTGTCTCTGGCTCTGACATGTGTGTGTCTCTGGCTCTGACATGTGTGTGTCTCTGTCTCTGACATGTTTATGTCTCTGGCTCTGACATGTTTATGTCTCTGGCTCTGACAAGTGTATGTTTCTGGCTCTGATGTATATCTCTGGCTTTGACATGTTTATCCCTCTGGCTCTGTCATGGGTGTGTCTGGCTCTCACATGTTTGTGTCTCTGGCTCTGACGTGGGTGTCTCTGGCTCTGACATGAGTGTGTTTCTGGGTCTGACATGTATGTGTCTCAGGGCCTGACATGTCTATGTCTCTGCATCTGATATGTGTATATCTCTGAGACTGATGTGTCTCTGGCTCTGACATGTGTTGTCTCTGACCCTGACATGTTTATGCCTCTGGCTCTGACATGGGTGTGTGTCTGGCTCTGACATGTTTATGTCTCTGGCTCTGATATGTGTATGTCTTTGGCTCTGATGTGTGTCTCTGGCTCTGACATGGGTGTCACTGGCTCTGACATGTGTGTGTCTCTGGCTTTGACATGGTTATCCCTCTGCCATGACATGGGTGTGACTGGCTATCACATGTTTGTGTCTCTGGCTTTGACGTGTCTCTGTGGCTCTGACATGTGTATGTCTCTGGCTCTGATATGGATATCTCTGGCTTTCACATGTTTATGCCTCTGGCTCTGACATGTGTTGTCTCTGACCCTGACATGTTTATGCCCCTGGCTCTGACATGTGTTGTCTCTGACCCTGACATATTTATGCCTCTGGCTCTGACATGTGTATGTCTCTGGCTCTGATATGGATATCTCTGGCTTTCACATGTTTATGCCTCTGGCTCTGACATGGGGGTCTCTGGCTCTGATATGCGTGTCTATGCCTCTGATATGTGTCTGCCTCTGGCTCTGACGTGTCTCTCTGGCTCTGACATCTGTATGTCTCTGGCTCTGATATGGATATCTGTGGCTTTCACGTTTATGTCTCTGGCTCTGACATGTGTCTCTGGCTCTCACATGTTTATGTCTCTGTCTCTGATGTGTGTCTCTGGTTCTGACATGTGTGTGTCTCTGCCTCTGACAAGTGTGTGTCTCTGACTCTGACATGTTTATGCCTCTGGCTCTGATATGTGTATGTCTCTGGCTCTGACATGTGTGTGTCTCTGGCTCTGACATGTGTGTGTCTCTGGCTCTGACATGCATTTGTCTCTGGCTCTGACATGTGTGTGTCTCTGGCTCTGACATGTGTGTGTCTCTGGCTCTGACATGTGTGTGTCTCTGGCTCTGACATGTGTGTGTCTCTGTCTCTGACATGTTTATGTCTCTGGCTCTGACATGTTTATGTCTCTGGCTCTGACAAGTGTATGTTTCTGGCTCTGATGTATATCTCTGGCTTTGACATGTTTATCCCTCTGGCTCTGTCATGGGTGTGTCTGGCTCTCACATGTTTGTGTCTCTGGCTCTGACGTGGGTGTCTCTGGCTCTGACATGAGTGTGTTTCTGGGTCTGACATGTATGTGTCTCAGTGCCTGACATGTCTATGTCTCTGCATCTGATATGTGTATGTCTCTGAGACTGATGTGGCTCTGGCTCTGACATGTGTTGTCTCTGACCCTGACATGTTTATGCCTCTGGCTCTGACATGGGTGTGTCTTTGGCTCTGATGTGTGTCTCTGGCTCTGACATGTGTGTGTCTCTGGCTTTGACATGTTTATCCCTCTGCCATGACATGGGTGTAACTGGCTATCACACATTTATGTTTCTGGCTCTGACATGTGTATGTCTCTGGCTCTGACATGTGTGTTTGTCTGTCTCTGACATGTTTATTTCTCTGGCACTGATATGTGTATATCTTTAGCTCTGATGTGTGTCTCTGGCTCTGACATGTGTGTGTCTCTGGCTTTGACATGTTTATGTCTCTGGCTCTGACAAGTGTATGTTTCTGGCTCTGATGTATATCTCTGGCTTTGACATGTTTATCCCTCTGGCTCTGTCATGGGTGTGTCTGGCTCTCACATGTTTGTGTCTCTGGCTCTGACGTGGGTGTCTCTGGCTCTGACATGAGTGTGTTTCTGGGTCTGACATGTATGTGTCTCAGGGCCTGACATGTCTATGTCTCTGCATCAGATATGTGTATGTCTCTGAGTCTGATGTGTCTCTGGCTCTGACAAGTGTTGTCTCTGACCCTGACATGTTTATGCCTCTGGCTCTGACATGTGTGTGTGTCTGGCTCTGAAATGTTTATGTCTCTGGCTCTGACATGTGTATGTCTTTGGCTCTGATGTGTGTCTCTGGCTCTGACATGGGTGTCACTGGCTCTGACATGTGTGTGTCTCTGGCTTTGACATGTTTATCCCTCTGCCATGACATGGGTGTGACTGCCTATCACATGTTTGTGTCTCTGGCTCTGACGTGGGTGTCTCTGGCTCTGACGTGTGTGTTTCTGGGTCTGACATGTATGTGTCTCAGGGCCTGACATGTCTATGTCTCTGCATCTGATATGTGTATGTCTCTGAGTCTGATGTGTCTCTGGCTCTGACATGTGTTGTCTCTGTCTCTGACATGTTTATGCCTCTGGCTCTGACATGTGTGTGTCTCTGGCTCTGATATGTGTCTGTCTCTGGCTCTGATGTGTCTCTCTGGCTCTGACATGTGTATGTCTCTGGCTCTGATATGGATATCTCTGTCTTTCACATGTTTATGCCTCTGGCTCTGACGTGTCTCTCTGGCTCTGACATGTGTATGTCTCTGGCTCTGATATGGATATCTCTGTCATTCACATGTTTATGCCTCTGGCTCTGACATGATTATGCCTCTGACTCTGACATGTGTGTGTCTCTGGGTCTAACATGTGTGTGTCTCTGGCTCTGACATGCGTGTCTCTGGCTCTGATATGTGTCTGTCTCTGGCTCTGACATGTCTCTCTGGCTCAGACACCTGTATGTCTCTGGCTCTGATATGGATATCTCTGGCTTTCACATGTTTATATCTCTGGCTCTGACATGTGTCTCTGGCTCTGACATGGGTGTGTCTCTGCCTTGGACGTGTGTCTCTGGCTCTGACATGTGGGTCTCTGGCTCTGATATGTTTATGTCTCTGACTGACATGTTTATGCCTCTGGCTCTGACATGTATATGTCTCTGGCTCTGATGTGTGTCTCTGGGTCTGACATATGTGTGTCTCTGTCTCTGACATGCGTGTCTATGCCTCTGATATGTGTCTGTCTCTGGCTCTGACGTGTCTCTCTGTCTCTGACATCTGTATGTCTCTGGCTCTGATATGGATATTTCTGGCTTTCACCTTTCTGTCTCTGGCTCTGACATGTGTGTTTGTCTGGCTCTGACATGTTTATGCCTCTGGCTCTGACATGGGTGTCTCCGGCTCTCACATGTTTATGTCTCTGTTTCTGACATGTGTATGTCTCTGCCTCTGATGTGTGTCTCTGGTTCTGACATATGTGTGTCTCTGGGTCTGACATGTGTATGTCTCTGGCTCTGACATGTTTGTGTCTCTGGCTCTGACATGTGTGTGTCTCTGGTTCTGACATGTGTGTGTCTCTGGCTCTGACATGTGTGTGTCTCTGGCTCTAACATGCGTGTGTCTCTGGCTCTGACATGTGTGTGTCTCTGGCTCTGACATGTGTGTGTCTCTGGCTCTGACATGTGTGTGTCTCTGGCTCTGACATGTGTGTGTCTCTGGCTCTGACATGTGTGTGTCTCAGTCTCTGACATGTTTATGTCTCTGGCTCTGACATGTTTATGTCTCTGGCTCTGACAAGTGTATGTTTCTGGCTCTGATGTATATCTCTGGCTTTGACATATTTATCCCTCTGGCTCTGTCATGGGTGTGCCTGGCTCTCACATGTTTGTGTCTCTGGCTCTGACGTGGGTGTCTCTGGCTCTGACATTTTATGTCCCTGGCTCTGACATGTGTGCTTTTTTGGCTCTGAAATAGGTGTCCCTGCCTCTGAATTGTTTATGCCTCTGGCTCTGACATGTGTGTGTCTCTGGCTCTGACATGTTTATGTCTCTCGATCCGACATGTGTGTGTCTCTGGGTCTGACATGTGTGTGTCTCTGGCTCTGATATGCGTGTCTATGCCTCTGATATGTGTCTGTCTCTGGCTCTGACGTGTCTCTCTGGCTCTGACGTGTGTGTTTCTGGGTCTGACATGTATGTGTCTCAGGGCCTGACATGTCTATGTCTCTGCATCTGATATGTGTATGTCTCTGAGTCTGATGTGTCTCTGGCTCTGACACGTGTTGTCTCTGGCTCTGACATATTTATGCCTCTGACTCTGACATGTGTGTGTCTCTGGCTCTGACATGTTTATGTCTCTCGATCCAACATGTGTGTGTCTCTGGGTCTGACATGTGTGTGTCTCTGGCTCTGATATGCGTGTCTATGCCTCTGATATGTGTCTGTCTCTGGCTCTGACGTGTCTCTCTGGCTCTGACGTGTGTGTTTCTGGGTCTGACATGTATGTGTCTCAGGGCCTGACATGTCTATGTCTCTGCATCTGATATGTGTATGTCTCTGAGTCTGATGTGTCTCTGGCTCTGACACGTGTTGTCTCTGGCTCTGACATATTTATGCCTCTGACTCTGACATGTGTGTGTCTCTGGGTCTAACATGTGTGTGTCTCTGGCTCTGACATGCGTGTCTCTGGCTCTGATATGTGTCTGTCTCTGGCTCTGACATGTCTCTCTGGCTCAGACACCTGTATGCCTCTGGCTCTGATATGGATATCTCTGGCTTTCACATGTTTATGTCTCTGGCTCTGACATGTGTCTCTGGCTCTGACATGGGTGTGTCTCTGGCTCTGATATGTTTATGTCTCTGACTTTGACATGTTTATGCCTCTGGCTCTGACATGTGTATATCTCTGGCTCTGATGTGTGTCTCTGTCTCTGACATGCGTGTCTATGCCTCTGATATATGTCTGTCTCTGGCTCTGACGTGTTTCTCTGGCTCTGACATCTGTATGTCTCTGGCTCTGATATGGATATCTCTGGCTTTCATATGTTTATGTCTCTGGCTCTGACATGTGTCTCTTGGTCTGACATGTTTATGCCTCTGGCTCTGACATGGGTGTCTCTGGCTCTCACATGTTTATGTCTCTGGCTCTGACATGTGTATGTCCCTGCCTCTGATGTGTGCCTCTGGTTCTGACATATGTGTGTCTCTGGGTCTGACATGTGTATGTCTCTGCCTCTGACATGTGTGTGTCTCTGACTCTGACATGTTTATGCCTCTGGCTCTGATATGTGTATGTCTCTAGATCTGACATGTGTCTCTGGCTCTGACATGTTTGTGTCTCTGGCTCTGACATGTTTGTGTCTCTGGCTCTGACATGTTTGTGTCTCTGGCTCTGACATGTGTGTGTCTCTGGCTCTGACATGTTTATGTCTCTGGCTCTGACAAGTGTATGTTTCTGGCTCTGATGTATATCTCTGGCTTTGACATGTTTATCCCTCTGGCTCTGACTTGGGTGTCTCTGGCTCTCACATGTTTATGTCTCTGGCTCTGACATGAGTGTGTTTCTGGGTCTGACATGTATGTGTCTCAGGGCCTGACATGTCTATGTCTCTGCATCTGATATGTGTATGTCTCTGAGTCTAATGTGTCTCTGGCTCTGACATGTGTTGTCTCTGACCCTGACATGTTTATGCCTCTGGCTCTGACATAGGTGTCTCTGGCTCTCACATGTTTATGTCTCTGGCTCTGATATGTGTATGTCTTTGGCCCTGATGTGTGTCTCTGGCTCTGACATGGCTGTCACTGGCTCTGACATGTGTGTGTCTCTGGCTTTGACATGTTTATCCCTCTGCCATGACATGGGTGTGACTGCCTATCACATGTTTGTGTCTCTGGCTCTGACGTGGGTGTCTCTGGCTCTGACGTGTGTGTTTCTGGGTCTGACATGTATGTGTCTCAGGGCCTGACATGTCTATGTCTCTGCATCTGATATGTGTATGTCTCTGAGTCTGATGTGTCTCTGGCTCTGACATGTGTTGTCTCTGTCTCTGACATGTTTATGCCTCTGGCTCTGACATGTGTGTGTCTCTGGCTCTGATATGTGTCTGTCTCTGGCTCTGATGTGTCTCTCTGGCTCTGACATGTGTATGTCTCTGGCTCTGATATGGATATCTCTGTCTTTCACATGTTTATGCCTCTGGCTCTGACGTGTCTCTCTGGCTCTGACATGTGTATGTCTCTGGCTCTGATATGGATATCTCTGTCATTCACATGTTTATGCCTCTGGCTCTGACATGATTATGCCTCTGACTCTGACATGTGTGTGTCTCTGGGTCTAACATGTGTGTGTCTCTGGCTCTGACATGCGTGTCTCTGGCTCTGATATGTGTCTGTCTCTGGCTCTGACATGTCTCTCTGGCTCAGACACCTGTATGTCTCTGGCTCTGATATGGATATCTCTGGCTTTCACATGTTTATATCTCTGGCTCTGACATGTGTCTCTGGCTCTGACATGGGTGTGTCTCTGCCTTGGACGTGTGTCTCTGGCTCTGACATGTGGGTCTCTGGCTCTGATATGTTTATGTCTCTGACTGACATGTTTATGCCTCTGGCTCTGACATGTATATGTCTCTGGCTCTGATGTGTGTCTCTGGGTCTGACATATGTGTGTCTCTGTCTCTGACATGCGTGTCTATGCCTCTGATATGTGTCTGTCTCTGGCTCTGACGTGTCTCTCTGTCTCTGACATCTGTATGTCTCTGGCTCTGATATGGATATTTCTGGCTTTCACCTTTCTGTCTCTGGCTCTGACATGTGTGTTTGTCTGGCTCTGACATGTTTATGCCTCTGGCTCTGACATGGGTGTCTCCGGCTCTCACATGTTTATGTCTCTGTTTCTGACATGTGTATGTCTCTGCCTCTGATGTGTGTCTCTGGTTCTGACATATGTGTGTCTCTGGGTCTGACATGTGTATGTCTCTGGCTCTGACATGTTTGTGTCTCTGGCTCTGACATGTGTGTGTCTCTGGTTCTGACATGTGTGTGTCTCTGGCTCTGACATGCGTGTGTCTCTGGCTCTAACATGCGTGTGTCTCTGGCTCTGACATGTGTGTGTCTCTGGCTCTGACATGTGTGTGTCTCTGGCTCTGACATGTGTGTGTCTCTGGCTCTGACATGTGTGTGTCTCTGGCTCTGACATGTGTGTGTCTCAGTCTCTGACATGTTTATGTCTCTGGCTCTGACATGTTTATGTCTCTGGCTCTGACTAGTGTATGTTTCTGGCTCTGATGTATATCTCTGGCTTTGACATATTTATCCCTCTGGCTCTGTCATGGGTGTGCCTGGCTCTCACATGTTTGTGTCTCTGGCTCTGACGTGGGTGTCTCTGGCTCTGACATTTTATGTCCCTGGCTCTGACATGTGTGTAGTTTTAGCTCTGAAATAGGTGTCCCTGCCTCTGAATTGTTTATGCCTCTGGCTCTGACATGTGTGTGTCTCTGGCTCTGACATGTTTATGTCTCTCGATCCGACATGTGTGTGTCTCTGGGTCTGACATGTGTGTGTCTCTGGCTCTGATATGCGTGTCTATGCCTCTGATATGTGTCTGTCTCTGGCTCTGACGTGTCTCTCTGGCTCTGACGTGTGTGTTTCTGGGTCTGACATGTATGTGTCTCAGGGCCTGACATGTCTATGTCTCTGCATCTGATATGTGTATGTCTCTGAGTCTGATGTGTCTCTGGCTCTGACACGTGTTGTCTCTGGCTCTGACATATTTATGCCTCTGACTCTGACATGTGTGTGTCTCTGGCTCTGACATGTTTATGTCTCTCGATCCAACATGTGTGTGTCTCTGGGTCTGACATGTGTGTGTCTCTGGCTCTGATATGCGTGTCTATGCCTCTGATATGTGTCTGTCTCTGGCTCTGACGTGTCTCTCTGGCTCTGACGTGTGTGTTTCTGGGTCTGACATGTATGTGTCTCAGGGCCTGACATGTCTATGTCTCTGCATCTGATATGTGTATGTCTCTGAGTCTGATGTGTCTCTGGCTCTGACACGTGTTGTCTCTGGCTCTGACATATTTATGCCTCTGACTCTGACATGTGTGTTTCTCTGGGTCTAACATGTGTGTGTCTCTGGCTCTGACATGCGTGTCTCTGGCTCTGATATGTGTCTGTCTCTGGCTCTGACATGTCTCTCTGGCTCAGACACCTGTATGCCTCTGGCTCTGATATGGATATCTCTGGCTTTCACATGTTTATGTCTCTGGCTCTGACATGTGTCTCTGGCTCTGACATGGGTGTGTCTCTGGCTCTGATATGTTTATGTCTCTGACTTTGACATGTTTATGCCTCTGGCTCTGACATGTGTATATCTCTGGCTCTGATGTGTGTCTCTGTCTCTGACATGCGTGTCTATGCCTCTGATATATGTCTGTCTCTGGCTCTGACGTGTTTCTCTGGCTCTGACATCTGTATGTCTCTGGCTCTGATATGGATATCTCTGGCTTTCATATGTTTATGTCTCTGGCTCTGACATGTGTCTCTTGGTCTGACATGTTTATGCCTCTGGCTCTGACATGGGTGTCTCCGGCTCTCACATGTTTATGTCTCTGGCTCTGACATGTGTATGTCCCTGCCTCTGATGTGTGCCTCTGGTTCTGACATATGTGTGTCTCTGGGTCTGACATGTGTATGTCTCTGCCTCTGACATGTGTGTGTCTCTGACTCTGACATGTTTATGCCTCTGGCTCTGATATGTGTATGTCTCTAGATCTGACATGTGTCTCTGGCTCTGACATGTTTGTGTCTCTGGCTCTGACATGTTTGTGTCTCTGGCTCTGACATGTTTGTGTCTCTGGCTCTGACATGTGTGTGTCTCTGGCTCTGACATGTTTATGTCTCTGGCTCTGACAAGTGTATGTTTCTGGCTCTGATGTATATCTCTGGCTTTGACATGTTTATCCCTCTGGCTCTGACTTGGGTGTCTCTGGCTCTCACATGTTTATGTCTCTGGCTCTGACATGAGTGTGTTTCTGGGTCTGACATGTATGTGTCTCAGGGCCTGACATGTCTATGTCTCTGCATCTGATATGTGTATGTCTCTGAGTCTAATGTGTCTCTGGCTCTGACATGTGTTGTCTCTGACCCTGACATGTTTATGCCTCTGGCTCTGACATAGGTGTCTCTGGCTCTCACATGTTTATGTCTCTGGCTCTGATATGTGTATGTCTTTGGCCCTGATTTGTGTCTCTGGCTCTGACATGGCTGTCACTGGCTCTGACATGTGTGTGTCTCTGGCTTTGACATGTTTATCCCTCTGCCATGACATGGGTGTGACTGGCTATCACATGTTTGTGTCTCTGGCTCTGATGTGGGTGTCTCTGGCTCTGACGTGTGTGTTTCTGGGTCTGACATGTATGTGTCTCAGGGCCTGACATGTCTATGTCTCTGCATCTGATATGTGTATGTCTCTGAGTCTGATGTGTCTCTGGCTCTGACATGTGTTGTCTCTGGCTCTGATATGTGTCTGTCTCTGGCTCTGATGTGTCTCTCTGGCTCTGACATGTGTGTGTCTCTGGCTCTGACGTGTCTCTCTGGCTCTGACATGTGTATGTCTCTGGCTCTGATATGGATATCTCTGTCTTTCACATGTTTATGTCTCTGGCTCTGACATGATTATGCCTGTGGCTCTGACATGTGTGTGTCTCTGCCTTGGACGTCTGTCTCTGTCTCTGACATGGGAGCCTCTGGCTCTGATATGTTTATGTCTCTGACTCTGACATGTTTATGCCTCTGGCTCTGACATGGGTGTCTCTGGCTCTCACATGTTTATGTCTCTGTCTCTGACATATGTGTGTCTCTGGGTCTGACATGTGTATGTCTCTGCCTCTGACATGTGTGTGTCTCTGACTCTGACATGTTTATGCCTCTGGCTCTGATATGTGTATGTCTCTGGGTCTGACATGTATCTCTGCCTCTGACGTGTGTGTCTCTGGCTCTGACATGTTTGTGTCTCTGGCTCTGACAAGTGTATGTTTCTGGCTCTGATGTATATCTCTGGCTTTGACATGTTTATCCCTCTGGCTCTCACGTGGGTGTCTCTGGCTCTCACATGTTTATGTCTCTGGCTCTGACATGAGTGTGTTTCTGGGTCTGACATGTATGTGCCTCAGTGCCTGACATGTCTATGTCTCTGCATCTGATATGTGTATGTCTCTGAGTCTAATGTGTCTCTGGCTCTGACATGTGTTGTCTCTGACCCTGACATGTTTATGCCTCTGGCTCTGATATGTGTATGTCTCTGGGTCTGACATGTATCTCTGGCTCTGACATGTGTTGTCTCTGACCCTGACATGTTTATGCCTCTGGCTCTGACATGGGTGTCTCTGGCTCTCACATGTTTATGTCTCTGGCTCTGACATGTGTGTGTCTCTGGCTTTGACATGTTTATCCCTCTGCCATGACATGAGTGTGACTGGTTATCACATGTTTGTGTCTCTGGCTCTGATGTGGGTGTCTCTGGCTCTGACGTGTGTGTTTCTGGGTCTGACATGTATGTGTCTCAGGGCCTGACATGTCTATGTCTCTGCATCTGATATGTGTATGTCTCTGAGTCTGATGTGTCTCTGGAACTGACATGTTTATGCCTCTGATTCTGATATGTGTCTGTCTCTGGCTCTGACGTGTCTCTCTGGCTCTGACATCTGTATGTCTCTGGCTCTGATATGGATATCTCTGTCTTTCACATGATTATGCCGCTGGCTCTGACATGAGTGTGTCTCTGCCTTGGACGTCTGTCTCTGGCTCTGACATGGGGGTCTCTGGCTCTGATATGCGTGTCTATGCCTCTGATATGTGTCTGTCTCTGGCTCTGATGTGTCTCTCTGGCTCTGACATCTGTATGTCTCTGGCTCTGATATGGATATCTCTGGCTTTCACATGTTTATGTCTCTGGCTCTGACATGTGTGTGTCTCTGGCTCTGACATGTGTGTGTCTCTGACTCAGACATGTGTGTGTCTCTGACTCTGACATGTGTGTGTTTCTGGCTCTGACATGTGTGTGTCTCTGACTCTGACATGTGTGTGTCTCTGCCTCTGACATGTGTGTGTCTCTGCCTCTGACATGTGTGTGTCTCTGCCTCTGACATGTGTGTCTCTGCCTCTGACATGTGTGTGTCTCTGCCTCTGACATGTTTATGCCTCTGGCTCTGATATGTGTCTGTCTCTGGGTCTGACGTGTGTCTCTGGCTCTGACATGGGTGTGTCTCTGGCTCTGACATTTTTATGTCTCTGGCTCTGACAAGTGTATGTTTCTGGCTCTGATGTATATCTCTGGCTTTGACATGTTTATCCCTCTGGCTCTGTCATGGGTGCGTCTGGCTCTCACATGTTTATGTCTCTGGCTCTGACATGAGTGTGTTTCTGGGTCTGACATGTATGTGTCTCAGGGCCTGACATGTCTATGTCTCTGCATCTGATATGTGTATGTCTCTGAGACTGATGTGTCTCTGGCTCTGACATGTGTTGTCTCTGACCCTGACATGTTTATGCCTCTGGCTCTGACATGTGTATGTCTTTGGCTCTGACATGTGTGTGTGTCTGGCTCTGACATGTTTATGTCTCTGGCTCTGACATGTGCATGTCTTTGGCTCTGATGTGTGACTCTGGCTCTGACATGGCTGTAACTGGTTCTGACATGTGTGTGTCTCTGGCTTTGACATGTTTATCCCTCTGCCATGACATGGGTGTGACTGGCTATCACATATTTATGTCTCTGGCTCTGACATGTGTGTGTGTCTGGCTCTGACATGTTTATGTCTTTGTCTCTGATGTGTGTCTCTGGCTCTGACATGGGTGTCACTGGCTCTGACATGTGTGTGTCTCTGGCTTTGACATGTTTATCCCTCTGCCATCACATGGGTGTGACTGGCTATCACATGTTTGTGTCTCTGGCTCTGACGTGGCTGCCTCTAGCTCTGACATGTTTATGTCTCTGGCTTCAACATGTGTATGTCTCTGAGTTTGATGTGTTTCTGGCTCTGACATCTGTTGTCTCTGACCCTGACATGTTTATGCCTCTGGCTCGGACATGGGTGTCTCTGGCTCTCACATGTTTATGTCTCTGGCTCTGATATGTGTATGTCTTTGGCTCTGATGTGTCTCTCTAGCTCTGACATCTGTATGTCTCTGGCTCTGATATGGATATCTCTTGCTTTCACATGTTTATGTCTCTGGTTCTGACAGGTGTACGTCTCTGGCTCTGACATGTGTCTCTGGCTCTAACATGTTTATGCCTCTTGCTCTGACATGGGTGTCACTGGCTCTAACATGTTTATGCCTCTTGCTCTGACATGGGTGTCTCTTGCTCTGACATATTTATGTCTCTGGCTCCGACATGTGTGTGTCTCTGGGTCTGATATGTGTGTGTCTCTGGCTCTGACATGTGTCTCTGGCTCTGACATGTGTATGTCTCTGGCTCTGACATGAGTGTGTCTCTGCCTTGGACGTGTGTCTCTGGCTCTGATATGTTTATGTCTCTGACTCTGACATGTTTATCCCTCTGGCTCTGACATTGGTGTGTCTGGTTCTCACATGTTTATTTCTCTGGCTCTGACATGTGTGTCTCTGGCTCTGACATGGGTGTCTCTGACTCTGACATGCTTATGCCTCTGGCTCTGACATGTGTGTGTCTCTGGCTCTGAAATGGGTGTCTCTGGCTCTGACATGCTTATGCCTCTGGCTCTGACATGTGTGTGTCTCTGGCTCTGAAATGGGTGTCTCTGGCCTTGACATGTTTATGCCTCAGGCTCTGACATGTGTCTCTGGCTCTAACATGTTTATGCCTCTGGCTCTGACATGTGTATATCTCTTGGTCCGACAATTGTGTGTCTCTGGCTCTGACATGTGTATGTTTCTGGCTGTGACGTATATGTCTCTGGCTCTGACATGGGTGTCTCTTGGTCTGACATATCTATGACTCTGGCTCTGACATGTATGTGCGGCTGCTGACCGCCGTTGATTACCGGCCAGTGAGACGAGCTGGTGTTTGGAGTATGAGGAAGTGACGGCGCCGCTCAGAGAAGCAGGAAATTCTTGTCGTAGCTGATTTGTGAAGTTCATCCTCGGAGGTGCTCCCGGAGCACAGCCGGACTGTGATCTCCAGCCGGGGGAGAGTGGGTGGGAAGCCGGAGTCCGGATTGTCCCTGTTTGGACAGGCGGTGTGGGGAGGCTCTGATGTACCGTCTCTCGGGTACAAAGTCTGCCTGAAAGGATTGGCCTCAGACTCTGGGAACAATGTCAGCAACAGGTAAACGGTGCTGTTTAATTCCTGAAACAGCAGGTTATCATTTTCTCCAACCCTCCTTCCTCTTCAAAAGCCCGGGAATATATATATGTTCAAAAGAAAATAAATAAGAAAATGTTAGACTGTTCATTTGGTTAGATAACCCAGAATAACCTTCACTTTGCGATGTTTCGTAACCCCTTTATAGATTGTTACATTTCCATGGTGAATTAAGTTTTATTCGACAAAGTTTATAATTTAAGCAAACGGCTTTTGCTGGGAAATTGCTCTTAATGTAATTAAGGACTGAGATATTATCCTGGAGCCTCGCAGTTCAATATTCCTGGGTGACTCTCCTTGACCAACTGTTCCTGGGCGTCAGTGTGGGGCAGGTTCCCAGTGACTGAGTGTTTGAGAGGTACCCCCAGCAGCCCCATCCCCATCCCATTCAGGAGGGCAAACTGCCCTTCTACCCGGCGGGAATATTGTCGTCTGTTGAATTTCCTCTTAAATTAAATGGGGCTAAAGCCGGCTTACAAAGCGAATGGACCTTGGTCACAGCTACTAAACCTCTCGGCAGCTCCTCTCACACTTCAACCCTGGGCTCACCCCTGTGTTGTGACTTTTCCATTATTTCGGGGGATTGAATTCACACGCAGTGAAACAGGAGTTGCCGATTGGATTGCATTCCTGCCTGGGGGATATGGGAGACACACTGTGCGTGTATGTGTGTGTTTTGAGTTGTCACTCCTGCTTCCAGGACTGTCCCGGACGGTGCTAGGCTTTGCCCATCGCTACCGAGCAGGGGTTGTGTTGAATCAGCCGACATTGGGAAATGGTGGGGGGAGCAGCCCACCCGCACAGTGAGCCTCCTTCTCCTGGGAAAAACTCGGGTTTGTGGAGCAGCCCAACCCACGGGATTGGATTATTTCCAGTGACTTTCTCACAACTGCTCAAAAAAACCCTTGAAACGAGTTGGGGTGTGTGTGGGGGTGGGGGGGGGGGGGGGGGGTGGTGCGGACAAGGGAGAATCCCGCAAATGTCAACAGGGAATGCTGTAGAGATCCAAACACAGGTGTGAAAGGGAAAAGACAGATTCCTATTTCCAACATCTCGTCAGCCGTTTCTGGTTATAGAATCTTGTAGACTCGCTGACCCATTGTTCCTCTTTGGTGCAGCTATCTAATTAATCTCTTTAAATCTCTCCCCACTAATGAAAGGAATTATTTGATAAAAACAGGAAAAAAAAAAGGTACCGAAAATGCTCCTGGATGTTAGTAAGTGTTTCTGGGGGTTGGAGGAAGGTTTGTAGTGGAGTTCACCAGGGGTCAGCGCTAAGACCCTTGCTTTTCCTGATATATATTAATGACCCAGACCAGGCACAATTTCAAAGTTTACAGATGATACAAAGCTTGGAAGTATTGTGAACTGTGAGGGGGATGGTGTAGCACTTCAAAAAGACATTGGCATATTGGTGGAATGGGCAAAGGGGTGGCAGAAGATATTCAAGACAGAGAAATGTGAAGTGATTCATTTTGGCAGGAAGAAGGTTGAGAGCGCAGTTATTGAAATGTACAGTATCCTGGGCTTTATTAATAA
This sequence comes from Isurus oxyrinchus, assembly GCA_026770705.1. Lineage (NCBI taxonomy): Eukaryota > Metazoa > Chordata > Chondrichthyes > Lamniformes > Lamnidae > Isurus > Isurus oxyrinchus. The sequence goes on along the minus strand of JANJGN010000027.1, from coordinate 2,835,457 downwards.
GGGCATGGAGTACAAGAGCAAGGAGGTTATCTTAAACTTGTATAAGACACTGGTTCAACCTCAGCTGGAGTATTGCATACAGGAAAGATGTGAAGGCATTGGAGAGAGTGCAGAAGAGATTCACCGGAATGGTTCCAGGGATGAGGAACTTCAGTTATGAAGATAGGTTAAGGGATTTGGGACTGTTTACCTTGGAGAAGAGAAGGTTGAGAGGAGATTTGATAGTGGTGTTCAAAATCATGAGGGCTCTGGACAGAGTGGATAGGGAGAAACTTCCCACTGGTGGAAGGATCGAGAATGAGAGGGTGCAGATTTAAGGTGATTGGTGAAAGCAGGAGTGGAGACACGAGAAAAGTTTTCATGCAGTGAGTAGTTAGGATCTGGAATGCATTGCCTGAGAGTGTGGCAGTGGCAGGTTCCAGCGAAGGTGTCACGAGGGAATTGGATTATTATCTGAAAAGGAAGAATGTGGAGGGTTATGAGGAGAAGGTGTAGGAGTGACACTCGGTGAGTGCTCAGGCAGAGAGCTGGTGCAGACACGATGGGCTGAATGGTCACCTTCTGTGCTGTAGTGTTTCTGTGATTCTGTGACTCTGTTGGGTCTGGCAGCATGTGTAGAGAGAGAGAAACAGGATTAACATTTCGGATTGATGACCTTTCATCAGAACTGGAAAAGGTTACAAAGAGGGAGTCAAAGGAAAGGGAACAACCAAAGGAGAAACAAAACAAAGGAGAAATCTGTTTAAGGTGAAGGGTAGGAGTGAGTAAATGACAAAAGAGATGATGGTGCAAGGCCAAAGAAGATGGTGATGGGACAAGCAAAGAAACAAAAGATGGGTCGAGAAGAGGTGTAAATGGCAACAGCAGAATACAAGAGGGTGCTGAGATAATCTAGCAAAAATGGGAAGGTTAGCATGAGCCTGGAGTGTGGTAATGAAAGGGCCACCTCATTGGCTGTGTTCTGATGGATGGCCCCTACCCCAAGCACCAGCCCATACCTCCCCCATGCCCAGTGGCTCAGGTGCAAACCTCCTCCATTAACAGAAGCTGCTGTTTGATAAAATGGGAACGGGGTTAAGATCTCAAGTTGTTAAACTCTGAGATAATTCCCAAAGCCTGTAAAATGTGAATGAACCTCACTGGAACAGTGCAGGAGGCTGTGGATAGAGAACTAAAGTGGTCAATGAAGCAGAAAATGCTGGAAACACCCAACATGACTGAGTTTTGTTGACAGTTGTTGGCAGAACCTGGTGTATATCTTTCACTATTTTCTGACCTTAATTTGTTTGTTTGGAGAAGCTCTTTAGCACCCGAGAGCTTGCATTGTAACATCTGACATCTTAAACTTATCATAATGAGCAGATTCATCATAAAAATCGCTCATTTAAACATTTCGACATCTGCATGACTATGTGTTGATCAGGAGGAGACTGTTGCTCTTTGCTCTATTGATCAATCATTTCCCAGAAACCCACTCCAGGAAGTTGGCAACTTGTAGCTTTGTAAACAAAAGGAACTTTTTCCTGGTTTTTTTTTCCTTGATAAATGGAACTCAGTTTCTGATATAGACACGTTAAGTAAATATATCCCAGTATTTACTTTCAAAAAATTTAAAACAAGAATGATTGTTTCGTGACTGGCTTTAAACCAGGTTCACATTGCGCATTCCGCTAATGAAAGGACTGCTCTGGCCTTTGGAGTGTCTGCTTCAGAGAAAGTGCAGTTTATAAATAACTCACCCAGTGGTGGTGTTGGTGAGACTTAGAGAGAGGTGTAAGGCTGCAACAGAAATATTATTGAAACCCACGCAGCCTAAAGGGTGTCCCACGCGTTATTTATATAAGGCAATTTGTGCTTTGGGAAGGGCTGGCGACAACCAAAGATGCCGAGTGTCAGCCTTTAGCAAATGCTGTCAGGGCTACGTGCAGCTTACCGCTAGCTGTTCACATTAATAATACTTAAGAGATGGTTCTAAAGAAAGAAAGACCTTGCATTTATGTGGTGCCTCTTGTCGCCTCAATATGTTGCATGCTTACTGACCAATTAAATACTTTTGGAAGTGTGGTCAGTGTTGAAATGTAGAAAACTTGCACAGAGCAAGATCTCAGCAATGTGATAATGATCGATAATCTGTTTTAGGGATCTTGATTGAGGGATAAATATGGGCCAGGACACCAGGGAGAACTCGCTTGATCTTTGAAAAATAGTGCCATGGCATCTTTTACATTTTACTGAGACGCCAGGCAGGGTCCCAGTTTAATAAAAGCCACACTGGAGTGATTTTGTGCTCAAAAGCCTGGAGTGGGACTTGAAGCCGTAACATTTTGACTCAAAGGAAAAGCTTATGTTTTTTTTTATCATGAGATTGAATTGATGGAGCATCCATTGTTTATGGTCCATGGAAGGGTCAGTTTGATTTGTTCTCAGTGAATTCCTTTTTCTCCATGTTTCTTTGTAGTTGCTGTGGCTACAGACGTTAATCTTAAGAGCCATAACTACAAGTCAATGCGATACGACTCAAAAACCAGAATGAGGATCTGACGTTCCTCACGGTCAATCTCAGAGACGTACCTGTGGCCAATACTACATTCAATAAACAATGTTGTGAATTATTTTTTTCTGTGCTGACCAAGCTGAGGGACATCAGAAAATGGAGCGCAGCCACCGTTAGCGCTAGGCTCTTGCAAATCGGGCACAGTAAATTCAAAGCAGAGCAAAGTTCCCTCCGCGTGGTCTCTTGAACATCGGTGTCATATTGAAAGATCGCCCTGGACTGCAGAAGCCATTTTTCTAACTCCCACACCAGCCCTCATCTGGGCTGGAGGACTGGCGAGTGGCGCGATGCTGGGCAGGGCACTCACCTGACGTGCTGAAATCTCAGGAGGTATAGTCACACGGCAGGCCTGAGGGTCATTATAAAAAGTCTCGAAGCCTCACGGGACGCTGCATCTTATTCTTATCAATTGACATCCTTTTAAAAACGAAAGTGCAAGACGCAACACTGAAAATTAGGAAATAACTTTTATAGCCCCGGCTGGTCAGCACTTCTGCTGAAATAGTTTTTATAAAATTTCAATTTATACAAAAAATCTTTACTTTGAATAAAAAATCTCCCTGTTTACAACAAGCAGGTCATTGTGCTGTCATTCCACATAGTTAGGATCTCTCGGATTGATCACATTTCTAATCGTTTGATCATAGTATGAATTCTCCACAATTGATGGACGTGGAATCACTGTGGGTGTACCCACACCACATGGACTGCAGCACACCACCACCTTCTCAAGGGGCAATTAAGGATGGGCACATCCTGTGAAAGAATAAATATATAATTACCAAAGTTGTTAGAAGCAGGAGCTGGGAGGCTGGGTGATATGTGGTTTTAGCGTTTTCCTTTATGGCTGGGCTATCTGACCATTTGCGAAGCAGCCAATACGACGGATCGATCCTTACTGTCAGCATGCCCGATGGTAACTGAGAATAGAGTAGGATGCAATCCCATGAACCGACTGTTCTTTCAACCCAGCACTTCGGCAAATTAACAAATTCAGAGGTTGAATTATTGAAAGTGCACTCTAATTCAAAATGTGATGACTTTCAAATGGATATGGAAGTCAATTACCCCCCCCCCACCCACCATTCTAATTTAATTTAATATTGTGGAGGGCAATTTTCAATCCCCCTGCTTTGACAATGTTAGCTATTTGTAGGAGTGCGGGATCATGGGTGCTGAGAACATGCTAAGTGATTGTTTATTGCATTTGAAGCTGAACAGACATTGTCAGCAAGTTCCGCGATCACATGACTGCGGAGCCTGATCCCATCTTCACCCAGCACCCACACATGTGGTCCTCCCAGCAGAGCCCATCACACCCGTGGTTAGGAATGGAAAGTCTGGCTTGCTTTCTCTTCCCTAAGCTGGAAATGCTAAGGACAATTCTTAATGCTATTCTGGCTGAGATGAGACAAGTCAGAGTGCACTTGGAACAGGACGTAGGCATTGAAAACAAGGACGAGGATTTTAGAACCAAGCTGTTGCTAAACCAGGTACCAATGTGAGTCGGTGAACACAGGGGTGATAGGAACATGGGACTCGGAGCAAGTTAACACATCAGCAGCAAAGTTTTGGAAGGCCCCATGTTTACAGAGGGTACAATGTGGGAGATCATCCAGGAGTGTGATTGAAATAGTCTGAAGGTAATAAAGGCATGGATGAGGGTTGCAACTGAGCTGAGACAGGTGCAGAGTTGGACAAAGTTATGGACGTGGAAATAGGCGGTCTTAATAATAGCACGGATATTATGAAGAATTATGAGAAGAGGTTGGATAGACTTGGGTTGCTTTTGTTGGAGCAGAAAAGACTGAGGGGCGACCTGATCGAGGTGTACAAGATTATGAGGGGCATGGACAGGGTGGATAGGGAGCAGCTGTTCCCCTTAATTGAAGGGTCAGTCACAAGGGGACATAAGTTCAAGGTGAGGGGCAGGAGGTTTAGGGGGGATGTAAGGAAATACTTTTTTACCCAGAGGGTGGTGACAGTCTGGAATGCACTGCCTGGGAGGGTGATGGAGGCGGGTTGCCTCACATCCTTTAAAAAGTACCTGGATGAGCACTTGGCATGTCATAACATTCAAGGCTATGGGCCAAGTGCTGGTAAATGGGATTAGGTAGGTAGGTCAGGTGTTTCTCACATGTCGGTGCAGACTCGATGGGCCGAATGGCCTCCTCTGTGATTCTGTGATTCTATGTGACCGGAGCCCATCGCAGGGTCAGGTATGATCCCAAAGCTCATTCAGCCTTAGGCAGTTGCCAGGAAGACGGATAGATTTGGGTAGCTAGGGAATGGAATTTGTTGCATTGAGGACAGTGGCTTCAGATTTCCCAATATTCAGCTGGAGGAGATTTCTGCTCATCCACTACTATTATTGGACAAGCAGTCTGACAATTTAGAAACAGTGGAGAGGTTGAGAGAGATGGTTGTGGTGGTGGCCGGTACCGTCAATGTACATGTGAAAGCTGATGCTGTGTTTTCAGATAAAGTCACCGAGGGGCAGCATGTAGATGAGGCATAGGAGGGGGCCAAGGGTAGACCCTTGGAGGTTCCCAGAAGAAATGGTGGAGGAGCAGGAAGAGAAGCCATTGTAGGTGATTGTCTGGCTACGACTGGAGAGATAAAGATAGAACCAGACTGGCATAATTCCACCCAGCTGGGCAGTGGCAGAAAGGCATCAGAGATGGGTGATGCAGGCAATCATATCAAAGGCTAGATTTATTTTACTTCTGTCAGAGTCAAATGGACATTGTTCACTGACTTTTGTCATGTGGATAGCTCCTGAGAAAGGGATGGGTTCAGTTGTGACAACCTTTACCCCCAGAGGATGAGACATCTGCCACCATTTCCATTTGGAGAATCGCAACTTGGGAGCACGGAAGAGGGCCATGTGTGCAAGGCTTGCTCCATCCCGTTGGGAATGTACCCTAGATGTTGGCCCCTTTAGGGACTGGTGATGGTGTAGTATTCCACCCTAGAAATATTTAAACAAAATGAAAAAGAAAGGTCTTATTTCACAAAATAATTATTCATTTCTCTTCAAGGAAAAGTGGTCAGATCGGATGTGGTGATTTTCTACGCAGAGGATGCGAAGGAGTGGAATATCTACCTTGTCAGCTTGCTCACATCAGTCCGACACACCGAAGTCCTGTCCTACACAGTAAACGAGAGCACTTCATTTACAAACCGGGATTACAGTCAGTTTGAGCGATGCAAATGCCTCTTGGTTCTACTTTCGCCACAGCTCTTGGAGTTGGCCGCTCTCCCTAGACTGGAGCATGGACTGCAGAGGACATTGCTGCCTGCGCACAAAGTGGTCTTGCTGTTTTGTGGCGTGGAAGCAGCGGAACTACAGACCTTGTTTAGAGACTGGCATAAGTGGAAACAAGTCTCATGTGACGATGACCCAGCTGTTTTCACCACAGCTGTGGAAGAAACCATCAATGAGAGTAAGTTCAAACTGTCAATGCTGGAGTAGTGCTTAGAATGAAGCTGCCATACTCTTTCCAGACTGCTTGTCCCTCAGTATACACCCCGCCAAATGGGATCTCAAACCTTACACAAGGGCATTAAGCTGTGGTAATTATTTTTACATTTGGCATGGCTATATTTGGAATATGTATAGAGTCCTGGGCACCCCATCAAGGAAGGATCTGGACGGAGTGAAAGTGTAAAGTGATGGTTTATTATAATAATACCAGGATTGAATTCTACAAAGAAAGGCTTGAATAATTTTGGCTTTTTTATTGGAACAAAGAAGGCTGAGGGGTGGAGTTACCAGGAGATTTCAAAATTATTAAACATTTTGAGAGGGTAAGAAGTGAACGATTGATTTGGCTGGTTAGAGAAACTGTACAAGAAATTTGACACAGACGATTTTTTGTATGGATTGCTGGAGGCATTCAACAAGGTTCTATAGAAGCAACTGTTAACAAAATTGAGAGCACGTGGAATTGCAGGCAGCCTATTACCTTGCATAGATAATTGGTTTGGATGTAGGGGACAGCAAGAAAGGATAATGTACATCTACTCAAATTGGCAGGATACAACCAATGGTGTTCACCCAGGGATTTGTACTGGGCCTTCAGCTTTTCGTTAAATTCATAAATGACTTTGATACTGAAATAGAGATCTATATGTCTATCATATATCCAAGTTTTCTGACAAAAGCAAGTTAGGTGATGCGGTTAGACCGTTAGGATCTAGAATGCACTGCCTGAGGGTGTGGTGAAGGCAGGTTCAATCAAGGCATTCAAGACGGAGTTGGATGATCATTTGAAAAGGAAGCATGTGCAGAGTTACAGGGAGAAGGCAGGGGAGTGGCACTAGGTGAATTGCTTCTTTGGAGAGCCTGCACAAACACGATGGGATGAATGGCCTCCTGTGCTGTAATAATTCTGTGATTCAATTATATTAGGGTAAAGATGGTGGTCAGGAATAATGTGAGCCTGTTGAAAACTGATAATGGTGATTTTGTCAGTGATAATAGGGAAATGGCAGTCATGTTGAATAGTTGCTTTACAGTTGAGGAAGAAATCACCATGACAGACATCCCAAGGAAACTAATATTGAATTAATGTCAGGGACTCAGTAGATTTGAAGGAGTGTCTTAAAGAAGCAATTTGAGATAGAGGCGGAAGAGTTTAGGGAAGGAATTCCTGAGCTTTGAGCTCAGGCAGCTGAATTTACAGCTATCAATGGAGTGATTAAAGACAGGGAATTGTAAACCAGTTAGCCAAACATCTATTGTCCAGGAATTACTGGAGTCTATAATTAAGCACAAAGCGACTGAACACCTTGTACACTACCAGCTGGTTCAGCAGAGAAAGGAAGCAGAGATTTGTAAAGGGTAGGTCATGCCTGACTAATCTGATTGAATTTTTTGAAGAGGTGACTAAAGGAGTGGACGGAGTGGGGTATCCATGGATGTTATTTATAAGGGGCAGGATTCTACGGCTGTCAGGTGTGCGCACGCCCGACTCGAACGGTTGTAAAATCTCTTGCGATGACGTTGGGTGAGCGTCCCGATGTCATTGCGCACTCTCGCGATCTTTCAGTCTGTGGGCACGCACGAGAGTCGGCAGTGTGCCCGCCGACAATTAAGAGGCCTATTATGGCCCTTAAAATATGAATTAAGTTATATTTTTTGTTGCCCATTCAACCGTTCGATTGGTGGGTGGACGAATAGGCCAGATGGGCGGGATGTGGTTTCCAACGGTAAATAAAAACTCAAAAAAATGTTTCCAATTTAGTTTAAACATTCCCCTCTTCATGTGACTGAGTCACATGTGGGGACACGTTTATATCGCTTATTAAATCTTTATTTTCCTTTGTCCAAATATTCAGCTCCCCGAGACAGCTCGGTGCCCTCAGGGAGCTGACAGCGCCCACGCTTCCCCCCTCAACACCCCCACACCCCCACACATACGCAGACTTCCGCACTCTCCCTCCTCCCTCCCCCACCCACGCCTTTCTCGCTGGCTGGCCTTTAATTGGCCAGTCCCACATGAAATTGCGGCCGGGTCCTGATCCCGGACAGTGGCCTGCCCACCATGCCCACCCTGTCCACCCGATGAAGGGAAAATCCTGCCCATGGACTTCCAGAAGGCATTCGATAAAGCCCCTCATGGGTGACTGTTTTCTAAAGTCGAAGCTCATAGAATTGAAGGCATAATATTAACCTGGTTAAGAGATATGTTGTGTGGCAGGAGACAGACAGTAAGGATAATGGGCAGGTACTCGAATATGGTCCCCACAAGGATCTGCGTTGGGGCCTCAATGATTTACCATATTTATTAACAACTTAGATGATGGGAGAGGAAGACACCCATCGAGTTTGCCAATGACACAAAGATGGGCAGCATTTTGAGCAGTGTAGGCTGCAAGCATAAAATTACAAGGAGATGTTGACAGATTAAGAGAATGGGCAAAACCTGTGGCAAGTAGATTTCAATATCAGCAAATGCAAATTGCCCACTTTGATAAAAGATTTGCATTTATATAGCACCTTTTGCAATGACGGGATGTCTCGAAGCGCTTTACAGTGGATGAACTACTTTTTGAAGTGTAGTCCCTGTTGTAAGGTAAGAAACTCAGCAGCCAGTTTGTGCACAGAAAGCTCCCACAAATAGCAAGGTGAAATGACTTTGCACCTAAAAAGGATAGAACAGGGTGAAAAGCTAGAAACAGTGAATGTCTGAAGAGATTTCAGGATCCAGGTACATAGATCATTAAAATGTCATGAATAGCAACAGAAAATAATCAAAAAACCTAAAGGAATGCTGACCTTTCTATCTAGAGGACTAGAATAAAATGGGGTAAGAGTCATTCTATAGGCTATACAAAGCCCTGGTTAGACTAAACCTGGAGTAAGTGGTTCAATTCTGGGCAACAGGCCTTAAAAAGGATATATTGACCTTGGAGATAGTTCAGGGCACATTTACCAGAATGATGCCTGGATTCCAATGGTTACATTTCAAGGAGTGTTTACACTAATTAAGGTGGTATTCTCTGGAATTTAGATGATCAAGGAGTGGTTTATTTGAAGCTTTCAGGATATTACGGGGAACACATAGGGTGGATAGAGAGAAAATATTTCTGCTGGTTGCAGAGTGTAGGGCTAGGAACATTGTCTAAAAGTTAGAGCCAGGGTTGACATTAGGAAATATTTCTTCATGCAAAGGGTCAGGGCCCAGGAGAGGGAGGTGGGGGGGTGCAGACGGTTCTAATCATCGGGTCATGTGCCGCTGAGGGGTCTGGGCTCATTGGCCAAGTAGCCTATCAATCTGGATGGTCAATGTCCAAAGCAGCCAACCTGGCAAGTAGACCATCCTGTTGACGGGCTAATTGACCAATGATTGCTGTTGTTCTGATTGGTCGAGCAGTGGATTTCTGTTTGGGCCTGGTCATCATAGAGTGCTGTTTCCTTAATCTTAATATCTGGCTGGAGTGCAAGCAGTTAGGTGACAGTTGTTTCAAGCCCAGTACCCCTCACACAACTTCCCCCACCCCACCCCCTCCCCACCCCATCCCTCACCTCTTTCCCCTGTAAAGGTCAGGCAAGTGGATTCCTCTTCAGGCTCGAATCATCTATTTCAAACCCTCATTGGAAGCAACTGCTGGACCTCCCGGGCCATTTTGAGATTTAAAGCCAGCTCCCTCTGCCTCTCCTCCCGGCCCCTCGCTGTGTGTCGAGCCGGTTTTAACGGTGACAACAGATGGCGGGTTGGGTGAGAGAGCGGCGGCCGTGTGAGGTGGTTGGGACGGGCAGCTCCAGGCTGCCCACTTTTGGCCATAAATGGAATTCGTGTCTGCCACCAAGACCCTTCCAGTTATGTGGAGCGAAGGGTGGTAAATTGAGGTCTGGAAGTCTGATCGATATTGGGAGCTTTCCCTAGCTGGACATATCACCCTTGCTGTGTGCTGGCTGTGTCAGCAAACCCACCCACCAGGCGGCTAATGACAATTGAATTTGACACAGAACCTACTGCAGGCATTTGTCAAGCAGGAGAAAGGCCTGGAAGCCTAAAGCTGTAGACATAGTGACTGAGAAGCTGAGTTGTGTATGGGAAAATCCGGCAGGATTCTGGATAAAAGGGTTCACGTGTGAATGTGAAGGTCTGGGCCTACACAGGGGGCCAGTTGTTGAAACCCATTAACTGTTACACAGGATTGCCATCAAAGTGCAATAAAGCTGGCTGGTTGTTCTTCGAAATAGAAATGGGGAAGAAGTCCGGCTGGCTTTTTGGAGGCCTGGAAAATGGGGTTAATTCTGCTCCAATAAAAACAGGAAGTGCTGGAAACACTCAACAGGCCCGGCGGCTTCTGTGCAGAAAGGAGCAGGGTAAGGCCTGGGATTCTGTCAGAGGTGAAGCGCCGAGTGCCCCACCTCTCCAGCCCTTCCCAACCCTCCTCCCCCGATAGTTGGTGGGCACTGGGCCCCTGTGCCAGGCCCTTGCCAACCCCCTGCAGCCACCACTCTTGGTGTTAATGTGGAGTTCCACCACTTTGCCGTCTGTGAAAAATCCTTTCAGCTCCACCTCATCAATATAATGAGGCAGGTCCCTGACAAGTAATTGATGGCTGCCTGGGTCCGTGTGCTATGTTTCTGCATCTCCGGGTTTATTTTCTGTACGACCTGGCCTGGTGCTCTGTTGTGACGCACCCTGCTGTCCCCTAATTCACTGATCATGAGGCCTTGGGAGTGGAATCTGTATCTCCAGCCAGGGAGTGTGTTGGGGCTTTGATAACATGAGATGCAATTCCAGAGGTCTTCCCTCGAAATTGAATGAGACAGTGAGAACTCAGAGACTGGGATTGAACTGGACAAACACACACACACACACACACACACATAAACACACTCTCTCTCTCTCTCATACAGACTCTGTTTCTCTCTCTCACACACACACACACACACATCCTCTCTCTCACACACACTCTGACACACACTCTCTTTCGCGCACACACACACACACACACACACACACACACTCTCTCACACACACATACACACACACACACCCTCTCTCTCACACACACTCTGTCAAACACACACACACTTTGACACACTGATACTCTCTCTCACACCCACACACACACACACACTCTCACACACACACACACACACACACACACACACACATACACACACACTCTCTCACACACACACGCACACACGCACACACACACTCTCCCTCACACACACACACACTAACACACACACATACCTCTCCCGATCCTCCTCGTGCCCCCAAAATCTATCCACAACAGCCGGGGAGAGGAGGAACCCAGGCTGAAAGCCAACCTGCTTCAGACCCCCTCTTTCATATGAATCCCACGAAGGCCAGCTTGGAGTCTACACCACCAGAGGTGAACGCAAGGTCGGTGTTAGTTAAACCTAACTCCTTAGGTTGGTCTCAGTTCCCTCTCCCTTTCACTGGTGGACAAGTCTTGGGACCTAATCTGTCTCTATCTCTGCTTCTTAAGTGAAAAGGCAATAAAAGCTTTGTTAGTTATCTCTGCTGCTTGGCACTTTTTAATAACCATACTTATTAATTACTAATTTTTAAGAAAATTATCAATTTATTGCTTTGACATTGATTTTTGTTTGGCTCAGTAAGATGTGTATGTTTTCTTTAATAACTTAAATTTATGTGAAATTCATGTTTAATGTTGTGCCAAACCAGATCCCATTGCTGCTGTGTTTCTTGCTGAAAGGGAGTGAGAGGCTCACAAGAGCCTGATTCCTTTTTTTGAAGGGCTGGCAAAGGGGGTTATTTTTGCTCCAATAGAAACAGGAAGCGCTCAGCATGTCTGGCAGCATCTGTGCAGAGAGAAACCGAGGTCAGTGACCCTTCGTCAGAACCAGTGGAAGATGTGGACCTGATGAATTAACTGTTTCTCCCACCACAGATGCTGTCTGGCCTGCTGAGTATTTCTAGCATTTTCTGTTATATTTCAGGTTCCAGCATCTGCACTACTTTACTCTCCTATTATATGCTCCGCTCTGTGTATTTATAAGCGTGGTCAGTTTCAATTTTAAGTAACAAAATATGTATCCCTCAATGCAAAATGTAATTTTTCTGTTAATATTGGTTGGTGCTAACTTACTGGAAGGTTTTGAAATTTTTAAACTTGGAAGTGAAAGGAGTTAAGCATCAATAGAATATGTCACTGTTCATTCAAGATATTCTCATTTGTACATAGGATTGTTGTTTACAGTGCTTGTGAGGTTCAAGTCTTTTGGATATTGATATGTGAATGTTGTATTTGGCCAGGTTCAAAGAAGCTGAGAAGTTTGCATAATATGATTGCATAATATGAAAGACCAAGTTGTGTGTAATTATCTGACAAAGCTGTGACTGTAAGATGTTTCATACTGAAACCTGAGCTTTCAATGGGCTTTCGAAATGGAGTACAAAAGCCAAGAAGTTTTGCTACAACTATGTAAAACAGTTTGACCCCACTGTGACTATGGTCCCCAGTTCTGGGAACCTAAAGAATGTGAGGGAGAGGGTTAAAGATGGGCCCTCCCACCCACCTTTAGTGGGGGGTTGGTGATGGATAGAGGGTGGAAGGAATCAGGGGCCCAGAAATAGGAGAAGAACCAGGGCCCATGATTTCTCTCTCTGGCCCTGCAAAGGCTGGTAGAAGTTTGGAACTCTCTTCCACAAATGTCAATTGATGCCAGATAAATTGTTAATTTTAAATCTATGATAGATAGACTTTGGTTAACCAAAGGTGTTGTAAAAAGACCTGCATTTATACAACTTTCATGACCACAGGCCATCGCAAAGCACTTTACAGCCAGTGAGGTGCTTTTGAGGTGTATTCACTTTTATAATGTAGTAAAAATGTCAGCCAATTTTCACAGCACAAAATCCCACAAATAGCAATGTGATAATGACCAGATTAACTGTTTCCTGTGCAGTTGATAGGGGACAAAGGCAGTATATGGAGTTAAGTCTCACATCAGTCATGATCTTATTAAATGGCAGAACATGTTCAAGGGCTAAATAGTTTAATCCTGTTTCTATCTTTTGATGGTGACCCCAAAAACATATAAAAACTGAGATTGATACAGTGTTGTTAGGCTAAGGTGGGTAAATGGAATTAGAGTATTAATCAGCCATGATTTAATTCAATGGCAGAACAGGCTCAAGGGGCCAATGGCCTATTCCTGTTCCTAACTCTCTTGGTGATACAGGGAATGCTTTAAAACAAAGGGTTACTGTGGCACAGACAGCAACATTATTTAGAAAGAAATTGGATAATGAGTTGAAAAGTAAAAACATGAAAGAATTATGGAGTAAGGAAGAGACATGGGATTTCGAGTAGACCATCCCAGTAAAGAGTTAGCTTGGCACAGGCAAGAAAGGCTGAAAACCTCCAGGTGAAATCAACATTTTTAAAAATTCATTCATGGGATGTGGACTTCGCTGGCTGGGCCAGCATTTATTGCCCATCCCTAGCTGCCCTTGAGAAGGTGGTAGTGAGCTGCCTTCTTGAACCCCGCTGTAGCCCATGTGGTGTAGGTATACACACAGTACTGTTAGGCAGCGAGTTTCAGGATTTTGACCCAGCGACAGTGAAGGAATAGCAATATATTTCCAAGTCAGGAGGGTGAGTGACTTGGAGGGGAACTTCCAGATGGTGGTGTTCCCGTCTATCTGCTGTCCTTGTCCTTCTAGATGATAGCGGTTGTGGGTTTGGAAGATGCTGTCTAAGGAGCCTTGGTGAATTCCTGCAGTGCATCTTGTAGATGGTACACACTGCTGCTACTATGCGTTGGTGGTGAAGAGAATGAATGTTTATGGATGTGGTGCCAATCAAGTGGGCTGCTTTGTCCTGAATGGTGTCGAGCTTCTTGAGTGTTGTGGGAGCTGCACTCATCCAGGCATGTGGAGAATATTCCATCACACTCCTGACTTGTGCCTTGTAGATTAGATGGTGGACAAACTTTGAGGAGTCAGGAGGTGAGTTTCTCATTGCACGATTCCTAGCCTCTGACCTGCTTTTGTAGCCACAGTATTTATATGGCTAGTCCAGTTCAGTTTCTTGTCAATGATAACCCATTGTTGATGTTGATGTTAGGGGATTCAATGATAGGAAAGCCATTGAATGTCAAGGGAGGATGGTTAGATTCTCTTTTGTTAGAGATGATCATTGCCTGACACTTGTGTGGTGCGAATGTTACTTGCCACTTGTCAGCCCAAGCCTGGATATTGTCCAGGTCTTGCTGCATTTGGACATAGACTGCTTCAGTATCTGAGGAGTCGTGAATGGTGCTGAACATTGTGCAATCATCAGCGAACATCCCCACTTCTGACCTTATGATGGAAGGAAGGTCATTGATGAAGCAGCTGAAGATGGTTGGGCCGAGGACACTACCCTGAGGAACTCCTGCAGTGATGTCCTGGAGCGGAGATGACTGACTTCCAACAACCACAACCATCTTCCTTTGTGCTAGGTATGATTCCAACCAGTGGAGAGTTTTCCCCCTGATTCCTATTGACTCCAGTTTTGCTAGGGCTCCTTGATGCCACACTCGGTCAAATGCTGCCTTGATATCAAGGGCAACCACTCTCACCTCACCTCGGGAGTTCAGCTGTTTTGTCCATTTTTGAACCAAGGCTGTAATGAGGTCAGGAGCTGAGTGACCCTGGTGGAACTCAAACTGGGCATCAGTGAGCAGGTTATCGCTAAGCAAGTGCCTCTTGATAGCACTGTTGATGAACCCTTCCATTACTTTACTGATGGTCGAGAGTAGAGAGTAATTGGCCGGGTTGGATTTGTCCTGCTTTTTCTGTAAGGAGCATACATGGACTATTTTCCACATAGCTGGGTAGATACCAGTGTTGTAGCTGTACTGGAACAACTTGGCTAGGGGTGCAGCAAGTTCTGGAGCACAAGTCTTCAGTATTATTGCCGGAATATTGTCAGGGCCCATAGCCTTTGCAGTGTCCAGTGCCTTCAGCTGTTTCTTGATATCATGTGGAGTGAACTTTAAGGTTTATACACACAAAGAATGCCATGAAACTTGCTGCAAAGCAAGATATGGCAGTCAAGGTGCTGGAATTCTTATGTTCTTCGGATAAGAGTCCATCCGCTGTGATTTGTTTGGTATTTATTTGCTTGAATAACTTTGGTTTATTCTAATTTGTTTGTTCTTCTCTCTTCTATCCCAGTTAAGTGCAGTTATTATACTCAGTCACATTTTTATAGTGTCACTTACCACTCCCTTTCTCAGTCTTTCACATTGTTCCCATTGCTCATTAGACATGGTTGGCTTTGGTGGTTTGAATTTCCTGGACCTGGTTTATTAAAAAGGGCCTTCTTCCAGTGCTGCTCCTTCATTAGTGGATAGATCCTGAATACATCGCGGGGAAGTTAACCTTTCCAGGCAGCCAGACTTGTGAACCCAGCTGTGTATAAACTCAGTGCAGTTAGAAAGTGAGTCGCTGAGGCTTCATGGTCCATACAGCCATCATCACTTGGCATGGATGTCCCATCTATGCCCATACAGCCCAACTACATCACTGTTCCATTGCTATTTTAATGGAATTTTAATCTGTTTTTCTTCCCTTCTCTGAACAACTCAACAGCTTTGCTGTGCAGGCAACGAGATTCAGACCCCTGATCCATGGTTTTGTGGCATAATCTGCGTGTTGGGACATTTCCAAGACTGACCTGTTACTCATGATTGCGGGTGCCACCAAAAAGTTTCTGGGTGGCCCAGCTCTATCCCAACATCCCAAGGCAAGACATTGCTGACATGTGCTGGTCGAGGTAAAAGGCCTGTTTTTGTGTTGTGTTTTGAGAAAAAGATACCGAGACCTTGGAGAGGGTGCAGAGGAGATTTATCAGGGATGAGGGAGCTCAGTTATGTGGAGCCGCTAGAAAAGCTGGGATTATTCTCCTTAGAATAGAGAAAGGTAAAGGGATATTTAATAGAGATGTTCAAAATTATGAGGGGTTTTGACAGATTGCAACCTATAGCATTTATATAACTCTTTAAATATAGTTAAACATTCCAATGGGGCAATAGGAAAGAAAATTTGTCACCAAGCCACATAAGCAAATGTTTTCGAAGATTTCCCGAACTGTCACAGGGAAAATGTTAGAAGCTATTATTAAAAGATGTTATAGCAGGGCACTTAGAAAAGTTTAAAGCAATAAGGCAGAGTCAACATGGTTTTGTGAAAGGGAAATCATGGCCTGAATCTAATGTTCATCGGACGTGCACGACCGGCCCCAATTAACGGTCAGCTAATGCGAAACATGCGCTGAGAAAGGCTCAGCACTGCCGGGGTGTTGCGGAATAGGGCAGGTGCTGAGAGAAGCAAGGGTGTGGGCTTGCACTTCCTGAAAGCTGATGGAGCCGCCTCAGGGAGATGCAGTCATTTAAAAATGAAATGAGCTCAGTAAACTGCTGCAGACTGTGACAATACTGTAAATGCAAGCAGCTGGCAGCAGACCCCACAGCAGCTCATCCCTCGACCCTCTCCTTTTATTTTATTTAACCTCTCGAACATTTCATCCCACCCTCAGTGTAGTTTGTAGTGAAAACGTGAAGGCTGCCTGGCCCATCTGCTGACTTTGTCCGATTTTACCATGCACTTCCAAGTATTCTGAAATCTCATCCTTAATAATGGACTCTAAAATCTTACCAACGACCGAGGTCAGGCTAATCGGCCTGTAAATTCCCATCTTTTGCCTCACTTCCTTCTTAAACAGAGGAGTTACATTAGCGATTTTCCAGTCCTCTGGGACCCTCCCTGACTCCAGTGATTCCTGAAAGATCACCACTAACTCTTCAGCTATCTCCTTCAGAACTCTGGGGTGTAATCCATCTGGTCCAGGTGATTTATCCAGCTTCATACCTTTCAGTTTTCCTAGCACCTTCTCCTTGGTAATGGCCACCATACTCACCTCTGCCCCCTGCCTCTCTTAAACTTTGTTGATGTTACTCAAGTCTTCCACCGTGAAGACTGACGCAAAGTACCTATTCAGTTCCTCCGCCATTTCTTTGTTCCCCACTACTACTTCTCCAGTAGCATTTTCCAGTGGCCCAATGTCCACTTTTGCCTCTCTCTTACCCTTTATATATCCAAAAACTCTTGCAATCTTCTTTTATATTACTGGCTAGTTTACCCTCATATTTAATCTTCTCCCTCCTTATTTCTTTTTTAGTTGTCCTCTGTTGGTCTTTGTAGGCTTCCCAATCCCCTGGTTTCCCACTGCTCTTCGCCACATTGTATGCTTTCTCTTTAGCTTTTATGCTGTCCCTGACTTCCCTTGTCAGCCACGGTTGCCTCGTCCTCTCTTTAGTATGCTTCTTCTTCCCAGGGATGAATTTTTGCTGTGTCTCCCAAATTACTCCCAGAAACTCCTGCCATTGCTGTTCCACTGTCTTTCCTGCTAGGCTCATCTCCCAGTCAATTCTGGCCAGCTCCTCCCTCATGCCTCTGTAGTTGCCTTTATTCAACTGTAATACCGTTACATCTGATTCCAGCTTTTTCCTCTCAAATTACAGGGTAAATTCTATCATATTATGGTCACTTCCTCCTAAGGGTTCCTTCACCTTAAGCTCCCTTATCAAATCTGCCTCATTACACATCATTAAATCTAGAATTGTGTTTTCCCTAGTGGGCTCCACCACAAGCTGCTCCAAAAAGCCATCTTGTAGACATTCCACAAATTCCTTTTCTTGGGATCCACTACCAACCTGATTTTCCCAGTCTACCTGCATGTTGAAATCCCCCATGATCACTGTAACCTTGCCTTTCTTACACACCTTTTCTATCTCCTGGTGTATCTTGTGCCCCACATCCTGACTACTGTTCGGAGGCCTGTACATAACTCCCATTCTGGTTTTTTTACCTTTGTGGTTCCTCAACTCTGCCCACACAGATTCTACATCATCTGACCCTACGTCATTTCTGAGATCCTGGAAGGTGAGAGTGCAGGCAAAGAGGCTATTTCACTGGCCAGACGAGGCAGGTGTAGTCGCGAGGCCCTCATTGCTGCAAGATTCCAGGAGGATGATGGAAAGATGCAGTGAGGACACTCCTCAGATCTTCACATTGCATCTGGGAACGTCTAACACCTGTCTGGCTGAGGGCGGCGCACTTAGGCCCTGTGAAGAGGCTCATATCATCGAGAAGCTGCTGAGAAACAGCAGCCACATCGGCTTTAAGACAACTTGATCCCATGGCAGGCTTCATCACCTGTTCCCTTCAGCACCGCATCTTCACCTGTCAGGAATGGCGATGAGATGGGGAGCAGCCCCGCCTGCAAGGTGCTGTGAGCACACAGAGAACATCACCGAACCCAGTGACGCTTGGGTATGAGACTCTTGCAGCAAACACAAGCCATGTGGAGGTGCAGGCATCACTGATCTGGAGAGTGACTTTGAAGCAGGACAATCTCTGTGCTCAGCAGGTTACACACTGAGCAGGGGAGAGGCCCTGGACTGCGACATTAGCCTTCATTTTGTGCAGGGAGCATTGGGTGGAATCATCCCAGATTTGAAGTGAGTTTGCGGACAGGGAAAACAACGTTTTTCCCACCAGCTGCAATGGCAGCTTTTCATTCCGTTTCATCCCAAAAAAACCCGCCACATTAATTATGCATTCCCGGGATACACAGCGTTTCCATGGTGGGTGGGCTCTGATTCGCTTGCCATGCCGTCACCTCACTGCTTCATCACGCCAGGCACCACATTTAAACAACAACCACGCTCAGTGTTTCCAGCCCAGGGCTGCAGCAAAGGAGACATGGCCCCGAATGGCAAGAAGACTGCAGCTCCTGAGCACCCTTTGGACACCATGCAGGCTGCTGTGGTATCCTCTACCCCTGTTCTGGCCACAGGAGGGGCAGCAACATTCCCACTGCAGCTTGGTAGGTGATGGCAGAGGTGGTCAGTGCCAATGCTGCACAGAAGAGGTTGGTCATCCAGTACAGATAGAGGATGAATGATCTCATCCATGCAGCCAGGGTAAGGTAACCATCCCATCACTCTAAACTCACACACTCACAAGCCCATCACACATTCACTGGCATCTCACTCACTGCCAGCTCAAGGGACATCACCACTCACTCTCTCACACACACCCTCACATCTCCATCTGGCCTCATCTCCTCTGGAGGCTGCCTCCTCAGCCCTCACCATCTTGAGGCCACTTGCACAGATCAACATGTGTCTCCCACACACACCCTGGGATACCCTCCTTCCCCAGTACAGCCCTCACCCTGCAGCCTCTTCCCTTCCTTGAGGCCACTTCTCCCCCTTCCCCATGTAAACCCTGACCCTGCAGCCAGTGAAAAGCGACCCCCGCCTTACGGTTGGTCTGGTAGGTAGATATCTGCCCGTGAGCCTCCCTAACAGTGATGTGGTGCTGCCTGTGAAGCCTGGCGCTGATGACCATGAGAGCTGCCCAGAGCAAGGTGGGCAAACAAACCTCAAAGTCCCTAGTGAAGTGCAGCTCACCAGGTGCACGCCTTGTATGTGCTGTTGTAAAACACGTTGGCGTATTTTCCCGGCGGACAATCCAACGTGGGGAGGACGATTCCGGCGGGCTGGCCTTATAATGATGTGCGGGTGTATTAGAATGAGGTTCCCAACAGCTGATGGCAGGGCCCCCACCTTCGACAGGCTGAGCGGAGGATCACAAACTGGTTTCATAATGTCATGAAACCGATTTTTGGCTTTCTCGCCATACTGTCCGCTCGCACTGCCAAACACGCCCGACGCCAGTGGGCATGGAAATCCCAACCAAAGTTTGACATCTGACATGAACACGGCCCAGCATAACAAGGAACCACAGACAATGTCTTGGAAGTGATTTACAATGGTCAACGTTAAGTACAAGTGATTAACACCCATGCCCACATTGTGCAACCACACCTTCTTGACCTTTCTAACTCTGCCGCTACAATGTGCCCCTGTTGATCCTCCTCTCTATGGATGCCCAAGGGCCCCTGGATGACTCCTTGAGAGGAGGGGGGCAGCTGGAATGAGGTCGAGATGCCCTGCCCCACTCTCGTGTTGACACTGATGGATGTCAGAAAGTGCCTCAGCAACAGAGTGCAGCTCCTGCAGCAGTGCAGGATTAATGTCCTGGACCAAGGTCTCCATGGCGGCTGCCATCCTACCAGTGTTGACCTCAGTGTGTTGGCACGCCGGCGCTAACGCCTCAGACTGAAGGCAGATGAACTCCTCCATCGTGTCTTGCAATCTGAGGAGTGCAGTGGAAATCCTTTCCCGATATTCCCAAGCATGATTTTGCAGCTCCAGCAAATGAGGTGTGACTGATTCCAAAGGTTTCTCATCTGCCTCGGACTCAGCAGATTTTTGTTCTCCAGCAGCTACTCCGAGTGCCGGGGACCTGGGAAGTCCCTGCCCCCGCCTGCTGTGGATCAGACAGTGCGATTTGCTCACCAGATCGTGACCCCCAGGCTACTCTAGAACTAAGTCCTACTGAGGTGTGTGTCTCTGCGCTGATGGAGGGCATGGTGAGCGCTGTGACGGGTCTTCAGTGTTGGTGCATGTGGATTCCTCTTCTGTGATGTCCTCGGGGCTGGAGTTAAGGACCTGTGTTATGGACCCCCCTGGCTGCTTCCCAGAGGTGCCTGTGAAAGCAAGAAGAGATAATTAGTGCATGGCAGGGGATTGCAGAACAGGGGAACTCACTCACAGCCTGGTTGTCTGATGGATGTTGCACTGCTGGATCCTCACTTGGTTGAGCACCGACCTCACCATCAGCACAGGAATGGTCCAGATTGTTGCCAACCAACTATATGACTCGATTCTCAAAATCTGTGAACACTTGATGCCAGGCATTCCTCCACTAGTCTGCAACCTCTCCCTTTTGTTGTGTGCCAGCTCCTTCTGCATAAATACAAATGGAGAGAGTGTAAGCAGGACGCTTGCCAGGCCAGATGAGAAGGATGCCTGGTATGTGTGGGTGGTGAGTGGTGCCGTGGATGGGATGAGGACACAATCCGGAGGGCAGATGAAGGTGTGTGTGAGAGAGTGAATGGTGATGTCACTTGAACGGACAGTGAGTGCGATCCCTGTGGATGTGTGATGGGTTTGTGAGTGTGTGAGGTGAGAGTGATGAGAAGTGACTTACCCTGGCAGAATGGAGGAGATCGTTCATCCTCGGGCAGCGCTGGGTGCCTGTCCTCTTTTGCAGGGTGTTGGCGCTGACCACCACTGCCACTGCCTCCCGTGCTGGACTGGTGACCTTGCTCGCTGGCCTTAGCCCAGGCCCTGGGGTAGAGGATTTCACAGCCGGCCTCCACTGTGTCCTGTAGGTGCTGGAAGGAGGCATTGCTAAATCTGGGGGCAGCATGTTCCCTCCCTTCGGCAGCAATGACCTTCCAGTAGCTTCCCATGCCTTAGAGAGAGCTAGCTCTGTGCAGGGGCACCCTTTAAACATGGCACCCGGATTATTCAAGGCCTGAGGCAATGGCAGGGCGGGTGAATCAGAGCCTGCCCCACCAGCGATCCAATGTGAGACTTGTGCCTCTGCATTTTTTAAACAAAGTGCCGCATGATTAGGCAGAAAAAGCCGCCATCGCCGTTGACGGGTCAAATGCCGCTTTCCCGGCCCAATATCGGACTTTGCCGATTTCTGGGATGATTCCACCCACAGCCCTGCAGGTTTGACGTCCTCAAGCTTTCGACCTGTGTATATCCATTCACGTGTGCCTAGAATTAGTAAATGAAGCCGCAAAGCGTTTGCACAATCCGCTATGAGCGATTGGTGCCCTTTCCATCCTTAATAACGCAGACATGGCAAAGGGCTGTCGGACTGGAGAGAATGACAGTGATAGGGAGGCGGAAAAACCTGGACAGACTTTAAAACAAGGTTGAGAATTTTAAAATCAGGACGTTTCTAAACCAGGAGTCAATGTACGTCAGCGAGCACAGGGCTGGGAATGGGACTTGGCGTGAGGTTAGGGTAGAGGCTGCAAAAATTTCAGATCACCTTAAGTTTACAGAGTGTGGAAGAGGGATGTGCATTAAAATAGTCAAACCCAGGGGTAACAAAGGATGGATGAAGGTTTCAGTAGTAGATGCGCTGAGGCAGGAGCAGAGTCAGATGATGTCACTGAAGGGGAAATAGTCTTAGTGATGGTGCAGATATGTGGTCGGAAGCTTATCTCAGCATCAGCTACGACACTGGTATTGTGAAGGATTCGGCTCAGGCTCAAACAGCGGCCAGGGAGCAGGATGGAGTGGGGAGCGGAGGTTGTTGTGGAAACCGAACACATTGATTTCTGGTGAATTGGGGGAAATCTCTCCTTTCCCAGTAGTGACATCGGACAGGCTAGAAATGGGATGGGGTGAGAAAGGCAGTTGTGAGATGGTGGGCCAGCGTACACTGTGCTTTCAGAGGATGCCACTGAGGGCCAACATGTACATGCAAAATAGTGGGGGGGACCAAGGGTGGACCCTTGGGGGACACCAGAGGTAATGGTGCAGGAGTGGGAAGAGAAGCCTTTGCAGCTGCCTCTTTAGCTACTAGTGGATAATTCTGAATGGAACCAGGTGAGTGCAGTCCCGCTCAGCTGGACGACTGTGGAGGGGTTTTGGGGTTGGTTAGCTGTGTCAAAGGTCGCCCACAGGTCACAAAGGTCATTTGTGATTTTCATAAAAGCTGTTTCAGTACCATGGCTGGGCAGATTGGAGGGATTCAAACATGGAATCCCAGGAAAGATGGACACAGATTTGGGAGGTGACAGTGTGAACAACAACTTTGGGTGGGAAAGGGAGATTGGATGCTTGATTGCAAGGATGGAGGATTGAGCAATGCTTTCTCTCTGAGGAGAGAATTAATGGTGACAGATTTAAATGAGGGAGGGATAGTATTTTAATAGAAAGTGCTGTTAACAATGACAGGTAGCATGGGGTCATGAAGGGAAGCTTGGCAGTTTAGTGAGAATAGGGTTGAGGGAGCAGGAGGTTGGGTCTCATGGAGAAGATGGGGAAGCCATAATTGTTTCCATTGCAGGAGGGTTAATAACCAAAGGACTCATGGTTTGAAACTATCAAAAGATGCAGAGAAGGTATGGAGAATTTGTTAAGCCGCAAAAAACACTGTTGGAAAGGCTGGCGAAAGCAGATTCATTAATAACTTTCAAACAGGAATTGGATAGCAACTTGCAGGGCTGAAGGGAAAGAGCAGGGGAATGGGACTAACTGGACAGCTCTTCAAAGAGCTGGAACAGGCACAATGGGCCAACTGGCCTAATTCAGACCATAAACTTCCATGGTGAATAACTGTTTCAGTTTATACAATTGTTTAGTTTAAAGCCACGATATTGGTGACAGGTTTGGGAGGCTGAGATGCCCTGGCATTAGGATTTGGATAGGTGTTGGTTTAAGCCGTGCAAGGCTGAGCCATGTTGAATGGGGAAGTGCTGAGTGGATTGTGAGGAGGAGGGGAGAGTACAATCGTGCTGAGGCTGTTCCATTCCATGCAGCTGGCTCTTGGGTCAATGTCTGTAAACCTGTTCCTTCTCCCAGGTGGATAAAGGGCAAAAGAAGAAATATGGATATGTGTGAGTTGGGACATTGGCGGGGGGATAGGGGAAGGGAAAAGTAGTTCATCCAGATAATTAACTACAAAAAAAACCTTAAATTCACAACGTCTTTGCTGTGGAATTACCAAAACTGTTACTTAGAGGCCATTCTGAAGACTTAGTGGGTTAACACTGAGCCATGGAGAAAGCTCTGAGGTTTAGGGTCTGCTGTATGATCAGGAAAATGATCTTGGGTGAGCAATCCTGGTGGCTACAATGGACTGGGAAGGGGCTAATTCATTTAGGGTTCATTTAGACTCTTGTTCCCCCGTTGGAAACTGAAGCTTGGGTGAGAATTGACTGGGCAGCACCAAAGTCCTGATACTTTAACAGCCTGTCACTACTCGCTGTCAAATGAGGATGTAAGAGGGAGAAAATGTGTCTGATTTTCAATTGGAGAGGAACAAAGAAAGCTCAGAACAAAATAAATGATATTATCAATAAAATACAGAACAGAAAGGTATGCGAGGAGGAGAGAGAGAAGTTGAGATCTAGAGGCAAGAAAAGCTTATTGGGTGACCAAATGAGAGCAGTTGGAATGGAACTTTGCAGAGGGAACCATCAAACACACATCAGAATAGTCTTAGTCTCACACCATGGCTAGCTTCGACCTTTCAGAGGGGAAAGCCAGGTAGGCCTCCTGGTCTCAGTTGCTATGACAACCCCAGCTGAAGAGGAACATTTGAGGCTGTTGAGCGGTGACTATCAAGCTTGGCCTTGATTCCTCTGCTGTCGAATAGCTCGGCAGCAAGGTTCCTACATCAGTAATGACCACTTGGCTGAGGTAGCGAGGGCAACCCGAGAGCCAGGATGGTAGGAAAGAAGAAACCGACGATGGAGGGGCGAGGGCACTAAACCAACGGGCGTGGAAAGTTTTGTCAGACTTGGAAACTCTTTACTGCAGAGCCCACCAGAAATGTGAGGCAGGCGTCTGTGCAGAAAGCACTTCTCTCTAACACGACCACAGTTTCAGTTAGTCAGATATAAATTGGACAGTTTCTGAAAGAGGAAGCCTGTCGTGCACAGGATATGTTGAGCTACTGACTCTTAACTGATGTTACAGGCATATACTAAAATAACATCTTTAAGAAAGACACAAGTGTTAACCGTGACCAAAAATAACCAGATCTTTGTCGAGCACATGTGGTTCTTAAGTGCGAGGTTATACGCAGGCAAAAAGACATGGGGACATTCTGAGAATGAGCTAGGAATGTGGTCCTGTTTTCAAACTGCCTCAGTGATTTGTGGCAGTTGTACTTAGGGAAGTATTTTTTTCCGCTGATGTTTAAAGGCAGTGCTGTAATTCTTTACGTACATTTTACACGCAAAATGTAGAAACGTTTTTCACTTTGAAGTGACCGTTAGCATTGCCAGGCCTGCTGAATTCGCCAGGACTTAGAGATTAATCCCCACAGCGGCACAGCAAACAGCCAGGCGGAAAATAAAAACAATTGTACAGGTTGTTTTTCTCCCCCCTAGCGCCCTCCCCCCCCACCCCCCCCTTTTCTTTGAACGCTCTCCTTTATTAATTATAAAATTACTAGGGATGGCAAAAAAACAATTTAGCTGACAAAGAACCACCCAAAGGATTGACAAAGACTCAGTTCACTTTCCAGTTGGGTTGTGGTAAGAAGCAACTCTGAAAGAATGGACAATGAGGGGAGTGGCTGGAGGTGGGAGTTTCTGTGATTATACTTCCCGGAACATGTCCAGTGAGTGTTGCCAAGCTCTAAGTAGTGTCATCTCACTGTCCATTCCGAAATCTGAACAGAACCCTGTGCCAGAACAGCACTGTGCCAGAATGCTTTACAGTGAAGAGAACGTGCCCATTTTATACAGGAACTTGCTTTTTCAATAGCACTTGTAACCCAAAAAAACTTACCATGGTGCTTTAGAGAGAAGTAAGGAAACATTGAATGTTGAGCCAAAGATAGAGTGGTAACCAAAAGAGGTTGGTCAAAGAAATGAGTTTTAGGGAGATTTAAAGGAGAGGGAGGTTGAGTAGTTTATATCCCAGGAATGGGGGTTCCTAATATATATATAAAATATTATATATATCATATATAAATTCAGAAATGGGGTGCTGTCTCATATTTTTGCTTCCCACCTCCAGAACCTCTGTTTACCTCAAAGCATCTCAGTCTAGTGAATAAATGCACGGGCCTTATACAAATCAGGAAATCCATGGTTTGTTCTCCAGTCCCTGCTGAGGTATCTGCTCCCAGAGTCGGCAGAGATTGGGGGTGTAACATTTGGCTCTAGGGGAAACCGAGCTCCTGATTGCAGTCTGGTGAACTCTGTGGAAAGTACACATTGGAGATGCTATGGTCGGGGCAGAAATGGCTAAGATGTGATGGCTTCAGTTGTCAAGTGTCCTTGGGTGTCAACCTTGGCACAGTAGCAGCACCCTCACTGAGTCAGAGTAGGTGCGGATTCAAAGTTTCATTCCAGGAAAATGAGCGCATAATCTCGGTTGCCTCAGTGCAGTACCAAAGAGCTGTTGCACCAACAGAGTGGGCATCTTTCAGATGAGTTATTAAACTGAGATCCGGCCTGCCCTTTCAGTGATGTAAAACATCTCAAGGTACTTTCCTGAACATTTTGGGATATTCTGAAGTTGTGAAAGGTGTTAGTAGTGCAACTGTTTTTGAAACTACTGTCAAGACCACAAACTTGACCAAAAGCAATTGGCTGCTGTGTGTCGGACCCTCCCCAGTGGAGGTTTCCATCTTGAGGGGAGAAAATTGGGGAACTCCTAAGTCAGTTTAGCTCAGGCACTGACACGGAATGGGAGAACATTCAGCATGGTGTCAGAGACATTGAAATAAGTGTTTCCTCATAAAATTCATGAGCAAGCAACTCTGTCTAATCCGAGCTTACAGCTTAAAAAAAATAAACTCTGCAATTTTTTTTGAAGAAGTACAAGATATACAAAACAACAATTTTTCAAAGGATTGCTTGTGAACGAAGAGAAGGGCTCTCCATTATTGAAAAACCAGGGTCCCTCCTCTCACCAGGAAGACACCCTCTCCCCCCACAATCCATTAAATCACAAATAATACCTCCACAATACACCATGGCCTTGCCTCTGGTGGAGTTGCATTGTTAGCTGGGACAGACCTGGTGTTACTTGGCCTTTATTAATACTGTATCCTTTCCTGTGTTTTTTTCTGCCTGTCTCTCCCTACACATGAATCTATATTTTTATCACAGAATTATATAGCACAGAGGGAGGCCACCCAGCCCATCGTGTCTGTGCCAGCTCTTTAAAGAGCTTTTCAATTAATCCCACTCCTCTGCGCTTTCCCCAGAGCCCTGAAACTTTCTCCTTTTCGAGTGTTTCTCCCTCTCCCTTTGGACATTTACCATTGAATATGCTTCCACCACCATCTCAGGTGCCATTCTGGTAAATCCCTCCTGCCCCATCCCTCAGGCCTTGACATATTCTTGTGCTCTTATCGGCACATTCCTCTGTTCCTGCCCCCTCTTTAAAATTGTACCAGGTGGAAATAGAAACACAAGTTGCTAAAACAGCAGATCTGACACTGAAACAGGGAATGTAGACGAAACGTAATGGATCCCTCATTAAAGAGAAGTGAAAAATATCTTCAGCTCCACATCATGGACCCAGGACCCTCCAGGGGTACTCACACCCCCTGTATCACAGAATCACAGAATCACAGCGCAGAAGAGGCCCTTCTGCCCTTCGAGTCTGCACCGACACATGAGAAACACCTGACCTACCTACCTAACCCCATTTACCAACACTTGGCCCATAGCCTTGAATGTTATGACGTGTCAAGTGCTCATCCAGGTACTTCTTAAAAGATGTGAGGCAACTCGCCTCCACCACCCTCTCAGGCAGCACATTCCAGTCCGTCACCACCCTCTGGGTAAAAATGTTTTTCCTCACATCCCCCCTAAACCTCCTGCCCCTCACCTTGAACTTATGTCCCCTCGTGACTGACCCTTCAACTAAGGGGAACAGCTGCTCCCTATCCACCCTGTCCATGCCCCTCATAATCTTGTACACCTCGATCAGATCGTCCCTCAGTCTTCTCTGCTCCAATGAAAACAACCCAAGTCTATCCAACCTGTCTTCATAACTTAAATGTTTCATCCCAGGCAACATCCTAGTGAATCTCCTCTGCACCCCCTCCAGTGCATTCACATCCTTCCTATAATGTGGCGACCAGAACTGCACACAGTACTCCAGCTGTGGCCTCACCAAGGTTCTATACAACTCCAGCATGACCTCCCTACTTTTGTAATCTATACATCATTTGATAAAGGCAAATATGCCTTTTTCACCACCCCACTAACATGCCCCTCTGCCTTCAGAGATCTATAGACACACACGCCAAGGTCCCTTTGTTCCTCAGAACTTCCTAGTGCCATGTACCCCAACATCCCCATTTCCCAGACATCAACAGAATCCCCTACATTGCCAGCACCACCTGCCCTGTGTAATGCAGAGAATGCAACCGTATGAAGTTACTCAGTGATCAAAATGGAGAGAAGATAAGTAAGACAGGGGTGTAAAACAGGCAACTGCTCTCACATCACCAGAGCTGACCTCAGGCAACATTGGACCTTCCACCCTAGAAACCACAGAAATGTTACAGCACAAAAAGAGGCCATTCAGCCCATCTGCGCTGGTCGAAAAAGAAAAAAATAAGGAAAACTAGCTGCCTATTTTAATCCCGCCTTCCAGCACCTGGTCCATAGCTGTACAGGTTACAGCACTTTAGGCGCAGATCCAGGTGCCTTTTAAATGAGTTGAGGGTTTCCGTCTCCACCACCAAACCAGGCAGTGAATTCCAGACACCCACCACCCCCTGGGTGAAGAAGGCTTTTCCTCATGTCCCATCTAATCCTTCTACTAATCTCCTTAAATCTGTGCCCCCTAGTAATTGAGCTCTCTGCTAGGGGATACAGGGCACCCCAGTCTGCTCTATCTAGGCCCCTCGTAACCCGTACACCTCAATCAGGTCACCCCTCAGCCTCTTTAGTTCCAAGGAAAACAACCCTGGCCTATCCAATCTTTCCTCATAGCTGCAATTTTCAAGCCCTGGCAACATTCTTGTAAATCTCCTCTGGACTCTTTCCAGGGCAATGATGTCCTTCCTGTAATGTGACGACACGAACTATACACAAAATTCCAGCTGTGGCCTAACCAGCATTTTATACAGTTCCATCATCACATCCTTTGATCATTTACATCTTTGAGCTTTGTTGGAACAATATACAAGACTAAATGTGGAATGATCAGAATGAAATTGAAAGCACAAGGTATGGTGGTCAGCCGCATTGAGCTCATGGTCACACATGTAGACAGAACTGAGATGTTCAGCTGAGCACCCAGTTCCCATGCAGTTTTGCAGCCTCATCTGTGTCTGATTTCACTCACCGAACCTCTACCTCAGCTCAGTGGATTTCACGCTCGTCTCTGAGTCAGAAGGTTGTCGGTTCAAGTTCCACTCCAGAGACATGAGCACATAAACCAGGCTGACATTCCCAGCGCAGTACTGGGGGAGTGTTGCACTCTCGGAGGTACCGTCTTTTTGGATGCGACATTAAACTGTGGCCCTGTCTGCCCTGTCAGGTAGAGATAAAAGATTTCAATGCACTATTTGAAGGGAGAGTGAAGGAGTCCTTCCCAGGATCATGGCCAATATTAATCTCAACCAACACCCAAAAACAGATTATCTGTTCATTGTTTCTGGGAATTTGTTGTGCATGAACTGGGCTATCTGTTTCCAACATTACAACAGAACAATGTACTTTATTGGCTGTTAACTGTTTTGGGGCTTCCTGAAGTTGTTGTAGAAACGCAAGTCCTTTTTTAAGCTTTCAGGTGTGAATATCAGCTTTGCAGTCCAATCCTAAATTTCCCTATTTCTTTACCAGGTAAATGATGGGGATTTCCACAGGTTATTGTTCCTGCTACTCTGAGGTTGCACCTGTTACAAACTTCCATTTCCATGAAGTTAATGTGGGTCGTCTGTTTTAATGGGCATTTAATGGAAATCCTTTTGATTTCCTCATTGTACTCTGTTAGCTGTAAAGTGCTTTGAATGGTCATGTAGAGCACTACATAGGTGCAAGATATCTGATTTCTGAACACAATGGAAAAGCAAAATGGATGAGGTGCAAAACAGGCCATTCATTCACTATTGCCCTAGACCAATTCCACCCACAATGAGCCTGAACAACAACATTGACTTGTACTTTTATAGCACCTTTGACATAACAATGTCCCAAAGTCCCAAAATATTGGGCACTGAGTTGAACCAGGAGATATTTGGGCAGATGTCCAAAGTTTGGTCAAAGAGGTAAGTTTTAAGGAGCACCTTAAAGAATAAAAGTGAATTGGAGAGGCAGAGAGGTGTTAAGGGGGGAATTCCAGAGTTTAGGGCCTAGGCAACTAAAGGCATAGCCACCAATGATAGGGAATTAAAATTGGTAGTATGCAAGACACCAGAATTGGAGGAACACAAAGATCTCAGAGAGTTGTGGGGGGAGATTACAAGGATAGGGAGGAGCAAGCCCATGGAGGGATTTGAAATTTTAAAACTGAGAATGAGAATTTTTAAATTGAGACAATGCTTAACTGCGAACCAATAGGCACAGGGGTGATAGAGAAAAGGGACTTGGTGCAAGTTAGGTTATGGGCAGCAGAGTTTCGATGACCTCATGTTATGGATACTGAAAGAGGGAATGTCCATCAGGGGGGCATTAAAATAGCCAACTCCAGAGGTAACAGGGCTGAAAGTTTCAGCAATGAAAGAGCTGAGGCAGGAGCAGAGTTGGGTGATGTTACAGAAGGGGAATAGGTGATCATAGCGATGACACAGTTATGTGGTTGGAAACTCACCTAATGATCAAACACCACACCAAGATTGAAAATGGTCTGATTTGTCCTCACACAGTGGCCGTGGAGAGAGATGGAGTCAATAGCTGGGAAATGGAGTTTGTGGGGAGCGGCCTGAAGAAATTAACATCAACCTTTC
Source organism: Isurus oxyrinchus (assembly GCA_026770705.1). NCBI lineage: Eukaryota > Metazoa > Chordata > Chondrichthyes > Lamniformes > Lamnidae > Isurus > Isurus oxyrinchus. The sequence goes on along the minus strand of JANJGN010000027.1, from coordinate 2,804,797 downwards.
TAGTATTTAGTTGGAGGAACTCTCTGCTCACCCAGTACTGGATGTTGAACAGGCAGTGTGGATGGACCAAGAAAGGTGGCATTAATAGTGCTGGGTATCGGCAACGTTCATGTGGATGTTTTCAGATGATGTTGCCAAGGGGCAGCATGTAGATGAGAAATAGGAGGAGTTCAAGTGGTTCCTCGAAGGACACCAAATGTAATGATGCAGGAGCAGGAAGAGAAGTCATTGCAAGTGATCCTCTGGCTATGATTAGCTAGATAAGAATGGAACCAGGTGAGACTGGTCCCTGCAGCTGGACAATGGTGGAGAGACATTGGATGAAGGTGGGTGTGGTCAACTGTATCAAAGGCTACAGACAGATCGAGAAGGATAGTTCACATAGACTGTTTATGGGGGGGTTTGATAAGAGCCATTTCAGCATTATTGTAAGGGAGGTATTCAAACCTGGAAATATGGGCATGGATTTGGGAGGTGACAACAGGTTCAAGGACTTTGGAGAGGAAAGGGAGATGGGACGCTAATTTGCAAAGATGGTGGGGTCAGGGGTTGGTTTTTTTGAGGGGAGGGGTGGTGATAGCACATTTATAAGAGAGGGGCTTTATCTAAAGAGAGGGAACTGTTCACAATGGGCCAGATTTAGTGGCCAGTGACAAAGCCAGGGTGCTTGTCCCTGACCACAAAGAAGGCTGCCTGCAAAGCTCTAGCAGTCTCTGTTGGGAGGATTATCCCTTTCCCAATGGCAGTTTCAATCTGGCACCAAGTCAAAGAGATGACTTGGGGTGATGTCATCAGTGATGTCAGCAGTGATGTCAGCAAGCTGTGCCAGCTGCATTTCAGCTGCTGCAGCAAAACCAAAGGGTGGACAAAGGTTATTCACTGACAATGTGGCTCATGACTCTGATTCACAATCTGTGCACAGCATGCAGATAGTGAAAGCCCTGCTTCCACACAAAACGTGACAGAGCAAACCAGTTATTGAAGAACAACACTTCTAGTGCCTGGACTGCTCTGTATGAGCGCTGCAACAGTCAGGTCAGCGGGTCTCAAGATTTGTGGTGGTCTGCTTCATGCTGCCCAACCTTACATCATGAGCAAAGAGCTGCTATCAGCTATACAGTGACATACAGCTGTACAGTGACATAGAGCTATACAGTGACATAGAGCTATACAGTGACATACAGCTATACAGTGACATAGAGCTATACAGTGACATACAGCTGTACAGTGACATAGAGCTATACAGTGACATAGAGCTATACAGTGACATAGAGATATACAGTGACATACAGCTGTACAGTGACATAGAGCTATACAGTGACATAGAGATATACAGTGACATACAGCTGTACAGTGACATAGAGCTATACAGTGACATAGAGATATACAGTGACATACAGCTGTACAGTGACATAGAGCTATACAGTGACATAGAGCTATACAGTGACATACAGCTGTACAGTGACATAGAGCTATACAGTGACATAGAGATATACAGTGACATACAGCTGTACAGTGACATAGAGCTATACAGTGACATAGAGCTATACAGTGACATACAGCTGTACAGTGACATAGAGATATACAGTGACATACAGCTGTACAGTGACATAGAGCTATACAGTGACATAGAGCTATACAGTGACATACAGCTGTACAGTGACATAGAGATATACAGTGACATACAGCTGTACAGTGACATAGAGATATACAGTGACATACAGCTATACAGTGACATAGAGATATACAGTGGCATACAGCTGTACAGTGACATAGAGATATACAGTGGCATACAGCTATACAGTGACATAGAGATATACAGTGACATACAGCTGTACAGTGACATAGAGCTATACAGTGACATAGAGCTGTACAGTGACATAGAGCTATACAGTGACATAGAGCTATACAGTGACATAGAGATATACAGTGACATACAGCTGTACAGTGACATAGAGCTATACAGTGACATACAGCTGTAAAGTGACATAGAGATATACAGTGACATACAGCTGTACAGTGACATAGAGCTATACAGTGACATAGAGCTATACAGTGACATACAGCTGTACAGTGACATAGAGATATACAGTGACATACAGCTGTACAGTGACATAGAGATATACAGTGACATACAGCTATACAGTGACATAGAGATATACAGTGGCATACAGCTGTACAGTGACATAGAGCTATACAGTGACATAGAGCTATACAGTGACATAGAGATATACAGTGACATACAGCTGTACAGTGACATAGAGCTATACAGTGACATAGAGCTATACAGTGACATACAGCTGTACAGTGACATAGAGATATACAGTGACATACAGCTGTACAGTGACATAGAGCTATACAGTGACATAGAGCTATACAGTGACATAGAGATATACAGTGACATACAGCTGTACAGTGACATAGAGATATACAGTGACATACAGCTATACAGTGACATAGAGATATACAGTGGCATACAGCTGTACAGTGACATAGAGATATACAGTGGCATACAGCTATACAGTGACATAGAGATATACAGTGACATACAGCTAAATAGTGACATAGAGATATACAGTGGCATACAGCTGTACAGCGTCATACAGCCAAACAGTGACATACAGCTATATAGTGATATAGAGATATACAGTGACATACAGCTATACAGTGACATAGAGCTATACAGTGACATAGAGATATACAGTGACATACAGCTATACAGTGACATAGAGCTATACAGTGACATACAGCTATACAGTGACATAGAGATATACAGTGACATACAGCTATACACTGGCATAGAGCTACACAATGTCATAGAGCTATACAGTGGCATACAGCTATACAGTGGCATGGAACTATACAGTAACATACAGCTATACAGTGACATAGAGCTGTACAGTGACATAGAGCTATACAGTGACATACAGCTGTACAGTGACATAGAGATATACAGTGACATACAGCTGTACAGTGACATAGAGATATACAGTGACATACAGCTGTACAGTGACATAGAGATATACAGTGACATACAGCTGTACAGTGACATAGAGCTATACAGTGACATAGAGCTATACAGTGACATACAGCTGTACAGTGACATAGAGATATACAGTGACATACAGCTGTACAGTGACATAGAGATATACAGTGACATACAGCTATACAGTGACATAGAGATATACAGTGGCATACAGCTGTACAGTGACATAGAGATATACAGTGGCATACAGCTATACAGTGACATAGAGATATACAGTGACATACAGCTAAATAGTGACATAGAGATATACAGTGGCATACAGCTGTACAGTGTCATACAGCTATACAGTGACATACAGCTATATAGTGATATAGAGATATACAGTGACATACAGCTATACAGTGACATAGAGCTATACAGTGACATAGAGATATACAGTGACATACAGCTATACAGTGACATACAGCTATACAGTGACATACAGCTATACAGTGACATAGAGATATACAGTGACATACAGCTATACACTGGCATAGAGCTACACAATGTCATAGAGCTATACAGTGGCATACAGCTATACAGTGGCATGGAACTATACAGTAACATACAGCTATACAGTGACATAGAGCTGTACAGTGACATCGAGCTGTACAGTGACATAGAGATATACAGTGGCATAGAGCTATACAGTGACATAGAGATATACAGTGTCATACAGCTGTACAGTGACATAGAGCTATACAGTGACATACAGCTATACAGTGACATAGAGATATACAGTGACATACAGCTATACAGTGACATAGAGATATACAGTGGCATACAGCTATACAGTGACATAGAGATATACAGTGGCATACAGCTGTACAGTGACATAGAGATATACAGTGGCATACAGCTATACAGTGACATAGAGATATACAGTGACATACAGCTAAATAGTGACATAGAGATATACAGTGGCATACAGCTGTACAGTGTCATACAGCTATACAGTGACATACAGCTATATAGTGATATAGAGATATACAGTGACATACAGCTATACAGTGACATAGAGCTATACAGTGACATAGAGATATACAGTGACATACAGCTATACAGTGACATAGAGCTATACAGTGACATACAGCTATACAGTGACATAGAGATATACAGTGACATACAGCTATACACTGGCATAGAGCTACACAATGTCATAGAGCTATACAGTGGCATACAGCTATACAGTGGCATGGAACTATACAGTAACATACAGCTATACAGTGACATAGAGCTGTACAGTGACATCGAGCTGTACAGTGACATAGAGATATACAGTGGCATAGAGCTATACAGTGACATAGAGATATACAGTGTCATACAGCTGTACAGTGACATAGAGCTATACAGTGACATACAGCTATACAGTGACATAGAGATATACAGTGACATACAGCTATACAGTGACATAGAGATATACAGTGGCATACAGCTATACAGTGACATAGAGATATACAGTGACATACAGCTAAATAGTGACATAGAGATATACAGTGGCATACAGCTGTACAGTGTCATACAGCTATACAGTGACATACAGCTAAATAGTGACATAGAGATATACAGTGACATACAGCTATACAGTGACATAGAGCTATACAGTGACATAGAGATATACAGTGACATACAGCTATACAGTGACATAGAGCTATACAGTGTCATACAGCTATACAGTGACATACAGCTATACAGTGACATAGAGCTATACAGTGGCATAGAGCTATACAGTGGCATAGAGCTATACAGTGGCATAGAGCTATACAGTGACATACAGCTATACAGTGACATAGAGATATACAGTGACATACAGCTATACAGTGACATAGAGATATACAGTGACATAGAGATATACAGTGACATACAGCTATACAGTGACATAGAGATATACAGTGACATACAGCTATACAGTGACATAGAGATACACAGTGGCATACAGCTATACAGTGGCATGGAACTATACAGTAGCATACAGCTATACAGTGACATAGAGCTATACAGTGGCATAGAGCTATACAGTGGCATAGAGCTATACAGTGATATACAGCTATACAGTGACATAGAGCTATACAGTGACATAGAGCTATACAGTGATATACAGCTGTACAGTGGCATACAGCTATACAGTGATATACAGCTATGCAGTGATATAAAGATATACAGTGACATACAGCTATACAGTGTCATAGAGCTATACAGTGACATAGAGCTATACAGTGATATACAGCTGTACAGTGACATAGAGCTATACAGTGACATACAGCTATACAGTGACATACAGCTGTACAGTGATATACAACTATACAGTGACATACAGCTATACAGTGATATAAAGCTATACAATGATATACAGCTATAGAGTGATATACAGCTGTACAGTGATTACAGCTATAGAGTGATACACAGCTATACTGTGATATACAGATATGTAGTGATATACAGCAACAGAGTGATATACAGTGATATATAGCTGTACAGTGACATACAGCTGTATAGTGATACACAGCTGCAAAGTAATATACAGCTATACAGTGATATCCAGTTTAGAGTTCTATAGAACTATACAGTGATATCCAGCTATAGAATGATATATAGCTGTAAAGTGATATACAGCGATACAGTGACATGCAACTATATAGTGATAAACAGCTAAACAGTGATAAACAGCTATACAGTGATATTCAGCTATATGGGGCATCGCTATAACAGCAGCATTTACTGTTAAGTCCCAGATTTCCTTGTGAAAGTGGTGGTGAGCCATCCTCTTGAACCACTGCAAGTCAGTGAGGTGAAGGTACTCCCACAGTGCTGTTAGGCAGGGAATTCAATGATTCTGACCCAGCAATGAAGAAGAAATGGCGATATATTTCCAAGTCAGGATGGTGAGTGACTTGGAGGGGGACTTCTAGGTGGTGGTGTTCCCATGCATCTGCTGCTCTTGTCCTTCTAGATGATAGAGGTCATGGGTTTGGAAGGAGCCTTGGTGAGTTGCTGCAGTGCATCTTGTAAATGGTGCACACTGCTGCTACTGTGCGTCTGTGTAGAGAGAGTGAGTGTTTAAGCTGATGGCTAGGCTGCTAATTAAATGGGCTGATTTGTCCTGGATGGTTTTGAGTTTCTTGAGTGTTGTTGGAGCCGCACTCATCCAGGCAATCAGAGAGTGATCCATCACACTCCTGACTTGTGGCATGTAGATGATGAACAGACTTTGGGAAGTCAGCAGTAGAATTCGTCGCAGAATTACCAGCCTCTGACCTGCTCAGGTAGCCGCATCAGTTACTTAAATGGTCCAGTTGAGTTTCTGATCAATATTAAACCTTAGGATGCTGATGGCTGGGGTTTCAGAAATCATAATAAGCTGTTGCCCATTAGAGGGGAGATGATCAGATTCTCTGATATTGGGGATGGTCATTGCCTGGCACTTTGGTGGTATGAATGTCACTTGCCACTTACCAGCCCAAATCTGAATGTTATCCAGGTCTTGCTGCATGCAGACATGGATTCCTCAGTAGCTGAGGGCCTGTGAATGGTGCTGAACATTGTGTAATAATACTCCTCCTTTAAAAGATGCAATGTTCTCTGCCTCAGCCACTCCCTATGGCTGCGCATTCTGTGCTCCAACTACTCTCTGTGTAAAGAAATATCTCCTAACCTCACTTTGTCACTATTTTAAAATGATGAATCCACCTCACTGACTCCTCAACCAGGGGACCTCAACCTTTCCCTCTTCACTCTATCAACGCTTTACATTTTCTCTTGGCCTTTTTTCTCTGACTGGAAATAGGTAAAGTTTCTCTTCATAACTGTAGTTTTTCAATGCTGGCATTATCCTGGTGAACCTACACTGTGTGCGCTACATGGCCTTAAATTTGTTTCTACAATGGGACACTAAAAACTGTACACAGCCTCTAATGGCAGCCCAACCAATGTTTTGTACAAATTCATCATTATTCTTTTAATGTATGCTTTGTCCCAGTTTATAAAACCCCAAAATCTGCTCTCCTTTCTTTATAGCTTTCAGGGAAAGATAACCTTTAAATTCATTGGTTTTCCAAGAATCTCCCTGTAACATGAATTGGACACCATTGAAAGAGGAAGTGTTGGGACTGGAAGCTGTCAGAAGCTTTGGGATCTCGATGATCTTAGACACGCTCTGAGGATGCCAAGATGCACCCTCTCCCCTTTCTCTCTGTGTCCAGTAATCTGCCCTTGTTGGCCTAACTAATCTGAATTGACACACTCTTTGATGGTTTAACTGGTGAATTGACTCTCTGCACTGTTATGAATGGTGAGTTTATCATATGTATCTTCAATAACACCTTGTCCTTTCCTGGTTAGATTGGAACAGAGGGAAAGAGAGAAAAACAAAGAAACTTGAAACACTTCATTTAATTAATATAAATTATACCAGCAAAATAAGAAATGAGAAATCTGTACATTTTTTAAAAAAAGGTGTAAATGATGCATAGCATTTCAAATGAATTACAAATTGCAAGACGTTGTTGGACAATTCACACTTAGTTCTACGTTTAATTTTAAAGAAAATAGCGTCTCGCCCCAAAACTTCCTGTGAGTTTCATGAAGTTGCTGCCTTCGTGCATTAAACTCGCCGATAATAAATAGCATAATGGCGTGAAAATTGTCAATGGCTGTCAATTAACACCTTGGCCCAGAAAGTAAACAAATATAAGTGCGAAGTCTCACTCCTTTAGGTATTGAATTTTTGCTGGAGAGTTAAAACAAATTTTAAATTGTGTTTTTTTTTGTACTTTGTCTTGTTTTTCTCTTTCTCGAATCCACCTTTCTTCCTTCTCGTCATTTCTCTCTCTGTGAATAAGTTGACTGAAATTCACCATCCTTCTCAGTCCTTTCTCTCTTTATTTCTCAATCCTTACATTTCATTGGTTAAGGAGGTAGATTGTTGGCCTGTTGTGCACCAAGGTCCCAGATACCCCATTGCCCTCACTGCTCTGTTTTCGCCCTGGAATTCCAGTAACTAAAGGGTGCAGGAACAAATCTAAATATTTGCTTGGCTGTACAGAAGCTAAGCATTGCTGAAAAAGACATTTTGTTAAAGCTGTTCATCTTGCACTCACCAGGGCAATTCACAAGAATACTGCTCCCAGGTGCATTCTCCATGGCAACGCCTCAGAGTCCACTTGCCAACCAATCAGCACTCCCTTCTCATGCAGTACAAATGTGAAAAATAGGGCATGCCATGAGACACTCTGTACATTTTTATGTAGATCCAATTTCCTTGGTTTGATTTACACTACAATTACACTGAAATTTGCATTGGTTTTTATGTCCCTAGCCAAGCTACAAGTACAGCTACAATACTGGCATCTACCCGGCTAAGTAGAAAATTGCCCAGGTATGTCCTATACACCAAAAGCAGGACAATGGCCATTAACAATCCCCATCCACCACTACTCTCCTCCATCTGGCTGAACTTGTTCTCACACTGAACAATTTCTAGTTTAACTCGTCTCACTTCCTCCAAATAAAAGGTGTGGCTATGGGTACCCACATGGGCCCCAGCTATGTCTGTCTCTTTATGGGGTATGTGGAACATTCCTTGTTCCAGTCCTACTCCGGCCCCCTCCCACAACTCTTTCTCCGGTACATCGGGGATTACTTCAGTGCTGCTTCATGCTCTCGTCGGGACTTGGAAAAATTTATTAATTTTGCTTCTAATCTCTACCCCTCCATCATTTTCACATGGTCCATCTCTGACATTTCCCTTCCCTTCCTTGACCTCGCTGTCTCAATTTCTGGTGATAGACTGTCCACCAATATCCATTACAAGCCAACCGACTCCCACAGCTACCTTGACTACAGCTCCTTACACCCCGCTTCCTGTAAGGACTCCATCCCATTCTCTCAGTTCCTTCGCCTCCGTCGCATCTGTTCTGATGATGCTACCTTCAAAAACAGTTCCTCTGACATGTCCTCCTTCTTCCTTAACCGAGGTTTTCAACCCACGGTCGTTGACAGGGCCCTCAACTGTGTCTGGCCCATCTCCCGCGCATCCGCCCTCACGCCTTCTCCTCCTTCCCAGAAACATGATAGGGTCTCCCTTGTCCTCACTTATCACCCCACCAGCCTCCGCATTCAAAGGATCATCCTCCGCCATTTCCGCCAACTCCAGCATGATGCCACCACCAAACACATCTTTCCTTCACCCTCCCGGCGGCATTCCATAGGGATCATTCCCTCCGTGACACCCTGGTCCACTCCACCATCACCCCCTACTCCTCAACCCCCTCCCACGGCACCTTCCCATGCAACCGCAGAAGATGCAACACCTGCCCCTTTACTTCCTCTCTCTGCACCGTCCAAGGGCCCAAACATTCCTTTCAAGTGAAGCAGCATTTCACTTGCATTTCCCTCAACTTAGTCTACTGCATTCGTTGCTCCCAATGCGGTTTCCTCTACATTGGAGAGACCAAACACAGACTGGGTGACCGCTTTGCAGAACACCTTTGGACTGTCCGCAAGCATTACCCAGACCTCCCTGTCGCTCGCCATTTTAACACTCCACCCTGCTCTCTTGCCCACATGTCTGTCCTTGGCTTGCTGCATTGTTCCAGTGAAGCCCAACGCAAACTGGAGGAACAACACCTCATCTTCCGACTAGGCACCTTACAGCCTTCCAGACTGAATATTGAGTTCAACAACTTTAGGTCTTGAATTCCCTCCTCCAACCCCACCCCCTTTCTGTTTCTTCCCCCTCCTTTTTGTTTTTTCCATAATTTATATAGATTTTTCTTTTCCCACCTATTTCCATTATTTTTAAATGTATTTCCACCCATTGTTTATCTCTACTTTTTATGCCCCTTTTAGTATTCCCCCACCCCCACTAGAGCTATCTGTACCTTGTCTGTCCTGTTTTCTGCTCTTAATTAGCACATTCCTTTAGATAATATCACCACCTTCAACACCTCTTTGTCCTTTTGTCTGTGACATCTTTTGGTTACCTCCACCTATTACTGGCTGCTTGTCCCAACAACCCCACCCCACCCCCCACCTCCTTAAACCAGCTTATATTTCACCCCTTTCCTATTTTTACTTAGTTCTGTTGGAGGGTCATGAGGACTCGAAGTGTCGACTGTGCTCTCCTCCGCTGATGCTGCCAGACCTGCTGAGTTTTTCCAGGTATTTCTGTTTCTGTTTCTGTTACGGCCAATTACCACCCCATCAGTCTACTCTCAATCATCAGTAAAGTAATGGAAGGGGCCATCAACAGTGCTATCAAGTGGCATTTGCTTAGCAATAACCTGCTCACTGACGCCCAAACAGGGCCACTCAGTTCCTGACCTATTACAGCTTTGGTTCAATCATGGACAAAAAGCTGAACTTCTCTGGTGAGTTGAGAGTGACTCTCCTTGACATCAAAGCCACATTTGACCGAGTGTGGCATCAAGGAGCCCTAGCAAAATTGGAGTCAATGGGAAAGCTCTCCACTGGTAGCACAAAGGAAGACGGTTGTGGTTGTGGAAGTCAGTCATCCCAGTTCCAGGACATCACTGCAGGAGTTCCTCAGGGTAGTGTCCTAGGCCCAACCATCTTCAGCTGCTTCATCAATGACCTTCCTTCCATCATAAGGTCAGAAGTGAGGATGTTCGCTGATGATTGCGCAATGTTCAGCACCATTCACGACTCCTCAGATACTGAAGCAATCCATGTACAAATGCAGCAAGACCTGGACAATATCCAGGCTTGGACTGACAAGTAGCAAGTGACATTCGCACCACACAAGTGCCAGGCAATGACCATCTTCAACAAGAGAGAATCTAACCATCACCCCTAGACGTTCAATGGTATTGTCATCACTGAATCCTCCTCTATCATCATCCTGGGGGTTACCATTGACCAGAAACTGAACTGGGCTAGGCATATAAATACCATGGCTACAAAAGCAGGTCAGAGGCTAGGAATCGTGCAATGAGTAACTCACCTCCTGACTCCCCTAAGCCTGTCCACCATCTAATCTACAAGGCACAAGTCAGGAGTGTGATGGAATACTCCCCACTTGCCTGGATGAGTGCAGCTCCCACAACACTCAAGAAGCTCGACACCATCCAGAACAAAACAACCCATTTGATTGGAACCCCATCCACAAACATTCATTCCCTCCACCACCGATGCAATGTAGCAGCAGTGTGTACCATCTACAAGATGCACTGCAGGGATTCACCAAGGCTCCTTAAACAGCAACTTCCAAACTCACGACCACTACCATCTAGAAGTACAAGGGCAGCAGATACATAGGAACACCACCACCTGGAGGTTCCCCTCCAAGTCACTCACCATCCTGACTTGGAAATATATCGCCATTCCTTCACTGTCGCTTGGTCAAAACCCTGGCACTCCCTCCCTAACGGCACTGTGGGTGTACCTACACCACATGGACTGCAGCGGTTCAAGAAGGCAGCTCACCACCACCTTCTCAAGGTCAATTAGGGGTGGGCAATAAATACTGGCCTAGCCAGCGAAACCCACATCCCATGAATGAATAAAAAAAATACACATGAACACTCGGATTTTACTTTCTAAAGCAAGGAGATACCTGACTTCTCTTTTCAGAGTAATCGTTATGACACGTGATTTCAGATTACCTTACTGGGAAATTGAGTGAGTTTTATGTGTGGGTGATTGTTCAGCAACAGGAGTAACCTGGATGGTTTGTAGATGGATTATGTGTGAATAATCACTCCATTTATCCCCAGCCTTAAACCCTACGTAGAGGATGATGACATTGGGCGTGTAAACCTCCAGCAGCGGACAATTCTTAAACAATATAAACATTCATTTTTCCAATTAAATTACTTGATCCACAGTGTCATAATGATTTCCTTGAAAAAGACACCAAAGTATTTTGTTGCTTTGGAAACCAATCTCAATGTTTGCTTAGAACTTATCTAAACAAATGCGGCCATAATAAAGTACAAGTTCAGAAAGTATCTGTTGCTCTTATCTCAGATAAAGATGTGTGGCGCATTGTGCCAGACACCGGCTACTTGGGGAAATGATAAGGTAAAGCTGGAGGGGTTGATTGGTTGGCACCAAGCATAAAAGTCTGTGGATTGTAGAAAGAGGATTCTAGGCTTGAGAAATAGAGGCTTTGCGAACAAAAGCAAGTTATCGTAAAGTTGTGTAAAACTCTGGTTCGGCCCTCATCCTGGACACTGCCCTTTAAGAAAGATGTGAAGGCTTTAGAGAAGGTGCAGAAAATAATTACAAGAATGGTTTCAGGGGTGAGGGACTTCAGCTACATGGATAGATTGGAGGAGCCGGGCTGTTCCCCCTCGGGGGAATATTTGCGAGAGTGGTTGGGGAGGATTTAAATTAAAATGGCAGGGGGATGGGAACCTACGCAAGGAGTCAGAGGAGGAGGAATCAAGGACAAGAACAAAAGACAGAAAGGGGAATAAGAAAAGTGGTAGGCAGAGAAATCAAGGGCAAGAATCAAACAGGGCCTCAGTGAAAAGTAGTGGGAATAGGACAAGTACTGTTAAAAAGACAAGCCTTAAGGCTTTGCACCTTAACTGTAAGGAGCATTCGCAATAAAGTGGATGAATTAATCGTGCAAATAGATGTAAACAGGTATGATATAGTCGGGATTACGGAGACTTGGCTGCAGGGTGACCAGGGCTGGGAACTGAACATCCAGGAGGATTCAGTATTTAGGAAGGACAGAAAAAAGGAAAAGGTGGTGGAGTTGCATTACTGGTTAAAGAGGAAATTAATGCAATAGTGAGGAATGATATTAGCTCCGATGATGTGGAATCTGTATGAGTAGAGCTGAGAAATACTAAGGGGCAAAAAATGTTAGTGGGGGTTATATATAGACCCCCAAACTGTAGTGGTGATGTTGGGAATGGCATTAAACAGGAAATTAGAGATGCATGCAATAAAGGAACATCTGTAATTATGGGTAACTTTAATCTGCATATAGATTGGGCAAATCAAATTAGTAACAATACCGTAGAGGAGGAATTCCTGGAGTGTATACAGGATGGTTTTCTGAACCAATACGCTGAGTAACTAACCAGAGATCAGACCATCCTAGACTGGGTATTGTGTAATGAGAAAGGAATAATTGGCAATCTAGCTGTGCAAGGCCCCTTGGGGATGAGCGACCATAATATGATAGAATTCTTCATCAAGATGGAGAGTGACGTAATTGATTCTGAGACTAGGGCCCTGAATCTTAATAAAGGCAACTACGATGGTATGAGACGCGAGTTGGCTATGATGGATTGGGAAATGTTACTTAAAGGGATGACGGTGGATAGACAATGGCAAACATTCAAAGAGCGCTTGGATGAACTGCAACAATTGTTTATTCCTGACACAAAAGTAAAATAGGAAAGGTGGCCAAACCATGGCTTACAAGGGAAATTAGAGATAGTATTAGATCCAAGGACGAGGCATACAAATTGGTCGGAAAAAACAACAGACTTGAAGATTGGGAGCAGTTTAGAATTCAGCAAAGGAGGACCAAGGGATTGATAAAGAAGGGAAAAATAGAGCATGAAAGTAAGCTTGCAGAGAACATAAAATACTATAAGTTTCTATAGGTATGTGAAGAGAAAAAGATTGGTGAAGACAAATGTAGGTCCTTTACAGTCAGAAACAGGGGAATTTATAATGGGGAACAAAGAAATGGCTGACCAACTAAATACATACTTTGGTTCTGTCTTCACAAAGGAGGACACAAATAACATACCAGAAATGTTGGGGAAACACAAGGTTTAGTGAGAGGGAGGAACTGAAAGAAATCAGTATTAGTAGAGAAATGGTACTGGATAAATTGATGGGATTGAAGGTAGATAAATCCTTAGGGTCTGATAATCTACATCCCAGAGTACTTAAGGAAGTGGCCCTTTGGATGCATTGGTGGTCAACTTCCGAGATTCTATAGACTCTGGAACAGTTCCTACAGATTGGAAGGTAGCTAATTTAACCCCACTATTTAAAAAGGGAGGTAGAGAGAAAACAGGGAATTATAGACCAGTCAGCCTGATGTCAGTAGTGGGGAAAATTCTAGAGTCCATTATAAAAGATTTAATAGCTGAACATTTGGAAAACAGTGGCAGAATCGGACAGAGTCAGCATGGATTTACAAAAGGGAAATCATGTTTGATAAATCTACTGCAATTTTTCAAGAACGTAACCAGTAGAGTTGATGAGGAGGAGCCAGTGGATGTGGTTTGTCTGGACTTTCAGAAGGCTTTCGACTAAGTCCCACATAAGAGATTAGCGTGTAAAATTAAAGCACATGGGATTGGGGGTAGTGTATTGAGATGGATTGAAAACTGGTTGGCAAACAGGAAACAAAGAGTAGGAATAAACGGGTCTTTTTCCGAATGGTAGGCAGTGACTAGTGGAGTACCGCAGGGATCGGTGCTGGGACTCCAGCTATTCACAATATATATTAACGATTTAGATGAGGGAATTAAATGTAATATCTCCAAATTTGCAGATGACACAAAGCTGGGTGGGAGGGTGAGCTGTGAGGAGGATGCAGAGATGCTTCATGTGATGTGATTTGGACAAGCTGAGTGAATGGGTAAATGCATGGCAGATGCAGTATAATGTAGATAAATGTGAGGTTATCCACTTTGGTAGCAAAAAACAGGAAGGCAGATTATTATCTGAATGGCTATAAATTGAGAGAGGGGAATGTGCAATGAGACCTAGGTGTCCTTGTACACCAGTCGCTGAAGGTAAACATGCAGGTACAGCAGGCGGTAAAGAAGGCAAGTGGTATGTTGGCCTTCATAGCCAGAGGATTCAAGTACAGGAGCAGAGATGCCTGGCTGCAATTATACAGGGCCTTGGTGAGACCACACTTGGAATATTGTGTGCAGTTTTGGTTTCCTTAGCTGAGGAAGGATGTTCTTGCAATAGAGGGAATGCAGCGAAGGTTTACCTGACTGATTCCTGGGACGGCGGGACTGACATATGAGGAGAGATTGAGTCGTTTAGGCTTATATTCGCTGGAGTTCAGAAGACTGAGGGGGGATCTCATAGAAACCTATAAAATTCTAACAGGACTAGACAGGGTGGTTGCAGGAAGGATGTTCCCGATGGTGGGGGAGTCCAGAACCAGGGGTCACAGTCTGAGGATATGGGGTAGACCATTTAGGACTGAGATGAGGAGAAATTTCTTCACCCAGAGAGAGGTGAGCCTGTGGAATTCGTTACCACAGAAAGTAGTTGAGGCCAAAACATTGTATGTTTTCAAGAAGGAGTTAGATATAGCTCTTGGGGCGAAAGAGATCAAAGGATATGGGGAGAAAGCGGGAGCAGACTATTGAATTCGATGATCAGCCATGATCATAATAAATGGTGGAGCAGGCTTGAAGAGCCGAATGGCCTCCTCCTGCTCCTATTTTCTATGTTTCTACATTTCTAAGATTGAGGGGAGATTTGATAGAGGTGTTCAAAATCAGATGTCTGTACAGAATACAAAGGGAGAAACTGTACCAATTGGCAGAAGGGCCAAGTACCAGAGAACTTCAATTTAAAGCTTTGGCAATACAACCAAAGGCGACTTAAGGAGAAACTGTTTCACAAGGTGAGTGGTTAGGATCTGGAATGCATTATCTGAGAGTCTAATCTGGAGGCAGATTCAACTGGAGTTTCCAAAAGGAAATTGGATAAAAGCCTGGAGGAATAAAAATTGCAGGGCTATGGGAAAGAACGGAATAGTGGGGCTAACTAAATTGTTCTTGCAGAGAGCTGGCATGGGCGTGACTGGCTGAATGGTCCTCCTGTGCTGTAACCATTCAATCATTCCATCATCCTAAGATAGACTGAAGGAGCGATGGACCTCATTGACCAGTGAGAGAAAACAAGACAAGGCAGATTGGCTCAGAGCAACTGTTGAAAGTCTGGTGTGGTTAACATTTCTATTCTAAGAATATTCTGAGATTTGTGCAGGGCGGGCCTTAATTGGCCCCGCCTGCGTAAAATCGCGGTGCGGACCTGATCGCCCGTCCGACATGAGAAACATTCTGGCCCTAGTGTCAGTAATGGTGACCGTGAAATTACTGCATTGTTGAAAAAATTTGTCTAGTCCACTAATATATTTTAGGGAACGAAAGATGCTGCCTTTAGCTGAAGATCTACCTGCGATCCCAGACACACAGCTATGTGGTTGCCTCTTAAAGATACTCTGAAAAGGTCGAGCAAACCACTTGGTTGCATTCAAGAAGGTGGCTCACCATCACTTTCTCAAGGACAATGAGGGAGGGGGCAATAAAGGCTGGGCTTGCTAGCTACACCCACAGCCATGAAATAATAAAAAGTATATATGTAGAAGGTGGAGGTGAAGTAACAGAGCTTCTGGCGTTATTTGCCTCTCCCTGCAGTTAGTTTGCTGCTATTTGGAGGGTGCCAGAAGACGATTATAAGCTTAGTTTCCAGCTCCTCTCAGGATGGAAGGTGTGACACGTCCTTTAGATGGTTGACTCAAGTTGACTTTAACAATGTAATAAAGGTGAAGGATAATTGAGTTTTGTTAAGATCAAGGAGTTATAAAACCTACATGTGGAATCAAGCTACGATTTATCAGCTGAAAAGGTGAGGAATGTAGGTGTTGGGGATTAAAAAGCCTTCATTTCAGGTCTCCAGTGCAAGTTAGAGCACATGCTACATGTAAAGTAAAACTCGCTGCTCTTCACACCGCAATTTGTCTCAGCCACAACTTTAGAAGTCCACATCCTACTCTACCGGTCTGCCTGTCAACCACACCAGACTTTCAATGGTTCCCCTGAGCAAATCTGCCATGTCCAATTTGGTATAGTTTCAAGTCATGGGCCCATGAGGATCTAGATTTAAACCCAAGTGTCAGATGTGAAAGGCCAGTTGTGACCATTACATTGCTTAATCCCTCAGCAAACTGTGTTGATGGTTATGCTTGCTCTGACCTAATTGCTCTTGACATAAGAAGTGCAGTGCTTTGTAATAATGGAATGCTTTATTGTGGTGAGGTGGTTTGTAATGACAGGAAGGTTGGAAATGATGTGAATGTTTGGAATAATAGTAAAGTTTTTAATGATGGGAATATAAGAATATAAGAACAGGAAGAGGCCATTTAGCCCTGGAGCCTGTTGCACCATTCAAAGTGATTATGGCAGACCTGTGATCTAACTCCACATACCCACCTTTGCCCCATCCCTTCATAACTTTGGGAAACAAAAGCTTATTAAGCTCAGCTTTAAAATTAATAAATGACCCAGCATCAATTGCCATTTGCAGAGGTAAGTTCCAAACTTCTACACGTAGATGGGTTTCCTAGTGTCACTCCTATACCCCCTAGTCTGAGACTCCCACAACCTGTGAAAATAATTTCTCTTTCTTTATCCTACTTGTTCTCCTTAATATCTTGAAAACTTAAATCAAATCACCCCTTAACCCACTAAATTCCAGCAAAAACATCCCTAGTTTGTGTGATCTTTCCTTGTAACTTAATCCTTGGAATCCAGGTATCATTCAAGTAATTCTACGCTGCATTCCCTCCAAGGCCCATATATCCTTCCTAAGGAATTGTGCCCAGAACTGCTGTCAGTAACTCCAGGTGTGGTCTAACCAAGGTTTTGTGAAACTGAAGAATGACTTCTATCCCCTTGTATTCTGGTCCTTTCGATAGAAAGGCCAACATTCCATCGGCCTTCATGATTATTTTCTATACCTCATCATGACATGTTTTGATCTGCATACCTAGACCCCCAAGTTTCTTTGGACTTCCATGGGTTCTAGCATTTGTTTCAATTTCCAGAGGGTACCCTGTTCTATCATTTTTAGTCCAAAGTAGATGACTTCACATTTGCCTGCATTGGAATCCATTTGCCACAGTTTTGCCCATTCATTAATCTATCAATATCTCTTTGTAATTTTTTGCTTCCATCTACACTGTTTATAATGACCAATGAGGGGATTTACACATGGGGGCGGGGGGCATGGTTGAGGTACTAAATGAATTCTTTGCACCTGTCTTTACCAAGGAAGAAGATGCTGTTAAAGTCATAGTGAAAGAGGAGGTAGTTCACAGAATCACAGAATCACAGTGCAGAAGAGGCCCTTCGGCCCATCGAGTCTGCACCAACATGTGAGAAACACCTGACCTACCTACCTAATCCCATTTACCAGCACTTGGCCCATAGCCTTGAATGTTATGACATGCCAAGTGCTCATTCAGGTACTTTTTAAAGGATGTGAGGCAACCCGCCTCCACCACCCTCCCAGGCAGCGCATTCCAGACCATCACCACCCTCTGGGTAAAAAAGTTTTTCCTCACATCCCCCCTAAACCTCCTGCCCCTCACCTTGAACTTATGTCCCCTTGTGACTGACCCTTCAACTAAGGGGAACAGCTGCTCCCTATCCACCCTGTCCATGCCCCTCATAATCTTGTACACCTCGATCAGATCGTCCCTCAGTCTTCTCTGCTCCAATGAAAACAACCCAAGTCTATCCAATCTCTCTTCATAACTTAAATGTTTCTTCCCAGGCAACATCCTGGTGAATCTCCTCTGCACCCCCTCCAGTGCAATCACATCCTTCCTATAATGTGGCGACCAGAACTGCCCACAGTACTCCAGCTGTGGCCTCACCAAAGTTCTATACAACTCCAACATGACCTCCCTACTTTTGTAAACTATGCCTCGATTGATAAAGGCAAGTGTCCCTTTTTCACCACCCCACTAACATGCTCTTCCGCCTTCAGAGATCTATGGACACATACACCAAGATCCCTTTGTTCCTCAGAACTTCCTAGTGTCATGCCGCTCATTAGTTGACACTGGATGGCCTAAAAATTGATGATGAGGAGGTTTAGAAAAGGTGGCTGTACTTAAAGTGGATAAGGCACCAGGACTGGATCGAATGTACCCAAGGATACTGAGGGAAGCCATGATGGAAATTGCAGAAGCGCTGGCCGTAATGTTCCAATCCCCCTTAGAGAATGGTGCCAGAGGACGGGAGAATTGCAAATATTAAAAAAAAAAGGGGCGTAGCAAACTACAGGCCTGTCACTTTAACCTTGGTGGTGGGAAAGATTTTAGAAGTGATAATCCAGGACAAACTTAACAGTCATTTGAACAAATATGGATTAATTAGGGAAAGCTAACATTGGATCAAGGGCAAATTGTGTTTGATTAACTTGAGTGAATTTTTTGCTGAGGTAATAAAGAGGTTTGATATGGTGTGCATGGACTTTCAAAAGTGTCACGCATTGGGTTTGTCATTAAAGTTGAAGCCCGTGGGTTAAAAGGGACAGTTGCAGCATGGATACAAGACTGACTGTGTGAGAGGAAACAAAGAGAAGTAGTGAATGCAAAAACAGAATTACCTGGAAAAACTCAGCAGGTCTGGCAGCATCGGCGGAGAAGAAAAGAGTTGACGTTTTTCTGCTGAGTTTTTCTAGGTAATTCTGTTTTTGTTTTTGTTTTGGATTTCCAGCATCCGCAGTTTTTTTGTTTTTATAGAAGTAGTGAATGGTTGTTTTACAGACTGGAGGAAGACAAAGTGGAGCTCCCCAGGGGCTGGCGTGAGGACTATTTCATAATGACCTGGGATTTCAAAATTTACAGACGACATAAAACCTGGAAGTATTGTGAAATGGGATGAGGGTAATGATAGACTTCAAGACATGTGGCGGATGAAGCATAACGCTGAGAACTGTGAGCTACCCCAAGATCTGGAGCAAACTGTCCGGATACTTATTGGAGAGAATTTTGCCCCTGTTGGGGAGGGGTCGTGTGGAAGTGGGTGCGGATCCGATTGATGCCCCCAATCAGGTCCGCGCTGCCATTTACATGGGCGGGCCAATTAGGGCACACCCGGAAGGGCTGGAGGGTGGAGGGTTCCCTGAGTCGGGAGTGCGACGCACAACAGAGCGCAGAATTCTCTCCGAGGCACAGAGCTGCCTCAGGGAGATTAGTTTTAAGTTTTAAAAATTTCAATAAAGAAAAAATATTTAAGACAGTGTCACATGAGCTGGGACATGTCAATGAACTTTAATAAAAAGATGTATTTAATTTATAAACCCTTCATGAAACCTCGTCCCGCCCGTGGATGAGGTTCCATGAAAAATGCAAAGGCCGCCTGGGCTCTTCACCTGCCCCCCGACAACCTTAAGGTTGGACGGGCAGCTTTCTCAATGGCATTAATTAGTTAATTAATGGCCCTAACAGGCCTTTGACAGATTGGCAGCTGAATCGGCTGCGCGTCCCCCGAACTGAAAATCTAAATGACACGTGGTGATGTCAGGATGTATACCCAATGTCACCCTGTGTCATTTTACGCCCTTGGCGAGCAGGCCCCACCCCCGCTCGCCAAGCAGAAAGTTCTCCCCATTGTCCCAAACTAACACGAGCCGCAGAGTGTTGGATGCAAAAATAAACAGCAACCCTTTCCCCCTCTGTCCTGAATCCCCATTCGCACCAGATCCCCACTTTTGCATCTTATTCACGTGACACTCTTTTCACAGCCACTCAGTGGAAAGCTTGGTCATCATGGAAATGTTTGCCATGATAGGAAAGTGAAAGATGGAAAACGTTGGTCTATAAATGTGTGAATTATAAAAATGGGGAACTGCCACGGCAAATAGAATCTGAAATGCGTTGTGGGGTTTCTGTAGGATTTCACCCAATTCAAATTATGTCTATTTACAGCATCATTCATATCATATTAAATGATGCTTTCTTTTAGTTCCATTTATAGAATAGTTAGCCTCTCTGGATCTTTTCGTTGAGAACTAATGGCGCCACGTCAGTCGTCTCAATCTCACAGCTCTCCTCACAGGTCCTTACCTTCCTCCCTCTGAGCTTGCAACGCGATGTGCTCTCATGTCCAATCTCTAATGTCATCAAACTGGCTGACAGGGTTAGCACTGTCCGCATGCGGACTCGAAACGTTAACTCTGATTCCCTCTCCGCAGATGCTGCCCAGACCTGCTGAGTTTTTCCAGCGTTTTCTGTTTTTGTTTTAAGTAGGCCGGCGTTCTTCTCCTTGGAACAGAGGAGGCTGAGGGGAGACTTTGATTGAGAGGTACAAAATTGCGAGGGGCCTGGAGAGACTGGATGGGAAGGGCCTATTTACTTTAGCAGACAGGCCAGTGACTAGGGGGCATAGATTTAAAGTGATTGGTAGAAGGACTTTGAGTGGAGATGAGGAAAAATCTTTTCACCCAGAGGGTTGTGGGGGCTCTGGAACTCAGTGCCTGAAAGGATAATAGAGCCAGAAACCCCCAATTCACTTGAAATGTGTCTGGATATGCATCTCAAGCACCATAACCTGCAGGACCAAACGCTGGAAAGTGGGATTAGGCTGGGGGGGGGGGGGGGGGGGGGGGGGGGGGGGGGTGAGTGGGGGGGTGGGTGAGGGGGGGATGGTGTGACTCATTTTCCGGCCAGCAGAGACACGATGGGTCAAATGGCCTCATAAACTCATTATGTGTCATAAACTTTCCGTGATTCTATGATAAATTTTAAAATTAGTAGAAAGAAAGAAGAATCACTTAACATTTGTATCGTGCGTTCCATGACTTCAGGATGCCCCAAAGTACTTTCCAGACAAAAAGGATAAGCCTTTACTTACACCCAGGTTGCTCATGTGTTTGAGCACCTGTAGTGATCGATGGCTGTAATTGTGGTTTCAGGATAAAATGGAGGAGAAGGATCAAAGCATGTCAGGTATGTCTCAGTGGCTGTTGGTCTGTTGTAGGCAATTCTCTTGTGTCCATTTGTAAGGCTTATTCAAACACTTGCACCTCTTCAGGCTCCAGCAGGGACTCAGGCTGCGACACAACTGAATCTGAAGCGCAAGCTGAGCCTCAAGCCAAAGTGTGGAGTAACGTAGCCAAATCCAACCTGGAATCTTGTTCCCAATCTTACAGAGACCATCAAGAAAACATAGTGAAGGTTTTACCAGACAGGATCCAATGTGGGGTAAGTATTAACCATCATACGGGTGTTACGCTTCAGCCCATATGTTTCTGTTTCACGGAAGATGAGTTGCATCAAAACATAAAACGAAATAAGTTACTGGTGCTAATTTCATGCTTTTGATTGTGTAGAGTAGCTTTCAGTCGAATAGAACTCAGCAAAATACACAGTGTAATAGGTCAGCGTACACAATGTAAGCGCATGCTAGAAGGTGGCAGGGAGTGAGGTCTGCAGGGAAGCTCAGTGTTACAGAGAGGAAAAGACCCAGGACTGAGAAGAGCCCAATATCCAAGGGGAGAGAGTGTAGGTCAGGAGAAACCCAGTGTTGGGGGAGGGGAAGGGGTGGCAGGGAGTGTGTGCTGAGGGTAAACCCAGGGTTGAAGGTACGGACAGCCCCTCAGGGTCCTCAAACTCGCCTCTTTAACCATTTGTTAAACGTGTACACTTCAATAGGCCCCGACTCACCATGGTTTCTATGTTCCACATCCACAGTTCGAGAGGTCAATGCCCCTCATTGCTCTTATTTGTGTGGCAGGTGTTTTCAAGGCCTTCCTCAGCTTCCCCAGGCCTGTCCTCAGATCCGGCCTGTTACTTGGTTTGGTCTATTCAATATACCTGATCCTCTTCATTCCCTTCTGCCTGGACTGGCTCACAGGCCTAACTCCCAGAAGGTTGCCAGATCCACTCTCATGGTCTCTGCCCTGTGCATATTCCACCTGATGCTTTCTCTCCATGATCCAGGTACCGATCTCAGCCCTCATGCCAGTTGCCGCCTGCTTGCTGAACACCCTGGACTTTACCAAGTTTAAGAATGCAGAATTGAGTACATCAGTTTAACAAAGCCTGTGAGACCCACACAGAGACACTGGAAGATATTGGATCATAGGGATAGGAGGAGGCTGTTCAGCTAATTGAGCCTGCTCTGCCATTGCTTCATATCTGTGGACATCCTTTCCTCATAAAAAATCTATTGCTCTCTGAGTTGAAAATTCCAATTGAGAACCCACAGCCTTTCGGGGAAGCAAGTTCCAGATTTCAACATTTTTGTGTGAATGGGTGTTTCCTGATTTCACTCCTAAATGATTTAGTTCTAATCTTAACATTGTCCCCATCATTCTTGACCCCCCCTCCAAAGGAAACAGTTTCTCTGCATCAACCCTTTGAATTTCGTAGTAACCATTTCAATTAAATCACTCCTCAATCTTCTATACTCTAGGGAATACAAGCCAATTTTATTGAATCTGTCCTCATCATGTGGAACTCGCTCTCTCTCTATAATATATATATATATATGGACAAAGAATGGGAAAGCTATTGAACAGAAAGAGAGAAATACCCACAGTGAGACAAGTGTGTGTAAGTCATGTTGGGAATAAGTGAAGAATAGAAAGGCTCAAAGGAAGGATGAGAGAGCGAGAAACAGGTAAAGAAAACATTATAGGAAGAGAGAAAACAATGTTCTTATTCCAGGAGAACAAATTATTAGAGCTTTATGTTCTTAAATAAAACCTGGTTAGAATTGCCCCATGTATCTTCTCGAAGAACTCCTGTGCTATTTGGTTAGATCACCCCCTTTCCAACGATGACCAACACATTCTCTCATGATGCCGCAATGTGCTGAACATTCTCAATACAGGTATTTTTTTTTTTTTAATTTCAGGTACCACAGCAGATGTTTGTTATTTTAAAGGTTAAACTGGACACCAAAGTGAAGAGTGAAATTGACTTTGTGTTCGGTGCAAAGGCTGCTGTCCGGGTTCCAGCAACACTTATCAATGAGTACACAGTATCTGCGCAAGCGCCAGGTAAGACTCAATCCTGAGAGAGAGAAACTGTCCTCGAGTGTTCAGTTTTAATTATTGTGTTTAAGCCAGTTCTTTATTCCCAGTTCATCCCTCATCTCCTGCTGTACAATTCCCGATTGGAACCTGGTAATAACTGACTCAAAGTACAAGTATATCCCCAGTAACTGCAGCAGGGAACTCTTTAAAAAAAGCCCCAGCAAGTTATTTAAGTATAGCCTCCTTTTCATGAATCCATTCTGTTTGTCATTTCACAAAAGACACATAAGGTGTAAGAAATGGAATAAAAGTGGCAGAAGGAGATTTAGAGAGGTGATTGTCAATCACGGAAGACTCATCAGTTTTAATTTCTAGATGGTGTGGATGTACAGGGGTAAACTCCCACTTTGGGGCAAAAGCAAATGTCAGGAAATTGCCCACTCCCATTCATTGATGTTTCTGTACATTTCACTGGACAGAAGTCACAATCTGGGGGATGTGAATATTCTGAAATGCCCTGGACATACCTTATTTCTGTACACCGATTAACCAACATCTTTATCTGGTTCAACTTACATGTGACTCCAGTCCTACTCAGTTGCCCTCTGTGGGCAATGAGGCGTGGGCAATAAATGTGGCCTGATTGCTTTTCCCATGTACTTGCTTGAATACAAATGTGTCTGGTGTGCTGTGTTAGCTCGGATTGAACGCAATGCTCCACAGGTGATTGTTGCAGGGACTATAGAGCCTTGAAAGCTGAAAAAACCAAAAAATGCTCGAGACATTCAGAAGGTTTGGCTGCATTTGTGTGAGAGCAAAGATAAGCCATCGGTTTGAGTCAAAACAAAGGGTCTGTACCCAGGATGTTAAGTGATCTCGGTGCACTTTTCCATTTGATCTATTTGTAGCATTTTTGGTTTTTGTTTTAAATTTTTGGCATCTGCTGATTTTTGTTCTCTGTTCAGAGTTACAGCCGAGTTAGCTTACGATGCTCCTCCATAATCCTGTCCAGAATCAGTGATTGCCACTGAGACGAACAGAAAATGTGAGCGGTGAGGCCTAACCCAGCCTCAGCACCTGCTCCTTGCTTCCCTCCACAGGTTTATATTACCAGGAGGGTCACTGGCCTCTCTTCCCATGCCTGCATCATGTAAATAATGATGGGCATGGAGCCAGCTGATTCCCCTTCAGTCTGACTGTCCATGTTACTGCCCCTCTTTGGAGAAGGCGAAGATAGGTGCCAGGAAATAACAGGCCTGAGACACCCACTTGAGGAAAAGGGTCTTTTCTCCCTTTATTTTGCCCCAACGTTTACCTGATGAAGAACCTTGTCTTAGCTTAAGGACTTCTGGGGGGTCCTAAACTGTTATGGGGCTTTCTGCTTCCCATTCAGCAATAAATGTCTGATTTGGCTAAATTAGGTTGCATTTGGGGCTTGGCCTGTTCCTGAGGCTCCAGTTAAACTATATTTTACTGGTTTCACAATCTACTGCACCCGGAAAGAGTTTGAAGAGACTGTTCGCCAGCACTTCCCTCTCCCACACTCATGCTGCCTGTTTATAAGTTCATTGCTACACAAGAACTCTTGCCATTTGACATTGTTTACCTGTTATAGAAGTTAGGCAAACAGACCTGTAGCTGCCACATTCAGGTTTCTTATCCTTTTTCCATTTGCTTCCAGTCAACTTACTTGTGCGCTAAGATTCAGTGGTGAGCAGAGTCAGGTCCCAGAAATCCCCTTGCTGGTCTTGTTCAATATCCTGGGATATAATCCCCCAGGCCAGGAAATGTCTCTCCATTGTCTCTTTGACTTCCTCTTGGTCTATTAACCTGAATGATCCCTAGCATCCTAATGTTAATCACTCTGATACATACTTCAACAGCACTGTATTCTTTTGTATCTCTGGCTGGAGTGCCACTTTATCATTATTATTCTATTCATTCACTTTGATAGATGCTTATTTGGTTTAATTTTGATTATTTAAGGCTTTACTTCTGCCTGTCATTAACCTTTGCCTTGTGACTGCTGTTGGTTGGAGACATAATATCTCTGAGGTAGCGCTTTTGAATGTAATACCTTTGGAGAGACTGATGACCACATCATATGCATCCAAAGAAAAATGAACTCAGCAAACATACCAGCAAAGAATGAGTAACTGGCATGAAATTGAGCAAACAAGCCTCCAGATTTTATTTTTCAAAGTTATAATTCACGAGATAGCACATATCACAAAACTATTTGCAAAATGTTTCTCACGCAATAGCCCAGGAACTTTTGGCCTGTTCTTTTTCAAGCTGAGATTTACATTAATGAAGTACAAAGGAACTGAATCACCAATCAACTCTGAACCTCCACACTCAGTGAGAACTCCCTAGCTCAGTCCTCAGCCACATTGTCAAACACCCGATTCCCTGAGGTATCATTGGCATCTGTCTTTGTAACTGCTGTCATCATTAGCCAGCTATGCTCACTGACTTAGAAGTCAACCCATACCTCTCTGTTGTCCAAAATTACCAGCCCATTGCCAACCTCTCTAAGGCCCTTGGACACATCATTGCTCCTCAACTCTGTGCCCAACACTCACTGTTGGACTATCCAGCCATCCAGTCTGGCTTTTGTCCACTCAGCACCCAAATGGACAGAACATTTAGCTCCTACCAGAAATTTTCAGTGGTAAATCTAAATTCCTAATGCTCGCTGTGTGTGGATGTCAGAGATAGGGCCGCAGTGCTGGAATCCATCAGTGTGGGAGTACAGAAGCACACAATGACAGTCTCTCCTTCATGCCAATTTCAGCTCCTCAGAACTTCCTTCTTGTGTATCTCCAGTACCTTCCCAAACTGCCCCTCTACTTCCTGCGCAGTTCCTACCCTGTGTAAGGTACCCTGGATGTTTTGAGATCTAAACCTGTAAGCTGCTTTGCTATGAATGATTTTCAAGTATGTTGGGAGGAATTATGATTTCATCCAACATTTCAATAACAAACACTTGAATCTGAAAATAATTACTGATCAGCAAAATGGGCTGTCGAAATGAGCAGATATTTGGGATAGTGTCATGGCACCTTCCATTGTGGAATAGCTAACACTTTTGCCTTGTGCTGAACAGATATGCCTTCCGGTTTGGTCACACTCACATTATACTCAGGGGATCTGAAAGTGAGTTCAGCAACTTTACTTTACTACACTGACATGGAAGAAATTGAAAATCTCCTGAAGTATGCCATCAACCCTGTGGAATTCATGTGCCAGGCAAGTAGTTTCATGTATTTATGTAGCATCTTGGTCACACCGAGCTCAGGAATCAGGTCTATCCCAGCAACAGAGGGTGAGATGGAGATTTACTATAGAATGTGGGGTTATGTCAAGAGATTAGAGAAGCAGGTTTCCGTAGGGGTAATTAAGGGGAGATTTAATGGAAGTGTTCAAAATCATGAATAGTTTGACAGTGTAAATAAGGAGAAACTGTTTCAAGCATTCGAAGAATCAATATCAAAGGCACAGTTTAAGGTAATTGATAAAAGAGCCAAAGATGGGGATGAGGAATTTTTATTTATGATGCAAGTTCTTACATTGAGAAATCCACTGCCTGAAAGATTGGTACAAGTAGATTCAAGAGTAACTTTCAGAAGCGAATTGAATAAATAATTAAGGGGGGAATATTTGCAGCCTATGCGGAAAGAGCAGGGAAATGGAATTAGTTAAAATAATTAGTTAAATAAATAGTGAACTAAATAAATAGTTAAATAAATAAATAGTCAAATAAATAATTAAAGGGGGAATATTTGCAGGCCTATGCGGAAAGAGCAGGGAAATGGAATTAGTTGGGCAGCTCTTTCAAAGACCCTCCTTTTGTACTGTGTATCATTCTATGATCCAAAGATTAACTGAAGGACAATATTCTGTTGTCATAAAACAGGATTGGAAATGTTATTCTAGCATTATATAAACAGTAGAAGCTGAATGGAGTGTGGCTCATTTCAACCACATGGATGGAGCATGTCATTGGATAGAAGGATGGCTACGATTGGTAGAATCTATTGTTTGGTGTCTGCAAGCCTATAATAGAATCAGATAGTGTCTAGGTGTCTGTAGTTTTATCCATTGACATTGGCTGGCTGGTGTTCAACAAAGAGGTTCATGTTGGTTGTGCTTCAAGTCAGTGCCAGAGGATGAAAGATTCAAGGCTGGTGGCTGTAAATGTGAAAGAATTCCGGCAGCATTCTTCCAATCCCCAGTCAAAGACATAGCATTATCGCTAATTTACCGTAATTGTCAATCGGATCAACGAGATTAGGCAACTGGTGTGGGACATGGAAAGAATATAATGTTGATGCAATGCAGTCAGTGTGAGGCACACTGTTGTGGCAGTATCAAGAGAGCTTTCCATCATACTCCGTGCTGTACCTGTCCTGGGAGTGTTTGATGGGGACGGTGCAGAGGGAGCTTTACTCTGTATCTAACCCCGTGCTGTACCTGTCCTGGGAGTGTTTGATGGGGACGGTGTAGAGGGGGCTTTACTCTGTATCTAACCCCATGCTGTACCTGTCCTGGGAGTGTTTGATGGGGACGGTGTAGAGGGAGCTTTACTCTGTATCTAACTCCGTGCTGTACCTGTCCTGGGAGTGTTTGATGGGGACAGTGTAGAGGGAGCTTTACTCTGTATCTAACCCCATGCTGTACCTGTCCTGGGAGTGTTTGATGGGGACGGTGTAGAGGGAGCTTTACTCTGTATCTAACTCCGTGCTGTACCTGTCCTGGGAGTGTTTGATGGGGACAGTGTAGAGGGAGCTTTACTCTGTATCTAACCCCATGCTGTACCTGTCCTGGGAGTGTTTGATGGGGACGGTGTAGAGGGAGCTTTACTCTGTATCTAACCCCGTGCTGTATTTTTCCTGGGAGTGTTTGAGGGGGACAGTGCAGAGGGAGCTTTACTCTGTATCTAACTCCGTGCTGTACCTGTCCTGGGAGTGTTTGATGGGGACAGTGTAGAGGGAGCTTTACTCTGTATCTAACTCCGTGCTGTACCTGTCCTGGGAGTGTTTGATGGGGACATTGTAGAGGGAGATTTACTCTGTATCTAACCCCATGCTGTACCTGTCCTGGGAGTGATTGATGGAGACATTGTAGAGGGAGCTTTACTCTGTATCTAACCCCGTGCTGTACCTGTCCTGGGAGTGTTTGATGGGGACAGTGCAGAGGGAGCTTTATTCTATATATAACCCCGTGCTGTATCTGTCCTGGGAGTGTTTGATGGGGACAGTGCAGAGGGAGCTTTATTCTGTATCTAACCCCGTGCTGTATCTGTCCTGGGA
Organism: Isurus oxyrinchus; assembly: GCA_026770705.1. NCBI lineage: Eukaryota > Metazoa > Chordata > Chondrichthyes > Lamniformes > Lamnidae > Isurus > Isurus oxyrinchus. The sequence continues at coordinate 2,775,715 of JANJGN010000027.1, read as the reverse complement.
GTGTTTGATGGGGACAGTGCAGAGGGAGCTTTACTCTGTATCTAACCCCGTGCTGTACCTGCCCTGGGAGTGTTTGATAGGGGCAGTGTAGACGGAGCTTTACTCTGTATCTAACCCCATGCTGTACCTGTCCTGGGAGTATTTGATGGGGGCAGTGTAGAGGGAGCTTTACTCTGTATTTAACCTCGTGCTGTACCTGTCCTGGGAGTGTTTGATGGGGGCAGTGTAGAGGTAGCTTTACTCTGTATCTAACCCCGTGCTGTACCTGTCCTGGGAGTGTTTGATGGGGGCAGTGTAGAGGGAGCTTTACTCTGTATCTAACCCCGTGCTGTACCTGTCCTGGGAGTGTTTGATGGGGGCAGTGTAGAGGGAGCTGTACTTTTAACCTGTGCTATGCCTGCCCTTGGTTTATTTGCTGAGACAGTCCTGAGTGAGCTTCACTTGCTGTCTAACCCAATGCTGTTACCTGGGAACACCCAACATCTGGATAGCCAGAATGAAATGTGTTCCAATGCCTTGGTCCCTTACCTTGTGCACAAAATCCTCAAGCAGGGTAAAGGAATGAAGTTGCGAGTCAGTGTCTGTGGCTGACTCTGGCTGATGAAACAATTTGTAGATGTCTGTGCTTACAGGAGCTTGCTGTTGACACTAAAATAAAGGACAATAAGAAATGGAAGCACTAGAACTGTTGAGAAGGGGAAGTCTTGGCCAAGGAAACAGAGGGAGGAAGTGTCTATTCTAAGCTGTTATTGAAAGAGCCTGCGAGGCTAATCCTTAGAACAATGCTACATCAGGAGGGATGCAGATGTTAGTTAGTAAGGTTGATGCATAAGTGTCAAGTTTGTAAAGATGTGAAAGTAATTTAGTTGGGGTGGGGGGGTAGAATGGATTTTAAGACAGTTTGGGTTTAGTGTATAATATACTTGAATAGCTTTGGAATCAGCCAGGGTTTCTGCTCCTGATTTGCTCTCTTGCTATATTGGCTAAGCCAAGGTCAGGCCAGAATAATGTCCTGCAGGGCAGGAGATTACACCGATTGGAATCCAGCCAGTCTTGTAAGATCCTTGACCTATGCAAAGCTGTGGACTATCCAGCTACGTCCTGGGGAGAATCTTCTTCCCGGCGGGTGGGCTGGGTAGGAGCGAGTGCGGGTGGGCACGCAGCTGATCACCGCCCACAATCGGCTGCGCGTCGCCATTTTACGTGAGCAGGCCAATTGAGGCCCACCCAGCGTAATGCACAGCCAGTAGCCCTCAGTGCTCCTTGTGCAGGTGGGGAGAGGAGGGAGAGTCGGGGCCTGTGCTCCTTCACGCATGCTGCTCCCAGCGCAGAAATCTCCCCGAGGCACGGGGCTGTCTCAGGGAGATTAAGAAAGGTTATAAAAATGTGAAAAATAAAAAAAATTTAAAAAATAATTCGGACACGTCCCCTCATGTAACATTGTCACATGAGCTGCGACATGTTTATGAGTTTACATGAAACATTTCATTAAATTAATAAACCCTTCATGAAACTTCACCCCGCTCGTGGATGAGGTTCCATGATAAATGCGAAGGCCGCTTGGACTCTTCGCCTGCCCGACAACCTTAAGGTTGGACCAGAAGCCCTGACAAGTACTTTAATTAATGGCCTTAATAGGTCTTTGATAGTTCGGCGAGCACGCAGCCGACTCCACTCTGCGCGCCCACCGAACTGAAGGCCAGAATGACGTGTGGTGACATCGGGACACCCGCCCAACATCACCGCTCATCATTTTATGCGTCGGTGGGTGGGACCCACCCCCACACACCGACGGGTGGGACCCACCCCCACACACCGACCAGAAGATTCTGACCCACGGGTAGATCTTTCCATTCCTGAGATTGGAGCGCAAGGTTAAGCTCGGAATTTCAGTACAGCTCTGAGGGAGTGCTGCGCTGTTGGAGTTGCCGCTTTTTGGATGAGACATGAAAAGCCACGTCTGCCCTCTTGGCTGGAGGGAAGAAGTCCCACTGTATTATACTGAGGCAGGGCAGGGGTGTTATATCCAGTACCCCGGCCAAAATTCATCCCTCGATAAATGTCACAAAAACAGAATACAAAAACAAAATACTGTGCATGCTGAAAACCTGAAATAAAAACAGCAGACGCTGGAAATTCTCAGCATATCGGGCACACCTGTGCAGAAAGGAGCAGAGTTAGCGGCCGGAATTTTACCAGGGTTTTGGCAGTGGAATATGTTGCAGGAAGGCTGGAAAGATGTGGGAGTTTGTCGGGGCGGGGGAAGGGCTTAATGTCTTTCTCGTCACCTGTTCTGTCAACAGTGGGAAAGGTGACAGACCCCCCCCCCCTCTCCCCAGGAGCCCCATTGAGTGTCTTGAGTGGCCAATTAATGGCCACTTCCCGCCCCTATAGGCATTTTGCCAGTGGTGTTGGAAGGGGGTGGGTGGTAGGGGTGGGGGTGGGGGTGGGGGTGGGGGTGGGGGTGGGGAGGCCTGCTGCGGGGTGGGGGGACTGTCCAGTGAAACCTGGTGGATTCCCAGCAGGCTCTGGATGGTGAGGCGGGATCTTCATTTTGGGAACTCCATGGCCAATGGATGGAGCCCCGATGACAATGGCCGGTCCATAGCAAAGCCGCCTTGTTCCCTCTCCCTCTCCCGCCTTGCTCCGTCTGCCCCTCTCCCTCCCCTCCTCCCGCGCATCGATCACTGGAGCCTGTCAGCCTAGCCCAAGCTTCCGCCAAGAAGGCTGCCCCTCATCGCAGATACCCTTGGGCATTGAGAATATTGAAGTGTTGTTTCCTTGTAGCTTTCCCTCTCAGCAATGGCCACCACAAGTGGTGGTGCTGCTGGCTCTCTGATTGGGCTGGCAGCTCTTGGAGGGGGGTGGGGGGGTTGCAGGCCACCATCCTTAATTGGCCACCACTGGGAATATGCCTGTCTGGGTCCCGCTGCCCACCTAGGTGGGGTCATCTCCCACTCTCAGCCCTGGTGACAGAACTGTTACCGCTCCAGTAAAATTCAGCCCATTTCAGGCCAATGACCTTTCATTGGAACTGCTTTGATGAAAGGCCATCAACCTAAAACATTCATTATGTTCCTCTTTTTACTGAGGCTGCCGGACCTGATGAGTATTTCCAGCATTTTCTGTTGTTATTTTATGATAAAGCATATTACCTTGTCATACCTTAGGCTGACAAGTGGCAAGTAACATTTGTGCCACACAAGTGCCAGGCAATGACCATTTCCAACAAGAGAGAATCTAACCATCGCCCCTTGACATTCGCTGGCATTACCATCACTGAATCCCCCACTATCAACATCCTGGGGGTTACCATTGACCAGAAGCTGAATTGGACTAGCCATATAAATACTGTCCCTACAAGTGCAGGTCAGAGGCTAGGAATCTTGTGATGATTAACTCACTTCCTGACTCCCCAAAGCCAGTCCACCATCTACAAGGCACAAGTTAGAAGTGTGGTGGAATACTCCCCACTTGCCTGGATGATGCATCTCCAGCAATACTTGAGACCTCAACACTATCCAGGACAAAGCAGCCTGCTTGATTGGCACCCCATCCACAAACATTCACTCCCTCCACCACCAACACACAGTAGCAGCAGTGTGTACCATCGACAAGATGCTTTGCAGGAACTCACCAGGGCTCCTTACAAAGCACCTTCCAAACCCACGATTGCTACCATCTAGAAGGACAAGGGCAGCAGGTACATGGGAACACCACCACCTGCAAGTCCCCCTCCAAGCCACACACCATCCCGACTTGGGAATATATCACTGTTCCTTCTCTGTCGGGTCAAAATCCTGGAACTCCCTCCCTAACAGCATTGTGGGTGTACCTACACCATAGGGACTGCAGCGGTTCAAGAAGGCAGCTCACCACCACCTTCTCAAGGGCAAATAGGGATGGGCAATAAATGCTGGCTCAGCCAGCGACACCCACATCCTTTAAATGAATAAAACCAATGATCACATTGTTGCTTGTGGGAGCTTGCTGTGTGCAGATTGGCTGCTGATTTTCCTCACGTAACAGTGACAACACCTCAAAATGATTTCATTGCCTGTATGGTCTTTTAAGATTCCCTGAAGTTGTGAAAGCTGCTATATAAATACATGTGTCTCCTTCTGTCTTTCTAACCATAACTCTTTCTCAAGAGAGAGAGAGAGAAAGCAAGAGAGGGGGAGCAGGTCTTGGACTGTTGCCATCTGAGTGGCTTGTATCCTTGAACCGCTATGAGTGTGAGGGGACATTTACTTCCCCTGGTCCCAAGCAGGTCTCAAGTTGAACATTAACTGGAAAAAACTGGGTAAGGAACAGAAACCTGTCATTTATAACCTTGCCCTAAACTCTTAGGCCTGAGTTTCCGGCTCAGCAGACAGTCTCAATCAGCCGGGAAATGGACAACAGGCCGCGATCAGCCCCCGACTGTGACTTCACGCTGCCTGGCCAACTAATGGCCAGCGTGAAAGGGTCAGCGCTGCTGGGGTGGGGGTGGGGAGGAGGGCGGGCGATGATGTCATCGCGGGCGCTGGCCAGCGCTGAGAGAAGGCCCCCAGAAGGCAGAGAGCTGCCTCAGGGAGCTGAAGACTCAAAACAGCAAAAATAAAGGTCTCAAAAGCTGGGGGAAAATAAAAGTGCCCTCGCATCATAATCGGTTACCTGAAAATTTAGCTGATGAAAATGCTGTCCGCAGAAATTTACTTATGTTTAATTTCATCACGGAAATCTCGACCCGCCTGTGGATGATGTTTGGCAAAAAATACGCAGGCCGCCTGACCAACTCGCCCGTCCACCAATTTGGACGGGCTTGGTAAAATGACAGACAATTGCGCTGTTAATGGGTTTAATTGCCCTCTTAATTGTCGGTGGGCGCACCTCTGACTCCTGTGGGTGACAGCCGACTGAAATATCGCGCGAGCGTGGGATGTCACCCCACATCGTCTCGCGTGATTTCACGCCTGATTGGCTCAGGCACGCGTCAGACACCCTGCGTTCAAGGAAGTACATCTATTTGTACTTTAGGCAAGGTGCAAGTGTGAAACCTCTGCTTAATCGAAGCTGATGCTTCAATCGTTAATCCGAGTGGATTGTGGCTCCTTTGAGGTTTCACTCTCCGTGCACCCAGGCTGGGCAGACCCCGGGCTGTAATTAGACATGAACTTCGAGGAATGCCTCTGCCTGGTTTTGGATGAACCTCCTGGCAGCTCTCCAATTGCACTTCCAGCTGGTCATTCTCCAGCTTAGCCAGTGAGTGTGGACAGGCTATTCAGCTTTGATGGGAATGCAGCTGAGCCCCGGCCTGTTTGTGCCCAAAATCAGAGTTCCACGCTGAATCAATCGTTTGGATTTTCCTCCTGGAAGTGGGTGGGACCTCAGCCTGACCCATTTTCCTGGATTGAGTTTATGGGTCACACAAGGTGAGGTTGCGTTGAGATTCCTGCCACCAGGGGACAGCCTGTCGAAACTGAGGGATAATCCGGTGGTGCTGCAGAGATTCGCCAAGAGGCCTCCAGTACTTTGAAGGGGTAGAGGAGCCCCTAATAAAGGAGCTGTAGGCACGAAGACCCATTGGAACAGACTAGACAGAGATTAGGCACCCCCTCCATTCCCACTGCTATCAAGGATCAATCAACATCTTCCACCAGGTGAGTGACAGTAACTGGGGTGGGCAGAAGGGAAATAGGAAAGGAGGCTCCAGATTCTGGCCTCTACCCCTCCCCTCCCGGTATTTACTTACACTGGGCAGGGAAGGGGCAGTCAGTAGCAGATCCAGTGAGAATGTAGGAGGGAGATTGAGGTGTTGCTGGGCCTTAGCTCTTCACCTTGCATCCATTTTCACAGATACCCTGCCCAATTTCGACGGGATACTAAAGGACAATCCAGCCCACTGGGTAGCGATCAGGAGTCAGAAAGTCTGGGGTTTCTGCAAGCTCTGGGTGCAGAGGTCAATGCTACCACTCAACCCCTGGCTGACATCAGCTAACTTGGCACAGAATAATTTTGACTTCTGGCCAGCCATCTGTCAAAGAGGCCACCATGCTTGTAAGGCCCAAACCTTTGAATTCTGAAAGGAAGGTGTGGGGGCCAAAGATGGGCCACTCTTTGCCCTCAGGAACATTGGCTGGATGGGACATTAACACATTAAAATCTATTTCCCACTTCCTGGATGCTCCCAATAATTTATTCATATTGCAACATATGTCTGTGTCATAAAAGCAAGATGCTGGAGATCTGAAATAAAAATGGAAAGTTCTGGAAAAATTCAGCAGGTCTGGCAGCGTCTGTGGAGAGAAACAGAGTTGATGCTTCATGTCCAATATGACTCTCCTTCAGTTCCAGAGATTTATTATATCTGTGCCACCCTTACAGGAGGGAGATGGAGTAGGAGGATTGTTCAATCAAGGCCACTGATTTTAGTAGTTATAAATATAAGCCTGTTGCCAAATATGAAGCATTTTTAAAATTCATTTACAGGATGTGGATGTCACTAGTTCAGCCAGTATTTATTGCCCAACCCAAATTGCTCTTGTTCAGAGGGCATTTAAGAGTCAACCACATCGCTGTGGGTCTGGAGTCACATGTAGGTCAGACCGGGTAAGGATGGCAGATTTCCTTCCCTAAAGGACATTAATGAACCAGATGGGTTTTTATGACAATTGACAATGGTTTTGTAGTCATCATTAGACTTTTAATTCCAGATTTCTTGTTGAATTCAAATTTCACCATCTGCCATGGTAGGATTCAAACCTGGGCCCCCAGAGCATTTCCCTGGATCTCATGGAATATGAATCCAGTGACAATATCACTGTGCCACTGCCTCCCTATACACCATGGACTGCAGTGGTTCAGGAAGGTTGTTCACCACCACCTTCTCAAGAGCAAGTAGGAATGGGCAATAAATGCTGGCCTTGCTGATGACTCTCATATCCCAGGAAATAATCAAAAAGAAGACTGATGTTGTTTTTCAGAATGGTTTCTAGAAACCACTGATGATCCATACATAGCCTTCTGAACCTTCTATACTCAGCCTGGTTCTCCATTGTATTAGCCACCTGACATCTGTCGTAGGCACACTTTCTCTTCTTTATCTTCACCTCTATCTTTCCTGTCATCCAGGGAAGTCTGGATTTGTTTGCCCTACCTTTCCCCTTCAAGGGAAAGGCACATTGACTGTGCCTGAATTATCCCTTCCTTGAAGGTAGCCCATTGTTCAGCTACTATTTCTCCTGCTAACCTTTGATTCCATTTTATTCAGCCCAGATCTATTCATACCCCATTGAAGTTGGCTTTCCCCCAGTTCATTATTCCCACTCTGGACTGTTCCTTGCCCTTTTCCATAGCTGACCTGTGTCAAGGATTTAACTCAGTCTATGAAATGGTTAAAAATTTAACTCAAAGAAAATGCAGCTAAAGAATTCTTTTGAGAAATTCACACACCTTAATTTCACATAGGCATGTACAGATGCAGAGGCCTTTGAGAACAGATTTTTAAGCCGTGCTTAAGTTGACAACATTGCTCTTGCATTTTAGAGAAACATATTTTGCTTCTCAAGAATCTCTCAGGACAAAGAGGGGTCTAACAGTAAAACACACAATAGCCATGTTATTCAAACACAACAGATATTCTTTATATTACAAAGTTAAATTAACAAGTTAGTCAGATTTTGCAGGAAAATCATTCAGTTGAGACCTTTCCTCATAACTGAGACAAAGACAAGAACATCTATGCTTTATACATTTGATTGTAAATAAGCTAGTTTATTATTTGTTTGAATATCCTACTCTTATTCCTTAAGTAGGTTTGAAGCTTAAATTTACTATATTTATATTAATTAGTTTATCTTGAATTTACGCTCTGTAATAATCAAAACATTACTATAATGTAATTTGAGATTTAAGTTTAAATAAAGTGCTACAAAGTAACCATTACAAAAGTTTGTGGTCTCAGTCTGTAAACCTCATGAACCCTAACTCTTCTAGAATTCTTAATTATAGGGTGTAAGTTCTGGGAGAGGTTACTCTCCAATAGGAGAGAGAATTCTACTGTAATGCACCATGTAAGTTTTATTCTGAGATATCTTTGTTTAGTCTAAATACTCCTGGAAGAATGGATATTTTATCTTAGGACCACATTAATAACTAGCATAGCTGTTTACCTCTTATGATGATTTGAAATTCCTTTCAGTTGAGGATTTGAACTAGCAATAAGTTCAGTTGAATAAATTTACCTACTGATGTGGCAGATGGGGGTTGTGGGGGGGGTGGCGGTGGGGTGCAGGTGGGGAGGGTTATAGATAGCAGAACACTAACACCTAAGTTGTTGAATAAATTTACCTACTGGTGTGGCAGATGGGGGCTGTGGGGTGGGGGGGTGGGTGGGGTGGTGAAGGTGGGGAGGGTTATAGATAGCAGAACACTGACACCTAAGCCTTATGATAGATACAGTGTTCACGGTCCCCTCAATGTTCTCCTCCTGACACTTGATCCAGCTGGCCTATTCCCAGGAACCAGGTCTAACAGTGTTTCCTTTCTCATTGGACTGTAAGCATACTGTTGTAGAAAATATTCCTGAATACACTCCGGGAATTTATTCCTCTCTGCCCTTTACAGCACTGCTATCCCAATCTATATTTGGATAACTAAAGTCCCCCATTATAACTACCCTATAATAATTCTTGCACCTCTCTGTAATTTCTTGCAATTTGTTGCCTCTATATCTTTTCCACTAGTTGGTGATCTATAGACTACACTGAGCAATGTAATTGCACCTTTTTTGTTCCTTGGCTGTAGCCAAATAGATTCTGTCTTTTTTTATCTGCTTTTGCTGATGATACAAAGCTAGGTGGGTAGGTAAAGCTGTGAGGAGGACACAGAGAGGCTGCAAAGAGATACAGACAAGTTAAGTGAGTGGAAAAAAGGTGGCAGATGGAGTATCATGTGGGGAAGTGCGGGATTATTCACTTTGGTTATAAGAATCGAAAAGTAGAATATTTTTTAAACGGTGTGAAACTTGTGAATGTTGGTGTTCAGAGATATTAAGTTGTGCTTGTACAAGGAACACAAAGTTAGCATAAAAGCAAAATACTTTGCATGCTGGAGATCTGAAATAATCAGGCACAGCAAGCATTTAGGAAGGCAAATGGCATGTTGGCCTTTATTTAGGAGTACAGGAATAAAGAAGTCTTGCTACAGGGGCTTTGTCGAGACCACACCTGGAATGTTCTGTGCAATTTTGGTCTCCATATTTAAGGAAGGATATACTTGCACTGGGGCAGTACAGTAAAAGCTCACTAGATTGGTCCCTGGGATGAGGGGGTTGTCCTATGTTGAGAGGTTGAATAAATTTGGCCTATACTCTGTGGAGTTTAGAAGAATGAGAGGGACCTTATTGTAACATACAAGATTCTGAGGGGGTAGATACTAAGAGGTTGCTTCCCCTTGTTGGGGAATCTAAAACAAGTGGGCAATTTCAGGATCAGGGGAGGTCATTCAGGACTGAGATGAGAAATTTCTTCATTCAAAGTGTTGGGAATCTTTGGAATTCTGTACCCCAGAGGATTGTGGATGCTCCACAATATTGAGCATATTTAAGTTTGGGATAAACAGACTCTTGGTCTCTCAGGAAATCAAGGAATATAGGGAGAGGGTGGGGTTGAAGTCCAAGATTGGCCATGATGGTATTGCATGGTAGAGGGGACTCAATGAGTCGAATGGTCTACTCCTGCTCCTATCCCTTGTGCTTGCAGGGTTTTAAGAATTTCTTTTCCGAAGTTGGAAAATTCCATCCTTTCTCTGTTATTTCTGATCTACCATACCAAAGGACAGACTTGCTGGCCACAGCTTCCTCAATGGTTCAGTGTGAGGAAGTGCGAGGGTTCCACTTTGGACCAAAGAAATGTAGAGCAGAGTATTTACTAAATGGCGAGAAGCTAGGAACTGTAGAGGAATCGAGAGATCTGGGGGTCCAAATACTAAAATCTAGTGCTCAGGTACAAATAATAATTGAAAAGGCTAATGGAATGTTAGCTTTTATGTTGAGGGATGGAATACCATGGGCCGGAATAATTATATACATTTCTGGTTAGGCCGCATCTGCATGACTACATTCAGTTCTGGGCACCATGCTTCAGGTCGGATATATTAACCTTGGAGACGGGCTGCACACATTCACCAGACTGATACCAGGATAAAAAGGTTAAATTATAAGGATAGATTGCATAGACTAGGTTTGCATTCCTTTGAGTGTATAAGATTAAGGGATGATCTAATAGTAGTGCTTAAGACAGTTAAATGTTTTGATAGGGTACATGGAGAGAGGCTTTGCTGGGAGGAGTGCAGAGCAATGTGGCATAACATTAAACGTAGAGCTCGGTTACTTAGGTTGGTGTCTGGCCACAAAGAGGAGACAGGATTTTTCAGACTGTGGCATCTCCTGCTCCACCACCCAAAGAGCCGGCGGGGATACCTGCTGCCAGCAGCTGTTTAACATTCGGCGGGGTGTTAACTGGTTAAGGGCGAGACTTCCACTTCCATCTGGGGAGGAAGTCCCACCTCTGAGGGCTGCTGCCAATCAGACAGCCGGAGGCTCTGTAATCCCAGCAACACCCAGGTTCGCGGGGTGGTCGCTGCTGGGATTGCAGCCCATCCCCAGAGAAGGGGAGTTCATGGAGGCTGGGCTTTAGCTAAATCCAGGGTATAGACAGGGCAGACCCCAGCCAGGGGAGCGAGGGGGTTAGGGGCTTTGGGGTGGGTTAAAGGGGGTCCCTCCAATAGGCAGAGGGGGTCCGCAAAGAAGTTACCCATGCCTTGCCCAACGCCAAAGCTGCTGGGCTACCCACTCTCCCTGCCATAGGCAAAATAGTGGGGGCGGGAAGTTTGAGGCATTTAATAAGCCACATAAAGTGGCCTCAATAGGCTTGAGGGCGGGTGGGCTGCCCTGTGAGCTGCCCGACACCTCCACCATCCCACAGTAAAATGGGGGACAGGCCAGGGACAGGTGGGTAGGCAGCGGGCAGACCATGCCCTGCATCGTACATGCCCCCAAAACCCCCCCCCAGCTTTCAAACTCACTGACGGGAGACTGGAAAATTCCACCCGCGGATTGGAAATCTGGAACTCTCTCCCCCAAAATCTATTGAGACTAACTCAATCAAAAATTTCAAAACTGAGATTGACAGATTTTGTTAGCAAATGTATTAATAGGTGCAGAACGGAAACACTTAGATAGAGTTAAGATGCACATCAGTCATTACCTGACTGAATGACAGAACAGGCTCGAGGGACTGATTGGCCTCCTCCTGTTCCTTTGTCCCTCACAATTACTGACTATCCCACAAGTTCAGTTATTTTCTTTATAATTCTTAACCTTCAGTTCCATGTTTAATTTTTACTGCATTACAGTGGCACTTCTTTGCCTGACTGGGTTACTAGACAAATGTGCTGTGACTCTGGAGAAATGGAAGGGGATTCACTTCCTGGCTCTGGGTGGAGTTTACTGGGTAAACTCTCAGAAGATGTAGGCTGTGAGGCCAATCACTGCCTTGCTACCTCAACTGCCCCCAACCTCCTTATCTGTCATTGGCCCCTCCTTCCCCACCCACCACATGCAAATGAAGGCAAGGGGCCAGACCACGTTCCTGTCAGATTTTCCTTCCTTCCCCTCCCCATTTCGCTCCAGTTGACCCGCGCGTTCAGAGGTTATGCAATGGAGGAAAAGCACCTTGTGGTGGCTGCCTCCCCCTTTGAGTCGGTCTCAGTGATTTACCTGATGAAGGCTTGGCCTCCCTCCCAAAATCTGGGAACAACTCGAACTCAACTTCCTTTTAAAAATTCTCCTTCCTCCTCCACTTCCTGCAACTTGTAATGGACCACAACGATTTAGTTCAGGAATATTACACCTGTTTTCAAAACAACATGGTGAATGGGGTAATGCCAGTCTCCGTCAGATTGCAGTGTGAAATTCTGAGGTTTCATGCCCAGAAAAATAGATATCCTCACATTGAAAGTTTCTCCCAGAAATCAAAGACTCGGCCATGCAGCCCTTCACATCTGTGCTGCTATTTGTCTCCTTTTGAGTGAACTCGTCTAATCCTCTGACTACCCCGCAACCCCACCCCCCCACCCCACACACCCTCTTCATTATTCCTCTTTTTCAAGCAAGTATCAGCACTACCTGCGTCTTCACTGAAATTGTTCAAATTTCAAACTGAGTCAGTTAAAAAAATTATTTCCGTATCGGGACTGTAATCAGAGCTGTGACAAAACTGTTATAAAGCAACTCTTGTTCACAGACACATCTCTCAGATATAAGACCATAGACCATAAGACAAAGGGGCAGAAATTAGGCCATTCGGCCCATCGAGTCTGCTCCGCCATTCGATCATGTCTGATAAGTTTCTCAACCCCATTCTCCCACCTTCTCCCCGTAACCTTTGATCCCCTTACCAATGAAGAATCTATCTATCTCTGTCTTAAATACACTCAATGACCTGGCCTCCACAGCCTTCTGTGGCAATGAATTTCATAGATTCACCACTCTCTGGCTAAAGAAGTTTCTCCTCTCTGTTCTAAAAGGTCTTCCCTTTACTCTGAGGCTGTGCCCTCAGGTCCTAGTCTCTCCTACTAATGGAAACATCTTCCCCGCGTCCATTCTATTCAGGCCTTTCAGTATTCTGTAAGTTTCAATCAGATCCCCCCTCATCCTTCTAAACTCCATCGAGTATAGACCCAGAGTCCTCCAATGTTCCTCATATGTTAAGCCTTTCATTCCTGAGATCATTTAAATTCCTTCCTGCTTCCTGTCTGCAGGCTTTCCATATTATACCATATAACAGAGAAACACTGGACAAACTACTGACAGAGTCACTGAGGAGAAACATGCCAGCTAAGGGGCTGCACATATTTGGAATTAATCAGCTGGAAGAGGATGATCTATCTACAAGTGAGTATTTGATATTATTCCAGACTCTGGAGGAGATTGAATATCAAGTGAATCCATGATCCATGTGGTCATTTGGACGATGGCAACCAGATTTTGATCCCACTATCCCTGTCAGAACCGAGGCAAACGGGTCCTGATTCTAGGATTCCCGCCCTCATTCCCGTTGCCGGCTGTTTTGAGCAGCGTGGGATAAGAATGCAGGGAGTGAGTCCGCATGCAGTGCTCCCGACTTTGTGGGCTCCATTAAGGGAGTTGACATTTTAGACCTCCACGAGTTTCATTGAGCCAGGCCCATTTTGGTAGGGAAGATGGATCACAATATGGAGAGTCCTAATCTGGAGTCAGAACCTTTTGACAGGTAAGTTCAAAAGGTGTTGCCCACTTCACATGTCACAATGTAATGATAAGTTAAATATATTCTTAATTCAGTGATTTTTGATAGGGCTTTGTTTAGAAAAGGTAAGTGACCACCAAATTGACCAACATTGTGAAAGTGGAAAAGTCTTCAAATGCATTAGAGTATATTATGCACTGAATAAAGTGCTATTCTGCACTAACAGCCTTGAGATTCAGTTTTCACTGTGTCAATTGCACCCTGTACTTTGATTTTTGTTTGATTACTAGGTCAGCCATCTGTTCAGTCTTTGAAGCAGTGCAACAGATGGCCACCTGTTCCATTACTTCAAAGGCTTTAATGCATTCAGCTCTGGAGGCTTTGTTGACAGAGTTGTGTGATGGAATCTCATTATGAATGCCTGACAGAGCTCCAACCCAATAATGGATTCAGCTCAGTGGAGATTGCTGTCAAAGAGACTGTGAAATTTGTTTTGATTGACAATTTTATGAGTTCCTAATAGGATTATGTTTTTTTTTTGAAGAAGTTCTTGAATGGCTGTTTGCTTATTTTGACAGTTTTATGACCGCTTAACAGGATTAAGCTTTTTTAAAATAGTTGAGTTTGAATGAGTGTTTGTTCAATTTGACTGTTTAATGAGCATCTCAAAGACTTCCCAATGTTCTTTTAGGGGTCATGAGTTCTGTCCCTGGGTGAGTGGGTATGGTGGAGGAATGGAGAGATATGAGGGTGCATAGGGGATATAGAGGGATGGGGGGATGTCTTTGGGAACCGAGGTGGGTTTGCTAACCTTCCTGCCTTGGAAATCACCCACCTCTGTTTCCGACCCTCCCCTGCTTCGAAAGACAGTGGCCCTAACTCCAGTCCCCCTTGCAACACCACCATGAGCCAAGCATCGGGACACGAGAAATGGCCTGACTCGCGATTCCCACCTTGAAGATGAAAATCCAGGCCTGAAACTCTGAAAGGACAGGGTGGCACAATGGAGTCCCCCTTTCCTTTCAATTTCATGCACACACAGTTTTCTGCTTCCACCATTTCTGGGCCACCCAGAGCCCATGCAGGCTCTGTCCCGAAGCCATGTTAATGAGGTGACCAAGGGAAATGGGGGCCCCTTCCATTGGAGACTGACTAAAACCCAGTACTGGCTGTTCAAGTATAAACTGCTCACAAGACCGGTGCAGATGGAAGTTTTTAAAATGTTAAAAAGATATGACAGGGCATACACAAAGAAACGATTACCTCTGGTGAGGGAATCAAGAGTGAGGGGGGCATAACCTTAAAATTAGAGCCAGACCATTGATGGGAAAGCACATCTTCGCACAACCATAGTGGAAGGGTAGAACTCTCTCCCTCCAAAAAGGCTGAGGATCAATTGGAAATTTCAATAAAAATCAATATTTGTTTTTTTTATTCTTTCACTGGGTGTCACTGGCTGGGCCAGCATTTATTGCCCACCCCTAATTGCCCTTGAGAAGGTGGTGGTGAGCTGCCTTCTTGAACCACTGCAGTCCATGTGGTGTAGGTACACCCACAGTGCTGTTAGGGAGGGAGTTCCAGGATTTTGGGTAACATGGTATGAAGATTATGCAACCAAAGTTGATAGATGGATTTGACGTGGGGGTCAGCCATAATTGAACGTTGGAGGAGGATAGAGGGACTGAATGGCCTCCTCCAGTTCCTATGCCCTAATGAATGTCAGCAAGTTCTTTGACCATGAAGGACAACACAGTTGGCCTCATCCTGTCCTCATCCATTGTTGCCATGCACAATGCCAAGAGGCATCAATGGAAAATGATCAGGATTGGAGGGAGTGGTGACCAGTCAATTTATCTTTTATCCTGTATGGTTAAGGGGGGAGGCCAAATGCAATGTCCCAGTGGAGCTGAGGGAAAGCAGCACAGACTGGGACGATCCAGTGGGGAGTAGATGAGGTCAGGAGTAGCAGTGGGGTGGGGGGGGGGTGCAGTTGGCAGGTGGGGAGTGTGGAGAGCACTCTGTAAAGGGATACTTTCACTGTCGTTTAAGTGAAAGACAAATTCCTAGGCCTGAACTCGAAATGTTATGAAACCTAATGGGTACCAGTGCATTGATGAAGAGTTTAATATTCACACAGCTCAGCGCGATATAGAGCTCCCAACCCTGCTTCACTTTGCAGCCAAGTACGGCTTGAAAAACCTGACTGCTCTTCTGCTGCAGTGTCCAGGAGCATTGCAGGCTTACAGTGTGGCCAACAAACACGGGGATTATCCAAACAACATGGCGGAGAAGAATGGTTACAGAGACCTCCGACAGTTCATGGATGAATATGTGGTAAGGACTGGAATAAACATGGAGGCAGGCTGATCAGTGATCAACAGCCCCTTTCTCATGTGCATTAAGTGGACTTCAACTTCAGAATACATAGGTGGTGGGGGTTTGGGTCCTAGTGGTGACCAAGGCTTTCTGTGAAGATTGTACGCTCAAAGGGAAAAAAGCCCAAAACTCTCCTAACAACACTGCCTTCTTGTTTTGAATCTTTTTTTTTATATGGAAACAATAACTTAAGAGCACAGAAGGAGGTTGTTCAGCCCGTCATACCTATGCTGGCTCTTTGAACGAGCAGTCATGCTTAGCCCCACATCCACGCTTTTGCCCATAATCCTTAAGTTCCTTATCCTTAACTCCCTGTCCAATCCCCTTTTAAAAATATTCATGGGGCTGAATTTTATGCAGTGACCTCAACTCCCACCATTAAAGTTGGGGGTCAGTCCGCTTGCACTTGGTTGACTGGCCCCTTGGCCATTTTACAGCCGTCGGACTGTCCCCGTTGGGAGAAAGTCCCTCCTCTGAGAGCTGCTGGCCAATCAAATGACCGGTAGCTCTCTTGTCTCAGCAGTGCCGCCAGGAGCAATGGCCACTGCTGGGACTGCAGGCTGCCCCCAAAGAAGAGGAGCTGTGGAGTCCGAACATGCAGGTGATTTTGAGAGTCTCGCTGGGGCCAGGCTGGCAGACCCTGCTGAGGGGCAGGGATCAACAGGGCAGTGCGGGGGAAGGGAAAACTTTGGGGAGGGGGGGGTTACCTTGAGGATGTTTCCAATGGGCACAGGGTTCCCGACCAGGAGGCACCCCCTAGCCTGCCCAAGATGGCACCAGGTTTTACTTGGCAGCCTCGACACTTGGTGCTGGCCTTCCCCAACATGGGAAAATCCCCAGCAATGGTGGCAGGAGGACCTTAAGTGGTCATTAATTGCCCCATAGGTGAGCAGGCCCCCCTCACCCATGGGTAAAATATCCACAAGTTGGTCAAATCCCAGCCACAGAATCAGCTTCCA
This sequence comes from Isurus oxyrinchus, assembly GCA_026770705.1. NCBI lineage: Eukaryota > Metazoa > Chordata > Chondrichthyes > Lamniformes > Lamnidae > Isurus > Isurus oxyrinchus. The sequence continues at coordinate 2,759,109 of JANJGN010000027.1, read as the reverse complement.
CTACCTTTTCAGGTAGAGCATTTCAGATCCAATAACTCAGTGAAAGCGTTCTCCTAATCTCCTCTCTCGTTCTTAACTTTCTTTTGTTCATTCGTGGGAAGTGGGAGTCACTGGCTGGGCCAGCGTTTATTGCCCGCCCCTAATTGCCCTTGTTCAGAGGGCATTTAAGAGTCAAACACATTGCTGTGGGTCTGGAGTCAGACCAGGTAAGGACCGGAATTTGCCAGTCCCTCACACCGGTGGGATTTTCCAGTCACACCCGTGTGAACGGAGATTTCAATGGCTTGCCGGTCCCACTGTAGGGCGCAATCTGGAAGATTCCGGCTACTTTTTCACACACGGGGTAGTGGAAGTTTGGAAGTCTCTCACCCCGAAGAGACCATGGATATGAGGGGCCAACTGAAACTTTCTAGATGGAAATCATTAGATTTTTGTTAAGTAAGGATATCAAAGGACATGGAGCAAAGGCAGGGTAAATGGGATTGAGGTAGCCAGGATCGGAATGAATGAAAGGGCAGGCTCAAAGGGCTGAATGGTTTCCTCCTGTTTCTACTTATTGTCAAGGATGATGTGCTGTGTAAGCAAAGGTGACTTCAAAATATACACTAAATAATTTTGATTCACAGCTTCAGGATTTTGCCCCAGTAACAAATGAAAGGCCAGATTTTAACTCAGGGCAGGGATCGGGGTACCAGGTGGGTCAAAGAGGCAGCAATCTGTTTGCCCTCTCAGCGGCTGCACCCTCTTTAACGTATCCTAATACTGACTCTCACCGAAGCAAGTGGGAATGGCACCACTGTTCACAGGCGGGATTTGATACTCATGGGCTAATGGGCCATTGTCTGGGGGGGGGGCGCCCAGAAACAGTTCCCGCTGTCAGGAATGGTGGGGAGAAACTGGGAGAACAAGAAGCCAGGGAAAGCCCAAGGCAGCCTTATGGGACTAGCAGGATCACTCCTGCATTATGACGTGACTTCACCATTTAATTTAGGCCCACGTACGTTAGTTAGATGAGGAGAGCATGAATACATTGGAACCCCTCCTCCAGCAACGTAACTCCTTACTGCCTACACTGTTCCAGCTGTGGTGGGGGTTGTGAGGAGTGATGGCAGGGTGTGGGGGGGAGGCGTTAAAATCAGGCTGCTAGCTACCTCACTGAAGGAGAAAAAAGCCATTCAGGGAAATCTGGAATGTCTCCAAAAGAATCTAGTCTGCCATTCCAAAGTTGGCCACAGTCTCTTTGCTGTGAGTTGATAGTGCGTTTCAATTTAAAGTATTAATTATGACAAAGACCAAAGAACAAAGAAAAGTCCAGAACAAAAACAGAATTACCTGGAAAAACTCAGCAGGTCTGGCAGCATCGGCGGAGAAGAAAAGAGTTGACGTTTTGAGTCCTCATGACCCTTCGACAGAACTTCTGTCGAAGGGTCATGAGGACTCGAAACGTCAGCTCTTTTCTTCTCCGCCGATGCTGCCAGACCTGCTGAGTTTTTCCAGGTAATTCTGTTTCTGTTTTGGATTTCCAGCATCTGCAGTTTTTTGTTTTTATAAAGAAAAGTACAGCACAGGAACAGGCCCATCGGCCCTCCAAGCCTGCGCCGATCATATTGCCCGTCAAACTAAAACATTTTGCACTTCCGGGGTCCGTATCCCTCTATTCCCATCCTATTCATGTATTTGTCAAGCTGCCTCTTAAACACCACTATCGTACCTGCTTCCACCACCTCCTCTGGCAGCGAATTCCAGACACTCACTACCCTCTGCGTAAAAACTTGCCCCACACATCTCCTCTATAGTTTTCTCCTCTCACCTTAAATCTATGCCCCCTAGTAATTGACTTTTCCACTCTGGGAAAAAGCTGCTGACTATCTACTCTGTCCAGGCCACTCATAATTTTGTAAACTTATATCAAGTCGCCCCTCAATCTCCGTCGCTCTAGTGAGAACAATCCAAGTTTCTCCAAACTCTCCTCATAGCTAATAACCTCCAGACCAGGCAGCATCCTGGTAAACCTCCTCTGCACCCTCTCCAATGCCTCCATATCCTTCTGGTGATGTGGTGACCAGAGTTGTACACAATAACAGGATGTAACAGGCTGTGAGTCTGAATGTTGTTTTCTTGTTCAAGATGTGTGACTATCACAACACTGCTCTTAGTTAATGTTTGTTGCTAGATAAAGGTTGTTTGATACAATGCACTATTTTCACAGTTGCTAAAAATATTAATTAGTCAGAAATTGCCAGGAATTTGCATGTTTAGAACTTTGGTAGGAAGAATAGAGGCATAGACTATTTTCTAAATGGGGAGATAATTCTGAAATCTGGAGTGCAAAGGGACTGGAGAGTCCTAGTCCAGGATTCTCTTAAGGTTAACTTGCAGGTTGAGTCGGTAGTTAGGAAGGCAAATGCAATGTTGGCATTTATTTCGAGAGGACTAGAATATAAAAGCAGGGATGTGCTGCTGAGTCTTTATAAGGCTCTGGTCAGACCACATTTAGAATATTGTGAGCAATTTTGGGCCCCGTATCTCAGGAAGGATGTGCTGGCCCTGGAGAGGGTCCAGAGGAGGTTCACGAGAATGATCTCAGGAATGAAAGGCTTAACATATGAGGAACGTTTGAGGACTCTGGGTCTATACTCGACGGAGTTTAGAAGGATGAGGGGGGATCTGATTGAAACTTACAGAAACTGAAAGGCCTGGATAGAGTGGACGTGGGGAAGATGTTTCCATTAGTAGGAGAGACTAGGACCTGAGGCCACAGCCTCAGAGTAAAGGGAAGACCTTTTAGAACAGAGATGAGGAGAAACTTCTTTAGCCAGAGAGTGGTAAATCTATGGAATTCATTGCCACAGAAGGCTGTGGAGGCCAGGTCATTGAGTGTATTTAAGGCCGAGATAGGTTCTTGATTGGTAAGGGGATCAAAGGTTACGGGGAGAAGGCGGGAGAATGGGGTTGAGAAACTTATCAGCCATGATTGAATGGCGGAGCAGACTCGATGGGCTGAATGGCCTAATTTCTGCTCCAATGTCTTGTGGTCTAATAAGGCATTACCGGCACTTGCCATTATTCATTAGTTTAAACAAATCGAGGTTTTATGTGGAGTATGAAAGAGAAACTATGAGAGAAACCGTAGATTCCTGGGCAGTTTGCACCAATCTGCCATTAACCACACCAAACTAATAGAAGCCTCTTCTCTCAGAGACCTTCTCATTGAAATAAATGAGCATCCTTGTCCCGATTCAGAATATTCTGGGTTTGAGTCCCGGTCCAGGGCGGAATCTTCCACTCCCGCCAGCAGCGGGAATCACGGAAAATGGCGGAGAGCAAGATTTGGCAAGAGGCCAAAAATCAGGTTCGGGAAATTAGTTTGGAATCTTTTTCTCCCGACTTTCATGGCGGGTTAAAGGTGGGTCGAGCGTTCCACAGGGGTATGTCAGGAACCCCATTTGCATCTCATGACTGCTCATTAAAACACCAACCTGCCAGAATCTTGTTTCCCCACCAAATTAAGCCAGCGGGAATTCAGAATGGTCAGCCAGGTTGCTTCTTGGACTTTGAGCTCAGTAAACGCTGCTTTCAGCTTCCTTTCACACTGAGAGACAGCGGCTGCCGGTCACACACACTGCACCACAAGGCTGCGCACAAGGGTGGGGTGAGACTGAGGCAGGACTAATGGGAGGGGGAGTCAAGGAGCAGAGGGGGAGAGTGAATGGCTGTCCGGGTGCCGTTCAAATATGGCGCCTGGATTTGGAGCCTATGAGGTGATGGTGGGATAGGCCACTTCCTGCCCACCCCACCACGAGATTCAACCTGCTCCTGCATATTTAATTAGCTGAACAGTGCAAGATCTCACATGTTCAACCACCCCACCTGCCACGGGAAATCACATTGACTTTCACTCCCGCCACCGAACGTCTCCAGAATGGAAGATTCCACCTACAGAGACCTGAGTACAAGAATCAAGGCTGACAGTCCACTGCAGCACTTAAGGGAGTGCTGCACTGTTCTAGGCGACATCTCTCAGATGAAACATTATATGGAGGCCCTGTCGTCTCACTCAAGTGGACATAAAAGACCCCCATGACACTATATTGAAGAGTTATCCCCGGTGTCCTTGCCAGTATTTACCGCTCAATCAGTCACAGCAGCTCTGTACATGGACTCCAACCATTAAAACCCTGCAGCACAAACCGACCTGAATTAATTGGAGAGGCTGGATTAGAGGACAGAGCACTCGGTCTGGAGAGTTTCCCACAGGCCACATCACCCTAAACTCAGAGCGTCAACTTTTCTAAACCCTTCCCTGGGCTCGGTGTCAATAACGGAGTTTTTAGAGAATGATAGAATTTAGATACAAGAGGAGGCCATTCACCCCTCTATACTGCTTCTCTCTCCTTTAACCCTAGCCTCCCTCCAAGAGCTTTACAAATATATAATTTATATCATACTCCCTTTGAAATGCAGCTCTCATCCCTACCCAACAACATTTGGTGAAAGATCCCACACCCATTAACCTTCAGCTCAAAAACCTTTCCCCTTGATTTTTCCGCTGAGATTCTTTGTTCTAGGTTTCCCATCCACCCATCAAATGGAAACAGTCTTTTACCATTCACTAGTTTCACTACCCCCTTTACTGGCTCCTCCTTTCTCAGTGTCTCTCTCACTCCCCCCTTTACTGGCTGCTCCTATCTCAGTGTCTCTCTCATTCCCCTATTTATTGGCTGCTCCTTTCTGTGTCTCTTTCACTACCCCCTTTACTCAGTTTTAAATTTATTCACAAAATGAAACATTACAGAAGAAAAGCTCCTAACTCTACAACCTACCAGCAATGTCAATAAGTGTTTCTTTATACCTCTTTTGATACCAATAAACTGATTATTAACTCACTGTAACAAAAATAAAAACTTTAAAGGAAACTTATCAAATAGCCATTTGGTATATAGAACTTGAATATTGCTAAAAAAAGAGACATGTCAAAGTTTTCCATCTCGTACTCATCAGGACATCAAATTGTTGTTTTCTCCTTATATTTGGTATTCTTGCAAAGTGTCCTGATGAGTGCAAGGTGAAAAGCTTCGACATGTCTCTTTTTTTCAGCAAAACTTATCAAATTAAAATGTAATTCTCGGTGTCGATGATGCTGTCCAGCACTCCCTGGCACCCACTGGTTGCAGAAGGCTTCAAACATACCAATGGATACCTGTAGCCACTTAACCTTAATTTATACATGGTGAATTCAAATCTAATCATGGCTTTGAATGGGGAATTGGATAATTATCTGAAGAGAAAAACATTTGCAGAGCTAATGAAGCAAACATGGGGGCATGGGTCTAGTTGAGTTGCTATTGCAGGAAGCCAGCACAGACACAAAGGGCTGATTGGCCGCCTTATGTGCTGTAAACATTCTATGAGTTTTGGGAGAATTCAAAACTCGGGTCCGTAAGTACACGATCATTACTCATAAATCCCAAGAGGGAAATAATAAGAGATTTCTTTACTCAGAAAGTGGTTAGGATGTGAAACTCCAGAGGAAATTATTCAGGGAAATAGTTTAGATTTTGTCAAAAGAAAACTGGGCGAATACATGCAATAAATAAGCTGAGGCTGAGCTGAGGCAGCTAGAATGGAAGGAGACTTGTCTGGAGCATCAGAGAGGAATTGGGCTGAATGTTCTGCTTCTGAGCTGCACATTCTGTATAATTCCCAATCTCAATTTTTTATCCGCATCCACCCGTCCCCTCACCCCATTTCCCCACTCTCCCTCTCTGCCTGAGCCTCCGTTGCACAGTCTTCCCATGATGTTGAAATTGAAAGCACTAGCGAAGCGGTACTGAGCAAATTGATGGAGCTGTGGGCTGGCAAGTCTCCGGGTCCCGATGGACTACATCCTAGGGTCTTAAAAGAGGTGGCTAATGAGGTAGTCAATGCGCTGGTGTCAATTTTACAAAATTTTCTGGATTCTGGAAAGGTTCCATCAGACTGGAAAGTAGCAAATATGACCGCTCTATTCAAGAAGGGAGGGAGGCAGAAAACAGGAAACTATAGGCCAGTTAGCCTGACGTCTGTCATGGGGAGGTTGTTAGAATCGATCATTAAGGAGGTTACAGCTGGACACTTAGAAGAGCTCAAGGCAATCGGGAAGGGTCGGCATGGGTTTGTGAAAGGAAAATCATGTTTCACCAATTTATTGGAGTTTTTTGAAGGAGTAACATGTGCAGTGGATAAAGGGGACGCTGTAGACATTCTGTACTTGGAATTCCAGAAGGCATTTGATAAGGTGCCACATCCGAGGTTATTACAGAAAATAAAAGCACATGGTGTGATGGGTAACATATCAGCATGGATAGAGGATTGGCTGGCTGGCAGAAATCAGAGAGTATGCATAAATGGGTCTTTTTCGGATTGGAAGGATGTGACGAGTGGGGTCTCACAGGGGTCTGTGCTGGGGCCTAAACTTTTGAAGATTTATGTCAATGACTTAGATGAGGGGAACGAAGACATAGAAACATAGACACATAGAAACTAGGAGCAGGAGTAGGCCATTCAGCCCTTCGAGCCTGCTCCGCCATTCATTATGATCATGGCTGATCATCCAACTCAACAGCCTGCTCCCGCTTTCTCCCCGTACCCATTGATCCCTTTTGCCCCAAGAGCTATATCTAGCTCCTTCTTGAAAACATACAATGTTTTGGCATCAACTACTTTCTGTGGTAACGAATTCCACAGGCTCACCACTCTCTGGGTGAAGAAATTTCTCCTCATCTCATGGTAACTAAATTTGCAGATGACACAAAAATAAGTAGGAAAGGATGTTGTGAAGAGGACATGAGGAAGTTGCAGATGGTGAAAGATAGATTGAGTGACTGGGCAAATATCTGGCAAATGGAGTTTAACATGGGAAAATGTGAAGTTGTTCACTTTGGCAGGAAGAACAAAAAAGCAGAGTATTACTTAAAGGGAGAACAACTGCAAAATTCTGAGGTGCAGAGGGATCTGGGTGTTCCAGTACATAAATCACAAAAAGTTAGTAAGCATGTACAGCAAGTAATTAAGAAGGCTAATGGAATACTATCCTTTAATATGAGATGAATTGAACATAAAAGTAAGAATGTTATGCTTCAGTTATTCAGGGCATTGGTGAGACTGCACCATGAATACTGTGTGCAGTTTTGGTCTCCTTACTTAAGGAAAGATGTAAATGTGTTGGAGACGGTTCAAAGGGTGTTTACTAGATTGATACCTGGAATGAGTGGGTGGTCTTATGAGGAAAGGTTGGACAGACTGGGCTTGTTTCCACTGGAGTTTAGAAGAGTGAGGGGTGATTTGACTGAAGTATACAAGATCCTGATCGGCCTTGACAAGGTGGATGTGGAAAGGATGTTTCCTCTTGTGAGTGAGTCCAGGACTAGGGGGCAGTGTTTTAACATTAGGGGTCGCCCGTTTGTGGATGAGGAGAAATATTTTCTCAGAGGGCTGTGCGACTTTGGAACTCTCTGCCTCAGAAGGTGGTGGAGGCGGGGTCATTGAATATTTTTAAGGCAGAGGTAGATAGATTCTTGTTAGACAAAGGAATCTAAGGTTATCGGGGGTAGATGGGAATGTGGAATTCAAAACACACACAGATCAGCTATGATCTTATTGAATGGCGGAGCAGGCTCGAGGGACTGAATGATCTACTCCTGTTCCTATTTCTTCTGCCCTTATGATGCCCCTGTCTCTTTTTCTTCCCCTCTTTCTCAAGACCTCATGACCTCCAGCTAAGCCCCAATCCCAGTTTCCAGCTCTACAGTCAGAGCTCTGATGGGTTCAATGATTCCCTGAAAGCTGAATCCTGAGACTGCAGCCTCCCTGCCCACTCTGCTGACCATGCAGCACTGGCTTGTGGTTCCCTGCTCTGATCAGATGGGGTCACCCTCCCCCAAGGCTTTAACAGCAGAGAGAAGTCATGGAGTTTGGGGCGTAATTTCCCTGGACTGTTAGAGGCACAGTTCAGAAAAGGTATCCCTGATTCTGGGAAACTCTCAGACATTCCAGGGGATCCTAGGAATCATGGGTTTTATAATTGCACTACCCCAGTGCTCCCCCTCCAACAGTGTCGTGCTCCCCCAGAGCTCCCCCTCCAACAGCATTGTGTTCCCCCAGTGCTCCCCCTCCAACAGTGCCGTGCCCCACCAGTGCTCCCCCTCCAACAGTGTTGTGCTTCGCCAGTGCTCCCCCTCCAACAGTGCCGTGCCCCACCAGTGCTCCCCCTCCAACAGTGCCGTGCTCCCCCAGAGCTCCCCCTCCAACAGCATTGTGTTCCACCACTGCTCCCCCTCCAACAGTGTCGTGCTCCCCCAGAGCTCCCCCTCCAACAGTGTCGTGCTCCCCCAGAGCTCCCCCTCCAACAGTGTCGTGCTCCCCCAGAGCTCCCCCTCCAACAGCATTGTGTTCCCCCAGAGCTCCCCCTCCAACAGCATTGTGTTCCCCCAGTGCTCCCCCTCCAACAGCATTGTGTTCCCCCAGTGCTCCCCCTCCAACAGTGTTGTGCTTCGCCAGTGCTCCCCCTCCAACAGTGTCGTGCTCCCCCAGAGCTCCCCCTCCAACAGTGTCGTGCTCCACCAGTGCTCCCCCTCCAACAGTGCCGTGCTCCCCCAGTGCTCCCCCTCCAACAGTGTCGTGCTCCCCCAGTGCTCCCCCTCCAACAGTGTCGTGCTCCACCAGTGCTCCCCCTCCAACAGTGCCGTGCTCCCCCAGTGCTCCCCCTCCAACAGTGTCGTGCTCCCCCAGTGCTCCCCCTCCAACAGTGCCGTGCTCCCCCAGTGCTCCCCCTCCAACAGTGTTGTGCTCCACCAGTGCTCCCCCTCCAACAGTGCCGTGCTCCCCCAGTGCTCCCCCTCCAACAGTGCCGTGCTCCCCCAGTGCTCCCCCTCCAACAGTGTCGTGCTCCCCCAGAGCTCCCCCTCCAACAGTGTCGTGCTCCACCAGTGCTCCCCCTCCAACAGTGTCGTGCTCCCCCTGTGCTCCCCCTCCAACAGCATTGTGTTCCCCCAGTGCTCCCCCTCCAACAGTGTTGTGCTTTGCCAGTGCTCCCCCTCCAACAGTGTCGTGCTCCCCCAGAGCTCCCCCTCCAACAGCGTTGTGCTCCCCCAGTGCTGCTCCTCCAGCAGCGTTGCACTCCCCTGGTACTGCCCTGGCAGCATTGCCAGGCTCTCCCAGTGCTGCCCCTCTGACAGCATTGCACTCCCCTAGTGCCACCCCCGCCGATATTGCTATGCTCTCTTAGTGCTGCCCCTCCAACAGCATCGCACTCCCTCACTCCAGCCCTCGAGTGTTAGCCTAAATAGCTGACATGCTGAAGTTTCAGTGGAATGGGCAGCCAACCCTGGTCCTAACCAGTCCCTAGAAATGGTGCCTGAGGGCAGGAATGCGCCGGGGACTGTCTCGACGGCACTGCCCCAAATTTTCTGACTGCCCCACTTTCAACCCCATCAGCAGCGAGTTGGGAAAACTCAGCCCAATCCTCTCTCATCAGATCAGCAGGCAGTGTTGTTTCTGAGACCCCTTTTTCTGTGTGATTCACCCTAATATTTACAGTTACTCTTTACAGGAGACAGCGGATATGCTAAAGACTCACCTTAAAGAGGAGCTGTGTGGGAACATTGATGGGGAAGAGGATGAAGACTTGTATGAGTCCATGGCAACGGTGTCCAAAGATATCTTGATGAAATGCACCTTAAACCCCGGCTGTGATGAGGACATCTATGAGTCGATGATAGAACTGATGCCTCCACAAGGGATTATGGAAAGCACCTGTGAGTGAGAGCAAAATCAGGCTAGTGGGTGCTCGCTGCCAGGGATAAAACTGGGCCAGGCATTCCCAAATCCCAGGCTTAATTACTGATCTGGCCTGGGATTCGGGAATCAGAACCAAAGAAATGGCTAGGATTTGGGAAAGGGGAACAAATAATATATTCTATGGAGACTGATTTGTCGCAGCCCCATGTGAACAAGATGAGATCCCACTCCAGCGGATATACAAAGCCTGATGGCCAAACAGAATATCAGCAGCCACCCTCCCTGCCCGCACATCTGTATGAGCAGCTCTAACCATCTCTGTCTGAGTGGCTGCATCAAGTATTTATCAAAAAGACCTTGCTGCTTTTAGCAAGTGTCTTCTCAGAGGGAAGAATGGCAATTTACTGGTAGGACACTAGTACCAGGGGTGCAACATACACACACACACACACACACACACACAAACTACCTTGAATAACTGGTTTAAATATCTGTGCTTTCCGCAGGCGAGTCGATATTAAAAGTGTAAGTGGATGTATTAGACAGTAACAATAAATCATGCTGTGCCTGTAAGAGGTTTTGGTTTGATTTGAGAGGATAATGTTTCAATAACCTTCGCTTGCAGATGAGCCAATGTCTAAAGTAACTGGAATGGTCCACTCAGCCGCATGTGATCCAGACTCTTTTGGTTCAACAGCAGATTGCATACTAAGAAAATTTCTCCAAGGTGGGTCATGTTTTTCATCTCTGTTCCCTCCTTCATTGCCCGAAAGACACACACTCATACCAGGTACAGTTTGACTTTGGCATTAGCACCTAATGGGTTCATTCATCTCTAGAGAGACCAGACAATGAGTGGAAAGTTTCATAGCCTGCGACAGTTCCGTCCTCACCCACCATCCACCCATGAGGAGGATTGGAAGCCCCAGCTGATGTCTCTGAATCCTCCTTACCCCAGCAGCACCAAATCTAAATGTAGCTAGTACTCTAGGAGATGGGTTAATCCTGGGAATTGCACTTGGAATCTTCCAGGTCTCAGAGCTCAGAGCCACACTGCTTGAAACAACTTTCCATTAAACCAGGAAGTTTGACCCAAGTTTCTTAAGCATTATTTACTTTGTACTTGAACAATTGTTATTGCAGGGAATAGTACCATTCCTGAGGATTGTGAGAGCCCTGGTGAAGTGAGTGAGGAGGGTGTATACGATGTTGTGACGGAAGATGAATATCCTGAAGAGACTGTGAGCAGACCTCCACTTCCTATCCCTCGGCTACAGATTGTTTCCAATGTTGATGACATGAAGCCTTACATTTCTAAAGGTGAGGAGGACAGTGGAGCTTCATACAAATGGAGAGGGCATGTGGCCCATTTTAACTCATCTACCCAGAACATTCCTGCACCAGACCACATTACTGCATCTAGTTGTTTGTTAAATGATTCCAGCATTTCCCCGCTACCAGTCTGCCAGTCCGGGAGTACACATTGTGTGAGGAGAACCTTTCCATAGCAGATGTGAAATTACCGTTCATGTGTCTAACCTGTGTCCCCTTGTCCTCCTCCCAGTTTTATTTAAAGTAATATTGTTGCATTTCTAATAGCCTTATGAATCATATAAACTTCTATAAAAGCAAATCTCAGGCACCTCGTTTCACACTGAAAACCCCAAGTGTCTCCATTTCTTCTCTCATAACAGATCTAAGGCTGAAGATCAGCCTTATGGCTCTTCTCTGCTCTACTTGCTGCACTAGAATGTCAGCATTGTGTCCAGAACTGGACAGTTTTCAAGGTGCAGACTGACCAGAACTGGACACAGTGTTCAAGGTGCAGACTGACCAGAACTGGACACAGTGTTCAAGGTGCAGACTGACCAGAACTGGACACAGTGCTCAAGGTGCAGACTGACCAGAACTGGACACAGTGTTCAAGGTGCAGACTGACCAGAACTGGACACAGTGTTCAAGGTGCAGACTGACCAGAACTGGACCCAGTGTTCAAGGTGCAGACTGACCAGAACTGGACACAGTGCTCAAGGTGCAGACTGACCAGAACTGGACACAGTGCTCAGGGTGCAGACTGACCAGAACTGGACACAGTGCTCAAGGTGCAGACTGACCAGAACTGGACACAGTGCTCAAGGTGCAGACTGACCAGAACTGGACACAGTGTTCAAGGTGCAGACTGACCAGAACTGGACCCAGTGTTCAAGGTGCAGACTGACCAGAACTGGACACAGTGTTCAAGGTGCAGACTGACCAGAACTGGACACAGTGTTCAAGGTGCAGACTGACCAGAACTGGACAAGTGCTCAAGGTGCAGACTGACCAGAACTGGACAAGTGCTCAAGGTGCACACTGACCGGAACTGGACCCAGTGCTCAAGGTGCAGACTGATCAGAACTGGACACAGTGTTCAAGGTGCAGACTGACCAGAACTGGACACAGTGTTCAAGGTGCAGACTGACCAGAACTGGACACAGTGTTCAAGGTGCAGATTGCCCAGAACTGGACACAGTGTTCAAGGTGCAGACTGACCAGAACTGGACACAGTGTTCAAGGTATAGACTGACCAGAACTGGACCCAGTGCTCAAGGTGCAGACTGACCAGAACTGGACCCTGTGCTCAAGGTGCAGACTGACCAGAACTGGACACAGTGCTCAAGGTGCAGACTGACCAGAACTGGACACAGTGCTCAAGGTATAGACTGACCAGAACTGGACACAGTGTTCAAGGTGCAGACTGACCAGAACTGGACACAGTGCTCAAGGTGCAGACTGACCAGAACTGGACCCAGTGCTCAAGGTGCAGACTGACCAGAACTGGACCCAGTGCTCAAGGTGCAGACTGACCAGAACTGGACACAGTGCTCAAGGTGCAGACTGACCAGAACTGGACACAGTGCTCAAGGTGCAGACTGACCAGAACTGGACCCAGTGTTCAAGGTGCAGACTGACCAGAACTGGACACAGTGTTCAAGGTGCAGACTGACCAGAACTGGACACAGTGCTCAAGGTGCAGACTGACCGGAACTGGACACAGTGTTCAAGGTGCAGACTGACCAGAACTGGACACAGTGTTCAAGGTGCAGACTGACCGGAACTGGACACAGTGTTCAAGGTGCAGACTGACCAGAACTGGACACAGTTTTCAAGGTGCAGACTGACCAGAACTGGACACAGTGCTCAAGGTGCAGACTGACCAGAACTGGACACAGTGCTCAGGGTGCAGACTGACCAGAACTGGACACAGTGTTCAAGGTGCAGACTGACCAGAACTGGACACAGTGTTCACATTGCAGACTGACCAGAACTGGACACAGTGTTCAAGGTGCAGACTGACCAGAACTGGACACAGTGCTCAGGGTGCAGACTGACCAGAACTGGACACAGTGTTCAAGGTGCAGACTGACCAGAACTGGACACAGTGTTCAAGGTGCAGACTGACCAGAACTGGACACAGTTTTCAAGGTGCAGACTGACCAGAACTGGACACAGTGTTCAAGGTGCAGACTGACCAGAACTGGACACAGTGTTCAAGGTGCAGACTGACCAGAACTGGACACAGTGTTCAAGGTGCAGATTGCCCAGAACTGGACACAGTGTTCAAGGTGCAGACTGACCAGTAATGGACACAGTGTTCACATTGCAGACTGACCAGAACTGGACACAGTGTTCAAGGTGCAGACTGACCAGAACTGGACACAGTGTTCAAGGTGCAGATTGCCCAGAACTGGACACAGTGTTCAAGGTGCAGACTGACCAGTAATGGACACAGTGTTCACATTGCAGACTGACCAGAACTGGACACAGTGTTCAAGGTGCAGACTGACCAGAACTGGACACAGTGTTCAAGGTGCAGATTGCCCAGAACTGGACACAGTGTTCAAGGTGCAGACTGACCAGAACTGGACACAGTGTTCAAGGTGCAGACTGACCAGAACTGGACACAGTGCTCAAGATGCAGACTGACCAGAACTGGACACAGTGCTCAAGGTATAGACTGACCAGAACTGGACACAGTGTTCAAGGTGCAGACTGACCGGAACTGGACACAGTGTTCAAGGTGCAGACTGACCAGAACTGGACACAGTGTTCAAGGTGCAGACTGACCAGAACTGGACACAGTGCTCAAGGTATAGACTGACCAGAACTGGACCCAGTGCTCAAGGTGCAGACTGACCAGAACTGGACACAGTGCTCAAGGTGCAGACTGACCAGAACTGGACACAGTGTTCAAGGTGCAGACTGACCAGAACTGGACACAGTGTTCAAGGTGCAGACTGACCAGAACTGGACACAGTGTTCAAGGTGCAGACTGACCAGAACTGGACACAGTGTTCAAGGTGCAGACTGACCAGAACTGGACACAGTGTTCAAGGTGCAGACTGACCAGAACTGGACACAGTGCTCAAGGTATAGACTGACCAGAACTGGACCCAGTGCTCAAGGTGCAGACTGACCAGAACTGGACACAGTGCTCAAGGTGCAGACTGACCAGAACTGGACACAGTGCTCAAGGTGCAGACTGACCAGAACTGGACACAGTGTTCAAGGTGCAGACTGACCAGAACTGGACCCAGTGTTCAAGGTGCAGACTGACCAGAACTGGACACAGTGTTCAAGGTGCAGACTGACCAGAACTGGACACAGTGTTCAAGGTGCAGACTGACCAGAACTGGACACAGTGTTCAAGGTGCAGACTGACCAGAACTGGACACAGTGCTCAAGGTGCAGACTGACCAGAACTGGACACAGTTTTCAAGGTGCAGACTGACCAGAACTGGACACAGTGCTCAAGGTGCAGACTGACCAGAACTGGACACAGTGTTCAAGGTGCAGACTGACCAGAACTGGACACAGTGTTCAAGGTGCAGACTCACTAGAACTGGACACAGTGCTCAAGGTGCAGACTGACCAGAACTGGACACAGTTTTCAAGGTGCAGACTGACCAGAACTGGACACAGTGCTCAAGGTGCAGACTGACCAGAACTGGACACAGTGCTCAAGGTGCAGACTGACCAGAACTGGACACAGTGTTCACATTGCAGACTGACCAGAACTGGACCCAGTGTTCAAGGTGCAGACTGACCAGAACTGGACACAGTGCTCAGGGTGCAGACTGACCAGAACTGGACACAGTGTTCAAGGTGCAGACTGACCAGAACTGGACACAGTGTTCAAGGTGCAAACTGACCATAACTGGACACAGTGTTCAAGGTGCAGACTGACCAGAACTGGACACAGTGTTCAAGGTGCAGACTGACCAGAACTGGACACAGTGTTCAAGGTGCAAACTGACCATAACTGGACACAGTGTTCAAGGTGCAGACTGACCAGAACTGGACACAGTGCTCAGGGTGCAGACTGACCAGAACTGGACACAGTGCTCAAGGTGCAGACTGACCAGAACTGGACACAGTGCTCAAGGTGCAGACTGACCAGAACTGGACACAGTGCTCAAGGTGCAGACTGACCAGAACTGGACACAGTGTTCAAGGTGCAGACTGACCAGAACTGGACACAGTGCTCAAGGTGCAGACTGACCAGAACTGGACACAGTCTCAAGGTGCAGACTGACCAGAACTGAACACAGTGTTCAAGGTGCAGACTGACCAGATCTGGACGCAGTGCTCAAGGTGCAGACTGACCAGAACTGGACACAGTGTTCAAGGTGCAGACTGACCAGAACTGGACCCAGTGTTCACATTGCAGACTGACCAGAACTGGACCCAGTGTTCACATTGCAGACTGACCAGAACTGGACACAGTGTTCAAGGTGCAGACTGACCAGAACTGGACACAGTGTTCAAGGTGCAGACTGACCAGAACTGGACACAGTGCAATAGGTTTGCATTGACCGGAACTCCACACAGTGTTCTATGTGGGCCTGACCAGAGGCTATATAGTTTGCTGAGGACTTCTGATTTATATCCTACTATAGCTGAACATCTTATTGGCCCTGTTGAGTTGCTCATTTCATTGGTTGGAGATGTTGAGTGTTAATCCACTAAAACTCCTAAATCCCTTTCAGTTTTATTGTTGGCTGTTTTAACATTATTCATTGGGTTGGTGTGTAACCCGCTTCTCCCTCCTCCATGTGATTCTATGGGAAGAGTCAGTATTACGGTTCATTTATTATAGTTCTGCTCACAAACAACTTTTGCTCATTTCAGTCTGTAGTTTCTGCTATCACCTGCAATTTGCTTTGAATGTCTGATTCCATGTATTTAATGTAAATTGAAAGGTTGGTTGTCCCAACATGGATCCCCAGGGTGCACAGCAACCATACTTCACCTCAACCTGGCCTTTGGAAGTCTAAGTGCGCAACTGTATAAGGTTTACCACACTCCAATTGGGTTGTCACTTCCTCAAGGTAAGGTGGTTGGTCAGACAATCCATACACCTTCCCATGGCCACAGTGATCATTATATTGTGCTCAAGAGCAAGAATCCTTGTCTTGTCTTTGCTTCTATAGCCAAGTCCAGCTGATGCCAATTGCACCATCTCTACAGCGACACACGAGAGATCAGCTGATTGAATGAGGATCAAACCCAGTCAGTACAAAATTCACCAACTGTTACATTTACCCAGGGAACCAAGTCTCACCATCTTTGTAGAAAATCGGTCTTCATAGATTCTAACAGCTGGAAGTGATGAGTCAAAGCTTGAACCAGAGACCGGAACTGAAGATCAGTACAAACAGGACAAGTCCATTAACCTCAAAAAGATAACACCATTTTATCCAATCCCATCCCTCCTGTGTGACTTCACCCCTTGTTGCTCTATCCTCCCTGCTTCCATGAGAACAAAAGAAATAGGAGGAAGAGTAGGCCATTCAGCCCCTTGAGCCTGCTCTGCCATTTAATGAGGTAATGGCTCATCTGACTGTGGACTTAACTCATTTTCCTGTCTTCCCCGAGCACCAGCCCCACCCCCCCCAATAACCCTTGACTCCATTGCACATCAAATATCTGTTTAATTTGGCTTTGAATATACTCAAAGACCAGTGCTCTCTGGAGTAGAGAATTCTAAAGATGAAGGACTCTCTGAAAGAAGAAATTCCTCCTCATCTCCATTTTAAATGGGAGACCATTTATTTTGAAACTGTGCCCCCCCCTCACCCCCCCTCACCCCCCCTCACCCCAGTCCTAGATTCCCCCACGAGGGGAAACATCCTCTCAGCATCCACCCTGTCAAACGGCCACAGAATCTTCTGGTTGGCGTGTAGGGGCGGGGCCTGCTCCCCGATGTGTAAAATGACACGCGATGATGTCGGGCCTGCGTCTCCATGACTCCGCACGCCATTCCGATCTTCAGTCCGGCGGGCGTGCACCGGAGTCGGCTGCGCACCCGCTGAGCTGTCAAAGGCCTATCAAGGCCATTAATCAACTAACTGAAGCAGTTGTCATGGCTGCCTGACCAAGCTTAAGGCTGGCCGGGGTTGGGGGGAGCGGGGGGGGCGAGGGGGGTGGGGCGCGGGGCGGGGGGGCGGCAGGTGAAGAGCCCAGGCAGCCTTCGCATTTCTCATGGAACCTCATCCACAGGTGGGATGGGATTCCATGAAGGGTTTATAACTTTAATAAAAAATGTTATTAAAACTCATTGACATGGCCCAGCTCATGTGACACTGTCACATGAGGGGACATGTCTGAAGAACTTTTTTAATTTCTTTCTTCAAGTTTTCATAATCAAATTAATCTCCCTGAGGCAGCTCCGTGCCTCGGGGAGATTTCCACGCTCAAATGAATTGGATGAAGTGCCGCCAGAAATCACCCAACTGTTATCCCTGCTGCCAAGCCGGTTTTCCTGATGGTTTGACTGCCAGTGAGTTCACATTCCACCCTCCAGAGCTGATCGGAGTACGTGCAAAAGGATTGATGCCCATCATACCTGTGCTGACTCACTGAAGGAGAATAATCAGTCCCAGTTCCCTGTGGCCCTGCTGTACTCTCCCTTTCAATATTTATCCAATTCCTTTTGAAAATTGCGATTGAATCTGCTTCCACTCGGGGAGTACGTTCCGGATCACAACAACTCACAATGTGAAAACAGTCTTTCTCATCAGCATTCTGGCTCTTTTGCTAATCGTCTTAATTCTGTGCCTCTCTGGTTACCGGCCATTCTGCCCAGTGGAAACAGTTTCTCCTTATTTCCTTTCTACTTCTAAGAACCTGAATGGAAAATGTGTGCATCAACATCTGTGTGGCAACATGGTCACCTGACAGGGCAGCTACTTCCCCTTCTCATTCTGAAGGGATTTGTGAAACGCTGTTGTGTTCATTTGTGAACGACAGTTTTATTTCGGTGAAATATATATCATTTCAATTTCCTGTTTCCGAAAGACTTCTGGTTTGTTTGAACTGCACCAGGGCTTATGTGGGTGCTCAAGAGCAAGATCAATGACCCTTACCCAGAGGGTACAGCACTGTGATAAAGTCAGCCAGTCTATTTTAGTAGTAACTATTTTTAACTTGCTGTTTTTTTTATTACATCACACTGCAAGAGCAGTTTGCATTTTTAACAACAGAGACCCAGGGCAGAAAGGTCAGGGCAGAAGGAGGCCATTTTTTTCTGCACCAGTCCTTTGAACTTGCTTTCCAATTAGTCCCACTCTCCTACTCTTCCCGTTCAGTCCTGCACATCTTTCCTTTTCAAGTATTGATCTACTTCCTTTTTGGAAGTTACCATTGAATCCACTTCTACCACTCTCTCGGGCAGTTTTTTTTAAAGGATTGTCCATGGGAGGTGACTGTTGCTTTAGGACAGCATTTGTTGTCCACCCCTAATTGCTCTTGCGAAGCTGCATTCCAGATCATTAAAATATTCTCCTCACGTTCCCGCTGGTTGTGCTGATCATCTTAAATCTTTGGTTGCTGACCCTCCTGCCATTCGAAACAGGTTCCCCTTAATTGCTCAATGAGTATTTGGACCAACCCCCTGACTCCGACCATAGCTCCCAGCGCTGACTGACATCAGGCCACGGCAAAAATACTTTCATTCTGAGCTCTTGGGTCGGTGCATAACATGAAGGGCCAAGCCACCTACAGCTCGACCAATCTATGTTCCTCTCAAACCTCCTTCCAAATGTTTTCATCTGATATTGTCAACCTAACCTTCTATTCAACGTGGACAAAGTTATGCTGTCTACAATTTGCAATATAGTTCAAAAACAAAACAGGGCTACCCAGATAAGCAGGGGATTGGGACTGATCAGATTGCTCTATAGAGAGTCAGGATGGGTTCAATGGGCCAAATGGCCTCCTTCTGTGCCATAGTGACGCTATAGGCTGAAGTATATGAGGTTCCAGATTCCCTGTCTCCGCAACAAAAAGGTTGGGGAGTTGGGGTGGTGACCGCTCATCGAAAAGAACACGCTCACCTCGCAGCCACATAACTGCCAATTGGCCATTAATAGGCAGGAATTGGAAGTCCTGTCTCAGAGAGCTGCAGGCCAATCAAAGGCCGCCCGCTCTCCAGCGCTTTGGAACAGAGACATGCGGAGTTGGGATTGGGGTTTGGGTAAGTGTTTGGGTGTCTCGTTGGGTGCCAAGCTGACAGGCCCGGACGAGGAGGGTGAAGAAGTTGGAGGTGCTGGGAAGCCATGGGGTGAGGACAACCAGGGGGTGATAAAACCTCGGTGGGGGTGGGGGGGTGGGGTGGGGGGGCCAACCAACTGATGGGTCCAGGGGACTCATTAAGGAGGGACTTCCCCGCCTGCCAGTAGCCTTTGCTAGGAAGTTGCTGAATTGGTGTGAGCCTCTCCTGCTGTCTGTTAAATGCCAGCGGCAGTGGGATAAGACCCTTAGGGTATTAACTGCCCGCTTAAGGGCCTCAATTTGCCCACTCAGAGGCGTGCCACCTCACTGCTGATATAATTTCTGTGAGGGCAGGCTGGTAGGCAGCGGGCAGGCCACACGCTGGATTTAATGAGCCATCCCTGCCTTCAAAACTGCCAGTGGGGGAGTGGAAAATCCAGCCCCGTGACTCTATACGGACTTGTAAACATTACTGCTTTAGTTAGTTGATAAATGACCCACATTATGGTACCCATCAGGTTCTCATTTAATCTAGTTTTTGACATCTACGTTCAAATAGCTTTACACTTATAGTGGCAGTAAAGAGCATTTTATAATTACGTCCAGCCTAATGTTTGACATAACACTTTCGTTGTTAAGAATGCAGAACATACTGTGGTTAAATTCTATTTTATTTCAAATGTATCATATGAAAATTGTAGTGCCTCTAATATAAGGATCTGGCATAGAAAGGGTTAACCTGAGACTGGGTACAGTACCACCCACACAGTGATGTAATGGAACACAGTGATGTAATGGAACACACTAACCGAGTCTACAGGGCAGTATTGTACTGGACAGATATGTGTGGAGAGACAAGCATGGAGACAGCTTCTAGCTTAGATCTTATACTGTATATATGTATATAGTTACAAGTTGTTAATAAACACTTACTGTTAATCTATAGAAGACTCAGAACCTCTTCATGAGGCCTTGTGAATTGCACATGCCTTACAACAGCGCCTAACACCAAATCTTCATGTAACTCTTTTTAAGAAGGACTTCATCGATTTATCAAGACTAACTCAGTTACAGGCCATTCACCTTCAAAAACTGTCAAGCCTCAACTTCAGGTAGTGCACACAGGAAGTCTGAAAATGAACTCAAAACGTACACGGCCACCCAAAACAGGCCTAATGCTAAAATTAATGATTGCATAGGCTCCAGAAATATTTACTGAAGGACATTTCTGATAGCTGTAGTTAGGGGACAAGTTCACAGCGAAATCAAATTTAATATATTTGCACAAAATGAAACAGGTCCTTACTGATTCACTGGAAATTTGTTGCCATTTCACTTGACTAAAACGGTGACCATCGCACGTTTGCTTGATTGGTGGACCAATTATGTATCATTTGTACGATGAAAAGGCAAAAAACACCAAAGATGCTGTGTGCCTGGGGATCGTGTTGTATCTGGCAATGGTGACCACATGGCCAATAACCTGCTGGCACTGATAGTGGAGGCCAGGCATCCCCTCGATCACTACAATGGCCTTTCAAGCTGCTTATGGCAGAGCATCACTAGGAAGAGGTGAACATTGAAAAGAATGTTGATGTTTATATTTCTATTTGCTTCAGTGTTCTGCAATAAAGAGGAGAGGCGAGCAGAGAACCTTTACATTACAGCACTGAAAGCTTCCCCAGGTGGACCTGCTGGCCCAGGTACTTAACCAATAATTCCTCCCACCTCACGTGGCTGGATAAGTTTTTTTTTCTCTATTTAATTGAGAAGCTTCAATGAAGAGCAAAGGCTGCACAGAGTAGAAGGAGAGGTAAGGTGAAGATACCTACCGTGGGTTTAAAACTATTAGATCGTACGATGTAGGCAAGTCAGGAGGAGATGAGGGGTGGCGTTCCACGGTTTGAGACCCTGACCAACAATGGGAGACTGTGAGGAGTCCTGAGGGGCATGTTAACCCCCCTGGAGGTTCAGTTGCCAACGCTCCAGGATTGACCCATCCATGCCCTCCTTCAGGAATTACATCAATTTATCTCCAAGAACTGCTTCAAGCAACAAAGAGAAAAATCATAGGGACCCAAAAAAGTTGCGTGTGATCTTTCTCCCTTTCTTTGAACATTTATTAATCATAAAAACATTGTAGATGGGATAAAAAGAGTGTTTGACCAAACATCGTCCAGCTCGTTCATTTTTTTGCTTTCCGATTGACCCTGGGAAGACAGGGTTCCACGAGGATGAGCATGCCAGTGGCGGGAGTGAGGGGGGAGGGATGGTTGGAGGTGGGAGGGAGCGTGATGGAACCTCCAGGGACATGTCCCACCACGAGTGAGAGCGGGTGACAATCCGGGGAGACGGGAGTCCTTGAAACAGGCCCAGGAGCCTGTAACTTGTACGTTTGTGATCATTTTTATGCAGAGAGATCAATATCAGATCATAAGAAATAGGAGCAGGAGGAGACGACACAGCCTGCTCCATCATTCAATACAAGTGTAGATGATCTTGGTTTTCAACTCCACTTTCCCGCCCACTCCCATATCTCTTAATTCCCCGAGAGACCAAAAATCTGTCTATTCCAGCCTTAAATGTGTTCAACGATGGAGCATTCACAACCCTCTGGGGTAGAGAGTTCCAGAGATTCACAACCCTTTGAGTGAAGAAATTTCTCCACATCTCAGTCCTGAATGACCAGCCCCTTTATCCTGAGACTGTGCCCCCCCCCGTGTTCTAGATTCCTCAGCCTGGAGCTTGGTCCTCGGCACTGTAGCATGTCCAGGGTGGGGCGAGGGTGGTGGAGGCTGTTGCTAGGATCTTTCAGCTGTGCAGGGTGTAGATGTGAGTGGGGAGCCTGGGGGCAATAGTGATCACTCTTTTCTGGATCCCAGAAGATCACTGCAGCTTCCCTGGCCCCAGCCTGAGCATTTTATTTACTTTCCTTAGTGAGCCTCATTGGTTTCTTCTGTTTTTATTTTTTATCTACTTATTTTCATTTATTTTTATTCATTTATTCATTGTTTTATCCACTTTTTATCCCTTTTCTATCCTTTTTCCCCAACCACTCCCCCTTCCCCCAAAAGGGACGTCTGTTACTAGTTCTATGCTGTTCTTTCACAGAGTGCTCACCCTTGTTCTGCTATTCACACATTCTGCTTTCTCACCTCTATGTCTCTATCAGCACCTCCTTTAGCCCTCACCACCACCATTAACACGCCCTTTGTCTCGTGTCCATAACATCTCTGTCAATCTCTGCTTAACCCCACCCATCGCTGGCCTTCTATCCAGCTCCACCTGCTCCACCCCCTTACACAGTAGAAATTCCATCACATTTCTACTTCTCTACAGCTCTGAGGAAGGGTCATACAGACTCGAAAGGTTAACTCTGTTTCCCTGTCCACAGATGCTGTCGGAGCTGAGCTGAGTTTTTCCAGCATTTTCTGTTTTTATCTCATTGGTTCCTCGACAGCTTTGCCTGGTGGGGTGGCTCTGAAGGGGGCCTCACTGAAGAAAGGGTTGAAACGCTCGCTGGGTCCCATGTACATTATTAATGTGGCTCCCAAAGGAGCCTGGGGGGAACCTCAAACATTGGCAAAACCAGTGTTGCTAAAATGGGCAATCAGTGGAGAATTGAGTCACTCCATTTTAACTGCTCGCCCTGCAATTCAAACTCCTGTCAAGGCATTGGGAAGAGTAAAATGGATATGCAGATGAGAATTTGAGCCTGAAACACCAATTGCCTGTTGTGCAGCTCCAGGGGACCACCAGGGCTCCCCTACAGTTTCAGGTTCACCATACTTAGGGTGGTTTGTTCACAACTCATCCCATTAGAATGGGACTGCCCTTATGTGGCATAGACTATTGGATAGGCAAAGCAGGTTGTGAACATGGAGGGAGAGAGAGAGAGAGAGAGAGGAGTGCAGGCTGGAGGGGAGATCAGATAATGTATGACTGTATTGTATGGTTGACTTTACTTGAGTTTGATGGGGTTTTTTTTTCTCCCAGTAATTCCACCACGTTCGAAGCAGGCGCTGTCTAGAGTTCCATCCAGTGACTATGACCCATTTGCAGGGATGAAGACCCCTGGTCAGCGGCAGCTCATCACCTTGCAGGAACAGGTGAAGTTAGGAATGATCACTGTGGATGAAGCTCTCCTGCAGTTTAAGGAGTGGCAACTCAACCAGAAACGCAGATCTGAGTCATTCCGCTACCAGCAGGTATTTCACACTCCAGTCTAAACTGATTAATTACCAACATTAGCAGAACACTCCTCCTCCAATATAATACAAGATGTGGTTTGTTATTGGGGTCAGGGATGGGGGTTTAAATTCCTCTTTTGCATTCATTCACTGGAGCTACAATGAAGTACCTCCAACAGAGCAGAGGATAGGATTGATTGGAGAACAACCATTTGGCCCATCCATGCCCAGACTGTACAGTCCACTCCACTCTGGGCTTTATCCAGTTTACTTATTCTTCCAAAGATCGGTTATGTATGTTTTCTCCCTCTGCTTTAAACATGAACAGGTTAAAACTCTGTACTTTCTGCATTATTTATCTTTTTACATTTAGCTTCACCAGATCCAGCAACCCAAAGACAGAAGCAAAACAACACTGGAAAATTGATCATTTGTTCCATTCCCATAACCGCGTTATAAACAAGTGAAGAGGACACTCAGTAGAGTGCCTACCTACACCACACTGTAATAATTATCACAATTACATAGCTCTTCCTTGAGGCTTCTCCCTGCCTGGTTGATGACTACAAAGCTGACAAAAGAAATCTTTTTGTTAAGAGTTCCCATCTCACTGACGAGGCTTTAGACCCATGCACATCCACAAACCTGCTCTGAAAACCCTGCTCACATTTTGACAGCTGAAACAAGTTCCACCACTGCAGCTGAGGCAGTCCACAACATTCTATAACAAGCAACATTCTTAAAAAAAAGTCAGTTTGCCGTACCTCCCATTGTTAACGGATCCTTTAAAAGATTCCATGTCCTGGATCCACATCTTCACCAAAAACTAATCAGTTCTTCCTTGGACCATACCCAATCTGTTTGCCAAGTTTCATTCAAATCTACGCAGTAGTTTTTGGGATATACTGTTTACAGACAGACTAACAGGGGCAAAAACATAAACTCCGCCCACCATAAAATACATCTTTCACACAACACAAAAATGAAATACTGCGGATGCTGGAAAACTGAAATAAAAACAGAAAACTCTGGAAATACTCAGCATGTTGAGCAGCACTTGTGGAGAGAGAAACAGAGTTAATGTTTCAAGTCGATGACCTTTCATCAGAACTGGGAAAAGTTAGAAATATAATACACAGGCAGGTTTTAAACAGGTAAAAGGGAGAAGGTGGGAAAAAGAACAAAAGGGAAGGACTGTGACATGGTGGAAGATAGGAGAGACTAAATGGCAAGAGAGTTAGTGGCCAAAAGGAGTGGTAATGGGACAAGCAAAGAAACAAAAGATGTGTCTAGAGGAGGTGTGAATGGCAGAATGAGGAGCATCTGCCTCCCAAAAGCAAATGCAAGAAGAAACAAGACCTACAACCAAAACCTACAATGGAAAAGGAAACAAAATGGAGCAGAATCTTTGTTCAGTCCAGAAGGCTGTAAAGTGCCTAATCTAAAGATGAGGTGCTTTTCCTCCAGCTTACGTTGAGCTTCATTTGAACAGTGCAGGAGGGCAGGGACAGTAAGGACAGTGTGAAAGCAAGGTGGAGAGTTAAGGAAACTCAGGGTCAGGTTTGCAGACTGAATGCCGGTTGTCATCTTTCACGTAACTGGGATCTCTAATCAGCCAGCTGGGTTGTTCTCAAGAACACGCTGAATATGTAATTTGCCCCTGGCCAGCCTAACCCACCCCTACCCCAACTGCCAGTCCAGGCCTATCTAGGCTACCTTAGCCTGGCCCAACCCAGCCTAGTTCGGTGCAACCCTGAGCAGAACAGCCTAGCCCAGCAGTGCCAAATGGGCTTTGAAGTCCAGGCAACTAACTGTTGGTTGCATTTATATTGAACATGCATTGGTTTGTCTTTGAATGAATGGACTTACATTTCTTACAGTGTCCTTCACATCCTCAGGACATCCCAAAGCCCCTCTCAGTAACTCCTTCTGAGGTGTTCTTACTACTTTGACTTGTGCAGACTCACAGCCCCTTTGTGTACAGCAAGGTGCCCCATGAAGCAATGAGTCAAATAAGCAGATAACCTGTTTAATAGATATTGATTAAGGGTTAAATATTGGCCAGGATGTTGGGGAGAACTCCTGTGAGGGGGGAAGGCAGCCCTTAGTTTAATGTTTCACCCAAAAGACAGTGCAGCACTCCCTCTTGTGCTCATACCTCTCGAGTGAGAAATGATCCTCTGATGCTCAGGCAGGAATGAAGCACTGACAAACAGAACCTACGTTTATAGTTTTGGAATGGACTGTACATACAGCTGGAGCTGCATTGACGAATAAATTCTAAACGAGGATTGATGTTGGTTGATGCCGATTATCCCAGCAGGAGTTCTTCAGGGAAATGTGCTCAGCTCACCACCTTACAGTGCAGGAGGAGGCCACTCGGCCCATTGAGAATGCACTGGCTCTCTGAAGGAGCATTCTATATAGTCACACACCCCTGCCTTATCCTCATAACGTTGCACATTCTTTCTTTTCAGATAGCAATCCAATTCCCTTTTGAATACCTCCATCAAATCTGCCTCCACCACTCTCTCAGGAATTTTGTTCCACACTCCAACCACCCCCTGTGTGACTCCTAATGCTTCATCATTGACTTTTTTTGCTATCATAAAGTCAGGAGTGTGATATTCCAGAAAGCCAGTTGGTGTAGGATATAACTGGAGCCAATCATTATACACTTTAATAAGCATTTATTTACACACTTTACAAATAAGCACCTCTTAAGCCCTACAAGCACAGTTTCAGTATGTATCTATTTATAGGGGCTCTCAAGTGAATCTCCAGTTAATGCCCACTATCCCCACACAAATAACTACAATTAATATACAATTAACAAGGATAGGGCTGTTTGCAGATGGCTCCCCAGTGTTCAGTTCTATTCACAATTACTCTGAAGTTGCAGCAACACATGCTACACAACAGCAGGACTAATGGATGTACTGCAGCAACTCTCCAAAATGACTTCCACATCATTTCTCTCCGCTGCAACCTCCTGCTACAGAGTGGTGGGGTAGCTTTGTGATTATGCCTGAGGATTGTAATTCACAGAGTGCAGGACTCCAGAAAGAGTCCATTTGGCCCATTGAATCTGCATTCCAACTAGTCCCACTCCCCCACCTTTTCCCTGTAACCTAGCACATTCTTTCTTTTCAGAGAGAAATCCAATTCCCTTTTGAATACCTGGATCAAATCTGCGCCCGCTAGTTTCTGATATGCTGTTGAGTGGGAACTGTTTCTCATTATTTACCCTGTCCATACACCTGGCACCACCCCCCCCCCACCCCCACCCCAGGATCTTGAATACCTCTATCAAGTCTCCTGGCCTTTTCTCCATGGAAAACAGTCCCAATCTCTCCAATCTTTCTTCATAACTACAGTTCTTCATCCCAGGAATCATTCCTGTGAATTTCCTCTGTACTCTTTCCAATGCCTCCACATCCTTCCCCAAGTATGGTGCCCAGAACTGGACGCAGTACTAACTAGTGTCTTATACAAGTTCAACATGACCTCCTTACTCTTGTACTCAATGCCCCTATTAATAAAGCCTAAGATACTATATGCTTTGTTAACTGCTCTCTCAACATGCCCTGCCATCTTCAATGGCCTATATACATATACACCAAAGTCCATATGTTCCTGCGCCTCCTTTAGAGGCCCTCCCTTTCTTTTATACTGTCTCTCCATATTCTTCCTGCCAAAATGAATTACTTCACGCTTCTCGGCATTGAACTTCATCTGCCACTTGTCTGCCAAATCCAACAACTTGTCTATGTCCTTTTGAAATTCAAGACTATCCCCAGCACAGTTGACAACGTTTCCAGTCTTCACATCAGCACAAAGTTTGAAATCATGCCATGAACACCACTGTCCAGTCACTAATATTATATAATAATGTTATATAATATATATAACATTATATCTCATACATAACTTTATATTCTAGATATAAAATATATATAATTTAGAGGCATGAGACAAGACGGCGGGGTAACTTTAATTCAATTAATTAAATAAAATCTGGATTAAAAAGCCACTCTCATTCCCGGTGACCATGAAACTTCCAGACTGACATAAAAGCCATTTCGCTTCACCAATGTCCATTGGGAAAGGAAATCTACCATCCTTACCTGATTTGGCCTATATGTAGCTCCAGACCCCCAGCAATGTGGCTGACTCTCCACTTCTCTCTGAAACAAGCCATTCACTTGTATTCAAGATGGTGGCTCACCATCAACTGAAGGGCAAAAAGGAACGGGTAATAAATGCCAGCCTTCACACCAACACCCACATCCCAAGACTGAATAAAAGACAAAGGGCAAAAACAGAAAATGTTATTGGAGGAGCAACAGTCTTATCTGACCATTAAATCATATTATTTATAATAATATTTGAATAAAAGACAAAGGGCAAAAACAGAAAATGTTATTGGAGGAATAACAGTCTTATCTGACCATTAAATCATATTATTTATAATAATATTCCCACCATATGGAATTTAGTCTCCATAAAAGCATAGGACCTGTGAACTCTTGCATTTACTCAGTGCTCGTTCTCTGGAGGGTGACACAGAGTGACAGAGCAGACAGACCATGAGAAATCTAACAGTATCTTTCTGTGTCAGGAAAACCTGAAGAAGCTGCGGGACAGTATCACACGGAGACAGAACATCAAAGGAAAGTCCAGCAAACATCCAGGTGAGCTCCAGCCACACCTGTCAAACAGCCCGAGAAGCTAAAGCCATTTGAAATAGGCATTTCTCTCTTCTGCCTACCAGGTGGCACAAAGGGTAAATGCACAGCATGGGTGTTAAACCAGGCCAGGAGTCTCAGTTCCATCCATCAGCAGCTTTGATTTCATCTGGGGGCACTAAGTCAGATTGAATTTCCTAGACAGAGTGGGGGAGTCAATCAGAGGTCTGGTATTGTGACCAGTTTTGAACTCTTAAGGTGAAGAAATAGCCAAGGCCATGGAGGAGGTGCAGGAAAGATTGACAGTGACGATCCCAGGGTTTAGAAACGAGGACAATTCTTATAAGAACAAAAAAGTTCTGATCGAGGTTTTCAAAATTATGAATAAAATAAGTCAGGAAACCAATTCCACTCGGCCAGCGAGCTGGTAATAAAAAGGCATAAATTTAAGAACATTACCAAAAAATGAAGAGAGAAGTTGGGGAAAAAAAATCTATGCAGACAGTTGTTCAGCTGTTAGTTATGGGGTATTGATGGCATGGCGATAATGTCACTGCACTCATCATCCAGAGAGCCAGGCTAGTGCCCTCAGGCATTGGGTTCAAATCCCACTGCAGCAGGCAGAATGTTATAGTAAAATCTGGAATTGAAAGCTAGCCTCAGTAATGATGAGCATGACAACTATCATCGATTCTTTTAGGGAAGGAATTCTGCCATCCTTACCTGGTCTGGCCTACATGTGACTCCAGACCCACAGCAATGTGGTTGACTCTTAACTGCCCATCTGAAGTGGCCTGGCAAGACCCTCACTCATTGGGCATGGGCAACACATGCTGGGCTTGCAAGTGATGCCCACGTGAAAGAATAGGAAGATTAAAAACTGTCTAATCAGAAACACTGGTGGAATCAGAATTAACAATATCATTTAAAGAGGCAGTGGATAGATAGTATAAAGAAATAGAAGTTTGCATGTGGATGGTGCTTTCAGAGACCTGGCACATGTGCGATGGGCTGAATGGTGTCAAATTCTATGATGGTAGCTTTATTTATTCCACCTGCTGCCAGTGCCATTGGAGATTGGCTAATGTTTATTTTTAATAACTTGAGAGAAATACTTTTAAGAATTGGTTATATGGCAGCTTATCACATTCCTCAGAAACGTTTCCAGGTGTTTCACACGCAAAAGGTGTAAGTTTACAGCCTTTCCCGCTGGCGGGATTTTCCAGTCCTGCCAAAGTCAATGGACATTAGAACGACTCGCCACATTTTACAGCCCCACCCCCACCATGATGGGTCTGTAAAATTCCGCCCAATGAATTACAGCAGGAACTTTAGCGAAATAATTCTGTGCAGAGCAAGATTGAACGGACGATAATAAGATCAATGGCTAGTTAAGCTGCTGTTGCTTTTTAACATGTTTCTGGTGATATTGGTGGGAGAAAAAATCTTGGCCTAAGACATTGGCAAAAGTTCATACACTTTCCACCAGAGCTAGACTATGGAGCCTGGGTTTAACATCCCAGTCAAAAAGCAATGTAGCACCCCTTCAATAAAACTAGCCTAGTTTATGTGCTTAACCCTGGCGTGAAACTTGAATCCACAATCTGCCGACTCTGGGACCAACACCGATCCAAAATGGCCAGTTTTATTTTCAACATGCAATCACAGGCTGATCACCTGTGGCATTGCTCGGGGTAAGAGAGGTAGTTTGACGTGGATAATTCAGGTCTGCAGCACAGCATGGAAGGACCAAAGGCTAAGTGAAAGTTAATAAAGTGGGCGATCATATAGAAAAGGGTGAGGAGGTACCCCTTAGAGCAGAGCGGAGGACATGAGTGAAGAATGAAAGACCTATGAGGGAGTAAATTTATACACCTGTAGCGAGGCGAGCAGAAAGCATGTGTGATGTGTTGTTCACAAGACATTTAATTCAAGAGAGAAATATCCTGTAGTGCTGTGCACTGTGTGGGGAGGGGGAGGGGCAGATATCGTCGCTGTAAAAACTTACAGGGTTTGCAAACAACATGCAGAAAGAAGGCGAAGTGATTTTTCATTGATTCCTAAAAAATTACAATCTTTACTTCCTCACTGCAGCAAGGCAAATAAATAATATTGTTCCCACTCACAGCAGTGGATGTGTCGGCTGACGAAGAAGCCACTTCCTCTCATCATTACCAAATTTTGACCTTCAACGTGGGCATCATGAACTGTGTATCAAGAGTCATCTGATAGGGCGGAACTTTATGGTCCTCCTGCGATGGGGGTGGGGCTGTAAAATACATCGAGCCATTCAAAAGTCCACTGACTTTGGCGGGACTGTAAAATTCTGCCAGCATAAAATTCTGCCCATAATCTTTTTTCTACACAGGCACATCCACCTCCACCTCACTATTGGACATGGGACTCAGCTGCACATATTCAGCCTAAAACAGGGTTTTATTGAGACCATGCTGTTCCCATCACATTCTGAGATCCACATTCAGTGCCATGCGCCGCCATATGAACACACTCGACCTCTCCCTCCAGCAGCACCGCCATACTCTTTTTCAAAGCTGCGCGTGCCCCCAGTTTCATTTTATTCTTCGTCTCATCCGACGCCTGAACAAGAAACTTTTTCTCTTTCTCTCAAGTGCTAAGGAATGCAAGCTCCAACAACTCATTGACACCAACACCATCCAGAACTCTCCACCACTGCCTGTCCCTCCATCCCCACCCCATCTTCCAATCCCATCAATTCACTATACCCCCTCACCTTCCCCTCTCTGATGCTGAATGTTCAGTGCTCAGCAAAGGACTTCGTTTCATACCCTTACGCCTTCATCTCAATGAATGTCGGGCTCGGCACGATGCTGAACTCTTCTTCCGCTGCTTTCGTCTCCGGGCTCACTTCTTTGGGCAGGATTCCTCTCCCCATTCAACGGATCCTTTTACCCACATCCAATATTCTCCCTCCACCTGGACCTCTTCCTCTGGATTCTTACCTTCTCTTGATCTTTTCATTGAGAACTGACGGCGCGACATTAGTCATCTCAGTTTCTCTGCTCCTCTCACCCATTCTAATCTCTCTCTCTCTCAACTTCCTGCATTCCGTTCTCTCAGGTCCAACCCTAACATTGTCATCAAAACAGCAGGTGTTGCATATTTTGCGTGGGCATGGGGTGGTGCCATAGGTGGGGTTTGAGGAGTAGGGGGTGATGGAGGAGTGGACCAGGGTGTCACGGAGGGAGCGATCCCTACGGAATGCTGCCAGGGGGGGTGAAGGGAAGATGTGTTTGGTGGTGGCATCATGCTGGAGTTGGCGGAAATGGTGGAGGATGATCCTTTGAATGCGGAGGCTGGTGGGGTGATAAGTGAGGACAACTTAGTCTACTGCAATCATTGCTCCCAATGCGGTCTCCTCTACATTGGAGTGACCAAACGCACACTGGGCGATCGCTTTGCAGAACATATTCGGTCTGTCCGCAAGAATGACCCAGACCTCCCTGTCGCTTGCCATTTTAACACTCCACCCTGCTCTCTTGCCCACATGTCCATCCTTGGCCTGCTGCATTGTTCCAGTGAAGCCCAACGCAAACTGGAGGAACAGCACCTCATCTTCCGACTAGGCACTTTACAGCCTTCCGGACTGAATATTGAATTAAACAACTTTAGATCTTGAACATCCTCCTCCATCCCCACCCCCTTTCTGTTTCTTCCCCCTTCCTTTTGTTCTTTCCAATAATTTATATAGATTTTTCTTTTCCCACCTATTTCCATTATTTTTAAATCTATACCTTTCATGCCCTTTTAGTCATATTTCACCCCACCCCCCACTAGAGCTGTACCTTGTGTGTCCCGCCATCCATTCTTAATTAGCACATTCGTTTAGATAATATCACCTCCTTCAACACCTCTTTGTTCTTTTGTCTGTGACATCTTTTGATTATCTGCTCCTATCACTGCTTGCTTGTCCCTACAACCACACCCCCCCACCTTAAACCAGCTTATATTTCATCCCTCTCCTTATATTCACTCAGTTCTGTTGAAGAGTCATGAGGACTCGAAAAGTCAACTCTTTTCTTCTCCACCGATGCTGCCAGACCTACTGAGTTTTTCCAGATAATTCTGTTTTTGTTTTGGATTTCCTGCATCTGCAGTTTTTGTTTTTATCTCTGTGTTTAATTGACTGCCACTCCTCTTCAAGAAATGCCTCCCTTAAAGAAGTTCTGTTCCTCTCTGCAACAGCATTTCCGTATCTCTCTTTTGCCTTGTTCACCTTCATTGCTTTCCATTTCTCTCCTGGTGTTTGACAAGGTGTTTACTAAAACCCGCTTTCACAGCCATATTTCCTTTCTCAGTGACTGTCTCCATCTCTGACATACCACACGTGGATTTCAACTGAAATTCCTCCCCTCGTGTTTCGAACCCACCCAGGATTACAGGTATCTCCGGGACATAAAATGTTTCTCGGACTGCTGGTCCCGTCACATTCTGAGATCCACACTCAGTGCCATGCACCGCCATATGAACACACTTGACCTCTCCCTCCAGCAGCACCACCGCACCCTTTTTCAAAGCTGCGCGTGCCCCCAGTTTCATTTTATTCTTCGTCTCATCCGACGCCTGAACAAGGAACTTTTTCTCTCAAGTGTTAAGGAACGCAAGCTCCAACAACTCATTGACACCAACACCCATCTAGGACCCTCCACCCCTTCCTGTCCCTCCGTCCCCACCCCATCTTCCAATCCCAGCCCCAGCCGTGTATTCACTATACTCCCTGACCTTCCCCTCTCTGACGCTGAACATTCAGTGCCCAGCAAAGGACTTAGTTTCATACCCTTAATCCCTCATCTCAATGAATTTCGGGCTCGGCACGATGCTGAACTCTTCTTCCGCCGCCTTCGTCTCCGGGCTCACTTCTTTGGGCAGGAGTCCTCTCCCCAATCAATAGATCCTTTTACCCACCTCCAATATTCTCCCTCCACCTGGACCTCTCCCTCTGGATTCTTACCTTCTCTTGATCTTTTCATTGAGAACTGACAGCGTGACATTAGTCATCTCAGTTTCTCTGCTCCTCTCACCCATTCTAATCTCTCTCTCTCTCAACTTCCTGCACTCCGTTCTCTCAGGTCCAACCCTAACATTGTCATCAAACCCGCTGACAAGGGTGGTGCTGTTGTTGTCTGGTGCACTGACCTCTACCTCGCAGAGGCTGAGCGTCAACTCGCAGACACTTCCTCCTACCTCTCCCTGGACCATGACCCCACCACTGAACATCAAGCCATTGTTTCCAGGACTGTCAATGACCTCATCTCCTCTGGGGATCTTCCTCCCACAGCTTCCAACCTGATAGTCACCCAACCTCGGACGGCCCGCTTCTACCTCCTACCCAAAATCCACAAACAGAACTGCCCCAGTAGACCGATCGTGTCAGCTTGCTCCTGCCCCACGGAACTCATTTTGCGTTATCTTGACTCCCTTCTCTCTCCCCTTGTCCACTCCCTTCCCACCTACATCCGTGATTCCTCTGACACCTTACGTCACATCAACAATTTCCAGTTCCCTGGCTCCAACCGCTTCCTCTTCACCATGGACGTCCAATCCCTCTACACCTCCATCCCCCACCAGGATGGTCTGAGGGCCCTTAGCTTCTTCCTCGAACAGAGGCCCG
This sequence comes from Isurus oxyrinchus, assembly GCA_026770705.1. Classification (NCBI taxonomy): domain Eukaryota; kingdom Metazoa; phylum Chordata; class Chondrichthyes; order Lamniformes; family Lamnidae; genus Isurus; species Isurus oxyrinchus. The sequence continues at coordinate 2,725,270 of JANJGN010000027.1, read as the reverse complement.
AACAATCCCCATCCACCACTACTCTCCTCCGTCTGGCTGAACTTGTTCTCACGCTGAACAATTTCTCCTTTAACTCCTCTCACTTCCTCCAGATAAAAGGTGTGGCTATGGGTACCCGCATGGGCCCCAGCTATGCCTGTCTCTTTATGGGGTATGTGGAACATTCCTTGTTCCAGTCCTACTCCGGCCCCCTTCCACAACTCTTTCTCCGGTACATCGATGATTACTTCGGTGCTGCTTCATGTTCTCGTTGGGACTTGGAAAAATTTATTAATTTTGCTTCCAATCTCCACCCCTCCATCATTTTCACGTGGTCCATCTCTGACACTTCCCTTCCCTTCCTTGACCTCTCTGTCTCAATCTCTGGTGATAGACTGTCCACCAATATCCATTACAAACCCACCGACTCCCACAGCTACCTCGACTACAGCTCCTCACACCCCGCTTCCTGTAAGGACTCCATCCCATTCTCTCAGTTCCTTTGCCTCCGTTGCATTTGTTCTGATGATGCTACCTTCAAAAACAGTTCCTCTGACATGTCCTCCTTCTTCCTTAACCGAGGTTTTCCACCCACGGTCGTTGACAGGGCCCTCAACTGTGTCCGGCCCATCTCCCGCGCATCCGCCCTCAAGCCTTCTCCTCCCTCCCAGAAACATGATAAGGTCCCCCTTGTCCTCACTTATCACCCACCAGCCTCCGCATTCAAAGGATCATCCTCCACCATTTCCGCCAACTCCAGCATGATGCCACCACCAAACACATCTTCTCGTCACCACCCCCCCCCAGTGGCATTCCATAGGGATCGTTCCCTCCATGACACCCTGGTCCACTCCTCCATCACCCCATACTCCTTATACCCCACCTATGGCACCTCCCCACGCAACCGCAAAATATGCAACACCTGCCCCTTCACTTCCTCTCTCCTCACCGTCCAAGGGCACAAACACTCCTTTCAAGTGAAGCAGCATTTCACTTGCGTTTCCCCCAACTTAGTCTACTGCATTCATTGCTCCCAATGCGGTCTCCTCTACACTGGAGAGACCAAACGCAAACTGAGCGACCGCTTTGCAGAACACCTGTGGTCTGTCCTCAAGATAGACCCAAACCTCCCTGTCGCTTGCCATTTTAACACACCACCCTGCTCTCTTGCCCACATGTCTGTCCTTGACTTGCTGCATTGTTCCAGTGAAGCTCAACACAAACTGGAGGAATAACAACTCATCTTCCGACTAGGCCCTTTACAGCCTTCCGGTCTGAATATTGAGTTCAACAACTTTAGGTCGTGAGATCCCTCCCCCATCCCCACCCCCTTTCTGTTTCTTCCCCCTTCCTTTTGTTTTTTCCAATAATTTATATAGATTTTTCTTTTCCCGCCTATTTCCATTATTTCCACTAGAGCTGTACCTTGTGTGTCCCGCCATCCATTTTTAATTAGCACATTCGTTTAGATAATATCACCAACTTCAACACCTCTTTGTTCTTTTGTCTGTGACATCTTTTGATTATCTGCTCCTATCACTGCTTGCTTATCCCTACAACCACACCCCCCCCCCCACTTCTCTACCCCACACCCCCCCCACCTTATATTTCACCCCTCTCCTATTTTTACTTATTTCTGTTGAAGGGTCATGAGGACTTGAAAGGTCAACTCTTTTCTTCTCTGCAGATGCTGCCAGACTTGCTGAGTTTTTCCAGGTAATTCTGTTTTTGTTAAAGAGCAGACTGTGTTATTCAGCTCAGCAAGGCAATATTAGTTTGTTCAACAAGCCAGAGGCCCATGTCATATGACCCCCACCTCTTCACCAGGCCTTCAGCAAAGGATGTGCATCTATTGTCTGGATTTAGGCTGGGTCTAAAAGACTCAAAGGCAAATTATTTTAGTTGACGGGCAGTATGAGCTGCGCAGGCTTGGAGGGCCGAAGGGCCTGTTCCTGTGCTGTACTTTTCTTTGTTCGTTGTTCTTTGACTGCTAAACATCACAGCCATTATGAGTTGAAAGGAATGTTTGAGGGGCTTTTTGTCTTAGCAGACCCTCTGTCTCCTGGTGGCAAACCTGGATTATCATATGCAAATGACCTTTGTATAATTCTCTTTGAAGTTGGGCTGTGCAGTCCCCCGATGATTGTTAGAGGCTCCTCAGAGGTAACGAGGTGTGACTTTTCCCAAAATTGCAAAGGGGCTTCTTTGTCCTGGGGTCATAGATTCAGCCATTATAAGGATCTTGTTCAGCCTAGGTTCAGTTTTAAAATTTAGAACTAGAAATGAGTATGTGTATACATTTTATAAAAATGTGCACTGTTGAGGTCTTAGTCCCTCACACTTCCATGTTTTACTCATGATTAGAGATAATGGGGCAGGGTCTCTGGTCCACGCACCTGGATTCAGCTCCTCACTACAAGAGGTCCCTCAGGCTCAGCCTTTCTCAGCTGCTTCATCAATGACCTTCCCTCCAACATAAGGTCAGAAGTGGGGATCTTCACTGATGATTGCACAAAGTTCAATAGCCATTCACAATGCCTCAGATACAAACGCAGTTTGTGCCCACATTCAATATACAGGCTTGGGCTGCTAAGTAGCAAGTAACATTCACGCCACACAAGTGCTAGGCAATGACCATCTCCAACAAGAGAGAATCTAACCATCGCCCCTTGATCTTCAAAGGCATTACCATCATTGAATCCCCCACTTTTACCTTCCTGGGAGTTACCATTGACCAGAAACTGAACTGGGCCATCCATACCAGTACTGTGGCAACAAGAACAGGTCAGAGGCTGTGAATTCTGCAGTGAGTAACTCACCTCCTGTGAGTAACTCCCCAAACCTGTCCATCATCTACAAGGCACAAGTTAGGAGTGTAATGGAATACTTTCCACTTTCCCAGATGAGTACAAATCCAATGACATTCAAGAATCTTGACAACATCCAGGACAAAGTAGCCGCTTGATTGGCACCACATCCACAAACATTCACTCCCTCCACCACCAACACACAGTAGCAGTAGAGTGTTCCATCTACAAGATGCACTGCAGGAACTTACCAAGGCTCCTTTGACAACACCTTCCAAACCCATGACCACTACCACTTAGAAGGACAAGGACAGCAGATAGATGGGAACACCACCACCTGGAATTTCCCCTCCAAGTCACTCACCATCCTGACTTGGAAATATGTCGGCCGTTCCTTCACTGTCACTGAGTCAAAATCCTGGAACTCCCTCCCTAACAGCACTGTGGGTGTACCTGCACCACATGGACTGCAACGGTTCAAGAAGGCAGCTCACCACCACCTTCTCAAGGGCAACTAGGGATGGGCAATAAATGCTGGCCTAGCCAGCGAAGCCCACATCCCAAGAACATTTTTTTTTAAAAAAAGGGGCAAATCAGGTTAACATTTCCATAAAGGAATCTTTCTGGTTTTCCATCCATTTAAAGACACCAGGCACAGAGACTTCTTGTTTCTTTAAGTTTGAATGATTATTGGTAGCACACCCTATTTGTAATCGCTTTCTGGACAGACGTTTATAATCTGCCAGTGGAAGGCTGATATCTACTTCAATTTTGTTAATATCTGTTTGATTTTATTTTTAAAGAAAGCATTTTTATGCAGAGGCATTGGCATGGGGGGATCAGCAGCATATAATAAGTGTTTTAAAATGTCACTGTTGTAATTATTCACCAGAATTAGAAATCACACTTCCTGCTCGGCCAAATGACATTTCAGACACTGCGCAATATGGAGTTTATCAAGATAATCCCAGATTCAACCAGCCTTGCCCGTTCCGGGAAGGAATACAGCGGGGCATGTGGAAAACAGGAAGCACGTCTAGCACAGCAAGTATGTCTGCAGAGCCATGGGTCAGATTCTAATGTCAGTCTAACTCCTTGAGCCTTCCTTCCTGAGATAGCAACTAAACTCATCGCACTATCGCTGAGTGGCACAGCACAGAAGGCTGCCATTCGGCCCATCATGCCTGGTGCCCGCGCTTCTCTTTTCATACACCCTCTTTGATTTTCTTATCCTTGTTCTTAAACTCTTCCTTATTTTCCATCAAATTGTTAAACACGTGCGCAAGCTATCCAGCTATTAACCCCACCCCCCTGCTCTTTTCCCCCTCCCCCTGCTATTTTCTGGTCTTTTCAATTGCATCCCCAGCTCTCCTTATTACAGAGAGATGGAAACTTGCAGATGGAAGCGTTAGTTTATCTGTTAGTTTATCTTGCACTTTAAAAAAAAACTGGAGATCAAAACAATGGAAGAAAGGAACAGCGGGTTAGACTGAAAGGTGTGAAACGTGACAGAGGGCATGAGCATCACAAAAGAACTCAAAAGGGAGGTGCACCCAACCGACAGCAACAACTTGCATTCATATAGCACCTTTCACATAGTAAAACGCCCTAAACCAAGGCTAAGATTCATTGGAAAAGTCCAGTTCTGGCACAATTTAACATGGGAACTGCTAGGTTAGGTAAGAGCAAGTTTACCTTCCTGCTCATTTCACGGGGCACTTAACTCTAGAGAGAAAAGTAGATTTCAATTTTTACCTTTCCCTCTAAGCTTAGCCAAAAACACAATCTGTCATAATTCTGTCTTCTTTCCATGGGATAATTTTATTCAGCATCTTAATGTGTAAACAGCAATCTTTTATAGAGGGGCAAAGACAGCTAAACTCTGCAGAACATACAGAAATTTATCTTCTCTCTCCACTTAATTCATACTTGCAATGACTGTCAGTTAACACAACTCAGCGTTCAACCCATGAGCTGTTTTGACAGAGTTAGGGTTTGAGGTATTATTAGTTTTCTTTATCTAAAGCTGCTTTTGTAAATTGTCTCCATTTCTAAATCAGTCTGTCTTCTGTTCCCTCTACTCAGGCAGCCTCAGCAGTCGGTCAAGTACTCGAAGCATCCTGAGTTTAAGCAGTGGAGCAGAGGGGGATAATGAGGTAATCCACAAGTGATGCTACAGGGATTGAAGTAGGGTAATCTGGGTGATGGAGCAGATATGTTCATCTCAGTGTTAAGTGCAATGCCAAGGTCTCAACCAGTCTGGTTCAGCTACAGACAGTTGCCAGGGAAAGCGATAGAGCTAGTTACTAAGGAGCAGACTGCTTGATGGGGACTGAAGGAAATGGTCTCAATTATCCCAACATTTAGTCGAAGAAAATTTTTACCCATCCAGTACTAGATGTCAGACAAGCATTGTGACAGTACAGTGATAGTGAAGGGGGTCAAGCAAGATGGCAATGTTACAGGGAGAAGGCGGCAGAATGGGGTTGAGAAACTTATCAGCCATGATTGAATGGTGGAGCAGACTGGATGGGCCGAATGGCCTAATTTCTGCTCCTATGTCTTATGTCTTATGTCAATGGCTATCATCAACATACATGTGCAACCTGACATTGTAGTTTCAGAATAATATTGACAAAGGTCAGTATACTGCTGAGAAATAGGAGGGGTCCAAGGATAGATTCTTGGGGGGGGGGCACCAGAGGCAGTGGTGCAAGAGCAGGAAGAGAATCCATTGTAGGAGGTTCTTTGGCTACAACTGAATAGAAAAGAATGGAACCAGGTGAGTGCAGTTGCTCCCAGCTGGACGATGAAGTGGACGAGGATGGTGTGGTGATGAAGTGTGCAGACAGGACGAGAAAGATGAGGGGAATAGTTTACTTTTGTCACAGGCACGTAGGATGTTGTTCCTGATTTTGAAGGTCAGAGAGTAAGAAGGTCAAAGAGGGTTTGGACAGGGATTTGGAAGGGCAGACTGTCTGAGAGGGAAGAAATGAAAGAAGGCGCGATGACATGAGAGAGGGGTGTAGGGGAATAAAGTGAAAGTAAAAGGAGATGTGGATGAGAAAGGGGAATCTCCAGTGATGGACTCAGGTCTGCAGCAACAGCCAAATCCCACAAGTGAATGGACAGAGGGAACTCGAGCTATTCAGGTGTGGTTACATGCTGAGTTAAAGCTGCAGGGAGATGGTGGTGTAGTGGTAATGTCCCTGGCCTGACTGTGCTATAGGTCCAGATTAGGTACTCGGGGGGAGTGGGTTGAAATCCCATTATAGCAGCTGGTGGAATTTAAATTCAATTTATAAAATCTGGAATACAAAGCTAGCCTCAGTAATTGTGACCATTTTAAACATTAATGTTTAAGAAAGGAAACCTGCCATCTGTACCTGGTGTGGACTATGTCACTCTCTACGTTAACTGCAATTCTCTGTCCACAGATGCTGTCAGACTGTTTTAATTCAGACTTGCAGCATCCAGAGCATTTTGGAAATGGGGTAATTGAGCTGAGTTGAGGATGAACTATTTCAGGAAGAGGTGCTGACAGCAGTTCTGAAAGGGCAGGGCCTGTACCTGAGGAAGGGGAATTGTTTACTGACATGGAAGTCAGGAAAGATCAGTTTATGAGGAATAATGTGTGCAGGCACATGAGAGCATGAGAAATAGGAGCAAGAATAGGCCATTCAGCCCTTTGACCATGCTCGTCCATTCAACACAATCATGGCTGATCTACCTCAATTCTATTCACCCGTCAGTTGCCCAGGGAGGGGAGTGGGGGGGTGCTGGGGGGAGGGGGAGCTGACAGAGGCTGAGTTTTGGGGTATATATTTCACCTCCACACTCTCAGTAGTCACTGGAAGTGTGAATCATGAATTTGCGTTCTCGCAACACATCCATTTAGTTGAAGGGGTGGAAATGAAGTAGGGTGAAGTGGGGTGAGAGGAGGCTCAGTATAAAACCCCAGCACTGGCCTGTTAGGCCAACAGCCTGTCTCTACGTGTGCTGTGTAAATCACTCAGGGGGGGGCACAATTTTGCTGGAGCGCAGGAACAGAGGAGCAGGATTTCCGCTGGCTTCTCCCAATCTCCTCGCTGGTGCCATGTGCCTGGGATGTCCGCCAGTGTTATGCTGGGGCACCGGGAGAATCCTGCAGAATTCCTAACTAAGTTAGCGTGAAAACGTGCACAATGTAATATCAATAACGCGCGCTGCTTTCCCCATTCTCTCTGCAAATAGTGACGTTGCTTTTTCTCTTTTTCTGTTTTGACCTGATCAAGGACAACGAGCCAGCAGACTGCAGACCCGTGAGTCGGCCTATCAGCCGACACCGACCACCCAGTTTACCGCCTCCTCGAATTCCACCTCGCATGCCACCCAGGTATCTACTCGTGACCTTTAACCACATTGTGCAAAGCAGATGCTTGTGTGCCCTGAACTCCCAACCATTCCTTCCAATCCTCCTGAAGACCGAGGGGTCCCCAGGTCCACTGCACGATCTAACAATCGCTGCTCGACTGTGGTTGTGTTTGTGACTGTCCGCGCTCGCCAGCTCTCCTTGCCGCGCTGGCTCACAGCTCACCGCTTGTGGCTGCCGTTGGCTACGTCGAGGATTGGCTCATCCACCCAAAGGAACGGTTGCTCTCACGAGGTGTCGGAATAGACACGGGCCCTTGGCGGCACGCCAGGAATTTGAAGTTGGGTGGGGGGGGGGGGGTGGGGGTTGAGAGCCAACATAGTTCAGCAACCACAGGGGCGATGGGTGAACGGGACTTGATGCCAGGCAGTGCGTGGGCACGGGAGGTACAGGTAATAGATCTTCGCTTAAACACTGTCACGTCCCTACCAGCACTAACACGGCAAATCTGCTATTTATTTTTCAGGACCCCAACCCAAGCCTCAGCAAAGGTCGCTGCTGCTCCTCCTGTGCCACCTAGAGGTCGATAGTCACAGTTCAGGCACCAGGGATCAGCCCTCACTTCAATAATAAAAAAGTATTTAACAGAACTACCACTTGGAAACAAGAGAATCAAGTTCCAAGTGCAGCTTTTGTGCTAACTGTCTGCTGCAGTTTCCTTTCTGACGGCACAGTCGAGTGTGGTTTTGCTGAGAGTTAACTCACCAATCTATTTATTTGAATGTTGTGCTGTAAATGGTGAGAACTGTCCAAATGTCCGTTCCTAAATGGTAGCTAAATGTCCTGAGTATAAATGTGGTGGAACTCACCCAAAACACAAAGAGATGACCATTTACATAAATCATTCTGTGTGGTTCTTAAACAAGCTGTTTAAAAGAATACACCTCACATTGTTTAAGGCTTGTGATGAATGTTGAGTCAATTTAAATAATAGGTGATGTTTATCTGAATAATTTTGCAAATGCAGTTGGGCAAGTTTCCTACCCACCTCTCTTTTAAGTGCAAAGTTAATCAGACCTCAATCCCACAACTTCAACAGGGAGAAGCAGGAAAACTGTGGGATAGCGTCTCGGTGGAACCACAGCCAGTAATTCTCAGCCTGCCTAGGGATACCTGGGCCTGAATGTTCCGCTCGGCGTGCTGGAGCAGGCCCGACCCACAGTGACATGGGGCAAGTGTCTCGACATCATCGCCCGGCCTCGCAATACTTCATTCAGCAGACGCGCACCAGAGTCAGCCGCGTGCCCGCTGATATTTGAACAGCCTATTAAGGCCATTGAGGAAGTAATTAATGTAATTGTTAACACTGCCCATCCAATCTCACAGTAGGCAGCCAGGCAAAAAAGGCCAAGCGGCCTTTACGCTTTTTAGGAAACCTCATCCACGAGCGGTTTCCTAAAGATTTTATTAATTAAATTTTAAAAATTTCTGAAATATAAAAACATGTCAAGGCCACGGGCCAAGTGCTGGTAAATGGGATTAGGGAGGTAGGTCAGGGGCTTCTCACGTGTCGGTGCAGACTCAATGGGCCGAAGGGCCTCTTCTGCTCTGACACGGTCACATGAGGGGACATGTTTAATTACATTTTTAATCCGTTTATTTATTTATTTCAAAATGCTTCAATCTCCCTGAAAGAGCGCAGGCCACGACTCTCCCAGCTCCCCTCCCCCTCCCCCACCGCCCACACAGGTAGCGCTGGGCACTACCACTCGCGTCTTATACTGGGCAGTCCTCAATTGGCCCGCCTGCGTAAAATGGCGGCGCAGAGCCGCTCATGCGCAGCGGTCAGCGGTCAGCTCTACAACTGCCCCTGCTCACTGATTCAGGCCCTGGAGGCGAAGCATCCCCTCATGTTTAAAACTCCCTCAGCAACAGATTTCAGCAGAGTTGAACAAAGTCACTTTAGAGAGAGAGGTAAGGGTCATCTCCTGACCAACCTGCCCAACCCTCACCCCCCCCCAGGGCTGGGACACTGTCGAGAGGATTCTCGCAACAGCAGCAGCACCAAGACCCTCCTCCCTGAGTGGCTTTGCCTGCTGTAAGGCAGCTGGTGACAGAACAGCACCCTCGGGAGCAGCACCTTTGACAACTTTCAAATTACTTTTATTCAAGGATTTGCACTGAGTCCTGGATCGGGGGTGTCAATCGGTGGGCTGCCTGCCCACGCTCGCTCCCACACTCCCCCCCCACCCCTCACCAACGGGGGGGAAAATTTTTCCCATTGTTTCAATTGCAGAAGCTTTCCTCACTTCACAACTCTTAACCTTGTCCAAATAAACACAAAACATCGAGATAAGAGCAGATCAAAGAAAGAATAACTTATTATATCCTCATAAAGATGTCAATCAATCAAAGCAGACACTTCCCTTTTAGCTGTGTGAACAGACCCCCTGCTGAGTGAGTCCATTAGCGATTCTTGGATCTCAGCCAAACATTCATAATGAGTCAATTTTCCAACTGTAGCAACAGAAACAGATGGCCAAGTATCCTTTTCTCCAGATTTTTAATAGCCCCTGGACTCAGCCTGACTCACAGAAATCCAGCCCTGTGTCTATGCATGAGTCGCTGTGTGCATCTGCATCAGTGTGTGCAAGTGCTAGTGTTTGTACAGAGAATATATGTGTGTGTCAGTGTCTGTGCATGTGTCCATGTGTATTTGTGTGTGTGTGTTAATGTGTCAATGTGCCAGTGTGTATGAAGAGTGTGAGTTTCAGTGTGTGTGTGTGTGTATGTATATATATGTGTGTGGAGAGTGTATTTGTGTGTGTGTGTGTATGTGAGTGTGTGTTAATGTGTCAACATGTGAGTGTGTATGAAGAGTGTGAGTTTCTGTGTGTATGTGTGTGTGTGTGTGTGTGTGTATATATATCAGTGTGTGGATAGTGTATTTGTGTGTTTGTGTGTGTGTGTGTGTATGTGTGTGTATGTGTGTGTATTAATGTGTCAACATGTGAGTGTGTGTTGAGAGTGTGAGTGAGAGCATCAGCATGTGTATGAGTGAGCGTATCAGTGGGTTAGTATGTGTGGAACATGTGAGTGAGTCATTACTGGTCGAGGATGGTTTTGACCTGGGGCTGTAGTGTTGTTTCTGGTTCAGTAATTGGTCAGCACCGGTTGTCGAGGCCCACACATTGGTTAAGAGAGCTGGGGAATGCCCTATCCTCCAAGGAACTGGACACCAACAGAAGGGGAGACAAAGAAAAGCAAAAAAGACGTGGCTGATTTCAACTCAGATTCACTTTTTCCAGCAGTAACTGAATTGTTTAGTAACTGATCCCAATCCATGGCAAGGTTTAAACTCATGCTCTCATCACGTGCGCTAATACACATCCCAGTCCACTGGAGGGTTTACTATAACCTAGATAACTTTTTGCTGTTAAATACAATTGTGTTTGGAAAATGTGAAATGAAGTTCTACGTTTCGAAACTTTACCTTTTGTGAAAGTTGTATGTTTTATCTGTGAACTTGGTGCTTGGTGAGAAGAGGAATTTTAGTTACAACGTAAACCCTCCTCTTCCCCAAACAAAGAGCCTCAGCCTAGCCTTGGACGAACACTTCCAACTGTCTCCATGTGAACTTGCTCTGTTTTCTGCACCAGGCACTATGGCCTCTCTGAGTGAGTTTGCCTCAAGCTGCCTGTGGTCACTTGTCCACTGGAGAGCTGGAATCTCCTGGTGAGGCAGGAGCAAGATATGAGATGGACAGAAGCTCAGAAGATGGATGTGATTGGACAGAAAAGGTTGGACCTGTTCCAGATGCAGGGCAATGGTTGGTTTGAAGAGGCAATCGAGATTCAAAAAGGTCATTTGACGAGTGATGTCGTGGTGAACTCTTGAGGCTGGCCTGGTCAATAATGGTCATCCTTCAAGTCCCACCAACTCCTAACATTTTGTAAAGTAGTAGACTTTTCATAAGTTGAGACCTTGTCAGCCGTCACCTGCAATAATCAAACTAATATTGAAGCTGAGGCCTATCACTGTGCACTTTAACCTTTATTAATTATCTTCCTGTGTGGTCTGAAAGACTCTGACCCTTAACCTTTAAAGTAGAAGGTATTGTGTTTGGTTATTATTCTGTATACCAATATTAAGTGACTATAAAAATACAAATGCATTTTCTGACTCTCTCTGTTTTTTACTCACATAAACGAATGTCACAACCTTAGAAAATTAATTATCGGAACTGAGCAATGCTATTGGTTAGAACATAGGATCATAAGAAACAGGAGCAGGAGTAGGCCAATCAGGATAGCAAACCTGCTTGACTATTCAATAAGATCACAGCAGAACTGATTTTGGGCTTAACTCCAGCCACAACTCTTGACTCCCTTGTAGATCAAAAATCTGTCTCAGTCTTGAACATATCGACCCAGCCTCCTCTGCTCTCTGTGGGGAACAGAATTCCAAACACTAATGAGCCTCTGAGAGAAGAAATCCCTCCTCCGCCCAGTCTTATGGGAGGCTCCTTATTTTTAAACTGTCCTAGATCGCCCCAAGAGATGCCAAGCCCCTGTCAAACCCTCTCAGAATCCAATGGGTATCGGCCCAAACATACCCAAATTTTTCTCAGGAGACAGGGCTTCCCAAACTGGGGGTCGTGACCCCCAATGGGACCAGGTGACGGGATTCTGTGGTCACGGGCTCTGCAGCAGAATGGCTGCCGTGGAACTCTGACTGAGCGTTAACAGCTGTGAGGCCCCTTTAAATATTGGCGTTTTTACAAAATGGTGGGCATGACCTAAATGGCCGCTGCTTGAGGCCTGCTTCAGAAAACCAGCCGACAACTTAAGGTTTTAAAAATACGTGAAGATTTAAAAACTCTCCTCACCTGCCCACCTCACTGGTCTCCCCCATCCCCCACTCTCAAAGCCCCCCACTGCGGGGTAACTACAATTCCAAAGCCTTGAATTGGGGCCCCAGTGGGAAAAAGTTTGGGAAGCCCAGTCACAAGGCAATCCCTTCAGCCCGGGAATCAGCCTGGTGAACCTTCTCTGAACTGTTTCCAATACAAGTACATCCCTCCTTAGGTGGGGAGATCTAAACTGTACACAGTGCTCCAGGTGCGGTCTCACCAATACCCTGTACAGTTGTAGCAAGACTTCCCTACATTTATACTCCAACCTCCTCATAATAAAGACCAACATTCCATTTGCCTTCCTAATAACTTCACACGCCTGCTGAGAACAAGTCATGTGTGGCGTCATGCGCAGGAGAATTGAGAACTTTATTTGCTCTACACTGTAGAACTCTACATAGCACATTCCTGGCAATTTTATTTACTGAGGAATGTTACTGTAGCAAAGCAGAACAGATCAACGTTGGAGATCTGAAATCTCTGCATTGGAGAGGAATGTAAATCAAGATTTATATCTTCCAATTAATAAGAATATCAAGAACCATCTAGGCCCAAAGTGCCCGATCATAGATTTAGGTAGAGCTGAAGAATCCCACCCACTCACAGGCAGAGTTATAGGGCAGGAGGATACCCTTCACCTTAAATTAGGAATATATCGCCGTTCCTTCACTGTCACTGGGTCAAAATCCTGGAACTCCCTAACAGCACTGTGGGTGTACCTACACCACATGGACTGCAGCGGTTCAAGAAGGCAGCTCACCACCACCTTCTCAAGGGTAATTAGAGATGGGTAATAAATGCTGGTCCAGCCAGCGAAGCCCACATCACATGAAAGAATTAAAAATAAATTCTATCTTTGCTGCAGCTGTTGACCATTGGTGAGACCACACGTGAAGTAGTATACACAGTTTTCTCTCCTTACTTAAACAGGGATATGTTTGCATTGGAAGTATGTCAGAGGAGCTTCACTCAGCTAATTCCTAGGATGAAAGGGATTTTCTTATGAGGAAAGATAGAGTATGTTGGGTCTACACTCATTGGAGTTTGGTAGAATGAGAGGTGATCCTATTGAATCTGCTGTCCCATGAAACCTTCTGATCATATACCACTGCATATACCACTAATTGTATACCACTGCATATGCCACTGATCATATATCACTGCATGTACCGCTGATTGTATACCACTGCATATGCCACTGATTGTATACCATTGCATATAACACTGATCATATGCCACTGCATATACCACTAATTGTATACCACTGCATATGCCACTGATCATATATCACTGCATATACCGCTGATTGTATACCACTGCATATGCCACTGATTGTATACCATTGCATATAACACTGATCGTATACCACTGCATATACCACTGCAAATGCCACTGATCGTACACCACTACATATGCCGCTGCATATACCACTGATCATATACCACTCATTATATCACTGATTATATACCACTGCATATGCCACTGATTGTATACCACTGCATATACCACTGATTGTATACCACTACATACACCACTGATCATATATGACTGCATATGCCATTGATTATATACCACTGCATATGGCATTAATTGTATAACACTGCATATACCACTGATTGTATACCACTGCATATAACACTGATCATATACCACTGCATATAACACTGATTGTATACCACTGTATATACTACTGATTGTATACCACTGCATATAACACTGATCATATACCACTGCATATACCACTGATTGTATACCACTGCATATAACACTGATCATATACCACTGCATATAACACTGATTGTATACCACTGTATATACTACTGATTGTATACCACTGCATATAACACTAATCATATACCACTGCAAATACCACTGATTATATAACACTGCATATAACACTGATTGTTAACCAATGCATGTTCCACTGCATATAACACTGATCATATACCACTGCATATATCACTGATTGTATACCACTGCATATACCATTGACTGTGTACCACTGCATATGCCATTGATTGTATACCACTGCATATACCACTGATTGTATACCACTACATATGCTGCTGCATATGCCACTGATCCTATACCACTGCATATATCACTGATTGTATACCACTGCATATAACACTGATTGTATACCACTGCATATACCACTGATTCTATACCACTGCATATACCACTGATCGTGTACCACTATATATGCCACTGATCGTGTACCACTATATATGCCACTGATCGTAAACCACTGCATATACCATTACATATACCACTGATCGTATGCCACTGATCGTATACCACTGCATAACAGGCATAGGTGCCAAGACTTTATGGTTAAGCCAAAATGCTTGTTGAATTGATGATGGTGGGATCTGCTTTCCAGGAAATCTGTGTTCTTCAAATTCTGTCTGCTTGTGACTCCCACACCCCACCAGCCTTCCCCTACCCCACCATTGGTGAACATGTCTTTAGGCATTTAGGTCCTGAGTTCTGGAATTCCCTCACTAAATTTCTCCACCTCCCCACATCTCCCTCCTTTCAGGGCTCCTTCAAATCTGCCAAGCTTTTGTCCACCTGTCCTAACTTCTCCTCTGGCGCAGCATCAATATTCTTTTGATTATACTCATGTTAAACACCTTGGGACACGACTATATTGAAGGCACTATATAAACGCCTTTGCTGCATAAAGATTTTGTTGTTTTTTTTTAAACAAAAATGTGCTCATGATATGAGTGGCATTGGCACAGCTGCAGTTACTGCCTGACTCTGCTCCCCTTGACCCACTGAAGTCCTTGTGCTGAAGGTTCTCCCACACTGGTGGCATGTGGTTATTCTTTTTTACCGGTTCATGAGGTGTGGGAATAGCTGGTAATACCAGCATTTATTATCCACCCCTATACAACTGAGCAGCTGGTCAGGCTGTGTCAGAGGCCGTTAAAAATCAACCTGTAGTCACGTGTAGACCAGACCAAGTAAGGGCAGCAGAATCCCTTCCCCAAAGGACATTAGTGAAGCAGATGGGTCCTTATGACAATCCAACGGATTCTTGGTCATCCTTATTAATGCTAGCTTTTCAATTCCACATTTATTTGGTTAAGTAAATTTGAATTCCCCAGCTGTCATGGTGGAATTTTACCTCAGGTCTCCAAGATGATTAATCCAGGCTGAAAGCGAAATACTGCGAATGCTGGAAATCTGAAATCAAAACAAAATCTGCAGCAAGATCTCAGCAGGTCTGGCAGCATCTGTGGAGCGAGAAACAGAGTTAACGTTTCGAGTCCGTGTGACTCTTCTCCTTTCCATTGCACTCATGTTAAAGGCCCCTTCATTATTGATCCAGGCCTCTGAATTCCCAGCCCAGTAACACAACCACTATACTATGACTGTAGCCCAGACGGTGATTCAGTGATGTATGATTTAAATGCAAGGAGGGTTCCATGATTTTGTCCTCTTTACTGATAAAGTACTTCAGCTGTCGGTGCCTCATCCAGTAAACTCAGTGTTTCTTAATGTTATGTGGAGTGAACTGAATTGGATGGACACTAGTACCTCTGATGGTGGAGGCTTTGGCAGGAGATTGAATAGGGTTGTCCACGCACCATTTCACCTACAGTCCGCATGGAGAGCTTTGTATTTAACAGGAGTTAGGGTGCAAGTATCTCAAAGCTGCAAAATCTGCTTCTCAATGGGAATCTCACTTTACATAATAAACACAATGGAGGGTGAGGAGTAACAGGAGGCTGTATGGGCAGCCTGGAAATCAGACAGCGTCCGATGGGAGTTCGACCAGTACAGAACCCCCCCCAATCCTGCAGCACCTATAGACCCAGGCACACAGTGTCTCAGGAGGTTGTGTTTCTGTCCTGAGCCTCCAGAGGAACCCTGTTTACTGCTACAGCCAGTTCTGAAACCAAGGTCCACAGTTCTCAACTTCTACGTGACAGTTTCATTGCAGGAACCCACAGGGGACTTTGTCATTTCTGCCCCTTTGCTGTCCTTCTTTTACCAAGCAAGTCACCAGTGCCTTCATTCCCAAGGGAAGCACATTTTATGTGTTCTGACAGTGTTCCTGCATAGCTGACTGAGAGGGTTTTATTTAACACTGTCAGATTTCCCCAGAATTTTGAGTCAGTTTATTTGGAGTCCAAATTGTGCGGCTCAAGTGTAAACCCCATAGTATGTGAAGCAGCATTGAAAAGCTAGAAATAGTGGCGATCCATTGAGGCTTGGATGTCCAGATACATGGATCGTTAAGTCATGAACAGTGGGGAAAATAATCATGAAGGCTGATGGATGCGGGCTTTAATATGGAGAGGACTAGAATACAAGGGGGTAGAAGTCAGTCTTCAACTTCACAAAGCCCCGGTTAGACCACACCTGGAGTTACCGTGAGCAGCTCTGGGCACCACACGCTTAGGAAGGAATTTTCTTATTGGTCTGATTTGCTGACAAATCGTCATGGCAACAGGTGTGGAATACTGACACAAATAAAACAAGTAATCATAATTCATAATATAATCATTCATTCAAATAAAGTATAAAATTATAAAAGGATAGCATTATTGAGAACATTTCTGTATACAAGTCATGACAATACGTTGCAAAATACAACATAATTTACAAAATAAAAATAAACGGTCTATTATATTCTCTATTTTGTATTGAAGTCCATAGATCAAAAGTCGTCAGGGTGAGTTCATTAAATTCTCAAATGTTTACATACTTTAATGAGTTTTATAAAGTGCAGAGTGAAGAGTTAACTTTAATAAGAGCATACTGAGCATGGGCAAGAAGCTATGTCACGCAGATGTCACTCACCGAGAGTGGGTGTCTGAGTAGCACCTCAGAGGGCAGCTCTAACTATGTCAGTCTTATTTAACCTTTGTAAATAGTTAGAATGTAAATAAATGTTTTAGAACAAATACTATTGCCTCCAGCGAGATCTCTTCTAGAATAAGAAGCTAAGGAAACCCAAGACAAACCCATGGTAACAGATAAAGTAGAAGGTTGGCCTCTCTCATAGCCTATTCAATCTATACCTGATTTTCAGAACGGTACCTTTTCTCCTTAATTTTATTGCAAATTTAATTTTATATAGGTTTTGGACTGAGTGCAGCATAGATTACCAGAATGTGTCACTCTCATGTCATATACCCATGAATTTATGGAAACAATGAACATTTTTTCATTTAAAAAAAGCATGGCTTTTGGGGGCAATCCACTTTGACCCAAGATGGAGTCTGGGGAGGTCAGGTGACTTGTTGCCAGAAAAAAACCTAACACATGTCTCTGGAAAATCATTAAAATCTAAACACCCGTGGTACAAGTTTCCCTTATAAATGCATTCTGGATACAACATCACTTGTGAGTTCCCTATTGTCTGACATTTACAGAAACTGAAATCCAATGGTTCCCCCAGACTCAGTGTCTGCAAATTCAAAACCGAACAAAGGGCGATATGAAGAAACCAGTTTATCACAGGCAGGTGTGAATGGCCACTATTCATTGTGTAGCAATGGCTTCTAACATTGTATCATCTGTGTGGTCACATGATTGAAACTCACTAGAGATAACACATCTTATTATTCTAAGAACCAGCTGGGGGCAAGTCAGTCTGCAGACTAACAGAACACAAGGAGGGCAATGTTCCAGCAAGACAATCAGTCTTCTCAGGCAGTGAGAGAGGGGTTAATTTGCCTTCACCTGCAAGATTCTTCTCTATAGAAGCTCAGCTGCAACTTCATAAGAAAAACCCAGAGACTTACAATCCCCAAAGAACCACGTGAAATCCGTCAGGCCTGCAACTCTTGCATGTTAAAGGACTACCTTTTGCTATTCAGTTAAAGACATATTATGTATGTTTCATTTCTAGAATTCACCTTTTCTTGTGTGCACGTCTGAGGGAGTGACTGTTCTTATTGCTATTGCATGTACAATTAGGGTGCTGTGTGAGTAAAGTTATTATTTCCTTCTGAATTAAACTTACCAGAAAGCCACAACTGCCAAGGTGGGATTTGAGCCCACACCATTAAAACATTGTCCTGTACCTTGGAATTACTCAGCCACTGACAGTTACCACTCTGCCACCCTCACCCCTTGAGTTGGGAAGCTGTCCAGTACAGAGACTGAGGGAGGAAATCAGTGAAGAGAAAATTCCCATCGTACTTGGGTGGGTGATAGAGAAGCAGGATTTCAAATGAGATGTTACAGAGGTGGAACAAAGCGAAATGATTAAAGAAGAAAAAAATGCTAGAAGAGTAGGGAGAGAGACCAAGGAGTGATTTGGTTACATGAGCCACACCACCACCATGATCTTGGAGAGGCAAGTGGTGAAAGGCATAGCGAGACAGGGGAGGTTTCAATTAGACGGAAGCTGTTATCATCCATCAGCCAGGTTTCTATTAAGGCCATGATGCAATCATTGACAATAAGCATTAGGTTAAGCAACAGCTTTTGTTTGTGAGTGAACAGACATCCTGGTAGGAGATGTGAAGGGGGGGCGGTGACAACTGGGCCAATGCAGAGTCCACAGGGTCATCACTGGAAAGAGTAAGTGGACAAGGAGGAGATTGGCTAGAGCAGCGCCCAGCTGGCATACTGGGTGGCGAGGGCAGCCTGAGAGCAGGATGGGGCAGCTGGCATTGATGCTCATGAGGAGGCAGCAATGAGTGCATTGGTGAACCCTTCAGAGAATGCTAAAAGAGAAATGGAGGAAGCTGTAGGCTAACCCAGGTAGAAATGGACAGCAGGCGCTAAACCTATCTTATTACAGTGGATTAGCTATGGTGACGATGAACAAGATTTAGGGATATTATTAGAATCTGTGCTCAACACATTGAATTAATGCAGCAATGAGCAAACCAATAACACTGCTGAACTCTGGAACTAAAACAGGAATATAGAAGCCAGAGGAAGTCAGGATCAAATACCCTGGAGCTTTGATCAGACCGGATCTTGAGTTCTGGTCACAGAGAAACAAGAATTCAGGCACTGGAAACAGTGCAGATCAGAGCCACAAAGGCTGATCCCAAAGGAAGAAATATTCCATTTGGTATATCATTTTACATGACCTCAGGACATCCCAAAGGGCAATGGAATTCCTTTTGAAATGTTGTCACTGCTGTAATGTAGGAAAAACAGGAACCAATTTCTGCACAGGAAGCTCCTGCAAGCAGCAATGAGATAATGACCAGATAATTATTTTTGTTTAGTGATGTTAATTGAGGGGTAAATATTGACCAGGACACTGGGGAGAACTCCCTTGCCCTTCTTCAAAATAGCACATGGGATATTTTACACCCAAGGCAGAGAAGGCCTCAGTTTAACATCTAAATGCAGACAGCTCCTCCAACTGTGCAGCATTTACTGAGTGCTGCATTGCAGTGCCAGCCTAGATTTTGTACTCAGGTCTCAGGAGTGAGACTTGAATCCACAAGTTTATAGCTCACGGGCAGCAGTGCTACCCGTTGACGCAAGGTTTACAGCAGGTGAATGGCCTCCACCCCTCACCCTCCCACCACCCCTCCCCCCAGTGCAAGTACATTGGGTTTTTTAAATTCATTCTTGTGATGTGGGTGTTGCTGGCTGGGCCAGCATTTATTGCCCATCCCTAACTGGCTTTGAGAACTGAGTGACTTGCTAGGCCATTTCAGAGTCAACCTCATTGCTGTGGGTCTGGAGTCACATGTAGGCCAGACCAGGTAAGGAAAACAGATTTCCCAATAGTGAACCAAATGGGTTTTTTATAACAATCGACAATGGTTTCATGGTCATGTTTAGACTTTTAATTCCAGATTTTTTTTTCATTTAATTCAAATGTCATCCTCTGCCATGTTGTGGAGCATTACCCTGGGTATCTGGATAACAATACCACTGGGCCACCACTTCCCCCTTAGGGAGATAGCTTTTGTTTTAAAACTCTTCATGGTCAGAACATTTAAAAGATTGTCTATTTGCGTAAACAGGTTGGTTTTCAATGTGGCCAGTTGGACAAGTGACTCCCTTCCCACACAGAGCAGGTGAATGGTCTTGTCTCAAAGACCTGAGTTATGAGAAAGATTGGACAAACTTGAGCATTTTGGCCTTCAAAGGAGGCAACAGTGAGGGAATTAGGTTGTGACCTGAGTTAAAAAGCTAGATTCTAATCATTACACAAAATCAGATTGCGATTCAGCCAATGAGGTGGATGCAACTAAATGAAGTATGAAATTCAGACAGGTGACAGGAGTGTCACACAGAGTGACAATCACATCCAGCAATGGACTCCTGCCCATTTCTGGGTAGAGCATTGACAGGAAGCAGGAATCATTCAAAGAAGAATTAGATGTGACGATGGGGAAGTGTTGGGTCCTTTTAGAGGGACGATTTGGAGGATGAGATTAGGTTGGCTGGGAAAAGGTGTGGGATTGAGGGGAGAGTGGGATTGAACGGGCTGGGATAATAAAGGGTGTGGGGATTGGGGGGGGAGAGTGGGATTGGACAGGTTGAGATATTAAAGGGTGTGGGGATTGAGGGGAGAGTGGATTGGACAGGTTGAGATATTAAAGGGTGTGGGGATTGAGGGGAGAGTGGATTGGACAAGCTGGGATATTAAAGGGTGTGGGGATTGAGGGGAGAGTGGGATTGGATAAGCCAGGATATTAAAGGGTGTGGGGATTGAGGGGAGAGTGGATTGAACAGGCTAAAATACTAAAGGGTGTTGGGATTGAGGGGAGAGTGGGATTGGACAAGCTGGGATATTAAAGGGTGTGGGGATTGAGAGGAGAGTGGGATTGGACAAGCTGGGATATTAAAGGGTGTGGGGATTGAGGGGAGAGTGGGATTGGACAGGCTGGGATATTAAAGGGTGTGGGGATTGAGGGGAGAGTGGGATTGTACAGGCTGGGATAATAAAGGGTGTGGGGATTGAGGGGAGAGTGGGATTGGACAGGCTGGGATAATAAAGGGTGTGGGGATTGAGGGGAGAGTGGATTGAACAGGCTGGGATATTAAAGGGTGTGGGGATTGAGGGGAGAGTGGGATTGAACAGGCTGGGATATTATAGAGTATGGGGATTGAGGGGAGAGTGGGATTGGATAAGCCGGGATATTAAAGGGTGTGGGGATTGAGAGGAGAGTGGGCTGGGATATTAAACAGCTTGGGGAGTGAGGAGAGTGGGATTAGACAAGAATGCTCATCTTTGGAGGGATGATCTATGAATAGGCAAATGGCCTTTTTATCTAAATTGATCTCTGCTCCATTTACAGTACATTGGTGATCAGTTCTAACATGAACATGCGTGACATGAGCATTACAGAGTTTGAATAAGATTACTGGGTTTGGGACCACAGATACCTAAATAAGCAGTCGTCTAGTCATAAGTAATTATAAGATGGTTTATTAAGTTTAGTAAGAAATAACAGCTTAGGTGTGATACATTAACTAATTAGACAGGAAAACAAGTATACAGCCTGTAACAGCTTGTGATAACAACATTCTGCTCTCCAGTCAAAGTGTTGGGAAACTCTTCCCTCGATCTCTCGATCTTCCTCCTCCTCCTCCTCTGGTCCACCTCCCATCTGAAGAAGGCACTGCCCCCTACCAGCGCCTCAGCCGCCCTATACCACCAGTATGACACCAGTATATATACCCTTTATGGGGGTTGGTAGCTTACCTAGTGTCAATCACCTATTCTAACTATTCTGACCAATGGACACAGGACAGGTACTCAAAACATCAGGGTGGTTACACCCCACCTTGTGCATCACCCTGCTCGAGGTCAGCTTTTTAGTTTATATCTTGCTGAGAGTCATATCCTGGCTCTTTCTAAACACGTAGATAAGTCAGTTCAAAAAATACCATTCCATCAGCTCAGGAATGTTAACTCTTCTTTCCAGAGAGAGAATCAATGCTGTTTAGCTAACCTCACAAAATGCAGAAAATTCCTGCTTATTAAAGATGCCAATTTCTTGCAACAAGCTCTGCTCTTATTCTCTTTATGGGACGTGGACATTGTTGGCAAGGGCAGCATTTGTTGCCTATCCCTAATTTCCCATGAGGAGGGGGTCCTGAGCTGCTGCAGACCATCCGGTCCAGGTACACCACAGTGCTGTAAGGGAGGGAGTTCCAGGGTTTTGACACAGTGACACTGAAGGAACAGAAAAATAGTTCCAGGTCAGGATGGTGTGTGGCTTGGAGGGGAACTTGTTGCAGACTCTGAAGAAGAGTCATACGGACTTGAAACATTAACTCTGTTTCTCTCTCCACAGATGCTGCCAGAGCAGCTGAGCTTATCCAGCATTTTCTGTTTTTATTTCAGATTTCCAACACCTGCAGTATTTTGCTTTAATATTAACTTCCAGGTGGTGGTGTTCCCATGTATCTGCTGCCCTTGTCCTTCAAGATGGTTGAGGTTGTGGTTTGGAAGGTGCTGTCGAAGGAGCCTTAGTGAATTCCTGCAGTGCATCTTGCAGATGGTACACACTAATGCTACTGTGCGTCGGTGGTGGAGGGAGTGAATGTTTGTGGATGTGGTGCCAATCAAGTGGGCCGCTTTGTCCTGGATGGTGTCAAGCTTCTTGAGAATTGTTGGAGCTGCACTCATCCAGGCAAATGGGGAGTATTCCATCACACTCCTGACTTGTCCCTTGTAGATGGTGGACAGGCTTTGGGGAGTCAGGAGGTGAGTTACTCACGCAGGATTCCTAGACTCTGACCTGCTCTTGTAGCCACAGTTTAATGTTTGATGTTTGAATTACATTAAAAATGTGAAATTTTATTTATCAGAACAACAGCATCAATTTGGCCATAAGCCCTCTGTATTTATCTTTTTCTTTATTGATTATGAGTTCTCAATGATAAGACCAATGTTTATTGGCTGTCTCTAAATGCCCTGGAGAAGGCAGTGATGAATGCCGTCTGTCTAGTGAAGATGCTTCCACAGTTCTGATAGGGAGGGAGTTCCAGATTTTGACCCAGTGATGATGAAGCGATGGCAATATAGTTTCTTGTCAGGATGGTGTGTGACTTGGAGGGGAACTTGCGGGTGGTAGTGTTCCCATGCGTCCCTTGTTCTCCTAAGGGATGGAAGTCACCAGTTTGGGAGGTGCTGCTGAAGGGGGCTTGATGAGTTGCTGCAGTGCATCTTGATGGCAGTCACATTGCTGTCAGTGTGTGCCAGCGATGGAGGGAGTGTTTATTATGATGATAGATTTTGTTCACACCCTGTAGCTACGAATGGGCAATCCCTTGGCCAAGTCAGCCCTATATGAAGACCATATCATAGAAAGGCCAGTGACTCCCCAAGCCCGTTGCTGCCACAGCCCACTGTTTCATCACGGACTTAACGCAAACCGTTTCATCATTGAGGAGGAGCTGTGTATGCCCGACCATTTGCTGATTTTTGATGAATCAGAGGTTGAGAGCTCAAACCTACAATGGATGATTGTGATTTTAACATGATAAGCGGCAGGAAATGAAAGCTGTGGGCTTGCGATTCAACAATGGCCTTCAGGGAACACCCACCATTCCTGTCTGGCCTGGGCAATGCATAGCTCCAGAACAACAAAGAAAAAGACGTGCATTTTTATAGCGCTTTTCACAACCACCTGACATCTCAAAGCCCTTTTACAGCCAAGGAAGTATTTTTGAACAATAGTTGCTGTGTTAATGAATGCAGCAAGTGTGGAAGTTAGTTTGTGGCAAGCTCTGACAGACAGCAATGTGATAATAAGCAAATAGCCTGCTCTCTGTCTGATATTGAATGAGAAATAAATATTGGCCAGGGGACCAGGGAGAAAACTGCTGCTGTTTTCAGGATAGTGTTTGGGATCTTTTACACTCGAGAAGGCTGCTGAGGACTTGATTTGGTGTCTCATACAGAAGTCCACACTTCTCTGGTCCACCCTTAATGCGCCTCAAGGAAACGAGAGGTGGGTAATAAGTATCACCTTGCCAGTGTTGCCCACACCCCAAGGGCAACTTTTTAAAAAGTTCTGGAAAGTTTATTTAGGATATCAAAGATAAACCAATCT
This sequence comes from Isurus oxyrinchus, assembly GCA_026770705.1. Lineage (NCBI taxonomy): Eukaryota > Metazoa > Chordata > Chondrichthyes > Lamniformes > Lamnidae > Isurus > Isurus oxyrinchus. The sequence goes on along the minus strand of JANJGN010000027.1, from coordinate 2,701,207 downwards.
AAATACTAGAAGCATCACAGTCAGGGGAGAGATGGCTGGATGGTTTCACCTTTTTCCACCTCTTGGCTAATCACAACAAGATATGTTTTAATGAAGAAGTGTTTAACCTCTTGAGTGCTGTGACTCTCAAGGACAGACACATGACAGGTTTTGTCCTAAATTTGATAAAAAGAATAAATGTATGTTCCTCAAAACCTGCATGTAATCGCAACAGCACCCACTCACACCCACACATATGCACCCAGTAAAAGGTGATTGCAAAAGAGGTAGCATGCACTGAGATTTTTATAAAAGTCCAAAAATGTCATGGGGCAGAATCATCCCAGATCTGCACTAAGAACGGTAGCTGGCAGGAAACAGGGTGTTTTCCACACTGGCCACAATGGCGGGTTTTCATGCTGTAGCATCTCAATCCCACCTCATTAATCATGCATCCCCAGGGGACACACTGTGGCCTCCAATTCACTCACCACACCGTCACCTCGCTGCTTCCTCACACCGGGCACCACCTTCAAAGTGCAGGAGCTTGCAGACTGCTCAGTGCTTCCAGCCCGGGACCTGCTGCATCGAAAACATTACCCCAAAAGGCAAGAAGACTGCAGCCTCCTGATTCAGTGATGTTATTGCTGGGATGCCTTCTCAATACCTTTGGAGCTCACTGCAATGCCCTGTACTCCTGCTCTGGCTGCAGGAGGCCCAACAGTCTCACCATTCCGGCTTGGGAGGCAGTGGCAGAGGTGGTCAGTGCCAATGCTGCACAGAAGAGGTTGGCCATCCAGTGCAGATAGAGGATGAATGATCTCATCCATTCAGCCAGGGTAAGGCAACCATCTCATCACTCTAAACTCACACATTCACTGGCATCTCACTCACTGCCAGCTCAAGGGACATCACCACTCACTCTCTCACACACACCCTCACATCTCCATCTGGCCTCATCTCCTCTGGAGGCTGCCTCCTCAGACCTCACCATCTTGAGGCCACTTGCACAGGTCACCATGTGCTCCCACACACACACCCTGGGATACCCCCCTTTCCCAGTACAGCCCTCGCCCTGCAGCCTCTTCCCTTGCCTGAGGCCACTTCTCCCCCTTCCCCAAGCAAGCCCTAGCTCTGCAGCTGTTGAAAAGCCACCCCCACCTTACGGTTGGTCTGGTAGGTAGAGGCCTGCCCATGAGCCCCTCTAACAGTGATGTGGTGCTGCCAGGGAAGCCTGGCGCTGATGACTGAGTGCTGCCCCAAGCAAGTTGGGCAAACAAACCTCGAAGTCCCGAGTGAAGTGCAGCTCGCCAGGTGTGAATGATTCTGGCGAGCTGGGCTTGTAACAATATGCAGATGTATTACAGTGAATCTCCCGGCCTGCGGCAGTGGGATACACTGCCCGCCATTGACGGGCAGAGCAGCCGATTGCAAGGTGGTTTCAAGCTGGTGTGAAAATGCTTTTTGGCCTTCCCGCCATATTGTCATCTCACACCCGCCATGATGCTCGACACCAGCAGGCAGGAAAATTCTGCTCATGGTTATACTTAACTCTTTTGAGATGGAATCTTGAAACGTTGAAGACCTGATGATTCCCTTTTGGCTCACTGAAGAAAATGAATTTTGGAAGAACCTGGAAATTAATTCACAATAGCTTAGCACTTGCAACAGTGGGTTTCTTGCTTTGCTCTCGCCAAAGTTGTAGTTAAGCCCCTGTAGTGAAGATCGGCTTGGTTCTGCAAATTGGTAGGTAAAAGGCTAACCCCACTTTGCTGCCTTTTAGTGGGTGCTAGCCATGGTCTTATCTTTGCTGGGTGGGATCTCTTCCCTCTGAGTGTCTCTATCCCCCGGACTGACTGACCTGAGGCTGCTTTCAAAGATATGTGTTGATAAATATTTCTTGTCACATTTCTGTCAGGTGACCATAGCATCGGTGTTCCCAATGTCCGCACAAGTGGTCCTTGATGACACAAGCGTTGACGCACAATGGGGTTTGAATGTCAGCCACTGGCATCTCCTCATGATAGAATGGTTTTTCCTCACACCCGCACTGTGGAATTTCATTCTGCTGCCGCTTTGGCTCTGAGGTCATTGTACATCAGTTTCTGTAGATATTTGATCAACCACAGGTATTAAATCCACAGGAGAGATCTGTTGCATTTACTCTTCTACCTCCTACTCCTGCCATCCCCTCCACCCTCTCTCTCTCCTGCCCTCTCTCCCCCATCCCATGTCCAGATTAATTTCCGCCGAATTATCTCTAATGACTGAACCATCAAGGTACAGTTTCAGTGGAAGATGGTTTATGTCCTAGCATTAATGTCTGTTATCTGAAAGACTTCTTTTATTATAAATGGACAGCAGTAGCTACACGGTAGCTTTAATTCAGTTTCAGTGTCAGTGGGTATGACATTTTTAGCGTTGAATTTCTGAGGGTTCTCAAGAACATCTGCTGATCCTTTGACAGAAGAACGATCAGAGAAATGATATGAAAGCTGCCTCTGACATTAATCTGTGATAGATGAAGAGGAAAATTCCTCTAGGCATCGCATCCCTTTCTCTCCACTTGCTGAGCAGCCTATCCATGTCCAGGAGAACAGGAGGGCTGTCAAAACCATTTCTTCGGCAAGTCTTTCAGATTATCGGACTGTTCGAAGAATGCCCTGAAGAATCTCTCTTAATCTGAAGCTACTGTTATTACTCCCTGTGAGCCATTCACCTGTTCCCTTTCCCGTTCTTATGTTTAGTTATGTTTAAATAATGGGCTGAAATTTGCTGTGGTTCTGATGGTGAACTGTTAGCGTTCACCTACATTAAGCCTCAGAATCGGATAGCACCTTCAGGATTCAGTGCAAGTACAGATTAACACAGAAATCCTGAAGTTGTCGGCCACCATTCACTGCTCTGTTTCCTGCTGCACTGTACACACCCCCACCCCACTGAACTCCACACCACCCCCCAAGAGCCAGCAATCGTGAAATCAATTGATGGGTTGAGAAAATCCCATTTTCAGCTCCCATATCACTGTTAGAAGCCCCATGAAAAGTGAAGCCTTGTTCAGTGAGGTGTTGCTGAGTTTTTAATGGTGATTTAAGTTATAACTACTGCTGAACAACTGAGCTGGTCCCGAAAAAATAATTATATATTTGTAGAATATTGTTCAATGTCTTCTCCATAAGTAATTTCTCGATTTTTTCAAACTGGATTTTTAAATAATGAATTTAAAAGAGTTAAAATGTTCATGACATTTCAGCTTCTACCTTATCCCCATGTATGTCCCAATCTTTCTTCTGCTTTCTGTAAACTATTTAAACACTGGTTTGATAATAAGTGTTTTTTTCCCTAATTAGCTGTCTGTGAGAATGTTTTGATATGATTGGCAGCTTGGACAGTTTGACACTGCAGCTCCACATTGGGAATCCCCATTAAACTGCACTGCAGTCAACTGCACACTGAAAGAGTTAATGTTCTCGCGGCAGAGATCAATAGATCTCTCAGCGCAGTTTTCTTTGGGGTCAGTGGTGAGTAGCGTTAGATCATAAGCAATAGGAACAGGTGTAGGCCATTCAGTCCCTCGAGATTGTTCTGCCATTCAATAAGACCATAGTTGTTCTGACTCCACTTTCCTGCTTGCCCCCACAATACCTTTGACTCCTTTATAGATCAAAGATTGATCCCTTGCAACCCTGCTTTCCTGCTGACAACAAAATCTGGGCATACTTTTTTTTTTGCCATTAGTTTTCTTGTAACAGTAGGAGTGTGTGATTCACTGGACTTCAGAGTAGAGTAGAGAATGTGGGCAGCCATTGCGCCTTTGGTTCTGAAGCAAAGTTGCCGTTACTGTGCCTGAGTCTTGTTCAATTCAGAGAGAACCAGGCTGGTTATAGAAACGCCTCTAGTGAAAGCATTCAGTAACAATGCTGGCAGGAAAGCTGGGTTACAACATCTGCTCCTGACCTGATATTTATGCCATTTGCCACTTTACTGCAAATTGCTTTTCCTCTGATCCAAAATCTTGCCTGCGACTGGTTAATTCTGCACTCAACATTGAGGTACCTTGATGACAGTCTGAGATAAATAAACACTGTGAACATACATACGAATTAGGAGGAGGAATAGGCCACTTAGCCCCTCGAGCCCGCTCCATCATTCAATAAGACCATTCATGATCTAACTGTAGCCTCAACTCCACATCCCCACCTACCCCCGATAACCTTTCACCCTCTTGCTTATCAAGAATCTATCCACCTCTGCTGTAAAAATATTCAAAGTCTCTGCTTCCACCACCTCTTCAGGAAGAGTTCCAAAGACTCACGACCCTCTGAGAGAAAAACATTCTCCTCAACTCTGTCTTAAATGGACGACTCCTTATTTTTAAACAGTGAGCTCTAGTTCTAGATTCTCCCACAAGAGGAAATATCCCTTCACGTTCACTTTTTCAAGGCCCTTCAGGATCTTATGTTTCAGTCAAGTTGTCTCTTATTTTTCTAAACTCCAGTGAATATAAGCCTAGCCTGTCCAGCCTTTCCTCATATGATAATTCGCCCATTCCAGGTATTAGTCTAGTAAATCTTCTCTGAACAGCTTCCTATGCATTTACATCCTTCCTTAAAGAAGGTGACCAATACTGTACACAGTACTCCAGATGTGGTCTCACCAATGCCCTGTACAACTGAAGCATACCCTCCCTACTCTTGTGTTCAATTCCCCTCACAATAAATGGTAACATTCCATTTAGCTTTCCTAATTACTTGCTGTACTTGCATACTTACTATTTGTGATTCATGTGCTAGAACACCCAGATCCCTCTGCATCTCAGAGCTCTGCAATCTCACACCATTTAGATCATAAGCTTCTCTTTTATTCTTCCTGCCAAAATGGACAATTTCACATTTTCCCACACTGTACTCCATTTGCCAAATCTTTGCCCCCTCACATAAACTATCTGTATCCTTTTGTTACCTTCTTATGTCCTCTTTACAACTTACCTTCCCGTCTACGTTTGTGTCTTCAGGAAATTTAGCAACCACGCCATCGGTAATCCTCCAAATCATTTATATAAATTGTAAAATGTTGAGGCCCCAGCACCGATCCCTGTGACACACCATTTGTTACAACTTGCCAAATAGAAAATGACCCATTTATGCCTACTCTCTGTTTCCTGTTAGCTAGTCGATCTTCTATCTGTGCCAACATGTTACCTCCTACACTAAGAGCTTTTTTTAACACAATAACCTTTGATATGGCACCTTATCAAATGCCGTCTGAAAATCTAAGTACAGTTCATCCACTAGTTCCCCTTTACCTATAGCAAATGTGACTTTTTCAAAGAACTCCAAAAGATTAGTTAAACATGATTTCCCTTTTACAAAACCACGTTGACTCTGCCTGATTGCCTTGAATCTATCTAAATGCCCTGTCATAACATCGCTAATAGTAGCTTCTAACATTTTCCCCATGACAGATGTTAAGCTAACAGGCCTGCTGTTTCCTGCTTTCTGTCTCCCTCCCTTTTTGAATAAATATGCTACATTAGCTATTTCCCAATCTAATGGAACATTCTCCGAATCTAGTGAATCTGATGCAAATCTGGGTTAACTGTCCTCATCATTTTTCAATCATCAATCATCTTTCCATTTCTCTTAATGAAGACAAGTTTGGTTTGTTAATCTACTTCCATAATTTAAAACTCAAAATCCTGACATAATCTCAATCATTTCTTAAAAAATTCTGTCCCATGTATCAAAGGGATTAAATTTGGTTGTGTGTCATAGTATGGAACAGGTGGCAGTGAATCTATTGCCCATTTTTCACAACTCACCTCATTTTTATTTCATTTTTCTCCACCTTTTATATCCTTTAGTTGATTTTAGTGAATTGAATGTATATGGTAGCAAAGTGGACTAGTAATGCAGAGGCCTAGATTAATAATCCTAAAACATGTGTTATAATCACCATAGAGATGGATAACTTCTGAAAATAAATTAATTTCCTAGCAACCAGCGGAAAGAGCTAAAGAACAAAATTTCAGGCTTTAAGGCTTTTACTGTCACAAACTAAAATTAGCATAGATTAAACATTACTTAACAGGCCACTAATACATCAGACTAAAGAAAAGGTACTTGCACAATAACTAACTAATGTAACTGACATACGTCTTGCGAAACACTTGCACCATACGCCGTGCTTCTGGCAGATGTTTAGCATTCCAGGAACCATCCCACAGTCACTCCCAGCTCTCCAGCAGGCTCACTTCTCCCTGTCATGCCAGTTTGAAACTTCCAGTATCCATCGGCAATCATTCCATTCAATCTGAGTTTCCCGGATCCACTTATCACTGGCAAGATACACCTCAGTGACTCTTCATTCCTTAAATCTCCAAAAGCCCCATTCAGTCCCTTCCTTTTTAACAGAAACCTAATTGTTACAAGCATCCTATTTGGTTAACACAAAACAGTTCACCTGCTTTCCCATAGCAGTAGCTTCTTTGTTTCCTGCATCTCAGATCACAGCTGTCCTCTTTCTATGAAATACTGTGGGCAGGTGTTAAAACTGGCACCCGACTCCTCAATGGGTGTCTGTTTGAGGTTCCCTCCCCATGGCAACCAGATCACATGGGCATGTCTCTGAGCAGGGATGTTTTATCATGACTACACCACCCCACATTTCAGAACGTTCTGTTTTGCCTTAAGATAAAGAAGACATTTTAAAAGTACCTTGTAAAATTCAGCATTCATGACACATGAGTGGTACCATGGCAGCCAGGGAGTTTAAACTCATAAATCTGGAGTTAAATAAAAAGCTAGTATCAGGAACGGTGACCAGGTAACCACCAGATTGTCGTAAAAACCCACTTGGTTCATTAATGCCTTTTAGGGAAGGAAACCTGCTGTTTTTTCTGGTCTGGTCTATATGTGACCCCAATCTCACAGCAGTGCCCTCTGAAATAACCTAGCATGATGCTCAGTTGTCAAGAAAATGGATCATTGCCACCTTCTCAAGAGCAATTAGGGATGGGCCAATAAATGTTGGTTGTGCCAGAAATGCCTACATCCTGTCAATGATTAAAAAATATGCTCAAGTTATAAATCTTTTGCAGCTACAAGCGTCAAGGTCCATCTGGAGCAGCCAGTTTTTTGGGGCCTGACTCTGATTTTCAGGGTTTGGTCTGTGTATTGCTGACAATCATAAAACAAGTATTTCTTGAAATTCACCCAGGTCAAAGAAACAGCAGGCTGGGTCTTGACTAATAATCCAGAGAACCTGAGCACAATTGTTTTGGAATTCAATTCAAAATTAAACAGCTGGTATCAGTAAAAAGTAGCAACAAAACTGTGGAATTGTTGTAAAACCCCACCTGGGTCACTTATATTCTTTGGGAAGGTAAACCTGCGCTTCTTACCTGGCCCAGTCGATATGTGAGTACTGTCCCGAAACAACGTGATTGACTCTCAAGTACACTCTTAATTGGTCAAGCAAGCCTCTCCATTGCACCAAAACAGTGAAAATCCCACTAATTACAAACTCACTTACTCAAAAGATAAAAACCCACGACTACTTTCTCTGGGCAACTAGGAATGGGCAATAAATGCTGGGCCTAGCTGGAGGTGCCCACATCCTGAGGAGAATCACAATGGAAGAGCCATGAGGATAACACTGGGTGGGATATTAAAGGGTGCGGGGAGTGAGGGGGAGAGCGGGTTTAGACTGGGTGGGATATTAAATGGTGTGGGGAGTGAGGGGAGAGTGGGATTAGACTGGGTGGGATATTAAAGGGTGCGGGGAGTGAAAGGGAGAGTGGGATTAGACTGGGTGGGATATTAAAGGGTGCGGGGAGTGAGGGGGAGTGTGGGATTAGACTGGGTGGGATATTAAAGGGTGCGGGGAGTGAGGGGGAGAGTGGGATTAGACTGGGTGGGATATTAAAGGGTGCGGGGAGTGAGGGGGAGAGTGGGATTAGACTGGGTGGGATATTAAAGGGTGCGGGGAGTGAGGGGGAGAGTGGGATTAGACTGGGTGGGATATTAAAGGGTGCGGGGAGTGAGGGGGAGTGTGGGATTAGACTGGGTGGGATATTAAAGGGTGCGGGGAGTGAGGGGGAGAGTGGGATTAGACTGGGTGGGATATTAAAGGGTGCGGAGAGTGAGGGGGAGTGTGGGATTAGACTGGGTGGGATATTAAAGGGTGCGGGGAGTGAGGGGGAGAGTGGGATTACACTGGGTGGGATATTAAAGGGTGCGGGGAGTGAGGGGGAGTGTGGGATTAGACTGGGTGGGATATTAAAGGGTGCGGGGAGTGAGGGGGAGAGTGGGATTAGACTGGGTGGGATATTAAAGGGTGCGGGGAGTGAGGGGGAGAGTGGGATTAGACTGGGTGGGATATTAAAGGGTGCGGGGAGTGAGGGGGAGTGTGGGATTAGACTGGGTGGGATATTAAAGGGTGCGGGGAGTGAGGGGGAGTGTGGGATTAGACTGGGCGGGATATTAAAGGGTGCGGGGAGTGAGGGGGAGAGTGGGATTAGACTGGGTGGGATATTAAAGGATGCGGGGAGTGAGGGGGAGAGTGGGATTAGACTGGGTGGGATATTAAAGGGTGCGGGGAGTGAGGGGGAGAGTGGGATTAGACTGGGTGTGATATTAAAGGGTGCGGGGAGTGAGGGGGAGAGTGGGATTAGACTGGGTGGGATATTAAAGGGTGCGGGGAGTGAGGGGGAGTGTGGGATTAGACTGGGTGGGATATTAAAGGGTGCGGGGAGGGAGGGGGAGAGTGGGATTAGACTGGGTGGGATATTAAAGGGTGCGGGGAGTGAGGGGGAGAGTGGGATTAGACTGGGTGGGATATTAAAGGGTGTGGGGAGTGAGGGGAGAGCGGGATTAGACTGGGTGGGATATTAAAGGGTGCGGGGAGTGAGGGGGAGAGTGGGATTAGACTGGGTGGGATATTAAAGGGTGCGGGGAGTGAGGGGGAGTGTGGGATTAGACTGGGTGGGATATTAAAGGGTGCGGGGAGTGAGGGGGAGAGTGGGATTAGACTGGGTGGGATATTAAAGGGTGCGGGGAGTGAGAGGGAGAGTGGGATTAGACTGGGTGGGATATTAAAGGGTGTGGGGAGTGAGGGGGAGAGTGGGATTAGACTGGGTGGGATATTAAAGGGTGCGGGGGGTGAGGGGGAGAGTGGGATTAGACTGGGTGGGATATTAAAGGGTGCGGGGAGTGAGGGGGAGTGTGGGATTAGACTGGGCGGGATATTAAAGGGTGCGGGGAGTGAGGGGGAGAGTGGGATTAGACTGGGTGGGATATTAAAGGATGCGGGGAGTGAGGGGGAGAGTGGGATTAGACTGGGTGGGATATTAAAGGGTGCGGGGAGTGAGGGGGAGAGTGGGATTAGACTGGGTGTGATATTAAAGGGTGCGGGGAGTGAGGGGGAGAGTGGGATTAGACTGGGTGGGATATTAAAGGGTGCGGGGAGTGAGGGGGAGTGTGGGATTAGACTGGGTGGGATATTAAAGGGTGCGGGGAGGGAGGGGGAGAGTGGGATTAGACTGGGTGGGATATTAAAGGGTGCGGGGAGTGAGGGGGAGAGCGGGATTAGACTGGGTGGGATATTAAAGGGTGCGGGGAGTGAGGGGGAGTGTGGGATTAGACTGGGTGGGATATTAAAGGGTGCGGGGAGTGAGGGGTAGAGTGGGATTAGACTGGGTGGGATATTAAAGGGTGTGGGGAGTGAGGGGAGAGCGGGATTAGACTGGGTGGGATATTAAAGGGTGCGGGGAGTGAGGGGGAGAGTGGGATTAGACTGGGTGGGATATTAAAGGGTGCGGGGAGTGAGGGGGAGAGTGGGATTAGACTGGGTGGGATATTAAAGGGTGTGGGGAGTGAGGGGAGAGCGGGATTAGACTGGGTGGGATATTAAAGGGTGCGGGGAGTGAGGGGGAGAGTGGGATTAGACTGGGTGGGATATTAAAGGGTGCGGGGAGTGAGGGGGAGAGTGGGATTAGACTGGATGGGATATTAAAGGGTGCGGGGAGTGAGGGGGAGAGTGGGATTAGACTGGGTGGGATATTAAAGGGTGCGGGGAGTGAGAGGGAGAGTGGGATTAGACTGGGTGGGATATTAAAGGGTGTGGGGAGTGAGGGGGAGAGTGGGATTAGACTGGGTGGGATATTAAAGGGTGCGGGGGGTGAGGGGGAGAGTGGGATTAGACTGGGTGGGATATTAAAGGGTGCGGGGAGTGAAAGGGAGAGTGGGTTTAAACTGGGTGGGATATTAAAGGGTGCGGGGAGTGAGGGGGAGAGTGGGATTAGACTGGGTGGGATATTAAAGGGTGCGGGGAGTGAGGGGGAGAGTGGGATTAGACTGGGTGGGATATTAAAGGGTGCGGGGAGTGAGGGGGAGAGTGGGATTAGACTGGGTGGGATATTAAAGGGTGCGGGGAGTGAGGGGGAGAGTGGGATTAGACTGGGTGGGATATTAAAGGGTGTGGGGAGTGAGGGGGAGAGTGGGATTAGACTGGGTGGGATATTAAAGGGTGCGGGCAGTGAGGGGGAGAGTGAAATTAGACTGGGTGGGATATTAAAGGGTGCGGGGAGAGAGGGGGAGAGTGGGATTAGACAGGGTGGGATATTAACGGGTGCGGGGAGTGAGCGGGAGAGTGGGATTAGACTGGGTGGGATATTAAAGGGTGCAGGGAGTGAGGGGGAGAGTGGGTTTAAACTGGGTGGGATATTAAAGGGTGCGGGGAGTGAGGGGGAGAGTGGGATTAGACTGGATGAGGTATTAAAGAGTGCAGGGAGTGAGGAGAGAGTGGGATTCGATTGGGTGGGATATTACTGGATATGGGGAGTGAGGGGGAGTGTGGGCTAACACTGGAAGGGATATTAAAGGGTGCGGGCAGTGAGGGGGAGAGTGAAATTAGACTGGGTGGGATATTGAAAGGTGTGGGGAGTGAGGGGGAGAGTGGGATTAGACTGGGTGGGATATTAAAGGGTGTGGGGAGTGAGGGGGGAGAGCAGGATTAGATTGGGTGGGATATTAAAGGGTGCGGGGAGTGAGGGGGAGAGTGGGATTAGACTGGGTGGGATATTGAAAGGTGTGGGGAGTGAGGGGGAGAGTGGGATTAGACTGGGTGGGATATTAAAGGGTGCGGGGAGTGAGGGGGAGAGTGGGATTACACTGGGTGGGATATTAAAGGGTGCGGGGAGTGAGGGGGAGAGTGGGATTAGACTGGGTGGGATATTAAAGGGTGCGGAGAGTGAGGGGGAGTGTGGGATTAGACTGGGTGGGATATTAAAGGGTGCGGGGAGTGAGGGGGAGAGTGGGATTAGACTGGGTGGGATATTAAAGGGTGCGGGGAGTGAGGGGGAGTGTGGGATTAGACTGGGTGGGATATTAAAGGGTGCGGGGAGTGAGGGGGAGAGTGGGATTAGACTGGGTGGGATATTAAAGGGTGCGGGGAGTGAGGGGGAGAGTGGGATTAGACTGGGTGGGATATTAAAGGGTGCGGGGAGTGAGGGGGAGTGTGGGATTAGACTGGGTGGGATATTAAAGGGTGCGGGGAGTGAGGGGGAGTGTGGTATTAGACTGGGTGGGATATTAAAGGGTGCGGGGAGTGAGGGGGAGAGTGGGATTAGACTGGGTGGGATATCAAAGGGTGCGGGGAGTGAGGGGGAGAGTGGGATTAGACTGGGTGGGATATCAAAGGGTGCGGGGAGTGAGGGGGAGAGTGGGATTAGACTGGGTGGGATATCAAAGGGTGCGGGGAGTGAGGGGGAGAGTGGGATTAGACTGGGTGGGATATTAAAGGGTGCGGGGAGTGAGGGGGAGAGTGGGATTAGACTGGGTGGGATATTAAAGGGTGCGGGGAGTGAGGGGGAGTGTGGGATTAGACTGGGTGGGATATTAAAGGGTGCGGGGAGTGAGGGGGAGTGTGGTATTAGACTGGGTGGGATATTAAAGGGTGCGGGGAGTGAGGGGGAGAGTGGGATTAGACTGGGTGGGATATTAAAGGGTGCGGGGAGTGAGGGGGAGAGTGGGATTAGACTGGGTGGGATATTAAAGGGTGCGGGGAGTGAGGGGGAGAGTGGGATTAGACTGGGTGGGATATTAAAGGGTGCGGGGAGTGAGGGGGAGAGTGGGATTAGACTGGGTGGGATATTAAAGGGTGCGGGGAGTGAGGGGGAGAGTGGGATTAGACTGGGTGGGATATTAAAGGGTGCGGGGAGTGAGGGGGAGAGTGGGATTAGACTGGGTGGGATATTAAAGGGTGCAGGGAGTGAGGGGGAGAGTGGGTTTAAACTGGGTGTGATATTAAAGGGTGCGGGGAGTGAGGGGGAGAGTGGGATTAGACTGGATGAGGTATTAAAGAGTGCAGGGAGTGAGGAGAGAGTGGGATTCGATTGGGTGGGATATTACTGGATATGGGGAGTGAGGGGGAGTGTGGGCTAACACTGGAAGGGATATTAAAGGGTGCGGGCAGTGAGGGGGAGAGTGAAATTAGACTGGGTGGGATATTGAAAGGTGTGGGGAGTGAGGGGGAGAGTGGGATTAGACTGGGTGGGATATTAAAGGGTGTGGGGAGTGAGGGGGGAGAGCAGGATTAGATTGGGTGGGATATTAAAGGGTGCGGGCAGTGAGGGGGAGAGTGGGATTAGACTGGGTGGGATATTGAAAGGTGTGGGGAGTGAGGGGGAGAGTGGGATTAGACTGGGTGGGATATTAAAGGGTGCGGGGAGTGAGGGGGAGAGTTGGATTACACTGGGTGGGATATTAAAGGGTGCGGGGAGTGAGGGGGAGAGTGGGATTAGACTGGGTGGGATATTAAAGGGTGCGGGGAGTGAGGGGGAGTGTGGGATTAGACTGGGTGGGATATTAAAGGGTGCGGGGAGTGAGGGGGAGAGTGGGATTAGACTGGGTGGGATATTAAAGGGTGCGGGGAGTGAGGGGGAGTGTGGGATTAGACTGGGTGGGATATTAAAGGGTGCGGTGAGTGAGGGGGAGAGTGGGATTAGACTGGGTGGGATATTAAAGGGTGCGGGGAGTGAGGGGGAGAGTGGGATTTGACTGGGTGGGATATTAAAGGGTGCGGGGAGTGAGGGGGAGTGTGGGATTAGACTGGGTGGGATATTAAAGGGTGCGGGGAGTGAGGGGGAGTGTGGGATTAGAGTGGGTGGGATATTAAAGGGTCCGGGGAGTGAGGGGGAGAGTGGGATTAGACTGGGTGGGATATTAAAGGATGCGGGGAGTGAGGGGGAGAGTGGGATTAGACTGGGTGGGATATTAAAGGGTGCGGGGAGTGAGGGGGAGAGTGGGATTAGACTGGGTGTGATATTAAAGGGTGCGGGGAGTGAGGGGGAGAGTGGGATTAGACTGGGTGGGATATTAAAGGGTGCGGGGAGTGAGGGGGAGTGTGGGATTAGACTGGGTGGGATATTAAAGGGTGCGGGGAGTGAGGGGGAGAGTGGGATTAGACTGGGTGGGATATTAAAGGGTGCGGGGAGTGAGGGGGAGAGTGGGATTAGACTGGGTGGGATATTAAAGGGTGCGGGGAGTGAGGGGGAGAGTGGGATTAGACTGGGTGGGATATTAAAGGGTGCGGGGAGTGAGGGGGAGAGTGGGATTAGACTGGGTGGGATATTAAAGGGTGCGGGGAGTGAGGGGGAGAGTGGGATTAGACTGGGTGGGATATTAAAGGGTGCGGGGAGTGAGGGGAGTGTGGGATTAGACTGGGTGGGATATTAAAGGGTGCGGGGAGTGAGGGGGAGTGTGGGATTAGACTGGGTGGGATATTAAAGGGTGCGGGGAGTGAGGGGGAGTTTGGGATTAGACTGTGTGGGATATTAAAGGGTGCGGGGAGTGAGGGGGAGAGTGGGATTAGACTGGGTGGGATATTAAAGGATGTGGGGAGTGAGGGGGAGAGTGGGATTAGACTGGGTGGGATATTAAAGGGTGCGGGGAGTGAGGGGGAGAGTGGGATTAGACTGGGTGGGATATTAAAGGGTGCGGGGAGTGAGGGGGAGAGTGGGATTAGACTGGGTGGGATATTAAAAGGTGCGGGGAGTGAGGGGGAGTGTGGGATTAGACTGGGTGGGATATTAAAGGGTGCGGGGAGTGAGGGGGAGAGTGGGATTAGACTGGGTGGGATATTAAAGGGTGCGGGGAGTGAGGGGGAGAGTGGGATTAGACTGGGTGGGATACTAAAGGGTGCGGGGAGTGAGGGGGAGAGTGGGATTAGACTGGATGGGATATTAAAGGGTGCGGGGAGTTAGGGGGAGAGTGGGATTAGACTGGGTGGGATATTAAAGGGTGTGGGGAGTGAGGGGGAGTGTGGGATTAGTCTGGGAAGATCCTGTGAAGAAAAACAACAACAGAGACAATAATAAAAACAAAAAAACTGCGGATGCTGGAAATCTAAAACAAAAACAAAAACAGAATTACCTGGAAAAACTCAGCAGGTCTGGCAGCATTGGCGGAGAAGAAAAGAGTTGACGTCAACTCTTTTCTTCTCCGCCGATGCTGCCAGACCTGCTGAGTTTTTCCAGGTAACAGAGATAATAACCTGTTTCAATGATAAAATGTTCAATGAATAAATTAAGTACATTTTTAGATGGAAGAGGAACATATGTAGGATTGAAGAGGAATATTTTCTGCTTTTCCTGAGTTTCAGATTATACTGAAGAAAATAACAAACCAAAATTAAAAAGGAGAAATAAACAATTTTACCTCCATAGTTCTCAGAGAAAAGATGAGGAGGAAACATCCGATAGTGTTACCTCTAATATTACACAAATAAAATACAGCAGTTGCTGGAAATCTAAAATACAAACGGGAAATGCTGGAAATACTCAGCAGGTCAGGCAGCATCTGTGCAGAGGGAAACAGTTAATGCTTTGGACCTGCGTCCTTCCATCAGAAATGATTTATAATTCTGTACTGATGTTCCTTTCATGTCTCACAGGGAGATAAATTGCCAGTTACTCAGCTATAAACAGTAAATATTTCAACCGCCATTGCCAACTGCAATGTAAAGATGATGTATTGTTGCAAAGCCAACTGAGATTCTTGAGCGAGACAGTGGAATTGTGGTTCAGTGATAATGGGAGTCTAACCTATATCAGGGTTAAATAGGACAGCATATTTGACCATCCAGCTCAGTTCAGAATCCACAACCCGCAAGAAATGAATTAAAATTCCATGACTTGGAAAAGCACAAGAACATAAATCTTAATAACGACACAAAGAAACAATTTCAATTTACATACATAAGAATTAGGAACAGGAGTAGGCCACTCAGCCCCTCAAGCCTGCCCCACCATTCATTAAGATCATGGCTGATCTGACTGTAACCTTATATTCCTGTCTACCCCCAATAACCTTTCACCCCCTTGCTTATCAAGTATCGATCTCCCTCTGCCTTTGTAAAGTACCTCACATCCTACAAATGAATTTTAATGTGCAGTAACTGAAATGCAAGCAGCAAGGTCCCACAAACAATAAATAAATTAACAGAACAGTTTAATCTAGTGAGGTGAGGTCAGGCCAGGGATGAATGTTCTCCTACTCTGCTCTGGTGTCATCTTTAATATCAATCTTAGCAGATAGCTGGGGCCTCAGCTTAATGACTCATCCGAAAGAGAGTACCTCTGAAAATGCTGCACGCCCTCAGTGTTGTATTGTTATCTCAGTCTAGATTTCATACACAATTAGGGTCATAGGGTCATAGAGTTTTACAGCATGAAACAGGCCCTTCAGCCCATCATGTTTGTGTCAGCCATCAAGCCCCTATCTACTCTAATCCCACTTTCCAGCACTTGACCCGTAGCCCTGTATGCTATGGTGTTTCAAGTGTTCGTCTAAATATTTCTTAAATGTTGTGAGGGTTCCTGTCTCTACCACCCCTCAGGCAGTCAGTTCCAGATACCCCCCACCCTCTGAGTGAAAACATTTCTCCTCAAATCCCCTCTAAACCTCCTGCTCCTTACCTTAAATCAATGCTCCCTGGTTATTGACCCCTCCACTAAGGGAAAAGGTTTCTTCCTATCTACCCTAAATATGCCCCTCATAATTTTATATACATCTATCATGTCCCCCCTCAGCCTTCTCTGCTCTAAGGAAAACAATCCCAGTCTATCCAGTCTCTCTTCATAGCTAAAACAGTCCAGCCCAGACTACATCCTGGTGGATCTCCTCTGCACCCTCTCCAGTGCAATCACATCCTTCCTATACTGTGGTGACCAGAACTGCACACAGTACTCCAGCTGTGTCCTAACTAATGTTTTATACAGTTCCAACATAACTTCCTTGCTCTTGTTTTCAATGCCTTGACTAATAAAGGCAAGTATCCCATATGTCTTCTTAACCACCTCATCTACCTGTGCTGCTGCCTTTAAGGATTTATGGACATGTACACCAAGGTCCCTCTGATCCTCTGTACCTCCGAGGGTCCAACCATTCATTGAGTGTTCCCTTGCCTTGTTAGTGCTCCCAAAATGCATCACATCACACTTTTCAGGATTAAATTCCATTTAGACTCATAGACGTTTACAGCACAGAAGAAGGCCACTCAGCCCATCCTGTCCACACCGGTCAACAGAGATCTGACTACACTAATCCCATTTTCCAGCGCTTGGCCCATAGCCCTGGAGGCTATGGCAATGCAAGTGAATATCTAAATACTTCTTAAATGTTAAGAGAGTTTCTGACTCAACCACCCTTTCAAGCAGTGAGTTCCAGACTCCCACCACCCTCTGGGTGAAAAAAATTCTCCTCAACTCCCGTCTTAGTTTTCTACCTCTTACCTTAAATCTATGCCCCCAGGTTATTAACACCTCAACTAATGGAAAAAGTGCTTTATTATCCACCCTATCCATGACCCTCATAATCTTTTACACCTCTGTCAGGTCCCCTCTCAACCTTCGCTGCTCCAAACCTATCAAATCTTTGCCACTGCTCTGCCCAATTGACCAGCCCACCTATATCATCCTATAGCCTACGGCTTTCCTCCTCGGTATTTATCACACCACCAATTTTCATGTCACCTGTGAACTTACTGATCATACCTCTTATATTCATGTCTAGATCATTAAAGTACACTACAAACAGCAAGGGTCCCAGCACCAAACCTTACGGTATGCCACTGGACATAGGCTTCCAGTCACAAAAACAACATTTGACCATCATCCTCTGCATCCTGCCACTAAGCTAATTTTGGACCTCATGGGCTCTTACCTTCTTTGCCAGTCTCCCATGTGAGACCGTGTCAAAAGCCTCACTGAAGTCCAACTACACCATCCTCATCTACACACCCAGTCACCTCCTCAAAAAATTCAATCAAATTTGTTAGGCATGACCTCCCCCTGGCAAAGCCATGCTGACTATCCCTGATTAATTCCTGCCTCTCCAAGTGGAGATTAATTCTGCCCCTCAGAATTTTTTCCAAAAGTTTCCCTACCACTGATGTTAGACCCACTGGCCTGTAATTTCCTGACTTATCCCTACCACCCCACTTGAATAACGGTACCACATTCGCTGTCCTCCAGCCTCTTGCACCTCTCCTATGGCCAGAGAGGATTTGAAAATTAGTGTCAGAACCCCTGCAATCTCCTCCCTTGCCCCACATAGCATCCTGAGATACATCTCATCTGGGCCTGGGGATTTATCCATTTTTAAGTTCACTAAAACTGCTAATACCTCCTCCCTCTCAATGTTAATTTGTTCAACTATATCATGATCCCCCTCCTTGATTTTTATACCTATATTGTTCTTCTCTATAGTGAATACAGATGCAAAGTACTCATTTAAAACCTCACCCACGTCTTCCGGTTCCTCATAGAGTTTGCTACTTTGGCCCTTAATTGGCCCTACTCTTTCTCTGGTTATCCTCTTGCCCCTAATATATTTTTAAAAGGCCTTTGGATTTTCCTTTATTTTACCCGCTGATGTTTTCTCATGTCCCCTCTTTGCTCTCCTAATTTCTTTTTTAAGTAACCCCCTGCACTTTCTATACTCCTCTAGGGTTTCAGCTGTTTTGAGCCTTCAATATCTACCATAAGCTTCCTTTTTCTCCCTTATCCAATCCTGTACATTCCTCGATATCCAGGGTTCTCTGGACTTGTTGATCCCACCCTTCACCTTTAAGGGAACATGTTGGCCCTGCGTTCCCATTATTTCCTTTTTGAATGACTTCCACTGCTCTGATGTAGATTTTCCTACAAGTAGCTGCTCCCAGGCCACTTTGAGCAGATCCTTCCTGTCTTATCATATTAAAATTGGCCTTCCACCAACTCAAAACCTTTATTTCCAGTCCATCTTTGTTCTTTTCCATAACTACCTTAAATCTTACAGAGTTATGGTCACTATCACTGAAATACTCTTCCACTGATGCTTCTACCACTTGCCCAACTTCATTCCCTAAAACTAGGTCCACCACCACCCTCTCTCTTGTAGGACTTTGTACGGCTTAAAAAGCTCTCCTGGATACATTTTAAGAATTCCGCCCCCTCTAAGCTTTTCACACTTTGTCTATCCCAGGTAATAATGGGGAAGTTGAAATCCCCTACTAATATTACGGTATGATTTTTACACTTCTTTGAGATTTGCTTACTTAACTGCCCTCCTACCTCTCCCTGACTGTTTGGGGGTCTATATTACACCCCCAGCAATGTGATTACCCCCTTTTTGTTTTTAAGTTCTACCCATAGGGCCTCATTTGAGGAATCTTCCAAGATATCTTCCCTCCTTATTGCAGTAATTGACTCCTTGATTAATATTGCAACAGCACCTCCTCTTTTACACCCCACCCTCCCTGCCCCATCTCGCCTGAAGATTCTAAATCCCGGAATATTGAGCTGCCAGTCCTGCCCCACCTCAACCATGTCTCCGTGATAGCAATGGTACCATATCCCCATGTGTTAATCAACATCCTCAACTCATCTGCCTTACTCCTTGCATTAAAATAAATGCCATCCAGCCTTGTCATGCTCTCTTGTGCCTTAACTTGACCACATACACTCTGCCTTCCAGACTGGCTTGGTTTCTCTTCTATACTTGTCTGTACATCACCCCTAGTATACCTCCACTCTGTATCCTATCCCCCTGCCAAATTAGTTTAAACTCTTACCAATGGAGCTTGAAGCCAGCTGACTCTTCGTATACCTGTATCAAATTACTTTTTGCATCAACCTCTTAAAGATATCAACGAACATGGAGCTGAGGAAATGATATAATGAACTCAATATTTATATTTATTACAGGCTGAGTAAAGTTGCTCAAACTTCTCTTGAACAAAATAGCCACGTACACTTATTTGACTTTGTGGATATTTTTAGCAGCAGTACAGGAAGTTTCAAGTAAGAGTGAATGGGCAAAACATTTGTTACTGTTCCTGACCAGTTTATTCCTGTTGACGCTTCCACACAGAAAGACACAGTGCTGTGACTACAAACAACACCCATTATTCAATTTAAAGAACCTGCACCCACTGCAGACACCACACCATAGAACTGAGTTTATTTTATTTGATTACAGTATTGTTAAGACTTAGTTGTCATATCCTTGAGTATTTTAGTTCAAATTGTATTCTGTATGTATCATAGCTGCAAGGCATGGTTGATGAACTCAGCTGAATGTCAGCTACAGTCTGTACAAGTCCTGGCATGTCAGGAGTGAAGAAAAGGATGAATTCAGACGATGTAAAAATCCTTTGTTCAAAACTTGTTAAATTGTGTATAACCCCCCGGGAGGCTATTAGTCTTTTAACCAGTAACAATTGTAAATATGTCTAGCTACATAGCTGTGAAATGGGACAAGTGCATATTAATCTCAATAAGTAATCATTGTTGATGAATAAACAACAAGGGAGCAGGACAAAAACAAAAGTACCTGGAAAAACTCAGCAGGTCTGACAGCATCTGCAGAGAGGGATACAGTTGATGTTTCAAGTCCGTATGAATCTTCATCAGAAACAAGATATATAGAAATGAGATGAAATATAAGCTGGTAGAAGGGGGTACCCGATAGGGAGCCAATGATAGGTGGAGGCCAAGAAGAGACTGCCAAAGATGTCATAGACAAAAGGACAAAGGGGTGTTGACGGTGGTGATATTATCTAAGGAATGAGCTAATGGGGACATTAAGGATAACAAGCAGGACAAGCTAGTGGCAGATGGCCCTAGTGGGGGTGGGGGGAAGGGAACAGAATGGGCTAAAAGGTGGAGATTAAACAATAGATCAAAATAAATTTAAAAATAGGAGGGAAAAGAAAAAATATCGTTGTAAAAAAATTATACATTATTGGAAAAATGGGGATCGGAAAGGGGGTGGGGATGGAGGAAAGAGTTCATGATCTAAAGTTGTTGAACTCAATATTCAGACCGGAAGGCTGTAAAGAGCCTAGTCGGAAGATGAGGTGCTGTTCCTCCAGTTTGTGTTGAGCTTCACTGGAACAATGCAGCAAGCCAAGGACAGACATGTGGGCATGAGAGCAGGGTGGAGTGTTGAAATAGCAAGTGACAGGAAGGTTTGGGTCATGCTTGCGGACAGACTGAAGGTGTTCCGCAAAGCGGTCACCCAGTCTGTGTTTGGTCTATCCAATATAGAGGAGACCGCATTGGGAGCAGCGAATACAGTAGACAAGGGAGCAGGTGTCTGGATCCCCTGAACGACAATGACAATGACCTAAACCAGACTCAAGCTACCATCATGGAAGGGCAATGACTGACCAGTCAGATAGACAGAAACAGGGTTTTACCTAATATGGCATAGAGCCAAGCTGGGAACAGTGTATAAAATAAGGATTTGTAAGATATCATCAGAAGAGAAGACAGGAGATCAACTTCAATCATGAGACAAGGTGTCCAGGGGATCATCAACTCGGTGAATGAAGCTCTTTGGTCTTCTTGAAACTTGTTGGTCTTCCAACGCAAAGAGTTGTCCCTGACCGAGTGTTGCAGACTGGCACATTCCAAGGTCCAGGACTACGTGCTGAGGGACTCACTAAAGCTTGGGGCAGCCACTGCAAAGGTGCAATGGGGAAAGGTCCCTGTCTAAGACCTTTCTGCCATAGTGCACCGAGGGGCTGGGAATTGTATAGACCCCTCGGGCTGTACGACTCACATGAACGTATGCAGTGAATATTACATGCCTCACCTCAGAGTGCGACATGATCTATGTGGACAACTTAAATACCATTGCACTGTCTGACTGTCCGTTATGGCCATTATGAAATGTCTGTAATGTTCCTTGATTGTACTGAAACACCTCAGGGTGCGACATGATCTATGTGGAAAACTTGAATCTGATTGCACTTTTGGTGACGAAATGTTTTGTAAAGTTCTTTCAGATATTTTATGAATAAAGTGTATTTTTGCAAATAAAAAAAGTCAGCCAGAGGTTGAGGGCTAGTGTTCTATTGTGTACGTGACAGATGACCTCTGTCCTTTGCTAACTATCATGACTTTGTGCTAATTGTGGAAATGTAATAAAGTTTGTGGAGCTTGTGAAAACATTGTCATACCCGTGTGGTTTTGTGGCTAGTCCGAGCTTTAAGTCCCATTTAGATCTTCTCCCTATCTTAGTCAGTAATTGTATTTGACCTTAAGCCTTATGATTAAATTAAAGGAAACCCAGATCTTACAGCACCATCACCCATTAAAGATTTACCTACAGTGATCACTGCCAACATTGTCGGACATAAACGCTGTAATTTTAATTCCCTGTCCAATGGGAATGGCGTGTCGGTGTGAGGTTAAAATCAGGCTGAGTCTACTTGCTGACCAGAGGCTCCACTGTTCCACCAGGAGCTCGAAAAGGCCAGGTCTCATGCTGAGCTCTCTGTGGGGAGTTTCCTCCTTTATGTATCCCTGCCCGTCTCGATGCAGACACCCCACCCGATATCCCCCACCCAACACCACCCTGCGCACACCCCTCAACCCTGACTAGTTAAAATCAAAGCCAAAAACTTAACAAAGAAAGTGTCAACCAGAGAAGATGTAGCACGATGAGGAATTAACTGTTATAAGTAGCGGTAACGAGCCTGTGTGCAAGGCTAAATAACAATGAGTGAGGGGTAATATATGTCTATTTAGTATAAATGCAGCTAAGCCTTCTCTATACAAAAGCAAAATACTGAGAATCCTGGAAACCTGTAATGAAATTTTCCTACTTGGAAAATGCTGGGAATACTCAGCAGGTCTGGACAGGCAAATAGAGTTAAAGGGCAGGACCTTACTGGTGGTGGTGTTTTCTGCCCCACCCCCAAAAATGTCATTGCAAAACTCACCCCCGCCCCCACCCCCCACAACGGCGGGTTACGCTGCAACCATTTATCGCTCTCAGGTGTGTTTATTGGCTTGAGACAGGCATTCTACCCCCATCTTGGGAGCAACTCCAGCCTCCAAGAGTTACTGGACAATCAGCTCTATGGTCCCAGCAGCGCCACCAGGGCCAGTGGCCACTGCCGGAACTGCAGCCAGTCCTGGAGGAGAGCCAGCATACAGGTAAATTGGGGTGGGAGTGGAGCGGGTTCTCAGTGGGGCCAGGATATGAAGCCTCGGGAGGAAGGGGGGAGGGAGAGGTGGGGGAGCAAGGAGGGACCAGAGTGCACAGCCAAGGGAAGGGGGCATCTGTGTTGGGGGGGGGAACAGGCCTTGAGGGGAAACCTCCAATCAGAAAAGGGGCCCATGAAGGGGCTGGCCCGCTTCCATTTCCTGCCCAAGATCCAACAGGCTTCCCTTCACACCCTCTGCTAACCTCCTCCTGCCAGTTGAAAAATTGTGGCCGGGTGGGAAGTGGCCCTTAAGTTGCCATTTATTGAGCACTTAAGAGCCACAGTTGGCGTGAGGGCAAGTGGGCCAATCAAGGTCTTGCTCTCCACCCTTTAAATTGTCACCAGGTTGGGGCAGGCTGGTTGGCAGCAGGAAATACAGCCGCAGAATTTTAAGTGCTCCCTGGCACGCAAACCCCTAAAAATTCTGCCCAATGTTTCAGTTTCATCAAAACTGGAAAAAGTTAGTGATGCAGCAGACTTTAAACAAGCATAAAGGCTGGGAAAGGAGAGGAGGATGAACAAAAGGGGAAGGCAGGAATGATGGTGCAAGGGAAAAGAAGATGCTAATGGGACAAGTCAAGAAACAAAAGATGTGTCCAGAGGAGATGTAAATGGGAATAAGAGAATCATCACCTCCCTTTGCCCACCTTCATCTCCATCCCAAATGCCCCCTTCTCCTGGCTGAACTTGTTCTCACATTGATCAACTTCTCCTTCAACTCCATTCACTTCCTCCAAATAGCAGATGTTGCTATGGGAACCCATAACTGTGCCCACCTTTTGATGGGATACGTGGAATATTCTTTCATCCAGTCCTATTCTGGCCCCTCCCTCAACTCTTTTCCAGTACATTAATAACTGTATCCGCACCATTTCCTGCTCTCACCCAGAACCGGGAAATTTCATCAACTTTGCTTCTAATTTCAATCTCCAACTCTTCCCTTCCTTTCCTTGACTTCTGACTCTATTTTTAGGGATAGGAATTTCTAGGATCAATGCCCACCATATTATATTCCCACAGTTACCTCATCATTACCTGATATTTCCAGCAAGGTCTCAATCCCATTCTCTCAGTTTCTCCATCTCAGTTGTGTCTGTTCTGGTGAAAACACCTTCTATATCAGCTCTCACAATGTTGCTCCATCACAGGTTCCCCCTTTGCCCTCCCTCCCCCAGAGTCACAATGGGATTCCCCCTCTCCTCACCTTCCACCCCATCTGCCTCCACATTCAACAGATCATTCTCTGCAATTTCTGTCACCTCCAGCACGATGCCACTATCAAATACATCCCTGCCATCCATCTCCTTTCAGCACTTAGCAGAAGGGACAGTTCCTTTCCCAGCACCCTGGTCCACTCCTCTATTATTCCCAACACCCCCTCCCCTGCCCAAGGCATCTTCCCATGTAAGTGCAGCAGGTGGAATATTTCTCTCCTCACTTTCCAAGGCCCCACCTGCTCCTTCTAAGTGAAATAGTGACTTGTGTGTGCTTCTTTCAATTTAATAAACCATATTCACTTCTCATGATGCAATCTCTTCCATACTGCGGAGACCCAGTGCAGGTTGGGTGACTGCTCTGTGAAACGTCTCCATTCAGTCCACGTGATTCCGAGCTCCGGCTGCCTGTCACTTTATTTTTCTGACCCACTCCCCCTGCTGACCTCTATCTTCAGCCTCCTGCACTGTTCCGATGAAACTCAATGTAAACTTGGGGAACGAAACCTCATCTTTACAGCCCTCCAGGATCAACATTGAGTGTACCTATTCCAGATCATAACCAAGCACTCACCTATACCCTGTGGCAGCTGCTGGCCATGATCCTGCTGTTTCCATTACGTCTCCTCTAGAGCCACCTTTTGTCTCTTTACTTATCCCATTCCATCTTCTTTCATCGTACACTATTATCCCCTTTGTAATTTAATTTCTCCTGCCTTCTTCCCTATCATAGGTTCTCCCTGCTCCCCACCATCCCCACTTTCCATGCCTCTGTACTGGCCTAAAGCCTATGACATCTCTAACTTTTCCCAGTTCTGATAGAAGGTCGTGGACCGGAAACGTTAACTCTGTTTCTCTCTGCACAGACGCTGCCTGACCTGCTGAGAATTTCCAGCATTTTCTGCTTTTGCTTAAGGCTTCTCCATGCTATTGCAATGAACCAGCCAGGTCCTAACAACTCAGGTACAGAGTTTACTTTTCATTGGATATATCGTTACAAACTTGTGCAAAGGGGAAATGCACTGTGCAGCCTGTCAGATCAGAACGCCTCCAGGTTCAGTTGTTACTCTATGTTGAGTTAATTTGATATTGTGTCAGTTGGTTCAGTTGGTAGCAGCCTTACGACTATACAGTAACAAATTCTAATCCAGGATTTAAGCGCTAACTTTATACTGTTGTACTCAGGGAGTGCTGACTTGGCATTTTTTTCTGATGAGATGTTAAACCGAGGGCCAGGGGGTTTGGATGGAGTGTAGCAGGCTTGACACTATTTGATAATCTGTTCAATTTTATCATAAGGTGAACAATTACCTGCCTATGGAGGGGGATGTGCAGTATGATTCCTAGTAGTGATGAGCTGGCCTGTCCAACATTTAAACTGATATTTAACAGATACCTTGGGGATGTTTTGATCATATTTCTACATAAAAAATTGGGGACAAAAAATATTTCTAATGTTACGTCTTTCACATATTTGAACAAGTTAAATAACGAATTGGGTGATCAGTAACTAAGATGCGAATGAACGAGGCTTTGAGGAAATACGTAAGTAATTCATTCACCTCCCTTTACAATCAAAATACATCTCCCTAGCCTGTTGTGTTGGGAGACCATTGACCCCCATGTCTGGCTGTAAACAGTTGGATAGAACTGACTCTGAAAGAAATTTTTATCAAAGAATTTACATAAAAGTTACAACATGGAAACAGGCCCATCAGCTTGGCTTGTCCATTGGTTTTAGCAGCATGGAAATCCATGTGTCCATTATGTTCCCATATCCCTTTTACTTCCCTTTCCTTTAGCCACCTATCTAACCTATTTAATGCTGCCTTGGTCTCCACTTCAATCATTAGCTCAGGCCATGCATCCCACAGCCTCACAGCTCTCTGTAGAAAAACGCTCCTCCTGCTCTTTGTCCTAAACCTCTCACACTTAATCTCATTTATACATCTTTTTCTGCTTCTATCTACTCTTTCCCATCCCTTAATCTTAAACGTCCTCTTGAATCGCCTCAGAATCTTCTCTAGTTGAATAATAAAAAACAGCTTTTCTTCATATTTGCCCACACCATCTGTGCTGCTCACTGTCGCTTTCCTTAACATCTTCCCCCTATTGTACGGAGACACCATTACATCTCAACTTTCATATTCCATATGTCTTGTCATAATAGTATTCCATTTGCTTTTTTATGGCTGTATCTACGTTAGGCACTGCCTTTAGTGTTTTGTGAATCTGAACTCCCCAATATGCTCAACTCCTCCACACGTCCCAGCTCCGCCATTCAAATCTAAAGAGAAGTCATTTTGTGCAGGCAGCCAGGCTTTTAACCAGAGATCTACAAGGACTTTCTCTGAGGCTAAGAGGTCAGAAGTGATGGAGAGAGAGTTAGAGGTAATTATGTGTAAATCAGGTAAAATGACTGATTTGGGGAGTGGAGGCACGTTCTTAACTTTGAATCACTACAGAAACAATTGCTCTGTTTCAACCAAGTTAGTCCAAGGGTAATTGTCACGCTCTATGTCCACCTTATGACAAAATTGAACAGATTATCAAATAGTGTCAAGCCTGCTACACTCCCTCCAAACCCCCTGCTCTTCTCTGAAATAATGTCCTTCAGCTGAGAGAACAGGCAGGGCCTTGGTTTAATATCTTGCATGAAGGATACTTTCAGATTGTAGTTGAGCATCAGGCTGGGTTTTATGCTTGAGTCGCTGGAGTGAGAGTGAGAGGTAAGAGCTTTACTCACTGAGCCACATCTAACTCGCTACAGCACTGCTCAGGCCTCTCTCTGGGGATATGGAGTGAGTGGCTCAATCAGCCTCAACCACCCAACCCCACCATGCCCCTCCCCCACCTCCTGCCTGGTGTCCACCCAGAGTGAAATTCAGTCCTAAAGTGCCTTACAAAGGAACTACTCAATTGTAGAATAAATAAGGGTTTATAGAGCAAATTTTTTTTTTTCTGACTGATCATTTGCTCAGGTCAAATACTTCTGTTTGCTCCTTGTGAACATATATACATACGAATTAGGAGCAGGAGTAGGCTGGGATCTTGCTGTGTACATGTGAACTGCCGCATTTGCCGACATCACAGTCAGTGCCCTTTCAGAGTAATTTCTTCACTGTAAAGCACTCTGAGATGTCCAGATAAGGCAGGAAGATTCTATCTGTGTGCAGTGCTGTCCTTCCATTCTGTCTGCTGGGATTGGAGTAGATATAACAGAGATTTCACAATAAGGTTAAACTGCAATGTGACGCTCATATTTAAATACATATTTCTGACCGCTGCCATTCTCTCTTATGCTAGAGTGCTGGGCTTCAGTGCACAATGTCAAAGTTAGTATTGCTAGCCTTTGCTATCAGTTGGGGAACTGGCAGAGTCTGTATTAAAAAGTTAGTCTCTATTTTTCACTCCTTGCCTCAGAATATTGATTGATGGCCAATGAAGCTTGTCACTGATTGGTAGATTCAAGTTTTGGCAGCTCCCTTCACTCACAGAGCTCCCTCATACCTTTGACTTATCTGATATTGTTTCGTTGTACAGGGCAGGCCAGAACTGGTGCAGCAATATTCTCAGGTTTAGATGTCGCAATGCGCAACAATACATTGTATATGTGCAGACACAACAAGGAAGCTGCAGATGAATCAGGAGGCGGATGTGACAACTTGTATATGAAGATCAGGTGTGATGGGAAACCTGCATCACCTCATATTTCGCCACAGAGTTTGGGTGTAAACAGCAGCAAGGAGGTGAGTGTTGTCTATTTCAGAACTAATTCTTCCTGAAATGTTCAGCTCTGACTACTTGGGAGTTGAGGGATGGAAAACTGGCCAGGATGCCAGGAAAAACTGTCTTGGTTTCTTTGAATTCGCATCATTGGATCTTTCATATTGGCTTCAGAGGGCAGGAAGGGTCTCAGTTTAACACCTCACCTGAAAGACAGCATCTCCAACAGTGCAGCAGTCCCTCAGTGCTATATTGAGCGTCACCGTGGATATTTTTTGTGTTTAGGTTACTGGAGTGGGACCAAAGGAAAGCATGCTCCAGAGCCAAACTCACCTTTACGCATATTTACAACCAGACACTAATAAGTAGGGAGGGGACACCAGGGAGTGGCTGAGAGCAGGAAAGCTGGTGAATTTTCCTGTCTGAGATCACCAAACTGTACAGACACTGAGGATGAAAGCCAGGACCTTCACTGCTGTGGGGTGTTGGGGGGGGAGGGGGGGGGCGGGGGGGGGGGGGGGGGGGGAGTTGGCGGGGAGAGGGGGTGGGGTGTGTGTGTGTGTGTGTGTGTGTGTGTCAGCCCAGCCTTTAAGGATAGTGTTGCTGAAAGTACTTGACAGGCAGACACAGCAAAGCACTGACTGGCAATAATATTCCTGCTGATTCATTGAACCACCAGGTTCACGTATAGTTATGAATATCAGTACCACAGCTTCAAGTGTGCAAAAGGTAACCACTGACATTCAATGAGTGGCTGCTTTTCCACAGTTTAGCAGTGTGTTGGGCAGTGTGATTAGTTGTGTCTGCACAGCTTCAGCTGAATAAAGATCAATCTGGGGGATGGGGGGTATTTGGGGGTGGATTGGGGGTTTGGTGGGCAGATTGTAATATTCCACAATGCTGCAATATGAACATTGTCCCTGCAGGTTGCTTTATTTGCATGTCAGTAGTGAGCTACCCCAAAGACACTGTTCCAGTGTCTGGAATCATGAATCATGCTAAACTGAAGGTCCTGGTGTCTGTACATAAAAGCAAAATACTGCAGATGCTGGAAATCTAGAACAAAAACAAAAATACCTGGAAAAACTCAGCAGGTCTGACAGCATCTGCAGAGAGGAACACATTGACATTTTGAGTCTGTATGACCCTTCATTAGAACTAAGGAAATATCGAAATGAGGTGAAATATAAGCTGGTAGATGGGGGGTAGGACAGGAGAGCTGGATAGAG
Source organism: Isurus oxyrinchus (assembly GCA_026770705.1). Lineage (NCBI taxonomy): Eukaryota > Metazoa > Chordata > Chondrichthyes > Lamniformes > Lamnidae > Isurus > Isurus oxyrinchus. The sequence continues at coordinate 2,672,520 of JANJGN010000027.1, read as the reverse complement.
ACCCAGAGATAGGTGGAGGCCAAGAAGAGACTGCCAAAAATGTCTTAGACAAAAGGACAAAGGGGTGTTGACGGTGGTGATATTATCTAAGGAATGTGCTAATGGGGACATTAAGGGTAGCGAGCAGGACAAGCTAGTGGCAAATGGCCCTAGTGGGGGTGGGGTGGGGGGAAGGGATCAAAATGGGCTAAAAGGTGGAGATGAAACAATAGATCAAAATAAACTTAAAAATAGGTGGGGAAAGAAAAATATATTTGTAAAAAAATTATAAATTATTGGAAAAAGGGGGATCGGAAAGGGGGTGGGGATGGAGGAGGGAGTTCAGGATCTGAAATTGTTGAATTCAATATTCAGTCCGGAAGGCTGTAAGGTGCCTAGTCGGAAGATGAGGTGTTGTTCCTCCAGTTTGCGTTGAGCTTCACTGGAACAATGCAGCAAGCCAAGGACAGACATGTGGGCAAGAGAGCAGGCTGGAGTGTTAAAATGGCAAGCGACAGGGAGGTCTGGGTCATACTTGTGGACAGACCGAAGGTGTTCTGCAAAGCGGTCACCCAGTCTGCTTTTGGTCTCTCCAATGTAAAGGAAACCACATTGGGAGCAGCGAATGCAGTAGACTAAGTTGAGGGAAATGCAAGTGAAATGTTGCTTCATTTGAAAGGAGTGTTTGGGCCCTTGGACAGTGAGGAGAGGGGAAGTAAAGGGGCAGGTGTTGCACCTTCTGCGGTTGCATGGGAAGGTGGAGTGGGAGGGGGTTGAGGTGTAGGGGGTGATGGAGGAGTGGACCAGGGTGTCCTGGAGGGAACGATCCCTGCGGAATGCTGCCAGGGGGGTGAAGGGAAGATGTATTTGGTGGTGGCATCATGCTGGAGTTGGCAGAAATGGCGGAGGATGATCCTTTGAACGCGGAGGCTGGTGGGGTGATGAGTGAGGACAAGGTCTGTACAGTTTGGTGATCTCAGACAGGAAAATTCACCAACTTTCCTGCTCTCAGCCACTCTCCGGTGTCCCCTCCCTACTTACTATTGTCTGGTTGTAAATATGCATAAAGGTGAGTTTGGCTCTGGAGCATGCTTTCCTTTGGTCCCACTCCAGTAACCTAAACACAAAAAATATCCAGGGTGATGCTCAATATAGCACTGAGGGACTGCTGCACTGTTGGAGATGCTGTCTTTCAGGTGAGGTTTTAAACTGAGACCCTTCCTGCCCTCTGAAGCCAATATGAAAGATCCAATGATGTGAATTCAAAGAAATCGAGACAGTTTTTCCTGGCATCCGGGCCAGTTTTCCATTCAGAAACTGATACCTATATAAAAATAATAGTTTATTGTTATTTTGCTGTTTGCGGGATCTTGCTGTGCAAAAGATTGGCTTTAACGTTTCTTACATTACAATAGTGTTTACACTTGACAGGGACTGCATTGGGTGTAAAGAGCTTTCAGATACCCAGAGGTCATGAAAGGTGCTATATAAACACAAGATCACACACAGTCACTCCCCTTGACAAACTCCCTGTCTTTTCTATGAAGATATAAAGATGGCCTGTCAGGTCTGCTACCAGATGACCAATATTTGGAATTAGAGCCATTGTATCCAACTCACGTTCTGCCAAGTTTGCTGATTTCAGCCTGGACAACCGTGAGGTATCACGACTGACCCAGTATTCCTGGGCTAGGAAAGAGAAAAATCAGCTAGAACTCCCATTCCGACAGGAAAGGTCACGTGGGTAAGGCACAGCTACGATGCTTTCCATCGTGGAATAGTGCATTTACATAGCACCTTCCAGAACCTCAGGGCATCCCAAAATGCTTTACAGCAAATGTAGTTGTTTCTGAAGTGCAGTCACTGTACTAAGGTAGGAAAGTCTCCTTTGACTGTAAGGATTCTCCATCAAGGAAGAGGTTAGTTCATCATTAATTGTTGATTTCACTCAAGAGAGGGCTGATGTGGACCAATGTCACAGCAGTGCACTATAGATGTAAAGCAGTCTTTCCGTCACTAATTTACTATTTAATCCTGCCAATGCTTTTGTCTCGAAGTTTTTTTCTCACACTCTGTCAGGATGGGTTTGATGCCACCATTCTCCCAGGGCAGGGATCCCTGGAGCTAGTCAGCAAACAGTAGAATGAACTGCCAGACGTGACCTCGCTCTTTGATTCCCGCTCTCAGTGCCCACATATGCTTCCCAGGAAGATGATGTGCCTGTGTTAACTCGCTCACGACTTGGTGCAGGGCAGTTCAGGGACTGAGCAGAATGAAGATTCAAACCAATGAATATCAGGGCTCTGACACAGGGTCAGACTCCTGTTAGTCACAGATTGTAAATGTATTGGAGGTTACTTCGCGAGCAATGCTTTACTGATGTTGTTCCAAAATATTGAGCTCTACCTTAAAGGAACCACTTTATAACAAATCCTGTAGCCTTTTGGTTGTGCAGAGTTATCATACTCAAGTGATGTAGTGACACCCTTCAACCACAGCAGTGTTTACCAAAAAAACATTCTGCTGTGTTGAACAGAGTATGAAGTGATCACCTGGTGGCACTAATGTTCAAGAACTGAAGCCAGGCACCTCCTCTGGGTCCTTGCAATTTGTGGGAGCCGTACAAAAGCCTGCACTGCTTAAAGCTGATGTGAATGAGATGGGTTAATGAATTAAAGTCAAGTGTACTATTTTGTCACACCTAAATATTTTCAATTTTCTGGGTCAGGGTCACCATGGGGTCAAAGAAAACACACCCAGTGTCAAAAACAGGGAAGACCAGTCCAGTGGGGCAATAGCAATTTGAATCAATTGCTGAACATTGTGCCCTGTGTTATGGACAGAAGGGGATCAGTTCAAGCAGCACTGATTTTTCTTCTTACCACCTGCCCTTAAACAGACGATGTTTTAAGTTTTTTTTTAGAATAGGCAGTGGCATATTTCCCACAGCAAGCTAGAGTTAGGATGAACTCAGAAGGTTAGTTTATTGCGCACATTCAAAAAAATTGTGAAGAGGTATGTCCGCAACTTCCCACTTATACTGTAAAGGGAGGGATAGAGAAGAGGAAGTTATCTTGTACAAGGACCACAGAGAAATGAATATTGGTTCGTGTGAATTCCAGAGTCCAGAATCAAAGTCCAATGAGGAATTCTTTCACAGAGGTCAGTTGGCTGAAGATTGATGGTGTAAGATTTGCTTTTCCGGTGGTGTCGATGTCCCAAATTGAAGCAGGCATGCAGAGATTGAATTAGCTCTGTAGGTGATAGTACAAAATCTTCCCAGCAAAGTCAACTTAGACGGGGGCCAGTTGTCCAACTTGGCCAGAGCTTGATTCTGTCTGGCCAGCCAATCGAATGTTAAAGCAGCAAACTAGGGTAAGCAGTTCAGAGAGTAATAGTAATCTGTTCCGCAAGCCAGAATCTTAGGTCATGTGACCTTACTACTCCACAGTGACTTCAACAAAGTTGTGTTTGGAAATTGGCTTTGTGCCCAGGACTGATAACATCTCAGCCATTATGGGTTATTGAGGGTCTAGTGTTTGGGAAGTCATTGTCTCCAAAGACGCACCAACTCTACTAACAAGCCTGGCTTATCAAACACAATGCCCACCGTGTGTCTCTCTTTGAAGTTAGTTTGTGCAGTTCCAGGGGATCTGTTAGAATCTCCTCAGGCATCACAATGTGTGACATTTCCAAAACTGAGTAGTGAATTATTTTGTTTGGGAGACCTGCTGATGATAAATCACATTCAGAGGGTCAGACACCTTAATTGACTTTGTTCAGCAGAAAAGACCAGTTTAAAATAATAAGAAATAGCAATAAAGATAAAGTTTAAAAAAAAATTGGCCAGAATTTTATGGTCCCCCACCAGAGGGTTTTTAGGCTGGGGGCGGGGGGGGGGGGGGGCGGAGGGGGCGGGGAGGGGGTATGGGGGGGCAGCGTGAAATTGAAGAGATGGGGATTCCCTCTGGGTTCTCGCCCGCCCTGGCAATTTCACTCTGGGGCAGGCAAGGCCGTGGACGGAGAGCCCGCTCTTGCTCCAGGTGAGGCCATTTCATGGCCGATTAATGACCGCTTAAGGGCCTTTTCCGATCCAGCATCAATTTTTAGGCCGTTGGGAGGATTGAAATGGCGTGGGGGAAGCCCGAAAATGTACGGGATTACATCTCGGATGGGAAGGAGAGGGGAGGTGCCTCTATAAGAAGTCCCCCTTTGAAGCTGGGAACCCCTTCTTAAGGTCCAGTGGTTTCTGAAACTCCCTAACCCCCCTTCCTGGCCTCTCCCCCACCGAGACCCTGATCAACAACACCCCCCACCCCAACAGGCCTTCCCTACCCTCCCCGCCCTGGGACCCCTTGAACATACCTGGGCCTCCAGTGCCCGGACTTAGGCTCTGACATCTTCCTGCATTTCTTTTTCTGTCCACTGCAGCACCGTCGCTGCAGATAGGCCGACATCTCTCTAAGGCAGGGCTCCCTCCCGAATGAGGGGCAAAAGTCCCGCCTGCAGCCAGTGTATTCGAGTGTAAAATGGCTGCGAGGCACTTGGCAGGAGCAGGGACCTTTTCCCCAGTGAAAAATTCAGGCCTTAATTTTAGGTTCTGTTCCACAACACCTGATTCCCGCCGTTAGTAATTTACTGTAAAAAAGATTTAGGATCAGTGTCTTTGTCATGTTTTTTAAACCATTAACCCTTTGTTAACTATTGCTTGTTAAATTAATCTTGAGATAGATTTCTTCTGCATTAGAGGAAAGGACCTTTTTATCCTCTCTGAACTTCAATTTTCCACTTAGTCTCTATTGTGTGAAGGAAACAAGGAATCTGTAAGGAATAAATCTTACGTATGTCTGACCAGACACTGCGGGCTAGAGTCTTCATCCATCATGGGAGGTCTTGTGGAGTAGTAGAGTAACGTCCCTCCCTCAGGTTCAAGTCCCACATCAGGGTTTGATGGCCAGGGAAGGTGTGTTCATTACATGACCACACAAGTTGATTATCAGCCTGTAAACAATCTTTCCAACACCCCTGATGACAGGCAGGAAGAGTGGGAGAGTTTGCTGGACAGCCTTTCTGCCGGAGGCAACAGCAAACCACTGCAGTGCTTTGCCAAACATAACGTGGACCAATCGAATGAAAGACTATGATCACCAAAGCCCTCTTAGGGCGTGGTACCGAGAAGAGGGGAGCATAGAAAGGGAAATCTGATGAAGGGGATTCATAGGGTGATGATGCGATTAATTCCCTTAAAAAGGATAGTGCGAGATTCAGCAAAGGACGTGCCAGGTTTTCAGTTCTGCTTATTTACCTGGGTAATGCTTGATGATGTCAGGGTGGCAAAGACAGAAATCGACACTGATGGTTCTAAGGGTTTAGAACCATAGAACCATAGAACACTACAGCACAGAAAACAGGCCATTTGGCCCTTCTAGTCTGTGCCAAAATATTATTCCACTAATCCCAGTGACCTGCACCTAGTCCATAACCTTCCAGACCTCTCCCATCCATGCTAAAAGATATTGCGGAAATTAGTGTCACAGGGGCTCAGATTGTTCTAGGGTGGTAGTGAATGAGGGTGTCCATTTTGCACCCTGTCCGACTGTCTTCAGTTAAGAGGAAGTGAGGTTCAGTGTAAAGCAAGCAGCTGATTCGCTGATCACTCAGATTGCCTCAGACCGTCCTCACCCTCCATTATCTTCACTTTGTGTAAATCATACATTTGATCATGGCCTTTCTTTCAGTTTATGTTTATCATTTCAGATTATTTACTGTGTTAACTGTACAGACGTTACAAGCTATAAGTATGATATATGGTTCTCATCAGAACCTCTTTCTGGTACCATTGGACTGGGTACCAGGAACTATCCTATCTCTGAATTGGCTTTTCTCCGCACCAATGGAGCTGGACCTCCCAGTTTGAGGTGCAGAAACTCAGCACCTCCTACTCCATTGAGGAATTCACACCAATTATTGAAAACATATCATCCAATCAGTTTTCCCAGTGCAGGATTCCTGTGCCCTGGTAAGAACCACATCAATGTCAACCTGAGCTATACCTGCCTCAAAGTAGAGCCCATCTAATCTTTTCAGGGTCTCTCTGCCATACGCAAAGACATTCTTTGTCAAATTACTAAGACATCCTACTGTCTTCTGGTTATTCTATATTTTCCTCAAACATTTCTGTAATTGGCTGCATTGCTTGTCCTTTCCAGTTGTGCAGGGAAGGACTCATTAAGAAAATGCATGTGAATTGTTGTTATATCTGGTGCCTCTTATGGCTGATCAAAAATCACATTGGAGGATCAGTCCTCACCAGGGATTGCTGCTGAGTTCTTGGTTACTCAAGGCTGTGTCTAGTTGGAGCATTGCTGGAGCCAATATTTATCCCTCAATGTCACTAAAGCAGATTATCTACTCATTATTGGAGAGAATATGCTTTGCACCAATTACCGACTGCATTTCCTGACTTCTCTTTAGCTCTGAAGGATTCATATGGACTTGAAACGTTAACTCTGTTTCTCTCTCCACAGATGCTGTCAGACCGGCTGCGTTTTTCCAGCATTTTCCGTTTTTAGTGCTTTTCCCAATGGCAACTACATTTCAAAACTGGCTGTAAAGCCCTTTGTGAACCCCCTAAGTTGTGAAAGGCATTATAAAATACACGAGCTTTCTCTAACATGTCAATACTCAAAGCCAGAAACGCATATGGATCCTTTGATCTTTGTTGGCTGTGGGTATCAAGGCAAATGAGACTAAGGTAGTTGTGGTACAGACCACCCATTAATTGAAAGACAGAATAGACTTGAGGGGCTGAATGGCCTGCTCCCATTCCCATGTTCCTTCCACAAGCTGTTTCTGAATGCAAAACCTCTGAATTTATAGAAATCTGAGCTAAAACAGTCACACCTCCCAATGGCCTCTGCAATTCCTCACCAAGAGTGTCATAGAAATTTCTCATTCTGCGAAAGGCTCTTAAAAATGTTACAACTGTAAAGCACGATTAAACTCAACTGGAACCTTCGAGCTTTTTCTCCTGAGACAACTTGAGCAGTAAACACAACTGGGTTAGACTTCTCAGTGCAGATCACAGCCACTGACAGTTAACAGTTCACATTCCATTGCCAACCTCATGACCTCAAACACATCAACGACTCGTGACTTAGGTGATAATAAAAGACAATTGTTACTGTTCATGAAATGAAGTAGAGTGGTAATGTGAGGTGCAGTGTCAAATCCCAATGACAATGGAGTGAGTGACGACAACATCAAAGGAAGCCATTTAACTTCGGACTGTAAAACCTATCAACCTTCTTAGGTTTCACAACACGGCTAACTAAACCCCTGGCTTTGAAAGAAATTCTGCAACAGTCCATCCTGAATCCTTTTTCAACTGATAATAAAAGGATCGCTGGTTAGGCCTTAGCTGAAGCTCTGTGGACAGTTCTGGGCACCACACTCCTGGAAAGATGTAAAGGCCTTAGAAAGGGTACAGAGGAGATTTACCAGGACATTACCAGAGATGAGGAGCTTCAGTTATGAGGAGAGGTTGGAAATGTTAGAATGTTCTTAGAACAGAGGAGGTGAAGAGGTGACATGTTGAGGGTTTTCAAGATAATGAGAGGTTTTGAGATAATAGAGAGGATGTATTCCCTCAGTCAAGCGGGTTCAATCAATCAACTCAACCAGAGTTCTTGGATTTAAGACAACTAAGTTCCTGGGGGGAGGAGATAAGAATACGTTTTTTCACTCACAGTTGTTGGGATCTGGAGCACTCAGTCTGAAAATGTGGCGGAAGCTGATTCCACAAATGATTTTAGAAGGGAATTGGACACACATGTAAGGTTGAGGATCTTACAGAGTTACAAACAAGAAGCAACAAAGTAGGACCAGACGCAAGTGCTCTTTCAATGACCTAGTACAGACCCGACAGGCTGAATGATCACCTCCTGTGCTGTAAATTTCTATGACTCTGTCTCTGCGAGTTGGATCTGAGCTTCCCAAACACATCTCTAATTTCTCTCACCAGGTCAGCTTCAGAAAGTCATTGCTCCTCTATACCTTTAGCCATGGCTTTTAATGGAGTTTGGAAGGTGTTCGAAAATGATAATTTTGAAGCGTTCCTCATTGCCTTGGGTAAGTCAGTCGTTGGTGACCTTAAGAGAAATTCGATCGAATATTAATGGGTGTGTTAATCTGAGGTTAATTAACGGGTAGTTACAGAACATCCCCATCTCAATGAGGATTGCCACATGTGTATCAGAAAGAGGTGGAGGGCCAGATTTTCCCCTCCCAACGCTGGGCGAACCCACATCGTGTGGCTCAAACTGGAGGCATGGGGATCGTAATTTTAATCTGACCAAGACATTCCCAATGGACACCATTTTCCACTGGACTGAAAGCATATTGGATTGTGATCCATACTCATGGAAAGTGATGTGAGGATCACAATTTAAATGCCTGCTGCAGATGTAATTTTCCATGATATCGGTATTTACTTTGAGGTGTTAGGTTCCTGAAGGCTATGGGAGCCACGCCTAATAAGTCAGTTCATGAACCTTGGGGGAAGCCTGCTGTGGAGTTGGGAACTTTTTTGCAGGTAAGTTTTAAAGCACTTGCCAACTTCAAATGTCATAATATAATACTGTATGGCAATTTAATTATGTTTTCAATGCAGTGATTGATCATAGGGCTCTGTCCTTAAAAGATAAATGACTATTAATTTGATCAGCCTTGTGTAAGTGTTCACATGCATTACAGCCCTTTCTCCATTGGATAAAGTTCTCATCTGAACTCAACAGTACTGGCAATATGATTTAAATGGTTCATCGGGACATTATGGTTTACATTGATCTAACATCCAAAGTTCTTTTGAGACTTGAAGAAACTGAACAGATGTCAGGCTTCTTTGATTAAAACTCCATTGAACCTTGGACAAAAAAGAAGTAGGTGGCTAGATATCAGGTCAGGCAAATTCAAAGACTCCGTGGTATTGAATGGATTTATCTCAGCAGGAGCTGTTGACACAGCCTTGGAGAGGACGGTGTGTTTTGTTTGATTCGTAGTTTTATGAACATATGAAAAACAAAGAAACATACGAATGAGGAGCAGGAGTGGGGCCACTTGGCCTTTGGAGCCTGCTCCACCATTCAATAATATCATGGTTGATTTGATTGTAACCTCCATCCCACAGTCCTGCCTACCCCCGGTAACTTTTCACCCCTTTGTTAATCAAGAATCTGTCTAGCACTGCCTTAAAAATATTCAAGAACTCTGCTTCCACCATCTTTTAAGGAAAGGTCTTCTGGTCGGAGAACAGGGGTGGGGCTCACTCACCGACACGTAAAATTATGCGGGATGACGTCAGGTGGAACTCCCGACTTTACCCTACGTCGTTTCCATTTTCAGGTCGGCAGGAACGCAGCCGAGTCAGCTGAGCACCTGTCAATGGCCTATTGAGGCTATTAAAAAACTAATTAAAGTCATTAATGGACCTGCCCGTCCAACCTTAGGGTCAGCGGGCAGGCCGGGAGACCTGGTGGGCTTCAGAAAAAGCATGAAACCTCATCCACACGCGGGATGAAGTTTTATAAGGGTATTTAAATTTTTATTAAAGGTTTCAGTAAAAGTTATGGACATGTCCCAACTCATGTGACAGTGTCACATGAGGGGACATGGCAGGGAAATTTTTTTATCAGTTGTATTACAAATTTTAATTCCGAGCCGATCTTCTTGAGGCAGCACTTAGCCTCAGGGAGATCTGTGTGCTCTCTTGCGCGCGTGTGTGAAACAGCGCACTCCCGGCTGAGGGAATCAACCCCCCTGCCTGCATAGGGAACGCATAGGGCCTTAATTGACCCGCCCATGTAAAATGGCGGTGCTCTCCTGATCGGGGGTGCCGATTGGAGGTGGGCCCACCCCTGCCCGCTCCCGCACTTCCCCAGCAACAGGGGGAAGATTTTTCCCAGAGTTCCAAACACTCACCACCCTCTAAGAGAAAAAATTTCTCCTCAACTCTGTCTTGAATGAGCGACCCCCCCCCGTTCTAGATTCTCCCACAAACAGAAACATCCTCTCTGCATGCACCCTGTCAAGACCCCTCAGGACCTTAAAGGTTTCAATCAAGTCACCTCTTACTCTTCTAAATTCCAGTGGATACAAGCCTAGTCTGTCCAACCTTTCCTCATAAGACAACCCAACCATTCCTGGTATTAGTCCAGTAAACCTTCTCTGAACTGTTTGCAATGCAATATTTGTTTAAATAAGGAGACCAGCACTGTACACAATATTCCAGATGTGGTCTCACCAGCAGCCTGTACAACTGAAGCATAAACTCCCTACTTTTGTATTCAATTCCCCTCACAATAAATGATAACATTCTATTAGCTTTCCTAATTACTTGCTGTACTTGCATACTAGATTTTTGTGATTCATGCACTAGGACAACCAGGTCCCTCTGCACCTCAGAGCTCTGCAATCTCTCACCATTTAGATAATATCCTTCTTTTTTATTTTTCCTGCCAAAATGGACAATTTCACATTTGCCCACATTATACTCCATTTTCCAGATCTTTGCCCACTCGCTTAACCTATCTATGTCCTCTTGTAGCCTCCTTACATCCTCTTCACAATGTACTTTCCTACCTATCTTTGTGTCATCAGCAAATTTAGGGACCATATCTTCAGTCTCTTCATCCAAATCATTTATATAAATTGTAAAAAGTTGAGGCCCCAACACTGATCCCTGTGTCATACCCTCATCACATTTCATCAACCAGGAAAAGACCCATTTATGGCTACCCTCTGTCTCATATTAGCTATCCAATCTTCTATCCATGCCAATATGTTATTCCCTATACCAAGAGCTTTTATTTTTCACAATAACCTTTGATGTGGCACTTTATCAAATACCTTCTGGAAATCTAGGTACAGTACATCCACCAGTTCCCCTTTACCCACAACACTTGTGACTCTTTCAAATACCCCCAATATTTGTGGGGGGGGCAATGGCGGAGTGGTAGTGTCACTGGACTAATAACCCAGAACCCCAGAGTAAAGCTCTGGGGATCTGGGTTTGAATCCCAGCATGGCAGATGGTGGAATTTTAATTAAATAAAAAAAATTGGAATTAAAAGTCTAATGATGCCCATGAAACCATTGTTGATTGTTGTAAAAACCCATTTGGCTCACTGAAGTCCTTTAGGGAAGGAAATCTGCCATCCTTACCTGGTCTGGCCTACATGTGACTCCAGACCCACAGCAATGTGGTTGACTCTTAAACAACCTAGCAAGCCTCTCAGTTGTATCAAACTGCTACAAAGCCTCAAAAAAGGAATGAAACAAACGGACCACTCAGCATCAACCTAGGCACTGGAAATGACAATGGCAAACTCAGCCCTGCTGACCCTGCAGAGTCATCCCTACTAACATCCAGGGGCGAGTGCCAAAAGTGAGAGAGCTGTCTCAAAGACTAGTCAAGCAACAGCCTGACATAGTCATCCTCACGGAATCATACAGATAATCTCCCAGACTCCACCATCACCATCCCTGTGCATGTCCTGTTCCACCGACAGGACAGGCTGAGCAGAGGTGGTGACACAGTGGGATACAGTCGGGAGGGAGTTGCTCTGGGAGTCCTCAACATTGACTCTGGTCCCCATGAAATCTCATGGCATCAGGTCAAACATGGACAAGGAAACCTCCAGCTGATTACCACATACCTCCCTCCCTCAGCTGATGAATCCATGCTTCTCCATGTTGAACATCACTTGGAGGAAGCACTGAGGGTGACAAGGGTGCAGAATGTACTCTGGGTGGGGACTTCAATGTCCATCACCAAGAGTGGCTCGGTAGCACCACTACTGACTGAGCTGGCTGAGTCCTAAATGACATAGCTGCTAGACTGGGTCTGCGGCAGGTGGTGAGGGAACCAACAAGAGGGAAAAACATACTTGACCTCATCCTCACCAACCTGCCTGTCGCAGATACATCTGTCCATGACAGTATCAGTAGGAGTGACCACCGCACAGTTGCACAGAGGATACTCTCCATTGTGTTGTGAGGTGCTACCACCGTGCTAAATAGGATAAAAGAGCGTGAAGAGAGCGACGGAGACACGGGATAAAACTGAAATAGTGATGTCACAGGAAAGCTGTGAGCTGATTGGTTAGTAGGAAATCTGCACCAAATTTGAAAAAAAAACACTGCAAAGCTAATTAATAAATTAATTATCTAAGTCGAGATGGCTGGGCTGTAGCTGTATGGTGTGGGAGCTGGCAGATCCCATTGCGAGCCACAGTGACCACAGCTGCAGCAAGTGTTGGTTGCTGGAGGAATTCCGGCTCAGAATTGATGAGCTGGAGTCCGAGCTCCGGACACTGCGGCACATCTGGGAGGAGGAGAGTTACTTGGACGCTTTGTATCAGGAGGCGGTCACACCCGGTAGATTAAGTACCTCAAGTTCAGTCAGTGGTCAGGGTCAGCAGGGTGTGACTGCAGGTGAGGCAGATAGAGGGATCCTGTGTTCAGGAACAAAGGAGCCTCAGCTCTTGACCTTGTCCAACAGGTACGAAGTACTTGCTCCCTGTGTGGATGAGGAACAGGGCTGCAGGGAGGATGAGTCAGCTGACCACAGCACCGTGGCACAGGAGGCCATTCAAGAGGGGGGAGCAAAAAGACAAGTGGTAGTTGTAGGGGATTCTATAATTAGGGGAATTGATAGCTTCCTTTGTAAGCAAGATCGAGAGTCCCACATGGTATGTTGCCTGCCCGGTGCCAGGGTGAGGGACATCTCTGACCGGCTTGAAAGGATATTGGAGAGGGAAGGGGAGGATCCAGTTGTTGTGGTCCATGATGGGACAAATAACATAGGTAAGACTAGGAAAGAGGACCTGTTTATCAGGAACTAGGGACTAAATTAGAGAACAGGTCCTCAAGGGTTATTATCTCTGGATTACTACCTGAGCCACGTGCAAATTGACATAGAGACGTGAGAATAAGGGAAGTAAACATGTGGCTAAAGGAGTGGTGTGGGAAAGAGGGGTTCCATTTCATGGGGCATTGGCATCAGTATTGGAACAGGAGGGATCTGTACTGTTGGGACGGTCTCCACCTGAACCGATCTGGGACCAATGTTCTAGCAAAAAGGGTAAATAGGGTGGTCAACAGGACTTTAAACTAGAAAGTGGGAGGGAGGGAAGGGTAAAACTCCAAGCAGTATGACTAATGGGAAACAAAGCAGCAGGTTAGCATGTGGGGGGTGGATTCAACTTCATGGAAAATTATGAAAAAACTGAAAAGAAAGGAGAGCCCAGGAGAGGCTATTAAAGTCTCCAGAACACAGAATAGGACAGAGTGTTTGGAAAGGGTTAGGAATCTAACTTCAAGCACATCAGATAAAGGGACGACAATGAGAAAGGGGATGGGAAATACAGGACTGAAGGTGTTGTATCTGAATGCACGCAGTATACGAAATAAGGTAAATGAGCTTGTGGCGCAGATTGAAATTGGCAGGTATGATGTGGTGGGCATCACGGAGACATGGCTGCAAGGGGATCAGGACTGGGAGATAAATATCCAAGGATATACATCCTATTGAAAAGATAGGCAGGTTGGCAGAGGGGGTGGGGTTGCTTTGTTAGTAAGAAATGAAATTAAATCGATAGCAAGAAACAACGTAGGGTCAGATGATGTAGAATCTGTGTGGGTAGAGTTGAGGAACCACAAAGGTAAAAAAACCATAATGGGAGTTGTGTACAGGCCTCCGAACAGTAGTCAGGATGTGGGGCACAAGATACACCAGGAGATAGAAAAGGCGTGTAAGAAAGGCAAGGTTACAGTGATCATGGGGGATTTCAATATGCAGGTAGACTGGGAAAATCAGGTTGGTAGTGGATCCCAAGAAAAGGAATTTGTGGAATGTCTACGAGATGCCTTTTTGGAGCAGCTTGTGGTGGAGCCCACTAGGGAACAGGAAATTCTAGATTTAATGATGTGTAATGAGGCAGATTTGATAAGGGAACTTAAAGTGAAGGAACCCTTAGGAGGAAGTGACCATAATATGACAGAATTTACCCTGTAATTTGAGAGGAAAAAGCTGGAATCAGATGTAACGGTATTACAGTTGAATAAAGGCAACTACAGAGGCATGAGGGAGGAGCTGGCCAGAATTGACTGGGAGATGAGCCTAGCAGGAAAGACAGTGGAACAGCAATGGCAGGAGTTTCTGGGAGTAATTTGGGAGACACAGCAAAAATTCATCCCTAGGAAGAAGAAGCATACTAAAGGGAGGACGAGGCAACCATGGCTGACAAGGGAAGTCAGGGACAGCATAAAAGCTAAAGAGAAAGCATACAATGTGGCGAAGAGCAGTGGGAAACCAGGGGATTGGGAAGCCTACAAAGATCAACAGAGGACAACTAAAAAAGAAATAAGGAGGGAGAAGATTAAATATGAGGGTAAACTAGCCTGTAATATAAAAGGAGATTGCAAGAGTTTTTTAGATATATAAAGGGTAAGAGAGAGGCAAAAGTGGACATTGGGCCGCTGGAAAATGACACTGGAGAAGTAGTAGTGGGGAACAAAGAAATGGTGGAGGAACTGAATAGGAACTTTGCGTCAGTCTTCACGGTGGAAGACACGAGTAATATCCCCAAAGTTCAAGAGAGTCGGGGGGCAGAGGTGAGTATGGTGGCCATTACCAAGGAGAAGGTGCTGGGAAAACTGAAAGGTCTGAAGGTGGATAAATCACCTGGACCAGATGGATTACACCCCAGAGTTCTGAAGGAGATAGCTGAAGAGATAGTGAAGGCGTTAGTGGTGATCTTTCAGGAATCACTGGAGTCAGGGAGGGTCCCAGAGGACTGGAAAATCGCTAATGTAACTCCCTGTTTAAGAAGGGAGTGAGGCAAAAGACGGGAAATTACAGGCCAATTAGCCTGACCTCGATTGTTGGTAAAATTTTAGAGTCCATTATTAAGGATGAGATTTCAGAATACTTGCAAGTGCATGGTAAAATCAGGCAAAGTCAGCATGGTTTCATCAAGGGGAGGTCATGCCTGACAAATCTGTTAGAATTCTTTGAGGAGGTAACGAGTAGGTTAGACAAAGGAGAGCCAATGGATGTTATCTACTTGGATTTCCAGAAGGCCTTTGACAAGGTGCCGCACAGGAGGCTGCTCAGTAAGATAAGAGCCCATGGCGTTAGAGGCAAGGTACTAGCATGGATAGAAGATTGGCTGTCTGGCAGGAGGCAGAGAGTGGGGGTAAGGGGGTCCTTCTCAGGATGGCGGCCGGTGACTAGTGGAGTTCCGCAGGGGTCAGTGTTGGGACCACAACTTTTCAATTTATACATTAATGATCTAGATAAAGGAACTGAGGGCATTCTGGCTAAGTTTTCAGATGATACAAAGATAGGTGGAGGGACAGGTAGTATTGAGGAGGCGGGGAGGATGCAGAAGGATTTGGACAGGTTAGGAGAATGGGCAAAGAAGTGGCAGATGGAATACAACGTGGGGAAGTTTGAGGTCATGCACTTTGGTAGGAAGAATAGAGGCATAGACTATTTTCTAAATGGGGAGGGAATTCAGAAATCTGGAGTGCAAAGGGACTTGGGAGTCCTGGTCCAGGATTCTCTTAAGGTTAACTTGCAGGTTGAGTCAGTAGTTAGGAAGGCAAATGCAGTGTTGGCACTTATTTCGAGAGAACTAGAATATAAAAGCAGGGAAGTGCTGCTGAGGCTCCCTCCCTCCCTCCCTTCCTTTTCCTGATTTACAGCTACCTCTGGGATGTTGCATGTATCCTCTATAGTGAAGACTGATGCAAAATATATGTTCAATTCATCTGTTATCTCCTTACTTTCCATTATTAATTCCCCAAATTCACTTTCTATAGCACAAACACTCACTTTGTTAATTCTTTTCTTATTTAAATATCTATAGAAACTCTTTCTATCGTCTTTATATTACTAGCTAGCTTTTCCTCATTCTCTAATTTTAACCTCCTTATTAATCTTTTTGTCATCCTTTGCTATTCTTGAGACTCTGTCCAATCTTCTGACCTACCACCCATGTCTTAGCATAAGTATATGCTTTTCCTTTGAGTTTGATACTGTCTTTAACTTTTTTTAGTTAACGATGGATGGTAGGTCCTCCCCTAAAATTTTTCTTTCCCACTGGAATGCAATTATTCTGTTTATTCTGAAATACCCCTTTAAATATCTGCCACTGAATTTCTCCTGACATATCCCTTCATCACATTTGACAGTTCATTTCAACAAATGCAATGTTTTGAAGAGGTTTTTGAACTGCTGTTTGTTTATTTTGATAGATTAATGAACACTTGAGATGACAGAGTGTTTATTCAACTAGATTGTGAATGGCTAATTATTTTTTTTATTTCCTGAGGTTTTCAAAGACTTCCCAGTGTTATTATATGGCTCATGAGATCTGTACATGGTGGATACTAGGAATGGTATGGAGGATGCACTGGGGAATGAACAGGGCATGGATTGGGCATGGGGTATGGAGAGGGCAAGGGGGTCAAGGATGATGTTCAGGGGCATGGGAGCATAGACCATGCATGAGGGGCATGGAGGGGCCGTGGGGAGGTGAGGGGGTGAGAGGTATGGGCAAGGGGGCCTAAAAACCAACGTCCCAGTAAATGGGGGCAGAACTTCCTGCCTCAGATCTGTATCGAGAAGCATCGGCACCAACTCCATCCTGCCCTCAACTCTGGAAGTCAAAAATTCCAGCTGAATGGTCTGGCCTCCAGATCTCAGGATCGCAATGTCAGGAAATGGCCCAACTCACACATCTCAATTTGAACAAAGAACAAAGAACGAAGAAAAGTACAGCACAGGAACAGGCCCTTCGGCCCTCCAAGCCTGCGCTGATCATATTGCCTGTCAACTAAAACATTTTGCACTTCCAAGGTCCGTATCCCTCTATTCCCATCCTATTCATGTATTTGTCAAGCTGCCTCTTAAACACCACTATCGTACCTGCTTCCACCACCTCCTCTGGCAGCGAATTCCAGACACTCACTACTCTCTGCGTAAACAACTTGCCCTGCACATCTCCTCTATAGTTTTCTCCTCTCACCTTAAATCTATGTCCCCTAGTAATTGACTCTTCCACCCTGGGAAAAAGCTTCTGACTATCTACTCTGTCCAGGCCACTCATAATTTTGTAAACTTCTATCAAGTCACCCCTCAATCTCCGTCGCTCTAGTGAGAATCCGAGTTTCTCCAACGTCTCCTCATAGCTAATAACCTCCAGACCAGGCAGCATCCTGGTAAACCTCCTCTGCACCCTCTCCAATGCCTCCATATCCTTCTGGTAATGTGGCGACCAGAATTGCACGCAATATTCCAAGTGTGGCCTAACCGAGGTTCTATACAGCTGCAGCATGACTTCCCAGCTTTTATACTCAATACCCCTGCCAATGAAGGCAAGCATGCCATATGCCTTCCTGACTACCTTATCCACCTGCATTGCCACTTTCAGTGACTTGTGGATCTGTACACCCAGATCCCTCTGCCCGTCAATGCACTTAAGGGTTCTGCCATTTACTGTGTAATTCCTGCTTGTATTAGACCTTCCAAAATGCATTTCCTCGCATTTGTCCAGATTAAACTCCATCTGCCATTTCTCTGCCCAAGTCTCCAATGATCTATATCCCGTTGTATCCTTTGACAATCCTCTTCACTATCTGCAACTCCTCCAACCTTAGTGTCGTCTGCAAACTTACTAATTATCCCAGTTACATTTTCCTCCAAACCATTTACGTATACTACAAACAGCAAAGGTCCCAGCACTGATCCCTGCGGAACACCACTAGTCACAGCTCTCCATTCAGAAAAGCACCCTTCCACTGCTACCCTCTGTCTTCTATGACCAAGCCAATTCTGTATCCATCTTGCCAGCTCACCTCTGATCCCGTGCGACTTTACCTTCTGTACCAGTCTGCCATGAGGGACCTTGTCAAAGGCCTTACTGAAATCCATGTATATAACATCCACTGCCCTTCCATCGTCGATCATCTTTGTCACTTCCTCGAAAAACTCGATCAAGTTAGTGAGACACGACCTCCCCTTCACAAAACCATGCTGCCTCTCACTAATACGCCCATTTGCTTCCAAATGGTAGTAAATCCTGTCATGAAGAATCTTCTCCAATAATTTCCCTACCACTGACGTAAGGCTCACCGGCCTGTAATTTCCTGGATTATCCCTGCTACCCTTCTTAAACAATGGAACAACATTGGCCATTCTCCAGTCCTCTGGGACCTCACCTGTCGCCAGTGAGGATACAAAGATTTCTGTCAAGGCCCCAGCAATCTCCTCCCTTGCCTCCCTCAGTACTCTGGGGTAGATCCCATCTGGCCCTGGGGACTTATCCACCTTAATATTCTTTAAGACGCCTAACACCTCCTCTTTTTTGATCTCAACATGATCCAGGCTATCTACACACTCTTCCCTAGACAAATCGACCACTAAGTCCTTCTCTTTGGTGAATACTGATGAGAAGTACTCATTTAGTATCTCACCCATTTCTTCTGGCTCCACACACAGATTCCCACCTCTGTCCCTGAGTGGGCCTACCCTTTCCCTGTCTACCCTCTTGCTTTTTACATATGTATAAAAGGCCTTGCGATTTTCCTTAATCCTGGTTGCCAGTGACTTTTCATGACCCCTTTTAGCTCTCCTGACTCCTTGCTTAAGTTTCTTCCTACTTTATATTCTCCACGGTCTTCATCTGTTCCCAGCCTTTTAGCCCTTACGAATGATTCCCTTTTCTTCTTGACTAATCTCATAATATCCTTCGTTATCCAAGGTTCCTGAAACTTGCCCTGCTTATCCTTCATCCTAGCAGGAACTTGCTGGTCCTGAATTCTTATCAACTGACGTTTGAAAGCCCCCCACATGTCAGTTGTTGATTTGCCCTCAAACATCCGGCTCCAGTCTAGATTCCTCAGTTCCTGCCTAATATTGTTATAATTAGCCTTCCCCCAATTAAGCACCTTAACCCAAAAGGGAAAATCGTGCCCAGAACATATAACAAAGCTAATGGTGTATGAGTGCCTCAGGTCGCATCAAGCAATAATAATAACAGGTTAAAATTAAAGGCAATATATGTGAAGGCACAAAGTATTTGTAACAAGGCTGTTGATTTAAAGGCACCAATAGAGATAAGTGGGTTTGAGCTTGTAAACATGACTGAACCAAGGAACTGAAGCTTGCAATGTCACTTATTAAAACTGAGGCACCTTCAATTCTGAGTCTGTATAGCTGTTTCCAGCAGCTCTAACAGTGACCAGCAGCACGGGGTCAGGGACAGTGACCTCCAGCAGCTCTAACAGTGACCAGGAGCACTGGGTCAGGGACAGTGACCTCCAGCAGCTCTAACAGTGACCAGCAGCATGGGGTCTGGGACAGTGACCTCCAGCTGCTCTAACAGTGACTAGCAGCATGGGGTCTGGGACAGTGACCTCCAGCAGCTCTAACAGTGACCAGCAGCATGGGGTCTGGGACAGTGACCTCCAGCAGCTCTAACAGTGACCAGCAGCACGGTCTGGGACAGTGAGCTCCAGCAGCTCTAACAGTGACCAGCAGCATGGGGTCTGGGACAGTGACCTCCAGCAGCTCTACCAGTGACCAGCAGCACGGGGTCAGGGACAGTGACCTCCAGCAGCTCTAACAGTGACCAGCAGCACGGGGTCAGGGACAGTGACCTCCAGCAGCTCTACCAGTGACCAGCAGCATGGTCTGGGACAGTGACCTCCAGCAGCTCTAACAGTGACCAGCAGCATGGGGTCTGGGACAGTGACCTCCAGCAGCTCTAACAGTAGCCAGCCTCTGCCTGCAGATGAGCTCAGCCTTGTCCTTTCTCCTTTTTAACATTCAGTTTGCATGGCATTTTCATCCTGCTCCAATGTCCAGCTGTGCACTTGCCTCCTGTCTGTTGATGATTTGCAGATATTGTGAGGGTCCTATATGATGCTGCTAAAATTCCTTCGACCAATGGCTGACAATTGAATCATTAACAATTTCAAATGATTTCCCATTGTTGTTGGGTGAGTCGCCGGCTCCACACACAAGCTGCCTTTGGGAAAAACAGGAGGAGATTGGAAAATGTTAGTGCACCTGTCCAAGGGCATGTTTTGTAATTCTGTTAGTACTAACCCCACCACCACCCATCCCCACCCCCCTCCAACTGTTCTGCAGGCACCTGAGAAAATCCACCCTCCCCCCCGCCCAGGTTTGCAAACGCCGTGAACTAAATATTTCAGGCTCCTTAAATTTCGAAAACCATTACATAATATAACAGGAGGTGGGGTATCTCTGGTAATAAAAATGGGATCGAGGCAGAGAGTGAAACAGCCTTCTTAATCCAAAACCTCAGGATGTTGAAACAGTATGGATAGAACTAAGGAAGAACAAAGCGCACCAGTGGGAGCAGTTTATAGGTTCCCTAACAATAATCATAATGTTGTTTAGAGTATGAATCAAGAAATTAGAGAAGAACGTAACAAGTATAATCAAGGGAGACTTTCATACTGATTGGAAAAAAACAAATTGGCAAAAGTTGTTTGGGGCGTGAGTTCATGGAATGCATTTGGGAAAGTTTCTAGAACAATATATTGAGGAATCAACTAGGGAACAGGCCACTTTAGAACTAGTACTGTGTAATGAGACAGAGTTAATTATTAATCTTATGGTGAAGGCTCTTCTGGGCAAGAGTGATCATAATACTGTCAGATTTCATATTGAGCTTGGGAGTGATGGAGTTAAGAGTCTTGAATGTCAATAAAGCCAAATTTGTAGAAACAAGATGTGAGTTGACTAAGGTAGATTGGAAAATTGGGTTCAAAAGTGTGCTGGAGGTAGATAAACATTTAAAGAAATAATTAGTGTGTCTGGATGTGGTTACACAAATTGAGGACTTATGGGGTTTATAGTAGTTTATTAGACATAGGTTGAGGATTGTTTAAGGGACAGAAAACAGAGATGATGAATAAACAAGTCATTTTCAGGGTGGCTGTTCAGTGATTGAGGTTTAACTATTTATAATCTATATCAATGAATAAGATGAAGGGACCAGTCTAATAGATCTAATTTTGCTTATGATATAAAGGTAGGTGGAAAAGTATGCTGTGAGATGGACACAAAGAGACTGCAAAAGGAATGGACAGCCTAACTGAATGGGCAAGAAGATGGCAGATGAAGTATAATGTGAGGAAATGTCCCCTTTGGGTAGGAAGGATACAAAAGTGAAAGACTTATTAAGTGATGAGAGACAGGGAGACATTGGTACTCAGAAGGACCTGAGTGTCCCTGTACATGAAACCTGAGTTGGGTGACGTTACAACTGGAGAGGGTCCACTTTCCATACATGTAGTTAAAGTGTCTGTGGCATCAAAGTCAGTGATGCCCAGACAGCTTCCTGCATCAAAGATGGCGCCTGTCATAGACAGAAGGAGGGAAGGATTGGGCCTGCCGGGTTAGAGAGCAAAGCGCTGAATTCTGGGGAGGGTGGGGAGTGCAATGACTGGATCTCTTATTTGGACTTGAGCAGAAACACTGATTATAGTTATCTTTGCATTAAATATTCTGTTTTACAATTTGATGACTGGTCACAGCAGAAAAAAAACCTTGAACTGGAAACTGCAAACAACGCTGCATCAGTTTGCGGTGACTGGATCTATCCTTGATTGGGTCATATTTTTCATCCATATGCTGCCCCTCAGCAATATTATCCAAAAACACAATGTGAGATTCCACATGTACACTGACAACACCCAGATCTGCCTAAACACTGCCCCTCTCAACCCCTCCATTGTCCAACATCCAGTACTGGATGATCCACAATTCCTCCAATGAAACATTGGTAAAGGTGAAACCATTGTTTTTGACCTCCCATAGCCCCCACACCTCCGCCCCTCCATCCCCCACACACCCTTCACAAACCCAATGCTCATTCCCTAGCCAAAAATTCCATCTGACCATTGCCTGAGGCTGAACCACAGTATTTGCAACCTTAGCATCCAATAGACCCTGAGATGTTCTTCCAACCCCAAAGTCTCTCCATCACCTAGACCACCTACTTACACCTCCATGACATTGCACATCTTTGCTTCAGGCTCAGCTTATTTGTTGCCTCATTATGCCCTTGATACCTCTAGACTCAACTATACTCTCCTGGCCAGCATCTACTTTTTGCCCCCGGTAAACCTAAGCTCGTCCAAAACTCTACTGCCTGTATCTTAACTCAAACTGAGTCCTGTTCATCCATTAACCTTGTGTTCGCTGATCTACATTGGCTCCCAGTTCACCAACACCTTAAATTTAAATTTCTCACACTCATATTCAAACCCACCCCCCTCCCTCTGTCTCTGTAATCACCCTACAACCCTCCAAGAACTTTCTCCTCCTCCAGCCCTGACAGTTTGCACATCCCTGACTTCCTGTGCCCCACCATTGGTGCTCTGCCTCCAGCGGCCTCGGTCCTAAGCTCTGCAAATCCCTCCAGATGTCTCCACTTCTCTACCTCTCTCTACACTTTGGAGGTTATGTTCCTGTAAAACATCTTTAAAAAAAGACTCATATTTTTGTAGCATTTTTCACAACCATGAGACGTATCAAGCATTTTTCAGCCAAGGAAGTGCTTTTGAAGTGTAGTCACTGTTAGAATGCAGGAAACATGAGAGCCAATTTGCGCACAGCAAGCTCCCACAAACAGCAATATGATAATGACCAGATAATCTGCTTTTTGTGATGTTGATTGAGGGCTAAATACTGGCCAGGACACCAGGGGGAACGCCCCTTCTCTTCTTCAAAATAATGCCATGAGATCTTTCACATCCACCCAAGTGGGCAAATGAGGCCTTAGTTTAACGACTCATCCAAAAGACAGCACCTTCTACAGTGCAGCACTCCCTCAGTGCTGCACTGAAGTGTCAGCATAGATTTTTGTGATCAGGCTCTGGAATGGGAATTAAACCCAGAACCTTGTGATTCAGAGGCATCTTGGGGTGTTTTATTTCGTTAAAGGTGCAAGCTGTTGTTAAACCTGAGAGAATAACCGGAAAGTGTGATGTAATCAGGGCATGAAGTCAGTGTTGGAAATTAAAGCCAGTCTTCCCGATATTGAACTGAGGGAATTGGTGACTCACTGAGGATTTGATGTGAGGGTTGAGGGTGTCAGAGGAAGTGGTGGAGAATTAGCATTGGGTCATGTCAGAACCCAGGTGGAAACTGGTCTTTTGTCAGGATTACTGAACAGAGAAGGAACTGGACCTTCATTAATGGCCTCACCCCTCCCTATCTATGTAACGTCCACCAGTCCTACTATCCCCTGAGGTCCTGTGCTCCTCCGATTCTGGCCTTTTGTGCATCCCTGATTTTTAATCCCTCCAGCATTGGTGGCTGTGTTTTCAGTTTCCTAGACCCTAAACTCTGAAATTCCCTCCCTAAATCTTTCCACCTGTCCTTTCAGACACTCCTTAAAAACTACCCCTTTGACCAAGTTTTTGATCACATGTTCTGATATCTCCTTATATGGCTCACTGTTATATTTGTTGCAATACGCCTTTAAGGGATGGCGGCATGGCATCATTAGGAGGGAAGTGTGTCATGTGACCCAGTCTTGGTTTCACTTTGACCTGTGAGCAGAACACAGCACATACAGCTCTGCTGCTCATGGCTTCTAGCTTTCTACCCATGTATATCTATCTCATGTGCCTTGTCTTAATAAACAAATCCACAACGTGTTCACCCAATCCCAATCTTTATAAAAAGACAACAATATTTAGCTTCATAGTGATCGTAGAAAGTGGCTAGAAATGTTTTAGTGTGTTAAAGCACTATATAATGCAAGTTGTTGTTGTATTCTGTATTTTTCTAATCAATGAGAACAGCTCCTGTTTGAGCAGGTCTGACAGCCACAATTCAACTGTAGGTAGTGCCTGTGTTACTGAATATCATCGGCTGTGTGCTGAATTCACACTCCGATTGCCTCATATGAACAACAGCCTTTGTCTGTCACTCATGGTTTTGTATTCACATTTCTCAGGTCTACCTGAAGCAGAGAGGAAGATGGTAATGAACGACAACTTGGAAATGGACATAAAGCAGGAAGGAAACAAATTCACTATAGTTGAGAAAAGTTGCTTTTGTACCAAAACATCGGAATGGTCTTTGAACGAAGAGTTTGAAAATTCTCTTGCTAATGGGAGTCAGGTGAAGGTATTACAGGAATAATTTATTGCCCATTTCTCCAGTTTTTTCCCTCGCACTCCGCTGACAATGATTGGTCATCCGCATTTCACTAACACCGACAGTGGCCTCGCAGTTTCTCACCCGTCCACTCTTCAAATCAGTCATGAGCAAGACAGCATCAGACTCCAAGTGGGTGTGGATTGGCTGGAGGAATGGGGCACACATGCTCAATGAAATTCAACACAGGAAAGTGGGAGGTGATACATATCAGTAGGAAGAATGAGGAGGGATAATACAAATAGAACAATGTCACAAGGGTTGCTAGAGGAGAGATATTTGGGCCAGGGTTTTACAGCCCCACCATGGTCTGTCCCTCCTGGAGGATGGGGCGAGCCATTTAAATCTCTATTCAGTTCCCTGGGAGGAGCCGTAAATTCCTGGCCCTGGGGTTTTTTTGTGCATCAACCTTTGAAGGTGACAAAACAGGTAATAAAGCATATGGATCCTGGGCTTTATAGACAAGAGGGGCAGAGTGCAAAAGCCAAGAGGTTATGCTGAATCTATATAAAATATTGGTTCAGCTCCAAGTGTCATATCGTGTCCAGTTCTGAAAACCACATTTTAAAAAGGATGTGTAGGTTTTGAAGAGGATCCTGAAGAGATTTACCAGAGTGGTTCCAGGGACGAGGGGTTACAGTTATGTGGAAAGATTGAAGAATCTGGGATTATTCACCTTAGAGCTCAGAGTGGATTTGATAGAGGTGTCCAAAATCATGAAGGGTTTGCATGAAGGAAATAAAGTGGCTGATTGGGCGATAATGAGAGGGCACAGACTGAAGATGATTGAGAACCAGAGATAGCATGAGGGAAAACTTTCTTACGCAGTGAAAGGTTAAGATTTCTAATGCACTGCCTGATAGAGGCATGGATACAGATTCAATCTTAGCCTTCAAAACAGAATTGGATAACTACTGGAAGCAGAAGTGAATGCAGCGTTACGAGGAAAGAGCGGCGGAGTGGAACTGACCGGATTTTTAAAAGTTTATTTGTGGGATGTGGGCGTCGCTGACTAGGCCAGCATTTATTGCCCATCCCTAGTTGCCCCCTCGTTCAGAGGGCATTTAAGAATCAACCACCTTGCTGTGGGTCTGGAATCACATGTAGGCCAGACCAGGTAAGGTAAGGATTTCCTTCCCTAAAGGACATTAGTGAACCAGATGGGTTTTTATGACAATCGACAATGGTTACTATCAGACTTTTCATCCCAGATTTTTTTAAATCTCAAAATGATCTCAAAACTATGCCACTGCCTCCCCAGCTCTTCAAAAGAGCCAGCACAGACTTGATGGGCTGAATGGTCTCTTGTGTGTTGCTCTATTCTATTATTTTATGATCCTACGAGTTTGCACCATGAGTGTTGGCAGGTTGGAAGCTGGTATGAAGTTTGGCAACATGGTCAAGTACAACTTGGATCTCACATGGCATCCGTGCATGAATACTTTCCAGGAGAGATCCCCAGCTGATCGTTTCCCTTCCCAAACCTAATGAGTCTGCTTTAGCACCCTAGCTGCTGCCCAGCAGAGATTAGTTAGCTCAGCACAGAGCAGGGACTGACCCTCGGGTGGTCCCTGTCCTGCAATTGCTCATTGAAAACTAGAGTTGTTCAAAACACAGAAAACACAAGGCGCATTTATTTATCTGACAAGTTAACTGCTTAGAGTATTGCAGTAAACAGATTCACAATCTGTCCAGAAGTCGACTAATATATGTAGGTAGGGGTTTTGAGTCTAGAACCCTGATTTTAGCTCTGGGTCAGTTTATAACTAGTGAGGATTCGAGGTAATTTTAGGTGATCTCATCTGGTGGATTTTGATGAGCTACAGTGCAGCGCTGCTCTCACACCCTGATCAATATTATCCTGATCTTCCTTCAGTGGCCAATAAAATTGGGAAGTGTGTGAAACCAGGGTTGCTCCTGATTCAGTTTCTCACCAGGCAAGTTGGGTTAAGATTGTTCCCTGTCACCTTTGCCCATGCTGTCAATTCTTAGGAACATAGGAAATAGGAGCTGGTGGAGTCCATTCAGCCCATCAAGTCTGCTCTGCCATTCAAACAGATTAAGGCTGATCATCTACCTCAATGCCAGTTTTCCCACTCTATCCCCATATCCCTTGATGTCATTAGTATCCAGAAATCTATCGATTCTCTCTTGAACATGGTCAATGACTGAGCCTCCACAGCCCTCTAAGGGTAGAGAATTACAAAGATTCACCACCCTCTGAGTGAAGAAATTTCTCCCCGCCTCGCTCTTAAATAGCCTGCCCCTTATTCTGAGACTGTGTCCTCTTGTTCTAGACTCACCAGCCAGGGGAAACATCCTATCCAAATCTACCCTGTCATGCCCTGTAAGAATTTTGTTAGTTTCAATGAGATTGCCTCTCATTCTTCAAAGCCCTAGAGAATACAGAGGCTGTCTCCTCAATCTCTCCTCATAAGTCAATCCCACCATCCCAAGGGATTAATCTGGTGAGCATCTGCTACACTCCCTCTATGGCAAGCCCATCCTTCCTGTACACAATATTCCAGGTGCAGACTCACCAAGGCTCTATACGATTGCACCTTTACTCCTGTACTCAAATCTCCTTGTGATGAAGGCCAACATACCATTCGCCTTCCTCATTGCTTGCTGTACCTGCATGCTAACTTTTAGTGACTCATGAACAAGGGCACCCAGATCTCTTTGGAAATCAACACTTTCCAACCCCTCACCATTTAAGAAATATTCTGTCTTTCTGTTTTTTCTACCAAAGTAGATAACTTCACACTTATTCACATTATATTCCATCTGCCATGTTTTGGGGCATTCACTTGCCCTGTCCAACTTACCCTGAAGCCTCTTTGCATCCTCCTCACAACTCATGTTCCCACCTAGTTTTGTGTCATCAGCAAATTTGGAAATATTACATTTAGTCCTAGACATCCAAATCATTGATATAGATTGTGGGCAGGATATTGAGGCCTGCTGACTGACAAGTAAAATGATGCGGGATGACATTGGGCGGAATTCCCGACGTCACCCCGCCCCATTTCAAATTTCGGGTTGGCGGGGGCGCAGCCGAATCAGCTGTTTGCCCCCTGACCTGTCAACAGCCTAATGAGACCATTTAAAAACTAATTGAACCAATTAATGGACTTGCCCGCTTAACCTTAAGGTTGGGGGTCAGGCCGGGAGCTCTGGTGGGCTTCAGAAAAAGCACGAAACCTCATCCACGGGCGGGATGGGGTTTCATGAGGGTTTTTAAAAATTTAATAAAAGTTTAATTAAAAGTGATGGACATGTCCCAACTCAGGTGACAGTGTCACATGAGGGGACATGTCAGGGAAATTTTATTTCTCTACATTTAACAATTTTAAGTTTGGCGCCGATCTCCCTGATGCAGCACTTAGCCTCAGGGAGATGAGTGCGCTCTGTCGTGTACATGTGTGAAAGAGCGCACTCCTGGCTCAGGGAATTCTCCACCCGCACAAGGAGTATATAGCGCTTCCTGGCGGACGTCATGCTGGGCGGGCTTTAATTGGCCTTCCCACATAAAATGGCGGCGCGCCCCCAATTGGGGGTGCCGATCGGAGGCGTGCCCACACTCGCCTGCTCCTGAACTCCCCCCCCCACCCCAAACGGGGGGTGGGGGCGGGAAGGGAATTTTGCCCTGTGAATAACTGGGCCCCAAGCACTGATCCTTATGGTACCACACTATTAACAGCCTGCCATCCCGAGAACGATCCATTTATTCCTACTGTGTCCTGCCTGTTAACCAATTCTCAATCCACACCTGTACATTACCTCCTATCCCATGTGATCTAATTTTGTTTACCAACCTCCTGTCTGGGAACTTATCGAAAGTCTTCTGAAAAGCCAGATACACCACATCCACTCATTCTCCTGTATCTCTGCTACAAGAAACATCCTCAAAAAACTCCCACAGGTTTGACAGACATGATTTTCCCGTTCATAAATCCATGTTGACTCATTTTCTGAGTGTCCAATTATTACATCCTTTATAATAGATTCTAACATTTTCCTTACCACTGATGTCACACTAACAGGTCTGCAGTTCTCACTTTTCTCTCTCCCTCCCTCCTTAAAACATTTGCTACTTTCCAGTCTGCCTGAACCTTTCCTCGATCTATAGAAGTTTGAAAGATATCCACCAATGCATCCAGCATCTTTCTAGCCACCTCCTTCAACACTCTGGGATGTAACTCATCTGGTCCGTGATTCATCAACCTTCAATGCCAACCCACCCCACAGCCATAAAGTGCTGCTGCGGGGTGGGCTATTGAGGTTGGAGTGGGACTTCTACCCCAAGTCCCACCCTCTGGAGCTGCCA
This sequence comes from Isurus oxyrinchus, assembly GCA_026770705.1. NCBI lineage: Eukaryota > Metazoa > Chordata > Chondrichthyes > Lamniformes > Lamnidae > Isurus > Isurus oxyrinchus. The sequence goes on along the minus strand of JANJGN010000027.1, from coordinate 2,643,943 downwards.
GGGCTGCTGCTGAAGAGAGAAGCCCAAGGCCGAAGGCAGGTAAGTCTGGGGTCTTTGGCCTAGAAGGTGTGGGTGTGTTAGGGAGAGAGGCAGTGGTGGAGTGGGGGTGGGTTTAAGGGAAGGAGTGGGTAGGAAGGAAGGGAGGGGGGGGTTCAGTCTAAGGTGGGGGCTGCCCCTCAATCAGCAAAGGTCGGTCCTGAAGAGCGACCACACCGGCACCCCTCCCCCCCACCCCCCCACCCCACCCCATTTCCCTCTCTGCCCTTTAAACATTTTATGTAAAAAATTGGGCTTCCCGCTCTTACCCTGTTGTTATGGTGTGGGCAGCGTATTATCAGGGGCAATTAGGCTTGATAACAAGCCTAAATGACTCTTGATTTGTGGATTTAAATGTGATGGGTGGGCTGCAGAAACCTGATGCTCCATTTCTCTAGCTACATATTCAATTGCTCAGTGCTCCTGTTCCTATATTCACCAGCACCTGGCACTGGGAGTAATCCTGAGATCACTGCTCTTGAGGTCCTGCTTTTTAATTACCTCCCTAACTCCCCAAAATCTGCTTTCGTTTCCTCATCCCCCTTCCTACCTAAGTCATTGGTCCCAATGTGGACCACGACCTCTGGCTGTTCACCCTCCCCCAGAAGAATGTCCTGCTGTCGCTCTGTGACATCCTTGACCCTGGCACCAGGGAGGCAACAAACCATCCTGGAGTCACATCTTTGGCAGCAGAAATGCCTGTCTGATCCCCTATCAAACCCCCTTTCGCAATTCTTTCTCCCCTCCTGTGTGGCACCATGGACTTGGCTCTGGCCTCACTCCTCTGAGGGACGATCACCATTACCAGTGTCCAAAATGGAAAACTGGGTGGCACACAAGAAGGCGGAGGGACTCCTGCACTATCTGCTTCGTTCTCTTAGCCTGCCTGGTGGTCACCCATTCGTTCCCTGGCTGCAATCTTCTAACCTGTTCACCTCTCTAAATCTGCTATCCACATAGCTCTCTGCCCTGTGGACGCACAACAGGGACCCCAGCGCCACTCTCATTCTGAAACCCGCAGCTCCAGCTTTTGCAGCCCTGTTCACAATTCAATTGGCTGCAGCAAAATGCAGCTCGGGGTATGTTAACCCTGTAAATCCCACTGGCTGACGGACCACTCATTCCAGGAAGGGAATTGGCAGGAATTCCTTCAGCCCAGAGAGAAGCAGGATCCCCTGTCATGCTGTCTCCCCTTCTCCAGATCGGGGATCTCACAATTGGAGGAGGTGAGTTTGTGTCAGGGGCTGAGGGGAGCACTCCAGAGGGACTCCGGAGGATCTTACTCCATCGCCTCGTGGACTCATTAGGAATTTTTAATTTTTAAAAATTTTTTGGGCCTCTTCATCTCCTTTCTCAGTGACTGGGAATCTCAGTTATTGCTTCCTGCTCAGGTTTGACAACAAACATTTTAATTGGATCCCAATAAAGTCATGGCACTTATGTTAAAAGGAGACTGCCAGCTGTGGGTATGTCTTCTGGCTGCCTGCTCAGTGACACAGATAAACCCACGCCAGGTTAGCGCTCCGCGAATCCAGGCCCACCAACTGACCTGGGTGGTTTTAAATGCTCTTCTGCCTAGTTTCAGCCGGGTGGGGAGGGTTAAAAATTGCACCCCAGGCCAAAACTCCTGTAACATGGACTAAACCGTGGCATCGAATGGAGTGACTCAGCAATATCAGGGCACACTGCGCGCTGAGTGGCAGCACAGAGTAGAGGTGACGGGGACTCAGTGCAGCGAGGAATGAGTGCTATCTTAGGAATTTGCTATGGGTTGGATAGCTCTCAGGTTTTCTCAGGCTATAATTTAGATTAACAGTCAGATTCCAAATTAGGATTTTAAATTGGCAATCTAGTTAAAAACACCTGGTTGAACAGAAACTGCCTGGCAGTGGCAGTTATCTGACAATCAATTGAGCGTGGTTGCCTGAATTGGTGTTAATTACTGTAGCAGGAAGCAGACTTAGCAGTTGTAATTTGGATGTGAGTCACCAGCCTTCTATAAAAGCAGACAGGTTTGTAACTCTTTCGAGTACAAACACATTTCCATCTGTGCCTATTCAGATGAAGCCTACATTGTTTCATAGTTTGCCATTGTGAGATTTGAACTCTTGATCTTGGGGTTATAAGCCCAGTACCATAACCACTTGGCTATTTAGGCCAAGCCCAGACAGGTTTGTAACCACACAGAGTGGAGATGACAAGGAATGAGTTCTAAAATGGGAATTTGGTGCAGGTGGGAATTTGATGTAGAAGAGAGAAGGGGTGCTGCTTTTGATACCTTTTTATAAGTCTCTTGTAGCCGTATGGTCTTCTCCCGGCCTATTCCTTGTCTTCTTAGTTGTCAAAATGGGTGGAATCATCCCAGATTTGCACAAAGTGTGGTAGCGGGTGGGTAAAATGTTAATTTACCCATCAGCCGCAGTGGTGGCTGCTCATGCTGTATTGTCCCAAACCCGCTCTGGCTGCAGGATGAGCCGCATCTTCACTCATTGGGCTTGAGAGGCACCAATGCCCTGCAAAAGAGGACAGCCACCCAGTGCTGAATGAGGATGAATGATCTCTTCCGTTCTGCCAGGGTAAGTCACGCTACTCATCACTCTCAACTCACACACTCACAAATCCATCACATATCTCACTCACAGCCAGTTTGAGGGACATCACCATTTATTGTCTCACACTCACCGTCATTGTCCTCACCCCATCCATGGGAACACTCACCACCGACACAGGCCAGGCAAACTTATCATCTGGCCTGGCAGGCATCCTGCTTACACTCTCTCCATCTCTGTTCATGCAGGACAAGCTGGCACACAACAAGAGGGAGAGGTCGCAGGCAGGTGGAGGAATGCCTGAACTCAAGGTCCTCACAGACTTTGAAAACAGAGCCATCCAGCTGGCTGGTGAGGATCTGGACTGTTCCTGTGCTGGGGGTGAGGTCAGCGCTGCTCAACCAAGTGAGGGTCCAGCTGTACAACATCCATCAGACAACCAGGCTGTGAGTGATGTGTCCTGGTTCACAGGCCACTGCCGTGCACTGATTATCTCCCCTTGTTTTCACAGGCACATCTGGGAAACAGCCGACAGAGTCCATGACCCAGGACCTCCAATCAAGCCCTGAGGGAGGCTCAGAAGAGGAATTCACTGAAACCCTCCCTGACGTCCCGTCACAGCGTCACCCACACCCTCCACCAGCGCAGAGACACACACCGTCACAGCGTCACCCACACCCTCCACCAGCGCAGAGACACACACCGTCACAGCCTCACCCACACCCTCCACCAGCGCAGAGACACACACCGTCACAGCGTCACCCACACCCTCCACCAGCGCAGAGACACACACCGTCACAGCGTCACCCACACCCTCCACCAGCGCAGAGACACACACCGTCACAGCGTCACCCACACCCTCCACCAGCGCAGAGACACACACCGTCACAGCGTCACCCACACCCTCCACCAGCGCAGAGACACACACCGTCACAGCGTCACCCACACCCTCCACCAGCGCAGAGACACACACCGTCACAGCCTCACCCACACCCTCCACCAGCGCAGAGACACACACCGTCACAGCGTCACCCACACCCTCCACCAGCGCAGAGACACACACCGTCACAGCCTCACCCACACCCTCCACCAGCGCAGAGACACACACCGTCACAGCGTCACCCACACCCTCCACCAGCGCAGAGACACACACCATCACCCACACCCTCCACCAGCGCAGAGACACACACCGTCACAGCGTCACCCACACCCTCCACCAGCGCAGAGACACACACCGTCACAGCGTCACCCACACCCTCCACCAGCGCAGAGACACACACCGTCACAGCGTCACCCACACCCTCCACCAGCTCAGAGACACACACCGTCACACCATCACCCACACCCTCCACCAGCACAGAGACACACACCTCAGTGGGACCTGGCTTTAGAGTAGCCTCAGGGTCACAATCTGGTGAGCACATCGCACTGTCTGATCCACAGCAGGTGGAGGCAGAGACTTCCCAGGTCCCTGGCACTCGGAGGAGCTGCTGGAGGCCAGAACGTTGCTGAGTCCGAGTTAGATGATGAGCTTCTGGACTCGGTCATGTCACAGTTGCTGGAGCTGCAAAGGGAAGCTCGGGAACATCAGGGAGGGATGTCCGCTACACTCCTCAGATTGTAAAGTACGATGGAGGAGTCTGTCCACCTTCAGGCTGAGGTGATAGCGCCGGCATTGCAATGCACTGAGGTCAACACTGGGAGGATGGCGGCCACCATGGAGACCTTGGTCCAGGATGTTACTCCTGCGCTGCTGCACATTGCCGATGCCATAGTTGGCCTCTAACAGTGTGTACGCGAGAGGGGTGCAGGGCAGCTCAATCTCACTCCAGTCATCCATTCTCCTCAAGGAGTCAGCCAAGTGCCTTTGGGGCCACACATCCAGGTGACTCTGGGAGTGTCCGGCCCATCCAAATCCCCTCTTCCTGTGACCTCAGCAGCTCTAGCTCCACAGCTTGAGGAGGGGGACTACTGCCACACAGCAAGCCAGAGTCCTCCAGGTCTCAGTCCTCCAGAGGGTGCCCACCAAGGTCATCACAGACAGGGCATTGCAGTCAGCAGTCTGCCTCCACCTTCAGTGTAGATGTCTGGGGAGCACCAAGATGAAGCAGCAGGGTTAGAGAGATTAAGAAAATGTAACTCTTTCAAGTTAAAACCCAATTAAACCAAATTAACAAAATTGGGATAAATCAGGCACAGCCCCTAATTCAGGTCAGCTGTAAAACCAAGAACAAAGTTTAAAGGAAACTTGCAAACTTTAAATTAAAATGTGATTAAAGGGGTCAACAAAACACTCCAGTCCCCGCGGTGCCCACTGAGCACAGAAGGCTCGAGAGTGCCAGCAGACACCGCGTGCTCCCTCTCCAGGGACATCCGGCCATGGAAGAGGGATAAACAATCAGGCAGGACTAAGAAGATGTAACTCTTTCGAGTACAAACACATTTCCATCTGTTTCAGATGAAGTTACATTGTTTGTCATTGGGAGATTTGAACTCTTGATCTTGGGGTTACAAACCCAGTACCATAACCACTTGGCTATTTAGGCCAAGCTAACTAAGAAGATGTATTTACACAGCCTGGGCATGGGTGTTAATTGCTTGGACATAATGTTCACAATTGTAAATAAAATCCCAAGACCATCTCCCTGCCAATGGCTCCTTGTCCTGATGAGCAGTGTTCGTGTCACTCAGATCTGAAATCTTTCTGCACAAGGTAAAGGCAGGTGTCTCAGTCCAGGGCCTCTTCCCTGTGCTTTGTGTAACCTTCAGACCAAAGTGATGGTCCAGCCTCACATTCCCTGGACATATTACTGATGTCTGCACCTTGATGGTGCTTTTCGTTGCTGCCAAAATGTAATTGGCAGAAACATAGAAAATAGAAGCAGGACTAGGTCATTCAGCCCTTCAAGCCTGCTCCGCCATTCAATATGATCATGGCTGATCCTCTATCTCAATGCTGTACTCCCACTCTCTCCCCATACCCCTCGATGCCTTTAGAGTCTAGAAATCCATCTATTTCCTTCTTAGATATATTCAGTGACTTGCCCTCCACAGCCTCTGTGGTAGAGAATTCCATAGGTTCACCACCCTCTGAGTGAAGATGTTTCTCCTCATCTCAGTCCTAAATAGTTTACCCCATATCCTGAGACTGTGACCCTTGTTCCAGACACCCCCCCAGCCAGAGGAAACATCATCCCTGCATCCAGTCTGTCCATCCCTGTCAGAATTTTATACATTTCAATGAGATCCCCTCTCATTCTTCTAAACTCCAGTGAATACAGGCCTAGTTGGCCTAATCTCTCCTCATACAACAATCCTGCCATCCCAGAAATCAGTCTGGTTAGTCGTCACTGCGCTCCCTCTATGGCAAGTGTATCCTTTCTTAGGTAAGGAGACCAAAACTGCACACACTGCTCCAGGTGTTGTCTCACCAAGGCCCTGTCCAGCTGCAGTAAGACATCCTTGCTCCTGTACTCAAGTCCTCTCACAATGAAGGCCAACATACCATTTTCCTTCTTAACTGCTTGCTGACCCTGCATGCTTGCTTTCAGTGACTGGTGGACAAGGACACCCAGGTCCCTTTGAACATCAACATTTCCCAATCTATCACCGTTTAAATAATACTCTGCCATTCTGTTTTTCCTACCAAAGTGGATAATTTCACACTTATCCACGTTATACTGCATCTGCCATGTATTTGCCCACTCACTCAACTTGTCTAAATCACCTTTAAGCCTCTTAACATCCTCCTCATCACTCACATTCCCACCTAGTTTTGTGTCACTAGCAAACTTGGAAATATTACATTTGGTTCCGTCATCCAAATCACTGATATATATTGTGAATAGCTGGGGCCCAAGCACTGATCCCTGTGGTACCCCACTAGTCACCATCTGCCATTCAGAAAATGACCCATTTATTCCTACTCTCCGTTTCCTGTCTGCTAATCAATTCTCAATCCATGCCAATATATTACCCCCAATCCCATGTGCTTTAATTATGCACACTAACCTCTTATGTGGGACTTTATCAAAAGCTTTCTGAAAATCCAAATACACCACATCCACTGGTTCTCCCTTATCTATTCTGCTAGTTACATCCTCAAAAACCTCCAGTAGGTTTGTCAAACATGCTTTCCCTTCATAAATCCATGCTGACTTTGTCTAATCCTGTTAGTATTTTCTAAGTGTCCTGTTATCACTTTCTTTATAATGGACTCTAGCCTTTTCCCTACGACTGATGTTAGGCTAACCAGTCTGTAATTTGTTGTTTTCTCCTTCCTTCCCTTTTTAAATAGGGGGGTTACATTTGCCACCCTCCAATCTGCTGGGACTGTTCCACAATCTTCAGAATTTTGGAAAATGGCAACCAATGCATCCACTGTTTCCATGGCCACCTCCTTTAGCACCCTGGGATGTAGATTATCGGGCCCTGGGGATTTATTGACTTTCAGTCCCATTAATTTCTCCAGCACCGTTTTTTTAGTAACACTAATTTCCTTCAATTCCTCCTTTTCACTAGACATGCGATTCCCTAGTATTTCTGGGAAGTTATTTGTGTCTTCCTTTGTGAAGGCAAAACTAAAGTAGTTGTTTAATTGCTCTGCCATTTCCTTGTTCTCTTATTATAAATTATCTTGCTTCGGACTTTAACGGACCTACATTTGCATTCACTGATCTTTTTATTCTTACATACTTATAGAAGCTTTTACAGTCCATTTTTATGTTCCTTGCAAGTTTACTCTTGTACTCTATTTTTACCCTCTTAATCAATCTCTTGGCCCTCCTTTGCTAAATTCTAAGTTGCTCCCAATCCTCAGGCTTGCTACTTTTTCTACCAACTTTATATGACTCCTCTTGGGATCTAATAGCATCCTTAATTTATTTTGTTAGCCATTTCCTGCTTTTCCTGTTGTGTTCCAAAAAGGAATGTATAACTGTTGCAATGCAGACATTCATTCCTTATATACTAACCATTGCTTATCCACTGTCATGCCTATTAATGAATTTCCCCAGTCTATCTTAGCCAAATCATGCCTCATAACTTTGTAGTTTCCTATGTTTAGATTTCAGACCCTAGTTTCAGATTGGACTACTTCACCTTCCAATCTAAGGAAGAATTCTATCAGGTTATGGTTACTGGTCTCTAAGGGACCCTACACAACTAGATTATTAATTAACCCCTTCTCAATGCACAAAGCCAAATCTAGGGTAGCCTGTTTCCTAACTGGTTCCTCAACTTACTGGTCTGAAAAATCATCTCATACACACTCCAGGAATTCATCTGCAACTGTATTATTGCTAATTTGGTTTGCACAGTCCATATGCAGATTAGTGTCACCCATGATTACTGAAGCACCCTTGTTACATGCATGTCTAATTTCCTGTTTAATACTGTCCCCTACCTTACCACTATGGTTTGGAGGCCTACTGACAACTCCCACTAATTTCTTCCACCCATCTGAGCCAATATCCTCCCTCACTATTGCACTGATTTCATCCTTAGCTAACAATCCAACTCCACCTCCTTCCTAAATATTGACTACCCTTGGATATTCAGTTCCCAGCCTTGGTCACCCTGCAGCCACATCCCGGAGAGTGCTGGGCACCACTTGGATGGTCAGAGTTTAGTGCGCTGCATAGCTGCCAAAACCCCACCCACCTCCGCCCCTCTCCACCTGACCGATTGGCAGCAGCTCAGGTACAGGTATTCTCCTAACCCGCACTGCAAGGCTGCACTGTTAGCTTGAACCATGGGGAAGACTGGTCCAAACCGGGATGATGACATTGCAAGGGGTTGTGAGTGTCTCCACCAGTGACTGCTCTATGGCCAGTTTTAGCAAAGAGATTGTACAACGTACCCAGTCGTCCAACTGTTCTGCAGTCCACCAAAACACTCAATAATTTGCAGTCTGTGCCTGAGAAGTGAAAAGCTCTGGAGCGTTTGGGGGCACTTTCATGCCTCTGTGTTGCTTGACAGGGCAGATAATCTAGAGGCCCGACTCCAATCATGTTAATGTGGCTGCGTCTGAACTGTCTCAGCTCCGGATGAATGGTCACTTTATACAAGGTGTCCCTAATACGTGGCCGCTTCCCTCCCCCACACCCCCCACGTGCTTGTGCACTACCATCAATCACAGCTCTGGCCCCCCCACCCTCAATGTACCTCAACCACAGAGCAGCCCTTGCCCCCATCCCCAAATTGCCTCAACCACAGAGCAGCCCTTGCCCCACACCTCCAATGTACCTCAACCTTGAAGTCCAACAGGTTACCCTGGCGTGTGCTGTGCAACATTACTGTGCACTCACCTCCGAATTCCCCTCAAAGTGCCAAGTGCACACCTTATATATGCTGGTGTGAAACAATCAGCGTGGTGGGTGGATGATCCAGCGGGAGGGGATGATTCCAGCTGGCTGACCTTATAATGATATGCAGATATATTATAATGAAGTTCCCAATGCCCAATGGGGCCATCGATGGGCTGAGTGGATGATCGCAAACCGGTTTCCCACCTTCTCGCCATATTGTCCACTCAGGCCGCTGAGCGTGCCCGAAGCCAGTGGGCATGGACGACTCTGTCCAATGGCCTTAAACATGACAGGGTTAGGTCATTGAAAATGGGAGATGTTGCAGATTAACAGCAGATCAGTCAATAAGTGAAAGGGAGGAGAAAGGCAGATGACGTTCTGACACAGAATTCCATTTCCCTTTATCAGCTGGACGCCTTGTTTGTGGCTGAACTATTTGGCAAATCAGCAGCAGAGTCTGACAGGAAGCCAGTGAACCAGTGATTCAACAGCACAACAAATTCCCTATCCAAGGCCTCAGCTCACTTTGGAATCATTCCCTCTTTTTGCTTTTCAGGGAAAGTTTAGCTTGACCAATGCAAACCGCTTAGAGGGACACTTTAAGATACTTCCTGACGGAAAGGAATTTATCACCATCAGAGAAGCTCACGGTGATACGTTGGTGCAGGTGGGTAACAGACAGAGAGAGAAAGGCCTGGGGTGAGCATTCGGGACAGGGAGGGATAGACACACTGGGAATCTGGGGACAGAGAGCGATAGACACGGTGGGAATCTGGGGACAGAGAGGGATAGACACAGTGGGAGTCTGGGGACAGAGAGGGGTAGATATAGGGTGGGAGTCTGGGGACAGAGAGAGGTAGATATAGGGTGGGATTCTGGGGACAGAGAGAGGTAGATATAGGGTGGGAGTCTGGGGACAGAGAGGGGTAGATATAGGGTGGGAGTCTGGGGACAGAGAGAGGTAGATATAGGGTGGGATTCTGGGGACAGAGAGGGTTAAATATAGGGTGGGAGTCTGGGGACAGAGAGAGGTAGATATAGGGTGGGATTCTGGGGACAGAGAGGGTTAAATATAGGGTGGGAGTCTGGGGACAGAGAGAGGTAGATATAGGGTGGGAGTCTGGGGACAGAGAGGGGTAGATATAGGGTGGAGGTCTGGGGACTATAATATAGTTGTAGTATTAAAAGTTTCTTTTTGCACCTATTAATGCCAGGAAAAGAGTGCTGGGTGGGACAAAGACCAACCTGGAAACCCAGTCAAAAATGACAAATCCATAATAGCCCTGATCCTAAGACCTTTAAAATAATTCATTATAAAGACCAGAATATTTACAGTGAAGGGGGGAGTGCGAGAGAGCCTGGGAATAGTTGTGGATTCTGGTACATTCTGGGATGTGAGGGACTTGACATTTCGGGGGATGGCAGCGACTCATTAACATCTTATATCTGTGTCTGACTCATCTGGGGGATGGGGGAGTGGTGGGTGTTGTAGCAAAATCCAGGGGCAAGAGGTGGACGATGGAGATGGTTGATGGAGATCAGAGGTAGTGGGTGAGGGTGGTCTCTGAGAGGTGGGGAGCAGAGTCAGGGAGAGAGGCCCGGCAGTAGACCAGGAGTCGAGAGGGGAAACACTGGGGATTGGAGCTGGGGGTAGAGAGAAAAATGGGGCACCGGGAAATCAGACTGCAGCTACTAACCTCAAATCGAACTGCCAATACCACTTACTATATTTTTCTATGTAGACGCTAGATCACATCCAACTCCCCACACTCACACACTGTACCCCATCCAACTCCCCACCCACTCACACACATACTGTACCCCAACCAACTCCCCACCCTCTCACGCACACACTGTACCCCATCCACCTCCCCACCCTCTCACACACACTGTACCCCATCCACCTCACCACCCTCTCACACACACACTGTACCCCATCCAACTCCCAACCCTCTCACACACACACTGTACCCCATCCACCTCACCACCCTCTCACACACACTGTAACCCATCCAACTCCCCACCCTCTCACACACACACTGTACACCATCCACCTCAACATCCTCTCTCACACACTGTGCCCCATCCAAATCCCCACCTTCACACTCACACTGTACCCATCCAACTCCCCACCCTCTCACACACACTGTACCCCATCCAACTCCCCACCCTCTCACATACACACTGTACACCATCCACCTCACCACCCTCTCTCAGACACTGTGCCCCATCAAACTCCCCAACCTCTCACACACACTGTATCCCATCTAACTCCCCACCCTCACACACTGTACCACATCCAACTACCCACCCTCTCTCACACACTGTAACCCATCCAACTCCCCACCCTCTCACACACACACTTTAACCCATCCAACTCCCCACCCTCACAAACACACTGTACCCCATACAACTCCCCACCCTCTCACAAACACTGTACCCCATCCAACTCCCCACCCTATCACACAAAAACTGTACGCCATCCAACTCCCCACCCACTCACACACACACTGTACCCCCTCCAACTCCCCACCCTCACACACACTGTACCACATGCAACACGCCACCCTCTCACACACACTGTACCCCATCCAACTCCCCACCCTCTCACACACACACTGTAAACCATCCACCTCCCCAGCCTCTCTCACACACACTGTATCCCATTCAACTCCCCACCCTCTCTCACACACTTTACGCCTTCCAACTCCCCACCCTCACACACACTGTACCCCATCCAACTCCCCACACTCTCCCACACACGCTGCTTCCCATCCAACTCCCCACCCTCACACACACTGTACCCCATCCAACTCCCCACCCTCTCACACAGACTGTACCCCATCCAACTCCCCACCCTGTCTCACACACTTTAACCCCATCCAACTCCCCAACCTCTCACACACACTGTACCGCATCCAACTCCCCACCCTCTCACACACACTGTACGCCATCCAACTCCCCACCCTCTGTCACACACTGTACCCCATCCAATTCCCCACCCTCTCACACAAACTGTACCCTATCCAACTCCCCACCCTATCTCACACACTGTACCCCAACCAACTCCGCACACTCTCTCACACACTGTACACCATCCAACTCCCCATCCTCTCACAAACACACTTTACCCCATCCACCTCAACACCCTCTCACACACACTTTACCCCATCCATTCCCCACCCTCTCACACACACTGTACCCCTTCCATCTCCCCACCCACTCACACACACACTGTAACCCATTCAACTCCCCACCATCTCACACACACACTGTACCCCATCCAACTCCCCACACTCTCACACGCACACTGTACCCCATCCAACTCCCCACCCTCTCACACACACTGTACCCCATCCAACTCCCCACCCTCTCACACACACTGTACCCCATCCAACTCCCCACCCTCACACACACTGTAACCCATCCAAATCCCCACCCTCTCACACACTGTGCCCCATCCAAATCCCCACCCTCACACACACTTTACCCCATCCAACTCCCCAACCTCTCACACACACTGAACCCCATCCAACTCCCCACCCTCACACACACTGTACCCCATCCAACGCCCCACACTATCTCACACACTGTACCCCATCCAACTCCACACCCTCTCTCACACACACACTAAGCCATCCGCCTCCCCACCCTCTCGTACACACACTGTACCCCATCCAACTCCCCACCCTCTCACACACACTGTACCCCATCCAACTCCGAACCCTCTCTCACACAGTGTACCTCATTCAACTCCCACACTCTCACACACACTGTACCCCATCCAACTCCCCACCCTCTCTCACACACTTTACCCCATCCAACTCACCACCCTCGCTCACACACTGTACCCCAGCCAACTCCCCACCCTAACACACTGTACCCCATCCAACTCCCCACCCTCTCTCACACACACTGTACCCCATCCAACTCCCCACCCTCACACACACGCACTGTACCCCATCCACCAACCCAAACTCTCTCACACACACTGTACCCCATCCAAATCCCCACTCTCTCTCACACACTGTACCCCATCCAACTCCCCACCCTCTCATACACACTGTAGCCCATCCATTCCCCACCCTCTCTCACACACTGTACCCCATCCAACTCCCCACCATCTCACACACACTGTACCCCATCCAACTCCTCACCCTCTCACACACACACTGTACCCCATCCACGTCCCCACCCTCTCTCACACACACTGTACCCCATCCAACGCCCCACACTATCTCACACACTGTACCCCATCCAACTCCCCACCCTCTCTTACACACACACTAAGCCATCCGCCTCCCCACCCTCTCGTACACACACTGTACCCCATCCAACTCCCCACGCTCTCAAACAAACACTGTACCCCATCCAAATCCCCACCCTCTCACACACACACTGTACCCCATCCAACTCCCAACCCTCTCACACACACACTGTACCCCATCCACCTCACCACCCTCTCACACACACTGTAACCCATCCAACTCCCCACCCTCTCACACACACACTGTACACCATCCACCTCAACATCCTCTCTCACACACTGTGCCCCATCCAAATCCCCACCCTCACACTCACACTGTAACCCATCCAACTCCCCACCCTCTCACACACACTGTACCCCATCCAACTCCCCACCCTCTCACATACACACTGTACACCATCCACCTCACCACCCTCTCTCAGGCACTGTGCCCCATCAAACTCCCCAACCTCTCACACACACTGTATCCCATCTAACTCCCCACCCTCACACACTGTACCACATCCAACTACCCACCCTCTCTCACACACTGTAACCCATCCAACTCCCCACCCTCTCACACACACACTTTAACCCATCCAACTCCCCACCCTCTCACACACACTGTACCCCATCCAACTCCCCACCCTCTCAGACAAAAACTGTACGCCATCCAACTCCCCACCCACTCACACACACACTGTACCCCCTCCAACTCCCCACCCTCACACACACTGTACCCCATGCAACACGCCACCCTCTCACACACACTGTACCCCATCCAACTCCCCACCCTCTCACACACACACTGTAAACCATCCACCTCCCCAGCCTCTCTCACACACACTGTATCCCATTCAACTCCCCACCCTCTCTCACACACTTTACGCCTTCCAACTCCCCACCCTCACACACACTGTACCCCATCCAACTCCCCACACTCTCCCACACACGCTGCTTCCCATCCAACTCCCCACCCTCACACACACTGTACCCCATCCAACTCCCCACCCTCTCACACAGACTGTACCCCATCCAACTCCCCACCCTGTCTCACACACTTAACCCCATCCAACTCCCCAACCTCTCACACACACTGTACCGCATCCAACTCCCCACCCTCTCACACACACTGTACGCCATCCAACTCCCCACCCTCTGTCACACACTGTACCCCATCCAATTCCCCACCCTCTCACACACACTGTACCCTATCCAACTCCCCACCCTATCTCACACACTGTACCCCAACCAACTCCGCACACTCTCTCACACACTGTACACCATCCAACTCCCCATCCTCTCACAAACACACTTTACCCCATCCACCTCAACACCCTCTCACACACACACTTTACCCCATCCATTCCCCACCCTCTCACACACACTGTACCCCTTCCATCTCCCCACCCACTCACACACACACTGTAACCCATCCAACTCCCCACCATCTCACACACACACTGTACCCCATCCAACTCCCCACACTCTCACACGCACACTGTACCCCATCCAACTCCCCACCCTCTCACACACACTGTACCCCATCCAACTCCCCACCCTCTCACACACACTGTACCCCATCCAACTCCCCACCCTCACACACACTGTAACCCATCCAAATCCCCACCCTCTCACACACTGTGCCCCATCCAAATCCCCACCCTCACACACACTTTACCCCATCCAACTCCCCAACCTCTCACACACACTGAACCCCATCCAACTCCCCACCCTCTCACACACACACTGTACCCCATCCAACTCCCAACCCTCTCACACACACACTGTACCCCATCCACCGCACCACCCTCTCACACACACTGTAACCCATCCAACTCCCCACCCTCTCACACACACACTGTACACCATCCACCTCAACATCCTCTCTCACACACTGTGCCCCATCCAAATCCCCACACTCACACTCACACTGTAACCCATCCAACTCCCCACCCTCTCACACACACTGTACCCCATCCAACTCCCCACCCTCTCACATACACACTGTACACCATCCACCTCACCACCCTCTCTCAGACACTGTGCCCCATCAAACTCCCCAACCTCTCACACACACTGTATCCCATCTAACTCCCCACCCTCACACACTGTACCACATCCAACTACCCACCCTCTCTCACACACTGTAACCCATCCAACTCCCCACCCTCTCACACACACACTTTAACCCATCCAACTCCCCACCCTCACACACACACTGTAACCCATCCAAATCCCCACCCTCTCACACACACACTGTACACCATCCACCTCAACATCCTCTCTCACACACTGTGCCCCATCCAAATCCCCACCCTCACACTCACACTGTAACCCATCCAACTCCCCACCCTCTCACACACACTGTACCCCATCCAACTCCCCACCCTCTCACATACACACTGTACACCATCCACCTCACCACCCTCTCTCAGACACTGTGCCCCATCAAACTCCCCAACCTCTCACACACACTGTATCCCATCTAACTCCCCATCCTCACACACTGTACCCCATCCAACTCCCCACCCTCTCACAAACACTGTACCCCATCCAACTCCCCACCCTCTCGCACAAAAACTGTACGCCATCCAACTCCCCACCCACTCACACACACACTGTACCCCCTCCAACTCCCCACCCTCACACACACTGTACCCCATGCAACACGCCACCCTCTCACACACACTGTACCCCATCCAACTCCCCACCCTCTCACACACACACTGTAAACCATCCACCTCCCCAGCCTCTCTCACACACACTGTATCCCATTCAAATCCCCACCCTCTCTCACACACTTTACGCCTTCCAACTCCCCACCCTCACACACACTGTACCCCATCCAACTCCCCACACTCTCCCACACACGCTGCTTCCCATCCAACTCCCCACCCTCACACACACTGTACCCCATCCAACTCCCCACCCTCTCACACAGACTGTACCCCATCCAACTCCCCACCCTGTCTCACACACTTTACCCCATCCAACTCCCCAACCTCTCACACACACTGTACCGCATCCAACTCCCCACCCTCTCACACACACTGTACGCCATCCAACTCCCCACCCTCTGTCACACACTGTACCCCATCCAATTCCCCACCCTCTCTCACACACTGTACCCTATCCAACTCCCCACCCTATCTCACACACTGTACCCCAACCAACTCCGCACACTCTCTCACACACTGTACACCATCCAACACCCCATCCTCTCACAAACACACTTTACCCCATCCACCTCAACACCCTCTCACACACACTTTACCCCATCCATTCCCCACCCTCTCACACACAGTGTACCCCTTCCATCTCCCCACCCACTCACACAAACACTGTAACCCATCCAACTCCCCACCATCTCACACACACACTGTACCCCATCCAACTCCCCACACTCTCACACGCACACTGTACCCCATCCAACTCCCCACCCTCTCACACACACTGTACCCCATCCAACTCCCCACCCTCTCACACACACTGTACCCCATCCAACTCCCCACCCTCACACACACTGTAACCCATCCAACTCCCCACCCTCTCACACACACTGTACCCCATCCAACTCCCCACCCTCTCACATACACACTGTACACCATCCACCTCACCACCCTCTCTCAGACACTGTGCCCCATCAAACTCCCCAACCTCTCACACACACTGTATCCCATCTAACTCCCCACCCTCACACACTGTACCACATCCAACTACCCACCCTCTCTCACACACTTTAACCCATCCAACTCCCCACCCTCTCACACACACACTTTAACCCATCCAACTCCCCATCCTCACACACACACTGTACCCCATCCAACTCCCCACCCTCTCACAAACACTGTACCCCATCCAACTCCCCACCCTCTCACACAAAAACTGTACGCCATCCAACTCCCCACCCACTCACACACACACTGTACCCCCTCCAACTCCCCACCCTCACACACACTGTACCCCATGCAACACGCCACCCTCTCACACACACTGTACCCCATCCAACTCCCCACCCTCTCACACACACACTGTAAACCATCCACCTCCCCAGCCTCTCTCACACACACTGTATCCCATTCAACTCCCCACCCTCTCTCACACACTTTACGCCTTCCAACTCCCCACCCTCACACACACTGTACCCCATCCAACTCCCCACACTCTCCCACACACGCTGCTTCCCATCCAACTCCCCACCCTCACACACACTGTACCCCAACCAACTCCCCACCCTCTCACACAGACTGTGCCCCATCCAACTCCCCACCCTGTCTCACACACTTTACCCCATCCAACTCCCCAACCTCTCACACACACTGTACCGCATCCAACTCCCCACCCTCTCACACACACTGTACGCCATCCAACTCCCCACCCTCTGTCACACACTGTACCCCATCCAATTCCCCACCATCTCACACACACTGTACCCTATCCAACTCCCCACCCTATCTCACACACTGTACCCCAACCAACTCCGCACACTCTCTCACACACTGTACACCATCCAACTCCCCATCCTCTCACAAACACACTTTACCCCATCCACCTCAACACCCTCTCACACACACTTTACCCCATCCATTCCCCACCCTCTCACACACACTGTACCCCTTCCATCTCCCCACCCACTCACACACACACTGTAACCCATCCAACTCCCCACCATCTCACACACACACTGTACCCCATCCAACTCCCCACACTCTCACACGCACACTGTACCCCATCCGACTCCCCACCCTCTCACACACACTGTACCCCATCCAACTCCCCACCCTCTCACACACACTGTACCCCATCCAACTCCCCACCCTCACACACACTGTAACCCATCCAACTCCCCACCCTCTCACACACTGTGCCCCATCCAACTCCCCACCCTCACACACACTTTACCCCATCCAACTCCCCATCCTCTCACACACACTGAACCCCATCCAACTCCCCACACTATCTCACACACTGTACCCCATCCAACTCCCCACCCTCTCTCACACACACACTAAGCCATCCGCCTCCCCACCCTCTCGTACACACACTGTACCCCATCCAACTCCCCACCCTCTCACACACACTGTACCCCATCCAACTCCGAACCCTCTCTCACACAGTGTACCTCATTCAACTCCCCACACTCTCACACACACTGTACCCCATCCAACTCCCCACCCTCTCTCACACACTTTACCCCATCCAACTCACCACCCTCGCTCACACACTGTACCCCAGCCAACTCCCCACCCTAACACACTGTACCCCATCCAACTCCCCACCCTCTCTCACACACACTGTACCCCATCCAACTCCCCACCCTCACACACACGCACTGTACCCCATCCACCAACCCAAACTCTCTCACACACACTGTACCCCATCCAAATCCCCACTCTCTCTCACACACTGTACCCCATCCAACTCCCCACCCTCTCATACACACTGTAGCCCATCCATTCCCCACCCTCTCTCACACACTGTACCCCATCCAACTCCCCACCCTCTCACACACACTGTACCCCATCCAACTCCCCACCCTCTCACACACACACTGTACCCCATCCACGTCCCCACCCTCTCTCACACACACTGTACCCCATCCAACGCCCCACACTATCTCACACACTGTACCCCATCCAACTTCCCACCCTCTCTCACACACACACTAAGCCATCCGCCTCCCCACCCTCTCGTACACACACTGTACCCCATCCAACTCCCCACGCTCTCAAACAAACACTGTACCCCATCCAAATCCCCACCCTCTCACACACACTGTACCCCATCCAACTCCGAACCCTCTCTCACACAGTGTACCTCATTCAACTCCCCACACTCTCACACACACTGTACCCCATCCAACTCCCCACCCTCTCTCACACACTTTACCCCATCCAACTCCCCACCCTCGCTCACACACTGTACCCCAGCCAACTCCCCACCCTAACACACTGTACCCCATCCAACTCCCCACCCTCTCTCACACACACTGTACCCCATCCAACTCCCCACGCTCTCAAACAAACACTGTACCCCATCCAAATCCCCACCCTCTCACACACACACTGTACCCCATCCAACTCCCAACCCTCTCACACACACACTGTACCCCATCCACCTCACCACCCTCTCACACACACTGTAACCCATCCAACTCCCCACCCTCTCACACACACACTGTACACCATCCACCTCAACATCCTCTCTCACACACTGTGCCCCATCCAAATCCCCACCCTCACACTCACACTGTAACCCATCCAACTCCCCACCCTCTCACACACACTGTACCCCATCCAACTCCCCACCCTCTCACATACACACTGTACACCATCCACCTCACCACCCTCTCTCAGACACTGTGCCCCATCAAACTCCCCAACCTCTCACACACACTGTATCCCATCTAACTCCCCACCCTCACACACTGTACCACATCCAACTACCCACCCTCTCTCACACACTGTAACCCATCCAACTCCCCACCCTCTCACACACACACTTTAACCCATCCAACTCCCCACCCTCACACACACACTGTACCCCATCCAACTCCCCACCCTCTCACAAACACTGTACCCCATCCAACTCCCCACCCTCTCACACAAAAACTGTACGCCATCCAACTCCCCACCCACTCACACACACACTGTACCCCCTCCAACTCCCCACCCTCACACACACTGTACCCCATGCAACACGCCACCCTCTCACACACACTGTACCCCATCCAACTCCCCACCCTCTCACACACACACTGTAAACCATCCACCTCCCCAGACTCTCTCACACACACTGAATCCCATTCAACTCCCCACCCTCTCTCACACACTTTACGCCTTCCAACTCCCCACCCTCACACACACTGTACCCCATCCAACTCCCCACACTCTCCCACACACGCTGCTTCCCATCCAACTCCCCACCCTCACACACACTGTACCCCATCCAACTCCCCACCCTCTCACACAGACTGTACCCCATCCAACTCCCCACCCTGTCTCACACACTTTACCCCATCCAACTCCCCAACCTCTCACACACACTGTACCGCATCCATCTCCCCACCCTCTCACACACACTGTACGCCATCCAACTCCCCACCCTCTGTCACACACTGTACCCCATCCAATTCCCCACCCTCTCACACACACTGTACCCTATCCAACTCCCCACCCTATCTCACACACTGTACCCCAACCAACTCCGCACACTCTCTCACACACTGTACACCATCCAACTCCCCATCCTCTCACAAACACACTTTACCCCATCCACCTCAACACTCTCTCACACACACTTTACCCCATCCATTCCCCACCCTCTCACACACACTGTACCCCTTCCATCTCCCCACCCACTCACACACACACTGTAACCCATCCAACTCCCCACCATCTCACACACACACTGTACCCCATCCAACTCCCCACACTCTCACACGCACACTGTACCCCATCCAACTCCCCACCCTCACACACACTGTACCCCATCCAACTCCCCACACTATCTCACACACTGTACCCCATCCAACTCCCCACCCTCTCTCACACACACACTAAGCCATCCGCCTCCCCACCCTCTCGTACACACATTGTACCCCATCCAACTCCCCACCCTCTCACACACACTGTACCCCATCCAACTCCGAACCCTCTCTCACACAGTGTACCTCATTCAACTCCCCACACTCTCACACACACTGTACCCCATCCAACTCCCCACCCTCTCTCACACACTTTACCCCATCCAACTCACCACCCTCGCTCACACACTGTACCCCAGCCAACTCCCCACCCTAACACACTGTACCCCATCCAACTCCCCACCCTCTCTCACACACACTGTACCCCATCCAACTCCCCACCCTCACACACACGCACTGTACCCCATCCACCAACCCAAACTCTCTCACACACACTGTACCCCATCCAAATCCCCACTCTCTCTCACACACTGTACCCCATCCAACTCCCCACCCTCTCATACACACTGTAGCCCATCCATTCCTCACCCTCTCTCACACACTGTACCCCATCCAACTCCCCACCCTCTCACACACACTGTACCCCATCCAACTCCCCACCCTCTCACACACACACTGTACCCCATCCACGTCCCCACCCTCTCTCACACCAACTGTACCCCATCCAACGCCCCACACTATCTCACACACTGTACCCCATCCAACTCCACACCCTCTCTCACACACACACTAAGCCATCCGCCTCCCCACCCTCTCGTACACACACTGTACCCCATCCAACTCCCCACGCTCTCAAACAAACACTGTACCCCATCCAAATCCCCACCCTCTCACACACACTGTACCCCATCCAACTCCGAACCCTCTCTCACACAGTGTACCTCATTCAACTCCCCACACTCTCACACACACTGTACCCCATCCAACTCCCCACCCTCTCTCACACACTTTACCCCATCCAACTCCCCACCCTCGCTCACACACTGTACCCCAGCCAACTCCCCACCCTAACACACTGTACCCCATCCAACTCCCCACCCTCTCTCACACACACTGTACCCCATCCAACTCCCCACCCTCACACACACGCACTGTACCACATCCACCACCCCAAACTCTCTCACACACACTGTACCCCATCCAAATCCCCACTCTCTCTCACACACTGTACCCCATCCAACTCCCCACCCTCTCATACACACTGTAGCCCATCCATTCCCCACCCTCTCTCACGCACTGTACCCCATCCAACTCCCCACCCTCTCACACACACTGTACCCCATCCAACTCCCCACCCTCTCACACACACACTGTACCACATCCACGTCCCCACCCTCTCTCACACACACTGTATCCCATCCAACACCCCACTCTCTCACACACACTGTACCCCATCCAACTCCCCACCCTCTCACACACACACTGTACCCCATCCAACTCCCAACCCTCTCACACACACACTGTACCCATCCACCTCACCACCCTCTCACACACACTGTAACCCATCCAACTCCCCACCCTCTCACACACACACTGTACACCATCCACCTCAACATCCTCTCTCACACACTGTGCCCCATCCAAATCCCCACCCTCACACTCACACTGTAACCCATCCAACTCCCCACCCTCTCACACACACTGTACCCCATCCAACTCCCCACCCTCTCACACACACACTGTACACCATCCACCTCACCACCCTCTCTCAGACACTGTGCCCCATCAAACTCCCCAAACTCTCACACACACTGTATCCCATCTAACTCCCCACCCTCACACACTGTACCACATCCAACTACCCACCCTCTCTCACACACTGTAACCCATCCAACTCCCCACCCTCTCACACACACACTTTAACCCATCCAACTCCCCACCCTCTCACACACACTGTACCCCATCCAACTCCCCACCCTCTCACAAACACTGTACCCCATCCAACTCCCCACCCTCTCACACAAAAACTGTACGCCATCCAACTCCCCACACACTCACACACACACTGTACCCCATCCAACTCCCCACCCTCACACACACTGTACCTCATGCAACACCCCACCCTCTCACACACACTGTACCCCATCCAACTCCCCACCCTCTCACACACACACTGTACCCCATCCAACTCCCAACCCTCTCACACACACACTGTACCCCATCCACCTCACCACCCTCTCACACACACTGTAACCCATCCAACTCCCCACCCTCTCACACACACACTGTACACCATCCACCTCAACATCCTCTCTCACACACTGTACCCCATCCAAATCCCCACCCTCACACACACTGTAACCCATCCAACTCCCCACCCTCTCACACACACTGTACCCCATCCAACTCCCCACCCTCTCACACACACACTGTACACCATCCACCTCACCACCCTCTCTCAGACACTGTGCCCCATCAAACTCCCCAAACTCTCACACACACTGTATCCCATCTAACTCCCCACCCTCACACACTGTACCACATCCAACTACCCACCCTCTCTCACACACTGTAACCCATCCAACTCCCCACCCTCTCACACACACACTTTACCCCATCCAACTCCCCACCCTCTCACACACACTGTACCCCATCCAACTCCCCACCCTCTCACAAACACTGTACCCCATCCAACTCCCCACCCTCTCACACAAAAACTGTACGCCATCCAACTCCCCACCCTCACACACACTGTACCCCATGCAACACCCCACCCTCTCACACACACTGTACCCCATCCAACTCCCCACCCTCTCACACACACACTGTAAACCATCCACCTCCCCAGCCTCTCTCACACACACTGTATCCCATTCAACTCCCCACCCTCTCTCACACACTTTACGCCTTCCAACTCCCCACCCTCGCACACACTATACCCCATCCAACTCCCCACACTCTCCCACACACGCTGCTTCCCATCCAACTCCCCACCCTCACACACACTGTACCCCATCCAACTCCCCACCCTCTCACACAGACTGTACCCCATCCAACTCCCCACCCTGTCTCACACACTTTACCCCATCCAACTCCCCAACCTCTCACACACACTGTACCGCATCCAACTCCCCACCCTCTCACACACACTGTACGCCATCCAACTCCCCACCCTCTGTCAGACACTGTACCCCATCCAATTCCCCACACTCTCTCACACACTGTACACCATCCAACTCCCCATCCTCTCACAAACACACTTTACCCCATCCACCTCAACACCCTCTCACACACACACTTTACCCCATCCATTCCCCACCCTCTCACACACACTGTACCCCTTCCATCTCCCCACCCACTCACACACACACTGTAACCCATCCAACTCCCCACCATCTCACACACACACTGTACCCCATCCAACTCCCCACACTCTCACACGCACACTGTACCCCATCCAACTCCCCACCCTCTCACACACACTGTACCCCATCCAACTCCCCACCCTCACACAAACTGTAACCCATCCAACTCCCCACCCTCTCACACACTGTGCCCCATCCAACTCCCCACCCTCACACACACTTTACCCCATCCAACTCCCCGACCTCTCACACACACTGAACCCCATCCAAATCCCCACGCTCACACACACTGTACCCCATCCAACGCCCCACACTATCTCACACACTGTACCCCATCCAACTCCCCACCCTCTCTCACACACACACTAAGCCATCCGCCTCCCCACCCTCTCGTACACACACTGTACCCCATCCAACTCCCCACGCTCTCAAACACACACTGTACCCCATCCAAATCCCCACCCTCTCACATACACTGTACCCCATCCAACTCCGAACCATCTCTCACACAGTGTACCTCATTCAACTCCCCACACTCTCACACAAACTGTACCCCATCCAACTCCCCACCCTCTCTCACACACTTTACCCCATCCAACTCCCCACCCTCGCTCACACACTGTACCCCAGCCAACTCCCCACCCTAACACACTGTACCCCATCCAACTCCCCACCCTCTCTCACACACACTGTACCCCATCCAACTCCCCACCCTCACACACACGCACTGTACCCCATCCACCACCCCAAACTCTCTCACACACACTGTACCCCATCCAAATCCCCACTCTCTCTCACACACTGTACCCCATCCAACTCCCCACCCTCTCATACACACTGTAGCCCATCCATTCCCCACCCTCTCTCACACACTGTACCAAATCCAACTCCCCACCCTCTCACACACACTGTACCCCATCCAACTCCCCACCCTCTCACACACACACTGTACCCCATCCACATCCCCACCCTCTCTCACACACACTGTAACCCATCCAACTCCCCACCCTCTCACACACACTGTACCCCATCCAACTCCCCACCCTCTCACACACACACTGTACACCATCCACCTCACCACCCTTTCTCAGACACTGTGCCCCATCAAACTCCCCAAACTCTCACACACACTGTATCCCATCTAACTCCCCACCCTCACACACTGTACCACATCCAACTACCCACCCTCTCTCACACACTGTAACCCATCCAACTCCCCACCCTCTCACACACACACTTTACCCCATCCAACTCCCCACCCTCTCACACACACTGTACCCCATCCAACTCGAAACCCTCTCACAAACACTGTACCCCATCCAACTCCCCACCCTCTCACACAAAAACTGTACGCCATCCAACTCCCCACCCACTCACACACACACTGTACCCCATCCAACTCCCCACCCTCACACACACTGTACCCCATGCAACACCCCACCCTCTCACACACACTGTACCCCATCCAACTCCCCACCCTCTCACACACACACTGTAAACCATCCACCTCCCCAGCCTCTCTCACACACACTGTATCCCATTCAACTCCCCACCCTCTCTCACACACTTTACGCCTTCCAACTCCCCACCCTCACACACACTGTACCCCATCCACCTCCCCACACTCTACCACACACGCTGCTTCCCATCCAACTCCCCACCCTCACACACACTGTACCCCATCCAACTCCCCACCCTCTCACACAGACTGTACCCCATCCAACTCCGAACCCTCTATCACACAGTGTACCTCATTCAACTCCCCACACTCTCACACACACTGTACCCCATCCAACTCCCCACCCTCTCTCACACACTTTACCCCATCCAACTCCCCACCCTCGCTCACACACTGTACCCCAGCCAACTCCCCACCCTAACACACTGTACCCCATCCAACTCCCCACCCTCTCTCACACACACTGTACCCCATCCAACTCCCCACCCTCACACACACGCACTGTACCCCATCCACCACCCCAAACTCTCTCACACACACTGTACCCCATCCAAATCCCCACTCTCTCTCAAACACTGTACCCCATCCAAATCCCCACCATCTCATACACACTGTAGCCCATCCATTCCCCACCCTCTCTCACACACTGTACCCCATCCAACTCCCCACCCTCTCACACACACTGTACCCCATCCAACTCCCCACCCTCTCACACACACACTGTACCCCATCCACGTCCCCACCCTCTCTCACACACACTGTATCCCATCCAACACCCCACTCTCTCACACACACTGTACCCCATCCAACTCCCCACCCTCTCACACACACACTGTACCCCATCCAACTCCCCAACCTCTCTCACACACTGTACCCCATCCAACACCCCACCCTCTCATACACACTGTAGCCCATCCATTCCCCACCCTCTCTCACACACTGTACCCCATCGATCTCCGCACCCTCTCTTACAGACACTGTATCCCATCCAACTCCCCAACCTCTCACACACACAGTGTACGCCATCCAACTCCCCACCCTCTCACGCACACTGTACCCCATCCAACTCCCCACCCTCTCACACACACACTGTACACCATCCACCTCCCCACTCTCTCTCACACACAGTATCCCATTCAACTCCCCACCCTCTCTCACACACTTTACGCCTTCCAACTCCCCACCCTCACACACACTGTACCGCATCCAACTCCCCACCCTCACACACACTGTACCCCATCCAACTCCCCACCCTCTCACACAGACTGTACCCCATCCAACTCCCCACACTGTCTCACACACTTTACCCCATCCAACTCCCCAACCTCTCACACACACTGTACCGCATCCAACTCCCCACCCTCTCACACACACTGTACGCCATCCAACTCCCCACCCTCTGTCACACACTGTACCCCATCCAATTCCCCACCCTCTCACACACACTGTACCCTATCCAACTCCCCACCCTATCTCACACACTGTACCCCAACCAACTCCGCACACTCTCTCACACACTGTACAGCATCCAACTCCCCATCCTCTCACAAACACACTTTACCCCATCCACCTCAACACCCTCTCACACACACACTTTACCCCATCCATTCCCCACCCTCTCACACACACTGTACCCCTTCCATCTCCCCACCCACTCACACACACACTGTAACCCATCCAACTCCCCACCATCTCACACACACACTGTACCCCATCCAACTCCCCACACTCTCACACGCACACTGTACCCCATCCAACTCCCCACCCTCTCACACACACTGTACCCCATCCAACTCCCCACCCTCACACACACTGTAACCCATCCAACTCCCCACCCTCTCACACACTGTGCCCCATCCAACTCCCCACCCTCACACACACTTTACCCCATCCAACTCCCCGACCTCTCACACACACTGAACCCCATCCAACTC
Organism: Isurus oxyrinchus; assembly: GCA_026770705.1. Classification (NCBI taxonomy): domain Eukaryota; kingdom Metazoa; phylum Chordata; class Chondrichthyes; order Lamniformes; family Lamnidae; genus Isurus; species Isurus oxyrinchus. The sequence goes on along the minus strand of JANJGN010000027.1, from coordinate 2,616,617 downwards.
CCCACGCTCACACACACTGTACCCCATCCAACGCCCCACACTATCTCACACACTGTACCCCATCCAACTCCCCACCCTCTCTCACACACACACTAAGCCATCCGCCTCCCCACCCTCTCGTACACACACTGTACCCCATCCAACTCCCCACGCTCTCAAACACACACTGTACCCCATCCAAATCCCCACCCTCTCACACACACTGTACCCCATCCAACTCCGAACCCTCTCTCACACAGTGTACCTCATTCAACTCCCCACACTCTCACACACACTGTACCCCATCCAACTCCCCACCCTCTCTCACACACTTTACCCCATCCAACTCCCCACCCTCGCTCACACACTGTACCCCAGCCAACTCCCCACCCTAACACACTGTACCCCATCCAACTCCCCACCCTCTCTCACACACACTGTACCCCATCCAACTCCCCACCCTCACACACACGCACTGTACCCCATCCACCACCCCAAACTCTCTCACACACACTGTACCCCATCCAAATCCCCACTCTCTCTCACACACTGTACCCCATCCAACTCCCCACCCTCTCATACACACTGTAGCCCATCCATTCCCCACCCTCTCTCACACACTGTACCCCATCCAACTCCCCACCCTCTCACACACACTGTACCCCATCCAACTCCCCACCCTCTCACACACACACTGTACCCCATCCACGTCCCCACCCTCTCTCACACACACTGCATCCCAACCAACACCCCACACTCTCACACACACTGTACCCCATCCAACTCCCCACCCTCTCACACACACACTGTACCCCATCCAACTCCCCAACCTCTCTCACACACTGTACCCCATCCAACTCCCCACCCTCTCATACACACTGTAGCCCATCCATTCCCCACCCTCTCTCACACACTGTACCCCATCGATCTCCGCACCCTCTCTTACAGACACTGTATCTCATCCAACTCCCCAACCTCTCACACACACACTGTACCCCATCCAACTCCCCACCCTCTCACGCACACTGTACCCCATCCAACTCCCCACCCTCTCACACACACACTGTACACCATCCACCTCCCCACTCTCTCTCACACACAGTATCCCATTCAACTCCCCACCCTCTCTCACACACTTTAGGCCTTCCAACTCCCCACCCTCACACACACTGTACCCCATCCAACTCCCCACCCTCTCACACAGACTGTACCCCATCCAACTTCCCACCCTCTCTCACACACTTTACCCCATCCAACAATCCAACCTCTCACACACACTGTACCGCATCCAACTCCCCACACTCTCACACACACTGTACCCCATCTAACTCCCCACCCTCTCACACGCACACTGTACCCCATCCACCTCCCCACACTCTCTCACACACACTGTACCCCATCCAACTCCCCACCCTCTCTCACACAATGTACCCCATCCAATTCCCCACCCTCTCACACACACTGTACCCTATCCAACTCCCCACCCTATCTCACACACTGTACCCCAACGAACTCCGCCCCGTCTCTCACACACTGTATCCCATCCAACTCCCCATCCTCTCACAAACACACTTTAACCCATGCACCTCACCACCCTCTCACACAGACACTTTACCCAATCCATTCCCCACCCTCTCACACACACTGTACCCCATCCATCTCCCCACCCACTCACACACACACTGTAACCCATCCAACGCCCCACCCTCTCACACACACACTGTACCCCATCCAACTCCCCACCCTCTCACACACACTGTACCCCATCCAAATCCCCACCCTCTCACACACACTGTACCCCATCCAACTCCCCACCCTCACACACACTGTACCCCATCCAACTCCCCACCCTCTCACACATTGTGTCCCATACAACTCCCCACCCTCACACACACTTTACCCCATCCAACTCCCCAACCTCTCACACACACTGAACCCCATCCAACTCCCCACCCTCACACACACTGTACCCCATCCAACTCCCCACACTATCTCACACACTGTACCCCATCCAACTCCCCACTGTCTCTCACACACTGTACCTCATCCAACTCCCCACCCTCTCACACACACACTGTACCCCATCCAAATCCCCACCCTCTCACACACACTGTACCCCATCCAACTCCGAACCCTCTCTCACACACTGTGCCCCATTCAACTCCCCACACTATCTCACACACTGTACCCCATCCAACTCCCCACCGTCTCTCACACACTGTACCTCATCCAACTCCCCACCCTCTCACACACACACTGTACCCCATCCAAATCCCCACCCTCTCACACACACTGTACCCCATCCAACTCCGAACCCTCTCTCACACACTGTGCCCCATTCAACTCCCCACACTCTCACACACACTGTACCCCATCCAATCCCCAACCACTCTCACACTCTTTACCCCATCCAACTCCCCACCCTCGCTCACACACTGTACCCCATACAACTCCCCACCGTAACACACTGTACCCCATCCAACTCCCCACACTCTCTCAGACACACTGTACCCCATCCAACTCCCCACCCTCACACACACGCACTGTACCCCATCCACCACCAAACCCTCTCTCACATACACTGTACCCCATCCAACTCCCCACTCTCTCTCACACACTGAACCCCATGCAAATCCCCACCCTCTCATACACACTGTAGCCCATCCATTCCCCACCCTCTCTCACACACTGTACCCCATCCAACTCCCCACCCTCTCACACACACTGTACGCCATCCAACTCCCCACCCTCACACACACTGTACCCCATGCAACGCAACACCCTCTCACACACACTGTACGCCATCCAACTCCCCACCCTCACACACACTGTACGCCATCCAACTCCCCACCCTCTCACACACACACTGTATCCCATCCACCTCCCCACCCTCTCACACACACACTGTACCACATCCACGTCCCCACCCTCTCTCACACACACTGTATCCCATCCAACACCCCACTCTCTCACACACACTGTACCCCATCCAACTCCCCACCCTCTCACACACACACTGTACCCCATCCAACTCCCAACCCTCTCACACACACACTGTACCCATCCACCTCACCACCCTCTCACACACACTGTAACCCATCCAACTCCCCACCCTCTCACACACACACTGTACACCATCCACCTCAACATCCTCTCTCACACACTGTGCCCCATCCAAATCCCCACCCTCACACTCACACTGTAACCCATCCAACTCCCCACCCTCTCACACACACTGTACCCCATCCAACTCCCCACCCTCTCACACACACACTGTACACCATCCACCTCACCACCCTCTCTCAGACACTGTGCCCCATCAAACTCCCCAACCTCTCACACACACTGTATCCCATCTAACTCCCCACACTGTACCACATCCAACTACCCACCCTCTCTCACACACTGTAACCCATCCAACTCCCCACCCTCTCACACACACACTTTAACCCATCCAACTCCCCACCCTCTCACACACACTGTACCCCATCCAACTCCCCACCCTCTCACAAACACTGTACCCCATCCAACTCCCCCACCCTCTCACACAAAAACTGTACGCCATCCAACTCCCCACACACTCACACACACACTGTACCCCATCCAACTCCCCACCCTCACACACACTGTACCCCATGCAACACCCCACCCTCTCACACACACTGTACCCCATCCAACTCCCCACCCTCTCACACACACACTGTACCCCATCCAACTCCCAACCCTCTCACACACACACTGTACCCCATCCACCTCACCACCCTCTCACACACACTGTAACCCATCCAACTCCCCACCCTCTCACACACACACTGTACACCATCCACCTCAACATCCTCTCTCACACACTGTACCCCATCCAAATCCCCACCCTCACACACACTGTAACCCATCCAACTCCCCACCCTCTCACACACACTGTACCCCCATCCAACTCCCCACCCTCTCACACACACACTGTACACCATCCACCTCACCACCCTCTCTCAGACACTGTGCCCCATCAAACTCCCCAAACTCTCACACACACTGTATCCCATCTAACTCCCCACCCTCACACACTGTACCACATCCAACTACCCACCCTCTCTCACACACTGTAACCCATCCAACTCCCCACCCTCTCACACACACACTTTACCCCATCCAACTCCCCACCCTCTCACACACACTGTACCCCATCCAACTCCCCACCCTCTCACAAACACTGTACCCCATCCAACTCCCCACCCTCTCACACAAAAACTGTACGCCATCCAACTCCCCACCCTCACACACACTGTACCCCCATGCAACACCCCACCCTCTCACACACACTGTACCCCATCCAACTCCCCACCCTCTCACACACACACTGTAAACCATCCACCTCCCCAGCCTCTCTCACACACACTGTATCCCATTCAACTCCCCACCCTCTCTCACACACTTTACGCCTTCCAACTCCCCACCCTCGCACACACTATACCCCATCCAACTCCCCACACTCTCCCACACACGCTGCTTCCCATCCAACTCCCCACCCTCACACACACTGTACCCCATCCAACTCCCCACCCTCTCACACAGACTGTACCCCATCCAACTCCCCACCCTGTCTCACACACTTTACCCCCATCCAACTCCCCAACCCTCTCACACACACTGTACCGCATCCAACTCCCCACCCTCTCACACACACTGTACGCCATCCAACTCCCCACCCTCTGTCAGACACTGTACCCCATCCAATTCCCCACACTCTCTCACACACTGTACACCATCCAACTCCCCATCCTCTCACAAACACACTTTACCCCCATCCACCTCAACACCCTCTCACACACACACTTTACCCCATCCATTCCCCACCCTCTCACACACACTGTACCCCTTCCATCTCCCCACCCACTCACACACACACTGTAACCCATCCAACTCCCCACCATCTCACACACACACTGTACCCCATCCAACTCCCCACACTCTCACACGCACACTGTACCCCATCCAACTCCCCACCCTCTCACACACACTGTACCCCATCCAACTCCCCACCCTCACACAAACTGTAACCCATCCAACTCCCCACCCTCTCACACACTGTGCCCCATCCAACTCCCCACCCTCACACACACTTTACCCCATCCAACTCCCCGACCTCTCACACACACTGAACCCCATCCAACTCCCCACGCTCACACACACTGTACCCCATCCAACGCCCCACACTATCTCACACACTGTACCCCATCCAACTCCCCACCCTCTCTCACACACACACTAAGCCATCCGCCTCCCCACCCTCTCGTACACACACTGTACCCCATCCAACTCCCCACGCTCTCAAACACACACTGTACCCCATCCAAATCCCCACCCTCTCACATACACTGTACCCCATCCAACTCCGAACCCTCTCTCACACAGTGTACCTCATTCAACTCCCCACCCTCTCTCACACACTGTACCCCATCCAACTCCCCACCCTCTCACACACACTGTACCCCATCCAACTCCCCACCCTCTCACACACACACTGTACCCCATCCACGTCCCCACCCTCTCTCACACACACTGCATCCAACCAACACCCCACACTCTCACACACACTGTACCCCATCCAACTCCCCACCCTCTCACACACACACTGTACCCCATCCAACTCCCCAACCTCTCTCACACACTGTACCCCATCCAACTCCCCACCCTCTCATACACACTGTAGCCCATCCATTCCCCACCCTCTCTCACACACTGTACCCCATCGATCTCCGCACCCTCTCTTACAGACACTGTATCTCATCCAACTCCCCAACCTCTCACACACACACACTGTACCCCATCCAACTCCCCACCCTCTCACGCACACTGTACCCCATCCAACTCCCCACCCTCTCACACACACACTGTACACCATCCACCTCCCCACTCTCTCTCACACACAGTATCCCATTCAACTCCCCACCCTCTCTCACACACTTTAGGCCTTCCAACTCCCCACCCTCACACACACTGTACCCCATCCAACTCCCCACCCTCTCACACAGACTGTACCCCATCCAACTTCCCACCCTCTCTCACACACTTTACCCCATCCAACAATCCAACCTCTCACACACACTGTACCGCATCCAACTCCCCACACTCTCACACCACACTGTACCCCATCTAACTCCCCACCCTCTCACACGCACACTGTACCCCATCCACCTCCCCACACTCTCTCACACACACTGTACCCCATCCAACTCCCCACCCTCTCTCACACAATGTACCCCATCCAATTCCCCACCCTCTCACACACACTGTACCCTATCCAACTCCCCACCCTATCTCACACACTGTACCCCAACGAACTCCGCCCCGTCTCTCACACACTGTATCCCATCCAACTCCCCATCCTCTCACAAACACACTTTAACCCATGCACCTCACCACCCTCTCACACAGACACTTTACCCAATCCATTCCCCACCCTCTCACACACACTGTACCCCATCCATCTCCCCACCCACTCACACACACACTGTAACCCATCCAACGCCCCACCCTCTCACACACACACTGTACCCCATCCAACTCCCAACCCTCTCACACACACACTGTACCCATCCACCTCACCACCCTCTCACACACACTGTAACCCATCCAACTCCCCACCCTCTCACACACACACTGTACACCATCCACCTCAACATCCTCTCTCACACACTGTGCCCCATCCAAATCCCCACCCTCACACTCACACTGTAACCCATCCAACTCCCCACCCTCTCACACACACTGTACCCCATCCAACTCCCCACCCTCTCACACACACACTGTACACCATCCACCTCACCACCCTCTCTCAGACACTGTGCCCCATCAAACTCCCCAACCTCTCACACACACTGTATCCCATCTAACTCCCCACCCTCACACACTGTACCACATCCAACTACCCACCCTCTCTCACACACTGTAACCCATCCAACTCCCCACCCTCTCACACACACACTTTAACCCATCCAACTCCCCACCCTCTCACACACACTGTACCCCATCCAACTCCCCACCCTCTCACAAACACTGTACCCCATCCAACTCCCCACCCTCTCACACAAAAACTGTACGCCATCCAACTCCCCACACACTCACACACACACTGTACCCCATCCAACTCCCCACCCTCACACACACTGTACCCCATGCAACACCCCACCCTCTCACACACACTGTACCCCATCCAACTCCCCACCCTCTCACACACACACTGTACCCCATCCAACTCCCAACCCTCTCACACACACACTGTACCCCATCCACCTCACCACCCTCTCACACACACTGTAACCCATCCAACTCCCCACCCTCTCACACACACACTGTACACCATCCACCTCAACATCCTCTCTCACACACTGTACCCCATCCAAATCCCCACCCTCACACACACTGTAACCCATCCAACTCCCCACCCTCTCACACACACTGTACCCCATCCAACTCCCCACCCTCTCACACACACACTGTACACCATCCACCTCACCACCCTCTCTCAGACACTGTGCCCCATCAAACTCCCCAAACTCTCACACACACTGTATCCCATCTAACTCCCCACCCTCACACACTGTACCACATCCAACTACCCACCCTCTCTCACACACTGTAACCCATCCAACTCCCCACCCTCTCACACACACACTTTACCCCATCCAACTCCCCACCCTCTCACACACACTGTACCCCATCCAACTCCCCACCCTCTCACAAACACTGTACCCCATCCAACTCCCCACCCTCTCACACAAAAACTGTACGCCATCCAACTCCCCACCCTCACACACACTGTACCCCATGCAACACCCCACCCTCTCACACACACTGTACCCCATCCAACTCCCCACCCTCTCACACACACACTGTAAACCATCCACCTCCCCAGCCTCTCTCACACACACTGTATCCCATTCAACTCCCCACCCTCTCTCACACACTTTACGCCTTCCAACTCCCCACCCTCGCACACACTATACCCCATCCAACTCCCCACACTCTCCCACACACGCTGCTTCCCATCCAACTCCCCACCCTCACACACACTGTACCCCATCCAACTCCCCACCCTCTCACACAGACTGTACCCCATCCAACTCCCCACCCTGTCTCACACACTTTACCCCATCCAACTCCCCAACCTCTCACACACACTGTACCGCATCCAACTCCCCACCCTCTCACACACACTGTACGCCATCCAACTCCCCACCCTCTGTCAGACACTGTACCCCATCCAATTCCCCACACTCTCTCACACACTGTACACCATCCAACTCCCCATCCTCTCACAAACACACTTTACCCCATCCACCTCAACACCCTCTCACACACACACTTTACCCCATCCATTCCCCACCCTCTCACACACACTGTACCCCTTCCATCTCCCCACCCACTCACACACACACTGTAACCCATCCAACTCCCCACCATCTCACACACACACTGTACCCCATCCAACTCCCCACACTCTCACACGCACACTGTACCCCATCCAACTCCCCACCCTCTCACACACACTGTACCCCATCCAACTCCCCACCCTCACACAAACTGTAACCCATCCAACTCCCCACCCTCTCACACACTGTGCCCCATCCAACTCCCCACCCTCACACACACTTTACCCCATCCAACTCCCCGACCTCTCACACACACTGAACCCCATCCAACTCCCCACGCTCACACACACTGTACCCCATCCAACGCCCCACACTATCTCACACACTGTACCCCATCCAACTCCCCACCCTCTCTCACACACACACTAAGCCATCCGCCTCCCCACCCTCTCGTACACACACTGTACCCCATCCAACTCCCCACGCTCTCAAACACACACTGTACCCCATCCAAATCCCCACCCTCTCACATACACTGTACCCCATCCAACTCCGAACCCTCTCTCACACAGTGTACCTCATTCAACTCCCCACCCTCTCTCACACACTGTACCCCATCCAACTCCCCACCCTCTCACACACACTGTACCCCATCCAACTCCCCACCCTCTCACACACACACTGTACCCCATCCACGTCCCCACCCTCTCTCACACACACTGCATCCCAACCAACACCCCACACTCTCACACACACTGTACCCCATCCAACTCCCCACCCTCTCACACACACACTGTACCCCATCCAACTCCCCAACCTCTCTCACACACTGTACCCCATCCAACTCCCCACCCTCTCATACACACTGTAGCCCATCCATTCCCCACCCTCTCTCACACACTGTACCCCATCGATCTCCGCACCCTCTCTTACAGACACTGTATCTCATCCAACTCCCCAACCTCTCACACACACACTGTACCCCATCCAACTCCCCACCCTCTCACGCACACTGTACCCCATCCAACTCCCCACCCTCTCACACACACACTGTACACCATCCACCTCCCCACTCTCTCTCACACACAGTATCCCATTCAACTCCCCACCCTCTCTCACACACTTTAGGCCTTCCAACTCCCCACCCTCACACACACTGTACCCCATCCAACTCCCCACCCTCTCACACAGACTGTACCCCATCCAACTTCCCACCCTCTCTCACACACTTTACCCCATCCAACAATCCAACCTCTCACACACACTGTACCGCATCCAACTCCCCACACTCTCACACACACTGTACCCCATCTAACTCCCCACCCTCTCACACGCACACTGTACCCCATCCACCTCCCCACACTCTCTCACACACACTGTACCCCATCCAACTCCCCACCCTCTCTCACACAATGTACCCCATCCAATTCCCCACCCTCTCACACACACTGTACCCTATCCAACTCCCCACCCTATCTCACACACTGTACCCCAACGAACTCCGCCCCGTCTCTCACACACTGTATCCCATCCAACTCCCCATCCTCTCACAAACACACTTTAACCCATGCACCTCACCACCCTCTCACACAGACACTTTACCCAATCCATTCCCCACCCTCTCACACACACTGTACCCCATCCATCTCCCCACCCACTCACACACACACTGTAACCCATCCAACGCCCCACCCTCTCACACACACACTGTACCCCATCCAACTCCCCACCCTCTCACACACACTGTACCCCATCCAAATCCCCACCCTCTCACACACACTGTACCCCATCCAACTCCCCACCCTCACACACACTGTACCCCATCCAACTCCCCACCCTCTCACACATTGTGTCCCATACAACTCCCCACCCTCACACACACTTTACCCCATCCAACTCCCCAACCTCTCACACACACTGAACCCCATCCAACTCCCCACCCTCACACACACTGTACCCCATCCAACTCCCCATACTATCTCACACACTGTACCCCATCCAACTCCCCACTGTCTCTCACACACTGTACCTCATCCAACTCCCCACCCTCTCACACACACACTGTACCCCATCCAAATCCCCACCCTCTCACACACACTGTACCCCATCCAACTCCGAACCCTCTCTCACACACTGTGCCCCATTCAACTCCCCACACTATCTCACACACTGTACCCCATCCAACTCCCCACCGTCTCTCACACACTGTACCCCATCCAAATCCCCACCCTCTCACACACACTGTACCCCATCCAACTCCGAACCCTCTCTCACACACTGTGCCCCATTCAACTCCCCACACTCTCACACACACTGTACCCCATCCAATCCCCAACCACTCTCACACTCTTTACCCCATCCAACTCCCCACCCTCGCTCACACACTGTACCCCATACAACTCCCCACCGTAACACACTGTACCCCATCCAACTCCCCACACTCTCTCAGACACACTGTACCCCATCCAACTCCCCACCCTCACACACACGCACTGTACCCCATCCACCACCAAACCCTCTCTCACATACACTGTACCCCATCCAACTCCCCACTCTCTCTCACACACTGAACCCCATGCAAATCCCCACCCTCTCATACACACTGTAGCCCATCCATTCCCCACCCTCTCTCACACACTGTACCCCATCCAACTCCCCACCCTCTCACACACACTGTACGCCATCCAACTCCCCACCCTCACACACACTGTACCCCATGCAACGCAACACCCTCTCACACACACTGTACGCCATCCAACTCCCCACCCTCACACACACTGTACGCCATCCAACTCCCCACCCTCTCACACACACACTGTATCCCATCCACCTCCCCACCCTCTCACACACACACTGTACCACATCCACGTCCCCACCCTCTCTCACACACACTGTATCCCATCCAACACCCCACTCTCTCACACACACTGTACCCCATCCAACTCCCCACCCTCTCACACACACACTGTACCCCATCCAACTCCCAACCCTCTCACACACACACTGTACCCATCCACCTCACCACCCTCTCACACACACTGTAACCCATCCAACTCCCCACCCTCTCACACACACACTGTACACCATCCACCTCAACATCCTCTCTCACACACTGTGCCCCATCCAAATCCCCACCCTCACACTCACACTGTAACCCATCCAACTCCCCACCCTCTCACACACACTGTACCCCATCCAACTCCCCACCCTCTCACACACACACTGTACACCATCCACCTCACCACCCTCTCTCAGACACTGTGCCCCATCAAACTCCCCAACCTCTCACACACACTGTATCCCATCTAACTCCCCACCCTCACACACTGTACCACATCCAACTACCCACCCTCTCTCACACACTGTAACCCATCCAACTCCCCACCCTCTCACACACACACTTTAACCCATCCAACTCCCCACCCTCTCACACACACTGTACCCCATCCAACTCCCCACCCTCTCACAAACACTGTACCCCATCCAACTCCCCACCCTCTCACACAAAAACTGTACGCCATCCAACTCCCCACACACTCACACACACACTGTACCCCATCCAACTCCCCACCCTCACACACACTGTACCCCATGCAACACCCCACCCTCTCACACACACTGTACCCCATCCAACTCCCCACCCTCTCACACACACACTGTACCCCATCCAACTCCCAACCCTCTCACACACACACTGTACCCCATCCACCTCACCACCCTCTCACACACACTGTAACCCATCCAACTCCCCACCCTCTCACACACACACTGTACACCATCCACCTCAACATCCTCTCTCACACACTGTACCCCATCCAAATCCCCACCCTCACACACACTGTAACCCATCCAACTCCCCACCCTCTCACACACACTGTACCCCATCCAACTCCCCACCCTCTCACACACACACTGTACACCATCCACCTCACCACCCTCTCTCAGACACTGTGCCCCATCAAACTCCCCAAACTCTCACACACACTGTATCCCATCTAACTCCCCACCCTCACACACTGTACCACATCCAACTACCCACCCTCTCTCACACACTGTAACCCATCCAACTCCCCACCCTCTCACACACACACTTTACCCCATCCAACTCCCCACCCTCTCACACACACTGTACCCCATCCAACTCCCCACCCTCTCACAAACACTGTACCCCATCCAACTCCCCACCCTCTCACACAAAAACTGTACGCCATCCAACTCCCCACCCTCACACACACTGTACCCCATGCAACACCCCACCCTCTCACACACACTGTACCCCATCCAACTCCCCACCCTCTCACACACACACTGTAAACCATCCACCTCCCCAGCCTCTCTCACACACACTGTATCCCATTCAACTCCCCACCCTCTCTCACACACTTTACGCCTTCCAACTCCCCACCCTCGCACACACTATACCCCATCCAACTCCCCACACTCTCCCACACACGCTGCTTCCCATCCAACTCCCCACCCTCACACACACTGTACCCCATCCAACTCCCCACCCTCTCACACAGACTGTACCCCATCCAACTCCCCACCCTGTCTCACACACTTTACCCCATCCAACTCCCCAACCTCTCACACACACTGTACCGCATCCAACTCCCCACCCTCTCACACACACTGTACGCCATCCAACTCCCCACCCTCTGTCAGACACTGTACCCCATCCAATTCCCCACACTCTCTCACACACTGTACACCATCCAACTCCCCATCCTCTCACAAACACACTTTACCCCATCCACCTCAACACCCTCTCACACACACACTTTACCCCATCCATTCCCCACCCTCTCACACACACTGTACCCCTTCCATCTCCCCACCCACTCACACACACACTGTAACCCATCCAACTCCCCACCATCTCACACACACACTGTACCCCATCCAACTCCCCACACTCTCACACGCACACTGTACCCCATCCAACTCCCCACCCTCTCACACACACTGTACCCCATCCAACTCCCCACCCTCACACAAACTGTAACCCATCCAACTCCCCACCCTCTCACACACTGTGCCCCATCCAACTCCCCACCCTCACACACACTTTACCCCATCCAACTCCCCGACCTCTCACACACACTGAACCCCATCCAACTCCCCACGCTCACACACACTGTACCCCATCCAACGCCCCACACTATCTCACACACTGTACCCCATCCAACTCCCCACCCTCTCTCACACACACACTAAGCCATCCGCCTCCCCACCCTCTCGTACACACACTGTACCCCATCCAACTCCCCACGCTCTCAAACACACACTGTACCCCATCCAAATCCCCACCCTCTCACATACACTGTACCCCATCCAACTCCGAACCCTCTCTCACACAGTGTACCTCATTCAACTCCCCACACTCTCACACAAACTGTACCCCATCCAACTCCCCACCCTCTCTCACACACTTTACCCCATCCAACTCCCCACCCTCGCTCACACACTGTACCCCAGCCAACTCCCCACCCTAACACACTGTACCCCATCCAACTCCCCACCCTCTCTCACACACACTGTACCCCATCCAACTCCCCACCCTCACACACACGCACTGTACCCCATCCACCACCCCAAACTCTCTCACACACACTGTACCCCATCCAAATCCCCACTCTCTCTCACACACTGTACCCCATCCAACTCCCCACCCTCTCATACACACTGTAGCCCATCCATTCCCCACCCTCTCTCACACACTGTACCAAATCCAACTCCCCACCCTCTCACACACACTGTACCCCATCCAACTCCCCACCCTCTCACACACACACTGTACCCCATCCACATCCCCACCCTCTCTCACACACACTGTAACCCATCCAACTCCCCACCCTCTCACACACACTGTACCCCATCCAACTCCCCACCCTCTCACACACACACTGTACACCATCCACCTCACCACCCTTTCTCAGACACTGTGCCCCATCAAACTCCCCAAACTCTCACACACACTGTATCCCATCTAACTCCCCACCCTCACACACTGTACCACATCCAACTACCCACCCTCTCTCACACACTGTAACCCATCCAACTCCCCACCCTCTCACACACACACTTTACCCCATCCAACTCCCCACCCTCTCACACACACTGTACCCCATCCAACTCGAAACCCTCTCACAAACACTGTACCCCATCCAACTCCCCACCCTCTCACACAAAAACTGTACGCCATCCAACTCCCCACCCACTCACACACACACTGTACCCCATCCAACTCCCCACCCTCACACACACTGTACCCCATGCAACACCCCACCCTCTCACACACACTGTACCCCATCCAACTCCCCACCCTCTCACACACACACTGTAAACCATCCACCTCCCCAGCCTCTCTCACACACACTGTATCCCATTCAACTCCCCACCCTCTCTCACACACTTTACGCCTTCCAACTCCCCACCCTCACACACACTGTACCCCATCCACCTCCCCACACTCTACCACACACGCTGCTTCCCATCCAACTCCCCACCCTCACACACACTGTACCCCATCCAACTCCCCACCCTCTCACACAGACTGTACCCCATCCAACTCCGAACCCTCTATCACACAGTGTACCTCATTCAACTCCCCACACTCTCACACACACTGTACCCCATCCAACTCCCCACCCTCTCTCACACACTTTACCCCATCCAACTCCCCACCCTCGCTCACACACTGTACCCCAGCCAACTCCCCACCCTAACACACTGTACCCCATCCAACTCCCCACCCTCTCTCACACACACTGTACCCCATCTAACTCCCCACCCTCACACACACGCACTGTACCCCATCCACCACCCCAAACTCTCTCACACACACTGTACCCCATCCAAATCCCCACTCTCTCTCAAACACTGTACCCCATCCAAATCCCCACCATCTCATACACACTGTAGCCCATCCATTCCCCACCCTCTCTCACACACTGTACCCCATCCAACTCCCCACCCTCTCACACACACTGTACCCCATCCAACTCCCCACCCTCTCACACACACACTGTACCCCATCCACGTCCCCACCCTCTCTCACACACACTGTATCCCATCCAACACCCCACTCTCTCACACACACTGTACCCCATCCAACTCCCCACCCTCTCACACACACACTGTACCCCATCCAACTCCCCAACCTCTCTCACACACTGTACCCCATCCAACACCCCACCCTCTCATACACACTGTAGCCCATCCATTCCCCACCCTCTCTCACACACTGTACCCCATCGATCTCCGCACCCTCTCTTACAGACACTGTATCCCATCCAACTCCCCAACCTCTCACACACACAGTGTACGCCATCCAACTCCCCACCCTCTCACGCACACTGTACCCCATCCAACTCCCCACCCTCTCACACACACACTGTACACCATCCACCTCCCCACTCTCTCTCACACACAGTATCCCATTCAACTCCCCACCCTCTCTCACACACTTTACGCCTTCCAACTCCCCACCCTCACACACACTGTACCGCATCCAACTCCCCACCCTCACACACACTGTACCCCATCCAACTCCCCACCCTCTCACACAGACTGTACCCCATCCAACTCCCCACACTGTCTCACACACTTTACCCCATCCAACTCCCCAACCTCTCACACACACTGTACCGCATCCAACTCCCCACCCTCTCACACACACTGTACGCCATCCAACTCCCCACCCTCTGTCACACACTGTACCCCATCCAATTCCCCACCCTCTCACACACACTGTACCCTATCCAACTCCCCACCCTATCTCACACACTGTACCCCAACCAACTCCGCACACTCTCTCACACACTGTACACCATCCAACTCCCCATCCTCTCACAAACACACTTTACCCCATCCACCTCAACACCCTCTCACACACACACTTTACCCCATCCATTCCCCACCCTCTCACACACACTGTACCCCTTCCATCTCCCCACCCACTCACACACACACTGTAACCCATCCAACTCCCCACCATCTCACACACACACTGTACCCCATCCAACTCCCCACACTCTCACACGCACACTGTACCCCATCCAACTCCCCACCCTCTCACACACACTGTACCCCATCCAACTCCCCACCCTCACACACACTGTAACCCATCCAACTCCCCACCCTCTCACACACTGTGCCCCATCCAACTCCCCACCCTCACACACACTTTACCCCATCCAACTCCCCGACCTCTCACACACACTGAACCCCATCCAACTCCCCACGCTCACACACACTGTACCCCATCCAACGCCCCACACTATCTCACACACTGTACCCCATCCAACTCCCCACCCTCTCTCACACACACACTAAGCCATCCGCCTCCCCACCCTCTCGTACACACACTGTACCCCATCCAACTCCCCACGCTCTCAAACACACACTGTACCCCATCCAAATCCCCACCCTCTCACACACACTGTACCCCATCCAACTCCGAACCCTCTCTCACACAGTGTACCTCATTCAACTCCCCACACTCTCACACACACTGTACCCCATCCAACTCCCCACCCTCTCTCACACACTTTACCCCATCCAACTCCCCACCCTCGCTCACACACTGTACCCCAGCCAACTCCCCACCCTAACACACTGTACCCCATCCAACTCCCCACCCTCTCTCACACACACTGTACCCCATCCAACTCCCCACCCTCACACACACGCACTGTACCCCATCCACCACCCCAAACTCTCTCACACACACTGTACCCCATCCAAATCCCCACTCTCTCTCACACACTGTACCCCATCCAACTCCCCACCCTCTCATACACACTGTAGCCCATCCATTCCCCACCCTCTCTCACACACTGTACCCCATCCAACTCCCCACCCTCTCACACACACTGTACCCCATCCAACTCCCCACCCTCTCACACACACACTGTACCCCATCCACGTCCCCACCCTCTCTCACACACACTGCATCCCAACCAACACCCCACACTCTCACACACACTGTACCCCATCCAACTCCCCACCCTCTCACACACACACTGTACCCCATCCAACTCCCCAACCTCTCTCACACACTGTACCCCATCCAACTCCCCACCCTCTCATACACACTGTAGCCCATCCATTCCCCACCCTCTCTCACACACTGTACCCCATCGATCTCCGCACCCTCTCTTACAGACACTGTATCTCATCCAACTCCCCAACCTCTCACACACACACTGTACCCCATCCAACTCCCCACCCTCTCACGCACACTGTACCCCATCCAACTCCCCACCCTCTCACACACACACTGTACACCATCCACCTCCCCACTCTCTCTCACACACAGTATCCCATTCAACTCCCCACCCTCTCTCACACACTTTAGGCCTTCCAACTCCCCACCCTCACACACACTGTACCCCATCCAACTCCCCACCCTCTCACACAGACTGTACCCCATCCAACTTCCCACCCTCTCTCACACACTTTACCCCATCCAACAATCCAACCTCTCACACACACTGTACCGCATCCAACTCCCCACACTCTCACACACACTGTACCCCATCTAACTCCCCACCCTCTCACACGCACACTGTACCCCATCCACCTCCCCACACTCTCTCACACACACTGTACCCCATCCAACTCCCCACCCTCTCTCACACAATGTACCCCATCCAATTCCCCACCCTCTCACACACACTGTACCCTATCCAACTCCCCACCCTATCTCACACACTGTACCCCAACGAACTCCGCCCCGTCTCTCACACACTGTATCCCATCCAACTCCCCATCCTCTCACAAACACACTTTAACCCATGCACCTCACCACCCTCTCACACAGACACTTTACCCAATCCATTCCCCACCCTCTCACACACACTGTACCCCATCCATCTCCCCACCCACTCACACACACACTGTAACCCATCCAACGCCCCACCCTCTCACACACACACTGTACCCCATCCAACTCCCCACCCTCTCACACACACTGTACCCCATCCAAATCCCCACCCTCTCACACACACTGTACCCCATCCAACTCCCCACCCTCACACACACTGTACCCCATCCAACTCCCCACCCTCTCACACATTGTGTCCCATACAACTCCCCACCCTCACACACACTTTACCCCATCCAACTCCCCAACCTCTCACACACACTGAACCCCATCCAACTCCCCACCCTCACACACACTGTACCCCATCCAACTCCCCACACTATCTCACACACTGTACCCCATCCAACTCCCCACTGTCTCTCACACACTGTACCTCATCCAACTCCCCACCCTCTCACACACACACTGTACCCCATCCAAATCCCCACCCTCTCACACACACTGTACCCCATCCAACTCCGAACCCTCTCTCACACACTGTGCCCCATTCAACTCCCCACACTATCTCACACACTGTACCCCATCCAACTCCCCACCGTCTCTCACACACTGTACCTCATCCAACTCCCCACCCTCTCACACACACACTGTACCCCATCCAAATCCCCACCCTCTCACACACACTGTACCCCATCCAACTCCGAACCCTCTCTCACACACTGTGCCCCATTCAACTCCCCACACTCTCACACACACTGTACCCCATCCAATCCCCAACCACTCTCACACTCTTTACCCCATCCAACTCCCCACCCTCGCTCACACACTGTACCCCATACAACTCCCCACCGTAACACACTGTACCCCATCCAACTCCCCACACTCTCTCAGACACACTGTACCCCATCCAACTCCCCACCCTCACACACACGCACTGTACCCCATCCACCACCAAACCCTCTCTCACATACACTGTACCCCATCCAACTCCCCACTCTCTCTCACACACTGAACCCCATGCAAATCCCCACCCTCTCATACACACTGTAGCCCATCCATTCCCCACCCTCTCTCACACACTGTACCCCATCCAACTCCCCACCCTCTCACACACACTGTACGCCATCCAACTCCCCACCCTCACACACACTGTACCCCATGCAACGCAACACCCTCTCACACACACTGTACGCCATCCAACTCCCCACCCTCACACACACTGTACGCCATCCAACTCCCCACCCTCTCACACACACACTGTACCCCATCCACCTCCCCACCCTCTCCCACACACACTGTATCCCAGCCAACACCCCACACTCTCACACACACTGTACCCCATCCAACTCCCCACCCTCTCACACACACACTGTACCCCATCGAACTCCCCACCTTCTCGCAAACACACACTGTAACCCATCCAACTCCCCACCCTCTCTCACACACTTTACGCCATCCAACTCCCCACCCTCTCTCACACACTGTACCCCATCCAACTCCCCACCCTATCACACAGACTTTACCACATCAAACTCCCCACCTTCTCACACACACACTGTACCCCATCCAACTCCCCACCCTCTCACACACACTGTACCCCATCCAACTCCCCACCCTCTCACACACACTGTACCCCATCCAACTCCCGACCCTCTCACACACATTGTACCCCGTCCAACTCCCCACCCTCTCACACACACTGTACCCCATCCAACTCCCCACCCTCTCACACACACTGTACCCCATCCACCTCCCCACCCTCACACACACTGTACCCCATGGAACTCCCCACCCACTCACACACACTGTACCCCATCCAACTCCCCACCGTCTCACACACACACTGTACCCTATCCATCGCCCCACCCTCTCTCACACACACTTTATCCCATCCAACACCCCCCCCTCTCACACACACTGTACCTCATCCAACTCCCCACCCTCTCACACACACACTGTTCCCCATCGACCTCGCCACCCTCTCTCACACACACTGTATCCCATCCAACTCCCCACCCTCTCTCAGACACTTTACGCCATCCAACTCCCCACCCTCACACACACTGTACCCCATCCAACTCCCCACCTTCTCACACACACTGTACCCCATCCAACTCCCCACCCTCTCACACACACTTTACCCCATCCAACTCCCCACCCTCTCACACACACTGTACCCCATCCAACTCCCCACCCTCTCACAAACACTGTACACAATCCAACTCCCCACCCACTCACACACACACTGTACCCCATCCAACTCCCCAACCTCTCACACACTGTACCCCATCCAACTCCCCACCCTCTCACACACACTCTACCCCATCCAACTCCCCACCCTCTCACACACACTATCCCATCCAACTCCCCACACTCACTAACACGGTACCCCATGAAACTCCCCACCCTCTCACACACACTATACCCCATCCAACTCCCCACCCTCTCACGCAAACACTGTACCCCATCCACCTCCCCACCCTCTCTCACACACACTGTATCCCATCCAACTCCCCACCCTCTCTCACAAACTTTATGCCATCCAACTCCCCACCCTCACACACACTGTACCCCATCCAACTCCCCACCCTCTCACACAGGCTGTACCCCATTCAACTCCCCACCATCTCTCAAACACACTGTACCCCATCGAACTCCCCACCCTATCTCACACACTGTACCCCATCCAACTCCCCAACCTCTCACACGCACACTGTATCCCATCCAACTCCCCACCCTCTCACACACACTGTACCCCATCTAACTCCCCAACCTCCCACATGCACACTGTACCCCATCCACCACCCCACAATCTCTCACACACACTGTACCCCATGCAACTCCCCACCCTCTCTCACACACTGTTCCCCATCCAACTCCCCACCCTCACACACAATGTACCCCATGCAACTCCCCAACCTCTCACACACAATGGACCCCATCCACCTCCCCACCCTCTCTCACACACACTGTATCCCATCCAAATCCCCACCCTCTCTCACACACTTTACGCCTTCCAACTACGCACCGTCACACACACTGTACCCCATCCATCTCCCCACCCACTCACACACACACTGTAACCCATCCAACGCCCCACCCTCTCACACACACACTGTACCCCATCCAACTCCCCACCCTCTCACACACACTGTACCCCATCCAAATCCCCACCCTCTCACACACACTGTACCCCATCCAACTCCACACCCTCACACACACTGTACCCCATCCAACTCCCCACCCTCTCACACATTGTGTCCCATACAACTCCCCACCCTCACACACACTTTACCCCATCCAACTCCCCAACCTCTCACACACACTGAACCCCATCCAACTCCCCACCCTCACACACACTGTACCCCATCCAACTCCCCACACTATCTCACACACTGTACCCCATCCAACTCCCCACCGTCTCTCACACACTGTACCTCATCCAACTCCCCACCCTCTCACACACACACTGTACCCCATCCAAATCCCCACCCTCTCACACACACTGTACCCCATCTAACTCCCCAACCTCCCACATGCACACTGTACCCCATCCACCACCCCACAATCTCTCACACACACTGTACCCCATGCAACTCCCCACCCTCTCTCACACACTGTTCCCCATCCAACTCCCCACCCTCACACACAATGTACCCCATGCAACTCCCCAACCTCTCACACACAATGGACCCCATCCACCTCCCCACCCTCTCTCACACACACTGTATCCCATCCAAATCCCCACCCTCTCTCACACACTTTACGCCTTCCAACTACGCACCGTCACACACACTGTACCCCATCCATCTCCCCACCCACTCACACACACACTGTAACCCATCCAACGCCCCACCCTCTCACACACACACTGTACCCCATCCAACTCCCCACCCTCTCACACACACTGTACCCCATCCAAATCCCCACCCTCTCACACACACTGTACCCCATCCAACTCCACACCCTCACACACACTGTACCCCATCCAACTCCCCACCCTCTCACACATTGTGTCCCATACAACTCCCCACCCTCACACACACTTTACCCCATCCAACTCCCCAACCTCTCACACACACTGAACCCCATCCAACTCCCCACCCTCACACACACTGTACCCCATCCAACTCCCCACACTATCTCACACACTGTACCCCATCCAACTCCACACCGTCTCTCACACACTGTACCTCATCCAACTCCCCACCCTCTCACACACACACTGTACCCCATCCAAATCCCCACCCTCTCACACACACTGTACCCCATCCAACTCCGAACCCTCTCTCACACACTGTGCCCCATTCAACTCCCCACACTATCTCACACACTGTACCCCATCCAACTCCCCACCGTCTCTCACACACTGTACCTCATCCAACTCCCCACCCTCTCACACACACACTGTACCCCATCCAAATCCCCACCCTCTCACACACACTGTACCCCATCCAACTCCAAACCCTCTCTCACACACTGTGCCCCATTCAACTCCCCACACTCTCACACACACTGTACCCCATCCAATCCCCAACCACTCTCACACTCTTTACCCCATCCAACTCCCCACCCTCGCTCACACACTGTACCCCATACAACTCCCCACCGTAACACACTGTACCCCATCCAACTCCCCACACTCTCTCAGACACACTGTACCCCATCCAACTCCCCACCCTCACACACACGCACTGTACCCCATCCACCACCACACCCTCTCTCACATACACTGTACCCCATCCAACTCCCCACTCTCTCTCACACACTGAACCCCATGCAAATCCCGACCCTCTCATACACACTGTAGCCCATCCATTCCCCACCCACTCTCACACACTGTACCCCATCCAACTCCCCACCCTCTCACACACACTGTACGCCATCCAACTCCCCACCCTCACACACACTGTACCCCATGCAACGCAACACCCTCTCACACACACTGTACGCCATCCAACTCCCCACCCTCACACACACTGTACGCCATCCAACTCCCCACCCTCTCACACACACACTGTACCCCATCCACCTCCCCACCCTCTCCCACACACACTGTATCCCAGCCAACACCCCACACTCTCACACACACTGTACCCCATCCAACTCCCCACCCTCTCACACACACACTGTACCCCATCGAACTCCCCACCTTCTCGCACACACACACTGTAACCCATCCAACTCCCCACCCTCTCTCACACACTTTACGCCATCCAACTCCCCACCCTCTCTCACACACTGTACCCCATCCAACTCCCCACCCTCTCACACAGACTTTACCACATCAAACTCCCCACCTTCTCACACACACACTGTACCCCATCCAACTCCCCACCCTGTCACACACACTGTACCCCATCCAACTCCCCACCCTCTCACACACACTGTACCCCATCCAACTCCCGACCCTCTCACACACATTGTACCCCGTCCAACTCCCCACCCTCTCACACACACTGTACCCCATCCAACTCCCCACCCTCTCACACACACTGTACCCCATCCACCTCCCCACCCTCACACACACTGTACCCCATGGAACTCCCCACCCACTCACACACACTGTACCCCATCCAACTCCCCACCCTCTCACACACACACTGTACCCTATCCACCGCCCCACCCTCTCTCACACACACTTTATCCCATCCAACACCCCCCCCCTCTCACACACACTGTACCTCATCCAACTCCCCACCCTCTCACACACACACTGTACCCCATCGACCTCGCCACCCTCTCTCACACACACTGTATCCCATCCAACTCCCCACCCTCTCTCAGACACTTTACGCCATCCAACTCCCCACCCTCACACACACTGTACCCCATCCAACTCCCCACCTTCTCACACACACTGTACCCCATTCAACTCCCCACCCTCTCACACACACTCTACCCCATCCAACTCCCCACCCTCTCACACACACTTTACCCCATCCAACTCCCCACCCTCTCACACACACTGTACCCCATCCAACTCCCCACCCTCTCACAAAAACTGTACACAATCCAACTCCCCACCCACTCACACACACACTGTACCCCATCCAACTCCCCAACCTCTCACACACTGTACCCCATCCAACTCCCCACCCTCTCACACACACTCTACCCCATCCAACTCCCCTCCCTCTCACACACAAACTTTACCCCAACCAACTCCCCAACCTCTCACACACACTGTACCCCATCCAACTCCCCAACTCTCACACACACTCTACCCCATCCAAATCCCCACCCTCTCACAAACACTGTACCCCATCCAACTCCCCACCCACTCACACACACACTGTACCCCATCCAACTCCCCACCCTCTCACCCACACACTGTACCCCATTCAACTCCCCACCCTCTCACACACACTGTAACCCATCCAACTCCCCACCCTCTCACACACACTATCCCATCCAACTCCCCACCCTCACTAACACGGTACCCCATGCAACTCCCCACCCTCTCACACACACTATACCCCATCCAACTCCCCACCCTCTCACGCAAACACTGTACCCCATCCACCTCCCCACCCTCTCTCACACACACTGTATCCCATCCAACTCCCCACCCTCTCTCACAAACTTTATGCCATCCAACTCCCCACCCTCACACACACTGTACCCCATCCAACTCCCCACCCTCTCACACAGGCTGTACCCCATTCAACTCCCCACCATCTCTCAAACACACTGTACCCCATCCAACTCCCCACCCTATCTCACACACTGTACCCCATCCAACTCCCCAACCTCTCACATGCACACTGTATCCCATCCAACTCCCCACCCTCTCACACACACTGTACCCCATCTAACTCCCCAACCTCCCACATGCACACTGTACCCCATCCACCACCCCACAATCTCTCACACACACTGTTCCCCATCCAACTCCCCACCCTCACACACACTGTACCCCATCCACCTCCCCACACTCTCCCACACACACTGTATCCCAGCCAACACCCCACACTCTCACACACACTGTACCCCATCCAACTCCCCACCCTCTCACACACACACTGTACCCCATCGAACTCCCCACCTTCTCGCAAACACACACTGTAACCCATCCAACTCCCCACCCTCTCTCACACACTTTACGCCATCCAACTCCCCACCCTCTCTCACACACTGTACCCCATCCAACTCCCCACCCTCTCACACAGACTTTACCACATCAAACTCCCCACCTTCTCACACACACACTGTACCCCATCCAACTCCCCACCCTCTCACACACACTGTACCCCATCCAACTCCCCACCCTCTCACACACACTGTACCCCATCCAACTCCCGACCCTCTCACACACATTGTACCCCGTCCAACTCCCCACCCTCTCACACACACTGTACCCCATCCAACTCCCCACCCTCTCACACACACTGTACCCCATCCACCTCCCCACCCTCACACACACTGTACCCCATGGAACTCCCCACCCACTCACACACACTGTACCCCATCCAACTCCCCACCGTCTCACACACACACTGTACCCTATCCACCGCCCCACCCTCTCTCACACATACTTTATCCCATCCAACACCCCCCCCTCTCACACACACTGTACCTCATCCAACTCCCCACCCTCTCACACACACACTGTACCCCATCGACCTCGCCACCCTCTCTCACACACACTGTATCCCATCCAACTCCCCACCCTCTCTCAGACACTTTACGCCATCCAACTCCCCACCCTCACACACACTGTACCCCATCCAACTCCCCACCTTCTCACACACACTGTACCCCATCCAACTCCCCACCCTCTCACACACACTTTACCCCATCCAACTCCCCACCCTCTCACACACACTGTACCCCATCCAACTCCCCACCCTCTCACAAACACTGTACACAATCCAACTCCCCACCCACTCACACACACACTGTACCCCATCCAACTCCCCAACCTCTCACACACTGTACCCCATCCAACTCCCCACCCTCTCACACACACTCTACCCCATCCAACTCCCCACCCTCTCACACACACTATCCCATCCAACTCCCCACACTCACTAACACGGTACCCCATGCAACTCCCCACCCTCTCACACACACTATACCCCATCCAACTCCCCACCCTCTCACGCAAACACTGTACCCCATCCACCTCCCCACCCTCTCTCACACGCACTGTATCCCATCCAACTCCCCACCCTATCTCACAAACTTTATGCCATCCAACTCCCCACCCTCACACACACTGTACCCCATCCAACTCCCCACCCTCTCACACAGGCTGTACCCCATTCAACTCCCCACCATCTCTCAAACACACTGTACCCCATCGAACTCCCCACCCTATCTCACACACTGTACCCCATCCAACTCCCCAACCTCTCACACGCACACTGTATCCCATCCAACTCCCCACCCTCTCACACACACTGTACCCCATCTAACTCCCCAACCTCCCACATGCACACTGTACCCCATCCACCACCCCACAATCTCTCACACACACTGTACCCCATGCAACTCCCCACCCTCTCTCACACACTGTTCCCCATCCAACTCCCCACCCTCACACACAATGTACCCCATGCAACTCCCCAACCTCTCACACACAATGGACCCCATCCACCTCCCCACCCTCTCTCACACACACTGTATCCCATCCAAATCCCCACCCTCTCTCACACACTTTACGCCTTCCAACTACGCACCGTCACACACACTGTACCCCATCCATCTCCCCACCCACTCACACACACACTGTAACCCATCCAACGCCCCACCCTCTCACACACACACTGTACCCCATCCAACTCCCCACCCTCTCACACACACTGTACCCCATCCAAATCCCCACCCTCTCACACACACTGTACCCCATCCAACTCCACACCCTCACACACACTGTACCCCATCCAACTCCCCACCCTCTCACACATTGTGTCCCATACAACTCCCCACCCTCAGACACACTTTACCCCATCCAACTCCCCAACCTCTCACACACACTGAACCCCATCCAACTCCCCACCCTCACACACACTGTACCCCATCCAACTCCCCACACTATCTCACACACTGTACCCCATCCAACTCCCCACCGTCTCTCACACACTGTACCTCATCCAACTCCCCACCCTCTCACACACACACTGTACCCCATCCAAATCCCCACCCTCTCACACACACTGTACCCCATCCAACTCCGAACCCTCTCTCACACACTGTGCCCCATTCAACTCCCCACACTATCTCACACACTGTACCCCATCCAACTCCCCACCGTCTCTCACACACTGTACCTCATCCAACTCCCCACCCTCTCACACACACACTGTACCCCATCCAAATCCCCACCCTCTCACACACACTGTACCCCATCCAACTCCAAACCCTCTCTCACACACTGTGCCCCATTCAACTCCCCACACTCTCACACACACTGTACCCCATCCAATCCCCAACCACTCTCACACTCTTTACCCCATCCAACTCCCCACCCTCGCTCACACACTGTACCCCATACAACTCCCCACCGTAACACACTGTACCCCATCCAACTCCCCACACTCTCTCAGACACACTGTACCCCATCCAACTCCCCACCCTCACACACACGCACTGTACCCCATCCACCACCACACCCTCTCTCACATACACTGTACCCCATCCAACTCCCCACTCTCTCTCACACACTGAACCCCATGCAAATCCCGACCCTCTCATACACACTGTAGCCCATCCATTCCCCACCCTCTCTCACACACTGTACCCCATCCAACTCCCCACCCTCTCACACACACTGTACGCCATCCAACTCCCCACCCTCACACACACTGTACCCCATGCAACGCAACACCCTCTCACACACACTGTACGCCATCCAACTCCCCACCCTCACACACACTGTACGCCATCCAACTCCCCACCCTCTCACACACACACTGTACCCCATCCACCTCCCCACCCTCTCCCACACACACTGTATCCCAGCCAACACCCCACACTCTCACACACACTGTACCCCATCCAACTCCCCACCCTCTCACACACACACTGTACCCCATCGAACTCCCCACCTTCTCGCACACACACACTGTAACCCATCCAACTCCCCACCCTCTCTCACACACTTTACGCCATCCAACTCCCCACCCTCTCTCACACACTGTACCCCATCCAACTCCCCACCCTCTCACACAGACTTTACCACATCAAACTCCCCACCTTCTCACACACACACTGTACCCCATCCAACTCCCCACCCTCTCACACACACTGTACCCCATCCAACTCCCCACCCTCTCACACACACTGTACCCCATCCAACTCCCGACCCTCTCACACACATTGTACCCCGTCCAACTCCCCACCCTCTCACACACACTGTACCCCATCCAACTCCCCACCCTCTCACACACACTGTACCCCATCCACCTCCCCACACTCACACACACTGTACCCCATGGAACTCCCCACCCACTCACACACACTGTACCCCATCCAACTCCCCACCCTCTCACACACACACTGTACCCTATCCACCGCCCCACCCTCTCTCACACACACTTTATCCCATCCAACACCCCCCCCTCTCACACACACTGTACCTCATCCAACTCCCCACCCTCTCACACACACACTGTACCCCATCGACCTCGCCACCCTCTCTCACACACACTGTATCCCATCCAACTCCCCACCCTCTCTCAGACACTTTACGCCATCCAACTCCCCACCCTCACACACACTGTACCCCATCCAACTCCCCACCTCCTCACACACACTGTACCCCATTCAACTCCCCACCCTCTCACACACACTCTACCCCATCCAACTCCCCACCCTCTCACACACACTTTACCCCATCCAACTCCCCACCCTCTCACACACACTGTACCCCATCCAACTCCCCACCCTCTCACAAACACTGTACACAATCCAACTCCCCACCCACTCACACACACACTGTACCCCATCCAACTCCCCAACCTCTCACACACTGTACCCCATCCAACTCCCCACCCTCTCACACACACTCTACCCCATCCAACTCCCCTCCCTCTCACACACAAACTTTACCCCAACCAACTCCCCAACCTCTCACACACACTGTACCCCATCCAACTCCCCAACTCTCACACACACTCTACCCCATCCAACTCCCCACCCTCTCACAAACACTGTACCCCATCCAACTCCCCACCCACTCACACACACACTGTACCCCATCCAACTCCCCACCCTCTCACCCACACACTGTACCCCATTCAACTCCCCACCCTCTCACACACACTGTAACCCATCCAACTCCCCACCCTCTCACACAGACTATCCCATCCAACTCCCCACCCTCACTAACACGGTACCCCATGCAACTCCCCACCCTCTCACACACACTATACCCCATCCAACTCCCCACCCTCTCACGCAAACACTGTACCCCATCCACCTCCCCACCCTCTCTCACACACACTGTATCCCATCCAACTCCCCACCCTCTCTCACAAACTTTATGCCATCCAACTCCCCACCCTCACACACACTGTACCCCATCCAACTCCCCACCCTCTCACACACACTCTACCCCATCCAACTCCCCACCCTCTCACACAGACTGTACCCCATCCAACTCCCCACCCTCTCACACACACTGTACTCATCCAACTCCCCACCCTCTCACACGCACACTGTACCCCATCCACCTTCCCACACTCTCTCACACACACTGTACCCCATCCAACCCCCACACGCTCTCACACACTGCACCCCATCCACGTCCCCACACACTCTCACACACACTGTACCACATCCAACTCCCCACCCTCTCTCACACACTGTACCCCATCCAACTCCCCACCATATCTCACACACTGTACCCCATCCAACTCCCCACCCTCTCTCACAGACTGTACCCCATCCACTCCCCACCCTCTCTCACACACTGTACCCAATCCAACACCCCACGCTCTCACACACACACTGTTCCCCATCCAACTCCCCACCCTCACACACACTGTACCCCAGTCAACTCCCCAGACTCTCACACACACTGTACCCCATCCAACTCCCCACCCTCTCACACACACACTGTACACCATGCACCTCCCCACACTCTCTCACACACACTGTACCCCATGCAACTCCCCACTCTCTCTCACACACTGTACCCCATCCAACTCCCCACCCTCTCATACACACTGTAGCCCATCCATTCCCCACCCTCTCTCACACACTGTACCCCATCCAACTCCCCACCCTCTCACACACACTGTACCCCATCCAACTCCCCACCCTCTCACACACACACTGTACCCCATCCACGTCCCCACCCTCTCACACACACTGTATCCCATCCAACACCCCACTCCCTCACACACACTGTACTCCATCCAACTCCCCACCCTCTCACACACACACTGTACCCCATCGACCTCCCCACCCTCTCTTACAGACACTGTATCCCATCCAACTCCCCAACCTCTCACACACACACTGTACCCCATCCAACTCCCCACCCTCTCTCACACACTGTACCCCATCCAACTCCCCACCCTCTCACACACACTGTACCCCATCCAACTGCCCACCCTCACACACACTGTACCCCATGCAACACCCCACCCTCTCACACACACTGTACCCCATCCAACTCCCCACCCTCTCACGCAAACACTGTACCCCATCCACCTCCCCACCCTCTCTCACACACACTGTATCCCATCCAACTCCCCACCCTCTCTCACAAACTTTATGCCATCCAACTCCCCACCCTCACACACACTGTACCCCATCCAACTCCCCACCCTCTCACACAGGCTGTACCCCATTCAACTCCCCACCATCTCTCAAACACACTGTACCCCATCCAACTCCCCACCCTATCTCACCCACTGTACCCCATCCAACTCCCCAACCTCTCACATGCACACTGTATCCCATCCAACTCCCCACCCTCTCACACACACTGTACCCCATCTAACTCCCCACCCTCTCACACACACTGTACCCCATCTAACTCCCCAACCTCCCACATGCACACTGTACCCCATCCACCACCCCACAATCTCTCACACACACTGTACCCCATGCAACTCCCCAACCTCTCTCACACACTGTTCCCCATCCAACTCCCCACCCTCACACACAATGTACCCCATGCAACTCCCCAACCTCTCACACACAATGGACCCCATCCACCTCCCCACCCTCTCTCACACACACTGTATCCCATCCAAATCCCCACCCTCTCTCACACACTTTACGCCTTCCAACTACGCACCGTCACACACACTGTACCCCATCCATCTCCCCACCCACTCACACACACACTGTACCCCATCCAACTCCCCACCCTCTCACACACACTGTACCCCATCCAAATCCCCACCCTCTCACACACACTGTACCCCATCCAACTCCACACCCTCACACACACTGTACCCCATCCAACTCCCCACCCTCTCACACATTGTGTCCCATACAACTCCCCACCCTCACACACACTTTACCCCATCCAACTCCCCAACCTCTCACACACACTGAACCCCATCCAACTCCCCACCCTCACACACACTGTACCCCATCCAACTCCCCATACTATCTCACACACTGTACCCCATCCAACTCCCCACCGTCTCTCACACACTGTACCTCATCCAACTCCCCACCCTCTCACACACACACTGTACCCCATCCAAATCCCCACCCTCTCACACACACTGTACCCCATCCAACTCCGAACCCTCTCTCACACACTGTGCCCCATTCAACTCCCCACACTATCTCACACACTGTACCCCATCCAACTCCCCACCGTCTCTCACACACTGTACCTCATCCAACTCCCCACCCTCTCACACACACACTGTACCCCATCCAAATCCCCACCCTCTCACACACACTGTACCCCATCCAACTCCAAACCCTCTCTCACACACTGCGCCCCATTCAACTCCCCACACTCTCACACACACTGTACCCCATCCAATCCCCAACCACTCTCACACTCTTTACCCCATCCAACTCCCCACCCTCGCTCACACACTGTACCCCATACAACTCCCCACCGTAACACACTGTACCCCATCCAACTCCCCACACTCTCTCAGACACACTGTACCCCATCCAACTCCCCACCCTCACACACACGCACTGTACCCCATCCACCACCACACCCTCTCTCACATACACTGTACCCCATCCAACTCCCCACTCTCTCTCACACACTGAACCCCATGCAAATCCCGACCCTCTCATACACACTGTAGCCCATCCATTCCCCACCCTCTCTCACACACTGTACCCCATCCAACTCCCCACCCTCTCACACACACTGTACGCCATCCAACTCCCCACCCTCACACACACTGTACCCCATGCAACGCAACACCCTCTCACACACACTGTACGCCATCCAACTCCCCACACTCACACACACTGTACGCCATCCAACTCCCCACCCTCTCACACACACACTGAACCCCATCCACCTCCCCACCCTCTCCCACACACACTGTATCCCAGCCAACACCCCACACTCTCACACACACTGTACCCCATCCAACTCCCCACCCTCTCACACACACACTGTACCCCATCGAACTCCCCACCTTCTCGCACACACACACTGTAACCCATCCAACTCCCCACCCTCTCTCACACACTTTACGCCATCCAACTCCCCACCCTCTCTCACACACTGTACCCCATCCAACTCCCCACCCTCTCACACAGACTTTACCACATCAAACTCCCCACCTTCTCACACACACACTGTACCCCATCCAACTCCCCACCCTCTCACACACACTGTACCCCATCCAACTCCCCACCCTCTCACACACACTGTACCCCATCCAACTCCTGACCCTCTCACACACATTGTACCCCGTCCAACTCCCCACCCTCTCACACACACTGTACCCCATCCAACTCCCCACCCTCTCACACACACTGTACCCCATCCACCTCCCCACCCTCACACACACTGTACCCCATGGAACTCCCCACCCACTCACACACACTGTACCCCATCCAACTCCCCACCCTCTCACACACACACTGTACCCTATCCACCGCCCCACCCTCTCTCACACACACTTTATCCCATCCAACACCCCCCCCTCTCACACACACTGTACCTCATCCAACTCCCCACCCTCTCACACACACACTGTACCCCATCGACCTCGCCGCCCTCTCTCACACACACTGTATCCCATCCAACTCCCCACCCTCTCTCAGACACTTTACGCCATCCAACTCCCCACCCTCACACACACTGTACCCCATCCAACTCCCCACCTTCTCACACACACTGTACCCCATTCAACTCCCCACCCTCTCACACACACTCTACCCCATCCAACTCCCCACCCTCTCACACACACTTTACCCCATCCAACTCCCCACCCTCTCACACACACTGTACCCCATCCAACTCCCCACCCTCTCACAAACACTGTACACAATCCAACTCCCCACCCACTCACACACACACTGTACCCCATCCAACTCCCCAACCTCTCACACACTGTACCCCATCCAACTCCCCACACTCTCACACACACTCTACCCCATCCAACTCCCCTCCCTCTCACACACAAACTTTACCCCAACCAACTCCCCAACCTCTCACACACACTGTACCCCATCCAACTCCCCAACTCTCACACACACTCTACCCCATCCAACTCCCCACCCTCTCACAAACACTGTACCCCATCCAACTCCCCACCCACTCACACACACACTGTACCCCATCCAACTCCCCACCCTCTCACCCACACACTGTACCCCATTCAACTCCCCACCCTCTCACACACACTGTAACCCATCCAACTCCCCACCCTCTCACACACACTATCCCATCCAACTCCCCACCCTCACTAACACGGAACCCCATGCAACTCCCCACCCTCTCACACACACTATACCCCATCCAACTCCCCACCCTCTCACGCAAACACTGTACCCCATCCACCTCCCCACCCTCTCTCACACACACTGTATCCCATCCAACTCCCCACCCTCTCTCACAAACTTTATGCCATCCAACTCCCCACCCTCACACACACTGTACCCCATCCAACTCCCCACCCTCTCACACAGGCTGTACCCCATTCAACTCCCCACCATCTCTCAAACACACTGTACACCATCGAACTCCCCACCCTATCTCACACACTGTACCCCATCCAACTCCCCAACCTCTCACACGCACACTGTATCCCATCCAACTCCCCACCCTCTCACACACACTGTACCCCATCTAACTCCCCAACCTCCCACATGCACACTGTACCCCATCCACCACCCCACAATCTCTCACACACACTGTACCCCATGCAACTCCCCACCCTCTCTCACACACTGTTCCCCATCCAACTCCCCACCCTCACACACAATGTACCCCATGCAACTCCCCAACCTCTCACACACAATGGACCCCATCCACCTCCCCACCCTCTCTCACACACACTGTATCCCATCCAAATCCCCACACTCTCTCACACACTTTACGCCTTCCAACTACGCAGCGTTACACACACTGTACCCCATCCAACTCCCCACCCTCTCACACAGACTGTACCCCATCCAAATCCCCACCCTCTCACACACACTGTACCCATCCAACTCCCCACCCTCTCACACGCACACTGTACCCCATCCACCTTCCCACACTCTCTCACACACACTGTACCCCATCCAACCCCCACACGCTCTCACACACTGCACCCCATCCACGTCCCCACACACTCTCACACACACTGTACCACATCCAACTCCCCACCCTCTCTCACACACTGTACCCCATCCAACTCCCCACCATATCTCACACACTGTACCCCATCCAACTCCCCACCCTCTCTCACAGACTGTACCCCATCCAGTCCCCACCCTCTCTCACACACTGTACCCCATCCAACACCCCACGCTCTCACACACACACTGTTCCCCATCCAACTCCCCACCCTCACACACACTGTACCCCATTCAACTCCCCAGACTCTCACACACACTGTACCCCATCCAACTCCCCACCCTCTCACACACACACTGTACACCATGCACCTCCCCACACTCTCTCACACACACTGTACCCCATGCAACTCCCCACTCTCTCTCACACACTGTACCCCATCCAACTCCCCACCCTCTCATACACACTGTAGCCCATCCATTCCCCACCCTCTCTCACACACTGTACCCCATCCAACTCCCCACCCTCTCACACACACTGTACCCCATCCAACTCCCCACCCTCTCACACACACACTGTACCCCATCCACGTCCCCACCCTCTCACACACACTGTATCCCATCCAACACCCCACTCCCTCACACACACTGTACTCCATCCAACTCCCCACCCTCTCACACACACACTGTACCCCATCGACCTCCCCACCCTCTCTTACAGACACTGTATCCCATCCAACTCCCCAACCTCTCACACACACACTGTACCCCATCCAACTCCCCACCCTCTCTCACACACTGTACCCCATCCAACTCCCCACCCTTTCACACACACTGTACCCCATCCAACTCCCCACCCTCACACACACTGTACCCCATGCAACACCCCACCCTCTCACACACACTGTACCCCATCCAACTCCCCACCCTCTCACACACACACTGTACACCATCCACCTCCCCACTCTCTCTCACACACAGTATCCCATTCAACTCCCCACCCTCTCTCAGACACTTTACGCCTTCCATCTCCCCACCCTCACACACACTGTACCCCATCCAACTCCCCACCCTCTCACACAGACTGTACCCCATCCAACTTCCCACCCTCTCTCACACACTTTACCCCATCCAACTCTCCAACCTCTCACACACACTGTACCGCATCCAACTCCCCACAATCTCACACACACTGTACCCCATCAAACTCCCCACCCTCTCACACGCACACTGTACCCCATCCACCTCCCCACACTCTCTCACACACACTGTCCCCCATCCAACCCCCACACGCTCTCACACACTGCACCCCATCCACCTCCCCACACACTCTCACACACACTGTACCCCATCCACCTCCCCACACTCTCTCACACACACTGTCCCCCATCCAACTCCCCACCCTCTCTCACACACTGTACTCCATCCAACTCCCCACCCTCTCTCACACACTCTACCCCATCCAACTCCCCACCCTCTCTCACACACTCTACCCCATCCAACTCCCCACCCTCTCACACAGACTTTAGCACATCAAACTCCCCACCTTCTCACACACACACTGTACCCCATCCACCTCCCCACTCTCTCTCACACACAGTATCCCATTCAACTCCCCACCCTCTCTCAGACACTTTACGCCTTCCAACTCCCCACCCTCACACACACTGTACCCCATCCAACTCCCCACCCTCTCACACAGACTGTACCCCATCCAACTTCCCACCCTCTTTCACACACTTTACCCCATCCAACTCTCCAACCTCTCACACACACTGTACCGCATCCAACTCCCCACAATCTCACACACACTGTACCCCATCAAACTCCCCACCCTCTCACACACACACTGTACCCTATCCACCGCCCCACCCTCTCTCACACACACTTTATCCCATCCAACACCCCCCCCTCTCACACACACTGTACCTCATCCAACTCCCCACCCTCTCTCACACACACTGTATCCCATCCAACTCCCCACCCTCTCTCAGACACTTTACGCCATCCAACTCCCCACCCTCACACACACTGTACCCCATCCAACTCCCCACCTTCTCACACACACTGTACCCCATTCAACTCCCCACCCTCTCACACACACTCTACCCCATCCAACTCCCCATCCTCTCACACACACTTTACCCCATCCAACTCCCCACCCTCTCACACACACTGTACCCCATCCAACTCCCCACCCTCTCACAAATACTGTACCCCATCCAACTCCCCACCCACTCACACACACACTGTACCCCATCCAACTCCCCAACCTCTCACACACTGTACCCCATCCAACTCCCCACCCTCTCACACACACTCTACCCCATCCAACTCCCCTCCCTCTCACACACAAACTTTACCCCAACGAACTCCCCAACCTCTCACACACACTGTACCCCATCCAACTCCCCAACTCTCACACACACTCTACCCCATCCAACTCCCCAACTCTCACACACACTCTACCCCATCCAACTCCCCACCCTCTCACAAACACTGTACCCCATCCAACTCCCCACCCACTCACACACACACTGTACCCCATCCAACTCCCCACCCTCTCACCCACACACTGTACCCCATTCAACTCCCCACCCTCTCACACACACTGTAACCCATCCAACTCCCCACCCTCTCACACACACTATCCCATCCAACTCCCCACCCTCACTAACACGGTACCCCATGCAACTCCCCACCCTCTCACACACACTATACCCCATCCAACTCCCCACCCTCTCACGCAAACACTGTACCCCATCCACCTCCCCACCCTCTCTCACACACACTGTATCCCATCCAACTCCCCACCCTCTCTCACAAACTTTATGCCATCCAACTCCCCACCCTCACACACACTGTACCCCATCCAACTCCCCACCATCTCACACAGGCTGTACCCCATTCAACTCCCCACCATCTCTCAAACACACTGTACCCCATCCAACTCCCCACCCTATCTCATACACTGTACCCCATCCTACTCCCCAACCTCTCACATGCACACTGTATCCCATCCAACTCCCCACCCTCTCACACACACTGTACCCCATCTAACTCCCCAACCTCCCACATGCACACTGTACCCCATCCACCACCCCACAATCTCTCACACACACTGTACCCCATGCAACTCCCCACCCTCTCTCACACACTGTTCCCCATCCAACTCCCACCCTCACACACAATGTACCCCATGCAACTCCCCAACCTCTCACACACAATGGACCCCATCCACCTCCCCACCCTCTCTCACACACACTGTATCCCATCCAAATCCCCACCCTCTCTCACACACTTTACGCCTTCCAACTACGAACCGTCACACACACTGTACCCCATCCAACTCCCCACCCTCTCACACAGACTGTAACCCATCCAAATCCCCACCCTCTTACACACACTGTACCCATCCAACTCCCCACCCTCTCACACGCACACTGTACCCCATCCACCTCCCCACACTCTCTCACACACACTGTACCCCATCCAACCCCCACACGCTCTCACACACTGCACCCCATCCACGTCCCCACACACTCTCACACACACTGTACCACATCCAACTCCCCACCCTCTCTCACACACTGTACCCCATCCAACTCCCCACCATATCTCACACACTGTACCCCATCCAACTCCCCACCCTCTCTCACAGACTGTACCCCATCCAACTCCCCACCCTCTCTCACACACTGTACCCCATCCAACTCCCCACGCTCTCACACACACACTGTTCCCCATCCAACTCCCCACCCTCTCACACACACTGTACCGCATCCAACTCCCTACCCTCACACACACTGTACCCCATTCAACTCCCAAGACTCTCACACACACTGTACCCCATCCAACTCCCCACCCTCTCACACACACACTGTACACCATGCACCTCCCCACACTCTCTCACACACACTGTACCCCATGCAACTCCCCACTCTCTCTCACACACTGTACCCCATCCAACTCCCCACCCTCTCATACACACTGTAGCCCATCCATTCCCCACCCTCTCTCACACACTGTACCCCATCCAACTCCCCACCCTCTCACACACACTGTACCCCATCCAACTCCCCACCCTCTCACACACACACTGTACCCCATCCACGTCCCCACCCTCTCACACACACTGTATCCCATCCAACACCCCACTCTCTCACACACACTGTACCCCATCCAACTCCCCACCCTCTCACACACACACTGTACCCCATCGACCTCCCCACCCTCTCTTACAGACACTGTATCCCATCCAACTCCCCAACCTCTCACACACACACTGTACCCCATCCTACTCCCCACCCTCTCTCACACACTGTACCCCATCCAACTCCCCACCCTTTCACACACACTGTACCCCATCCAACTCCCCACCCTCACACACACTGTACCCCATGCAACACCCCACCCTCTCACACACACTGTACCCCATCCAACTCCCCACCCTCTCACACACACACTGTACACCATCCACCTCCCCACTCTCTCTCACACACAGTATCCCATTCAACTCCCCACCCTCTCTCAGACACTTTACGCCTTCCAACTCCCCACCCTCACACACACTGTACCCCATCCAACTCCCCACCCTCTCACACAGACTGTACCCCATCCAACTTCCCACCCTCTCTCACACACTTTACCCCATCCAACTCTCCAACCTCTCACACACACTGTACCGCATCCAACTCCCCACAATCTCACACACACTGTACCCCATCAAACTCCCCACCCTCACACACGCACACTGTACCCCATCCACCTCCCCACACTCTCTCACACACACTGTCCCCCATCCAACCCCCACACGCTCTCACACACTGCACCCCATCCACCTCCCCACACACTCTCACACACACTGTACCCCATCCACCTCCCCACACTCTCTCACACACACTGTCCTCCATCCAACTCCCCACCCTCTCTCACACACTGTACCCCATCCAACTCCCCACCCTCTCTCACACACTCTACCCCATCCAACTCCCCACCCTCTCTCACACACTGTACCCCATCCAACTCCCCACCCTCTCACACAGACTTTACCACATCAAACTCCCCACCTTCTCACACACACACTGTACCCCATCCAACTTCCCACCCTCTCTCACACACTTTACCCCATCCAACTCTCCAACCTCTCACACACACTGTACCGCATCCAACTCCCCACAATCTCACACACACTGTACCCCATCAAACTCCCCACCCTCTCACACACACACTGTACCCTATCCACCGCCCCACCCTCTCTCACACACACTTTATCCCATCCAACACCCCCCCCTCTCACACACACTGTACCTCATCCAACTCCCCACCCTCTCACACACACACTGTACCCCATCGACCTCGCCACCCTCTCTCACACACACTGTATCCCATCCAACTCCCCACCCTCTCTCAGACACTTTACGCCATCCAACTCCCCACCCTCACACACACTGTACCCCATCCAACTCCCCACCTTCTCACACACACTGTACCCCATTCAACTCCCCACCCTCTCACACACACTCTACCCCATCCAACTCCCCACCCTCTCACACACACTGTACCCCATCCAACTCCCCACCCTCTCACAAACACTGTACCCCATCCAACTCCCCACCCACTCACACACACACTGTACCCCATCCTACTCCCCAACCTCTCACACACTGTACCCCATCCAACTCCCCACCCTCTCACACACACTCTACCCCATCCAACTCCCCTCCCTCTCACACACAAACTTTACCCCATCCAACTCCCCACCCTCTCACACACACTCTACCCCATCCAACTCCCCACCCTTTCACAAACACTGTACCCCATCCAACTCCCCACCCACTCACACACACACTGTACCCCATCCAACTCCCCACCCTCTCACCCACACACTGTACCCCATTCAACTCCCCACCCTCTCACACACACTGTACCCCATCCAACTCCCCACCCTCTCACACAGACTGTACCCCATCCAACTTCCCACCCTCTCTCACACACTTTACCCCATCCAACTCTCCAACCTCTCACACACACTGTACCGCATCCAACTCCCCACAATCTCACACACACTGTACCCCATCAAACTCCCCACCCTCTCACACGCACACTGTACCCCATCCACCTCCCCACACTCTCTCAAACACACTGTCCCCCATCCAACCCCCACACGCTCTCACACACTGCACCCCATCCACCTCCCCACACACTCTCACACACACTGTACCCCATCCACCTCCCCACACTCTCTCACACACACTGTCCCCCATCCAACTCCCCACCCTCTCTCACACACTGTACTCCATCCAACTCCCCACCCTCTCTCACACACTCTACCCCATCCAACTCCCCACCCTCTCTCACACACTCTACCCCATCCAACTCCCCACCCTCTCACACAGACTTTAGCACATCAAACTCCCCACCTTCTCACACACACACTGTACCCCATCCACCTCCCCACTCTCTCTCACACACAGTATCCCATTCAACTCCCCACCCTCTCTCAGACACTTTACGCCTTCCAACTCCCCACCCTCACACACACTGTACCCCATCCAACTCCCCACCCTCTCACACAGACTGTACCCCATCCAACTTCCCACCCTCTCTCACACACTTTACCCCATCCAACTCTCCAACCTCTCACACACACTGTACCGCATCCAACTCCCCACAATCTCACACACACTGTACCCCATCAAACTCCCCACCCTCTCACACACACACTGTACCCTATCCACCGCCCCACCCTCTCTCACACACACTTTATCCCATCCAACACCCCCCCCTCTCACACACACTGTACCTCATCCAACTCCCCACCCTCTCTCACACACACTGTATCCCATCCAACTCCCCACCCTCTCTCAGACACTTTACGCCATCCAACTCCCCACCCTCACACACACTGTACCCCATCCAACTCCCCACCCTCTCACACACACTCTACCCCATCCAACTCCCCATCCTCTCACACACACTTTACCCCATCCAACTCCCCACCCTCTCACACACACTGTACCCCATCCAACTCCCCACCCTCTCACAAACACTGTACCCCATCCAACTCCACACCCACTCACACACACACTGTACCCCATCCAACTCCCCAACCTCTCACACACTGTACCCCATCCAACTCCCCAC
Source organism: Isurus oxyrinchus (assembly GCA_026770705.1). Classification (NCBI taxonomy): domain Eukaryota; kingdom Metazoa; phylum Chordata; class Chondrichthyes; order Lamniformes; family Lamnidae; genus Isurus; species Isurus oxyrinchus. The sequence goes on along the minus strand of JANJGN010000027.1, from coordinate 2,574,617 downwards.
CCTCTCACACACACTCTACCCCATCCAACTCCCCTCCCTCTCACACACAAACTTTACCCCAACCAACTCCCCAACCTCTCACACACACTGTACCCCATCCAACTCCCCAACTCTCACACACACTCTACCCCATCCAACTCCCCAACTCTCACACACACTCTACCCCATCCAACTCCCCACCCTCTCACAAACACTGTACCCCATCCAACTCCCCACCCACTCACACACACACTGTACCCCATCCAACTCCCCACCCTCTCACCCACACACTGTACCCCATTCAACTCCCCACCCTCTCACACACACTGTAACCCATCCAACTCCCCACCCTCTCACACACACTATCCCATCCAACTCCCCACCCTCACTAACACGGTACCCCATGCAACTCCCCACCCTCTCACACACACTATACCCCATCCAACTCCCCACCCTCTCACGCAAACACTGTACCCCATCCACCTCCCCACCCTCTCTCACACACACTGTATCCCATCCAACTCCCCACCCTCTCTCACAAACTTTATGCCATCCAACTCCCCACCCTCACACACACTGTACCCCATCCAACTCCCCACCATCTCACACAGGCTGTACCCCATTCAACTCCCCACCATCTCTCAAACACACTGTACCCCATCCAACTCCCCACCCTATCTCATACACTGTACCCCATCCTACTCCCCAACCTCTCACATGCACACTGTATCCCATCCAACTCCCCACCCTCTCACACACACTGTACCCCATCTAACTCCCCAACCTCCCACATGCACACTGTACCCCATCCACCACCCCACAATCTCTCACACACACTGTACCCCATGCAACTCCCCACCCTCTCTCACACACTGTTCCCCATCCAACTCCCCACCCTCACACACAATGTACCCCATGCAACTCCCCAACCTCTCACACACAATGGACCCCATCCACCTCCCCACCCTCTCTCACACACACTGTATCCCATCCAAATCCCCACCCTCTCTCACACACTTTACGCCTTCCAACTACGAACCGTCACACACACTGTACCCCATCCAACTCCCCACCCTCTCTCACAGACTGTACCCCATCCAACTCCCCACCCTCTCTCACACACTGTACCCCATCCAACTCCCCACGCTCTCACACACACACTGTTCCCCATCCAACTCCCCACCCTCTCACACACACTGTACCGCATCCAACTCCCCACCCTCACACACACTGTACCCCATTCAACTCCCAAGACTCTCACACACACTGTACCCCATCCAACTCCCCACCCTCTCACACACACACTGTACCCCATTCAACTCCCCACCCTCTCACACACACTGTACCCCATCCAACTCCCCACCCTCTCACACAGACTGTACCCCATCCAACTTCCCACCCTCTCTCACACACTTTACCCCATCCAACTCTCCAACCTCTCACACACACTGTACCGCATCCAACTCCCCACAATCTCACACACACTGTACCCCATCAAACTCCCCACCCTCTCACACGCACACTGTACCCCATCCACCTCCCCACACTCTCTCAAACACACTGTCCCCCATCCAACCCCCACACGCTCTCACACACTGCACCCCATCCACCTCCCCACACACTCTCACACACACTGTACCCCATCCACCTCCCCACACTCTCTCACACACACTGTCCCCCATCCAACTCCCCACCCTCTCTCACACACTGTACTCCATCCAACTCCCCACCCTCTCTCACACACTCTACCCCATCCAACTCCCCACCCTCTCTCACACACTCTACCCCATCCAACTCCCCACCCTCTCACACAGACTTTAGCACATCAAACTCCCCACCTTCTCACACACACACTGTACCCCATCCACCTCCCCACTCTCTCTCACACACAGTATCCCATTCAACTCCCCACCCTCTCTCAGACACTTTACGCCTTCCAACTCCCCACCCTCACACACACTGTACCCCATCCAACTCCCCACCCTCTCACACAGACTGTACCCCATCCAACTTCCCACCCTCTCTCACACACTTTACCCCATCCAACTCTCCAACCTCTCACACACACTGTACCGCATCCAACTCCCCACAATCTCACACACACTGTACCCCATCAAACTCCCCACCCTCTCACACACACACTGTACCCTATCCACCGCCCCACCCTCTCTCACACACACTTTATCCCATCCAACACCCCCCCCTCTCACACACACTGTACCTCATCCAACTCCCCACCCTCTCTCACACACACTGTATCCCATCCAACTCCCCACCCTCTCTCAGACACTTTACGCCATCCAACTCCCCACCCTCACACACACTGTACCCCATCCAACTCCCCACCCTCTCACACACACTCTACCCCATCCAACTCCCCATCCTCTCACACACACTTTACCCCATCCAACTCCCCACCCTCTCACACACACTGTACCCCATCCAACTCCCCACCCTCTCACAAACACTGTACCCCATCCAACTCCCCACCCACTCACACACACACTGTACCCCATCCAACTCCCCAACCTCTCACACACTGTACCCCATCCAACTCCCCACCCTCTCACACACACTCTACCCCATCCAACTCCCCTCCCTCTCACACACAAACTTTACCCCAACCAACTCCCCAACCTCTCACACACACTGTACCCCATCCAACTCCCCAACTCTCACACACACTCTACCCCATCCAACTCCCCAACTCTCACACACACTCTACCCCATCCAACTCCCCACCCTCTCACAAACACTGTACCCCATCCAACTCCCCACCCACTCACACACACACTGTACCCCATCCAACTCCCCACCCTCTCACCCACACACTGTACCCCATTCAACTCCCCACCCTCTCACACACACTGTAACCCATCCAACTCCCCACCCTCTCACACACACTATCCCATCCAACTCCCCACCCTCACTAACACGGTACCCCATGCAACTCCCCACCCTCTCACACACACTATACCCCATCCAACTCCCCACCCTCTCACGCAAACACTGTACCCCATCCACCTCCCCACCCTCTCTCACACACACTGTATTTCATCCAACTCCCCACCCTCTCTCACAAACTTTATGCCATCCAACTCCCCACCCTCACACACACTGTACCCCATCCAACTCCCCACCATCTCACACAGGCTGTACCCCATTCAACTCCCCACCATCTCTCAAACACACTGTACCCCATCCAACTCCCCACCCTATCTCATACACTGTACCCCATCCTACTCCCCAACCTCTCACATGCACACTGTATCCCATCCAACTCCCCACCCTCTCACACACACTGTACCCCATCTAACTCCCCAACCTCCCACATGCACACTGTACCCCATCCACCACCCCACAATCTCTCACACACACTGTACCCCATGCAACTCCCCACCCTCTCTCACACACTGTTCCCCATCCAACTCCCCACCCTCACACACAATGTACCCCATGCAACTCCCCAACCTCTCACACACAATGGACCCCATCCACCTCCCCACCCTCTCTCACACACACTGTATCCCATCCAAATCCCCACCCTCTCTCACACACTTTACGCCTTCCAACTACGAACCGTCACACACACTGTACCCCATCCAACTCCCCACCCTCTCACACAGACTGTAACCCATCCAAATCCCCACCCTCTCACACACACTGTACCCATCCAACTCCCCACCCTCTCACACGCACACTGTACCCCATCCACCTCCCCACACTCTCTCACACACACTGTACCCCATCCAACCCCCACACGCTCTCACACACTGCACCCCATCCACGTCCCCACACACTCTCACACACACTGTACCACATCCAACTCCCCACCCTCTCTCACACACTGTACCCCATCCAACTCCCCACCATATCTCACACACTGTACCCCATCCAACTCCCCACCCTCTCTCACAGACTGTACCCCATCCAACTCCCCACCCTCTCTCACACACTGTACCCCATCCAACTCCCCACGCTCTCACACACACACTGTTCCCCATCCAACTCCCCACCCTCTCACACACACTGTACCGCATCCAACTCCCCACCCTCACACACACTGTACCCCATTCAACTCCCAAGACTCTCACACACACTGTACCCCATCCAACTCCCCACCCTCTCACACACACACTGTACACCATGCACCTCCCCACACTCTCTCACACACACTGTACCCCATGCAACTCCCCACTCTCTCTCACACACTGTACCCCATCCAACTCCCCACCCTCTCATACACACTGTAGCCCATCCATTCCCCAGCCTCTCTCACACACTGTACCCCATCCAACTCCCCACCCTCTCACACACACTGTACCCCATCCAACTCCCCACCCTCTCACACACACACTGTACCCCATCCACGTCCCCACCCTCTCACCCACACTGTATCCCATCCAACAACCCACTCTCTCACACACACTGTACCCCATCCAACTCCCCACCCTCTCACACACACACTGTACCCCATCGACCTCCCCACCCTCTCTTACAGACACTGTATCCCATCCAACTCCCCAACCTCTCACACACACACTGTACCCCATCCAACTCCCCACCCTCTCTCACACACTGTACCCCATCCAACTCCCCACCCTTTCACACACACTGTACCCCATCCAACTCCCCACCCTCACACACACTGTACCCCATGCAACACCCCACCCTCTCACACACACTGTACCCCATCCAACTCCCCACCCTCTCACACACACACTGTACACCATCCACCTCCCCACTCTCTCTCACACACAGTATCCCATTCAACTCCCCACCCTCTCTCAGACACTTTACGCCTTCCAACTCCCCACCCTCACACACACTGTACCCCATCCAACTCCCCACCCTCTCACACAGACTGTACCCCATCCAACTTCCCACCCTCTCTCACACACTTTACCCCATCCAACTCTCCAACCTCTCACACACACTGTACCGCATCCAACTCCCCACAATCTCACACACACTGTACCCCATCAAACTCCCCACCCTCACACACGCACACTGTACCCCATCCACCTCCCCACACTCTCTCACACACACTGTCCCCCATCCAACCCCCACACGCTCTCACACACTGCACCCCATCCACCTCCCCACACACTCTCACACACACTGTACCCCATCCACCTCCCCACACTCTCTCACACACACTGTCCTCCATCCAACTCCCCACCCTCTCTCACACACTGTACCCCATCCAACTCCCCACCCTCTCTCACACACTCTACCCCATCCAACTCCCCACCCTCTCTCACACACTGTACCCCATCCAACTCCCCACCCTCTCACACAGACTTTACCACATCAAACTCCCCACCTTCTCACACACACACTGTACCCCATCCACCTCCCCACTCTCTCTCACACACAGTATCCCATTCAACTCCCCACCCTCTCTCAGACACTTTACGCCTTCCAACTCCCCACCCTCACACACACTGTACCCCATCCAACTCCCCACCCTCTCACACAGACTGTACCCCATCCAACTTCCCACCCTCTCTCACACACTTTACCCCATCCAACTCTCCAACCTCTCACACACACTGTACCGCATCCAACTCCCCACAATCTCACACACACTGTACCCCATCAAACTCCCCACCCTCTCACACACACACTGTACCCTATCCACCGCCCCACCCTCTCTCACACACACTTTATCCCATCCAACACCCCCCCCTCTCACACACACTGTACCTCATCCAACTCCCCACCCTCTCACACACACACTGTACCCCATCGACCACGCCACCCTCTCTCACACACACTGTATCCCATCCAACTCCCCACCCTCTCTCAGACACTTTACGCCATCCAACTCCCCACCCTCACACACACTGTACCCCATCCAACTCCCCACCTTCTCACACACACTGTACCCCATTCAACTCCCCACCCTCTCACACACACTCTACCCCATCCAACTCCCCACCCTCTCACACACACTTTACCCCATCCAACTCCCCACCCTCTCACACACACTGTACCCCATCCAACTCCCCACCCTCTCACAAACACTGTACCCCATCCAACTCCCCACCCACTCACACACACACTGTACCCCATCCAACTCCCCAACCTCTCACACACTGTACCCCATCCAACTCCCCACCCTCTCACACACACTCTACCCCATCCAACTCCCCTCCCTCTCACACACAAACTTTACCCCATCCAACTCCCCACCCTCTCACACACACTCTACCCCATCCAACTCCCCACCCTTTCACAAACACTGTACCCCATCCAACTCCCCACCCACTCACACACACACTGTACCCCATCCAACTCCCCACCCTCTCACCCACACACTGTACCCCATTCAACTCCCCACCCTCTCACACACACTGTAACCCATCCAACTCCCCACCCTCTCACAAACACTATCCCATCCAACTCCCCACCCTCACTAACACGGTACCCCATGCAACTCCCCACCCTCTCACACACACTATACCCCATCCAACTCCCCACCCTCTCACGCAAACACTGTACCCCATCCACCTCCCCACCCTCTCTCACACACACTGTATCCCATCCAACTCCCCACCCTCTCTCACAAACTTTATGCCATCCAACTCCCCACCCTCACACACACTGTACCCCATCCAACTCCCCACCCTCTCACACAGGCTGTACCCCATTCAACTCCCCACCATCTCTCAAACACACTGTACCCCATCCAACTCCCCACCCTATCTCACACACTGTACCCCATCCAACTCCCCAACCTCTCACATGCACACTGTATCCCATCCAACTCCCCACCCTCTCACACACACTGTACCCCATCTAACTCCCCAACCTCCCACATGCACACTGTACCCCATCCACCACCCCACAATCTCTCACACACACTGTACCCCATGCAACTCCCCACCCTCTCTCACACACTGTTCCCCATCCAACTCCCCACCCTCACACACAATGTACCCCATGCAACTCCCCAACCTCTCACACACAATGGACCCCATCCACCTCCCCACCCTCTCTCACACACACTGTATCCCATCCAAATCCCCACCCTCTCTCACACACTTTACGCCTTCCAACTACGCACCGTCTCACACACTGTACCCCATCCAACTCCCCACCCTCTCACACAGACTGTAACCCATCCAAATCCCCACCCTCTCACACACACTGTACCCATCCAACTCCCCACCCTCTCACACGCACACTGTACCCCATCCACCTCCCCACACTCTCTCACACACACTGTACCCCATCCAACCCCCACACGCTCTCACACACTGCACCCCATCCACGTCCCCACACACTCTCACACACACTGTACCACATCCAACTCCCCACCCTCTCTCACACACTGTACCCCATCCAACTCCCCACCATATCTCACACACTGTACCCCATCCAACTCCCCACCCTCTCTCACAGACTGTACCCCATCCAACTCCCCACCCTCTCTCACACACTGTACCCCATCCAACTCCCCACGCTCTCACACACACACTGTTCCCCATCCAACTCCCCACCCTCTCACACACACTGTACCGCATCCAACTCCCCACCCTCACACACACTGTACCCCATTCAACTCCCCAGACTCTCACACACACTGTACCCCATCCAACTCCCCACCCTCTCACACACACACTGTACACCATGCACCTCCCCACACTCTCTCACACACACTGTACCCCATGCAACTCCCCACTCTCTCTCACACACTGTACCCCATCCAACTCCCCACCCTCTCATACACACTGTAGCCCATCCATTCCCCACCCTCTCTCACACACTGTACCCCATCCAACTCCCCACCCTCTCACACACACTGTACCCCATCCAACTCCCCACCCTCTCACACACACACTGTACCCCATCCACGTCCCCACCCTCTCACACACACTGTATCCCATCCAACACCCCACTCCCTCACACACACTGTACCCCATCCAACTCCCCACCCTCTCACACACACACTGTACCCCATCGACCTCCCCACCCTCTCTTACAGACACTGTATCCCATCCAACTCCCCAACCTCTCACACACACACTGTACCCCATCCAACTCCCCACCCTCTCTCACACACTGTACCCCATCCAACTCCCCACCCTCTCACACACACTGTACCCCATCCAACTCCCCACCCTCACACACACTGTACCCCATGCAACACCCCACCCTCTCACACACACTGTACCCCATCCAACTCCCCACCCTCTCACACACACACTGTACACCATCCACCTCCCCACTCTCTCTCACACACAGTATCCCATTCAACTCCCCACCCTCTCTCAGACACTTTACGCCTTCCAACTCCCCACACTCACACACACTGTACCCCATCCAACTCCCCACCCTCTCACACAGACTGTACCCCATCCAACTTCCCACCCTCTCTCACACACTTTACCCCATCCAACTCTCCAACCTCTCACACACACTGTACCGCAACCAACTCCCCACAATCTCACACACACTGTACCCCATCAAACACCCCACCCTCTCACACGCACACTGTACCCCATCCACCTCCCCACACTCTCTCACACACACTGTCCCCCATCCAACCCCCACACGCTCTCACACACTGCACCCCATCCACCTCCCCACACACTCTCACACACACTGTACCCCATCCACCTCCCCACACTCTCTCACACACACTGTCCCCCATCCAACTCCCCACCCTCTCTCACACACTGTACCCCATCCAACTCCCCACCCTCTCTCACACACTCTACCCCATCCAACTCCCCACCCTCTCTCACACACTGTACCCCATCCAACTCCCCACCCTCTCACACAGACTTTACCACATCAAACTCCCCACCTTCTCACACACACACTGTACCCCATCCACCTCCCCACTCTCTCTCACACACAGTATCCCATTCAAATCCCCAACCTCTCTCAGACACTTTACGCCTTCCAACTCCCCACCCTCACACACACTGTACCCCATCCAACTCCCCACCCTCTCACACAGACTGTACCCCATCCACCTCCCCACACTCTCTCACACACACTGTCCCCCATCGACCTCGCCACCCTCTCTCACACACACTGTATCCCATCCAACTCCCCACCCTCTCTCAGACACTTTACGCCATCCAACTCCCCACCCTCACACACACTGTACCCCATCCAACTCCCCACCTTCTCACACACACTGTACCCCATTCAACTCCCCACCCTCTCACACACACTCTACCCCATCCAACTCCCCACCCTCTCACACACACTTTACCCCATCCAACTCCCCACCCTCTCACACACACTGTACCCCATCCAACTCCCCACCCTCTCACAAACACTGTACCCCATCCAACTCCCCACCCACTCACACACACACTGTACCCCATCCAACTCCCCAACCTCTCACACACTGTACCCCATCCAACTCCCCACCCTCTCACACACACTCTACCCCATCCAACTCCCCTCCCTCTCACACACAAACTTTACCCCAACCAACTCCCCACCCTCTCTCACACACTGTACCCCTTCCAACTCCCCAACTCTCACACACACTCTACCCCATCCAACTCCCCACCCTTTCACAAACACTGTACCCCATCCAACTCCCCACCCACTCACACACACACTGTACCCCATCCAACTCCCCACCCTCTCACCCACACACTGTACCCCATTCAACTCCCCACCCTCTCACACACACTATCCCATCCAACTCCCCACCCTCACTAACACGGTACCCCATGCAACTCCCCACCCTCTCACACACACTATACCCCATCCAACTACGCACCCTCTCACGCAAACACTGTACCCCATCCACCTCCCCACCCTCTCTCACACACACTGTATCCCATCCAACTCCCCACCCTCTCTCACAAACTTTATGCCATCCAACTCCCCACCCTCACACACACTGTACTCCATCCAACTCCCCACCCTCTCACACAGGCTGTACCCCATTCAACTCCCCACACGCTCTCACACACTGCACCCCATCCATGTCCCCACACACTCTCACACACACTGTACCACATCCAACTCCCCACCCTCTCTCACACACTGTACCCCATCCAACTCCCCACCATATCTCACACACTGTACCCCATCCAACTCCCCACCCTCTCTCACAGACTGTACTCCATCCAACTCCCCACCCTCTCTCACACACTGTACCCAATCCAACTCCCCACGCTCTCACACACACACTGTTCCCCATCCAACTCCCCACCCTCTCACACACACTGTACCGCATCCAACTCCCCACCCTCACACACACTGTACCCCATTCAACTCCCCAGACTCTCACACACACTGTACCCCATCCAACTCCCCACCCTCTCACACACACACTGTACACCATGCACCTCCCCACACTCTCTCACACACACTGTACCCCATGCAACTCCCCACTCTCTCTCACACACTGTACCCCATCCAACTCCCCACCCTCTCATACACACTGTCGCCCATCCATTCCCCACCCTCTCTCACACACTGTACCCCATCCAACTCCCCACCCTCTCACACACACTGTACCCCATCCAACTCCCCACCCTCTCACACACACACTGTACCCCATCCACGTCCCCACCCTCTCACACACACTGTATCCCATCCAACACCCCACTCTCTCACACACACTGTACCCCATCCAACTCCCCACCCTCTCACACACACACTGTACCCCATCGACCTCCCCACCCTCTCTTACAGACACTGTATCCCATCCAACTCCCCAACCTCTCACACACACACTGTACCCCATCCAACTCCCCACCCTCTCTCACACACTGTACCCCATCCAACTCCCCACCCTCTCACACACACTGTACCCCATCCAACTCCCCACCCTCACACACACTGTACCCCATGCAACACCCCACCCTCTCACACACACTGTACCCCATCCAACTCCCCACCCTCTCACACACACACTGTACACCATCCACCTCCCCACTCTCTCTCACACACAGTATCCCATTCAACTCCCCACCCTCTCTCAGACACTTTACGCCTTCCAACTCCCCACCCTCACACACACTGTACCCCATCCAACTCCCCACCCTCTCACACAGACTGTACCCCATCCAACTTCCCACCCTCTCTCACACACTTTACCCCATCCAACTCTCCAACCTCTCACACACACTGTACCGCATCCAACTCCCCACAATCTCACACACACTGTACCCCATCAAACTCCCCACCCTCTCACACGCACACTGTACCCCATCCACCTCCCCACACTCTCTCACACACACTGTCCCCCATCCAACCCCCACACGCTCTCACACACTGCACCCCATCCACCTCCCCACACACTCTCACACACACTGTACCCCATCCACCTCCCCACACTCTCTCACACACACTGTCCCCCATCCAACCCCCACACGCTCTCACACACTGCACCCCATAAACCTCCCCACACACTCTCACACACACTGTACCCCATCCAACTCCCCACGATATCTCACACACTGTACCCCATCCAACTCCCCACCCTCTCTCACAGACTGTACCCCATCCAACTCCCCACCCTCTCTCACACACTGTACCCCATCCAACTCCCCAGGCTCTCACACACACACTGTACCCCATCCAACTCCCCACCCTCTCACAAACACTGTACCCCATCCAACTCCCCACCCACTCACACACACACTGTACCCCATCCAACTCCCCACCCTCTCACCCACACACTGTACCCCATTCAACTCCCCACCCTCTCACACACACTATCCCATCCAACTCCCCACCCTCACTAACACGGTACCCCATGCAACTCCCCACCCTCTCACACACAGTATACCCCATCCAACTACGCACCCTCTCACGCAAACACTGTACCCCATCCACCTCCCCACCCTCTCTCACACACACTGTATCCCATCCAACTCCCCACCCTCTCTCACAAACTTTATGCCATCCAACTCCCCACCCTCACACACACTGTACTCCATCCAACTCCCCACCCTCTCACACAGGCTGTACCCCATTCAACTCCCCACACGCTCTCACACACTGCACCCCATCCATGTCCCCACACACTCTCACACACACTGTACCACATCCAACTCCCCACCCTCTCTCACACACTGTACCCCATCCAACTCCCCACCATATCTCACACACTGTACCCCATCCAACTCCCCACCCTCTCTCACAGACTGTACTCCATCCAACTCCCCACCCTCTCTCACACACTGTACCCAATCCAACTCCCCACGCTCTCACACACACACTGTTCCCCATCCAACTCCCCACCCTCTCACACACACTGTACCGCATCCAACTCCCCACCCTCACACACACTGTACCCCATTCAACTCCCCAGACTCTCACACACACTGTACCCCATCCAACTCCCCACCCTCTCACACACACACTGTACACCATGCACCTCCCCACACTCTCTCACACACACTGTACCCCATGCAACTCCCCACTCTCTCTCACACACTGTACCCCATCCAACTCCCCACCCTCTCATACACACTGTAGCCCATCCATTCCCCACCCTCTCTCACACACTGTACCCCATCCAACTCCCCACCCTCTCACACACACTGTACCCCATCCAACTCCCCACCCTCTCACACACACACTGTACCCCATCCACGTCCCCACCCTCTCACACACACTGTATCCCATCCAACACCCCACTCTCTCACACACACTGTACCCCATCCAACTCCCCACCCTCTCACACACACACTGTACCCCATCGACCTCCCCACCCTCTCTTACAGACACTGTATCCCATCCAACTCCCCAACCTCTCACACACACACTGTACCCCATCCAACTCCCCACCCTCTCTCACACACTGTACCCCATCCAACTCCCCACCCTCTCACACACACTGTACCCCATCCAACTCCCCACCCTCACACACACTGTACCCCATGCAACACCCCACCCTCTCACACACACTGTACCCCATCCAACTCCCCACCCTCTCACACACACACTGTACACCATCCACCTCCCCACTCTCTCTCACACACAGTATCCCATTCAACTCCCCACCCTCTCTCAGACACTTTACGCCTTCCAACTCCCCACCCTCACACACACTGTACCCCATCCAACTCCCCACCCTCTCACACAGACTGTACCCCATCCAACTTCCCACCCTCTCTCACACACTTTACCCCATCCAACTCTCCAACCTCTCACACACACTGTACCGCATCCAACTCCCCACAATCTCACACACACTGTACCCCATCAAACTCCCCACCCTCTCACACGCACACTGTACCCCATCCACCTCCCCACACTCTCTCACACACACTGTCCCCCATCCAACCCCCACACGCTCTCACACACTGCACCCCATCCACCTCCCCACACACTCTCACACACACTGTACCCCATCCACCTCCCCACACTCTCTCACACACACTGTCCCCCATCCAACCCCCACACGCTCTCACACACTGCACCCCATAAACCTCCCCACACACTCTCACACACACTGTACCCCATCCAACTCCCCACGATATCTCACACACTGTACCCCATCCAACTCCCCACCCTCTCTCACAGACTGTACCCCATCCAACTCCCCACCCTCTCTCACACACTGTACCCCATCCAACTCCCCAGGCTCTCACACACACACTGTACCCCATCCAACTCCCCACCCTCTCACACACACTGTACCGCATCCAACTCCCCACCCTCACACACACTCTACCCCATTCAACTCCCCAGACTCTCACACACACTGTACCCCATCCAACTCCCCACCCTCTCACACACACACTGTACACCATGCACCTCCCCACACTCTCTCACACACACTGTACCCCATCCAACTCCCCACCCTCTCTCACACACTGTACCCCATCCAACTCACCACCCTCTCACACACACTGCACCCCATCCAACTCCCCAACCTCTCACACACACACTGTACCCCATCCACGTCCCCACCCTCTCACACACACTGTATCCCATCCAACACCCCACTCTCTCACACACACTGTACCTCATCCAACTCCCCACCCTCTCACACACACACTGTACCCCATCGACCTCCCCACCCTCTCTTACAGACACTGTATCCCATCCAACTCCCCAACCTCTCACACACACACTGTACCCCATCCAACTCCCCACCCTCTCACACACACTGTACCCCATCCAACTCCCCACCCTCACACACACTGTACCCCATGCAACACCCCACCCTCTCACACACACTGTACCCCATCCAACTCCCCACCCTCTCACACACACACTGTACACCATCCACCTCCCCACTCTCTCTCACACACAGTATCCCATTCAACTCCCCACCCTCTCTCACACACTTTACGCCTTCCAACTCCCCACCCTCACACACACTGTACCCCATCCAACTCCCCACCCTCTCACACAGACTGTACCCCATCCAACTTCCCACCCTCTCTCACACACTTTACCCCATCCAACTCTCCAACCTCTCACACACACTGTACCGCATCCAACTCCCCACACTCTCACACACACTGTACCCCATCAAACTCCCCACCCTCTCACACGCACACTGTACCCCATCCACCTCCCCACACTCTCTCACACACACTGTACCCCATCCAAATCCTCACCCTCTCTCACACAATGTACCCCATCCAATTCCCCACCCTCTCACACACACTGTACCCTATCCAACTCCCCACCCTATCTCACATACTGTACCCCAACGAACTCCGCACCCTCTCTCACACACTGTATCCCTTCCAACTCCCCATCCTCTCACAAACAGATTTTACCCCATCCACCTCACCACCCTCTCACACACACACTTTACCCCATCCATTCCCCACACTCTCACACACACTGTACCCCATCCATCTCCCCACCCACTCACACACACACTGTACCCCATCCAACGCCCCACCCTCTCACAAACACACTGTACCCCATCCAACTCCCCACCCTCTCACACACACAGTACCCCATCCAACTCCCCACCTTCACACACACTGTACCCCATCCAACTCCCCACCCTCTCACACACTGTGCCCCATACAACTCCCCACCCTCACACACACTTTACCCCATCCAACTCCCCAACCTCTCACACACACTGAACCCCATCCAACTCCCCACCCTCACACACACTGTACCCCATCCAACTCCCCACACTATCTCACACACTGTACCCCATCCAACTCCCCACCCTCTCTCACACACTGTACCCCATCCAACTCACCACCCTCTCACACACACTGCACCCCATCCAACTCCCCAACCTCTCACACACACACTGTACCCCATCCACGTCCCCACCCTCTCACACACACTGTATCCCATCCAACACCCCACTCTCTCACACACACTGTACCTCATCCAACTCCCCACCCTCTCACACACACACTGTACCCCATCGACCTCCCCACCCTCTCTTACAGACACTGTATCCCATCCAACTCCCCAACCTCTCACACACACACTGTACCCCATCCAACTCCCCACCCTCTCACACACACTGTACCCCATCCAACTCCCCACCCTCACACACACTGTACCCCATGCAACACCCCACCCTCTCACACACACTGTACCCCATCCAACTCCCCACCCTCTCACACACACACTGTACACCATCCACCTCCCCACTCTCTCTCACACACAGTATCCCATTCAACTCCCCACCCTCTCTCACACACTTTACGCCTTCCAACTCCCCACCCTCACACACACTGTACCCCATCCAACTCCCCACCCTCTCACACAGACTGTACCCCATCCAACTTCCCACCCTCTCTCACACACTTTACCCCATCCAACTCTCCAACCTCTCACACACACTGTACCGCATCCAACTCCCCACACTCTCACACACACTGTACCCCATCAAACTCCCCACCCTCTCACACGCACACTGTACCCCATCCACCTCCCCACACTCTCTCACACACACTGTACCCCATCCAAATCCTCACCCTCTCTCACACAATGTACCCCATCCAATTCCCCACCCTCTCACACACACTGTACCCTATCCAACTCCCCACCCTATCTCACATACTGTACCCCAACGAACTCCGCACCCTCTCTCACACACTGTATCCCTTCCAACTCCCCATCCTCTCACAAACAGATTTTACCCCATCCACCTCACCACCCTCTCACACACACACTTTACCCCATCCATTCCCCACACTCTCACACACACTGTACCCCATCCATCTCCCCACCCACTCACACACACACTGTACCCCATCCAACGCCCCACCCTCTCACAAACACACTGTACCCCATCCAACTCCCCACCCTCTCACACACACAGTACCCCATCCAACTCCCCACCTTCACACACACTGTACCCCATCCAACTCCCCACCCTCTCACACACTGTGCCCCATACAACTCCCCACCCTCACACACACTTTACCCCATCCAACTCCCCAACCTCTCACACACACTGAACCCCATCCAACTCCCCACCCTCACACACACTGTACCCCATCCAACTCCCCACACTATCTCACACACTGTACCCCATCCAACTCCCCACCCTCTCTCACACACTGTACCTCATCCAACTCCACACCCTCTCACACACACACACTAACCCATCCGCCTCTCCACCCTCTCGTACACACACTGTACCCCATCCAACTCCCCACCCTCTCACATACACACTGTACCCCATCCAAATCCCCACCCTCTCACACACACTGTACCCCATCCAACTCCGAACCCTCTCTCACACACTGTGCCCCATTCAACTCCCCACACACTCACACACCCTGTACCCCATCCAACTCCCCAACCTCTCTCACACACTTTACCCCATCCAACTCCCCACCCTCGCTCACACACTGTACCCCATCCAACTGCCCACCGTAACACACTGTACCCCATCCAACTCCCCACCCTCTCTCAAACACACTGTACCCCATCCAACTCCCCAACCTCACAGACATGCACTGTACCCCATCCACCACCACACCCTCTTTCACATACAATGTACCCCATCCAACTCCCCACTCTCTCTCACACACTGTACCCCATCCAACTCCCCACCCTCTCATAAACACTGTAGCCCATCCATTCCCCACCCTCTCTCACACACTGTACCCCATCCAACTCCCCACCCTCTCACACACACTGTACGCCATCCAACTCCCCACCCTCACACACACTGTACGCCATGCAACTCCCCACCCTCTCACACACACTCTACCCCATCCAACTCCCCACCCTCTCACACACACACTGTACCCCATCCACCTCCCCACCCTCTCCCACACACACTGTATCCCAGCCAACACCCCACACTCTCACACACACTGTACCCCATCCAACTCCCCACACTCTCACACACACACTGTACCCTATCGAACTCCCCATCCTCTCTCACACACTCTGTATCCCATCCAACTCCCCACCCTCTCTCACACACTTTACGCCATCGAACTCCCCACCCTCTCTCACACACTGTACCCCATCCAACTCCCCACCCTCTCACACAGACTTTACCCCATCCAACTCCCCACGCTCTCACACAAACTGTACCCCATCCAACTCCGAACCCTCTCTCACACACTGTGCCCCATTCAACTCCACACACTCTCACACACACTGTACCCCATCCAACTCCCCAAAATCTCTCACACACTTTACCCCATCCAACTCCCCACCCTCGCTCACACACTGTACCTCATCCAACTCCCCACCGTAACACACTGTACCCCATCCTACTCCCCACCCTCTCTCACACACACTGTACCCCATCCAACTCCCCACCCTCACACACACGCACTGTACCCCATCCACCACCACACCCTCTCTCACATACACTGTACCCCATCTAACTCCCCACTCTCTCTCACACACTATACCCCATCCAACTCCCCAACCTCTCATACACACTGTAGCCCATCCATTCCCCACCCTCTCTCAAACACTGTACCCCATCCAACTCCCCACCCTCTCACACACACTGTACGCCATCCAACTCCCCACCCTCACACACACTGTACCCCATGCAACTCCCCACCCTCTCACACACACTCTACCCCATCCAACTCCCTACCCTCTCACACACACACTGTACTCCATCCACCTCCCCACCCTCTCCCACACACACTGTATCCCAGCCAACACCCCACACTCTCACACACACTGTACCCCATCCAACTCCCCACCCTCTCACACACACACTGTATCCCATCCAACTCCCCACCCTCTCTCACACACTTTACGCCATCCAACTCCCCACCCTCTCTCACACACTGTACCCCATCCAACTCCCCACCCTCTCACACAGACTTTACCCCATCCAACTCCCCAACTTCTCACACACACACTGTACCCCATCCAACTCCCCACCCTCTCACACACACTGTACCCCATCCAACTCCCCACCCTCTCACACACACTGTACCACATCCACCTCCCCACCCTCACACACACTGTACCCCATGGAACTTCCCACCCACTCACACACACTGTACCCCATCCAACTCCCCACCCTCTCACACACTGTACCCCATCCAACTCCCCACCCTCTCACACAGACTGTACCCCATCCAACTTCCCACCCTCTCTCACACACTTTACCCCATCCAACTCTCCAACCTCTCACACACACTGTACCGCATCCAACTCCCCACAATCTCACACACACTGTACCCCATCAAACTCCCCACCCTCTCACACGCACACTGTACCCCATCCACCTCCCCACACTTTCTCACACACACTGTCCCCCATCCAACCCCCACACGCTCTCACACACTGCACCCCATCCACCTCCCCACACACTCTCACACACACTGTACCCCATCCACCTCCCCACACTCTCTCACACACACTGTCCCCCATCCAACCCCCACACGCTCTCACACACTGCACCCCATCCACCTCCCCACACACTCTCACACACACTGTACCCCATCCAACTCCCCACGATATCTCACACACTGTACCCCATCCAACTCCCCACCCTCTCTCACAGATTGTACCCCATCCAACTCCCCACCCTCTCTCACACACTGTACCCCATCCAACTCCCCAGGCTCTCACACACACACTGTACCCCATCCAACTCCCCACCCTCTCACACACACTGTACCGCATCCAACTCCCCACCCTCACACACACTCCACCCCATTCAACTCCCCAGACTCTCACACACACTGTACCCCATCCAACTCCCCACCCTCTCACACACACACTGTACACCATGCACCTCCCCACACTCTCTCACACACACTGTACCCCATCCAACTCCCCACCCTCTCTCACACACTGTACTCCATCCAACTCACCACCCTCTCACACACACTGCACCCCATCCAACTCCCCACCCTCTCACACACACACTGTACCCCATCCACGTCCCCACCCTCTCACACACACTGTATCCCATCCAACACCCCACTCTCTCACACACACTGTACCTCATCCAACTCCCCACCCTCTCACACACACACTGTACCCCATCGACCTCCCCACCCTCTCTTACAGACACTGTATCCCATCCAAATCCCCAACCTCTCACACACACACTGTACCCCATCCAACTCCCCACCCTCTCACACACACTGTACCCCATCCAACTCCCCACCCTCACACACACTGTACCCCATGCAACACCCCACCCTCTCACACACACTGTACCCCATCCAACTCCCCACCCTCTCACACACACACTGTACACCATCCACCTCCCCACTCTCTCTCACACACAGTATCCCATTCAACTCCCCACCCTCTCTCAGACACTTTACGCCTTCCAACTCCCCACCCTCACACACACTGTACCCCATCCAACTCCCCACCCTCTCACACAGACTGTACCCCATCCAACTTCCCACCCTCTCTCACACACTTTACCCCATCCAACTCTCCAACCTCTCACACACACTGTACCGCATCCAACTCCCCACACTCTCACACACACTGTACCCCATCAAACTCCCCACCCTCTCACACGCACACTGTACCCCATCCACCTCCCCACACTCTCTCACACACACTGTACCCCATCCAAATCCTCACCCTCTCTCACACAATGTACCCCATCCAACTCCCCACCCTCTCACACACACTGTACCCTATCCAACTCCCCACCCTATCTCACATACTGTACCCCAACGAACTCCGCACCCTCTCTCACACACTGTATCCCTTCCAACTCCCCATCCTCTCACAAACAGATTTTAACCCATCCACCTCACCACCCTCTCACACACACACTTTACCCCATCCATTCCCCACACTCTCACACACACTGTACCCCATCCATCTCCCCACCCACTCACACACACACTGTACCCCATCCAACGCCCCACCCTCTCACAAACACACTGTACCCCATCCAACTCCCCACCCTCTCACACACACAGTACCCCATCCAACTCCCCACCTTCACACACACTGTACCCCATCCAACTCCCCACCCTCTCACACACTGTGCCCCATACAACTCCCCACCCTCACACACACTTTACCCCATCCAACTCCCCAACCTCTCACACACACTGAACCCCATCCAACTCCCCACCCTCACACACACTGTACCCCATCCAACTCCCCACACTATCTCACACACTGTACCTCATCCAACTCCACACCCTCTCACACACACACACTAACCCATCCGCCTCTCCACCCTCTCGTACACACACTGTACCCCATCCAACTCCCCACCCTCTCACATACACACTGTACCCCATCCAAATCCCCACCCTCTCACACACACTGTACCCCATCCAACTCCGAACCCTCTCTCACACACTGTGCCCCATTCAACTCCCCACACACTCACACACCCTGTACCCCATCCAACTCCCCAACCTCTCTCACACACTTTACCCCATCCAACTCCCCACCCTCGCTCACACACTGTACCCCATCCAACTGCCCACCGTAACACACTGTACCCCATCCAACTCCCCACCCTCTCTCAAACACACTGTACCCCATCCAACTCCCCAACCTCACAGACATGCACTGTACCCCATCCACCACCACACCCTCTTTCACATACAATGTACCCCATCCAACTCCCCACTCTCTCTCACACACTGTACCCCATCCAACTCCCCACCCACTCATAAACACTGTAGCCCATCCATTCCCCACCCTCTCTCACACACTGTACCCCATCCAACTCCCCACCCTCTCACACACACTGTACGCCATGCAACTCCCCACCCTCTCACACACACTCTACCCCATCCAACTCCCCACACTCTCACACACACACTGTACCCCATCCACCTCCCCACCCTCTCCCACACACACTGTATCCCAGCCAACACCCCACACTCTCACACACACTGTACCCCATCCAACTCCCCACACTCTCACACACACACTGTACCCCATCGAACTCCCCATCCTCTCTCACACACTCTGGATCCCATCCAACTCCCCACCCTCTCTCACACACTTTACGCCATCGAACTCCCCACCCTCTCTCACACACTGTACCCCATCCAACTCCCCACCCTCTCACACAGACTTTACCCCATCCAACTCCCCACGCTCTCACACAAACTGTACCCCATCCAACTCCGAACCCTCTCTCACACACTGTGCCCCATTCAACTCCCCACACTCTCACACACACTGTACCCCATCCAACTCCCCAAAATCTCTCACACACTTTACCCCATCCAACTCCCCACCCTCGCTCACACACTGTACCTCATCCAACTCCCCACCGTAACACACTGTACCCCATCCAACTCCCCACCCTCTCTCACACACACTGTACCCCATCCAACTCCCCACCCTCACACACACGCACTGTACCCCATCCACCACCACACCCTCTCTCACATACACTGTACCCCATCTAACTCCCCACTCTCTCTCACACACTATACCCCATCCAACTCCCCAACCTCTCATACACACTGTAGCCCATCCATTCCCCACCCTCTCTCAAACACTGTACCCCATCCAACTCTCCACCCTCTCACACACACTGTACGCCATCCAACTCCCCACCCTCACACACACTGTACCCCATGCAACTCCCCACCCTCTCACACACACTCTACCCCATCCAACTCCCTACCCTCTCACACACACACTGTACTCCATCCACCTCCCCACCCTCTCCCACACACACTGTATCCCAGCCAACACCCCACACTCTCACACACACTGTACCCCATCCAACTCCCCACCCTCTCACACACACACTGTATCCCATCCAACTCCCCACCCTCTCTCACACACTTTACGCCATCCAACTCCCCACCCTCTCTCACACACTGTACCCCATCCAACTCCCCACCCTCTCACACAGACTTTACCCCATCCAACTCCCCAACTTCTCACACACACACTGTACCCCATCCAACTCCCCACCCTCTCACACACACTGTACCCCATCCAACTCCCCACCCTCTCACACACACTGTACCACATCCACCTCCCCACCCTCACACACACTGTACCCCATGGAACTTCCCACCCACTCACACACACTGTACCCCATCCAACTCCCCACCCTCTCACACACACACTGTACCCCATCCAACTCCCCACCCTCTCACACACACACTGTACCCCATCCACCTCCCCACCCTCTCTCACACACACTGTATCCCATCCAACACCCCACCCTCTCACACACACTGTACCTCATCCAACTCCCCACCCTCTCACACACACACTGTACCCCATCCAAATCCCCACCCTCTCTCACACACTTTACGCCTTCCAACTCCCCACCGTCACACACACTGTACCCCATCCAACTCCCCACCCTCTCACACACACTGTACCCCATCCAACTCCCCACCATCTCACATACACTTTACGCCATCCAACTCCCCACCCTCTCACACACACTGTACCCATCCAACTCCCCACCCTCTCATACGCACACTGTACCCCATCCACCACCCCACACTCTCTCACACACACTGTACCCCATCCAACTCCCCACCCTCTCACACACACTGTACCCTATCCAACTCCTCACCCTCTCACACACACACTTTACCCCATCCAACTCCCCACCCTCTCACACACACAGTTACCCATCCAACTCCCCAGGCTCTCACACACACACTGTACCCCATCCAACTCCCCACCCACTCACACACAGTGTACCCCATCCAACTCCCCACCCTCTCACACACACTGTACCCCATCCAACTCCCCACCCTCACACACACTTAACCCCATGCAACTCCCCACACTCTCACACACACTGTGCCCCATCCAACTCCCCACCCTCTCACACACACTGTACCCCATCTCACTCCCAACCCTCTCACACGCACACTGTACCCCCATCCACCTCCCCATACTCTCTGACACACACTGTACCCCATCCAACTCCCCAACCTCTCTCACACACTGTACACCATCCAATTCCCCACCCTCTCACACACACTATACCCCATCCAACTCCCCACCCTCTCTCACAAACTGTACCCCATCCAACTACCCACCCTCTCACACACACTGTACCCTATCCAACTCCCCACCCTCTCACACACAATGTACCCCATCCAACTCCCCAGCATCTCACATACACACTGTATCCCATCCAACTCCCCACCATCTCTCACACACTGTACCTCATCCAACTCCCCACCCTCTCACACACAATGTACCCCATCCAACTCCCCACCCTCACACACACTGTACCCCATCCAACTCCCCACCCTCTCACACAGACTGTAGCCCATCCAACTCCCCACCCTCTCTCACACACTTTATCCATCCAACTCCCCAACCTCTCACACACACGGTACCCCATCCAACTCCCCACCCTCTCACACACACTGTACCACATCCACCTCCCCACACTCTCTCACACACACTGTACCCCATCCAACTCCCCACCCTCTCTCACACACTGTACCCCATCCTACTCCCCACCATATCTCATACACTGTACCCCATCCAACTCTCCACCCTCTCTCACAGACTGTACCCCATCCAACTCCCCACCCTCTCTCATACACTGTACCCCATCCAACTCCCCACCCTCTCACACACACACTTTACCCCATCCAACTCCCCACCCTCTCACACACACTGTACCCTATTCAACTCCCCACCCTCTCACACAGAATGTACCCCATCCAACTCCCCACCCTCTCTCACACACTGTACCCCATCAAATTCCCCACCCTCTCTCACACACTGTACCCCATCCAACTCCCCTCCCTCTCTCACACACTGTACCCCATCCAACTCCCCACCCTCTCTCACTCACTGTACCCCATCCAACTCCCCACCCTCTCACACACACACTGTACTGCATCCACCTCACCACCCTCTCACACAGACACTTTACCCCATCCATTCCCCACCGTCTCACACACACTGTACCCCATCCAACTCCCCACCCTCTCACACAGACTGTACCCCATCCAACTCCCCACCCTCTCACACACACTGTACCCCATCTAACTCCCCACCCTCTCACACGCACACTGTACCCCATCATCCTCCCCACACTCTCTCACACAGACTGTACCCCATCCAACTCCCCACCCTCTCTCACACAATGTACCCCATCCAACTCCCCACCATATCTCACACACTGTACCCCATCCAACTCCCCACCCTCTCTCAAAGACTGTACCCCATCCAACTCCCCACCCTCTCACACACACACTTTACCCCATCCAACTCCCCACCCTCTCACACACACTGTACACTATTCAACTCCCCACCCTCTCACACAGAATGTACCCCATCCAACTCCCCACCCTCTCTCACACACTGTACCCCATCAAATTCCCCACCCTCTCTCACACACTGTACCCCATCCAACTCCCCTCCCTCTCTCACACACTGTACCCCATCCAACTCCCCACCCTCTCTCAGACACTGTACCCCATCCAACTCCCCACCCTCTCACACACACACTGTACCGCATCCACCTCACCACCCTCTCACACACACACTTTACCCCATCCATTCCCCACCGTCTCACACACACTGTACCCCATCATCCTCCCCACACTCTCTCACACACACTGTACCCCATCCAACTCCCCACCCTCTCTCACACACTGTACCCCATCCAACTCCCCACCATATCTCACACACTGTACCCCATCCAACTCCCCACCCTCTCTCACAGACTGTACCCCATCCAACTCCCCACCCTCTCACACACTCACTTTACCCCATCCAACTCCCCACCCTCTCACACACACTGTACCCCATCCAACTCCCCACCCTCTCTCACACATTGTACCCCATCCAACTCCCCACCGTATCTCATACACTGTACCCCATCCAACTCCCCACCCTCTCTCACAGACTGTACCCCATCCAACTCCCCACCCTCTCTCATACACTGTACCCCATCCAACTCCCCACCCTCTCACACACACACTTTACCCCATCCAACTCCCCACCCTCTCACACACACTGTACCCTATTCAACTCCCCACCCTCTCACACAGAATGTACCCCATCCAACTCCCCACCCTCTCTCACACACTGTACCCCATCAAATTCCCCACCCTCTCTCACACACTGTACCCCATCCAACTCCCCTCCCTCTCTCACACACTGTACCCCATCCAACTCCCCACCCTCTCTCACACACTGTACCCCATCCAACTCCCCACCCTCTCACACACACACTGTACCCCATCCAACTCCCCACCCTCTCACACACACACTTTACCCCATCCATTCCCCACCGTCTCACACACACTGTACACCATCCAACTGCCCACCCACTCACACACACACTGTAACCCATCCAACTCCCCACTCTCTCACACGCACACTGTACCCCATCCAAATCGACCCACCCACACACACACTGTACCCCATCCAACTCAGCACCCTCTCACACACACTGTACCCCATTCAACTCCCCACCCTCGCACACACTGTACCCGATCCAACTCCCCACCCTCTCTCACACACTTTACCTCATCCAACTCCCCACCCTCTCACACACACACACTAACCCATCCACCTCCCCACCCTCTCTTACACACACTGTACCCCATCCACCTCCCCACCCTCTGACACACAAACTGTACCCCATCCAACTCCCCACCCTCTCACATACACTGTACCCCATCCAACTCCGAACCTTCTCTCACACACTGCACCCCATTCAACTCCCCACACTCTCACATACACTGTACCCCATCCAACTCCCCACCCTCTCTCACACACTTTACCCCATCCAACTCCCCACCCTCGCTCACAGACTGTATCCCATCCAACTCCCCACTCTAACACACTGTACCCCATCCAACTACCCACCCTCTCTCACACACCCTGTACCCCATCCAACTCCGCACCCTCTCTCACACACACTGTACCCCATCCAACTCCCCACTCTATCTCACACACTGTACCCCATCCAACTCCCCACCCTCTCACACACACTGTACCCCATCCAACTCCCCAACCTCTCACACACCCTGTAGCCCATCCAACTCCCCAACATCTCACACACACTGTACCGCATCCAACTCCCCACCCTCTCACACAGACTGTACCCCATCCAACTCCCCACCCTCTCTCACACACATTACCCCATCCAACTCCCCAACCTCTCACACACACTGTACCCCATCCAACTCCCCACCCTCTCACACACACTGTACCCCATCTAACTCCCCACCCTCTCACACACACTGTACCCCATCTAACTCCCCACCATCTCACACGCACACTGTACCCCATCCAACTCCGACCCTCTCACACACACACTGTACCCCATCCACCTCCTCACTCTCTCTCACACACACTGTACCCCATCCAACTCCCCACCCTCTCTCACACACTGTACCCCATCCAACTCCCCACCCTCTCTCACACACTCTACCCCATCCAACTCCCCACCCTCTCTCACACACTGTACCCCATCCAACTCCCCACCCTCTCACACATACACTTTACCGCATCAAACTCCCCACCCTCTCACACACACTGTACCCCATCCAACTCCTCACACTCTCACAAACACTGTACCCATCCAACTCCCCACCCACTCACACACACACTGTACCCCTTCCAACTCCCCACCCTCTCACACACACACTGTACCCCATCCAAGTCCCCACTCTCTCACACAAACTGTACCCCATCCAACTCCCCACCCTCTCACACACACACTGTACCCCATCCAACTCCCCACCCACTCACACACACTGTACCCCATCCAACTCCCCACCCTCACACACACTTAACCGCATGCACCTCCCCACCCTCTCTCACACACACTGTATCCCATCCGACTCCCCACCCTCTCTGACACACTTTACGCCTTCCAACTCCCCACCCTCACACACACTGTACCCCATCCAACTCCCCACCCTCTCACACAGACTGTACCCCATCCAACTCCCCACCCTCTCTCACACACTTTACCCCATCCAACTCCCCTACCTCTCTCACACACTGTACCCCATCCAACTCCCCACCCTCTCACACACACTGTACCCCATCTAACTCCCCACCCTCTCACATGCACACTGTACCGAATCCACCTCCCCATACTCTCTCACACACACTGTACCCCATCCAACTCCCCACCCTCTCTCACACACTGTACCCCATCCAATTCCCCACCCTCTCACACACACTGTACCCTATCCAACTCCCCACCCTATCTCACACACTGTACCCCATCCAACTCCCCACCCTCTCTCACACACTGTACCCCATCCAACTCCCCACCTTCTCACACACACACTGTACCCCATCCACCTCACCACCCTCTCCCACACACATACTTTACCCCATCCATTCCCCACGCTCTCACACACACTGTACCCCATCTAACTCCCCACCCTCTCACACGCACACTGTACCCCATCATCCTCCCCACACTCTCTCACACACACTGTACCCCATCCAACTCCCCACCCTCTCTCACACACTGTACCCCATCCAACTCCCCACCATATCTCACACACTGTACCCCATCCAACTCCCCACCCTCTCTCAAAGACTGTACCCCATCCAACTCCCCACCCTCTCTCATACACTGTACCCCATCCAACTCCCCACCCTCTCACACACACACTTTACCCCATCCAACTCCCCACCCTCTCACACACACTGTACCCTATTCAACTCCCCACCCTCTCACACAGAATGTACCCCACCCAACTCCCCACCCTCTCTCACACACTGTACCCCATCAAATTCCCCACCCTCTCTCACACACTGTACCCCATCCAACTCCCCTCCCTCTCTCACACACTGTACCCCATCCAACTCCCCACCCTCTCTCAGACACTGTACCCCATCCAACTCCCCACCCTCTCACACACACACTGTACCGCATCCACCTCACCACCCTCTCACACACACACTTTACCCCATCCATTCCCCACCGTCTCACACACACTGTACCCCATCATCCTCCCCACACTCTCTCACACACACTGTACCCCATCCAACTCCCCACCCTCTCTCACACACTGTACCCCATCCAACTCCCCACCATATCTCACACACTGTACCCCATCCAACTCCCCACCCTCTCTCACAGACTGTACCCCATCCAACTCCCCACCCTCTCACACACTCACTTTACCCCATCCAACTCCCCAACCTCTCACACACACTGTACCCCATCCAACTCCCCACCCACTCTCACACATTGTACCCCATCCAACTCCCCACCGTATCTCATACACTGTACCCCATCCAACTCCCCACCCTCTCTCACAGACTGTACCCCATCCAACTCCCCACCCTCTCTCATACACTGTACCCCATCCAACTCCCCACCCTCTCACACACACACTTTACCCCATCCAACTCCCCACCCTCTCACACACACTTTACCCCATCCAACTCCCCACCCTCGCTCACAGACTGTATCCCATCCAACTCCCCACTCTAACACACTGTACCCCATCCAACTACCCACCCTCTCTCACACACCCTGTACCCCATCCAACTCCGCACCCTCTCTCACACACACTGTACCCCATCCAACTCCCCACTCTATCTCACACACTGTACCCCATCCAACTCCCCACCCTCTCACACACACTGTACCCCATCCAACTCCCCAACCTCTCACACACCCTGTAGCCCATCCAACTCCCCACCCTCTCACACACACTGTACCCATCCAACTCCCCACCCTCTCATACGCACACTGTACCCCATCCACCACCCCACACTCTCTCACACACACTGTACCCCATCCAACTCCCCACCCTCTCACACACACTGTACCCTATCCAACTCCTCACCCTCTCACACACACACTTAACCCCATCCAACTACCCACCCTCTCACACACACAGTAACCCATTCAACTCCCCACCCTCTCACACACACACTGTACCCCATCCAACTCCCCACCCACTCACACACAGTGTACCCCATCCAACTCCCCACCCTCTCACACACACTGTACCCCATCCAACTCCCCACCCTCACACACACTTAACCCCATGCAACTCCCCACACTCTCACACACACTGTGCCCCATCCAACTCCCCACCCTCTCACACACACTGTACCCCATCTCACTCCCAACCCTCTCACACGCACACTGTACCCCATCCACCTCCCCATACTCTCTGACACACACTGTACCCCATCCAACTCCCCAACCTCTCTCACACACTGTACACCATCCAATTCCCCACCCTCTCACACACACTATACCCCATCCAACTCCCCACCCTCTCTCACAAACTGTACCCCATCCAACTACCCACCCTCTCACACACACTGTACCCTATCCAACTCCCCACCCTCTCACACACAATGTACCCCATCCAACTCCCCAGCATCTCACATACACACTGTATCCCATCCAACTCCCCACCATCTCTCACACACTGTACCTCATCCAACTCCCCACCCTCTCACACACAATGTACCCCATCCAACTCCCCACCCTCACACACACTGTACCCCATCCAACTCCCCACCCTCTCACACAGACTGTAGCCCATCCAACTCCCCACCCTCTCTCACACACTTTATCCATCCAACTCCCCAACCTCTCACACACACGGTACCCCATCCAACTCCCCACCCTCTCACACACACTGTACCACATCCACCTCCCCACACTCTCTCACACACACTGTACCCCATCCAACTCCCCACCCTCTCTCACACACTGTACCCCATCCTACTCCCCACCATATCTCATACACTGTACCCCATCCAACTCTCCACCCTCTCTCACAGACTGTACCCCATCCAACTCCCCACCCTCTCTCATACACTGTACCCCATCCAACTCCCCACCCTCTCACACACACACTTTACCCCATCCAACTCCCCACCCTCTCACACACACTGTACCCTATTCAACTCCCCACCCTCTCACACAGAATGTACCCCATCCAACTCCCCACCCTCTCTCACACACTGTACCCCATCAAATTCCCCACCCTCTCTCACACACTGTACCCCATCCAACTCCCCTCCCTCTCTCACACACTGTACCCCATCCAACTCCCCACCCTCTCTCACTCACTGTACCCCATCCAACTCCCCACCCTCTCACACACACACTGTACCGCATCCACCTCACCACCCTCTCACACAGACACTTTACCCCATCCATTCCCCACCGTCTCACACACACTGTACCCCATCCAACTCCCCACCCTCTCACACAGACTGTACCCCATCCAACTCCCCACCCTCTCACACACACTGTACCCCATCTAACTCCCCACCCTCTCACACGCACACTGTACCCCATCATCCTCCCCACACTCTCTCACACACACTGTACCCCATCCAACTCCCCACCCTCTCTCACACACTGTACCCCATCCAACTCCCCACCATATCTCACACACTGTACCCCATCCAACTCCCCACCCTCTCTCAAAGACTGTACCCCATCCAACTCCCCACCCTCTCTCATACACTGTACCCCATCCAACTCCCCACCCTCTCACACACACACTTTACCCCATCCAACTCCCCACCCTCTCACACACACTGTACCCTATTCAACTCCCCACCCTCTCACACAGAATGTACCCCATCCAACTCCCCACCCTCTCTCACACACTGTACCCCATCAAATTCCCCACCCTCTCTCACACACTGTACCCCATCCAACTCCCCTCCCTCTCTCACACACTGTACCCCATCCAACTCCCCACCCTCTCTCAGACACTGTACCCCATCCAACTCCCCACCCTCTCACACACACACTGTACCGCATCCACCTCACCACCCTCTCACACACACACACTAACCCATCCACCTCCCCACCCTCTCTTACACACACTGTACCCCATCCACCTCCCCACCCTCTGACACACAAACTGTACCCCATCCAACTCCCCACCCTCTCACATACACTGTACCCCATCCAACTCCGAACCTTCTCTCACACACTGCACCCCATTCAACTCCCCACACTCTCACA
The DNA here is from genome assembly GCA_026770705.1 of Isurus oxyrinchus. Lineage (NCBI taxonomy): Eukaryota > Metazoa > Chordata > Chondrichthyes > Lamniformes > Lamnidae > Isurus > Isurus oxyrinchus. The sequence goes on along the minus strand of JANJGN010000027.1, from coordinate 2,543,326 downwards.
TACACTGTACCCCATCCAACTCCCCACCCTCTCTCACACACTTTACCCCATCCAACTCCCCACCCTCGCTCACAGACTGTATCCCATCCAACTCCCCACTCTAACACACTGTACCCCATCCAACTACCCACCCTCTCTCACACACCCTGTACCCCATCCAACTCCGCACCCTCTCTCACACACACTGTACCCCATCCAACTCCCCACTCTATCTCACACACTGTACCCCATCCAACTCCCCACCCTCTCACACACACTGTACCCCATCCAACTCCCCAACCTCTCACACACCCTGTAGCCCATCCAACTCCCCAACATCTCACACACACTGTACCGCATCCAACTCCCCACCCTCTCACACAGACTGTACCCCATCCAACTCCCCACCCTCTCTCACACACATTACCCCATCCAACTCCCCAACCTCTCACACACACTGTACCCCATCCAACTCCCCACCCTCTCACACACACTGTACCCCATCTAACTCCCCACCCTCTCACATGCACACTGTACCCCATCCAACTCCCCACCCTCTCACACACACTGTACCCCATCTAACTCCCCACCCTCTCACACGCACACTGTACCCCATCCAACTCCGACCCTCTCACACACACTGTACCCCATCTAACTCCCCACCCTCTCACACACACACTGTACCCCATCCACCTCCCCACTCTCTCTCACACACACTGTACCCCATCCAACTCCCCACCCTCTCTCACACACTGTACCCCATCCAACTCCCCACCCTCTCTCACACACTCTACCCCATCCAACTCCCCACCCTCTCTCACACACTGTACCCCATCCAACTCCCCACCCTCTCACACATACACTTTACCGCATCAAACTCCCCACCCTCTCACACACACTGTACCCCATCCAACTCCTCACACTCTCACAAACACTGTACCCATCCAACTCCCCACCCACTCACACACACACTGTACCCCTTCCAACTCCCCACCCTCTCACACACACACTGTACCCCATCCAAGTCCCCACTCTCTCACACACACTGTACCCCATCCAACTCCCCACCCTCTCACACACACACTGTACCCCATCCAACTCCCCACCCACTCACACACACTGTACCCCATCCAACTCCCCACCCTCACACACACTTAACCGCATGCACCTCCCCACCCTCTCTCACACACACTGTATCCCATCCGACTCCCCACCCTCTCTGACACACTTTACGCCTTCCAACTCCCCACCCTCACACACACTGTACCCCATCCAACTCCCCACCCTCTCACACAGACTGTACCCCATCCAACTCCCCACCCTCTCTCACACACTTTACCCCATCCAACTCCCCTACCTCTCTCACACACTGTACCCCATCCAACTCCCCACCCTCTCACACACACTGTACCCCATCTAACTCCCCACCCTCTCACATGCACACTGTACCGAATCCACCTCCCCATACTCTCTCACACACACTGTACCCCATCCAACTCCCCACCCTCTCTCACACACTGTACCCCATCCAATTCCCCACCCTCTCTCACACACTGTACCCTATCCAACTCCCCACCCTATCTCACACACTGTACCCCATCCAACTCCCCACCCTCTCTCACACACTGTACCCCATCCAACTCCCCACCTTCTCACACACACACTGTACCCCATCCACCTCACCACCCTCTCCCACACACATACTTTACCCCATCCATTCCCCACGCTCTCACACACACTGTACCCCATCTAACTCCCCACCCTCTCACACGCACACTGTACCCCATCATCCTCCCCACACTCTCTCACACACACTGTACCCCATCCAACTCCCCACCCTCTCTCACACACTGTACCCCATCCAACTCCCCACCATATCTCACACACTGTACCCCATCCAACTCCCCACCCTCTCTCAAAGACTGTACCCCATCCAACTCCCCACCCTCTCTCATACACTGTACCCCATCCAACTCCCCACCCTCTCACACACACACTTTACCCCATCCAACTCCCCACCCTCTCACACACACTGTACCCTATTCAACTCCCCACCCTCTCACACAGAATGTACCCCACCCAACTCCCCACCCTCTCTCACACACTGTACCCCATCAAATTCCCCACCCTCTCTCACACACTGTACCCCATCCAACTCCCCTCCCTCTCTCACACACTGTACCCCATCCAACTCCCCACCCTCTCTCAGACACTGTACCCCATCCAACTCCCCACCCTCTCACACACACACTGTACCGCATCCACCTCACCACCCTCTCACACACACACTTTACCCCATCCATTCCCCACCGTCTCACACACACTGTACCCCATCATCCTCCCCACACTCTCTCACACACACTGTACCCCATCCAACTCCCCACCCTCTCTCACACACTGTACCCCATCCAACTCCCCACCATATCTCACACACTGTACCCCATCCAACTCCCCACCCTCTCTCACAGACTGTACCCCATCCAACTCCCCACCCTCTCACACACTCACTTTACCCCATCCAACTCCCCAACCTCTCACACACACTGTACCCCATCCAACTCCCCACCCTCTCTCACACATTGTACCCCATCCAACTCCCCACCGTATCTCATACACTGTACCCCATCCAACTCCCCACCCTCTCTCACAGACTGTACCCCATCCAACTCCCCACCCTCTCTCATACACTGTACCCCATCCAACTCCCCACCCTCTCACACACACACTTTACCCCATCCAACTCCCCACCCTCTCACACACACTGTACCCTATTCAACTCCCCACCCTCTCACACAGAATGTACCCCATCCAACTCCCCACCCTCTCTCACACACTGTACCCCATCAAATTCCCCACCCTCTCTCACACACTGTACCCCATCCAACTCCCCTCCCTCTCTCACACACTGTACCCCTTCCAACTCCCCACCCTCTCTCACACACTGTACCCCATCCAACTCCCCACCCTCTCACACACACACTGTACCCCATCCACCTCACCACCCTCTCACACACACACTTTACCCCATCCTTTCACCACCGTCTCACACACACTGTACCCCATCCAACTCCCCACCCACTCACACACACACTGTAACCCATCCAATTCCCCACTCTCTCACACGCACACTGTACCCCATCCAAATCCCCACCCTCCCACACACTGTACCCCATCCAACTCAGCACCCTCTCACACACACTGTACCCCTTTCAACTCCCCACCCTCGCACACACTGTACCCCATCCAACTCCCCACCCTCTCTCACACACTTTACCTCATCCAACTCCCCACCCTCTCACACACACACACTAACCCATCCACCTCCCCACCCTCTCTTACACACACTGTACCCCATCCACCTCCCCACCCTCTGACACACAAACTGTACCCCATCCAACTCCCCACCCTCTCACATACACTGTACCCCATCCAACTCCGAACCTTCTCTCACACACTGCACCCCATTCAACTCCCCACACTCTCACATACACTGTACCCCATCCAACTCCCCACCCTCTCTCACACACTTTACCCCATCCAACTCCCCACCCTCGCTCACAGACTGTATCCCATCCAACTCCCCACTCTAACACACTGTACCCCATCCAACTACCCACCCTCTCTCACACACCCTGTACCCCATCCAACTCCGCACCCTCTCTCACACACACTGTACCCCATCCAACTCCCCACTCTATCTCACACACTGTACCCCATCCAACTCCCCACCCTCTCACACACACTGTACCCCATCCAACTCCCCAACCTCTCACACACCCTGTAGCCCATCCAACTCCCCAACATCTCACACACACTGTACCGCATCCAACTCCCCACCCTCTCACACAGACTGTACCCCATCCAACTCCCCACCCTCTCTCACACACATTACCCCATCCAACTCCCCAACCTCTCACACACACTGTACCCCATCCAACTCCCCACCCTCTCACACACACTGTACCCCATCTAACTCCCCACCCTCTCACACGCACACTGTACCCCATCCAACTCCCCACCCTCTCACACACACTGTACCCCATCTAACTCCCCACCCTCTCACACGCACACTGTACCCCATCCAACTCCGACCCTCTCACACACACTGTACCCCATCTAACTCCCCACCCTCTCACACACACACTGTACCCCATCCACCTCCCCACTCTCTCTCACACACACTGTACCCCATCCAACTCCCCACCCTCTCTCACACACTGTACCCCATCCAACTCCCCACCCTCTCTCACACACTCTACCCCATCCAACTCCCCACCCTCTCTCACACACTGTACCCCATCCAACTCCCCACCCTCTCACACATACACTTTACCGCATCAAACTCCCCACCCTCTCACACACACTGTACCCCATCCAACTCCTCACACTCTCACAAACACTGTACCCATCCAACTCCCCACCCACTCACACACACACTGTACCCCTTCCAACTCCCCACCCTCTCACACACACACTGTACCCCATCCAAGTCCCCACTCTCTCACACACACTGTACCCCATCCAACTCCCCACCCTCTCACACACACACTGTACCCCATCCAACTCCCCACCCACTCACACACACTGTACCCCATCCAACTCCCCACCCTCACACACACTTAACCGCATGCACCTCCCCACCCTCTCTCACACACACTGTATCCCATCCGACTCCCCACCCTCTCTGACACACTTTACGCCTTCCAACTCCCCACCCTCACACACACTGTACCCCATCCAACTCCCCACCCTCTCACACAGACTGTACCCCATCCAACTCCCCACCCTCTCTCACACACTGTACCCCATCCAACTCCCCACCCTCTCACACACACTGTACCCCATCTAACTCCCCACCCTCTCACATGCACACTGTACCGAATCCACCTCCCCATACTCTCTCACACACACTGTACCCCATCCAACTCCCCACCCTCTCTCACACACTGTACCCCATCCAATTCCCCACCCTCTCACACACACTGTACCTATCCAACTCCCCACCCTATCTCACACACTGTACCCCATCCAACTCCCCACCCTCTCTCACACACTGTACCCCATCCAACTCCCCACCTTCTCACACACACACTGTACCCCATCCACCTCACCACCCTCTCCCACACACACACTTTACCCCATCCATTCCCCACGCTCTCACACACACTGTACCCCATCCAACTTCCCACCCTCTCCCAAACACTGTACCCCATCCAACTCCCCACCCACTCACACGCACACTGTACCCCATCCAACTCCCCACCCTCTCACACACACTGTACCCCATCCAACTCCCCACCATCTCACACACACACTGTATCCCATTCAACTCCCCACCCTCTCTCACACACTTTACGCCATCCAACTCCCCACCCTCTCACACACACTGTACCCCATCCAACTCCCCACCCTCTCACACAGACTGTACCCCATCCAACTCCCCACCCTCTCACACACACTGTACCCCATCTAACTCCCCACCCTCTCACACGCACACTGTACCCCATCATCCTCCCCACACTCTCTCACACACACTGTACCCCATCCAACTCCCCACCCTCTCTCACACACTGTACCCCATCCACCTCCCCACCATATCTCACACACTGTACCCCATCCAACTCCCCACCCTCTCTCACAGACTGTACCCCATCCAACTCCCCACCCTCTCACACACTCACTTTACCCCATCCAACTCCCCACCCTCTCACACACACTGTACCCCATCCAACTCCCCACCCTCTCTCACACACTGTACCCCATCCAACTCCCCACCATATCTCATACACTGTACCCCATCCAACTCCCCACCCTCTCTCACAGACTGTACCCCATCCAACTCCGCACCCTCTCTCATACACTGTACCCCATCCAACTCCCCACCCTCTCACACACACACTTTACCCCATCCAACTCCCCACCCTCTCACACACACTGTACCCTATTCAACTCCCCACCCTCTCACACAGAATGTACCCCATCAAATTCCCCACCCTCTCTCACACACTGTACCCCATCCAACTCCCCTCCCTCTCTCACACACTGTACCCCATCCAACTCCCCACCCTCTCTCACACACTGTACCCCATCCTACTCCCCACCCTCTCACACACACACTGTACCCCATCCACCTCACCACCCATTCTCACACACACTGTACCCCATCCAACTCCCCACCCACTCACACACACACTGTAACCCATCCAACTCCCCACTCTCTCACACACACACTGTACCCCATCCAAATCCCCACCCTCTCACACACTTTACCTCATCCAACTCCCCACCCTCTCACACACACACACTAACCCATCCACCTCCCCACCCTCTCTTACACACACTGTACCCCATCCACCTCCCCACCCTCTGACACACAAACTGTACCCCATCCAACTCCCCACCCTCTCACATACACTGTACCCCATCCAACTCCGAACCTTCTCTCACACACTGCACCCCATTCAACTCCCCACACTCTCACATACACTATACCCCATCCAACTCCCCACCCTCTCTCACACACTTTACCCCATCCAACTCCCCACCCTCGCTCACAGACTGTATCCCATCCAACTCCCCACTCTAACACACTGTACCCCATCCAACTACCCACCCTCTCTCACACACCCTGTACCCCATCCAACTCCGCACCCTCTCTCACACACACTGTACCCCATCCAACTCCCCACTCTATCTCACACACTGTACCCCATCCAACTCCCCACCCTCTCACACACACTGTACCCCATCCAACTCCCCAACCTCTCACACACCCTGTAGCCCATCCAACTCCCCACCCTCTCACACACACTGTACCCATCCAACTCCCCACCCTCTCATACGCACACTGTACCCCATCCACCACCCCACACTCTCTCACACACACTGTACCCCATCCAACTCCCCACCCTCTCACACACACTGTACCCTATCCAACTCCTCACCCTCTCACACACACACTTTACCCCATCCAACTCCCCACCCTCTCACACACACAGTAACCCATTCAACTCCCCACCCTCTCACACACACACTGTACCCCATCCAACTCCCCACCCACTCACACACAGTGTACCCCATCCAACTCCCCACCCTCTCACACACACTGTACCCCATCCAACTCCCCACCCTCACACACACTTAACCCCATGCAACTCCCCACACTCTCACACACACTGTGCCCCATCCAACTCCCCACCCTCTCACACACACTGTACCCCATCTCACTCCCAACCCTCTCACACGCACACTGTACCCCATCCACCTCCCCATACTCTCTGACACACACTGTACCCCATCCAACTCCCCAACCTCTCTCACACACTGTACACCATCCAATTCCCCACCCTCTCACACACACTATACCCCATCCAACTCCCCACCCTCTCTCACAAACTGTACCCCATCCAACTACCCACCCTCTCACACACACTGTACCCTATCCAACTCCCCACCCTCTCACACACAATGTACCCCATCCAACTCCCCAGCATCTCACATACACACTGTATCCCATCCAACTCCCCACCATCTCTCACACACTGTACCTCATCCAACTCCCCACCCTCTCACACACAATGTACCCCATCCAACTCCCCACCCTCACACACACTGTACCCCATCCAACTCCCCACCCTCTCACACAGACTGTAGCCCATCCAACTCCCCACCCTCTCTCACACACTTTATCCATCCAACTCCCCAACCTCTCACACACACGGTACCCCATCCAACTCCCCACCCTCTCACACACACTGTACCACATCCACCTCCCCACACTCTCTCACACACACTGTACCCCATCCAACTCCCCACCCTCTCTCACACACTGTACCCCATCCTACTCCCCACCATATCTCATACACTGTACCCCATCCAACTCTCCACCCTCTCTCACAGACTGTACCCCATCCAACTCCCCACCCTCTCTCATACACTGTACCCCATCCAACTCCCCACCCTCTCACACACACACTTTACCCCATCCAACTCCCCACCCTCTCACACACACTGTACCCTATTCAACTCCCCACCCTCTCACACAGAATGTACCCCATCCAACTCCCCACCCTCTCTCACACACTGTACCCCATCAAATTCCCCACCCTCTCTCACACACTGTACCCCATCCAACTCCCCTCCCTCTCTCACACACTGTACCCCATCCAACACGCCACCCTCTCTCACTCACTGTACCCCATCCAACTCCCCACCCTCTCACACACACACTGTACCGCATCCACCTCACCACCCTCTCACACAGACACTTTACCCCATCCATTCCCCACCGTCTCACACACACTGTACCCCATCCAACTCCCCACCCTCTCACACAGACTGTACCCCATCCAACTCCCCACCCTCTCACACACACTGTACCCCATCTAACTCCCCACCCTCTCACACGCACACTGTACCCCATCATCCTCCCCACACTCTCTCACACACACTGTACCCCATCCAACTCCCCACCCTCTCTCACACACTGTACCCCATCCAACTCCCCACCATATCTCACACACTGTACCCCATCCAACTCCCCACCCTCTCTCAAAGACTGTACCCCATCCAACTCCCCACCCTCTCTCATACACTGTACCCCATCCAACTCCCCACCCTCTCACACACACACTTTACCCCATCCAACTCCCCACCCTCTCACACACACTGTACCCTATTCAACTCCCCACCCTCTCACACAGAATGTACCCCATCCAACTCCCCACCCTCTCTCACACACTGTACCCCATCAAATTCCCCACCCTCTCTCACACACTGTACCCCATCCAACTCCCCTCCCTCTCTCACACACTGTACCCCATCCAACTCCCCACCCTCTCTCAGACACTGTACCCCATCCAACTCCCCACCCTCTCACACACACACTGTACCGCATCCACCTCACCACCCTCTCACACACACACTTTACCCCATCCATTCCCCACCGTCTCACACACACTGTACCCCATCATCCTCCCCACACTCTCTCACACACACTGTACCCCATCCAACTCCCCACCCTCTCTCACACACTGTACCCCATCCAACTCCCCACCATATCTCACACACTGTACCCCATCCAACTCCCCACCCTCTCTCACAGACTGTACCCCATCCAACTCCCCACCCTCTCACACACTCACTTTACCCCATCCAACTCCCCACCCTCTCACACACACTGTACCCCATCCAACTCCCCACCCTCTCTCACACATTGTACCCCATCCAACTCCCCACCGTATCTCATACACTGTACCCCATCCAACTCCCCACCCTCTCTCACAGACTGTACCCCATCCAACTCCCCACCCTCTCTCATACACTGTACCCCATCCAACTCCCCACCCTCTCACACACACACTTTACCCCATCCAACTCCCCACCCTCTCACACACACTGTACCCTATTCAACTCCCCACCCTCTCACACAGAATGTACCCCATCCAACTCCCCACCCTCTCTCACACACTGTACCCCATCAAATTCCCCACCCTCTCTCACACACTGTACCCCATCCAACTCCCCTCCCTCTCTCACACACTGTACCCCATCCAACTCCCCACCCTCTCTCACACACTGTACCCCATCCAACTCCCCACCCTCTCACACACACACTGTACCCCATCCACCTCACCACCCTCTCACACACACACTTTACCCCATCCATTCCCCACCGTCTCACACACACTGTACACCATCCAACTGCCCACCCACTCACACACACACTGTAACCCATCCAACTCCCCACTCTCTCACACGCACACTGTACCCCATCCAAATCCCCACCCTCCCACACACTGTACCCCATCCAACTCAGCACCCTCTCACACACACTGTACCCCATTCAACTCCCCACCCTCGCACACAATGTACCCCATCCAACTCCCCACCCTCTCTCACACACTTTACCTCATCCAACTCCCCACCCTCTCACACACACACACTAACCCATCCACCTCCCCACCCTCTCTTACACACACTGTACCCCATCCACCTCCCCACCCTCTGACACACAAACTGTACCCCATCCAACTCCCCACCCTCTCACATACACTGTACCCCATCCAACTCCGAACCTTCTCTCACACACTGCACCCCATTCAACTCCCCACACTCTCACATACACTGTACCCCATCCAACTCCCCACCCTCTCTCACACACTTTACCCCATCCAACTCCCCACCCTCGCTCACAGACTGTATCCCATCCAACTCCCCACTCTAACACACTGTACCCCATCCAACTACCCACCCTCTCTCACACACCCTGTACCCCATCCAACTCCGCACCCTCTCTCACACACACTGTACCCCATCCAACTCCCCACTCTATCTCACACACTGTACCCCATCCAACTCCCCACCCTCTCACACACACTGTACCCCATCCAACTCCCCAACCTCTCACACACCCTGTAGCCCATCCAACTCCCCAACATCTCACACACACTGTACCGCATCCAACTCCCCACCCTCTCACACAGACTGTACCCCATCCAACTCCCCACCCTCTCTCACACACATTACCCCATCCAACTCCCCAACCTCTCACACACACTGTACCCCATCCAACTCCCCACCCTCTCACACACACTGTACCCCATCTAACTCCCCACCCTCTCACATGCACACTGTACCCCATCCAACTCCCCACCCTCTCACACACACTGTACCCCATCTAACTCCCCACCCTCTCACACGCACACTGTACCCCATCCAACTCCGACCCTCTCACACACACTGTACCCCATCTAACTCCCCACCCTCTCACACACACACTGTACCCCATCCACCTCCCCACTCTCTCTCACACACACTGTACCCCATCCAACTCCCCACCCTCTCTCACACACTGTACCCCATCCAACTCCCCACCCTCTCTCACACACTCTACCCCATCCAACTCCCCACCCTCTCTCACACACTGTACCCCATCCAACTCCCCACCCTCTCACACATACACTTTACCGCATCAAACTCCCCACCCTCTCACACACACTGTACCCCATCCAACTCCTCACACTCTCACAAACACTGTACCCATCCAACTCCCCACCCACTCACACACACACTGTACCCCTTCCAACTCCCCACCCTCTCACACACACACTGTACCCCATCCAAGTCCCCACTCTCTCACACACACTGTACCCCATCCAACTCCCCACCCTCTCACACACACACTGTACCCCATCCAACTCCCCACCCACTCACACACACTGTACCCCATCCAACTCCCCACCCTCACACACACTTAACCGCATGCACCTCCCCACCCTCTCTCACACACACTGTATCCCATCCGACTCCCCACCCTCTCTGACACACTTTACGCCTTCCAACTCCCCACCCTCACACACACTGTACCCCATCCAACTCCCCACCCTCTCACACAGACTGTACCCCATCCAACTCCCCACCCTCTCTCACACACTTTACCCCATCCAACTCCCCTACCTCTCTCACACACTGTACCCCATCCAACTCCCCACCCTCTCACACACACTGTACCCCATCTAACTCCCCACCCTCTCACATGCACACTGTACCGAATCCACCTCCCCATACTCTCTCACACACACTGTACCCCATCCAACTCCCCACCCTCTCTCACACACTGTACCCCATCCAATTCCCCACCCTCTCACACACACTGTACCCTATCCAACTCCCCACCCTATCTCACACACTGTACCCCATCCAACTCCCCACCCTCTCTCACACACTGTACCCCATCCAACTCCCCACCTTCTCACACACACACTGTACCCCATCCACCTCACCACCCTCTCCCACACACATACTTTACCCCATCCATTCCCCACGCTCTCACACACACTGTACCCCATCTAACTCCCCACCCTCTCACACGCACACTGTACCCCATCATCCTCCCCACACTCTCTCACACACACTGTACCCCATCCAACTCCCCACCCTCTCTCACACACTGTACCCCATCCAACTCCCCACCATATCTCACACACTGTACCCCATCCAACTCCCCACCCTCTCTCAAAGACTGTACCCCATCCAACTCCCCACCCTCTCTCATACACTGTACCCCATCCAACTCCCCACCCTCTCACACACACACTTTACCCCATCCAACTCCCCACCCTCTCACACACACTGTACCCTATTCAACTCCCCACCCTCTCACACAGAATGTACCCCACCCAACTCCCCACCCTCTCTCACACACTGTACCCCATCAAATTCCCCACCCTCTCTCACACACTGTACCCCATCCAACTCCCCTCCCTCTCTCACACACTGTACCCCATCCAACTCCCCACCCTCTCTCAGACACTGTACCCCATCCAACTCCCCACCCTCTCACACACACACTGTACCGCATCCACCTCACCACCCTCTCACACACACACTTTACCCCATCCATTCCCCACCGTCTCACACACACTGTACCCCATCATCCTCCCCACACTCTCTCACACACACTGTACCCCATCCAACTCCCCACCCTCTCTCACACACTGTACCCCATCCAACTCCCCACCATATCTCACACACTGTACCCCATCCAACTCCCCACCCTCTCTCACAGACTGTACCCCATCCAACTCCCCACCCTCTCACACACTCACTTTACCCCATCCAACTCCCCAACCTCTCACACACACTGTACCCCATCCAACTCCCCACCCTCTCTCACACATTGTACCCCATCCAACTCCCCACCGTATCTCATACACTGTACCCCATCCAACTCCCCACCCTCTCTCACAGACTGTACCCCATCCAACTCCCCACCCTCTCTCATACACTGTACCCCATCCAACTCCCCACCCTCTCACACACACACTTTACCCCATCCAACTCCCCACCCTCTCACACACACTGTACCCTATTCAACTCCCCACCCTCTCACACAGAATGTACCCCATCCAACTCCCCACCCTCTCTCACACACTGTACCCCATCAAATTCCCCACCCTCTCTCACACACTGTACCCCATCCAACTCCCCTCCCTCTCTCACACACTGTACCCCTTCCAACTCCCCACCCTCTCTCACACACTGTACCCCATCCAACTCCCCACCCTCTCACACACACACTGTACCCCATCCACCTCACCACCCTCTCACACACACACTTTACCCCATCCATTCCCCACCGTCTCACACACACTGTACCCCATCCAACTCCCCACCCACTCACACACCCACTGTAACCCATCCAATTCCCCACTCTCTCACACGCACACTGTACCCCATCCAAATCCCCACCCTCCCACACACTGTACCCCATCCAACTCAGCACCCTCTCACACACACTGTACCCCTTTCAACTCCCCACCCTCGCACACACTGTACCCCATCCAACTCCCCACCCTCTCTCACACACTTTACCTCATCCAACTCCCCACCCTCTCACACACACACACTAACCCATCCACCTCCCCACCCTCTCTTACACACACTGTACCCCATCCACCTCCCCACCCTCTGACACACAAACTGTACCCCATCCAACTCCCCACCCTCTCACATACACTGTACCCCATCCAACTCCGAACCTTCTCTCACACACTGCACCCCATTCAACTCCCCACACTCTCACATACACTGTACCCCATCCAACTCCCCACCCTCTCTCACACACTTTACCCCATCCAACTCCCCACCCTCGCTCACAGACTGTATCCCATCCAACTCCCCACTCTAACACACTGTACCCCATCCAACTACCCCACCCTCTCTCACACACCCTGTACCCCATCCAACTCCGCACCCCTCTCTCACACACACTGTACCCCATCCAACTCCCCACTCTATCTCACACACTGTACCCCATCCAACTCCCCACCCTCTCACACACACTGTACCCCATCCAACTCCCCAACCTCTCACACACCCTGTAGCCCATCCAACTCCCCAACATCTCACACACACTGTACCCGCATCCAACTCCCCACCCTCTCACACAGACTGTACCCCATCCAACTCCCCACCCTCTCTCACACACATTACCCCATCCAACTCCCCAACCTCTCACACACACTGTACCCCATCCAACTCCCCACCCTCTCACACACACTGTACCCCATCTAACTGCCCACCCTCTCACACGCACACTGTACCCCATCCAACTCCCCACCCTCTCACACACACTGTACCCCATCTAACTCCCCACCCTCTCACACGCACACTGTACCCCATCCAACTCCGACCCTCTCACACACACTGTACCCCATCTAACTCCCCACCCTCTCACACACACACTGTACCCCATCCACCTCCCCACTCTCTCTCACACACACTGTACCCCATCCAACTCCCCACCCTCTCTCACACACTGTACCCCATCCAACTCCCCACCCTCTCTCACACACTCTACCCCATCCAACTCCCCACCCTCTCTCACACACTGTACCCCATCCAACTCCCCACCCTCTCACACATACACTTTACCGCATCAAACTCCCCACCCTCTCACACACACTGTACCCCATCCAACTCCTCACACTCTCACAAACACTGTACCCATCCAACTCCCCACCCACTCACACACACACTGTACCCCTTCCAACTCCCCACCCTCTCACACACACACTGTACCCCATCCAAGTCCCCACTCTCTCACACACACTGTACCCCATCCAACTCCCCACCCTCTCACACACACACTGTACCCCATCCAACTCCCCACCCACTCACACACACTGTACCCCATCCAACTCCCCACCCTCACACACACTTAACCGCATGCACCTCCCCACCCTCTCTCACACACACTGTATCCCATCCGACTCCCCACCCTCTCTGACACACTTTACGCCTTCCAACTCCCCACGCTCACACACACTGTACCCCATCCAACTCCCCACCCTCTCACACAGACTGTACCCCATCCAACTCCCCACCCTCTCTCACACACTGTACCCCATCCAACTCCCCACCCTCTCACACACACTGTACCCCATCTAACTCCCCACCCTCTCACATGCACACTGTACCGAATCCACCTCCCCATACTCTCTCACACACACTGTACCCCATCCAACTCCCCACCCTCTCTCACACACTGTACCCCATCCAATTCCCCACCCTCTCACACACACTGTACCTATCCAACTCCCCACCCTATCTCACACACTGTACCCCATCCAACTCCCCACCCTCTCTCACACACTGTACCCCATCCAACTCCCCACCTTCTCACACACACACTGTACCCCATCCACCTCACCACCCTCTCCCACACACACACTTTACCCCATCCATTCCCCACGCTCTCACACACACTGTACCCCATCCAACTTCCCACCCTCTCCCAAACACTGTACCCCATCCAACTCCCCACCCACTCACACGCACACTGTACCCCATCCAACTCCCCACCCTCTCACACACACTGTACCCCATCCAACTCCCCACCATCTCACACACACACTGTATCCCATTCAACTCCCCACCCTCTCTCACACACTTTACGCCATCCAACTCCCCACCCTCTCACACACACTGTACCCCATCCAACTCCCCACCCTCTCACACAGACTGTACCCCATCCAACTCCCCACCCTCTCACACACACTGTACCCCATCTAACTCCCCACCCTTTCACACGCACACTGTACCCCATCATCCTCCCCACACTCTCTCACACACACTGTACCCCATCCAACTCCCCACCCTCTCTCACACACTGTACCCCATCCACCTCCCCACCATATCTCACACACTGTACCCCATCCAACTCCCCACCCTCTCTCACAGACTGTACCCCATCCAACTCCCCACCCTCTCACACACTCACTTTACCCCATCCAACTCCCCACCCTCTCACACACACTGTACCCCATCCAACTCCCCACCCTCTCTCACACACTGTACCCCATCCAACTCCCCACCATATCTCATACACTGTACCCCATCCAACTCCCCACCCTCTCTCACAGACTGTACCCCATCCAACTCCGCACCCTCTCTCATACACTGTACCCCATCCAACTCCCCACCCTCTCACACACACACTTTACCCCATCCAACTCCCCACCCTCTCACACACACTGTACCCTATTCAACTCCCCACCCTCTCACACAGAATGTACCCCATCAAATTCCCCACCCTCTCTCACACACTGTACCCCATCCAACTCCCCTCCCTCTCTCACACACTGTACCCCATCCAACTCCCCACCCTCTCTCACACACTGTACCCCATCCTACTCCCCATCCTCTCACACACACACTGTACCCCATCCACCTCACCACCCATTCTCACACACACTGTACCCCATCCAACTCCCCACCCACTCACACACACACTGTAACCCATCCAACTCCCCACTCTCTCACACACACACTGTACCCCATCCAAATCCCCACCCTCTCACACACTGTACCCCATCCAACTCAGCACCCTCTCACACACACTGTACCCCATTCAACTCCCCACCCTCGCACACACTGTACCCCATCCAACTCCCCACCCTATCTCACACACTGTCCCCCATCCAACTCCCCACCCTCTCTCACACACTTTACCTCATCCAACTCCCCACCCTCTCACACACACACACTAACCCATCCACCTCCCCACCCTCTCTTACACACACTGTACCCCATCCACCTCCCCACCCTCTGACACACACACTGTACCCCATCCAACTCCCCACCCTCTCACATACACTGTACCCCATCCAACTCCGAACCTTCTCTCACACACTGCACCCCATTCAACTCCCCACACTCTCACATACACTGTACCCCATCCAACTCCCCACCCTCTCTCACACACTTTACCCCATCCAACTCCCCACCCTCGCTCACAGACTGTATCCCATCCAACTCCCCACTCTAACACACTGTACCCCATCCAACTACCCACCCTCTCTCACACACCCTGTACCCCATCCAACTCCGCACCCTCTCTCACACACACTGTACCCCATCCAACTCCCCACTCTATCTCACACACTGTACCCCATCCAACTCCCCACCCTCTCACACACACTGTACCCCATCCAACTCCCCAACCTCTCACACACCCTGTAGCCCATCCAACTCCCCAACATCTCACACACACTGTACCGCATCCAACTCCCCACCCTCTCACACAGACTGTACCCCATCCAACTCCCCACCCTCTCTCACACACATTACCCCATCCAACTCCCCAACCTCTCACACACACTGTACCCCATCCAACTCCCCACCCTCTCACACACACTGTACCCCATCTAACTGCCCACCCTCTCACACGCACACTGTACCCCATCCAACTCCCCACCCTCTCACACACACTGTACCCCATCTAACTCCCCACCCTCTCACACGCACACTGTACCCCATCCAACTCCGACCCTCTCACACACACTGTACCCCATCTAACTCCCCACCCTCTCACACACACACTGTACCCCATCCACCTCCCCACTCTCTCTCACACACACTGTACCCCATCCAACTCCCCACCCTCTCTCACACACTGTACCCCATCCAACTCCCCACCCTCTCTCACACACTCTACCCCATCCAACTCCCCACCCTCTCTCACACACTGTACCCCATCCAACTCCCCACCCACTCACACACACACTGTACCCCTTCCAACTCCCCACCCTCTCACACACACACTGTACCCCATCCAAGTCCCCACTCTCTCACACACACTGTACCCCATCCAACTCCCCACCCTCTCACACACACACTGTACCCCATCCAACTCCCCACCCACTCACACACACTGTACCCCATCCAACTCCCCACCCTCACACACACTTAACCGCATGCACCTCCCCACCCTCTCTCACACACACTGTATCCCATCCGACTCCCCACCCTCTCTGACACACTTTACGCCTTCCAACTCCCCACGCTCACACACACTGTACCCCATCCAACTCCCCACCCTCTCACACAGACTGTACCCCATCCAACTCCCCACCCTCTCTCACACACTGTACCCCATCCAACTCCCCACCCTCTCACACACACTGTACCCCATCTAACTCCCCACCCTCTCACATGCACACTGTACCGAATCCACCTCCCCATACTCTCTCACACACACTGTACCCCATCCAACTCCCCACCCTCTCTCACACACTGTACCCCATCCAATTCCCCACCCTCTCACACACACTGTACCTATCCAACTCCCCACCCTATCTCACACACTGTACCCCATCCAACTCCCCACCCTCTCTCACACACTGTACCCCATCCAACTCCCCACCTTCTCACACACACACTGTACCCCATCCACCTCACCACCCTCTCCCACACACACACTTTACCCCATCCATTCCCCACGCTCTCACACACACTGTACCCCATCCAACTTCCCACCCTCTCCCAAACACTGTACCCCATCCAACTCCCCACCCACTCACACGCACACTGTACCCCATCCAACTCCCCACCCTCTCACACACACTGTACCCCATCCAACTCCCCACCATCTCACACACACACTGTATCCCATTCAACTCCCCACCCTCTCTCACACACTTTACGCCATCCAACTCCCCACCCTCTCACACACACTGTACCCCATCCAACTCCCCACCCTCTCACACAGACTGTACCCCATCCAACTCCCCACCCTCTCACACACACTGTACCCCATCTAACTCCCCACCCTTTCACACGCACACTGTACCCCATCATCCTCCCCACACTCTCTCACACACACTGTACCCCATCCAACTCCCCACCCTCTCTCACACACTGTACCCCATCCACCTCCCCACCATATCTCACACACTGTACCCCATCCAACTCCCCACCCTCTCTCACAGACTGTACCCCATCCAACTCCCCACCCTCTCACACACTCACTTTACCCCATCCAACTCCCCACCCTCTCACACACACTGTACCCCATCCAACTCCCCACCCTCTCTCACACACTGTACCCCATCCAACTCCCCACCATATCTCATACACTGTACCCCATCCAACTCCCCACCCTCTCTCACAGACTGTACCCCATCCAACTCCGCACCCTCTCTCATACACTGTACCCCATCCAACTCCCCACCCTCTCACACACACACTTTACCCCATCCAACTCCCCACCCTCTCACACACACTGTACCCTATTCAACTCCCCACCCTCTCACACAGAATGTACCCCATCAAATTCCCCACCCTCTCTCACACACTGTACCCCATCCAACTCCCCTCCCTCTCTCACACACTGTACCCCATCCAACTCCCCACCCTCTCTCACACACTGTACCCCATCCTACTCCCCATCCTCTCACACACACACTGTACCCCATCCACCTCACCACCCATTCTCACACACACTGTACCCCATCCAACTCCCCACCCACTCACACACACACTGTAACCCATCCAATTCCCCACTCTCTCACACACACACTGTACCCCATCCAAATCCCCACCCTCTCACACACTGTACCCCATCCAACTCAGCACCCTCTCACACACACTGTACCCCATTCAACTCCCCACCCTCGCACACACTGTACCCCATCCAACTCCCCACCCTATCTCACACACTGTCCCCCATCCAACTCCCCACCCTCTCTCACACACTTTACCTCATCCAACTCCCCACCCTCTCACACACACACACTAACCCATCCACCTCCCCACCCTCTCTTACACACACTGTACCCCATCCACCTCCCCACCCTCTGACACACACACTGTACCCCATCCAACTCCCCACCCTCTCACATACACTGTACCCCATCCAACTCCGAACCTTCTCTCACACACTGCACCCCATTCAACTCCCCACACTCTCACATACACTGTATCCCATCCAACTCCCCACTCTAACACACTGTACCCCATCCAACTACACACCCTCTCTCACACACCCTGTACCCCTTCCAACTCCGCACCCTCTCTCACACACACTGTACCCCATCCAACTCCCCACTCTATCTCACACACTGTACCCCATCCAACTCCCCACCCTCTCACACACACTGTACCCCATCCAACTCCCCAACCTCTCACACACCCTGTAGCCCATCCAACTCCCCAACATCTCACACACACTGTACCCCATCCAACTCCCCACCCTCTCACACAGACTGTACCCCATCCAACTCCCCACCCTCTCTCACACACTTTACCCCATCCAACTCCCCAACCTCTCACACACACTGTACCCCATCTAACTCCCCACCCTCTCACACGCACACTGTACCCCATCCAACTCCCCACCCTCTCACACACACTGTACCCCATCTAACTCCCCACCCTCTCACACGCACACTGTACCCCATCCAACTCCCCACCCTCTCACACACACTGTACCCCATCCAACTCCCCACCCTCTCACACACACACTGTACCCCATCCACCTCCCCACTCTCTCTCACACACACTGTACCCCATCCAACTCCCCACCCTCTCTCACACACTGTACCCCATCCAACTCCCCACCCTCTCTCACACACTCTACCCCATCCAACTCCCCACCCTCTCTCACACACTGTACCCCATCCAAGTCCCCACTCTCTCACACACACTGTACCCCATCCAACTCCCCAACCTCTCACACACACTGTACCCCATCTAACTCCCCACCCTCTCACACGCACACTGTACCCCATCCAACTCCCCACCCTCTCACACACACTGTACCCCATCTAACTCCCCACCCTCTCACACGCACACTGTACCCCATCCAACTCCCCACCCTCTCACACATACACTTTACCGCATCAAACTCCCCACCCTCTCACACACACTGTACCCCATCCAACTCCTCACCCTCTCACAAACACTGTACGCATCCAACTCCCCACCCACTCACACACACACTGTACCCCTTCCAACTCCCCACCCTCTCACACACACACTGTACCCTTTCCAACTCCCCACCCGCTCACGCACACTGTACCCCATCCAAGTCCCCACTCTCTCACACACACTGTACCCCATCCAACTCCCCACCCTCTCACACACACACTGTACCCCATCCAACTCCCCACCCACTCACACACACTGTACCCCATCCAACTCCCCACCCTCACACACACTTAACCGCATGCACCTCCCCACCCTCTCTCACACACACTGTATCCCATCCGACTCCCCACCCTCTCTGACACACTTTACGCCTTCCAACTCCCCACCCTCACACACACTGTACCCCATCCAACTCCCCACCCTCTCACACAGACTGTACCCCATCCAACTCCCCACCCTCTCTCACACACTTTACCCCATCCAACTCCCCTACCTCTCTCACACACTGTACCCATCCAACTCCCCACCCTCTCACACACACTGTACCCCATCTAACTCCCCACCCTCTCACATGCACACTGTACCGAATCCACCTCCCCATACTCTCTCACACACACTGTACCCCATCCAACTCCCCACCCTCTCTCACACACTGTACCCCATCCAATTCCCCACCCTCTCACACACACTGTACCCTATCCAACTCCCCACGCTATCTCACACACTGTACCCCATCCAACTCCCCACCCTCTCTCACATACTGTACCCCATCCAACTCCCCACCCTCTCTCACACACTGTACCCCATCCAACTCCCCACCTTCTCACACACACACTGTACCCCATCTACCTCACCACCCTCTCCCACACACACACTTTACCCCATCCATTCCCCACCCTCTCACACACACTGTACCCCATCCAACTTCCCACCCTCTCCCAAACACTGTACCCCATCCAACTCCCCACCCACTCACATGCACACTGTACCCCATCCAACTCCCCACCCTCTCACACACACTGTACCCCATCCAACTCCCCACCATCTCACACACACACTGTATCCCTTTCAACTCCCCACCCTCTCTCACACACTTTACGCCATCCAACTCCCCACCCTCTCACACACACTGTACCCCATCCAACTCCCCACCCTCTCACACAGACTGTACCCCATCCAACTCCCCACCCTCTCACACACACTGTACCCCATCTAACTCCCCACCCTCTCACACGCACACTGTACTCCATCAACCTCCCCACACTCTCTCACACACACTGTACCCCATCCAACTCCCCACCCTTTCTCACACACTGTACCCCATCCAACTCCCCACCATATCTCACACACTGTATCCCATCCAACTCCCCACCCTCTCTCACAGACTGTACCCCATCCAACTCCCCACCCTCTCACACACTCACTTTACCCCATCCAACTCCCCACCCTCTCTCACACACTGTACACTTTCCAATTCCCCACCCTCTCACTCGCACACTTTTCCCCATCCACCTCACCACCCTCTCACACACACACTGTACCCCATCCAACTCCCCACCCTCTCACACACGCTCTACCCCATCCAACTCCCCACACTCTCACACACACTGTACCCCATCTAACTCCCCACCCTCACACACACTGTACCCCATGCAACTCCCCACCCTCTCACACACACTGTACCCCATCCAACTCCCCACCCTCTCACACACACATTGTACCCCATTCACCTCCCCACCCTCTCTCACACACACTGTACCCCGTCCAACTCCCCACCCTCTCTCACACACTTTTCGCCATCCAACTCCCCACCCTCACACACACTGTACCCCATCCAACTCCCCACCCTCTCACACAGACTGTACCCCTTCCAACTCCGCACCCACTCTCACACACTTTTACCCCATCCAACTCCCCAACCTCTCACACACACTGTACCCCATCCATCTCCCAACCCTCTCTCACACACTATACCCCATCCAACTCCCTACCCTCTCTCACACACTATACCCCATCCAACTCTCCACCCTCTCACACACACTGTACCCCATCCACCTCCCCACCCTTTCTCACACACACTGTACCCCATCCAACTCCCATCCCTCTCTCACGCACTGTCCCCCATCCAACTCCCCACCTCTCACTCACACTGTCCCCCATCCAACTCCCCACCCTCTCACACACACTGTACCCCATCTTTCTCCCGAACCTCTCTCACACACTGTACCCAATCCACCTCCCCACCCTCGTTCACCCATGTACCCCATCCAACTCCCCACCCTCACACACTGTACCCCATCCAACTCCCCAACCTCAGACACACTGTACTCCATCCAACTCCCCACCCTCTCACACACACACTGTACTCCATCCAAATCCCCACCATCTCTCACACAGACTGTACCCCATCCAACTCCCCACCCTCTCACACACACACTTAACCCCATCCAACTCCCCACCCTCACACACACTTTACCCCATCTAACTCCCCACCCTCTCAGAAAGAAACTTTCCTTCTCTGTCCCTCTAAGTTCATGTTGACCATCTCGCTCCTCCTTCCCCAATCTTCGAGTCCCACCTTTTCCCTGTTCCTTTTTATCCCAATTACCTGCCCTGCCTTTGCCTGCGCCCTTACCCCTTCTTTGTCATTTACCCCTCCGAGCCATTGCTGCCCACAGATCAGCAGAATTCCACCTGGAAATTTTTATGAGTGGACAGTTGGCAACTATCCATTGTTGAAGACATGAATCCAAGCCCATCCTATCAGCTGGTTCTGTGATGCTGATTCCTACTTGGTCCCCCATTTCTAACTGTTTGAATATCCTTTTCTCTAAATTTAGATAATTAAGATTGATGGACAGGATGCCAAAAGGGTCTTCAAGAAACAGTAAATTGAGCTGACATGGGACATCCTCCAAGATCCAAGAAGATTTAGTTTCACATCCTAATTGGTTCCTATCAATTCAAAATGTAATACAGAAGCAATACTTCATATTTGAGCTGATTAAAAACAATGTCTCTTGATACAGATGGTGTTATCTCATACCTCATTATACAAGTTTTCAGTTTGTCAGAATCGACCATGAATTCATACCATGAGACTAAATGGGGAGACTGGGCATTCCATTCAACCAATTAAAAGTTACAAAAGGACAAACGAGGTAGCTTCAATGTTCTTCAAGAAAGTGTCTCAGAGACTTGGCTCCTGGTGGTTATTTTATCTGTGAGTTCACTGTCTTCTCTGGAGACTCGGGGCTGAATTTTTGTTCCGAGGTCCTGGCGTTGGGCGTATTGCGGGGCCCAACCCCATATTGTGTTGGCACCTGATGCTTGATGCTGGTTAATTATTAGCCAGGGTATGCACTCGCCCTCCAATACAGGACAACAGGCAGGCCCCCCAAGGCCAGAGGGCCACCAGAAACTCCCTGGCAAAGACAGATCAGCAGCCACAGTGATAGGGGTGAGTGAGATCTGCCTATATAGGGAGCTGAAAGGGAGAAGGAATCCTCAAGATGGAGACATTCTCTATTGGTTTTTTTTAAAACCATACCAGTCCCATGTTAAGGTGGCATTAACAATTCCAGTTTTATGTATTCCCAGAAGTATCTTCACATGACCTCTCTCATCCAATCGCCCTCACTCTCTCGTCATTGGGTGCCCAATATATCCATCATCAGAGCACTCAATTTCCCACAGCCAATCAGAAAGCAAGAAGATCAGATTGGATAATTCTGACTCTCAGTCAAACAGCCTTTTCTCCACCTCCACTGTTCTTATAATACATGAATGAAAGTGCTTGAAGGAAATGGAAAAGGAACATTGCCCTGGTGTTTTTACTGCTGGAATTACTCTCAACAGAAGAAGCTTTGACTCACAAACTCCTTGGCTCCAAGTAACCCTGGAAGATTTTTTGTACCTACCTCTGTGAAGACAGACCCAAAGTATTTGTTTAGTTTCTCTGCCATTTCCCTATTCTCCATTATAAATTTTCCTGTCTCCGCCTGTAATGGACCCACATTTGTCCTTGTTGATCTTTTCACATACCTGAAGAAGCTCTTATAGTCCACCTTTATGTTTCTCACTTTCTTGCATTCATACTCTTTTTTCCATTTAAGACTGGGACGAGGAGCAATTTCTTCACTCAGAGGGTGGTGAACCTTTAGCATTCTCTGGTCTGTAGGGCTGTGGAGGCTCAGTCACTGAGCATTTTCAAGACAGAAATCGATAGATTTCTGGAGACTAATGACAACAAGGGATATGGAGATATTGGGGAAGGATCCTGTAGAGGTAGGTGAGCAGCTATGATCTGTTTGAATGGTGGAACAGTTTCGATGGGCTGAATGGCCTATTCCTCTTCCTATATTCTTACAATTCCTATGATCCCTAATCCTAGAGGCTTGACAACCAGAGTTAAGGACCCTATCCGGGCTTCCGCAGTGCCTGGAACAATTGTGCAGCCCAAGCTCCAATGAGTTTAAACAAATTTCCAGGATATAGGTTGTGGACCTTCATTGTGATATCGATGGGAGCCAGGTCTTTGAGAAGTAGGACGAGGGTTGCCCTCCTGCTAAATTTGTCATTGCTGTACCCATTTTAACACCATAATACACAGGCAACAGCACTCAACTTGTTCTCGATTGTGCTCCTCCACCCAATGTTATTCCTGATAATCCTTTGGAACATCACCAATGGACAGTCGCTAGAATTACATAATGTTTGGTGCCATTACACCCACAGAGTATTCCTGGGTCTCCATTAGTTCCAACTTCAGAAATCTCTGACAGAGCAGTGGAGGATGTTGAAGAATGAATCAATCAACAATTCCCCATATAACGGTCCATTATAATTCCCAAGTAGCCAGTAGCAGACCATGACCCTGGGCAGATGCATGGTCCAGCCCTGTACAATCTTCTGTTGTCCTGCACAACCCTGTGTAGCCCTATGCAACTTTGTGCAACCCTTTGCAGTCCTGACATTGATCAATAGGTCAGCACATTATCGAAGTGTCAGTTTATCAAAAATTGTTAATCAAGGAGCCATAAAAACATTAAGGCCTCAATTTGAATTCTTCCTGATTGTGGAAACCAGGCAGGGGGAGGGAAAGGCAGATAAAATCCTACCCTGATCTGGCCTGTTGTGATATGATGACATACACATTTAAGGGCGTATCTTAAACTGCTGTCAATCATTACCACCCCAACAGGATATGGTGGACTAGTCCCATGACTTGTAGTTTGTCTATGAGTAACAGGACTAGGAGTAAGATGTGTAAATAATAGTCTCTCAGTTAACTTTATTTGAATATAGTCTTATCTTCAAATAAATAACCCACACCACTCAAGAAGCTCAACACCATCCATAAAAACATAGGAGTGGGAACAAGTCTTTCAGCCCATTCATTCAGCTCTGTCATTCAATATGATCCACTTCAATGCCTTTTCCCCCCACACTAACCCCATATCCCCTTTTGTCACTGATATGCAGAAATCTGTCAATCTCTGCTTTATACATACTCAATAATTGAGCTTCTACAGCCCTATGGGGGAGAAAATTCCAAAGATTCAAAACCATCCAGGTAAAAAAATTTCCCTTGTCTTGGTCCTAAGTGGCTTCTCCCTTATTTTGAAATTGTGTCCCCTGGTTCTAGACTCCCTAACCAGGGGCAACATCTTACCTGCATCTACCCTGTCTATTCCTTTAAGTATTTTGTAGGTTTCAATGAGATCACCTCTCATTCTTCGAAACTCTAGAGAATACAGGCCTAGTTTCCCCAATCTCTCTTCATAGGACAGTCCCACCATCCCCGGAACAAGTCTGGTGAACCTTCGTTCCACTCCCCCTATGGCATTAATATCCTTTCTGAGGTCAGGGGACCAAAACTGAACACATTACTCTAGGTGCGGCCGAACAAGGTTCTATACAATTGAAGCAAGACTTCACTACTCCTGTACTCAAATCCTCTAGTGATAATGGCTAACATTCCATTACCCTTCCTAACTGCCTGTAGCACCTGCATGTTAGCTTTCAGTGATTTATGGACAAGGATACCCAGGTCCCTTTGTACAGCTACACTTTCTAATCTCTTATTATTAGAAAATGCTCTGCTCATCTGTTCCTCCTAACAAAGTGGATAACTTCACATTTTTTCACATTATATTCCATCTACCATATTTTTGCCCACTCACTAATTCTGTCCAAATCCTCTTGATGCCGTTTTGCATCTTTCTCACTACACAGATTCCCATCGAGCTTTGTGTCACCTGCTGACTTGGAAATATTGCATTTGGTGCCCAGATCCAAATCATTGATGCATATTGTAAACAGCTGGGGCCCGCAGACTGATCCTTCCAGTACCCAACTAGTCACAGCCTGCCAGTGCGAGAATGACCCATTTATTCCTACTCTGTTTTCTGCCTGTTAGTCTCATATTCCACATCCCGGAGTGTTGAAAGAGATAGCTATGAAAATAGTGGATGCATTGCCTTAATCCAAGCCAGTATATTATCTCCTATCCCATGTGCTTTAATTTTGCTAACCAATCTCCTGTGGGGGACTTTATCAAAAGCCTTCTGAAAATCCAAGTACACTGCGTCCACCAACTCCCCTTTATCAATTCTGTTAGTAACATCCTCAAAAGACTCCAACAGATTTGCCAAACATAATTCCATGCTGAATATGCCAAATCAGATCATTATTATCCAAATGTCCATTTATCAAATCCTAGCATTCTAGGATTCTAGCATTTTCCCTACTATTGATGTCAGGCTAACAGGTCTGTAGTTCCCTGTTTTCTCGCTCCCTCCCTTCTTAAATAGTGGGGTGACATTTGCTACCTTCCAATCTACAGGAACCATTCCAGGATCCATAGAATTTTGGAAGACGACCACCAATGCATTCACTATCTTCATAGCTACCTCTTTCAACAGTCCAGGATGTGGAATATCAGGTCCTGGGGTACTTACACACTTTCAGTCCCATTAATTTCTCAAGTACAATCTTCCTACTAATACAAATTTCATTCAATTCCTCATTCTCCCCAGTCCCTTGTATCTCGAATTCTGGGAGATTTCTTGTATCTTCCTCAGTGAAGACAAACACAAAGTAATCTTTTAGCTCCTCTGCCATTTCTCAATTCCCCATTATGAATTCTCCTGACTCTACCTGTCATGGACCCACATTTGGCTTAATCAAACATTTCCTATTTCAGGGATGTATATCACGTCAACTCATCAACAGGCCTAAGGCCTTCACTTTCGGCCAATAAAAGTGCCCAGTCTACCTCAAATTACCCTGGGAGGACAAGGTATCTTAAAACTTTGAGCAACAGGTGAAGTTAACTGTTTCATGCAGTAGCAGTAGCAACACGAGTGGTATTCACCACTAACAGGATGCTGCCGTTAAGTCAGATAGACATTCTGCCCATCAAACAAATGAGTAATGTGGTGTATGAATTTCAGCACCAGTGTGATGCTAGATATGTAGGCTGTACATTCCAAAGACTGGCGGATTGTATCAAACATCATGTCCCAGCTGCTGTCTGCAATGGGCAGGGTACAGACTGGACCAAACCAGCCCATGCTTGTAATACTCAAAGCACAGTGTCCAACATTAGATGTGATTCTATGATTGGACAACATTTGCTAAATAATCTTCAATGTGCTAAGAATCACACTGACAACCAATTTAAGATAGTCAGTTGGGCTCACAATGTGGTGCATTTGCATGTACTAAATGTTACATATATTAACACACAGGGCCTAGTACTTTGCAGACAGAAAGAACATTTACATGCATCGTGCCAGTTTCAGCTAAGCAAAATATAGCTAAACAAAAATAAATGGCAGCCATTCGCTGACACGTTCCTCAGGACTTGACCAATCAGGGTCAAGCTGCCTGGTTTAAATTTCAAACAATGCTTGACAGTTAACTGTCAGTCACCATCACTGGTACATTCTCCATGACAACACCTCTACCAATCAGACCTTTTGCCCGTCAATCAGCAATCTCGTCACATACAGTATAACTTGTTGTTTTTCCCTTATATCCATAGTTTTGTGCAGTGTCCTGAAGAGTGCAAGATGAAAAGATTAGACATGTCTCCTTTTTTGGCACTACTCAAGTTCTGTGCTGCCAAATGACTATTTAACCCTTGTGGATGGTTGGTATATTTACATCGAAGAAGAAGAATGTGACATGGTGGCAGTGTGACAGCACAGATTTTGATGGTTTGACTGTCAGATATACAAACCTCAACACCTTCACATGCAACAGACAAAAAGGGCTGCTGTGAAAGTGAAACCACTGTCAAGCCTCACCATGTGTAAATGATTCTGTAGCTTTGTAGGAATCCCACACAAAGTGTCCATTTGCTCTGGGATCGCACCTCCCTCCTACTATCAGGCATTAGGTCCTGGTAAGATTGTTCAAATGTGGGAGAGCTTAATTAGTAAAAATTTGACTGCTATAATGTTTAAGCAGGAAAATAAATTAAACAGCAGACTGCAAGTGATCTACTTTAAGTAGAACTCCACAGACAGGAGAATTCATTACTGATAAAGCTAAATACTGCAGACTGGGCTGGGAAGAAGTATCTATCCACTAGCAGCTTCTAGCAACCAGAAAAGTTTGTGAAAAAGCTTTTTTTATTGTTTGCTTTCACTTTGGAAGTCCGGCAGCCATTTTTCTACCAAAATTACTTTTTTTGTGGGCAGGGCTTAGAGGTAAACTGGAAAAAAAAGCTCAACAGAGCCTCCATTGCAGTCAAGCAATAACCTACAACCAGCTCAGGCAGTGACCACTAAAAGTACTGCAACTCAGAGCTAAATTAACTCTAAAAGAGCTGAAAGAAACTTGCATAGCTGTCAAAAGCTCCAGATAGCATTAAAAATCCTGTAAAAGCTACAAGATGACCACAAAATTTCCAACACTCAATCGGAAGGCAACAGATCTCCATTGTCACTGACATCTTTTGATGATCTGCTTCTATCACTGCTTGTTTGTCTACACAAGCACCTCTCTCTCTCTCTATCTCTCCGCCCCCCCACACACACACGTTAAACCAGCTTATATTTCAACTCTTTCTTGGACTCGAAATCAAGTTCTGTCGAAGGGTCATGAGGACTCGAAACGTCAACTCTTTTCTTCTCCGCCGATGTTGCCAGATCTGCTGAGTTTTTCCAGGTAATTCTGTTTTTGTAACAGATCTCCTATCTGAGTTTACTCTGTTCCGACAATGCATCAAGTTGTGTTTTCTGGACTTCGGTATTTCCAAGTAAACAAGCCATTAAAATTAAAATTGAAATGGTCAATAAAGGCCTCCACAGGCTGAACACGTCAGGTCTGTCCATCAATCATCTAAAGAAGCCAGATAAAATATGGTCATCACTCATAGATCAACTGTGTGTAAAAGCTCAACTTCAGAACACACTCAGGAATTCATATCCCTTAGGCAACAGTCAACAGAGACCATTGATCAGTTCATAAGCAGATGCAGAGACAAGGGTTATGATTGTGACAGCAGCTGAACTGACAGGTTAATAAAGCTCATGAAAGCACAGGCACAAGTGCAAAGCCATATTAATGTGTAGACAGGGACTTCAGGCTGTGCATAATTCACCCAACATTGGCTCGACAAAGAAAAGCCCTGTAAGCAATGTGGGTGATGCAGCACCTACATGTACCCAGAAAATGCCCAGCTTTTAACACTGTATGCAAGGCTTGTAGCACCAGAGGACACAGGCAGAGCCAGTGCAGAAAGCAAAGGCCAAACAAATGTTTCGACATCACAAGCAGCCACAAGCAGGGGCCAGACAGGTACAGCATTCCAAACATCCAAGAGCGGGTACCAAACAGTGTAAAGACAAGATTCACAAAATGTCTAGTCAAGCTACACAAACAGATGAGGATGACCAGACCATCGTTATACAAAGTGAGCCAACATTCAGCACAGTGAACATCACAGAGCATACTGGCACAGTGGCACCAACATAAGCCTTTGGCACCATCCAGATTGGCCCATGGGTGAAGGCTCAGCATAATCTATATGCAAAACTGGGTACTGATGTGGGTGCAAAGATATTTTCACTTTGTATACTGAAATGTATGTACCCACAGAGGTGACAAACGATGATTCAACCAATAACTGCCAAGCTCACTGCGTACAATGACTCAGAGATTCCATCCCAGGGATCCATTAGACTCAAGTGTCACTACAAAGACTCAATCTGATTGCCCCAGATATTTTATATTGTGAACACCTCAGGCCCAGTGATCACAGGCCTGTCCATGGTCACCATCCATGGTATCATCGAGACAATGGCAAAGAGCAGATTCCACAGGGAGTGCCATTGGAAACTCTGTACTTGCACTGAGAGAAGATCACCTTTCTCTGCAGTACAGATCTTCAGCCAACAGGCCAGACAACACTGTTTGAATTGAATATATACACCCTTTCCGCACTTGCAAACTTCATACTATGGAACCAACATGGAACTGCTATCCAGCAGACATGTGTGAACAAACCTCCCAGTCATCATTCGCTGATACCCCCAGGAGTATGTGATCCGTTAGTTGAAAAACAGGGGAAGATGAAAGGTGCTCTTGACCAGCATGTGGCTAACAAATTAACCTGAACATTGGACAGAAAGTCCGAGTCCAACACCCAACTGATAGCACCTGGAATCCAGCAGAAATCATCAGCTTACACCTGGAACCAAGATTGTATTAAGTACGGACACCAAATGGTATGACGGGCAACAAAACAGATACCAAACCAGAAACACCAAGTAACCCTATTGCACACAGAACATTGTCTAAGCCACACAGACAAAGCTCCCTAACCAGCATTCTGAAACCATTCAGCAGCCTTCAGCAAAGATCACTATAACTAAAACTGGACAGATAAGCAAACTGCAGTTTCAATTCGGAGACTTGTACATCTATTGCCCTGTGTTAAAGTACACTCAGACACCATAGTATCTTCTTCTGCTTTCATATAAATTGTTTGATTTGTTAAAGGTAAAGCTTTAATTTAGGGAAAAAGGGGATGTTGTGATATTGTTAGGAAATAGAGATAGTTTAAATAAGTTATATTGGTATTTGTGAGTGTTCGGAATGGCTTTCAGCTTTAATGTTTAAGTTTGATTTCTATTTCTGTATCTGTGTGTTAAGAAAAAGTCAAGTTGGGTTTTAGTTTCACT
Organism: Isurus oxyrinchus; assembly: GCA_026770705.1. Classification (NCBI taxonomy): domain Eukaryota; kingdom Metazoa; phylum Chordata; class Chondrichthyes; order Lamniformes; family Lamnidae; genus Isurus; species Isurus oxyrinchus. The sequence goes on along the minus strand of JANJGN010000027.1, from coordinate 2,511,437 downwards.
TTAAAGGTGCATTTCTAATGAGAGTTTACGACTGTAAGAGAAGCAAATACAAGAGTAGAAAAACTGGGCTGTTGCCTAGCAACAGGGATCCAGAGAGGTAGGGTCCTCCCACAGACCCTCCCATAGAAACTAGGAACAGCAGTTTTTGAGTTCAGTTTTGAAGGCAGTGGCCAAGCAGATGCAGCCTAGAAGGGGCAGATAGTCAGTTCCAAACTAAAGTTGATTGATAGTAGCTGCCAGGGAGAGACTGGAGCAAAGGGGACAAATAGCAAATCCCAAGCTAAAGAAGAAAGTCCCCAAGAATCCAGGGGAGTGGAACAGGAAAAAGTCCCAAGCAGACCTTCTAGTCAAAGGAAGGACAGGAACCTGGAAAAGGTCCTGTTAAGTAAAGTTAAGAGTGAGGGGCGGAGAAAAGCTCCAAGCTTCAAGCTTAAAGCTCCAAGCTGCAGGAAGCAGAGTCAAAGTGATATAAAGGCTTGTGAGAAGTCAGAAGATCCAAAGAGGCAACTGAAAGTCCTCTTTGCTATGGGCATGTGAAGCAGTGGTGTGCTGGTGATAGCTGATTCGGTGAAAAAGAGTGTGTGGAAGAAAGCTTGAATGTATGTGGTGACTCAGTGGAGAAGAACAGCAGAAGAGTTCAAAACCCCGGAGGTGAATCCTTGTGGAAGGGCCTGAGAGGAAGCACCAGTTTGGGAAAAGATTCCAAGGCGAGTTCTCGGAGAGTGGAGATTAGAAACCCTTGTGTGAAGGACGGAATTCAGTGAGACCGGTTGGCTGACAGTGTGAAAAGCATCTTGGGGGAGCTGAGGAGAGACCCATAGCATCTGGTGGGGGTGACATCTGTCACTAGGTTTCAGAATGCAGTGTGCCTGGCACAGGTTGTCAATTGGTTTACACGGACTATACTTACTCTGAAGATTAGAGTATAAGATAGCTTTTGTACTTGTGTTATCCTTACAAATCTGTATATATTTATAAAGGTATAGCTTTGGTTGAAGGAGTATTGTAATATAGTTCATCTTTTCTTGTTTAATAAATGTCTTATTCTTTTGATATAAGTTCTTTAGCTGACTCAGTGACTCTGTTCAGTAGCCCCTCTCCATGTATCTAAACAAATAAATAAAAGTTGGGATCTGTCAAGCCGGGATCTGCCCTGGGGGTCAGGCTTATCCAGTTGTAACATAAGCTGGGATCATAACAATATGATGGCATATACCTTTAAGGGGTGTATCTTAAACTATTGTCAATCACTAACATCTTGATAGGATATGATGCATTAATCCTATGATTTTTATTTAGTCAATGAACAGCATGATTAGGAGAATGATGTATGTATAATAGCCTCCCAGTTAACTCAGTATTATCTTCAAATAAAGAACTCACATTGTTTCACAACAAAAACAGAATTACCTGGAAAAACTCAGCAGGTCTGGCAGCATCGGCGGAGAAGAAAAGAGTTGACGTTTCGAGTCCTCATGACCCTTCAACAGAATTTGTTTCACAAATTCTTGTGTAATATTGGTATGTTTACATTGAACAGAAGAACAGAACATGGCCAACTGCATTATTAAACAGGGAGGAACTGAGAAATTGGGATACAGCACTCCTCCTGCCTCTTGGGAGACAGCAGTGGTGAGCCTGTTTCAGCACTGCCTATGTTTACCTTGAAGTGTAGGGAATCTGCTGGGAGGCCGCAGTGTGCCTGGGAAATAATTCCTGATCTCGGGAAACACGGGGAGGTTGTCCTGCCCGATTGCCCCATCTGCTCCTTACAGAAAATACCAGCTCTCTCCAGCTAAGGGAAGGCAGGGTGAGGAGGGGAACTGATCTCCAGTGACTGACGTGGGGGGGGGGGGGGGGAGGGGGGTTGGTGGAGGACAGAGGGATGTCAGCACCTCCAGCCCCTGGGCGAACATACCCAGCCACTGTCACAGAGAGATTTTAAGTCATTTTGTGCTGTTTAACCTGTTTAGTTCCAAGATTTGGGCAGCTTTCAGGCCTCTGTCTGAGGACTGAACCTTATCTCCTAATGGTGGATTGTGGGAGACAAAATGAGTTTTGCTTCATATTTTTCTAACTTGCAAAACGTCATGAAATTTAACCAGAGGTTACTTCAATTGCTGCTGAGTTTTAACTGGGAAAAACCGGGCGGATTTGTGTTGAGCGGTGGGGTTCAAGTCAAATAGGTGCAGAATAGGTGGTGGTGCTGGGGACACTTGGGCAAGAGTCCAGGGTTTGGTCCCTATTCTTTCTGCCAGGGATTTTCCATCTGGCTGCGTTTTATGCGCCAGGTGCTTTGTTTTGGTGATGACATTCTGGCACCTGATCTCCAGGGATTGTCATCCTGCTTTGGGGCTGTTAAATCTTGAATGGCCTCCTTCACTCCATTGCAGGAACATGTGAACAACCCTGACATCCAGGATTAATACCGGGAGAAGGATAGGAAATATTTTGCATGTCACTCCACGACTGCCGCTTGCTTTGATCGTCCCCACTCATTTCAACATTGAGCAACATTTTCAATGGGAAGTTCCAGATGCGATGCCAATCACCAGGCATCTGGTGGAATTGTTCCTGGGAGTGTCAGCTTTGATTCAGCGGGTAGCACCTCAGCTCCGAGCCAAAAGGTTGTGAGTCCAGAGGCTTGAGCACAAAACTTCAGACTGACACTCCAGTGCAGTACTGAGGGAGTGCTGCACTGTTGGAGGTGCTGTCTTTCAAACAAGACATCAATATGCCCTCTCAGGCAGATGTAGAAGAATCCATGGCAAGAACTTGAAGAAGACTAGGGGAATTATCTCCGGTGTCCTGCCCAAAATTTGTCCCTTAATCAACATCACAGCAACAGATTACCTGGTTGTTGCTTTTTGGGGGAGTTTGCTGTGAGCAAATTGGCTGCTGTGTTTTTCCCATAATAGCAGTGACCACATTCCTAAAGTACTTAATTGGCTGTAAAACACTTTGGGAAGTGCTGAGGTGGTGAAAGGTGCCATAAAACTATCTCTTTTTTCCATTTCTCAGCTCAGCCCAACACAGAGCTAGATGATGTCATTTGAAAATTACAAAACCAATATAATTTGTTAGGGAACCCTGATTAAGGGAATCAAGCTGGTAAGTGAAGTTTCAATACAGATCAGCCATCATCAAACTGAATGTTGGAATAAGCTCAATGAGCTGAATAACCTTCTCCCGTTCCTATGTTCCCAGAATTACCTCAGATCTTTCTGTATGTAGCTCCTCTCATGAACCTCTCCCCCACCCCCCAGCCTTTTGTATCATCTCCTCAATAAGGCTCCTAAATGCTTCAAAAATATTTCAAGGACTAGCTGGAAAATCTGAACAGGAAGAGGCCATTCAGCCGCTCTATCCTGTTCTATCATTCAATTAGATCCTGGCCTTTGCTCCCTACCCTTCAACACCCTTAGCCAACAAAAATCTGAGGATCTCAGTTTTGAAGGCTCCAATTGTCCCTCAGCATCCACAGCCATTCTGGAGGTTTGCAGGGGACAGAGGTCCAGATTTCCCCCATCCATGGAGTGAAAAAGTGCCTCCTGATTTCACTCCTGAATGATCTGGCTCTATCTTTAATATTCTGCCCTCTTGTTCCAGACTCTCGCACAAGAAGAAATAGTTTCTCGGTACATCTACCTTATAGAAACAAACATACAAACATACAAACATACAAACTAGGAGCAGGAGTAGGCCATTCGGCCCTTTGAGCCTGCTCCGCCATTCATTATGATCATGGCTAATCATCCAACTCAACAACCTGCTCCCGCTTTCTCCCCTTACCCTTTGATCTCTTTCACCCCAAGAGCTATATCTAACTCCTTTTTGAAAACATACAATGTTTTGGCCTCAACTACTTTCTGTGGTAGCGAATTCCACAGGCTCACCACTCTCTGGATGAAGAACTTTCTCCTCATCTCAGTCCTAAATGGTCGACCCCGTATCCTCAGACTGTGACCCCTGGTTCTGGACTCCCCCACCATCGGGAACAAGTTTCCTGCATCTATCATGTCTAGTCCTGTTAGAATTTTATAGGTTTCTATGAGATCCCCCCTCATTCTTCTGAACTCCAGCGAATATAATCCTAATCGACTCAATCTCTCCTCATATGTCAGTCCCGCCATCCCAGGAATCAGTCTGGTAAACCTTCGCTGCACTCCCTCTATAGCAAGTACATCCTTCCTCAGATAAGGAGACCAAAACTGCACACAATATTCCAGGTGTGGTCTCACCAAGGCCCTGTACAATTGCAGCAAGTCATCCCTGCTCCTGTACTCAAATCCGCTTGCTATGAAGGTTAACATACCATTTGCCTTCTTTACCACCTGCTGCACCTACATACTTACCTTCAGTTCTCACAATCGTAATAAACACCTTGATCAGATCTAATGACATTTTTTCGAGATTTTGTGCCAGTATTAAAACATTTTAATACAAAACCCGCTTTAAGTGCTTTAAGTGGAACCCCTGTGAGTTAGTGAACTTTTAAAGGGTGTTAGGATTGTTTTTGTTCTGGTGATGGATCTATTAGAGAATTTTTTTTAAAATTAAGACAAATTTAAGGAATAATTTTTGGGAGATGTTCTTCATTTACACATTGAGGTTAGTTTTGAATGTCACAGATTGAGACTGTGTGAGAAGCAGGAAAGTCACTGAGACTTCCCATTCAGATTGATGATATGTTTCCATTGACTTCTGATGATGTCATTGGGAACCCACGTGCATACACCTGGCTCTGTGTGGCTGTCCTTGCTGCCTCCTTGGTTGAAATTGGGACTGGTCAGCTCGTGACAGCTCCAGGACAGGTAAGTCACCTGGCCAAATTTTAACTGCCCTCCAACCCAGGTTCCACCGAATAGCTAGGGTTAAAATCACCCCCACAGTTTCTGTCTCAAATACGAACTCTGGAACTGAATTGGAGAGCCTGAGAGCTTTCTGTATACAGTTCCACTCACGGACGCCCCCTCACCTCCCACCCCCAACCCCTGCCACCCCACCCCTAGCCCCTCACCCTGTTCATCTTTAATCTTGTCTAAATGTCCCTCATTCTTGACCCCTAAATTACTAGAAACAGTCTGTTCCTATCTACCTTGTCCCATTATTTTAAACGTTACAATTCTTTCGCCACCACCCCCCCCCCCCCCCACCGCCCCCGCCCCCCGCCCCCCCCACCCCATCCCTGCCCCCAATCCTAATTGTTTCAGCAAGAAAAAACATCATTTAAATAATTTTTTGGTGTTTCACCATACCAGGCAACTTCCTAGTCGATCTGCACTGTTTCCTCTCCAAAGCCTTAATACTCTCCCTTACAGTGTGGAGCCCAATATATTGCACCGAGTGCACTAACTAATGTTCTATTAGGGTTTTATATCAGGTTGTCATAATCTCTTGGCTTTTATCTTCTACACCTTTAGGGATAAAAAAGAATACCACTCTATTTTATTACGTCCTATGAATATTCCACTAAATTCCTCTACTTCCTCTTATCCCTGAGTCTGCTTCCATTCAGAGTATGTGGTTTCGGTACAGCCGGTCTATTTGTGAGATACCCAGTCACCAAGGGGGTCCGGGACCACCTTTCACCAGGGACTGGATCACCTTTCACCAGGGACCGGGACCACCTTTCACCAGGGGCCAGGATCAACATTCACCAGGGACTGGATCACCTTTCACCAGGGACTGGATCACCTTACACCAGGGACCAGGATCACCTTTCACCAGGGACCGGGATCACCTTTCATCAGGGACCAGGATCACCTTTCACCAGGGACCAGGATCACCTTTCACCAGGGACCAGGATCACCTTTCACCAGGGACCGGGATCACCTTTCACCAGGGACCAGGATCACCTTTCACCAGGGACCGGGATCACCTTTCACCAGGGACCGGGATCACCTTTCACCAGGGACCGGGATCACCTTTCACCAGGGACCGGGATCACCTTTCACCAGGGACCGGGATCACCTTTCACCAGGGACCAGGATCACCTTTCACCAGGGACTGGGATCACCTTTCACCAGGGACCAGGATCACCTTTCACCAGGGACTGGATCACCTTACACCAGGGACCAGGATCACCTTTCACCAGGGACCAGGATCACCTTTCACCAGGGACCGGGATCACCTTTCACCAGGGACCAGGATCACCTTTCACCAGGGACCGGGATCACCTTTCACCAGGGACCAGGATCACCTTTCACCAGGGACTGGATCACCTTACACCAGGGACCAGGATCACCTTTCACCAGGGACTGGATCACCTTACACCAGGGACCAGGATCACCTTTCACCAGGGACCAGGATCACCTTTCACCAGGGACTGGATCACCTTTCACCAGGGACCAGGATCAACTTTCACCAGGGACTGGATCACCGTTCACCAGGGACCAGGATCAACTTTCACCAGGGACCGGGATCACCTTTCACCAGGGACAGGATCACCTTTCACCAGGGACCGGGATCACCTTTCACCAGGGACCAGGATCACCTTTCACCAGGGACCAGGATCACCTTTCACCAGGGACCGGGATCACCTTTCACCAGAGACCAGGATCACCTTTCACCAGGGACCAGGACCACCTTTCACCAGGGACCAGGATCACCTTTCACCAGGGACCAGGATCAACTTTCACCAGAGACCAGGATCACCTTTCACCAGGGACTGGATCACCTTTCACCAGGGACCGGGATCACTTTTCACCAGGGACTGGATCACCGTTCACCAGGGACCAGGATCACCTTTCACCAGGGACCAGGACCACCTTTCACCAGGGACCAGGATCACCTTTCACCAGGGACTGGATCACCTTTCACCAGGGACCAGGACCACCTTTCACCAGGGACCAGGATCACCTTTCACCAGGAACCAGGATCACCTTTCACCAGGGACTGGATTACCTTTCACCAGGGACCAGGATCACCTTTCACCAGGGACTGGATCACCTTTCACCAGGGACCAGGATCACCTTTCACCAGGGACCAGGATCACCTTTCACCAGGGACCAGGACCACCTTTCACCAGGGACTGGATCACCTTTCACCAGGAACCAGGATCACCTTTCACCAGGGACTGGATTACCTTTCACCAGGGACCAGGATCACCTTTCACCAGGGACTGGATCACCTTTCACCAGGGACCAGGATCACCTTTCACCAGGGACCAGGATCACCTTTCACCAGGGACCAGGATCACCTTTCACCAGGGATTGGATCACCTTTCACCAGGGACCAGGACCACCTTTCACCAGGGACCAGGATCACCTTTCACCAGGGATTGGATCACCTTTCACCAGGGACCAGGACCACCTTTCACCAGGGACCAGGATCACCTTTCACCAGGGACCAGGATCACCTTTCACCAGGTACCAAGACCACCTTTCACCAGGGAATGGGACATCCTTTGATCAAACTTTGCTGCAGTGATAATCTAGCCCCTGCTTTCCTGTGATGTGAATGAACTTTGACAGCTTCTTCCTGCCCTCCTTCCTTTTCCATTATTTGGTCCCATTCTTAACTTTGCCTTTCTTTAGTATCACAATCAGGCTCTCACTCACCTAACCATATCCACATTTTATCTCTCGCTTGCTACTTCATCCTAAGCTCCACATAACGCTAAGCTTTTCCCTTCAACCCTGCAAAATTCAGCACTCACCCTGACTCCAGTATCCTGCTGCCATATCCTGTTTCTTTCATGTTGTGTTTGCTCAGGTTGTCTGCACGTTGCCAAATAATTCATCATTAGTAATATTGGTACAAGTTCCACTGTATACATATTTAAGTCACTGACCCTTAAATACTTCCATTTTAATTATACATACTTTCTGATTTAGGGCTTAGTGGGTCACACTCACTCTGTTGCCATGGCAAGAAGTAAACTTTATCATCACCTAATGTTTTTATCTCTTATCTACCACCAGTGTTGCCAACTCTCCAGGATTATCTTTGTGTGTCCAGGAATTAAAGATTAACCTCCTGGATACTGCAGCAAGCAACACCCAGGCTGTTAAACAACCTAATGTTAAACAAAAAGATTTCACTTTCTTGAAACTTATATTTATTTGTTATAAATGTATTAGGGATTGGGAAAAGAAGCTGCTTGATTAACCATCTGACTAGAATCCTCCAGTTGGACAATGAACAGTTTGTTTTCTGATTGGCCGTGGGTTCTAGGGAGCCGTGAGGATTGATGTGTCGGGCAGCCAATGATAGAAGCCATGAGGAAGGTTGGCTGGAGACGAGAGGGTCACAGAATCTTCAAATAATTACAACACGGGAGGCGACCATTCAACCCCGTGTCTTTGTCAGCTTTCTGGAACTTTGCTTGTCTAACTCCTCCCATTGTGCTCCAAATCGCTCCAGATAATTATGCAACTCTTTTCTGGATCTGCCTCAACCAGGGTCTCAGGTTTCTGGGTCTGAACTACTCACCGTGTAAAAGAACTTTTGATTCTTTTGCCATTCACCTTAAATCAATGCCCTCTCATTCGCAATCCTTCCACCAATGGGAATAGTTCTTCCCTATCTACTCTGTCCAGGCCCCTCATGATTTTGAACGCCTCCATCAAATCTCCTCTTAACCCTCTCTTCTCCAAAGGATACAGCCCCGGCCTTTCCAATCGATCCCCTCAACTCAATTCCTCATCCCTGAAGCCATTCTCCTTAATCTTTCCTGAACCTTCTCTAAAGCATTCACATCCTTCCTAAAATAAAGAACTGGACACAATGCTCCAGTTGGGGCCGAACCAGAGTTTTGCACAGATTTATCATAACTCCCTTCATTTTATGTTCTATGGGCAGAATCATCTCCGATTTGCACTATGTGCAGTAGTGGGCATGAAAAAAGACATTTTACCTGCCGGCCTCATAAATTATGCAGTCACGGGAAACACTCTGTCCCACTGTGGGGGTGGGGGGTGGGGTGGGGGGCCCTCTGATTGGCCCACCACGTTGTTACCTCACCGCTTCCTCACACCAGGTGCCATATTTAAACTGCAGCTGGGCGCACACTTCTCAATGTTTGCAGCCCAGGACTGCTCCAGTGAAGCTATGGCCTGAAAAGCCAGGAAGATTTCAACCTTCCAATTCAGTGACACATCCCTGGGACACCTTCTGGACGCTATGGAGGCCCGCTGAGAGGTCCTCCACCTCCGCTCTTTCCGCAGGAGGCCAATCAGTCTCATCACTCTGGCTTGGGAGGCAGTGGCAGTGGGGTCAGTGCCAACACTGCACACAAGAGGTCAGCCTTCCAGTGCAGAAAATGGGTGAATGATCTCAATGATCTTTTGATAGTAAAAGCAAGAAGGCAGATTATTATCTGAATGGCTATAAATTGAGAGAGGGGAATGTGCAATGAGACCTGGGTGTCCTCGTACACCAGTCACTGAAGGTAAACATGCAGGTGCAGCAGGCGGTAAAGAAGGCACATGGTATGTTGGCCTTCATAGCCAGAGGATTCAAGTACAGGAGCAGGGATGTCTTGCTGCAATTGTACAGGGCCTTGGTGAGACCACACCTGGAATATTGTGTGCAGTTTTGGTCTCCTTATCTGAGGAAGGATGTACTTCCTATAGAGGGAGTGCAGCGAAGGTTTACCTGACTGATTCCTGGGATGGCGGGACTGACATATGAGGAGAGATTGAGTCGATTAGGATTATATTCACTGGAGTTCAGAAGAATGAGGGGGGATCTCATAGAAATCTATAAAATTCTAACAAGACCAGACATGGTAGATGCAGAAAGGATGTTCCTGATGGTGGGGGAGTCCAGAACCAGGGGTCACAGTCTGAGGATACGGGGTAGACCATTTAGGACTGAGATGAAGAGAAATTTCTTCACCCAGAGAGTGGTGAGCCTGTGGAATTCATTACCACAGCAAGTATAAGACCATAAGGCATAGGAGCAGAAATTAGGCCATTCGGCCCATTGAGTCTGCTCCATCATTCAATCATGGCTGATAAGTTTCTCAACCCATTCTCCCGCCTTCTCCCCGTAATCTTTGATCCGCTTACCAATCAAGAACCTATCTAACTCGATCTTAAATACACTCAATGACCTGGCCTCCACAGCCTTCTGTGGCAATGAATTCCGTAGATTCACCACTCTCTGGCTAAAGAAGTTTCTCCTCATCTCTGTTCTAAAAGGTCTTCCCTTTACTCTGAGGCTGTGCCCTCGGGTCCTGATCTCACCCACTAATGGAAACATCTTCCCCACGTCCACTCTATCCAGGCCTTTCAGTATTCTGTAAGTTTCAATCAGATCCCCCCTCATCCTTCTAAACTCCATCGAGTATAGACCCAGAGTCCTCAAACATTCCTCATATGTTAAGCCTTTCATTCCTGGGATCGTTCTCGTGAACCTCCTCTGGACCCTCTCCAGGGCCAGCACATCCTTCCTGAGATACGGGACCCAAAATTGCTCACAATATTCTAAATGTGGTCTGACCAGAGCCTTATAAAGTCTCAGCAGCACATCCCTGCTTTTATATTCTAGTTCTCTCGAAATAAATGCCAACATTGCATTTGCCTTCCTAACTACTGACTCAACCTTCAAGTTAACCTTAAGAGAATCCTGAACTAGGACTCCCAAGTCCCTTTGCACTCCAGATTTCTGAATTCTCTCCCCATTTAGAAAATAGTCCATGCCTCTATTCTTCCTACCAAAGTGCATGACCTCACAATTCCCCACGTTGTATTCCATCTGCCACTTCTTTGCCAATTCTCCTAACCTGTCCAAATCCTTCTGCAGCCTCCCCGCCTCCTCAATACTACCTGTCCCTCCACCTATCTTTGTATCATCTGCAAACTTAGCCAGGATGCCCACAGTTCCTTCATCTAGATCATTAATGTATAAAGTGAAAAGTTGTGGTCCCAACACTGAACCCTGCGGAACTCCACTAGTCACCGGCCGCCATCCTGAGAAGGACCCCCTTATCCCCACTCTCTGCCTCCTGCCAGACAGCCAATCTACTATCCATGCTAGTACCTTGCCTCTAACACCATGGGCTCTTATCTTACTGAGCAGCCTCCTGTGCGGCACCTTGTCAAAGGCCTTCTGGAAGTCCAAGTTGATAACATCCATTGGCTCTCCTTTGTCTAACCTACTCGTTACCTCCTCAAAGAATTCTAACAGATTTGTCAGGCATGACCTCCCCTTGATGAAACCATGCTGACTGCCCAATTTTACCATGCACTTCCAAGTATTCTGAAATCTCATCCTTAATAATGGACTCTAAAATCTTACCAACGACCGAGGTCAGGCTAATCGGCCTGTAATTTCCCGTCTTTTGCCTCACTCCCTTCTTAAACAGGGGGGTTACATTAGCGATTTTCCAGTCCACTGGGACCCTTCTTGACTTGAGTGATTCCTGAAAGATCACCACTAACGCCTCCACTATCTTTTCAGCTATCTCCTTCAGAACTCTGGGATGTAATCCATCTGGTCCAGGTGATTCAGACCTTTCAGTTTTCCTAGCAGCTTCTGCTTGGTAATGGCCACCATACTCACCTCTGCCCCCCAACTCTCTTGAACTTTGGGGATGTCCCTCGTGTCTTCCACTGTGAAACTGATGCAAAGTACCTATTCAGTTCCTCCGCCATTTCTTTGTTCCCCACTACTACTTCTCCAGCATCATTTTCCAGTGGCCCAATGTCTACTTTTGCCTCTCTCTTACCTTTTGTATATCTAAAAAAACTCTTGCAATCTTCTTTTATATTACTGGCTAGTTTACCCTTTTTTAGTTGCCCTCTAGTAGTTGAGACCAAAACACTGTATGTTTTCAAGAAGGAGTTAGATATAGTTCTTGGGGCGAAGGGGATCAAAGGGTATGGGGAGAAAGCGGGAGCAGGCTATTGAGTTGGATGATCAGCCATGATCATAATGAATGGTGGAGCAGGTTCGAAGGGCCGAATGGCCTACTTCTGCTCCTAGTTTCTAACTCGTCATCATTTTCCATGAATCTTGCGGCTATGACTGTACCTGCCTCGCCTGGGCCAGTGATGGCCTAATCGCCGGCATCTCCGCTCTCAAGCATCTCATCACTGTCATTGCCTTCGACTTCCTTCTCATTGGAGAAGATGTGGGCAGCTCTGCCATCTCCTCTTCAGCCAGCTCCTCCCCCTGTTACAGTGCCAGGTTGTGTAGCGCGTAACGAGTTACAATGATGCGCGACACCCTCTGGGGACTGGATTGCAGGGCTCCACTGGACCTGTCGAGGCACAGGAACCTCATTTTCAAAATGCCAACCGCTTGTTCCACCAAAGTCCAGGTTGTGGCATCAGCTTCGTTATGCCATCGTTCTGGTGAAGTCTGAGGCCACCGCATGGACATCATCAGCCACATCCTCAGTGGTAACCCTTGTCCCTGAGGAGCCAGTCCTGTGTCTCTGTGGACCCTGGAAGATTAGCATGTAAAATGAAAGCGCATGGGATTGGGGTAGTGTACTGGGATGTATAGAAAACTGGTTTGCAGACAGGAAACCAGGAGTAGGGATAAACGGGTCTTTTTCAGAATGGCAGGCAGTGACTAGTGGGGTACCGCAGGGATCAGTGCTGGGACCCCATTTATTCACAATATGTATTAAAGATTTAGATGAGGGAGCTCAGATGATACAAAGCTGGGTGGGAGGGTGAGCTGTGAGGAGGATGCAGAGATGCTTCAGTGTGATTTGGACAAGCTGAGTAAGTGGGCAAATGCATGGCAGATGCAGTATAATGTGGATAAATGTGAGGTTATCCATTTTAGTAGCAAAAACAGGAAGGCAGATTATTATCTGAATGGCTATAAATTGAGAGAGGGGAATGTGCAACGAGACCTGGGTGTCCTCATACACCAGTCGCTGAAGGTAAACATGCAGGTGCAGCAGGCGGTAAAGAAGGCAAATGGTATGTTGACCTGCATAGCCAGAGGATTCGAGTACAGGAGCAGGGATGTCTTGCTGCAATTATACAGGGCCTTGGTGAGACCACACCTGGAATATTGTGTGCAGTCTTGGTCTCCTTATCTGAGGAAGGATGTACTTCCTATAGAGGGAGTGCAGCGAAGGTTTACCAGGCTGATTCCTGGGATGGCGGGACTGACATATGAGGAGAGATTGATTCACTTAGGATTATATTCGCTGGAGCTCAGAAGAATGAGGGGGAATCTCATAGAAATCTATAAAATTCTAACAGGACTAGACATGGTAGATGCAGAAAGGATGTCCACAGAATCAAACAGTACAGAAGAGGCCCTTCAGCCCATCGAATCTTCACCGACACGTGAGAAACACCTGACCTACCTACCTAAACCCATTTACCACCACTTGGCCCCATAGTCTTTAATGTTATGATGTGCCAAGTGCTCAACCAGGTACTTTTTACAAGATGTGAGGCAACCCGCCTCCACCACCCTCCCAGGCAGCGCATTCCAGACCCTCACCACCCTCTGGGTAAAAAAGTTTTTCCTCACATCCCCCCTAAACCTCCTGCCCCTCACCTTGAACTTATGTCCCCTCGTGACTGACCCTTCAACTAAGGGAAACAGCTGCTCCCTATCCACCCTGTCCATGCCCCTCATAATCTTGTACACCTCAATCAGGTCGCCCCTCAGTCTTCTCTGCTCCAACGAAAACAACCCAAGTCTATCCAACCTCTCTTCATAACTTAAATGTTTCATCCCAGGCAACATCCTGGTGAATCTCCTCTGCACCCTCTCCAGTGCAATCACATCCTTCCTATAATGTGGCGACCAGAACTGCACACAGTACTCCAGCTGTGGACTCACCAAGGTTCTATACAACTTCTACATGCTCTCCCAAATTTTGTAATCTATGCCTCGATTGATAAAGACAAGTGTCCCATATGCCTTTTTCACCACCCCACTAACATGCCCCTCCACCTTCAGAGATCTATGGACACAGTCCAAGGCCCCTTTGTTCCTCAGAACTTCCTAGTGTCATGCTGTTCATTGAATACTTCCTTGTCAAATTACTCCTTCCAAAGTGTATCACCTCACACTTTTCAGGGTTAAATTCCATCTGTCACTTATCTGCCCATTTGACCATCCCGTCTATATCTTCCTGTAGCCCAAGACACTCAACCTCACTGTTAACCACCCGGCCAATCTTTGTGTCATCCGCAAACTTACTAATCCTTCCCCCCACATAGTCATCTATGTCGTTTATATAAATGACAAATAATAGGGACCCAGCATAGATCCCTGTGGTACACCACTGGACACTGGCTTCTAGTCAGTAAAGCATCCTTCTGTCATCACCCTCTGTCTCCTACAACTAAGCCAATTTTGAATCCACCTTATCAAATTACCCTGTATCCCATGTGCAATTGCCTTCTTTATAAGTCTCCCATGTGGGACCTTGTCAAAGGCTTTGCTGAAATCTATATAAACTACATCAACTTCACTACCCTCATCTACACACCTGGTCACCTCCTCAAAAAATTAAATCAAACTTGTTAGGTATGACCTCCCTCTGACAAAGCCACGCTGACTATCCCTGATCAAACCTTGCCTCTCCAAGTGGAGATGGATACTCTCCTTCAGAATTTTCTCCAGTAGTTTCCCGACCACTGACGTGAGACTCACTGGCCTGTAGTTCCCTGGCTTATCTGTACAACCCTTCTTCAATAGCAGAACCACATTAGCTGTTCTCCAGTCCTCTAGCACCTTCCCCGTGGCCAGAGAGGAATTAAAAATTTGGGTCAGAGCCCCTGCGATCTCCTCCATTGCCTCCCTCAGCAGTTTGGGACACAAAATCATCCGGACCTGGAGATTTGTCCACTTTTAAGCCTGCCAATACCTTGTCACTCCCTATATCAATTTGCTTAAGAACCTCGCAGTCTCTCTCCCCGAGTTCGATACCTTCATCCTCATTCTCTTGGGTGAAGACGGATGTGAAGTATTCATTCAACACTCTAGTGATGTCCTCTGGCTCCACCCATAGATTGCTCCCTTGGTCCCTTATGGGCCCTACTCTTTCCCTGGTTATCCTCTTCCCATTGATATGCTTATAGAATATCTTGGGATTTTCCCTACTTTTACCAGCCAGAGCTTTCTCATATCCCCTCTTTGCTCTCCTATGGTGGGGGTGTCCAGAACCAGGGGTCACAGTCTGAGGATACGGGGTAGACCATTTAGGACTGAGATGAGGAGAAATTTCTTCACCCAGAGAGTGGTGAGCCTGTGGAATTCGCTACCACAGAAAGTAGTTGAGACCAAAACATTGTATGTTTTCAAGAAGGAGTTAGATATAGCTCTTGGGGTGAAAGGAATCAAAGGGTACGGGGAGAAAGCGGGAGCCGGCTATTGAGTTGGATGATCAGCCATGATCATAATGAATGGTGGAGCAGGCTCGAAGAGCCGAATGGCCTACTCCTGCTCCAGTTTCTATGTTTCTATGTCAGGGGTCTGAGATCTGCTAAGGATGTAGGAGTTGTGGATGGTCCCTGGGAACTGTGCACAGAGCTGAAGGATGTGTTTGTGGTGGCACACCAGCTGAACATTCAGTGACTGAATGCCCTTGCGTGTGATGTATTGACTGCTTGTTGCCATGGAGATCTAAGCACCAAGTGAGTGCAGTTGATGGTACCCTGCACCTGTGGAAACCCAGAGATCTGGGCAAATCCCAGTGCTCTTGCTTCCTGCCTTTCCTGATCCTGATCGAAATGCATAAAATTCTGTGCCTTCGCAAAGATGGCGTCCATGACCTCCTGGATACTCTTCTGTGTTGAGGCTTGCGAGACCCCGCAGAGGTCACCTGTGGAGCCCTGGAAGGAGCCACTGATGTAAGAATTGAGCGCCATGATCATTTTTCACAGCCACTGGCAGTGGATGCCCTCCATATCCCCATGGCACTAAATCCTGCAGCAGCTGGCAGATGTAACCAATCAGTTCCCTAGACATGCGCAGTCTTTGGCCACACTGGTTTTCGATCATCTGCCGGTATGACAAGCACCATCTATTGACCTTGGGCCTAGCTAAGCTCCTACGAGTAATGGATCTTCTGCTGCATACGCAGCAGGCCCTGCCACCCCTTCATCTTGAGGCAGGTGCTCCTCCCTTTGCAAAGCTAGACACCTCCATCTCTCTCATCTCCTTCTTCTTTTCTGCTCTCTGTAAGCCATGAGGCATTCCGTTAAATCACCAGGCTTCCTGATCCTGATGCTCTCCTCCTATTACTGTCCAGCCTCCCAGTTACTCTTGAACCAATCGTTACCAACGTGAATTTTCGTGTTCTCCTCACTTAAACCCTTTTAGTGTTGCTGTCCCCATGCCCTTTGTCCACCTGACCCTTCTCCTTCGAAGCCAGGTGCACCCTGACCTTTTGGGGCGACCCTCCCACCCGTGAGACTATCCAATACCCACCCCCATAACTTTTCATCTACTAACCTACAGGATACAGATGCCTCTCCTGAACATGATTGTGCCCTGTGCCTCTCAGTACCTTGACTCTAACCCCCAGGATCAAATTCCTTTGGTAACCGACCATGCCCTGTACACCACACTGCACATGACCGTCACTGCCCAGAGAGTCCTTCCCCTGCCCAAGATATGCATGCCATGCAGAGCTCCCTAACATGGCCCGCACAGCCATAGGACAGTCTCTTCAACATGCCCCCGACAGCATGACCTCAATCCCGGGATAGCCTGCCCCCGACATTGTGGCCTCAACACCAGAACAATCTTTCACTAATCCATTTTCTGTTCCTTGACCAGTCCATAGTCCTGCCTCTGTGTCCCTCCACCCTTCCTCAACAGGACTGAATGATCCCACAGTGTACTTTCTTTCAGTATGAAAAACAACCATTGAACAACCCTCTGCTCTTGTTACTCAGTCTATTTCATATCCATGATGCCATTTTCCCTGTTATGTGGCACTTCATCAATGCCTTTTGTCCATATACATCATACCAATCACATTACCCTCATCGGCCCCCTCTGCTACTGTATAAAAAGCTCATTCAAATTAGTTAAATACAATTTGCCTTTAACAAATCTATGGTAGTTTTCCTTAATTAATCCACACTTGTCCAAGTTGTTGTTAATTTTCTGCTGGATCATCATCTCTACCAACTTTCCCATCACCGAGGTTCAACCGGCTGGTCAAAGCCTGAGGTATCTACAAGCAGAATTGGCATCTCCTGGCACTTGTTGAGGTGCAGGTCCACAGGCAGTTAGTGCAACACAGTGCGATGCAGGTTGTAAAGGTGACTATTTCTGCACTCCCAAACAATCGCCCAATATTGAGCTGGAGGAAATTATAGCTTGACAGAGACTGGATGTTGGATTAGCAGTCTGATACCACAGAGGCAGCGGTGGGAGCAAGAGAGATGGTGAAGAGGTGGAGCTGGTGTCATAAGTCTACATGTGGAAGCTGACCCTTGCAGCAGATGATGTTGCCAAGGGTCAGAAGATAAATGAGAAAGAGGAGGAAAGGACTCTCTAGTGGGAGAGGGACTGTGAAAAGGTTTAGCTTGGTGAGCTAGCCTCCTCCTCTTGGATGTTGGACAGCCGATCCCACTTGTCCTGCTTCTCTAACTGCCTGCGGACCTGCATCTCAACAAGTGCCAAGAGCTGCCAATTCTGCTTGACTCCAGGGAATATAGGCTCAGTTTATTCATCCTCTCATTCCAGGAACCAATCTAGTGAACCTTTGTTGCACTGACTCCAATACAAGTGTACCCTTCATTAAATATGGAGACCAAAATTGCACACAGTATTCAAGATGTGATCCTATAACCTCTGATATTCACACTGAAGCCACAGTCGCAAAGGCCCCTGCACTGAACAAGTTGCATTCAGGCCCCCCAGTTGAAGGGCCCTTTAACAGACCCAATCCATCCGCCTGACTCCTTAGCCTCCGGTTTAGATTCCAGTTCCCTGTGGAGGTGGTGATTCTGAACAGGGAGCCTCAGTCACAGCAGCTCTGTACATGGACTCCAGCCTTTAAAACCTTGAGTAACGGACCAAAGTGAATTAATCTAAGAGGCTGGACTAGAGGACAGAGCACTCGGTCTGGGGGATTTCCCAAAGGCCACTTCATCCTAAACTCAGAGCATCAACTTTTCTAAATCACTTGCCTGGATGAATGCAGCTCCCACAATACTCAAGAACCTGGACACCATCCAAGACAAAGCAGCCGCTTGATTGGCTCCCCATTCACAAACATTCACTCTCTCCACCACCGACGCACAGTAGCAGCAGTGTGTACCATCTACAAAATGCACTGCAGAAACTCACCAAGGCTCCTTAGACAGCAACTTCCAAACCCACAACCACTACCGTCTAGAAGGACAAGGGCAGCAGATACATGGGAACTACCACTTGTAAGTTCCCCTTTAAGTCACTCACCATCCTGACTTGGAAATATATCGGCACTTCCTTCACTGTCGCTGGGTCAAAATCCTGGAACTCCCTCCCTAACAGCACTGTGGGTGTACCTACAGCACATGGACTGCAGCAGTTCAAGAAGACAGCTCACCACCACCTTCTCAAGGGCAATTAGGGATGGGCAATAAATGCTGGCCCAGCCAGCGAAGCCCACATCCCGTGAATGAATTAAAAAAAAGAGACTATTCCCTAGGCTCGGTCTCAATAACAATTTTTATAGAACCACAGAACTTAGATCTATCTATCTATTCTGTGCTTATGCTTTATCCTACAATACTACCTGCCCCCTGCTCCAAGGGCTTTACAAATATATATCACATTCCCTTTGAAATGCAGCTTCCATCCCTACCTCAACAACCACATGTGGTGAAGAATACCACAGTCTATTAGCCCTCAGCTCAAAAAACTTCCTCCTCCTTTCCCTCTTAGTCCTTCCTGGTGGAATCCCCACTTTGCCCTATTCCTGGTTGCTCCTGTCTCAGTGCCATTCCTGTTCCCAGCTCTGTGGGTAATGCTGTTCCCCACACCCACCTCCACCCCCAGTTCACAGAATCATAGAGTTTCTATGGCACAGCAGGAGGCCATTCGGCCCATTGTGTCTGCATTGGCTCTCCAAATGAGCGTTATAACTTAGTGCCATTCTCCTGCCTTTTCCCCGTACCCCTGCACATTCTTTCTATTTAAATAATCATCTAATGCCCTCTTGAATGCCTCAATTGAACCTGCTTCCACCACATTTTCAGGCAGTGCATTCCAGACCTGAACCACTCGCTGTGTGAAAAAGTTTTTTCTCACATCGCATTTGCTTCTTTTACAAATCACTTTAAATCTGTGCCCTCTCATTCTCGATCCTTTTACGAGTGAGAACAGTTTCTCCCAATCTGCTCTATCCAGACCCCTCATGATTTTGAACACCTCTATCAAATCTCCTCTTAGCCTTCTCCTCTCCAAGGAGAACAGTCCCAACCTCAAACCTATTTTCATTACTGAAGTTTCTCATCCCTGGAACCATTCTTGTAAACTTTTCTGCACTCTCTATCAATGCATTCACCATCTTCTTACAGTACGGCATCCAGAACTGTACACAATACTCCACCTGAGGCCTAACTAATGTCTTATTTAAGTTCAGCATAACCTCCTTTCTTTGTACTCTATGCCCCTATTAATAAAGCCCAGGGTACTGTATGCTTTATGAACTGCTCTCTCCAACTGTCCTGCCACCTTCAATGATCTATGCACATCTGCACCCACCTCCCTCTGCTCCCACACATCATTTAGAGTTTTACCGCTTATTTTATATCGTCTGTCCATGTTATTCCTACCAAAATGCATCACCTCACACTTCTCCGCATTGAACATCATCTGCCACCTATCTGTCCATTCCACCAACTTGTCTATGTCTTTTTGAAGTTCTACACTGTCCTCCTCACAGTTTACAATTCTTCCAAGTTTTCTATCATCCGCAAACTTTGAAATTGTCCCCTGCACACCAAGATCTAGATGATTAATATATCAGGAAAAGCAAGGGTCCCAATACTGACCCCTAGGGAACTCCATTACAAACCTTCCTCCAGCCTGAAAAACATCCATTAACCATTATTCTCTGCTTCCTATTTTTCAGCCAATTTTGTATCCAATTTCCCTTTTATTCCATGAGCTGTAACTTTTCTCACAAGTCTGTTGTGTGGCACTGTATCGAATGCCTTTTGAAAGTCCATGTACCTTCATCAACCGGCTCTGTTGCCTCTTCAAAAAAACTTCAGCAAGTTAGTTAAACATGATTTCCCCTTTAGAAATTCATGCTGGCTCTAACTAATCCACCCACATTTTTCCATGTGACCACTAATTCCATCCCGAATAATTGCTTCTAGAAGCTTCCCCACCACCGAAGTTAAACTGACTGTAATTGCTGGGCTTATCCTTACAACCTTTTTTGAACAAGGGTGTAATGTTTGCAATTCCCCAGTCCTCTGGCACCTCCCCTGAGTCTAGGGAAGGCTGAAACATAATGGCCAGTACCCCTGCAACTTCCACTCTCACTTCCTTCAGTATTCTTCGATGTATCTTATCCAGTCCCAGTGTCTTATCAACGCTAAGTACCGACAGCTTATCCAACACCTTCTCCTTATCAATTTTAAACCCTTCTAGTGACTGAGTTTCCTCCTCTGTCACCATGGCCTGGGTGACATCTGCCTCGTAGGTAAAGACAGATGTAAAGTATTAATTTAAAACCTCAGCCATGCCTCTTGCCTCTATGTGTAAGTCCCCTTTTTGGTCCCTAATCGGCCCTACTCCTCTTTTTTATCACCCTTTTACTATCTGTGTGCCTATAGAAGACTTTGGGATTCCACTTTATGTTGGCTGCAATTCTTTTCTCATAATCCCTCTTTGCTTCTGTTATTTGCTTCTCCACCTCCCCCCTGAACCTTCTGTATTCAGCTTGGTTCTCAATTGTGTTTTCTACCGGACACCTGGCATAAGCACACGTTTCTATCTCCGTCTATTTCAATATCCCCTTCCCTCCCTGCCTGAGCCCTAATCCGCCTATCCAGGGCACCTTTACCCATTCCTGTTTCCAACCCTCTCACTGAGTCCCATTCCCCAGTTTCCATCTCCCCCCAAACTCCATTCTGCAGTCTCCCCCACTGAGCTCCCAATTCTCCAATCTCCCTTTCCCCTTGACTCCACATTCCCACAGTCTCCTTCCCAAAGGCCCCTTTTCCCTTGAGCCCATCTTTCCTGGTACTCATCTCATGCAAGAAATGACAAATTTCACTGCTTTTCCATTCCTTCCTCTTCCAGGTTTACTTCAGCTTCCCTGTCCACAGGAGGTGCCTCATTTGAGTTTGTGATCACCTTGGCATTTTTGGATCATCTTCTGATGTCTCCTGTGGTTAAAAACTATTCACTCCCTTCAGTGAATCCTCCTACTTCCTCTCACTCTTAACTACATCCTCCTGCTGTCTCTCTCTTCCCCTCACTAAATCCTCCTGCTGTCTCTCTCTGCCCCCTCACTAAATCCTCCTCCTGTCTCTCTCTGTCCCCTCACTAAATCCTCCTGCTGTCTCTCTCTTCCCCTCACTAAATCCTCCTGCTGTCTCTCTCTGCCCCCTCACTAAATCCTCCTGCTGTCTCTCTCTGCCCCCTCACTACATCCTCCTGCTGTCTCTCTCTGTCCCCTCACTACATCCTCCTCCTGTCTCTCTCTGCCCCCTCACTAAATCCTCCTGCTGTCTCTCTCTGCCCCCTCACTAAATCCTCCTGCTGTCTCTCTCTGCCCCCTCACTAAATCCTCCTGCTGTCTCTCTCTGCCCCCTCACTAAATCCTCCTCATGTCTCTCTCTGTCCCCTCACTAAATCCTCCTGCTGTCTCTCTCTGTCCCCTCACTACATCCTCCTCCTGTTTCTCTCTGTCCCCTCACTACATCCTCCTGCTGTCTCTCTCTGTTCCCTCACTAAATCCTCCTGCTGTCTCTCTCTGTTCCCTCACTACATCCTCCTCCTGTCTCTCTCTGTTCCCTCACTAAATCCTCCTGCTGTCTCTCTCTGCCCCCTCACTAAATCCTCCTCCTGTCTCTCTCTGCCCCCTCACTAAATCCTCCTGCTGCGTCTCACTCTCCTCACCACTATAACTGTACACTACTTTTTGACAAGTAAAATCAAATCTTTCAAATACAGATTCCTCTGTAATGAAATCACCATTTTTGGCAGTGTTAATATAAACTATCAGCAGTTGTTCTGCTTCAGTTCTTCTGCAGCACTCACGTGGTTACCATTCACTGGTAGTCAGAACAAGCAGTCAGGGCATCCAGCTTCAGTTCCTGCTACTGTAAGCTCATCAAGTCTACAAGCCCCTGAGATTTCTGCCTTCCTCCAGTTCTGCTCTCTTACATATTCCGGATTTCCATCGCCCCACCATTGGTGGCCATACCTTCATCCACCTGGGCCCCAAGCTCTGGAATTCCCTCCCTAAACCCCTCCACCTCTCCCTCCTCCTTTAAGATGCTCCTTAAAAGCTACATTTTCACCAAGTTTTTGGTTACCTGTCCTAATGTCCTAATTGCCTTGCGTGGTTCAGTGTTAAATTTGATCTAATCGTCACCTCCGTGAAGTGGCTTTGGGGGGTTTCAATGTGTTAAAGGTGCTGTGTAAAGCAAGTTGTTGTTGTATTCAGATGGCACTCAAACCTCAGCAATTTTAAACCATCCTACAATGCAACTAGCATTAATCTATTCTGCACATGTACTGAAAAGATAAGCCAACAAAGCATATCAAAGGTGGATAGCTTTGCTTCCTGGGCTCTTTGGCTGAAAGCATTCCTCATTAATGGAGCATTGCAGCATTTATTAAACCCACTCTAACCCACCAAAGCCAAGGATTGGAACTGACTGAGCCTTCTAAAGTGCTGAGGGAACCCTGGTCACAGCCATGTAGCGCAAAGAGAGGGCTGGTGTGGGTGTACAGACCAAAGGGAACATCAGCCTCAAAATGCCAGTTCAGATCTCCCTTCAGATTGAGATCGCTACATGATTACTGAGAGTGACCTCACCTGGTACAATAAACAACCTGCTTACTTCTGTAACAAGAACATTTAAGATCTGATGCTTGGAATCTAGTCTAGAGCACACATCAAATTAAGAACACTATATGCTGCAGCAACCTAACCATGCTAAGTATGCACGCATCAAACTGTCCTACAGGGTCTCTGTAGTCAGATTTCGACGATATAATGAGTTATTAATGAAACAAGAAGATGCCTGGGAGACTTGTAGAGACGTCATACATTAAATCTCTAGGGGCCCACTGTGGAAAAGTCCTGAGACTGGAATTGTCAAGAAAACAATGCTGTTTAAGGCAAAATAACATGTGGATATAGAAATCGAAGATTTTTGTCTGGACAGAAGAACATTATGTGCGATGAACAAAGGCCAAACTGCCCTCCCCTATCTCAGTTAGACAAACAAGTTTGTGTGGCCTGATATTCTTCGGGAGAAGTTCTCCGCTCCCTCTGTCAATCTGACAGGAGACCAGCAGAGCCCAAAGGATGCACATGTTTTCATCTTTCACACCATTTCCCAGGGCGTTTCACCTGAGCTAAAGCAAGCAGCCAAGAATCTCTGTGGGATTCCAGGAGAACTAGTCCTTCTGGCAAGATGAGTGAAAGAGAAAGCACATCTGAGAGGTTGACAATCATCAGTTGACTCAATGATACTAAAGGGATCAAATTTTGGCGCAGAGTTAGTGTTCACAATGTGTGGGTAAGAGATCAGCACATCTTCCTCGCTGACTCTGCACTGCCCAGTCCAGCTTCTCTAAACTCTGAGACTGCCTTGCTCAGTGTCTCGAGGAGAATTCTTACAACTGAGCAAAGGATGTGAATGTTTCCTTTACACAATTATCCTGAGTTCTACCCCCACTGGTTGACGAATGGGCACTTGCCCATATTTTTTATCTTGATGACCTTTATCCAAGCATCAGGTTCAATGGGCTGCTTTTGGCCAAAGGTGGAAAACAGGTGCTAAATGAGGTGTATAACTAATAAGAAACGCCCGGGTTTAACACACAATTTTCAGCCTAATTGATGATTTGCATGACTTTAACATGCCTGTAAGCACTAAAGCCGATAACTGCAGATACACCACAAATTAGGCTAGGGTTCCCTGTTTTCTGCAACCAGTCTCCAGATGAGGTACTCATCTGTTCCCTGGCAAACAATGTCGCTGGACGAGCACAGGTTCATGAAGCTCGTCCTCAAATGAGTACCCTAACTATTATTGACCAGGCAGGTTCTAATCAGGAACAGCATGTCCCTGCACTGCCCTGCAGTCAGATCATACAGTTTATGGGGATGTACAAGAGGCTGGTTCTGAATGGTGGGAGGGCTGTCATTCTGCAGTTTTCAAATACAAGAGAGTGGGTCGACTCACCAAGGGAATTTCAGGTTGGCAGGATGTAATGTGTGGTGTGTCACAAAGATCAGTGCTGGGACCTCAACTGTTCACAATTTATGTAAATGACTTGGATGAAGGGAGTGAAGGTATGGTTGCAAAATTTGCTGATGACACAAAGATGGGTAGGAAAGTAAGTTGTGAAGAGGACATAAAGAGGCTTCAAACAGATATGGAAAGGTTAAATGAATGGGTAAAGATCTGGAAGATGGAGTTTAACATGGGAAAATGTGAAATTATCCATTTTGGCAGGAAGAATAAAAGAGAAGCATATTAACTAAATGGTGAGAGACTGCAGAGCTCTGAGGTGTAGAGGGATCTGGGTGTTCGAGTGCATGAATCATAAAAGGCTAGAATGCAAATACAGCAACTAATTAGGAAAGTTAATAGAATGTTATCATTTATTGTGAGGGGACTTGAATACAAAAGTAGAGAGGGCATTGGTGAGACCACATTTGGAGTACTGTGTACAGTATTGGTCACCTTATTTAAGGAAGGATGTAAATACATTGGAAGCAGTTCAGAGAGGGTTTACCAGACCAATACCTGAAATGGGTGGGTTGTCTCATGAGGAAAGGTTGGACAGGCTAGGCCTTGAACCCGCTGGACTTTAGAAGAGTAAGAGGCGACTTGATTGAAACATATAAGATCCTGAGGGGTCTTGACAGGATGGATGTGGAGAGAATGTTTCCTCTTGTGGGAGAATCTAGAACGAGGGGCCACTGTTTAAAAATAAGGGGTCGCTCATTTAAGACAGAGATGAGGCAAAATTTTTTCACTTAGAGGGTTGTGAGTCTTTGGAACTCTCTTCCTGAAAAGGTGGTGGAAGCAGAGTCCTCGAATATTTATAAGGCAGAAGTGGATAGATTCTTGATAAGCAAGGGGGTGATAGGTTATCAGGGGTAGGTGGGATGCAGATTTCAGGTTACTATCAGGTCAGCCATAATCTTATTAAACGGCTGAGCAAGCTCAAGGGACTGAACAGCCTCCTGCTCCTTGTTTGTATGTTCGTATGACTTTATTTTATCCAGAGGTCACACTCTTTGGCCAGAGTGCACATTCTCCACCCCCAAAAGAATTTTGGTGAAGTCCTAACAAAGTGCCCCAGAAAATCTCCCAATATTTCGAAAGTCCTCTTCATTATCTCCAGCAGCAAATGATCAGTAAAAGGTGAGTAGCATTCGAACTCCTCAGCATTGACTAGTTTACTCCTAATCCTGCCCAGAGAAACACAGGGCTGAATTTTCTGGTTGGCAGGGGGGATGGAGCAGGCGTGGGTGGGCGCGGACACCGATAGGCTTTCGGGATTGGGTCTGTGCTGCCATTTTACATGGGTGGGCCAATTAACCCTGGCGTATTCACGGCTCCCGTGCGTAGCGTGTGTGGGCAGGTGGCAGCGGGCACGCTCAGGCTACCGGGTCCAATGGTGACCCAGCAGCCTGTATAAAGGAAGGCCTAGCTGCCTCAGAAAGGCTGCTCGCAATGGCTGGGCGAAGGGCTGTGCAGAGGGGCAATGAAGCTCATGCAAGTCTGGAGGCGAGGCTATCAGGGCAGGCCAGGCCGGAGGGTACGGCAGGGGGGCACTGTGTCCCTCGTTTATCTGAGGATTGCCTTGCTGCCCTCCTCGAGGAGATGGCAGCACGGTGGGAGGTACTTGTACCCAGGACAGGAGCAGGAGGTCCCCCCACATGAGGAAACATGCCTGGGAGGAGGTGGCGGAAGTGGTGAGCTCCCGCGATGTGCGATGTGGTGCAGCACATCTGGATCCGGTGTCGCAATTGCTTCAGCAACTTGTTGCGCTCAGGAAGGGTGAGGACAATGTTGACATTGGTCACTTAACCCAGCAGGTCGGATTACCCGCACTGCTGCACACCCACCCCCCCCGCAACCCCCTTCAATGGGGACGGCTTGGAATGGGGGGACAGGCCTAGCACCTTTGTGTGAGTGTTCAGCAGCAGCGGGGTGAGGAGGCACTGGAGCCCTGACATGTCCCCCTCTGGTTGGGGTGGGCCGTCCGTGAAGAGAGTCCAGGTACAAGTAGCACTAATCAATGCTCTTCTCTCCTTTTCAGGAGATGAATGTACATAATGCCGCTGAGCGGGTGAGGACTGGTGGAGGCCAGGCGCAGATCGCCATTCTTAGCCGCTTCGAGCAGAAGGCCCTGGATTTGGAGAAGCACCAGGTGCCCAGGTCCACTGGTGTCGATGAGGCTGGGGTGACACAGGCAGGTATGTTTGCCCAGCAGTGAGGTCACCATTGTTCTCCCAGCAGCCATGGCAGTGCTGAATGTTCAGTGATTGAAGTTTGCAACATGGCTTGACCATTGTTTATGGAAGGATGAGCGCATAATGATCCGGGGGACAGGGATACACATTGACATTGTCTCCACATTAACTGATCCAATGTCCTTGTTCTTCCTTTCAGCATCAGTGGAGCAGGGTCAGGAGGAGGAGCAGCAGAGGCCCCCTCTCACACCTGAGGGCCCTGAATTCTCACCAGCGTCACACCATCTCTGCCAGGCAGGCACCAGCACAGACACTAGCACCTCAGTGGGAATTAGAACATCGGCTAGTGCCCCGGGGCACAGCGGAGAGGGCACTTCACAGTCGCTGGAGGAGCTGGCAGAGACACTCTGCTCATGGCACCAGCAGTCAGAGGGCTGCAGGGGACCAGACACATGCTCAGTCGGTGCCTGATGATGTCCCTCTGGAGTCGTCCTCGACACAAGCGCAGGAAATGTGGCCGGGTGTGCGGGGGCATCTGGGGGAGATACATGAGGCCATGCTTGGCTTGGTCTCCGTGGTGGAGGAGTCTACGCGGGCTATTGATGAAGCAATGAGCCTCATGTCCGAGTGCCATGCGTCCTCCATGGATAGAATGGCCACTCCCGTGGAGAGGCTCCTCCAGGAGACCCATCAGCATTTCCTGGGGATGCGCTCAGACCAGCAAGCCCTCACATCGGCATTGACCTCAGCTGGTCAGTGCCAGTGTGGGAAATGGTCTGGGCACCAAGTTTCCCAGCTCGGTGCCCATCCATCCACAGTGAGCAGGGAGGTCCAAAGCGACCTCACGTCGGTGCAGCAGCTGCCTGTTGTCTCTGCGGGCACCTCTCAGGGCGCTCCGGATGAGGGCAGCAGCTCCTCTGCCCCTCTCCCAGTGACCATAGTATCCAGTGAGGCTGCGATGACTGGGGAGATGCCAGCTGTGGAACTGGCAGCTCCCTCCCAGGTGGGGCCAGCACAGGCTCCACGGGCCAGAGGACGATCGCCAAGGTCATCGAGGCCAACAGGACAGCAGAGTCAGCAGCTGGCTCAGATCCCACTCCCAGCGAGGGGGCAGCACCAAGATGTAGCACCCGGAAATGTAAACATAAGGCACCTTAGGCACAGCACAAGTTCTTCTGCATGTGGATGGTTTCCAAAAATGTAATGTGTGCTTTGTTGGACACTCAGCTTTATTAACAAGGACCTTAGTTCCTAACCAAGCAGATTTTGCACTTAGGTCTCGAATATGGAGCCTGCAGTCCAGGTTTATCCTGGAGGTCCATCTGTGCTGTGCTAGCTGGAGGAGTGTTGGATTAAAGCCTCCCGGATGTCCCTGTCTCCCTGCAGTATGTCCGTGTCAGCGTCAACCCCCTCAGCATTTCCCTGTGTGTGCTCATCCTCGGACTCACTGCTGGACTCATCGTGTGCAGCCGCAGTCACTGTGTCAATGTCTTCATCGTCCCCTCTTTCCAGCGCAAGATTGTGGAGAGCGCAGCATACAACCACTATCAGTGACACACGATCTGGGGGGTACTGGAGTGTGTCCCCTGAACAGTCCAGGCATCGGAAGTGCATCTTGAGAAGACCGATGGCTCTCTCCACCACAGCCCTTGTGGTGCCGCGGCTCCTATTGTACCGCTGCTCAGCTTCTGTTCTTGGATGGTGGAGAGACGTCATGAGCCACCTTCTGAGGGGATAGCCCTTGTCACCCAGCAGCCATCCATCCAGCCGGGCTGGAGCACTGAAGAGCCCCGGCACCTGGGAGTGTCTGAGGATGTAGGCGTCGTGGGAGCTGCCTGGGTACCTTGCACAGATTTGTAGAATCAGCACAAAACAAAAACAGAATTACCTGGAAAAACTCAGCAGGTCTGGCAGCATCGGCGGAGAAGAAAAGAGTTGACGTTTCGAGTCCTCATGACCCTTGAGGACTCGAGAGGTCATGAGGACTCGAAACGTCAACTCTTTTCTTCTCCGCCGATGCTGCCAGACCTGCTGAGTTTTTCCAGGTAATTCTGTTTTTGTTTTGGATTTCCAGCATCCGCAGTTTTCTTTGTTTTTATCTTTGTAGAATCAGCATCCTGTGATCACACACTATCTGCACATTCATGGAGTGGAAGCCCTTCCTGTTGACGAAGGCACCGGGCTCACCTGCTGGTGCCTTGATGGCCACATGTGTACAGTCTATAGCACCCTGGATGCGGGGGAAGCCAGCAATGGCCGCGAAGCCTCTGGCTCACTGTGTCTGGCTTGCCTGGTCCCAACGGAAGGGGATGAAGGTCAATGCCCGTCTGAACAGAGCGTCTGTAACCTGCTTGACACAAGTGTGGACAGCTGTTTGGGAGACACCACAAAGATCACCCACCGAGCCCTGGAAGGAGCCAGAGGCATAGAAGTTGAGGGCAGCTGTGACCTTCAGAGCCGCTGGCATGGGGTGTCCACCCACACAGTTAGGAGAGATCTCAGGGCCAGTCATCTGACAGGTGTAGTTGACTGTCTCCCTTGACAGTCGGAGCCTCCTTCAGCACTGCACCTCAGACATATTGAGGTAACTGCTTCGCCGCCTGTAAACCCTGGCAGCAGGATAGTGGTGTCTTCTGTGGCCCCTTCCACTTTGGACTAGCTCTGGGCCCTGCACCCCTTGTGCCTGCGCCTGTCCTCCCAAAGATGGCTCCCCTGGAGGCTGAAATGTGCACTTCTGGCCTCCTCCCCCTTCTAGCCCTCACTTCCTCCTCAGAGGAGGTGACCCCAGTGGAGAGTTCAGCTCCCATTCCCAGGCTAAGGGAAGGCTTCCTGAAACCTGCAGGCCCAGAAAAGTTTCCTCACTGCAGAGAGCTGACCTGAAGGTTGTGAGTCCAGACCAAGCAGCTGGGACGTGTTTTGAAGTATTGCAGATCACACAGGCAAGTATCAGTAACTTTGAAAAATAAATATTTGAGAGACCACACTCACAACCCCACTGAGCCCTCTTATCCCACCCATGGATGAGGTTTTTGCAAATGTGTCCTACCCGCCTGCCCGTTGTGCCCATGCGCTGACCCGAAAATTGCACGGGCGCCGAAAAATCAGCATCGATCGGTGAGTCAAGGGCCTTAAGTGGCCCGTTAATTAATGGCGGACGGACATCGGACATCATCGTGCACCCGCCCAATGAAATATCACGATGGCGCGGGGTGACATCAGGACGCTCGCCCGACATCACCGTGCGTCATGTTACACACAGACGTGCCCCTCACACGACAACGGGAAAATTCTGCCCATAGAAAATAGAAGCAGGAGGAGGCCATTCGGCCCTTCGAGCCTGCTCCGCCATTCAATAAGATCATGGCTGATCCTCCATTTCAACGCCATACTCCCGCTCTCTCCCCATACCCCTTGAAGCCTTCAGAGTCCAGCAGGGAGATGGCAATCAGTTGATTAACAACCCTCCAGGCAGCTTTTCCACATACATGTTTATATTCCTTTACCAAGCTGCTGTCTTGCGCTAAGCGTGGGTTAAACCAGCATTTCGGCTTAAGACCAAATCCTGGTCACCTTGGGGACTCTTTAGTGCCTAAAGATTCTGGGGACCTACAAAATGCTTTTTCCTTACAATTTGCTTCAGAATAATTATAAAGAGGACACTAGGGTTTTAATCCCATCCATTTCATAAAGAAAATTCTGAATCGCACTAATTAATTCCAATCACTATGACAACACCATCTGTACTCAGCTTCTACCAATGAGGAAGAACATAGATTTATCCTGCATCTGTCAGTCTCAGGAATTCCCAAAGTGTTTTACAGCCAATGAATGAATAACAATCACTTGTATTTATATAGCACCTTTCATGGAATAAAATGCCCCAACGTGCTTCACAGAAGTGTTACAAAATAAAATTAAACCCAGAGTCACTTAAGGTGATATTGGGTCAGAGGCCAAAATCCTGGCTAGTGAGTTAAGTCTGAAGGAACGTCTTCAAGGAGGAGAGAGAGGTAGAGAGATGAGGAGGTTTTTAGGGAGGAATTCCAGAGCTTAGAACCCCGGCAGTTGAAGGCACGGTCGCCAATGGTGGAGCAACTAAAATAAGGATGCTCAGGAAGGTGGGAATTTGATGAGTGCAGATATCTCACAGGGTTTAGGGGCTGGAGAAGATTACAGAGATGGGGAGGATCAAGGCAATGGATGGAATTGAAGACCAAGATGAGAATTTCATATTTTAATTTTGAAGTGCAGTCACGATTGCATTGGAGGGAAATGCAGCAGTCAATTTACGCGCAGCAAGCTCCCACAATGTGACACCGACCAGATAACCTGTTCTACTGCCATCGGTTGAGGGGTAAATATTGGTCAGAAGATCAGGAAGAAACCACCCACCCCCCAACCCCACCACCCCTGCTCTTCTTCAAATAGTGGCATGGAATATTTTACATCTACTCGATAGATGCCTGCTCCCTCCCCAACCCCCACCACATTGCAGCACTCCCCTGGGTACTTCACTGGAGAGTCAGTTTAGACTATAAAATAAATAAATGCTAAACAAAAGCAACCAACCATGGGTCTTTGGTCCAATTAGGAGCTTTTACTTTGCTTTCTGGCAGTTCTGTCACATTTCCTAACGATTTGGAAGAGGGCTGAAATAAAGGGAAATGTCAGGTCAGGCTCAGACAAACAATGCTGTCATATTTTCTCAAGAATTACTATTGAAATTTGTTTGTGAAATTGCCCTAATATATTGCTAATGCTCATTCCCACTAATTGTGCCTCCAGATGCAATTTTATTTCATGTTTTTAATGCAAGAAAAGGGCGAACTGGTCAGTATTGTGATCAGTTTTTTGAACAGCCTTCAACTGGGAGAGATAGAGAAAGGTTACCTGAACCAGTAGATTCTTCAAGGAAGGAGCTGTTGTGTCTTTTTATTTAATATAAATGTGTATGGTGAGCAGCAGAGAAGGCAGCAACAGACAGGTTAAGACCACAGGTGGTATTACCACATCAGAATATATGAACAGAGACTCCGTTTCCATGAGGTCTCAGAAGAGTCTGCAGCCTGAGACCATCACATCAGTCGGTCGCAGGCACCTGCAGCTCCCTAGGAGAACACTTGGCTCCTGCCAGACCTGACAGTCACATGTTACCAGCGGCTGTGTGAGTGACCTCCTCCGTCAACCTGTTTGCCCTGGTTCCTTCCAAGGTGCCACAGGGGGTACAGCGGGGGTCTCACAGTTCCCCGCACATCAGTGATTAAGGCTGGATTGTTTGTCAGGCCTCAGACTGAAGTAACCTTCTCCCCATGACGACAATAGCCAGAATGAGTGAGCGCTCAGATTCCTGTCTCTGGCTGCCTTCCCACATGTATCAAGTGCACACATGTGGCAACCTGAGCACGACAGGCTAACCAGGAGCATCTATAAACAACAAAGGGTTTCCTTCCATCAATGTTCAGATGGTGGACAACCACAAGAATAGGCTCGTGCAGGTTCTGTGCCATTTTCCCTGGGAGCGGCTGTGATGCTTTCATCCTGTAGTCCGACATTTCAGACCTGGAAGTACCCTGAAGGTGCTGTTGCCAGGTAACAGTGGATAGCCTCTTCAAACCTGGCTGATGGTACCTCTGAGGAACCCTATCAAAAAATTCCATCAACAACGACAGCTATATGAACACCAGAGATATCAGCGGGTCAGCATCAGCCTGTGTTTCAGCTGCTTCGACTGGTACAGAGGCACTGTTCAGTACTCAGCACTGAGGGTCTTTGAGATAATCATTTTGTCATAGATTCTGCTCAATAAAGTGCTGCTGCCAGGATTAGAGGTGAAGGAGGAATAATCTGCTCAGCACTGATCAGCTACTGAAGATTTCACTGGAGAGCAGAAGGAAGATGAAGAAGAGGATGATGAAGATGGGATCAGTTAGTTGCTTACAGTGGATTACATCCGCCTGTCAATATATCAGCGATTACACTGTCAAGGTCCAATAACAATCACAGAAAATGATGGAAAAACTCAGCAGGTCTGTCAGCATCTGCGGAGAGACAAACAGAGTTAATGTTTTGAGTCCATATGGCTCTTCTTCAGTGGATAAAAAATAAAAATAAATTTTAAAAAAGGGGATTAAAAAGGGGCAAGGATAGAGGAGACAATTCATGGTCTGAAGTTGTTGAACTCAATATTAAGCCCAGAAGGCTATAAACATAGACACATAGAAATTAGGATCAGGAGTAGGCTATTCAGCCCTTCAAGCATGCTCCACCAATCAATATGTCATGGCTGATCCTCTAACTCAACGCCATATTCCCACTTTCTCTCCATACCCCTTGCTGCCCATAATATCCAAAAATGTATCAATTTCTTTCTTGAGTATACTCAGTGACCCGGCCTCCACAGCCTCTGTTCCACAGGTTGACCGTCCTCTGAGTGAAGAAATTTTTCCCCATCTCAGTCCTAAATGGCCCTGAATCCTGAGACTGTGGCTCCTGGTTCTAGACTCCCCAACCTGGGGAAACACCTCCCTACATCTAGTCTCTCTAGCCCTGTTAGAATTTTATACATTTCAATCAGATCCCCTCTCATTCTTTTAAACTCCAGTGAATAGAGGCCCAGTCAAACCAATCTCTCCTCATACAACAGTCCTGCCATCCCTGGTATCAGCCTAGTGAACCTTCACTGCACTCCCTCTATGGCAAGTATATCGTTTCTTAGGTAGGGAGACCAAAACTGTGCACAATAATCCAGGTGTGGTCTCACCAAGGCCCTGTATAACTGCAGTAAGACATCCCTACTTCTGAACTCAAATTTTCTTGCAATGAAGGCCAACATACCATTTGCCTTTCTAATTGCTTGTTGCACCTGCCTGTTTCCTTTCATTGACTGGTGTACAAGGACACCCAGATCCCTTCGTATATCCACATTTCCCAATATATCACCTTTTAAATAATACTCTGCCTTTCTGTTTTTCACACCACAGTGTTTAACTTCACATTTATCCATGTTATACTGCAACTGCCATGTGTTTGCGCGCACACACACAACTTGTCTAAATCGCCCTGAAGCCTCCTTTCATCCTCCTCACAACTCACAACCCTGCTCAGTTTTGTGTCATCAGCAAACTTGGAAATATTATATTTTGGTTCCCTCATCCAAGTCATTTATATAATCGGAATATGAGGTGCTGTCCCCCAGTTTGCATTGGGTTTCACTGGAACAATGCAGCAAGCCAAGGATGGACATGTGGGCATGAGAGCAGGGTGGTGTGTTAAAATGGCATGCGACAGGGAGGTCTGGGTTATACTTGCTGACAGACCGAAGGTGTTCTGCAAAGCGGTCCCCCAGTCTGGGTTTGGTTTCTCCAATGTAGAGGAGACCACATTGGGAGCAGCGAATGCAGTAGACCAAAATGAAGGAGGTGCAAGTGAAATGCTGCTTCACCTGAAAGGAATATTTAGGCCCTTGGACGGTGAGGAGGGAGGAGGTAAAGGGGCAGGTGTTGCATCTTCTGTGGTTGCATGGGAAGGTGCCGTGGGAAGGGGATGAGATTTTGGGAGTGATTGATGAGTGGACCAGGGTGTCCCGGAGGGAATAGTTCCTATGGAATGCTGTTGGGGGTGGGTGAGGGGAAGATGTGTTTGGTGGTGGCATCATACTGGAATTGGTGGGAATGGCGTGGGTGGAAATGGAAATGGGTGAAAAGTGAGGGCAAGCATTACCCAGACTTCCCTGTCGCTTGCCATTTTAACACTCCACCCTGCTCTCTTGCCCACATGTCTGTCCTTGGCTTGCTGCATTGTTCCAGTGAAGCTCAACGCAAACTGGAGGAACAACACCTCATCTTCCGACTAGGCACCTTACAGCCTTCCGGACTTAACATTGAGTTCAACAACTTCAGACGATGAACTCTCTCCTCCATCTTCGCCCCTTTTTTAATCCCCTGTTTGTAAATTTATTTTTATTTTTTATCCATTTATTTTCATTTTTATTTTTGTTCATTTATTCATTGTTTTATCCCCTTTTTAAATCCCTTTTTCTATCCTGCAAAGTCTGTTTCGCCTGTATGTGTGCAGGAACAGACTCGACCATCGTGACACAAGGCAGCATATCAGGTACTGGCTGAAGAGGGTCAACAGGTGAGAAGCGGGAGCACTCTGAGTGGATAACTTCCATGTCTCCTTTCGCTATCAACCCTCTCATGACCCTGTTAAATTTCACAGCTAACTTTCTGCTGGAGGGCACTTTGGTGCAGATCAGGGCATCATTGTAAGAACGTAAGAGCAAAGCTAAGCTATGGTCATCCTATTTCAGACAGCACACATGTTGACATCTGTACTGTGCAGGCCATGATCAAGACATATGTAGACTCATTTGATTAGCCAGATTGATGCTCCACACAGTTGGCCACTTTGCGAAGTGATAACATTGCACCTGCCTCAATCCACTCATGCTTGAGCTGGACACTTTCCTCCTCACTGGTGTTGTGAACACCATGCATGACAGGATTGTCAGTACCTTATCCTTTTCATCCATGAACCTTGGGGTTCAGCATCTGTGTCCAGCTGAGCAGAGGCTGGGGGAGCTGGCACAGACTCTCCACAGCCGCCCCTGCCCCCACTGTCTGCTTGTGCTGAATTGTGAACTTTGGGAGTCTCCAGCTGAAAGCATAACTAACTGCCCGACGGGACCCAGCAAAGTGTGAGTGTCCGAGCTGGTGCACGGTGAGAATGTGTCCAGTGAAGCCGCGGAGATTCAGCTCCTCCAAGAAATCCTCACCTGTAAACTCCATGGATTACTTTTCTGCACATAAGGATCATGAAGGAGAGAAGAAATGGATATGAATTATTGC
Organism: Isurus oxyrinchus; assembly: GCA_026770705.1. Taxonomy (NCBI): domain Eukaryota; kingdom Metazoa; phylum Chordata; class Chondrichthyes; order Lamniformes; family Lamnidae; genus Isurus; species Isurus oxyrinchus. The sequence continues at coordinate 2,476,025 of JANJGN010000027.1, read as the reverse complement.
TGCTAACGTAAAAATGTTGCTACGTGGTAGATAAAGGAAGCACCTTTCCTTCATTCCTGAAGTCGTGTCAACATGACTGAGTGTTGCCTGAGATGGTTAATGCTGTCACCATGGAGCTGTGAGGGTCCAGTCTCCATCTCTGATAGCCAGTGATGCAGATATGTCCCTCATTTTCATGGCCTCTTCCTCTGATGGTCTTAGTTGCACTTTGTGTGGCTGTTCTGCTCCATTCCTCTCCCTGTCCCTTGTGCTCTGTGCTCTTTTCACCTGCAATGGATGAACGACAGATATCTGAATGACTGTAAGGCATGTCTTCATCCAATGGATGGTGATTATCTCAAAGCATCACATTTCATACAGTTTGGGCTAAGTGACAGTGAGGAATGGGGAGTTGATGAAGTTTATAGAAAGTGAACAAAGGGGGCTCTTCAAACTCAAGTGGGTGTGAGGAGTGATGTGACTGAGTTCGATTGACAAGACAGAGTGAGGAAGCAGGGTGTGCACTACAGGACATAAGGTAATCTGCTACACTGCTCACATTTCTGACCTGGTTAGGTTCTTAAAATGCTCCCTGCACCCGATCCAGGTACAGGGCTACAATACTTCCTGCTGCTGTCTCTTAGCCACCTCTGGCTACTCCTTCTTGGTAATAAAATTCCCTGCGGAATGTACATGTTTCAAACCACCTTCCTAGGAATTGTGTTTTGCACCATCAGAGTTCAGTTCCTCCCTTGAAAAATGTCATAATGCTCCACTGCAAAAATTATACTTTTGTGTACCTCAGGCTTCATTTCCTGTAACACAATCGATGGGACTGAAGTCATGATAAATTCATGTCCCGCTGCACTCCCACTATAACTATTTATTTTTATATGTTGTGGGCTAGATCATTGGGATTCAGTTTTCACAGAAAACCAAACCAATTTGAAAAACATAATCCCAAAACTCTGAATTAAGTAATAAAGGAGATATTTTAATCTATTTGGTTACCATGAAGATCATAGGTCTTTGATTTTTAATTGGATGTTGTTTTGTTTTTGAACTGTCAGTCTTCTTGTAGCTGTTTTCAGAACAATACCTGGACTCCAGGGTTAAAACATTAGGAGAGATTACAGTACATGAATGAGGCACTAATCCTAAAGCAGAATACTGCGAATGCTAGAAATCTGAAACAATAACAGGAAAAGCTGGACGTGCTCAGTGTGTCAGGCAGCATCTGTGGAGAGAGAATCAGAGATAACGTTTCAGGTTAGTGACCTTTCATCAAAACTGGGGTAAGTTAGAAACGTAATAGGTTTTGAGCAAGGGTAGGGTAGGACAAGGGCAAAATATGGTCAGAATATAAAGATTGTCAGGGAATGACTAAAAGGTTTATCATGAGAAATAAATTAGAGTATGAGAGGAAGCTAGCTAGAAATGTAAAAATGGATAGCAAAAGTTTCTACAGGTATTTAAAAAGATCCTCTAGAGAGTGACAATGGGGAGTTAATAGAGATAATAAGGAAAAGGCAGACAACATGAACAAATATTTTACTTGTTTTCACTATAGAGGATACAAAAACATTCCAGTAATAGCTGTAAATCAGGAGGTGGAGGGGAGAGAGGAACTTGGTGAAATTGCAATCATTAGGAAAGCGGTACTGAACAAACTGATGGAGCTGCGGACTGACAAGTCTCCAGGCCCTGGTGGACTTCATCCTAGGGTCTTAAAAGAGGTGCTTAATGAGGTAGTAGATGCTCTGGTATTATTTTCCAAAATTTACTAGATTCTGGAAAGGTTTCATCAGACCGGAAAGTAGCAAATACAAACCCTCTATGCAAGAAGTGAGGGAGCCAGTAAACATGAAACTATAGTCCAGTTAGCTTGACGTCTAACATGGGGAAGGTGTTAGAATTGATCATTAAGGAGGTTATAGTCAGCCACTTAGAAAAACTCAAGGTAGTTGGAAAGAGTCAGCATGGTTTTGTGGAAGGGAAATAATGTTTAATTTATTAGAGTTCTTTGAAGGAGTAACATGTGCAGTGCGTAAAGGTGAGCCTGTAGACATACTGTACTTGGATTTCCAGAAGGCATTTGATAAGGTGCCACATCAAAGGTTATCGCAGAAAATAAAAGCTCATGGTGTAGGAGGTAACATATTAGCCTGGATAGAGGATTGGCTGGCTGGCAGAAAACAGAGAGTATGCATAAATGGGTCTTTTTCGGATTGGAAGGGTGTGACGAGCGGAGTCCCACAGGGGTCTGTGCTGGGGCCTAAACTCTTTACAATTTATATCAATGACTTAGATGAGGGGAGTGAAGGCATGGTGGCTAAATTAACAAATGACACAAAGGTAGGTAGGAAAGTGAAGAGGACACAAGGAGGATACAGACAGATATAGATAGGGTTGAGTGAGTGGGCAAAGATCTGACAGGTGAAATTTAACGTGGGAAAATGTGAAGTTGTCCACTTTGGAGGGAAGAATAGAAAAGCAGAGTATTACTTAAATGGAGAATGGCTCCAGTATTCCGAGGTGCAGAGGGATCTTGGTGTTCTAGTGCATGAGTCACAAAAGGTTAGTATGCAAGTACAAGTAATTAAGGCAGCTAATGGAATTCTATCCTTTATTACAAAAGGAATTGAATATAAAAGTAAGGATGGTATACTTCAGTTATACAGGGCATTGGTAAGACTGCACCTCAAATACTGTGTGTAGTTTTGGTCTCCTTATTTAAGGAAGGATGTAAATGTGTTGGAGGTGGTTCAGAGGAGGTTTACTAGATTGATACCTGGAATGAGTGGGCTGTCTCATGAGGATAGGTTGGGCAGACTGGGTTTGTTTCCACTGGAGTTTAGAAGAGTGAGGGGTGACTTGATTGAAGTATACAAGATCCTGAATGGACAAGGTGGATGTGGAAAGGATGTTTCCTCCTGTGAGTGAGTCTAGAACTAGGGGCCACTGTTTTAAAATTAGGGGAGGTCATCCTTTTAGGACAGAGATGAGGAGAAACATTTTCTCTCAGAGGGTTGTGGGACTTTGGAACTCTCTGCCTCAGGAGGTAGATAGATTCTTGTTAAGCAAGGGAATCAAAGGTTATCGGGGGTAGGTGGGAATGTGGAACTTGAAACACCAGATCAGCCATGGTCTTATTGAATGGTGGAGCAGGCTCGAGGGGCCAAATGGCCTACTTCTGCTCCTATTTCTTATATTCTTAGGTTCTAAAATGAAGGTGGAAGACAGGGTAGGGAAGAGAATACAGGAAGGCGGCATATGATATGACGGGTGATTGGGGACTGGACCAGGATATCATCAAGGCAATACTCCCTTTGTTACTCACAATAAGAGGTTGTGGTGGAAGAATTAAACCAGGCTGGTCTTTTGGTTCAAGCTGGTTTATTTTCAAGACAACTCCAAGAAGCTTCCGCACAAAGCATTCCAGCTGTATCTTTTTATTCTATTTAGATAGGATAATCAACGCACATCACCTGTTTAACTCGCAATTGGTTTTAACAGGGTGATTGCCATATTAACACCTTCGGAATGCTGAAAGCGAAGGGGTGGGGGAGATGCATTTGGTGGTCGCATCATGTTGGAAGTGACAGATATGACAGAAAATGATCGGTTGAATGTGGAGGCCGATGGGGTGGAAGGTGACGATAAGGGGAATGTTATCGTGGTTCTGGGAGGGAGGGGAAGGGGTGAGAGTAGAAACGTGGCTGATACGGTCGAGGGTCCTGGCAACCACAGTGGGGAGGAATCCTCACTTGAGGAATAAACAAGACATTTCAGAAACACTCGTGTGGAAGGTTGAATCATCAGAAGGGGCTGGGAGAATAGAGTCCTTACAAAATGTAGGGTGTGAGCAAGTGCGGTGAAGGTAGCTGCAGGGGTTAGTGAGCTTATAATGAACATCAGTTGACAGCCTATCACCAGAAATGGAGACAGAGAAGTCAAGGAAGGGAAGGGAAGAGTCAGAGAAGGACCATGTCAGACTGAGAGAGGGGTGGAAATTGGTGAAGTTTTAAATTCAGAGTGAGAGCTGGACAAGGCACTGAGGCAGTCATGAATGTACCAGAAAGAGAGCTCAGGGAGGAGGTCCCGAGTAGGACTGGAACAAGGAACGTTCCATATAATATTTACGACCCGCACAGGTACCCACAGCAACACCTTTTATTTGGAGGAAGTGAGATGATTTAAGGGAGAAATTGTTCAATGAGAGAACAAGTTCACCCAGGCAGAGCAAGGTGGTAGTCTATGGAAACTGGCTGGAAATTAAGGTATTAATGGGAACAGATAAGGTTGGGAGGGAAAATCCTCTTGTGCTGGTTGGGGGGTCTAGGACTAGGTGGAAGTAGTCTAAAGACTAGAGGCAGATCTTTCAGGAACAAAATTGGGAAATACTGCTTCAGGCAAAGTGTATGCAACTCACTAAGGCTCCTTCGACAACACCTTCCAAACCCATAACTGCTACCATCTAGGACAAGGGAAGCAGATAGATGGAACACCACCATTGGAAGTTCCCCTCCATGCCACTCACCATCCTGACTTGAAAAGTTCCTTCACTGTCACTGGGTCAAAATCCTGGCACTCCCTCCATAACAGCACTGTGGGTGTACCTACACCACATGGACTGCAGTGGCTCAAGAAGGCAGCTCATCACCTCCTTCTCAAGGGCAATTAGGGATGGACAATAAATGCTGGCCTAGTCAGCGATGTCCACATCCCATGAAAGATTAAAAACATGTGGTGGACGTTTGGAACCCTCTTCCACAAACAACAGTTGGTATTGGATCAATTGTTCATTTTGAAACAGGATTTATAGGTTATTGTTATGCAAAAGTGTTAAAAGGTACAAGGCAAAGGCAGGTGAATGGAGTTAGGTTATAGGTCAGGCACGATCTTATTGAATGGCAGAGCAGGATTTTGGGGATAAATATCCTATTCCTGTTCCTATGTTTATCAGCTTTTTCAGATTTGTAGGTTATGTAAGCTGACAGGCTGAATTCTTTAGAATCCTGAATGACGTGAAACAGGTTAATAATTATCCCACCTGTAATCTGATTATCCAGTTTCCTAGATCTTTACTGTGTTTCACCTGGAGTGTTACTGTTGACCTTAATGGCTGGTGGTAGCTTAAAGGGGCACAATTTCTTGTTCCTGTGGGAAAAGCTAGAGATGGCAGGCTGCCAAATAAATAATGGGAGGCTGGAGATAAACTTTATTGCAGGAAACCTGGAGAGTGTCTGAGTAGTTGTTTCTACTAATGGAGTTATATTGAAAGTGCTAAGTAGTAACTAGTAGCTGATTAAAAATACTGTGCAACAAGCGATTGTTCACTAAAAGTCAAGCCACTTTAGTGATGATGGTTGGGCAATTCCTTCAGGAAGTTGATAAAGGAGTGACATCCTGTTTAGCTGCCATGGAATGAGGCTCTCTCGGTTGTTGTTTGCATAACATGACAAGGAGTCATCCAGTAGTATAATCCGCAGGACATATGCACTGCAGGGAGAAACTACAGGATCAACAAGGAAGTAAATATAACAAATTCCATTCATGAAACTGCTTGTGAGACCATTGGTAATAATGCACACAATGTGTAGTCTTTCTTTTAATGAAATATTCATATCTGTTCTTATAATTTAGCGTTCCTCTTCTGTGGCTAGCTTGCCTCCTTTGCTGCCTCTGCTCCATCTCCCTCCATTGGTGCAATCCAAGGGAAACTGCAAATATAACCCCAGCCCCACCCTACGCAACTCCATTGACTGGGAGAAAGTGTCTATTCGGAACACCTGCAGAACTCCTTCCATACAAAGACCACCAATCCCTGCTGATTTAAACCGCTCCTCACAGCTTCTCCAACAATTCAGTATTTTGCACTAACCCTACAACAGCAAGAGGGGAGTCAAAAGCACCTCACCTGCAGATTGAGTGATGATGTGTTGGATGGGGGGAGTGGGTGCAGGAGTCCCTTGTGTTAATCACAATAAGTGCTTGTCATGGAAGAATGAATCCAAAGCTAGTCTTTTACCTCAAGATGGTTTATTCTCAAGATAACACTGCAGTGTAGCAGACTCTCCAAGTCCCTTCCATACTGGAGTGTTCCAGCTGGACCCATTTGTAACTCTTTCGAGTACAAACCCGTTTCCATCTGTTCCTATTCAGATGAAGTTACGTTGTTTCATAGTTTGCCATTGTGAGATTTGAACTCTTGATCTTAGGGTTACAAACCCAGTACCATAACCACTTGGCTAAGCCATGGACCCATTTGTAGGTGAGCCAATGCCCATCATTTGTTTTAACAAGGCAATTGTCTTAACAATGTAATTGCTATACAGTGTAATACCCAGTCAACAAGAAGATTGTTATTGGACATTGAAAATGTAATTACTGATACATTGACACCTTGTACTGTTGGATGCATATCCACTTGTGCATGCTTAAGAGAGGGCGTTAACAGGAATGGTGAGGTCCAAGTTGGCAGGTCAGGTGCCAACTCAGTGTTAGCCGCTGACTGATGTCACAATCTGCCCCCTCTGCTGACTTCCATTGCAAGAATGGGTATGCATGCTATAACCCTCCACAGCGTGATGATCAATACGGGTCACACCAGCAGGCATTGGGAACAAACCACCTCCCCCCCATTTTCTCCCTCACCCACCAGCAGCAATACAGAGCAGAGGTTGGCAGTCCTAAAGTTTAACATATCAAGCATAACTTGCAGGAAACTTGAAATGAAGCTTGATGAAGACAAATTCTGAGGAAGAGGATAATGGTGAATCCAAACAAATTATATAGTCACAAGGAGTTTTAGTCCTGTGATGAATGTATTCATCTCAGGCTCCATTAACTATGCAGTACTAGATAACACTTGCACTTCAACAGTATGTGGAACAGATTGTATAAAATGCTGTGAGGATCAACGCAATGTTAATGAGTATACAAGTATTACTTACAAGTATTAATACAAGTATTACTACAAGTATTAATACAAGTATTACTTACTTAATGTATCATGATGACAACACACTGAGGTCACTAAAGAGAGTTCACTCGCTCACTTTTCCAGAACCGCTTCATCCAATCCAGGGTTGCAGGGTATACCAAAGAGAGTTACAATTCCATATTATAATAGCTGGTCATTCAGAGGGCATTTAAGAGTCAACCACATTGCTGTGGGTCTGGAGTCACGCGTAGGTCAGACTGGGTAAGGACAGCAGATTTCCTTCCCTAAAGGGGATTAGTGAACCAGATGGGGTTTTTATGACATAAAAACTGAAAATGCTGCAAAACCTCAGCAGGTCTGACAGCATCTGTGGGGAGAGATAAACAGAGTTAACGTTTCGAGTCTGTATGGTTCTTCTTCAGAGCTAAAGAGAAGTAGAAATGTGATGAAATTTATACTGTTTAAGGGATTGGAGCAGGTGAAGCTAGATAGAAGGTGATAGGTGGGGGCTAAGGAGAGATTGACAAAGATATCATGGAAAAAAAGACAAAGGGAGTGTTAATTGTGGTGATAAGGACTAAAGAAGGTGCTAATAGTGCCATAAAGGTAAGAAAGCAGAATGTGTGAATGTGTGAATAGCAGAACAAGGATCAGTGCTCTGTGAAAGAACAACATAGAACAAGTAACAGGCGGCCCTTTAGGGGCTGAGGTAGGGGGAGGGGGTGGTGGTTGGGGGAAAAGGGAATAAAAAAGGGGATAAAGCAATGAATAAATAAATGCTTGTGTTTTATGACAATGATTCTGTGGTCATCATTAGACTTATAATTCCAGATTTTTTATTGAATTCATATTTCACCATCTGCCATGTTGGGGTTTGAGCTCAGGTCTGAGATAATTACCCTGGGATTGGCCGGATTGCTAGTCCAGTGACAATACCACTACGTTACCACTTTAACACAGTGCATTCCAGACGCTAACCACTCACTGTGTGAAATAAGTTTTTTTCTCCTACCACTTTTGCTTCTTTGTCGCTTGCTTTAAATCGGTGCCCTCTTGTTTCCAATCCTTTCACAAGTGGGGACAGTTTCTCCCAATCTACCCTGCCCAGACCCCTCATGATTTTGAATACCTCTATCAAATCTCTTCTCAGCCTTCTTTTCTCCAAGGAAAACAATCCAAACTTCTCCAGGCTATCTTCATAACTGAAGTGGTTCCTCAGACCTGGAACCACTCTCACGACTCTTTTCTACACTTTCTCTAATGCTTTCACATCTTTCCTAAAGTGTGGTGCCCAGAACTGGAAGCAATACTCTAGCTGAGGCCAAACTAGGGTCTTATACAAGTTCCACATAAGCTCCTTGCTTTTGTACTCCATGCCCCTATTAGTAAAACCTGGGATACTGTATGCTTTATTAACTGTGTTCTCAACCTGCCCTGTCACCTTCAATGACTTACGCACATATATACCCAGATCTCTCTGCTCCTGCACCCCCTTGTGCCCTTTATTTTATATTGTCTATGCTCATCTTACCAAAATAATTTACTTCACATTTCTCAGCATTAAACTTCATCTGCTACCTGTCCGCCCATTCCACCAACTGGTCCATGTCCCTTTGAAGTTCTACACTATCCTCCTCACAGTTCACAATGCTTCCAACTTACATATCATCTGCAAACATTGCAATTGTGCCCTGTACACCAAAGTCTAGGTTGTAGATCTGTGTCAGGAAAAGCAAGGATCTCATCACTGACCCCTTGGCAATTCCACTACAAATCTTTCTCCAGCCAAAAAAAAAAATCCATTCACCACTACTCTCTGTTTCCTGTCAATCAGCCAATTCTGTGTCCATATTGCTACTATCCCTTTTATTCCATGAGCTCACTTTGCTCACATGTCTGGCGTGTGGCACTGTATCAAGTGCATTTTCAAAGTTCCCTCTAGAAGATCTCTTTGTGGACTGTGCAGTTCTGGTCGCCACATTATAGGAAGGATGTGATTGCGCTAGAGAGGGTGCAGTGGAGATTCAACAGGATGTTGCCTGGGCTGGAGAATTTCAGCTATGAAGAGAGACTAGATAGGCTAGGGTTGTTTTCCTTAGAGCAGAGAAGGCTGAGGGGGGACCTGATTGAGGAGTACAAAATTGAGGGGCAGAGATAGGGGTAGATAGGAAGAAATTTTCTCCCTTGGTGGAGGGGTCAATAACCAGGGGGCATAAATTTAAGGTAAGGGGTAGGAGGTTTAGAGGGGATTTGAGAAAAAAATTTCATCCAGGGGTTGGGAGGTATCTGGAACTCACTGCCTGAACCCTCACAACATTTAAGGAGTATTTAGATTAAACCTTGAAATGCCATAGCATACAAGGCTACAGGCCAAGTGCTGGAAAATGGGATTAGAGCAGATAAGGGCTTGTTGACTGGTGTAGAAATAATGGGCCGAAGGGCCTCTTTCCGTGCTGTAAAAATCTATGGCTCTATGACTCTGTAACCATTCATGGCCTGCTCAACTAAGTTGAATTTTCTGGAGTGTGGTCTTCACACTATTGAACCCAGCATGATGGAGAACCTCACTGAGTTGTGATTTTGCCCTGCCATTGAATTCTCATGATGGACCTCAGGTGACTTTGTGGAAGAGTTACAGAGTTTTGATGTGGCACCTATAGCAGACCCAGGATTCTGTGCTATACAGCAGGGTGGTAAGGGAAATGGCTTGGTAGAGAGCAAACTACCAAGGCATGAGAGCCTCGAGACTGGTGCTATCTATGGTCATTGGTGGTGCTTCATTGTGTGTGTCTGGTACTGGCTGAAACATAACTTTGGTCTTGGAGACACTGAGTCAAAGTCCAACATTTTTTGCCATAGTCTGGATGTCTTCCTTGTGGTGGGCAGCTCAGGCACAGTCATCTCTGATTACTGCTCTGTGTGATGCTGGAGGAATGCAGTCTGCAGAGATTGAAGAGATTCCCTGAAGAGGATTACAACTTTAGGATGTTGATGCCTACAGGCACATCTCTGTGGGTTTCCTGTAGCATTGAAGGAAAGAAGAGATTAAGGAATTGGGGAGACACAACCACAAAGGGCAGCAGATATCTCACCACAGACACAAACAGGTCCCACCATGTACATTAGGCAGCAGGTACGGGATTTTGATTTTGGAGTTGGTGTTTATGTTATGAGGGGGTGATGTTTATATTAATGAGGAGGTTGGTGTTTATGTTAATAAGGGGTGGTGTTTATGTTAATGAGGGGTTGGTGTTTATGTTAATGAGATGTCGGTGTTTAATGTTAACGAGGGAGTGGTGTTTATGTTAACCAGGGGTAGTGTTATGTTAATGAGGGGTGGTGTTTATGTTAACGAGGGGCTCCTGTTTATGTTAATGAGGGGGTGGTGTTTGTGTTAATGAGGAAGTGGTTATGTTAATGAGGGGGTGGTGTTTATGTTAATGAGGGGGTGGTTTATGTTAATAAAGGGGTGGTGTTTATGTTAATGAGGGGTGGTTTATGTTAATAAAGGGGTGGTGTTTATGTTAATGAAGGGATTGGTGTTTATGTTAATGAGGGGGTGGTGTTTATGTTAATGAGATGTCGGTGTTTAATGTTAACGAGGGAGTGGTGTTTATGTTAACCAGGGGTAGTGTTATGTTAATGAGGGGTGGTGTTTATGTTAATGAGGAGGTGGGGTTTACAATATTATGGGCAGAGCTGCTGCTCGCATTGTTTATGTTAATGAGGGGTGGTGTTTATGTTAACGAGGGGCTCCTGTTTATGTTAATGAAGGGATTGGTGTTTATGTTAATGAGGAAGTGGTTATGTTAATGAGGGGGTGGTGTTTATGTTAATGAGGGGGTGGTTTATGTTAATAAAGGGGTGGTGTTTATGTTAATGAGGGGGTGGTTTATGTTAATAAAGGGGTGGTGTTTATGTTAATGAAGGGGTGGTGTTTATGTTAATGAGGGGGTGGTGTTTATGTTAATGAGATGTCGGTGTTTTATGTTAGCGAGGGGGTGGTGTTTATGTTAACCAGGGGTAGTGTTATGTTAATGAGGGGTGGTGTTTATGTTAATGAGGAGGTGGGGTTTACAATATTATGGGCAGAGCTGCTGCTCGCATTGGACCCAGAGCTCAGCTGGAGAGGAGGCGGTGCTGGTGTTTACCGGCTGGAGCTCCCAAGCCCCGCCCTTGAACTCCGGCCACGCCCACAGCGCTGCTAACCCCGCCCACGTCGCTCCTGGCCCCTCCCCCCGATTTCCGACCCCGCCCCGGGCGCTAGGTCATCGTCTCCGACGCTTGCGGCCCCGCCCCTGGCGCTGTTAACGCCCCCCTCCCCCAGGCTGCCACCGCCGCCCCCCCCCCCACCATCCCTCCAACGGATCCCTGTCACCGCCCCCCGCGCGCGCGCCTGCGTGCTCCGCGGAGTGCCCGATGACGTGGCGGTGCCGGAGCGGCGGGCTTGTGGCGCGCGCCTCCTGAGGCCGAGCAGCGCGAGGCGGGGCCGGGAGCGGGAGCCGGAGCCGGAGCGGAGCCACCGAGAGCCTCAGGCCCAGCGCCCGACAGAGACAAGCCCAGCCCAGCCCAGCACCGAGCACGGCCGCCCACATGGCCCCCTGGAAACTGCCGCTCCTGCTGGCCTGTGTCGGCCTCAGCGTCCTGAGGGCCCGGGCGGATGAGCACGATCACACGGTAAGGAGTGGGGTAGGGGGTTGGGGAGGAGGGCCGGAGGCCGGGGGCCGGGGTGGTGGGATGGAGGAGGCCCGGCGGGGCCCCGGGAGGGGCCGGGGAGGAAGCAGCTCGGCTGGCCGGCGGACCCGATCCTGCCCCTCGCTGTCAGGCCCGGTGGCGAAGGCCCCGCTCACCCGGGGGGGGGGCCCGGGGCCCGGGGCCCGGGACCCTGTTGGTGGATTCGGCTCCCCGCCCCTGACCTTGTGTCGCTGGGGTTTGTGGGTTGGGGGGGGGGGGAGGAGGAACCCTCCCCCTCCCCCTCCCTCCCTCCCCCTCCCCCCCCTCCCCCCCTCCCCGGAGCCGGCCTGGGGCGAGGGTCCCAGTTGCCCTGGAGCTGGAGCCTGTCATGGTGGCGGTGACAGCAGCGACGTGACTGATGGAAAAGCCTTTCCATTTCCTCATTGCATCTCCAGTTACTGACCTGGGCCATGCAGTGTGGGGGATGCCTGGCTCTGGGGCTCTGGGGGGTGTTTGGGTGACTGGCTGGAGTGGGTGAGGATTTGCAGTTTGTCCATCCCTGAATTGCAAACCCAGACAGGACCTGATTGCACCCAGATTGGTTGTGGGAGCTGCCACTGTTATCAGGTGGGCTGCAGGTAACCAGACCACATTCCCTATAACCATTTGCTCTCGTACTTGTAGCCTTTGGAGTAACTCCACCAAACTTCCCCCAAAAGACATGCAGTATGAACGTTCACGGCCAGCTTGGACAGGTCCGTGGTTGTGAGCAAGCGTTGCTCTGGAGATGGAAGTTGCACCTTGATTTGTGTGTTGCTGAGATGTTGGGTGAGGGACATGGTTTGTGCTAAACGTGGTGTTTCTCACCGTTGAGCAGCTTGTTGCCAATCGTTTGACCAGGTTGTGGAGAGCAGCAACTTAAAGGCTGAGTGTGCCATTGCATTATTATGGCTTTGAGCGGAAAAAAAAACTGGAGGTAGCACAGGGCGTGAATGACAGATGGTGAAGATAGAAGGAATGGTGGGGCGGTGGATTGTCATTCTGATCTAAAAATGAAGGGACTGTGTCTCCCCATGGAAATATGTGGTTATACTATTTGCAGTCTCAATATAACTAACCATTCAAAATTAACCATTGTTCAGTATTAGCTAAACAGTAAAACCCCCAGTAAGTCAAATGTGCAAAAATAAGCTAAACCTCCTTGCTCTTTGAGGGGCTTTAGTTATTCAGTTCTTGTAATCACATGATGTGAAATACTGGCATTTCCCTAAACAATTTTTGTGTACTTTGTCCTCAAGCTAAAGCACGTTAACAAAAGAGAATGAAACATCTATGTTGGCACTCACTGTTGCCATTGCACTCTACTAGGTCAGGTTACTGCAGAGTAAATCTCCCCTCCTCTCTGTCGCAACCTCTTGGCAAAATCTCTTCCACCATCTGATATTCTTTCACATCCAGGTCCGTGCTGTGGCCAAGAGCGATTGCTGGTTTAGCATCGGGTTACGAATTTGTCCTGTAGGCTGATGCCCACCAGAAACTGGATTGAGATCCCCCAAAAGCATTTGAATTGCAAATTCTTCAGCTAGCAAACAGCCCACTTTGCCTTCCATCCATTTAGGCTGAACAGGATAGTACTGGAAATTGGAGCCAGGTTGATCCTCTGTGGCAGACATGATAATCCAATACCTGAACCAGGCAGGTCCATAGTATTCCAGGACACTGCCCATAACTGACCAGCAAGCCCGATTTATTGGAACCAGAAGTTGGGAGACTCTCGTGGTGAGGGCCTGTGATTCTTTCCAGTTGTTTCCATATTATTCTGTAAGCTGGTGTCTGCAATTGTTTGAGAATTTTTGGCTTGAACATGTAACGGGCAGATTACAAGTACAGATTGGTAGTACACTCTGTGTCTTTGCTTGGTTCAAGGGGGTAAAGTGGATTTAACAACTGTGCTGCCCAGCGCTCATTAGTCGATGTGTGGTTTCATTCAGAAATTGTACCTGTTTTATCTACAATCTTTTAGATTATGATAAGTATTGCTGCTAAGATTGCATTCTTAGAACAACAATGTAGGGAACTAATGATGATTATCCAGCCCTAGAAGAGTATTATTGTTTTTATTACATGTGCAGCAATTCCAGTATATCATACAGATGGTACACCAGTTTAGTATACACATTTTATTTAGTCATCCCTTTTTACTCTAGCTCAGAATTACATGGTAATAAATGAATATGGCATGATAGATCAGGTGCTAAAACAGAGATGGTGCTCCTGAACTAGCACTTTACACCCAGCTGGAGTGGGTGGAATTGCACTATCAAGACATGCAAACATGACTTGATAATACTTTCAAAACCTTGGAATATCTATTTATTCATCATTCCTGTTCTATTTACATCGAAGAAACTTGGTAAAATGTAACATTTCATCTTGCAAATTAAATGTTTACAAGCAAATTCTTGTGAACAGCTTGACACTGTTTAAGAGGAATGCTATACCAGTGATTATAAGAACATAGCTTTGTACATGAAAAGCAGACCAGTAATCATTGGCATAGTTATATGTTGTATTGAACATTAGCTTGTAATCAAGGTAAATTGGGTCAAGTACAGTGCAAAATGAATGGATCGAATGTGAAGAAGGGAGTTTCTTTATTGAGCAAGGTGAACTGACACCTCATTATGTCGGACATCAGATTGAAGAGATGAGTAGAAAAGACAAGGTACATCAGGAACTGCTGTTAGGTGATGTCAAGCTTTAAATTGAAACTCATGGGTTGTTAAAGTATGGGAAGTTGGGGAAGATAGTTTCAAAACTTGAGATACTGAAGTGAAATAAGCCACAGTAGAAAAATGTTAAGTGGAACTTAATTTCAGAAGAGGCTCTGGGAAGCAGGGAAGGCAGGCAAAAAGAAAATAAAACACAATCTGAGAAAACAGCTTCTTGTGTCCCAAATGCCCCAAAGATTGTCACTGTTGTTATGCAGGTAGATACAGCAACCATTTTGAACGCAGCAAGGTCCCACAGATGGGTGATGACTAGTTAATCTATTTTTATGGTAACACTCAACAGATCAGGCAGCATCTGTGGAGAAAGCAAAAAGAAAACATTTCAGATATAACCTTCACAACTGGAAGGAATTACAGATGAACAGCTCATAAGGAGGAATAGAGCAAGGGAAAAGTATTGTGAAGGCCACATACAGTATACGGTAAAAGAAAAATGATTTATAAAATGATGAGGTGGAGAACAGGAAATGGTTAAATGACAAATTATAGTGTAAAGCATTTTGTTTTTTTTTTCAAATTTCTGGTATCAGCTATTCTTGTTGGTGATGATTGAGGAAAAGATGTTTGCTAAGAGAATATCTTGCTTGAATTAGTGCTATGAAATCTTTTAAAACACACCTGAACCACTGGAATAAACTGAGAGGTCTTGGTTTAACATCTTCTCCAGGAAGGTACTTCTAACAATTCCCTCAATACTACATTGGAGTCTTGGCTTGGATTGTGTTCAAGTCCTGTACTGGGGGAAGAAGTGAGAGATATTGGGCCTTATTTCCTAATGACCCAATGTTTTTATCACCTTAGCATGGCAGTTGCCTTTAATCTGAAAATTAGTCTGGATGGGTTTTTTTGAGGCTGGAGAAAAAAGTGTGTGACCTCAGCAAAATGAGACTCTGTATGGAATGAAACTTTCACAAGGGGGGGCCAGGAAGACATTTCACAAAAGGCTGAACAGAGAATTTAAAAATTAGTCTTTAAAAGAGAACGTTTGTCTTGGAGCAGAATATTCAAACTAGTCCATAGACAGTTGTCCTCAACCCCTGACCAAGCTCAACCATTCAACAATTTGTGTTTCTGTTTATATTCACTGGTTTTTCTGCTTTAAGTGTTATATACCTAGAGGTTTAGAAAGGGTTGTTTTGATAGTAGTGTGACATCGGTAGGTAAAAAGTCAATCCAAACACCAAGATCTGTTAATATGCATAGTTTGTGATGCAAATTAATCGGGGCATTGACTTCAAATTTGTTTGACTCCTGCATCTAATTGGCCATTGAAAACTAAAAAGCTTAAGACACTCCAGCCCTAGAAAAATGTATAGGAGATCTAAAGAGTTCGATTGCCAGTGTTTCAAATCTGGGTTTGTCACAAGTTTCTTATCTGGTTCAGTGGAGGCTGTTGCTCTTGTAAGTGGACCCCAAGGCCCCTTTTAATCCAACATTGACTCACAATGTCCAATATCTCCTCATAGGATAGTGTAATGGTATAACAGTGTCCCACATTGTCTCTGCACATGCCCATGCACGTGTTTCTACAACCCCTCAGCTTCTGGACAATTTGTTTTTTAGGGCAGCCAGGCCAGAACAAGCATTCTGATGTTTTATTTCTCAAGATTGCAATTGAATGTTCACATCAACATATATAATAAATTTCACAGAATTTATTGGGTACAACTTGTTTTTGCATGATCTAACATAATGAGAATAATCCTGCTTTCCGACATTGGTGGATCATCTTGCTTGAGTTGATGAAGAAACTTTTATCACTGCTGTTGCATCCTGATCACCTGATCCTGGACAGAAATCTGTGCTAACAGTTTTCAGTTGAAAGGACTGTCTGTCGATATGTGTTCAACATACAAACATACAAATTAGGAGCAGGGGTAGTCCACTCAGCCCCTAGAACCTCCTCCGTTATTCAATAAGATCATGGCTGATCTGAATATAACCTCAACCCCACATTCCTGCCAAACTCCAATAACCTTCCACTCCTTTGTTAATCAGGAATCTATCTAGCTCTTCCTTAAAAATATTCAAGGACTCTTCCCCAAAAGGCAGTGGAAGCAGTGTTCCAAAGACACACACAATCACAGAACAGAAGAGGCTCTTCAGCCCATCAAGTCTACACCATCATGTGAGAAACACCTGACTACCTACCTACCTACCTACCTAAACCCATTTACCAGCACTTGGCCCGTAGCCTTGAATGTTATGATGTGCCAAGTGCTCATCCAGGTACTTTTTAAAGGACGTGAGGCAACCCTCTTCCAACATCCTCCCAGGCAGCGTATTCCAGTCCGTCACCACCCTCTAGGTAAAAAAAGTTTTTCCTCACATCCCCCCTAAACCTCCTGCCCCTCACCTTGAACTTATGCCCCCTTGTGACTGACCCTTCAACTAAGGGGAACAGCTGCTCCCTATCCACCCTGTCCATGCCCCTCATAATCTTGTACACCTCGATCAGGTTGCCCCTCAGTCTTCTCTGCTCCAACGAAAATAACCTGCGTCTATCCAACCTCTCTTCATAATTTAAATGTTTAATCCCAGGTAACATCCTGGTGAATCTCCTCTGCACCCCCTCAAGTGCAATCACATCCTTCTTATAATGTGGCGACCAGAACTGCACACAATACTCCAGCTGTGGCCTCACCAAGGTTCTATACAACTCCAACATGACCTCCCTACTTTTGTAATCTATGCCTCGATTGATAAAGGCAAGTGTCCCATTTGCCTTTCACCACCCCACTAACATGCCCCTCTGCCTTCAGAGATCTATGGACACACACGCCAAGGTCCCTTTGTTCCTCAGAACTTCCTAGTGTCATGCCATTCATTGAATACTTCTTTGTCAAATTACTCCTTCTAAAGTGTATCATTTCTCACTTTTCAGGGTTAAATTCCATCTGTCCATTTGACCATCCCGTCTATATCTTCCTGTAGCCCAGGACACTCAACCTCACTTTACCACCTGGCCAATCTTTGTGTCATCCGCAAACTTACTAATCCTACCCCCCACATAGTCATCTATGTCGTTTATATAAATGACAAATAATAGGGGACCCAGCACAGATCCCTGTGGTACACCACTGGACACTGGCTTCCAGTCACTAAAGCATCCTTCTGTCATCACCCTCTGTCTCCTACAGCTAAGCCAATTTTGAATCCACCTTATCAAATTACCCTGTATCCCATGTGCCTTTGCCTTCTTTATAAGTCTCCCATGTGGGACATTGTCAAAGACTTTGCTGAAATCTATATAAACTACATCAACTGCACTACCCTCATCTACACACCTGGTCACCACTTCAAAAAATTCAATCAAATTTGATAGGCATGACCTCCCTCTGACAAAGCCATGCTGACTATTCCTGATTAAACCTTACTTCTCCAAGTGGAGATAGATACTCTCCTTCAGAAATTTCTCCAGTAGTTTCCCGACCACTGACTCACTGGCCTGTAGTTCCCTGGCTTATCTGTACAACCCTTCTTCAATAGCGGATCTACACTAGCTGTTCTCCAGTCCTCTAGCACCTCCCCCATGGCCAGAGAGGAATTAAAAATTTGGGTCAGAGCCCCTGCGATCTCCTCCCTTGCCTCCCTCAGCAGTCTGGGACACAAATCATCCGAACCTGGAGATTTGTCCACTTTTAAGCCTGCCAATACCTTGTCACTCCCTATATCAATTTGCTTAAGAACCTCACAGTCTCTCTCCCCGAGTTCGATACCTTCATCCTCATTCTCTTGGGTGAAGACGGATGTGAAGTATTCATTCAACACCCTAGTGATGTCCTCTGGCTCCACCCATAGATTGCCCCCTTGGTCCCTTATGGGCCCTACTCTTTCCCTGGTTATCCTCTTCCCATTGATATGCTTATAGAATATCTTGGGATTTTCCCTACTTTTACCAGCCAGAGCTTTCTCATACCCTTCTTTGCTCTCCTAATTGCTTTCTTAAGCTCCACCCTGCACTTTCTGTACTCCACTAATACCTCTGCTGATTTGCTTCCCTTGTACCTGCTAAAAGCCTCGCTTTTCCTTCTCACTATAACCTGAATATCTCTGGTCATCCATAGTTCACTGGGCTTGTTACTCCTTCCTATCACTGTAGAGGGAACATGTTGAGCCTGTACTCTCCCCATTTCCTTTTTGAACACTCCCCACTGTTCCTCTGTAGATTTCCCCACAAGTAACTGTCCCCAGTCTACCTTGGCCAGATCCTGCCTTATTTTACTAAAATCCACTCTCCTCCAATCCAAAACATTTTTTTGAAACTTGTCGATTTCTTTGTCCATAACCAACTTAAACTGTACCATAACAAAAACAGAATTACCTGGAAAAACTCAGCAGGTCTGGCAGCATCGGCGGAGAAGAAAAGAGTTGACGTTTCGAGTCCTCATGACCCTTCGACAGAACTTCGAAGTTCTGTCGAAGGGTCATGAGGACTCGAAACGTCAACTCTTTTCTTCTCCGCCGATGCTGCCAGACCTGCTGAGTTTTTCCAGGTAATTCTGTTTTTGTTTTGGATTTCCAGCATCCGCAGTTTCTTTGTTTTTAAACTGTACCATGTTGTGTTCGCTATCACTAAAATGCTTACACACCACCACCTCAGCCACCTGTCCGGCTTCATTCCCCAGAATTAGGTCCAGCAACGCACCGTCCTTGTTGGACCCTATACATATTGACCTAAAAAGTTCCCCAGTACACATTTCAAGAAATCCACTCCATCCAAGCCCTTAACACTATGTCTATCCCAATTAATGTTGGGAAAGTTGAAATCACCTAATATAATTACCCTATTGTAATTGTTTTTACACACCTCCTATTGTAATTGTTTTTACACATCTCCACAAATTGTGCACATATTTACTCTTCAATTTCTCGCTGACTATCTGGGGGGGGGTCTATAATCACCTAATAATGTGGTTTCCCCTTTTTTATTCCTAAGCTCTACCTGCAAAGCTCCATTCGATGCCCCTTCCAAGATATCATCTCTCCTTACTGCAGTAACGGACTCCTTAACTAATAATGCAATGCCTCCTCCTCTTTTACACCCTCCCCTGTCTCACCTGAAGATTCTATATCCTGGATGTTGAGCTGCCAATCCTGCCTTTCCCTCAACCACGTCTCAGTGATGGCTAGTGTATCACAATTCCACATGTCAATCCTCACCCTTAACTCATCCATTTTACCTGTAATATTCCTGGCATTAAAGTAGAGGCCATCCAGCCTTGCCTTACTCCCTTGAAGCTTAGTGCAGCTGTACTCCTGTCTTGATTGTTTTACTGTATTATGATTTGTCCATATTCTGCTAACATTCTGTGTCCCCTCATGCTGCCGAATTAGTTTAAACTCCTCCCAACAGCATTAGCAAACCCGCCCGCAAGGATGTAGACCGTCCCGCTTGTACAGGTCCCACCTTCCCCAGAAATGGTCCCAGTGATCCAGGAATCTAAAACCCTCCCTCCTGCACCAACTCTTAAGCCATGTTTTCATCTGCGCTATTCTCCTATTTCTGAGCTCGTTAGCACGTGGCACTGGGAGGTCTTGCTTTTTAGTCTACTGCCTAACTGAATTCTTGATGCAAGACCTCATCCCTCTTTTTACCTATGTCATTGGTACCATGACCTCTGCCTTATCACCCTCCCCCTTCAGGATACCCTGCAGCCGTTCAGTGACATCCCTGGCACCAGGGAAGCAACATACCATCCTGGAGTCACTTTGACGGCCACAGTAGCGCCTATCTGTTCCCCTGCCTATAGAATCCCCTATTACTATTGCTCTTTCTTCCCTCCTGTACAGACAGGCTGCTTATGCTGCCAGGAAGCTTGGCTCTGTCGGCACTCCCTGGAGGAACCAGCACCCTCATCAGCCTCCAAAACGGAATACCAATTTGCGAGCGGAACCCCAGGGGACTCCTGAACTACCTGCCTGTTTCTCTTGGACTGCCTGGTGGTCACCCATTCCCTTCCTTCCTCAAGTCCCTTCATCTGCAGTGTGACCACCTCTCTAAATGTGCTGTCCACAATGCTGTCAGACTCGAGGATGCTCCACGGTGTCTGCAGCCGCCGTTTCAGCTCTGAAACCTGAGTTTCCAGGAGCTGCAGCTGGACACACTTCCTGCACACGTGCTGGTCCCAGGCACTGGAAATGTCCCCGGCTTCCCACATGGAGCACGAGGAGCACACCATTGCTTTGAGCGCTTCTGCCATGACTTATCCCTTTTAAATTAAACCTTTTAAGTCAATTACTCCAGGACCCTTTTTTCTTGATCCTCGTTACTGCAGAGTATACAAACTGTAAACCACAAAAAGACCTTAAACTATAAGCAATTAAAGTAGTAAATACCTTACCCACTACTTACCAGTGATTCCTTTCCCTTGTAGCCTCTGCTGCTGCAGCACGCTCTGAAGGTTTAAGAAGTTGAACAGCAAGGGAAAAATGCAAAGAGCGCCTCGTCCCCTATGCACCGAATTCCGAATACCCACTCTGGCTGTGCCCCACTCAGGATGTGCTCGCTCTCCTGTACATGTGCAAGCACACTCTACCCACTGAGAGAAAAAAATTCTCATCTCTGTCTTAAATAAGCGACCCTTATTTTTAAACCATGACCCCTAGTTCTAGGTTTTCCCACAAGAGGAAATGCCCTCTCCACATCCACTCTGCCAAGGCCCTTCAGGATCTTAAAGGTTTGAATTAAGTCGCCTCTTACTCGTCTAAATTCCAGTGGATAGAAGGCTAACCTGTCCAACCTTTCCTCATTAGACAACCTGTCCATTTCTGGTATTAGTAGAGTAAGCCTTTTCTGAACTGTTAATGCATTTACATATTTCCTTAAATAAGGAGATCAGTACTGTACACAGTACTCCAGATGTGGTCTCACCAATGCCCTATACAACAGAAGCATAATCTCCCTACTTTTGTAATCAATTCCCCTCACAATAAATTATAACATTCTATTAGCTTTCCTGATTTCTTGCTGTTCCTGCGTACTTGCCTTTTGTGATTCATGCATTAGGACATCCAGATCCCTCTGAATCTCAGAGCTCTGCAATCTCTCACCATTTAGATCATCTTTATTCTTCCTGCCAAAATGAACAATTTCACATTTGCTCACATTGTACTCTCATTTGCCAGATCTTTGCCCACTCACTTAACCTATCTATCTCACTTTATAGCCTCCTTATATCCTCTTCACAATTTGCTTTCCTTCCAACTTTGTGTTGTCAGAAAATTTAGCAACCATACCTTTGATTCCTTCATCCAAATCACTTATATAAATTGTAAAAAGTTGAAGTCCCAGCACTGATCCCTGTGGCACACCACTCGTCACATACTGCCAACTGTCTGCTGCTTGTTTCTATCCATACCAATATGTTACCCTCCACACCATGAGCTTTTATTTTTCGGATTAACTCATGATGTGGCATTTTATCAAATGCCTTCTGAAAGCCTAAGTACAATACATCCACTGGCTCCCCTTTCTCTACAGCACATGTGACTCCTCCAAATAAATCGGTTAAACATGATTTCCCTTTTACAAAGCCATGTTGACTCTGCCTGATTGCCTTGAATTTTTCTAAGTGCCCTGCTATAACATCTTTAATAGGAGCTTCTAACATTTTTTCTATGACAGATGTTAGGCTAACTGGCCTGTAGCCTGCTGTTTTCTGTCTCCCTCCCTTTTTGAATAAAGGAGGTACATTTGCTATTTTCCAATCTAATGGAACCTTCCCCTAATCTTGGGAATTTTGGAAAATTGAAACCAGTGAATCAGCTGTCTCACTAGCCACATCTTTCAAGATCTCAGGGTGAAGCCCATCCGGACCTGGGGATTTGTCAGCCCGCAGCCCCAACAATTAGCTCAATACCACTTCCCTGGTGATTGTAATTTTTCCCAAGTGCCTCCCTCCCTTCCATTTCCTGATTTACAGCTGTTTTCAGGATGTTACTTGTGTCCCCTATGCTGAAGACTGAAGCAAAATACCTGTTTAATTCAGCCGCCATCTCCCTACTTTCCATTATCAATTCCCCAGATGCACTTTCTAAAGGACAAATGCTCATTTTGTTAATTTTTCTTATTTAAATATCTATAGGAACCCTTACTATCCGTCTTTATATTACTAGCTAGCTTTCTCTCATTCTCTAATTTTTCCCTCCTTATTAATCTTTTTGTCATTCTTTGCTGTTCTTTATACCCTTTTCAATCTTCTGACTTGCCACCCGTCTTTGCGTAATTATAAGCTTTTTCTTTAAGTTTGATGCTGTCCTTGACATTTTTAGTTAATCACGCATTGGGGCGCCCTCCCCTTGGAATTTTTCTTTCTCATTGGATTGCACATATTCTGTGTATTCTGAAATATCCCTTTAAATGTCTGTCACTGAACCTCTGTTGACCTATTCCTTAACCTCATTTGCCAGTTCACTTCAGCTAACTCTGCTTTCATGCTCTCATCAAGTTTGAAATACTAGTCTTGGACGCACTCATTTCTCCCTCAAAATGAGTGTAGAATTCAATCATATTATGATTGCTGCTACACAGAGGTGCCTTCTCTCAGAGGTATCAGTTAATCCTATCTCTTTGCTCAATACCATGCTCAATGGCACATTATAACATTCGAGGCTATGGGCCAAGTGCTGGCAAATGGAAAACAAAAACAGAATTACCTGGAAAAACTCAGCAGGTCTGGCAGCATCGGCGGAGAAGAAAAGAGTTGACGTTTCGAGTCCTCATGACCCTTCGACAGAAAAAATGGGTAAATGGGATTAGGTATGTAGGTCAGGTGTTTCTCACGTGTCGGTGCAGACTCGATGGGCCGAAGGACCTCTTCTGCACTGAGATTCTGTGAATACCAGGTCTAGTATAGCCTGCTCTCTGGTTGGCTCCATGATATGCTGTTCTAAGAAACTACCCGAAAACATTTAATGAACTTCTCATCTACGTTACTTTTGCCAATCTGATTTTTCCAGTTTATACGTAGATTTAAATCAAAGATTGTTGCTGTATCTTTCTGACAAGTTCCAGTTATCTCTTTTATACTCTGTCCGACTGTGTAGTTACAGTTGAGGGGCCTGTACACCATTCCCACTTCTTACCTTTATCATTTCTCATCTCAACCCAAACCGTTCTACATCCTGGTTTTTTGAACTTGGGTCACCCTGCTCTAATGTGTTAGTATCATCATTAATTAGCAGAGCCACTCCTCCACCTTTCCCGAACTTCCTGTCCTTCCTAAATGTCGCATACCCTTCAATATTCAGGTCCCAATCTGCCATTTTGTAGCCATGTCTCTGTAAGGGCTCTCAGATTGTAATTCTTTATTTCCATTTGCGCTATCAGTTCATCACTTTAGTTTGGATTGGATTGCTACCTGTGTTTCGATACAGAGCCTTCAGTTTTTTCCTTTTATTATTTTTGTAGCGTCCAGCTTTACCTGCTGATATACTCTTAGATTTGTACTCTTTGTCCCTTCCTGACACTGTCTGTTTATCATTTCCCATATTAATACCTGTGTCTCTTGCCTTATCTCTACTCTTTGGTTTATCACATCTTTCCAAATTTGATCCCTTGCTCCCACTATTCAGTTTAAAACTGTCTCTACTTCCCTAATTATGTGGCTCGTAAGGACACCAACCCTAGCACGTTTCAGGTGTAGACTGTCCCAAAGGTACAGCCCCCAATTTCCCCAGAACTGGTGCCAGTGCCCCACAAATTGGAACCCGCTTCTCCCACACCAGTCTTTGAGCTGTGCATTCATTTGTCTATTCTTATTTGTCCTATGGCTCAGGTAATAATCCAGAAATTATTACGTTTGAGGTTCTGCTTAATTTGGTGCCTAACTCCTCATATTGACTACAAAAAGCTTCCTTCCTCATCCTTCCTATGTCGTTGGTGCTTACATGGACCACAACCACTAGATCCGCCCCCCTCCCACTACAAGTTCCTCTTCAGCCCTGAGCAAATGTCCCAATCTCTGGCACTGGCTTAGCAACGCAACTGCCTGGACTTTCACTCTTTGGTACAGAGAACTGTGGCACTCCCCCTCACTGTTCTGTCCCCTACTACCACTACATTCCTTTTTACTCCCCCCCACTTGGGTGGCTTCCTGTACCATGGTGCTATGGTCGGTTTGCTCATCCATCCTGCAGCCTTCATTCTCATCCAAACAAGCTGAGAGAACCTCAGGCCTATTGGATAATTGCAGAGGCTCACACACTTGCCCTCTGGGTCCCTTTACCGGCCTCACTCGCAGTCACCCCCTCCTGTCCCTGACCACAGACCAAATCAGAAGACCCTATCCTAACTGCCTGGTACAAAGCATACGGGTAGCTTTCCCCCTCCCTGATGTGTTGCAGAGTCTGCAGCTCAGCCTCCAGCTCAGTAACTCTGAGCTGAAGTTTGTCAAGCCACAAACACTGCAGACGTGTTTGCCCCGGATTGCAGTGTTATCCAGGAGCTTGCATGTGCTGCAGCCTTGACACATCACCTGTCCTGCCATCCGTAATGTGTTTTAAGTAATCTCTTAATTATATTAATTGCTTATTTTGGTTGCTTTCTTATGTATTTTATTAACCTTACCACCAATTTGTCTTATTATTTTAAACCATAGGGATAGAATAGAACTTATCTACTTACCAGATACTGACCAAACAGCTAGCTCCTGTCCCTGTACTAGAGCAAGAACCAATTCCTACAGCGTGAGAAAAATGGAAAAAGAAACAAAACCACACACACACACACACACACACACACACACACACACACACACACACACACACACACACACACACACACACACACCCCCCACCCCCCAACAACCAAGCGAAGTCCAAGTCTTCACTGTTAGCTCAGCTGCACTCCGTTTGCCTTGGCTGCATTAAAGAACACTGAATTTACAGTAAACTGAACTGGGGCTACAGCAACCACTACTCAGCTCCTACAGCTGAGAGTGAGTTTGCCTTGTCTAAACTGCCAGAAAGAAAGAACTTAGCCTGCTTACACAGAACTTTCCAGTTACTGTTAATTACAGACTAGGTTAGAATTTTAAGAGCAAAATTTAAGAACAAAATTTATACTTAAAATTCCCCCCTCACCAAACTCTGAGTCTTCACTAAGTTAGCGCAGCTGCATTCTGTTCAAATCTCTCTAATTTCTTTTTGTTCCCAACTGGAACTTTGGCCAGACAGCCCTAGCTGTGAACTTGAGACTAATCGAAAAATTGCAAGGAGGTATGAAAACTATTCACCAAGGCTCAACAACCTGCATATAAAAGTCACTAAAAGTACCAGTGGGAAAATTCAGTTTGAAATTCCTTTAGCCACCATCTTCTTTCCACAGTAATGTGAGAAAACAGAATGAAAAATTAGGTTGTTAGTGGGGATTATAGGGGTTACCTTTTGTAAGTGTAAAAAATATTTTTTCCCATTGCTATTGTTTTTTTGAGGCATGTCCAGAAGTTAGAACTAGAGCTTCAAACCAAGATCATGTAAATTGTGTGAAACTAAATTTCCCAGGGGCCTACCTTGAGCCTTACTCTCTGGTACAGTACAAACATGTCCCTGCCTGAATTCTGATATGTTTCTTCACTGGAATCATATAAGCACAGAAGTGGGCCATTCAGCCTCTTTGAAAAAATTATTAAATTAGTTCCATTACTCTGCTCTTTCCCCCACAGCCTTACATTGTTTTCCTTTACAACTATATCTTTAATTTCTTTTTTGAAAGTTCCTGTTGAATCTGCCTCTAGCATTCTTTTAGGCAGTGCATTTTATATCGCCATAACTCAATGTGTACAAGATCTTTCCCCTCATCTCCCCACTGGTTCTGTGTCCTTTTGTTGTAACCTTCTGCCATTGGAAATAGTTTCCAATTATTTATCAGAATTATTCATCATTTTGAACGCCTCATCTCTCCTTAACCTTCTCTGCTTAAATGAGAGCAATCCCAGTTTCTCTCTTCCCTTCACATAGTTGAAGTCTCTCATCCCTGGTACTGATGTAGTAAATGTGCCCTACGTCCTCTCAAATGCATGATGCCTTTCATAAAGTGTGGTGCTGAGAATTGAACACAGTGCATCTGAGGCACAACTAGTGGTTTATAAAAGTTTATAACAACAACTTGCAGTTTTAAAGCACCTTTAATGTAGTAAAAAGCCCCAAGGGACATTGTTGAACAAAATTGGAAGTTGTGCCATGTGAAATATTAGGACAGGTGACTAAAAGTTTTTGGTTTCAAAGTTTTTTTTAAGATGCATCTTAAAGGAGGCGCGGGAGATAGAGATGTGCAGTGCTTTCTTACTTTTTGGTTCTAAAGCCAAGGATTCCATATGCTTTTTTTTAAACAGTCCTACCAACTTATTCCACTTCTGTCAGATACATTTGTGTACATCCCAGCTCTCTCTGTTCCAGCACCCCATTTAAAATTGTAGCATGTAGTTTTGAGAGGTAAACGTTTCTGCTGGAACTCTGGATACAGTGATGTGCAGCACAGTTCCTCATGTTTTTGTATGGTACCCCCAGCAAAAAATGGCATCCATAAGCAGACAGATCTGCTGTGAATCAAAACCTGCAGCCTTACAGTGTTGTCCCAGATAGCGTGTCCAAGACTAACAATTACCTATTTATTGTGATATCAATGATTGGAAATCATTGGAACATAGGACTTAGGAGTGGAAGTAGGCCATTCAGCCCCACAAGCCTGCTCTGCCATTCAGTAAGATCACAGCTGATCTGGTCGTGGTCTCAGCTCCATTTTCCTGTTTGCTCCCCATAACCAAGTGAGATTCCGAGAGTGCTTTTATTATTATTTTCAAAAGAGGGGATGTACTAAGCAAACAAACCAATAGGCTAAGACTAATAGATTTATTTACAGATGGATATGCAGAAACAATATGGCACGGCAAGTTACTGAAAGCAGAAAACAGGAATAATGCTAGGATAGCATTAAGGATTAAAATACCCATTTCAAACTCTTTGTTACAGTTTGATCATTTTCCCGTAGACCTTTCCAATACAAGGTTTTACATGGACAATGGAAATATTTAATCCAGAGTTAAGATCTTCAGCAAGAGTTGAAGATGAGTAATCAGAGCTTTATTGGTATGTCATGGGAATCCTTTCAAGATAACCTTATTCTTTGAAGCACATGGGAAACATGAGATCAAATTGGAACTCCTGTGTGGGAAAGTATTAATTCAGGATATTAGTTAATTAGTATAGGGGAGGTTAAACCAGCATCTAACCAGTTTGAGATGTGGAACTGCTTGATGCTGGCAGTGAGTTCCCCCATCATTGACATCACCTGATTTTATACCAATTCCTCATTTTTTTTTAGGTTTAAAGGAAGATGTGCAGTTTTTATTTGCCGTGGTATAGGACTGATACTCACTGTGCAGATGTCAAAGATTGAAGAGCATAGAATTAGTAATTACAAAAAATGCAGTAATCTGGCAAGTTTGTGTTTCAAAAGGTTGAAAATTAGAGAGAGAGTGGGTAGCGAAGAAGTTGAGTTCCACAGTTTTAAGGTCCTCAGACATAAGGAGTTTGAGTTGAATACAGCAAGTCTTCATCTGGACCCAGTGATAATGTAAGATTGCGACAGATGGAATCATTGAATAACAAATAGTATTGTTAAACTCAGCAAAATATGAAGGATTAATTATGTCCGTTAGCAATTGTTGTGGAACACTCTGCAGTGTTCAGTTCTGGCTTTCATTTCATTCATGCAAGGTATCAATCATGTTGCATTGTACTGTACCAAATATGCAGCTTGTTTGCTTATGGCAAACTCATTTCTTTATGTAAATCTGTTCTTTTTCATCTGAGATTTTTCGTCTGAGAAGTATTGTAACTTGTAATTGTTTTTTTCCAGTTTATTGGATACTCTGAATCCTCAGGTTCAAACTCCCTGCCAAACTCAAAGTTGCCCATCTCGCATGCATGCATGCATGCAAACACTCTAGGAACAAGTTATATTGAAGTCAGATTCATAGCAACTGACTTGAGTTAGATCACATTGTATTCTGATCAAAGATATTAGAGTTTTTTGAGGATGTAACAAGCAGGGTGAATAAAGATATAGACTTAATGCATTCGGGTTTCCAAAAGGCATTAAATAAGGTGCCACATAAAAAGTTACTGCACAAGGCAAGAGCTCATGGTGTTGGAGGTGATATATTAGCATGGGTAGAGGATTGGCTAACTAACAGGAAACAGAGATGGGATGAGTGGATCATTTTCAGGTTGTCAAACTGTAGCGAGTGGAGGGTCACTGGGCTCACAGCTGGGGCCTCAGATCTCTACAATCTATATTAATGACTTGGATGAAAGGACCAACTGTATTGGCAAAATTTGCAGATGATACACAGGTAGGCAAGCAAGTTGTGAGGAGGACACAAAGAGTCTGCAAAGGGATACAGATAGGTTAAATGACTGGGCAAAAAATTGGCAGATGGAGTGTAATGTGGGAAAATGTGAGATTGTCCACTTTGGCAGAAAGAAGAGAAAAACAGTATATTATTTACCTGGAGAGAGACTGCAGGATGCTGCAGTAAAGAGAGTTCTGGTGTCCACGTACATGAATCACAATGAATTAATGCAAGTTAAGCAGGTAATCAGGAAGGCAAATGGAATGTTTGCCTTTATTGCAAAGGGGCTGGAGTATAAAGGTCGGGAAGTCTTGCTACAACTGTATAGGGCATTGGTGAGACTGCACCTGGAACACTGTGCAAAACTTTGGTCTCCTTGAGGAAGAATATACTTGCATTGGAAGCTGATTAGGGAAGGTTCATTTGGCTGATTCCTGGGATGAAGGGGTTGTCTTGTGAGGAAAGATTGGGCTATACTCATAGGAGTTTAAAAGAATGAGAGATGTTCTTATTGAAACATAAGATTCTGAGGGGGCTTGACAGGGTAGCTGCTGAGAGGATGTTTCCCCTCTTGGGGGGTGGGAGGTAATCTAGAACTAGGGGGCATAGTTTCAAAATAAGAGTTCTCCCATTTGAGACAGATGAGGAGGAATTTCTTCTTTGGGCGCAGTTAGTCTTTGGAATTCTCTTCCCCCAGAGCTCTGGAGGCTGGGCATTGAATATATTCAAGGCTGAGATAGACAGATTTTTGATCTACAAGGGAGTTGAGACTTTTTTGGGTGGGGGGGTGTTGCTCAAGTAGGAAAGTGGAGTTAAGACCAGAATCATTTCAGCCATGATCTTATTGAATATTGAATGGCAGAGCAGGTTTGATGAGCTAAATGGTCTACTCGTATTTTCTATGATCTTATCTTAAAAACATGTAGTGGGGAGGCTGTGGCATAATGGTATTGTCACTGGACCAGTAATCCAGAGACCCAGGGTAATGCTCTGGGGACCTGGGTTCGAATCCCACCATGGCAGATGGCAGAATTTGAATTCAATAAAGATCTGAAATTAAAAGTCTGATAGTGACCATGAAACCATTGTCAATTGCTGTAAATACCCACCTGGTTCACTAATGTCCTTTACTGAAGGAAATCTGTCCTTTCCTGGCCTGGCCTACATGTGACTTCTGACCCAGAGCAATGTGGTTGACTCTTAAGTACCCTCTGCCCGAGCCAGCGACTTCCACATCCCATGAGTGAATTAAAAAAAATTGAGCTCTGCTCACTAGCTTACTATTTGTAGGAATATGGGCTCTGTTCTAACTTAAAATAACTGTGACCAGGGTTTGCTCATTGTTTCAAAATGGTAAATTTCCTGAAAAATGATTGACACGGTAAAAATGTATGTTCATTCCCCACACTGAAGGATGCAGGATCGCTGTTGGAATCTTTGTAACACTTACAACTTTACAGGATTCACATTACCGTTCTTCCTCCCTAAATCTCCCTTCCTGACTTTTTTTGTCAGCATAGTAGACTTGGCAGTATTTCCTCTTCCTCAAAAGTTTCCTAACACCTGCAACCATGCTCTCTCTCTTTCTCTCTCTCTCTTTCTCTCTCTCTATTTCTCTCTCTCTTCTCTCTCCTCCTCCTCCTCCTCCCCCCTCACTTGGACTTTTTCTCAGTCTCACCTTTTGTTCTTAGTGTTGTGGTGGCACAGGAGCCTTGTGAAAGCTGCAAATGTATCCATCTAAGCATTTGTTCAGTTGCATGCCCTCCAGTATGCATCTGCAGTGAGAATTTGAAGCTCATTTTGTAAAAAGGCTGTTTTTTGATTTGTAGCCTCATAAATTAGCCTGTAAGGACAAAAAATCTTTACTATGCACATGTTTAATGTGTTTTTTTGGTGAAGGCTAAGATGTATATAAAACTTAAATTTATTTTTTATTTTTATCTCTTCTGTCGTTACCTAATATATCAGCAACAACACTTGGTACATTTGAATAGAATTTGATGATGAAATAATTTAAATTAAGGATTAATTCCAAATCTGAATAGTGGTTCAGGCCTTCCATGGGTTTCATTTAAAGAAACAATCATTGATTTTGGAATTCTCAGATTAAACAAGTAAGTTAGTTAAATTTGGTGGGGCAAAAGGGGACCTAGTCGAGGTTGTTTGGTTTTAAAATGGTGGCACCGGCATTGGAGTAAGTTGTAAATATAGGAAGGATCTACAGAATAAAACAAATTGGTGGTGATGATGGTCCCTCGAGGGTGATGTCTACTGTGGGTCGTGAGCTTCTGCCACAATTCTTCATGTGAATGAACAGGCTGATTCTCAATCTGCAGATCTTTCAGCACACGGGGCAGTATGTCCCATGAGGTAGTGGGGTTCGGAGTGCAGGATTTGCTTTACCTGCCGCCGCTCTGCCTCACCATCAAGACACTGTGACTTAGTATGATGCAGCTTGATGGACAAGATGTGGCCATTTTGAACAATTTGGTAGTGAGCTCCTCTTAGTCATTAATGTCAATGCCAAGCTTCCTGGTAAGCTTCAGAATGTCTTGGAGGTGTTTTTTTTGTCGTCTTCTAGAACTGTGGCTGTTTGAGAGTTGGGAAAACAAGGCCTAACAGGGTAGATGTTTTCCAGCCATCTGGACACAATTTCCAGTCCATCGAAGTTGATTTTATAGGAGTTTTGCCTGAATGCTTGTGGAGCTGGCTTCAAGAAGGACTGTAGCATTTGTTTGACGGTCCTCCCATTTACAAAGGGTGTGGCGGAGGCATTGCTGATGGAATTTCTCTAGTGCTGCCATGTCTCCCTGATCCAGGTCTCAATGCAGTACAGATTGAGCGATGACAGTGGTTGTTCCTATGCTACATGGGTTGGTGGTTGCATGGCAATCAGAAATGTACTGTGCGTAAGCAGTGTTTCATTTAAAATGTACCTGGGCATGGCTGCACAGCAATCTTAAAGGAACCATGCATTGCAACAAACGGGCTGTGCAGAAGGAGGGGACATTAGAGGGAACATTGACAACAACTGTTCTGTACACTAGGACTTTTGTTGACTTGCAGAGGTCTTTGTTGTCAAACACTTGCTGCTGTAGTTTGTAGAAAGCTGAGCTGGCACAGCTGATCCGGCGTTGGATCTCCTCATCAATGGTGCCCTTTTGAGAGAGGTGGCTACCAAGGTGTGTGAAGTGTTCAACATATTCTAGCGTCTCCCCTTCAATATATATGGAAGGTGGAATATTTTATAGGAGTTTTGCCTGAATGCTTGCGGAGCTGGCTTCAAGAAGGACTCTAGCATTTGGTGTGGGTTTACATGAGTTTTGTTTTGGCCATATTCAAGGACAGGCTGAATTTCTTGTAAGCAAAATTGAAGATATCAAGAGTGACTTGAAAATCTAGTGCAGAATGGGCAATGACCCTGTAGTCATCCACAAACTGTAGATCATGTGTGTCTTTGATAGTCGGTTTAGTTTTGGCACAGAGGCGACTGAGGTTAGAGTGTTCCATCTGGACGGTACTTAATATTGATACGAGAGAACAGTTGATCTTTCAGGTGAATAGCCACTGTCAGGTAGATTGTAAATAGTATAGGGGCTACCACTCAGCCTTGCTTGACCCCGGTCTGTATTTTGAAGCCGTCTGTTTCAGATCTCCCACTCTAGGCAGCTGCAGCCATGTCATCATGAAACAGGATTGTGATGTAGTTTGTTGGATGTCCAAACTCTGAAGCACAATCCACAGAGCCTCGTGATCTACTGAGTCAAATGCTTTGGACGGGTCGATGAATGCAATGAAGAGTTCCTGGTGGAGTTGCAACATTTTTCTTGGATTTGCCTGGTAACAAAGACCATGTCAGAGGTTCCTCTAAGATCGAAAGCCACACTATGTCCCTGGGTGATTTCCTCAGCCACAGGAAGTAAGTGATTCAGAGGAATGTGTCAGAATTTTCCCTGCTTTGGATGAGAGGGAAATACCTCGATAGTTTCCTCAGCATGATTTATCTCCCTTCTTGAAGATAGTTACAGTTGTCACATTCCTGAAGTTGATGTGGAGTGGGGAGGTCTTTTTCATTCCAAATCCATTGGATGAGTACGTAGAGGTTTAATTTAAGCAGAAGTCCGGCAGCTTTGAAGAGCTCAGCTGGAAAACCATTAGGGACGCAGGCTTTGTTGTTTTTCATCTGTTTGATTGCTTGTTGCAGCTCTCCCAACGATGGTGGTTCACCCGTGGATTCTAACCCAGGGACCTGAGGGATAACCTGGAGAGTATCAGTTGCCCCTGTGGATTTACAATTGAGTTGTTCAGAATGTTCTTTCCAGCATTGATGGGTGGCATTGAGAAGAGAAGCACCATCCTGAGAGTGAAGGAAATTCTGTCCATTTGATCTTGGTCTGTCGAAGACCCTGTTGGCTTCAGAAAGCTTCACACCATGATTCGAGCGTACTATTGGATCTCTTGGACTCTCTCTTCCACCTCATTTCCTTTAGCTTCCTGATTTGTCTTTGGGCATTATCCTGGAGCTGTTGGAATGCTGCCTCCTTGACTTGAGACCTTGGGTTGTTCTGCCAGGCAACTAAGGCTGCTTGTTTTTGTTGCAGGAGTTCACGTATTTGAGCATCATTTTCATCGAGCCAGTCCTGGTGATGGCAATGCTCAAACCCAATTGTTTGGGTAAAGGAGCCTAGTACAGCTGAGTTTATTTGATCCTACAGTTCAGGAATTCAGTTGGCTGTGTGAAGGTTTTTCAGATTGGTCATGGGCTGCACTTGGAATTCCTCTTTTTGGTCGGGCTGTTTTAGGTGCTTTAGGCTGTTTGATGATCTTCCTGTTGGAATTTTGCACCTTGCAGTGGCTTGGTTGCTAGGTGGATGTTCATCACCAATCAAACAAACCTTGATCTGTCCAGTAGCCATCAGCCCTCCCGTTTGGATTAAGTGAGACATACATCACTTGGATCTTTGGCTCGAACAATGACATAATCCAGGATGTGTCGCAATCTAAGATGCCCCCATTTGGTTTTATATTTGTCCTGGCAGAAGAGGCTGTTTGTTGTAATGGGGCCATGCCGAGTGCACTTGGTCAGCAGGAGGACGTCACATTCGTTCGTTTTTCCCTGCCCCATTTTCCCTAAAGGTTCCACTCCAGACATTGAGTCACAGCCAACCCTGGGATTGAAGTTCCCCAGAAAGATGATCTTTTCTTCTTTTGGGGTGGTAGTGAGGAGCTCACTAAGGTCAAAATAGAACTTTTCATTAACATCTTCATCGCAGTCGAGGACCAGGGCATAACCATATTGGTTACGGCTGAGCTGTAGGTGAAGTGTCATGAGTCTTTCGTTTTCACAACTGGGGAGTTCAAGCAGTGCATCCGAGATCCTATCCTGGATGGCAGAACTAAATCCGTGGACAGGAGGATCGCTGTTAGCTTTCCTTTCCAGAAGAAGGTGTCTCGCCCTGCTTGTTCCTCAGCTGACCCTCCCCAGGAAGATGGGTCTCACTGAGGGCGGTGATGTCAATTTGGAGTCTTGGTAGCTTGTGCAATATGATTGCAAACAAATATAAAACATGTAAGGATAGCAAAAAAGTTAGGATGGCTCAAAGGGGAGTATCAAAAAAACTGACAGCCAAAATAAAGGGATTTTTAAAACACTAAGTTATTTCAATACTCAGATGAATTGGCGCAATTATGGTGTGAAATCCTCAAGTTGGTGACTGGGCAAAATAATTCAATCAGCATTGCAGGCACATTGCAAACTTTAAGTTAAAAGCAAAATACTGCAGATGCTTGAAATCCTAAAAAAAAACAGAAAATGCTGGAAAAACTCAGCAGGTCTGACAGCATCTGTGGAGCGAGAAATACAGTTAAAGTTTTGAGTCTGTATAACTCTTCAGAGCTCAGAACGGGGAGACCATTTGGCCCATTGAGTCGGTACAGGCTGTCTGCAATTAAGCTGGTTCCACTCCCTGCATTTTCCCTTTAACCTTGCAGATTTTAATTTTTAAATGCTCATCCAATTTGCTTTTGAAAATCACAATGGAATCTTTAAGATTTGTTTACTTGTGTTTATTTAAACTTGCGATTTCTCAGCACCTGTTGTAATAGAGTACAAGACCTGCCCCAAGCTAATTGCATTTGCAAAACATACATTGAGGACCTCTGTAGTTCATTTCAAATGAATATTCACTGGCAGAGTGTACAGTCAAGCAAAGAGCAGAAACAGAGGACTGGTTATAGATCACGGTTTAAGAACAGGAGGCCATTTGGCCCATCGAGTCCGTACAGGCTCTCTGCAAGAACAATTCAGCTGCTAACAATCCCTGCGTTTTCCCTTCAATCCGGCAGATTTTAATTTTCAGATGTTTATCCAATTTGCTTTTGAAAATCACAATGGAATCTTTCTCCACCATTCAGGCAGAATGTTCCAGGTCCGAACCACTCGCTGCATTAAAAATGTTTTCTCTTGCCATCTCTGGTTCTTTTGCCATTTACCTTAAATTGGTGTGCCAGAGCAATTTTACCTCTTACTAAACTCCCTCATGATTCAACCCCCTTGTCAAATTTCCACCTGATGTTTTCTCTGAAGAGATCATTCCTGGCTCCTCCAATCTATTTGTGCAGTTAAAATATCTTATTCCTGGAAACATTCTTGTAAATCTTTAACACCCTCTTCAATGTCTTCACTTCTTTCCTAATACAGTGCCCAGAATTGAACACAACACTCCAACTGAGGACAAACCAGGGTTTTATAAAGGTTCATCTTAACTTACTTCCTTTTGTACTCTACGCCTCCATTTATAAAGCCCAGAATCCCATATGCCTTAAACTCCTTTCTCAGTCTGTCCTGCCAGCTTCAGTGATTTGTGCACATATAGCCCTGCACCTCCTTTAGAATGATATCCTCTCTTTTTATATTTCCTCTCTTTTTACATCCTACCAAAATATATCATTTTGCACTTCTATGCATTAAATTTTATGACACTTTTCCACCAGCCTATGTCCTTTTGAAGTTTAGCTCTATACTCCTCAGAATTCACAGTACTTACAAGTTTTGTATTATCCACAGATTTTGAAATTGTACTCTGTATAACCAAGTTTAATATAGGTTAAGAAAAGCAGTGGTCCTAATACTGACCCCTTGGGAACCCCGTTATATATCTTCCTGAGTCTGAAAAACAGCTGTTTGCCATTACTGTGGTGCATTCTCCATGGCAACATTTCTACCAGAGTCCGCTTGCCAATCAATCAGCACCCTCTTCTCATGAAGTATAGAGTTGTTTCTTCCCCTGACATTGGTATTCTTGCAATTGTCCTGATGAGTGCAAGACAGAAAGCTTTATAATATATTTTTTCAGCAATACCCAAATTACTCTGTTTTCTGTCATTCAGCCAACTTCATATACATGTTGTCACTTTACTTTGTTCCCTGGGTTTCAAGTTTGCTCACAAGCCTGTTATGTGGCACTTTATCAGGTGCCTTTTGGAAGTTCATGTCAACCACACCAACCCCATTACCCTCATCAACCATCTTGTTACCTCATCGAAAAACTCAGTCAAATTATTTAAATGCAATTTGTCCTTAACAAATCCGTGCTGGTCTTTCTCAATGAATCTACGTTTATCCAAGTGATTGCTAATTTTTTTCCCGGGTTATAATTTCTATAAGCTTTCCCAGCACTGAGGTTAAACTTAATGACTTGTAGTTGCTGGTTTATCCTTGCACCCTTTTTTGAACAAGGGTATAAATTTGCAATTCTCAGCCCTCGGCATGTCCAAGGAGGGCTCGAAGATGGCAGCCAGTACCTCCGCAATTTCCATCCTCACTTCCCTCAGTATCCTCAGATGCATCTTGTACAGACCTGATGACCTATTAACTTTTAAGTATAGCCAACCTTTCTAATACCTCTATCAATTTGTTGCGTCTACCTCCTCTTTCACTATAACTTTATCAGCATCCCCCTTGGTAAAGACAGCTACCAAATATGCACTTAATACCTCAGCTATGCCCTTCGTGCATAAGTTCCAAGTCGGGATGGTGTGTGACTTGGAGGAAACTTGCAGGTGGTGGTGTTCCCATGCATCTGCTGCCCTTGTCCATCCAGGTGGCAGAAGTCGCAGGTTTGGAACGTGCTGTCAAAGGTGAGTTCCTGCATTGCATCTTGTAGATGGTACACGCTGCTGCCACTGTGTTTTGGTGGTGGAGGGAGTGGATGTCGACGGTCGTGGATGGGGTGCTATCAAGCAGGCTTTGTCCTGGATGGTGTCAAGTTTCTTGAATGTTGTTGGAGCTGCATTCATCCAGGCAAATGGAGAGTATTTCATCACATTCCTGACTTGTAGATGGTGGACAGGCTTTGGGGAGCCAGGAGATGAGTTACTATCTGCAGAATTCCCAGCTCCTGAACTCCTCTTGTAGCCAAGGTATTTAAATAGCTAGTCCAATACAGCTTCTGGTTAATGGTATCCCCCCCCCCCCCCCCCCCACCCAGGTGTTGGTAGTTGGGATTCAGTGATAGTAATGCCATGGAATGTTAAGGGGAGAAGGTTGGAATTCCTCTTGTTGAAGATAGTTATTGCCTGGCACTTATGTGGCGTGAATGTTACCTGCCATTTGGCTTGGCCTAAATAGCCAAGTGGTTATGGTACTGGGCTTGTAATCCCAAGATCAAGAGTTCAAATCTCACAATGCAAACTATGAAACAATATAACTTCATCTGAAAAACAGATGGAAACGTGTTTGTACTCGAAAGAGTTACCTGCCACTTGTTAGTCTATACCTGGATATTGTCCAGGTCTTGCTGCATTTGGGCATGGGCTGCTTCAGTATCTGAAAATCCTGAATGGTGCTGAACATTGTGCAATCCTCAGTGGACATGCACACATCTGACCTTATGATGGAGAGAAGGTCATTGATGAAGCAGCTGAAGATGGTTGGGCCTAGGTCACTATCCTGAGGAACTCCTGCAGTGATATGCTGGAGCTGAGATGACTGACCTCCAACAACTATAACCGTCTTACTTTGCGATAGGTATGAGAGTTTTCCCCCGATTCCCATTGACTCCAGTTTTGTTAGGGCTCCTTGATGACACACTCTGCTAAATGCTGCCTTTATGTTAATGGCAGTCACTCACCTCCCTTTTTAAATTCAGCTCTTTTGCCCATGTTTGGACCAAGCCTGTAATGAGGTCAGGAGCTGAGTGGCCCTAGTGGAACCCAAACTGAGTGTCAGTGAGCAGGTTATTGTTGACTAAATGCTGCTTGATAGCACTGTCAATGACACCTTCCATCACTTTACTGATGTTTGAGAGTAGACGAATGGGGGCAGTAATTGGCTGTATTGGATTTGTCCTGCATTTTGTGTACAGGACACCCCTGGGCAATATTCCGCATTGCCTCATAGATACCAGTATTGTAGCTGTACTGGAGCAGCTTGGCTATGGGCACGGCTAGTTTTGGAGCATAAGTCTTCAGCACTATGGCCGGAATAATATCCGCGCCCATAGCCTTTGCAGTATTGAGTGCCTTCAGTTTCTTGATTTCACCTGGAGTGAATTGGATTGACTGAAGATTGGCATTTGTGATGCTGGGGACTGCCGAAGGAGACCGAGATGGATCATCCACTCCGCACGCCTGGCTGAAGCCTTATCTTTTACACTGATGTGCTGGGCTCCCCCATCATTGAGGATGGGGTTATTTGTGGGGCTTCCTCCTCCAGTTGTTTAATTGTCCACCACCATTCATGACTAGATGTGACAGGACTGCAGAGCTTAGGTCTGATCCGTTGATTGTGGAATTGCTTAACTCTATCACATACCGCTTCCACTGTTTGGCATGCAAGTAGTCCCATGTTCTAATTTCACCAGGTTGACTCTTCATTTTTAGGTGTGCATGGTGATGCTCTTAGCATGTCCTCCTATGCTGTTCATTAAACCAGGGTTGATCCTTTGACTTGATGGTAATTGTAGAGTGAGGAATATGCCAGGCCGTGAGGTTACAGATTGTGGCTGTATAAAATGCTGCTGCTGATGGCCCACAGCACCTCATGGGTGCCCAGTTTTGAGTTTCTAGATTTGTTTGAAATCTATCCCATTTAACACAAAGAACAAAGAAAAGTACAGCACAAGAACAGGCCCTTCAGCCTTCCAAGTCTGCGCCGATCATATTGCCCGTCAACTAAAACATTTTGCACTTCCAGTGTCTGTATTCCTCTATTCCCATCCTATTCATGTATTTGTCAAGCTGCCTCTTAAACACGACTATCGTACCTGCTTCCACCACCTCCTCTGGCACAATTCCAGACACTCATTACCCTCTGCGTAAAAAACTTGCCCTGCACATCTCCTCTATAGTTTTCTCCTCTCACCTTAAATCTATGTCCCCTAGTAATTGACTCTTCCACCCTGGGATAAAGCTTCTGACTATCTACTCTGTCCATGCCACTCATAATTTTGTAAACTTCTATCAAGGCGCCCCTCAATCTCCGTCGCTGTAATGAGAACAATCTGAGTTTCTCCAACCTCTTCTCATAGCTAATAACATGGTGGTATTTCCTCCATCGCAACATGAGGGTATCCTCAATGTGAAGACCGGACTTGATCTCCACAAGGACCATGTGGTGGTCACTCCTCCAATACTGTCATCAACAGACACTCTGCAACAAAGATTGGTGAGGATGAGGTCGTGTTGGCTTTTCCCTCACTGCCTGCTGAAGACCCAGTCTAACGGCTAGGTCTTTTAGGACTCCACCAGCTCGGTCTGTAATGGTGCTGCCAAGCCACTCGTGTGATCACAGTATTTTTACAGTGCAGGAAGAAGCCATTTGGCCCATCGAGTCTGCATTGGCTCACTAAATGAGCAATCTACCTAATCCCACTCCCCTGCCTTATCCCTACAACCTTGCACATTCTCTATTTTCAGATAGCAATCCAATTCCCTTTTAACATCGCAATCAAATCTGTGTCCACCACCCTCTCAGAAGTTTGTTCCAGACTCCAACCATCTTCTGGGTGAAAAATCTTTTCCTCACATCACGTTTACTCCTTTTGCCCATTATTTTGAATCAGTACCCTCTAATTCTTGATGTACTCCTGAGAGGCAACAGTTTCTCACTATTTACCCTATCCATACCCCTCAGTATCTTGAATACCTCTAACTAATCTCTTCTCAGCCTTTTCTCCAAGGAAAATAGACCCAACCTCTCCAATCTATTCTCATAGCTATGGTTGTTTATCCCCGGAATCATTCTTGTGAATCTCTGTATTCCCTCCAATGCCTTCAATGATGGGCATTGAATTCCCCCACCCAGAGTCCATTCTGTGCTCTTGCACCCTCAGTGGTGTTGGGGGTGGCAGGTAAGCAGGTGTGGTTTTGGGCAGTAGGTGGTAATCAGCAAAAAGTTTCCTTCATGTGGTCCAGAGTCAATGCTGAGGACTCTCCAGGGCTCCTGACTGTATATCACTATGCTGTCACCTCTGGTGGGTCTCTCCTGTCATTGAGCCAGGACATATCCAAGGATAGTGATGGTGGTGTCTGGGACATTGTCTCTGAGTATGACTTTGTCAGGCTGTTGCTCTCCCAGTTTTGGCACAAACCCACAGATTTTAGTAATGAGGAATTTGCAGGGTTGATGGGGCTGGGTTTGCTATTGTTGTTCCGGTGCCTAGCTCGATGCCGGGTGATCTGTCCAGTTTAATTGTGTTTGCTAGGCCATTTCAGGGGACATTTAAGAGTCAACCCTGTTGCTGAGAGTCTGGAGTCACATGTAAATCAGACCAGGTAAGGATGGTAGATTTCCTTCTCTAAAGGACGTTCGTGAACCAGATGGGTTTTTACAACAATCAACAATGGTTTCATGGTCACTGTTATCGAGATTTAAATTCCACCAGCTGCCGTGGTGGGATTCGATCCCATGTCCCCAGAACATTAGCCTGGGCGCTTGGATTATTAGTCCGGTGAAGTTACTACTATGCCACTGCTTCTCCTATAAACTCACTTGAGCTGAGTAATTCACTGAGATTACAGAATAGATCTGCATCCTACAGATCAGATCATACATCAGCCTTACAAATTTTGAAATGATTTTCAATTCTCCTGATCACTCAGTGAATTTAGGCAGTTAGTTGCTGAGCATTAGGTTGGACCCATTTCAACACTAAATCTGTCCCAAGCTGGCTGATCTTAGCCCTGACAGAGGTTGGGTGTTAGAATTGGTCAGTATCCCGGGTTGTGGTTGGCACTAACTGTGCCAACTTGTTTAAAAAAGGTTGTCAGGATAAACTCAGCAATTACAGGCCAGTCAGTTTAACTTCAGCGGTGGGCAAGATTCTAGAAACAATTATTCAGGATGGAATTAGATATATGGAAAAATACAGGTTGAGGAGGAACAGCCAGTATAGATTTCTAAAGGGGAAATCGTGTTTAACTAACTTGCTGGAGTTTTTTGAAGAGTTAACAGAGAGGGTTGATCAGGGTAATGCTGTTGAAGTGGTGTACATGGACTTTCAAAACACATTTGATACAGAGCCACACAACAGACTTGTGAGAAAAGTCATTGCTCATGAAATAAGAGACAGTAGCAACATGGATACAAAATTGGCTGAAAAATAGGAAGCAGAGAGTAATGGTTAATGGATATTTTTTGGGCTGAAGGAAGGTTTGTAGTGGAGTTCCCCAGGAGTCTATATTGAGACCCTTGCTTTTCGTGATATATATTAATGATCTAGATCTTGAAGTGCGGGGGACAATTTCAAAGTTTGCAGATGATATGAAGCTTGGGAATGTTGTGAACTCTGAGGAGGACAGTGTAGAACTTCAGAAGGACATAGACAAGTTGGTGGAGCAGGCAGATAGGTGGCAGATGAAGTTCAATGCGGAGAAATGTGAGGTGATGCATTTTGGTAGGAAGAACATGGACAGACAATATAAAATAAGGGGTGCAATTTTGAAGGGTGTGCAGGAGCAGAAAGATCTGGGTGTATATGTGTATAGATCATTGAAGGTGGCAGGACAGGTGGACTAGCCATATAAGTACTGTGGCTACAAGAGCGGGTCAGAGGCTAGGAATCCTGTGGCGAATAACTCACCCCCTGACTCCCCAAAGCCTGTCCACCATCTACAAGGCACAAGTCAGGAGTGTGATGGAATACTCCACACTTGCCTGGATGAGTACAGCTCCCACAATACTCAAAAATCTTAACACCATCCAGAACAAAGCAGCTCGCTTGTTTGGCACCCCTTCTACCAACGCACAGTGGCAGCAGTGTGTAACACCTAAAAGATGCACTGCAGGAATTTACCAAGGCTCCTTAGCACTTTCCAAATCCACAACCACTACCGTCCAGGAGGACAAGGGCAGCACTCCTTCACTGTCACCGAGTCAAAATCCTGGAGCTCCCTCCTTAACTGCACTGTGGGTGTACATGGACTGCAGTGGTTCAAGAGGGCAACTCACCACCACCTTCTCAAGGGCAACTAGGGATGGGCAATAAATGCTGGCCCAGCCAGTGAAGCCCCCATCTTGTGAATGAATAAAAAAAAGAGAGCAGTTAATAAAGCATATAGTATCCTAGGCTTTATTAATAGGGGCATAGAGTACAAGAGCAGGGAGGTTATGCTGAATTTATATAAGACATTCATTAGACCTCAGCTGGAGTATTGTGTACAGTTCTAGATGCCACATTATAGGAAGGATAGGAACACATTAGAGAGAGTGCTGAAGTGGTTTACAAGAATGCTTCTGGGGATGAGAAACTTTAGCTATGAAGATAGATTGGAGAGGTTGAGACTGTTCTCCTTGGAGAGAAGAAAGCTAAGAGGGGCTTTGATAGAGATGTTCAAATCATGAGGTGGCTAGACAGAGTAGATAGAGAAAACAAAAATAAAAATAGCTGGAAAAACTCAGCTGGTCTGACAGCATC
Source organism: Isurus oxyrinchus (assembly GCA_026770705.1). NCBI lineage: Eukaryota > Metazoa > Chordata > Chondrichthyes > Lamniformes > Lamnidae > Isurus > Isurus oxyrinchus. The sequence goes on along the minus strand of JANJGN010000027.1, from coordinate 2,433,361 downwards.
TACGGAGAGGAACACAGTCAATGTTTCGAGTCCGTATGACTCTTCGTCAGAACTGAGGAAAACTGGAAATGAGGCGAAATATAAGCTGGTTGAGGGGGGTGGGACAGGTAGAGCTGGATAGAGGGGTACGGGGAAGAGGTAGGGCAATGGCACTAGGTCATAGTGCTCATTTGGTGAGCTGGTACAGACTTGATGAGCTGAATGGCATCCTGTGCCGTTAAAATTTCAAGATTTTGGGACTGGATGAGATTAAAGATAGGGAGGGAGGAGACTATGGAGGGCTTTGAAAACAAGGATGGGAATTTTAAAATCAAGGCATGGCTTAACCAGAAGTCAGCGAGTACGGTGGTGATGGATAAACAGGACTTGGTGTGTGTAAGGAATGAGTGGCAGAACATTGAATAACCAGATTTGTGGAGAGTAGAATGTGGGAGACCAGCTAGGAGTTTGTTGAAATAACCATGTCTAGAGCCAGCAAACACATGGATGAGGGTTTCGGCAATGGTTAAGCTAAGGGAGGACTGGAGTCGAGCAATGTTGTGGAGGTGATAAAAGGCAGTCTTAGTTGAAAGCTCATCTCTGGGACAAATGTGACACCAAGATTGCGAACAAACGACTTAATTTCAGACTGTTACCTGGGTGATGGGGGGGGTTTGCGGGGAGATGAACCTGATAGCTAGGGAACTTGGAGTAAATGACTTTGATTTCACAACATTTCATTGGAGGAAATTTTTGTTCATGCAATACTGGGTGTGGGATAAGCAATCTGATAATTTAACAACAGTGGAGGAATCGAAAGAGGTGGTGCTGAGGTACAGCTGGGTGGTGTCTGCATACATGTGAAAGCTGAAGCGATGTTTTTGGATGATGTCATCAAGGAGCAGCATGTAGATGAGAGATAGGATGGAATTCAAGATGAAATGTTGTGGACATGAGATAATGGTGCAGGAGCAGGAAGAGAAGCCATTGCAATCATACCTGGCCACGATTAGGTAAGAACTGAACCAGGCAAGAGCAACTCCACCTAGATGAATGACAGTGGAGCGGCAATGGAGGAGGATGGTGTGTTCAGCCATATCAAAGTCTGCAGCCGAGTGGAAAAGCACATGGAGCTCAAGCTTACCTTAGTCACAAATGATGTCCTAGTTGATTGGAGGGATTCAAACATGAAATTCCAGGAAGAATGGACATGGATTGGGAGGCAACTTGCACAAAGACTTGGAGAGGAAAGGAAGATTGGAGATGGGGCCATAGTTTGCAAGGCTGGTGGGGGTCAAGTGATGGTTTTTGAGGAGATGGCAAGGTTGAGGCTATTGCGATGATTTTGGGTTAAGAAGATTACAGGAGGATAAGAGTGTAGTGAAATCAGAAGAGAGAACATGAGATGAGATGGAGGTTGAAATCACCTGAGGATGAAAAGTTGCTCAGTGCAGAGATTGAGGATGGAAAACAGTGAAGATAACTTAGGGAGAAAATTTATATGGTATTTGGCTGGGCGGTAGAGAACAAGGATTTTAAATGAAGTAAGAGGGTTGGAATAAGGGGAGATGCTCAAAGGAGGAGAAAGTGCCAGAGGAGCAGGGGGAACAGACCAGGGTGCGATTTGAAGATAAAGAACCACACCAGCATCATGCCAGTCTGAGTGAGCTAAGTGTTGGAAGATTTGTCCAGGCTTCATTTAGGCAGAAGTTGTCATCACTTTCTGGCAGGTTTTCGTCAAGACCATGATGTTGATGCAGTCACTCACAATAAGCTTGTGGATGGTAAGGGTCATGTTTATGAGGGAACGGCCATTCTGGAGAGAGATGCAGAGCGCGATGGTGGAAACTGATTCACTGGGTCAACTGTGCAGGGAGTTGGACGGGAAGGAGATTGACAAGCTGAGCCTCCAGCAGACATGCTGGGCTGAAAGTTCGACAGTTGAGGGTGTTCCTTGTAATGAGGTAGTGCCAAGTGTCTTGCTGGGCTGTTTGGAGGATCCCAACAGAAGCACAGAGGGAGAGTTAGGCTTATCGATGAGACAGTCAAGCTTGAGAGTGTGGCTGGAAAAGAGATGAATGTTGAAGAATTGAGTGTAGAGATTTAGGATGGCAGGGTATCTGAGAGGAGAGAGGATCTAGGAGAGATAAAGAGGAAAGTTTTTTTAAAAATTAGAAATAGGATTGACAGTCTTGGGCCTGGAGTGGCAGCCCAAAGGCATGGCAAATTAAGTGGAACATTCAAGCAGTTATTAGGAAACATGAAAATCTCCGCAAATGGGATGAAATAAATATTGTGTGAGGTTGAGATCAGACATGGCTGGGATTAGCCCAGTATGGTGCTGACGCTGACATGGGTTGTATGTGGATAATGACCTCAAGGGATGGGCTACTGGCAGGTACATGAATGTGTAACTGTACCTTCAGGCTTGGCATTGAACCTTGGACTCACAGGTCAGTATGGCTTACTGATGTACTTGTTGGTATATTTTGGCATCAGAGACAATTTGATATGTTTCAATGTAAATATTGGAAGTCTGTGAATTGTAAGATGGGACCTGTATGGAATCCAAGTCCCCAAGGCTTTACTCTTGAAAACTGCATTATACTTCAATTGTAAAACTAGTTACATTAACCAAAGGGTCTGCATCTTGGAGCATCCCCTTTGGTTCTTTCTCTCCTCCCACTAATAATATTGACATCCCATTTTGTAACTTCAGGTGCCCTGAGTTTTAGCTTCTTCAGAGATGGCATTGTCAGTAAGCTGTAAAGGATATTTGCTTTAAAGTAATTATATTTAACTGACATCTGGAGCAATGCCTTACTCAAAATGTCCACTTAGCTTCTCAAATTCAATGAACTTGAAATTACTATTTGTTAGATTATTCTACAGTATAGCTGAACTGCTAATAATTTGATTTTATTCTTTCCAGTATGCAGATAAAGAGGAAGTAGTTTTATGGATGAACACTGTTGGACCCTACCATAATCGACAAGAAACATACAAGTACTTTTCCCTACCCTTTTGTGCAGGGAAAAAAAAGACTATCAATCATTACCATGAAACATTAGGAGAAGCCCTTCAAGGAGTAGAGCTGGAGTTCAGTGGTCTTGATATTAAATTTAAAGGTAGGAATATTGATTCACTTTGTTTAATAAGGCATGATGGTAAGATATTAGACTCACTATGCTTATTACGATACATCACGGTAAACAGGAAGTTTGGTTGCAGCTATACAGGCCCTGATATTTACAGGGAGGCGGGGAGGGTATGGGTGAGGCTGAAAAGGGCCAAGGAACTCAGGGATGTGGAGGACTCGTTCACATCTTGTAACTTCAACTCCTGCCTGGCAGATGGCCAAACGGGCAGCCTGGCTGGTGAATCGAGGGAACCCAGCAACAGAAGGCCACAGAGATGGGCGTGCCCTGGCTATGGCCCTCAGCAATCAGGAGCAATCAAAAATTCAATCTTTTCAAATCTAATTTAGAATGGTATATTTGAATCTCTAACAACTTTAGAAATCATTGTGAGGATAATTCCCCAGGTGGACAACTGAGATGTTTTTAAAATAGCGAGTGTGCAAAGCTGTGAAATGTGTGGGGTGTGCAATATTGGAAGCCATATTTATGGGGACATTGTTTTGGGATCTTAGTTTTACAAATGTACTGTGCAAAGTCAGTGCAGTGTTTCATAACTTTTGAATCTTTAGACATGTGACATTTTAAGAATTAGAATGTTATCCAGCCCATGTCAGCTAAGTCTTCAATATTGATTCCTTGTCTTTTCCCATATCCCCCATAGCCTTACTTGTGCAGTAAGTCGTTACTTCCTTTTTAAACACCTCAGTTGCTTTTCTAGGGTAGAGAGTTCGGTATTGTTGCAAACTTTTGTGAAGAATTGCCTGAGCTACCTTCTAACTGTCGTAATTTAAATTTTATTTTCCCTTCTCCATGAACCATTAATTATAAATAAATGTTTTCATATACTCTCCCTTTGCATTTTTTTGTATCTTTTTGTTACAGCCCTCATTCTTCATGTTCTTTGATCTTGTATCTGCTGTTGCTTTGTTTCAATATGTGCCGGAACCATTCTTTAACACCATAGTTGCATTATCCCAGAATTATCTTCTTTGCTTTTCAGGGCTGTGCTTAATTTGTAAACCACTTGTTGAATAGATTCCACTGTAAATTTACTTAGTAATCATTTCTCCCACGCTGTATTTGTTGCTTCATTATCGATTCAAAGTATCCTCGTGAACATTATTCCAAGTGCCACAGAGAAAAAGCATCTATATACACCGTTTTTCATGAGCACTGGATGATCCAAGATGCTTTATAGCTGATGAAGCACTCCTGAAAAGTAGTCACGATGGTAATGTTGGAAACGTGGTAACCAAACATCAGTGTGATAATGAGCATATAATTTGCTTTTACTCTTGTTTGTGGCGATAACTCCCCTGCTCATTCTCAAAATAATGTCTTGAGATCATTTCCATCCACCTGAGAGAGCAGGTGAAACCTCAGTTTAACATTCACCCAAAGTACAACACAGTAACCCCTCAATGCTGTATAGGAGTGCAAGCCTAAACTTTTGTGGTTAACTCCCTGGAGTGGGACTTGAATCCAAAACCTTCAGATTAATCAGAAATAGACTATTTTAAGAAGCAAGTGTGCAAAGATGTGAAATGTGTGGGGTTAGTAAGTTGCTAATCAGTATAAAATTGAAGACTTTTAATTAATTTTTGCGATACGGCTGTTAAGCCAGGATGGTGTACGGACCTCATCTTAGGGGCCTCATTTATAAGGAAAGACTGAAGAAACTTTCAGCTGTAAAATAAGGTGTCTGACAAATGATTATAGAAAAGGTACATCTGGAGAGCTAAACTATAAAACTGCAAGAGGCAGATAAGGATCCAAGGTTCAAACTAGTAAATGGCAAATCTAGGATAGATATCAGGAACTTTTTCTTACCACACTAAATTGAGTATGCACAGTTCTAAATTCATATTTTTTCTAAGCAAGCTGTCAGTTTAACATTGGTTTCATGCAGCATTTTATAAACCTACTAACATTATGTCCTCAAACTCAGGTCGAATTTGCAGAAGAATTTACATTCTGGTACTGCAGAAATCTCCAGCTTCACTGTCCTTGGACAGCACAGAGTGGCTATTGGTTTGTGCACATGGTTCTTTGATTTGGGCTTAAAGCTCATGAGAGCAGGGAATAGATGGCTTCAAATATAGAGTAGATTGGCGCCTAACAAGAGGGGATCCAAAGGTCCTCTATAAGCAGTACTTAAAGTGAATAGGTCATTGGCCTGGGCAGGATGCAGCATAGGTTGCTGAGGGAAGTAAGGGTAGAAATTGTGTAGATGCTGGCCACAATTTTCCAATCCTCCATAGATACTAGAGTGGTGGCACAGGACTGGGGGATTGCATATGTTAAATAATTGTTCTTATTTCTCCTGTTCTTTGGAGGCGATAGGACAGGTTAACAAAGCAGCTAATGAAACATTTGGAACCTTGGGCTTTATAAATAGAGGCATAGAGTACTAAAGCCAAGAAGTTATGCTGAACCTATATAAAACACAAGCTCAGCCCTAGCTGGAGGATTGTACATAATTCAGGGCACCACACTTGAAAGAGTACAGAAGAGATTTGCTAGAACGGTTCGAACATTCAGGATTACAGTTATGTTGGTACACAGGAGAAGCTGGGGTTAGAACAGAGAAGACTCGGGGGATTTAATAGAGGTGCTTAAAATTCTGAAAGGTTTGTAAGGTAAATAGAGAAACTGTTTCTAATAGCTAAAGAATGGATAAGCAAAGGGCACAGACGGAAGGTGATTGCCAAAGGAACCTGAGGAAAACTTACATAATGACTGATTAGAATTAGAATGCACTACCTGGTAGGGTGGTGAACACAGATTCAAAAGTACTTTTTGAGAGGGAATTGGATAAATGCTTGAAGAAATCATTGTAGGAATATGGAGAAAGAGCAGGGGCTTAAGTGCTCTTCTAATGGGCTGGTGCACTCTTGATGGGGTGAATGGCGGCCTTCTTTGCTGTGTCAGACCACTTTTTCGTGCCATGGCTAAGACTACTGTTTCCATCTCTATTATCGCTTGACTTCGGTCCTGCCTCAGCTCAAGTGCGACTGAAACACTGTATTGTACTTTTGTAACTTACAGACTTGACTATTCCAAAATACTGCTGGCTAACCTCCCACGTTCTATACACTGCCATGCCTCAACTTGCATCAAGTCCTGTCACCTATCACCCCTGTGCTTGCTGACTTTCACCTGATCTAGCAACATCATGATTTTAAAATACTCATCCTTGTTTTCAGATCCCTCCCTGACTGTAAGCCTCCCTATCTCTGTAGTCTCCTCTGGCCCCACAATCTTCTGAAATATCTGTGCTCGCCTAATTCTGGCCTCTTAAGTATCCCCAATTTTAATTGCTGCACTATTCAATTTGCTAAGTAGTCTGGACTGCGAGTTGCAACTGACCAGGTCTAGTGTGCCTGAACTGCTGGTGATGGTTGATCTGCCTGAAAGCATCTAAGTCCAAACTATTGTAATTTGTAATTGTTTTTTTTACCAGCTTAATGGATACTTGGAATCCTCAGATTCAAACTTCCTACCAAATTCCATGTTGCCCACCTCCCATGCATGCAAACACTCTAGAAGCAAATTATATTGAAATCAGATTGGTAGCAAATTGACTTTAGTTATTTCACATTGTATTATAATCAAATATATTTTTAGAATTATTTGAGGATTTAACAACCAGGTTGAATAAAGGGTTACCAATAGATATAATGCATTAGGGTTTTCAAAAGGCTTTAGATAAGGTACCAGATAAAAGGTTACTGCACAAGATAAGAGTTCATGGCGTTGGGGGTGATATATTAGCATGGGTGGGGGATTGGCTAACAGAAAACAGAATTGGGATAAATGGATCATCTTCAGATTGGCAAACTAACAAATGGAGTGCCATAGGGATCAATGCTGGGGCTTCAACTATTTATGATCTATGATACACTTGGATAAAAGGACCCACTGTATTGTAGCCAGATTTGCAGGTGATATAAAGATAGGTAGGAGAACAAGTTGTGAAGAGGATACAAAGAGGCTAAGTGAGTGGAGGAAAAAAACTGGCAGATGGAGTATAATGTGGGAAAATGTGAGGTCCACTTTGGCAGGAAGAACAGAAAAAAGAATATTTAAATGGGAGAGACTGCAGAATGCTGCGGTAAAGAGAGATCTGGGTGTCCTTGTACATGAATCACAATGAGTTAATGCAGATTAAGCAGGTAATCAGGAAGGCAAATGGGTATTTGGCCTTTATTGCAAGGAGGCTTGAGTATAAAAGTAGGGTAGCTTTACTTTTACAGGGCATTGGTGAGATCGCACCTGGAGTACTGTGTAAAATTTTGGTCTCCTTATTTAAGGAGGGATGTACTTGCATTGGAAGCAGATCAAAGAAGGTTCACTAGGCTGATTCCTGGAGTGAAGGGATGGTCTTATGAGGAAAGGTTAGGCCTATACTCATTTGAGCTTAGAAGAATGAGAGGTGAATGTATTGAAACTTATAGAAAGGGTAGATGTGAAGAGGATGTTTCCCCTCATTGGGAGACGAGTGGAATCTATAACTAGGGGGTCACAGTTTCAAAATAAGGGGTTTCCTGTTTAAGACAGGAGGAATTTCTTCTGAGGGTCATTAGTCTTTAGAATTCTCTTCCTTAGCAGTGGAGGCTGGGTCATTGAATATATTCAAGGCTGAGTTAGGTGAATTTTTGATCTATAAAGGAGCTAAAGGTTATTGCAGACAGGCAGGAAAGTTGAGTTAAAACCAGAATCAGTTCAACCATGGTCTTATTGAACGGCAGAGCAGGCTCGATGGGCCGAATTGCCAATTCTTCCTATTTCTTATGATCATGTGATCATTGGTGGCTATGCCCTAAGCTGTGGAATTCCACCCCTAACCCCTCTGCCTCTTTACTTTACTTTCTTCCTTTAAAATCCTTACAACCTACCTCTGACTGACCAAATATCTTCTTATGTGGCTCGGTGTTAAACTTTGTTTGATAGTGCCTTGGTGAAGCACCTTGAGATGTTTTATTATATTAAAGGGGCTATATAAATATAAGTTGCTGCTATTTCTCAGTGCAATGCTACTTTTGCTTTAATATGTTTCAATTGAAACAAGGGAGCTACCCAGAAGAAAATATTTACTAATTTTTTCAGTATAATTCTTACTGATTGTCTTAGCTCTTGTTTTCTGGTCATCTTAGAGTTTGTTGGAGATGTCTGTGTGTGGCTAGGTGCAGTTTTCTTCTAATTGTAAGTTCTGTTGCCTTCCTTGTTCAAACACTGAAGTGTGATTTTAAAATGAGTCCTTTGTGTATAATGTGATTTTGGAATACCACATATCTAAATTGACTACAACAGATGGAAAATCTTTCCAAAACAAAAACAGAAATACCTGGAGAAACTTAGCAGGTCTGGCAGCATCGGTGGAGAAGAGCACAGTTGATGTTTTGAGTCCTCGTCACCTTTCAACAGAACTAAGTAAAAATAGGAAAGGAGTGAAATATAAGCTGGTTTAAGTAGTGGGGGGGGGGGTTGTTGGGACAAGAAGAGCTAGGTAAAGGGCCAGTGATAGGTGGAGTTAACCACAAGATGTCACAGACAAAAGGACAAAGAGGTGATGAAGGTTGTGATATTATCTGAAGGGATGTGCTAATTAAGAGTAGAAAGCAGGACAAACAAGGTACAGATAGCCCTAGTGGGGGTGGAGTGGGGTGAAGGAATCTAAAAAGGCTGAAAGGTAGAGATAAAACAATGAATGGAAATAGGTGGGAAAAGAAAAATCTATATAAATTATTGGAAAAAACAAAAAGGGGGAAAAACGGAAAGAGGGTGGGCTGGAGGAGAGAGTTCAGGAGCTAAAATTGTTGAACTCAATATTCAGTCCGGAAGGCTGTGAAGTGCCTTGTCGGAAGATGAGGTGCTGTCCCTCCAGTTTGCATTGATCTTCACTGGAACAATGCAGCAAGCCAAGGACGGATATGTGGGCATGAGAGCAGGGTGGAGTGTTGAAATGGCAAGCGACAGGGAGGTCTGGGTCATGCTTGCGGACAGACCGCAGGTGTTCTGCAAAGTGGTCACCCAGTCTGCGTTTGGTCTCTCCAATGCTGAGGAAACCGCGCATTGGGAGGGAAGTGCAAGTGAAATGCTGCTTCACTTGAAAGGAGTGTTTGAGCTCTTGGACGGTGAGGAGAGGGTAAGTAAAGGGGCAGGTGTTGCATCTTCTGTGGTTGCATGGGAAGGTTCCGTGGGAGGGGGTTGAGGAGTAGGGGGTGATGGAGGAGTGGACCAGGGTGTCAAGGAAGGAACGATCCCTACGGAATGCCACCGGGGGGGGGTGAAGGGAAGATGTGTTTAGTGGTAGCATCATGCTGGAGTTGGCAGAAATGGCGAAGAATGATCCTTTGAATACGGAGGCTGTTGGGGTGATAAGTGAGGACAAGGGGAACCCTATCATGTTTCTGGGAGGGAGGAGAAGGCGTGAGGGTGGATGCGTGGGAGATGGGCCGGACATGGTTGAGGGCCCTGCCAACCACCATGGGTGGAAAACCTCGGTTAAGGAAGAAGGAGGACATGTCAGAGGAACTGTTTTTGAAAGTGGCATCTTCAGAACAGATGTGACGGAGGCGAAGGAACTGAGAGAATGGGATGGAGTCCTTACAGGAAGCAGGGTGTGAGGAGCTGTAGTCGAGGTAGCTGTGGGAGTCGGGTAGGCTTGTAATGGATGTTGGTGGACAGTCTATCACCAGAAATTAAGACAGGTCAAGGAAAGGAAGGGAAGTGTCAGAGATGGACCATGTGAAAATGATGGAGGGTTGGAAAGCCAACTCCAGCATGAGGTAGTCACCAAACACATTTTCCCTTCACCACCACCCCACCCGGCAGCAATCCAGATCCCAGAAGTGAAAAGACAGTCATGCTAATCAACTGCAGTTCCCATTCTCCCGAATATACTGGGATAGGCTGTTCAGCCCTTCCAACATTCATACGAATGTAATGTAAATAGCAGTGGGACGAGGTTATTCAGGCCTTCAAGCCAGCTTCACCATTCAGTACAATCACGGCTGATCATCTACTTTCATGATTCATTAAAATAAAATACAGTGGATGTTGGAAATCTGAAATAAAAATAGAAAATGCTGGAAACACTCAGCTGGTCTGACAGCATCTATGGAGGGAGAAAAAGAGTTAACATTTCAGCTCTGTGACCTTTTAAGTTCTGATGGAAAGTCACTCACCTGAAACATTAACTCTTTTTTGCTCTCTACTGATGCTGCCAGACCTGAGTATTTTCAGCATTTTGTTATTTCATGATCTAGAAAAGTTGCATTTGGAACCATGGAGAAACCTATTAAGGTCCAAAAATTTGAAATTTATTAACTTGATATCACAATATATAAGAAGATAAAGATATAATAGTATGCTAGAAATTTATAATGTAAAAATATCCAGTTTGGTATTTATAATCTGGTGCATTTTTTGACAATGATTAATATACTCTAATGCATTCCTTTTATCTAGAGGATGTCATGCAAAGTACTTACTGTGAAATTGAGCTGGATAAACCAAAACGGGATGCCTTTGTTTATGCTATCAAGAACCACTACTGGTACCAGATGTACATTGATGATTTGCCAATTTGGGGTAAGTGACATCTCAGGTTGAGTTTAATGAAGGATGTTCACAGGAAGGCAAGCTGAATTCCATTTGCTTGTTTTCTTTTCCAATTCTTCCCTTCCCATTCTGAACATAGGGGATAGACCATTCAGCTCTTGAGCCTTTTCCAACGTTCATAAGGACATAATGTAAATAGGGGCAGGGTGAGGCCATTCAGGCCTTAGAGCCTGCTTCACCATTCAGTACAATCATGGCTGATCTATTTCAACTCCACTGTCCTGCAATCTTCCTATATCCCTTACTTCCCTTAGCATCTAAAAATCTATCGATCTCTGTTGAGTATACTCAAGGCCTGAGTATATGCAGCCCTCTGGAATAGAGAATCCCAAAGATTCATAACCTTTTGAGTGAAGAAATGTCTCCTCTAAATGGCTGGCCCCTTATTCTGAGACTGTGACCCCTCATTCTACATTCTGCAGCCAGGGGAATCATCCTCCCAGCATCTGCCCTATGAAGCCCCTTTAGAATTTCATGTTTCAATGAGGGTAATATTTTCAAGAGAATGTAGACCTAGTCTTCTAAATCTATCCTGTAGGACAATCTCCTCATCCCAGGAATCAGAATAGTGAACCACTGTTGCACTCCCTGTATCTTATTGGTCAGGAGACTAAAACTGTATACAGCACTCCAGATGTGGCCTCACCAAAGCCCTCTACAATTGCAGTAAGACTTCACTCTTTTACTCCAATCCTTTATTAATAAAGACTAATATAACCATTTGTATTCCTAATTGCTTGCCCTTACTTGCATGCTGATATTGCGTTGAGTGAACAAGAACACCCAGACCCCTCTGAATACCAACATTTCCCAGCCTCACCACTTAAAAGTCTTCTGCTTTTCTATTTTTTCTTCCAAAGTGGAGAAGTGTGAAGTTATTCCATCTGCATGCTCTTGTCCACTCAATTAGCTTGTCCATATCTCTTTGCAGCTTCTTTGTGTCCTCCTTGCACCTAATTTCTGTATAGGTCAGATGTTTCTCATGTGTCGGTGCAGGCTCAGTGGGCCGAAGGGCCTCTTCCGCGCTGTGTGATTCTGTGAATTTGGATCTTGCTGAAAAAAAGAAACTTGTCAAAGTTTTCCGTTTTGTACTCATCAGGACACTTCACAAGAATACCATTATAAGGGGAACACTGCAGTTTACACTGAGAAGAATGAGCTGATTGGTTGGACTCTGGTAGAGGCATTGCCAGAGAGAATGCACCAGTGATGGTGACTGACAGTTAACTGTCAAGCATTGTTTGAAATTTAAGCCAGGCAGTCTGACCCTGATTGCTCAAGGCATTGCCCTGAGCAATGAGTCAGAGAATGGCTATCACTTATTTTGTTTATCTGAAACAGGTGCAATGCGTGTACATGTTCTTTCCACTTGCAGAGAACAGGACCCTGTGTATTAATATATGTAGCTTCCAGTGCACACAAATGCGCCACACTGCGAGTCCAACTAACAAGCTGCCTGACTGAAAAGTGCCCACTCGACTTGAGATTACCCTTGGAGGGCAAGGTATCTCAAAAAATTTGAGCAACAGGTGAAGCTAGCAGTTTTATGCTGGCGTCAAGCTAAAAAAACGTTCTGTCTATCTCAAACGAGTAATGTGGTATATGAATTTCAGTGCCGGTTTGGTGATAGATATGTAGGCCGTGTATCCCAAAGGCTGGTGGATCGTATGAAACAGCATGTCCCTTCCAGCGTTCGCAGTGGACAAGGTACAGACCGTACACAACCAGCCCGTGTTTGCAAAACTGAAAACAGCGTTCAACATTTACTCTTTAATCCTTAGTGTGCTAAGAATTACGCTGACAACTAATCAGAGTTCACTTGCCAACTAATCACTCCCTTCTCATACATATAAATTGATGCTTTTCCCTTTATGCTGGTATTCTAGTGAAGTGCCCACATGATGAGTGCAAGTAGAAAAGCTTTAACATGTCTCTTTTTTTTTAGAAATAATTTGGATATATTATACTCAGTAGTACCATCATCTAAATAATTGTAGATTTTAAACAGCTGAGGCCCAAGCACTGATCCTTGGACACCACAAGTTATAGCCTGCCAAATTGACTCCTCCTCCTGTTTTCCATCTCTCAACTAACCCTCAGTTTATGCTAATATATTACTCCTATCCTATGAGCTCTAATTTTGTGTAAGAACTTCTTGTCTGTTGCCTTTTCGGATGCCTTATGTAAATCCAAATACAGCCGCTGATTTTACCTTTGCCTGCCCTACTGGTTACAACCTCAAGAAATTCTAACAGTTTTATCACATATAATTTCCCTTTCATAAAAGTGTTGACTCTGTCTAATGATATTATGGTTCTCTCAGTGCCCTGTTGCCACAGCTCTTATAGATTATAGCATTTCCCTATTCCTGTTGTCAGTCTTACTAGCCCATAGTTTCCTGTTTTCTCTCTCCCACTCCTTGAATAGCAGCTTGCTTTTGCAACATAAGGACCATTCTAGAATCTAGGGAATCTTTGAAAATTAAAAATCAACGAATCCACCACCTCTGTAGCAACCTATTTTAAAGCCGTAGAGTGCATGCTATCAAGGCTGGGGGGAGATTTGATTGAGTTGTACAAAATTGAGAGGTGCCTGGATAGAGTGGATGGGAAGGACCTGTTTTTTTCTTTATTCGTTTGTGAGATATCAGCGTCACTGGCTAGGCCAGCATTTATTGCCCATTCCTAATTGCCCTTGTTCAGAGGGCATTTTAAGAGTCAACCGCATTGCTGTGGGTCTGGAATCATAAGTAGGCCAGACCAGGTAAGGACGGCAGATTTCCTTTCCTGAAGACAACTCCCCACCAGACCACCATTTGGGTTTTTACAACTCTCGACAATGGTTTCATGGTCATTATCAGACTTTTAATTCCAAATTTTTATTGAATTCAAATTTCGCCATCTCCAGCAGTGGGATTTGAGCCCAGAGCATTACCCTTGGTCTCTGGAATACCAGTCCAGTGACAATACCACTATGCCACTGCCTCCCCCTTTAGCAGAGAAGTCAGTGACTATGGTGCATAGATTTGAAGTGATTGATAGAAAATTAGAGGAGAGATGAGGAAAATATTTTTAGCCCAAAGTGTGGTGGGGGTCTGGAACTCAGTGCCTGGAAGGGTAGTAGAGGCAGAAATCCCCTCAGCTCATTTAAAAGGTGTCTGGATATATACCTCAAGTGCCATAATCTGCAGAGCTGCAGACCAAATGCTGGGAAGGGGGATTAGTCTGGGTGACTCATTTTTCAGCCCGTGCAGACAAGATGGGCCAAGTAGTCTCTTTCTGTGCCGTAAACTTTCTATGATTCTAAGTCCTGAGGATTTGTCGACCTTATGTCATATTTGTTTCTCCAGTGCTGTTTTTCTACTAATAATATTCCTCATTTTTACTCGACCATTGGTTCGCCACGATTTCTGTAATGTTATTTCTAATTTGATGCAAAGTGTTTATTTCATGTGTCTGCCATTTCCTTATTCCCAATTATAATTTCTCCTTTTCCTGTCTCTGCGATCCATGTTTATTTACAAGAATCTCTTGCATATCTATAGCAGTTTTTCTAATCTGTTTTTGAGTCTTGCTAGATTTCTTTTATTTTCTTTTGTGCTTCCTTATCAAATCCTTAGTCATCCTTTGAATTCTAAACTTTTCCTCAGGCTTACTATTGTTTATGGCAATATTACAAGCCGCTTCCTTTAATCTATCATTATCTTTAACTTCTCCAGTGATCAAGAGTAGGATGACTTTTTCCTTGGGGTTTTTATTCTTTTAGAAAAAGTATATTACAAATTTTTGGGTGATTGCTTAAAATGCTTGCAATTGCTTATCTACCATCATATCTTTTAATCTAGTTTTCCTAACTGTCCTTAGCCAACCCCTCCCTCATAACTGTTGTTTCCTTCATTCAGATTTAAGACCTTAGTTTCAGACTTAACTCTCAAACTCAGTAAAATGCTACCATATTATGATCACTATTCCCTAGAGGCTTGATTGGTATAAGTCCGTTGATTAATAATTTCTCTTTGCACAACCCTAGTTCTAAACTAGACTTCTTCAGTTGGTTCCTGGACATACTGATCTAGAAAATGGCCTTGCGTATATTACATGAACTTGTGCTCCACATAATTACTGCAAAATTTAGAAACGTAGAAAATAGGAGCAGGAATAGGTCATTTGGCCCTTTGAGCCTGCTCTGCCATCATTATGATCATAGCTGATCCTCATTTCAATGCCATACTCCCGCAGTTCACAATGCTTCCATGATTTGTCATCCACAGTTCCATGACTGTTAATACCCTGCCTAACAACAGTTTATCGATCTGTTTTGAAATTTTCAGTTGATCTTCAGCCTCAGTAGTTTTTTGGTGGGGGAAAGTTGCAGATTTCCACTATCCGATGTGTGAAGAAGTATTTTCTGACATGACCCCAGAACGGCCAGGCTCTAATTTTAAAGTTATGCCTCACATTCTGGACTCCCCACCAGAGGAAATAGTTTCTGTCTGCCTACCCTAATAAATCCTTTAAATATTTTAAACATATCAGTTAGATTACCCCTTAATCTTCTTTGCTTGAGGGAAGAATACAAACCTAGTCTATGCAACCTAAGATGACCATAAGACGTAGGAGCAGAAGTAGGCCATTTGGCCCATCGAGTCTGCTCCACCATTCAGCGAGGTCATGGCTGATCTGATGATTCTCAACTGCACTTTCCTGCCTTTACCTCATATCCCTTGATTCCCTTACTGATTAAAAATCTGTCTGTCTCAGCCTTGACTATACTTAACGACCCAGCCTCTACAGCCCCCTGCAGTAAAGAATTCCACAGAGTCACTACCCTCAGAGAAAAGATTCCTCCTCACCCATCTTAAATGGGTGACCCTTTACTCTGAGATTATGCCCTCTGGTCCTAGACTCTCTCACAAGAGGGAACAACCTCTCAGCACCTACACTGTCAAACCCCCTAAGAATCTTAATGTTTCAATAAGGCCACCTCTCATTCTTCTAAAATCCAATGAGTACAGGCCAATCTACTTAACCTTTCCTCATTAGAAAATTTCTCCATACCCGGCATCAACCTAGTGAATCTCCGGACTGCCTCCAATGCCATTGTATCTTCCCCTAGATAAGGAGACTAAAACTGTTCACAGTATTCTAGGTGTGGCCTAACTGATGCCTTGTATTGTTTTAGCAAGACTTCCCAATTTTTATACTCCATTCCCTTTGAAATAAAGTCCAACGTTCTATTTGCCTTCCCTATTACCTGCTGAACTTGTGGTGATTCATGCATGAGGACCCCCAAATCCCTCTGTGCTGCAGCTTTCTGCAGTCTTTCTTCATTTAAATAATATTCAGCTCCTCTATTCTTATGCCAAAGTGCATAACCTCACATTTTCCCACATTATATTCATCTGCCAAGTTTTTGCCCACTCACTTAGCCTGTCTATATCCGTCTGCAGACTCTGTCATCCTCACCACTTGCCTTCCCACCTATTTTTGTGTCATCCACAAACTTGACGATAGTACATTCACTTCCCTCATCCAAGTCATTAATATATATTGTAAATAATTGAGGCCCCAGCACTGATCCCTGTGGCACTCCACTAGTTATAGGATACCATCCTGAAAATGTGCCCTTTATCCCAACACACTGCCTTCTATTAGCCAACCCTTTATCCATGCTAATATACTACCCCCAACACCATGGGCTCTTATCTTATTAAGTAGCCATATGTGCGGTACCTTATCAAAACGGCCTTTGGGAATACAAATATATTACACCTACTGGTTCCCCTATATCTATCCTGCTTGTTACCTTCTCAAAGAATTCTAATAAGTTTGTCAGGCATGATTGCCTTGCTGATTCTGCTTGATTATATTATGCATTTCTAAATGCTCTGCTATTACGTCCTTTATAATAGACTCTAACATTTTTCCAATGACGGGCGTTAAGCTAACTGGCTTATGGTTACTTGTTCTTTTGTCTCCCTCCCTTTTTGAATGAGGGTGTTACATTGGAAGTTTTCCAATCCTCTGGGACTTTTCCAGAATCTAAGGATTCTTGGAAGATTACTAACAGTATATCCACTACCTTTGTAGCTACTTGCTTTAATATTCTAGGATGCAACCCATCGGGCCCAAGGGACTTATTGGCCTTTAGCCCAATTAGTTTCCCTAGTACGTTTTCTCTAGTGATAGTTACTGTAATTACTTCTTTCCCCACCTCTTTTGCCCCTTGATTATTTAGTATTTTTGGAATGCTATTAGTATCTTTTACCGTGAATACTCATGCAAAGTATTTATTCAACTCCTCTGCCATTTCCTGGTTCCCCATTATTATTCCCCAGCCTCATTCTCTATGTTCACTTTTGGCCTCTCTCTTCCTTTTTGTATATTTAAAGAAGCTGTTACTTTCTGTTTTTATATTACTTGCTAATTTACCCTCAGAATTTATTTTCTCCCTCTCCACTCCAGTCAACTGTGACTTCATTCCTTTTGTAGTTACCACTATTTAAGTTTAGCACAGTTGTTTCTGCCCCAAGTTTCTCACTTTCAAACTAAACGCTAAATTCTACCATGTTATGGTCACTGTTTGTTAGCGGTCCTTTTACTCTGAGATCATTTATTAAACCTGCCTCATTACATATCACCAGATCCAGATTAGCCTAATTCTGGTTGGGTCCACAACATATTGTTCTAGGAAGCTGCCTGTGAATTCTGCTCATGGCTACCTCTGCCTATTATATTTCCCAATCCCAAAGAATGAAGTCACCCATGATTAATGTGTACTCTCTCTTTTACATGCCCTCATTATCTCCTGATCTATTCTCTGCCCTACAGTTAGGGGACCTATAGACTACTCCTGCCAGTGTCATCTTCTACTTGTTATTTCTCACCTCCACCCTTGTGGATTCTACATTCTCCGAACATAGATCATTTCTTGCTATCATACTTATTCCACCTCGTACTAACAAAGCTACCCCACCACCCTTTCCCTCCTGCCTGTCCTTTTGAAAAGTCACACAGCCCTGAATATTTGGTTCCCAGCTTTGATCTCCTTGTAACCATGTATCCATAATGGCGATAAGATCATACCCATTAACCTCTATTTGTGCTGTTAATTTGTTTATTTTGTTCCGAATACTATGTGCATTTAAGTAAAGAGCCATTAATTTTGTCTTTTTCCCATTTTTCCCTTTTGACCCTATTTGCTGCTTTTTTTTAATGTTTGTACACTCTATCCCTTCCTGTCACACTTTGGGTATCTTTACCTAAATAGCTGCCCTGTAATGTTGTCATATCCTTTTGCCTTGTAAGCCTACATATCCCCTCTCCAGGACCACCCTCTATTTAGTTTAAAGCTCTCTTTATAGCCCTAGTTATTTGATTTGCCAGGACACTGCTCCTATCATGGTTCAAGTGAAGCCTGTCCCCGCTGCTCCCTTCTACCCCAGTACTGGTGACAGCCCCCATTAATTGAAACCCATTCCTCCCACATCAATCTTTGAGCTACGCATTTAACTCCTTGACTTTATCTACCCTATGCCAGTTTGCCCGTGGCTCGGGTAGTAACCCCAAGATTATTACCTTGGAGGTTCTGCTTTTTAATTTAGCTCCAAACTGTTCAAATTCTTTCTGTCAGCAGTACCTCCTTTCTAGTCCTATCAATGTCATTGGTACCAACTTGGATGATGACAGCTGCATCCCTGCCCTCCCACTCGGCAAGTTTTTCTCCAGCCCTGAGGAGATGTTCTTGACCCTGACACTGAGCAGGCAACACAGCCTTCGGGACTCGTGCTCACAGCTGCAGAGAACAGTATCTATCCCCCTAATTATACAGTCCCCCACTACTACTACTATCCTATTTCCTTCCCCCACTTGAATAGCTCCCTGTACCACGGTGCTGTGGTCAGTTCACTCATTCTCCCAGCAGTCTCTGCTCTTGTCCACACAGCTTGCAAGAACCTCATAACTGTTGACATATGCAGGAGCAAGGCTCCTCGAACGCTAGCCCCTGGGTCCCCAAACCTGCCTCACTGCAGCCACACCCTCCTGTCCCTGATCACAGACCACATTTGAATGACCTAATCTGAAGGGTGTGACCGCCTCCTGGAGCAAAGTGCCCAGGTAACTTTCCCCTCCCTGATGTGGCGCAATGTCTGCAGCTCGGACTCCAGCTCCTCAACTCGGATCCGAAGTTCCTCAAGCTACAAACACTTACTGCAGATGTGTTCGCTCTGGATCACCTTGGTAATCCAGCTCTCTCAAGCTGCAGCAGCAACACATCACCCTTCCTGCCATCACTATTGTATTTTATTTAATTTATTAATTACTCTAGCATCACTGCTCTTTACACTTGAAGAATCCCCCGCTCTTTACGCTTTATTGTAATTTTTTTTTTACACCAGTATCAATCTTATACTTAAGCTGTTAACTACAGTTACCTGTGCTCATAATTTAATGCTTTTAGCCCCATATCATTCTGGGGAACCTGCACTTCACCTGCTAATTCCATTAGTTTTTAAAATTGTCTTGCACCGGTCTGCTAGCTTTCTGATTACTGTAATTACACCCTTAAATCTCTCTGCTGCTTCACAGTTCCTAATTTCTTGCCTTTTAGAAAATGTATTGCTCTAATTTTCTTAGGCTCAAAGTGGATGGTGTCTCATTTCCCACACTGAATTCCATCTGCCGAATTTTGCCCACTCACTTAGTCTGTCAATGTCCATTTGCAATTTTTTTCTCCCATCTACATTATTTTCTGTGCCATCCAACTTTGTCTCAGACTTGCTTTGTTATCGGGTTCACCAGATGTTAGTGCCCTCTGGTAACTTGTGGCAAATGTCTTCATGATTATTCACCATTGAACCTGGACAATGAGTCTGGGTCACTGTTAATCCCCATCCATAACTGACCTCACACATGTGCTTCCAAGTAGTGGTCACTGACCATAGATCAGGAACCAAAGCATTGTTGATTCTTTTCTTGGTTGCTTTGCCCAGGGGTCTGAGTTAATTATTGCAGCTATTGAGCTGATCTGACTGAGCAGAGCAAATGCAGCACAGAGCAGTAATTTTTAAGCTATTTCTTCTTAAATTATGTTGAAGCGTTGTGCTTGGGATGCTTTGTTTTGGCCTGATGTTTCCAATGAAGCAATTTAATGTCAGACAACAGGAGAGTTTGGGGTTTGTGGTTGTGGGGGAGTTGTAGAAGTGTAGGAAGTTAGAGGAGAGAAAGGACAGGATCATGAAGCAATTTTTAAACACAGATAAAAAATTATAAACTGTGGCCATTGTTGAACTAGGAGCCAAAGTAGGTCAGCAAGGCCAGGTGATAGGTAAGCTGGAGTTGGTGTGGATAGGAAAAGGGCTGCAGAGCTTTGGTTGAGCTGAAGGGTCGAGAATCGGGCACTAACTGGGAGACTGTTGGAATGGACGAGTATGAGGGTGACAAAGCCATGGATGAGGATTTCAGAAGCAAATGAGTAAAGGTAGGGGTGGAGTCAGGCCATGTTATGGAGGGCAAGTAGATCATCTTTGTGCTGGTGAGCATTAAGAGTCAGAGCTCAGCTTGGGGTTGAATGGGACACCAAAGTTGTGAACAGCTTGGTTGAGCATGGATAATAGCCAAGGTGGAGGATGCATTTGATGGCTTGGATCCAGAATTTGTGATGGGGCTGAAGGTTTCAACCTTCCCAGTGTTTAACTGGAGAAAACGGTGGCTCATCCATGACTGGATATCTGAGAAGCAGTCTGACAACACAGGCAGTAGAGTTGAAAGTGATGATGGAGAGGTTTACTGTCAGTATGCATGGAACCTGACTCCATGTATTCAGATGATGCCACCATGGGATAATAGATGAGGAAAAGAAGGCTGCCAAGGTAACTTGTACTTGGGGTGTGAGGATGAGCCATTGCTACATTTGAAACTGAGCAAGGGCCATCCCATTGAGTAGGACAACACAGGAAAGACATTCGAGGAGAATGGTGTGGTCAACAGTGTCAACGGCTGCAGAAAAATCAAAGAGGGCTAATTCACCACAGTCACAGAGGATGCTATTTGTGTCTTCTTTAGGCCATTTCAGTGCTGTGGCAGGAGCAGAAATCTCCTTGGCAAAATTCAAACACTTAGGCACGAGTAAGATGTTCACAGCTGAGGACTTGAAGATTTGCCAATAGAGAAGCTGTGTTCTGACAGGGGCAGACTTGCACGTTTGGCTTTTTTTTTTGTGCTATGGCTAGCCAGCAGTGGGGGATGGAAATGAGAAGCAAAGTACCACAAAAAGCGGAAAGCATGTTAACTCTCTCCACCCACACACTCGACACAAGTCTCGCTGCACTCCCTCTATAGCAAGTACATCCTTCCTCAGATAAGGAGACCAAAACGGCACACAATATTCACAGAATCTCTGTGCAGAAGAGGTCCTTCGGCCTATCGAGTCTGCACTGACACGTGAGAAACAACGGACCTACCTACCTAATCCCATTTACCACCACTTGGCCCATAGCCTTGAATGTTATTCCAAGTGTGGTCTCATCAAAACCCTGTAGAATTGCAGCAAGACATTCCTGCTCCTGTACACGAATCCTTTCATTATGAAGGCCAATAGATACTGTTTGCCTTCTTTACTGCCTGCTGCACCTGCATGTTTACCTTCAGTGACTGGTGTACGAGGACACCCAGATCTCGTTGCACATTCCCCTCTCTCAATTTATAGCCATTCAGATAATAATCTGCCTTCCTGGTTTTGCTACCAAAATGGATAACACCACATTTATCCACATTATATTGCACCTGCCATGCACTTGCTCAGCTTGTCCAAATCACCCAGAAGCATTTCTGCATCCTCCTCACAGCTCACCCTCCTACCCAGCTTTGTGTCATCTGCAAATTTGGAGATATTATACTTAGCTCCCTCATCTAAATCGTTAATATATTTTGTGAATAACTGGGGTCCCAGCACCGATCCCTGCGGTACCCCATTAGTCATTGCCTGCCATTTGGAAAAAGACCCGTTTATTCCTACTCTGTTTCCTGTCTGCCAACCAGTTTTCTATCCATCTCAATGCACTACCCCCAATCCCATGCGCTTTAATTTTACACACTAACCTCTTATGTGGGACTTTGTCGAAAGCCTTCTGAAAGTCCAAATAAACCACATCCACTGGCTCCTCCTCATCAACCCTACAAGTTACATCCTCAAAAAATTCCAGTAGATTTGTCAAGCATGATTTCTCTTTCGTAAATCCATGCTGACTCTGTCCAATTCTGCCACTGTTTTCCAAGTGCTCAGCTATTAAATCCTTCATAATGGGCTTTAGAATTTTCCCCACTACTGACGTCAGGCTGACTGGTCTATAATTCCTTGTTTTCTCTCTACCTCCCTTTTTAAATTAGCTACCTTCCAATCTGTAGGAACTGTTCCAGAGTCTATAGAATCTCAGAAGATGACCACCAGTGCATCCACTATTTCTAGGGCCTTCCTTAAGTACTCTTAGAGATGTAAATTATCAGGCCTGGGGATTTATCGGCCTTCAATCCCATCAATTTATCCAACACCATTTCCCTACGAGTACTGACTTCTTTCAGTTCCTCCCTCTCTCCAAACCCTGTGTTTCCCAACATTTCTGGTATGTTATTTGTGTCCTCCTTTGTGAAGACAGAACCAAAGTATGTATTTAGTTGGTCACCCATTTCTTTGTTCCCCATTATAAATTCCCCTGTTCCAGACTGTAAGATACTACTAAAGTTTTGCTGCTGCCACAAGCTTTGTGTAACTAACATCTTTCAAACCAAACCATGCCGTAAAATGTCTTAGAGATATCTGAGATCAGGGCATTGGCACCAGCTGGATCTGATCATCACCAGCATCTCTGAGCAGTGTTCTCAATTCAGGCAACCACCACAGCGCTGACTGTGATACAGATCAGTCCCTGGTATGCACTGGGGTGAAGATGCAACATTTGAAGTTTTTCATTCAGAGCAGAAATGCCACCCTTGGATCAATGTCGGCCACATTGTCTGCCCAGATGATAACAACTCCTTGCCTTAGCTGAACAAGCATACTCTGGCATCCCCACAGAGAACGCAGAAGCAAAATGGAACATACTTCGAGACACCATCTACTATACCGCACTCTGAACATATGGGAAGCTAGAGCAGTGTATGAAGGTATCAAAAAGGCAACAGGTCCATCAGTAAAAAATACAGCTCCATTGAAAACAAAGGCAGGGGAGGTCGTCACCAACTGCAATAAACAGTTGGAGAGATGGGTGGGACATTACCTTGAATTGTACTCTAGGGAGAACACTGTCACCGAGGAAACTCTAGACACTGTAGAAAGCCAGAACTGAATATCGCGCTCACAGTGGAGGAGCTTAGGAAAGTCATTGGCAAATCTTCAGGTGCTGATGCTATACTGCCTGAACTCATTAAGTACAGGAACCCGGCACTCCTGCAGGATCTGCACAATCTTATCTGTCTCTACTGGAGAGGGTAGTGTCCCAGGATATGCATGATGCAAAGATTGGTAGACTTGCAGTTTGATGTTCTCAGGTTGCTGTTCCATACTGCCTTACTCAGCTTACATATAACAACTGTAGCTTTTGTGATGTGTGTGTTGATTTCAGCACCAAGTGACAAATCGTTGATGATTGTGGAGCCTAGATATGTGAAGCTAGCTATCCACAGCCTCCAGTGTCACATTGTCAATGTCAATAGATTGCAGTATAGCAACACCTTGGACAATAATCGACAGTGATTGCAACAATTATTGACGTGGTTGCTTGCTGAGCATTATAGAAAAAGTATTTGCTTTGTTGCCTTTGTCAGACTGCAGATCCTGGCTGAATGCATCTACCCTGAATCCCAGTGTGGTTTCCAAAATGGAAGATCTACAATTGGCATGATCTCAGTCCGGTAGCTGCAAGAGAAGTGCCGTGAACAAAGGAGTCCACAAGGAATTTGACAATGTGAGCAGGGACAGCCTATTTAAGCTGCTGGAGGAAACTGGCTGCCCACCACAGCTGCTCAATGTGATCTCCTCTTTCCATAGCAACATGATGGGTAAAGTCAGCTATGACGGGCAACATTAGAACCCTCTGAGATCTGCAGTGGGGTCAAGCAAGGTTGTGCTCTGGCACTGACACTCTTTGACATACTCTTCTCTTTGTTGCTGTTATCAGGCCATCTACAGAGGCAGTCTATTTGCATACCAGAACTGATGGAAAGCTGTTCAGTCTTGCTTGCATGAGATCTAAGGCAAGGGTGTGCCAAGTCCTCCTCAGAGAGTTGCTCTATACTGACTATGATGCAATAACATTTCATATTGAGGAACGCCTTCAGCAGCAAATGGGCAGACACTCTCATGCCTGTAAAAAGTTTGATTTGACTATCAGGAAAGCAAATGTTATTGCCCAGGGTGTTGCTATATTGCCATCCATTGACATTGACAATGTGACGCTGGAGGTTGTTGATAACTTCACATATCTGGGCTCCACAATCACTAACAATCTGTCACTTGATGCTGAAATCAACACACACATCACAAAAGCTACAGTTGTTGTACGTAAGCTGAGTAAAAGAGTGTGGAACAGCAACCTGACTGAGAACATCGAACTGTGGGTCTACCAAGCCTGTATCCCTAGTGCATTCCTCTACTGTGTGTGACCTGGATAACATATGCAAGGCAGGAGAAAAGGCTGAACTGTTTCCACCTTTGTTGCCCCAGACGTATCTTTGGCACCTCCTGACTGGATAGGTCACAAGCTCAGAGGCCATGGAATGTGCTAATTCCATCAAATACACTCATTGCTAAGTCAGTGACATCTGCGGTGACTTGGCCACATTCATTGGATGGATGACAGCCATATACCCAAAGACCTGTACGGTGAATTAGCAGCTGGGTCAAAACTACCTAGGGGTTCATACTTTTTCTAGATTGACACCTGCAAGTGAGATATGAAGATGGCGGACATTGACACTGACAACTGGGTGACAGTTGCTGATGACCGTGACCTTTGGAGGCTGATTGTTTGGAAGGACATTGGAAAAGGCAAGAAGAAACAAAAACCTCAGGTGGCCGAGAAGAGAGCCCAGAGAAAATGCAGGTCAGGGAATCGTGCACCTTCTCAGCCCACTGTCTTCCTCCACAGCAAATACAGCAGACTGCCGTGCCAGGTTGGGGCTCCTGAACCACACCAGGCAATACATAACAGTGTCGACCATCATGACATAAACCATTGTCTTAAGAGATTGAAGGCTGGCACCAGAGAATGTTCATAGATTTGGGAGGTGACCGCACATTCGAGGATTTTATAGATGGGATAGTAGCTTGCAAAAGCAAGAAGATTGAGAAGGAGGTGTGATGTCAGTGGTTTTGAAAGGGAGGGGATCGGCATTACCTTTAAGTTGTGTGACTGTTCAGCAATGCGAAAGTTCCTGTGCAGGCGTTTTAAAGTATTGCATACTCCAGAGTTTCTGTTAATTTTTTTTTGGAGAGGGCAGTACCTGAACAGCTGGAACCATCTACAGTGCCAACTGGCATGGGGCTAAGAAGGAAGGTGTGTAGTCAGCAGTGAGTGGGAATCAGGTTAAAGGATCAGCAAGTGGATCTCACACAACGTGAGCTTGGAGAGGGCATGAGGTGAGCTCGGAGAGAAACTAGAGAAAAGCACAGTTAGAGCAAGGGGAAATCTTGCTTTTGTGGACATGGGAAAATATTAGAAGTAACAAGACAGAAGCAGGCCATTGGATCCAGCCAGCCTGTGTGGCCATTTACCTTATGAGCAAATAGTCAGAATCTCTTTAACTCTGCTTTTTACTATATCTCATCGACTGCTTTCTTTTCACTCATCTATTCAATTTAACCTTGAATGTTGGCACTGTTTCTGCATCAAACACTGGCCCTGAAAGCAGATTCCACAGCCTTACATAAAGAAATTTCTCTTGCCTTCTGTTCGAAATCACTTCCGTTTAATCTTGTATCTCTAACCCCTTGTTCTCGATCCCTCGATTACTAGAAAAAGTCTGCTTTTATCAAACTGTCCCATCCTTGCATAATTTTAACCACTCCCATAACATCACCCCCATATTCTACATTATTCTAATAAAGAAATACCTAGTTTTTCCAGCCTGTCTTTGTATTTTCTCATACAAGGCAGCTTCTTAGTGAATCTACATTGCATTCTCTAAAGTCTCAATATCTTTCCTTATAGTGGAGCCAGTACTGTTCACAGTACTGAGTGAGGTCACTAATAGCTCTTGGGTTTTGTATCCTATACCTCTAGTGATTAAAACCTACAATTTCATTATCTTTTCTTTAAAGACACTACGTCAAATTTATTTAATGTCCTTTGAATCTGCACCCAAAGAATTTATCTGCTTTTCCACAGCACCAAGCTTACTTACATTCAGGCTTTTTTAACCAAATGTGTTCCATTGCAATTAATGGTATTGCAATTTGTCTCTCACATTTCAGATCATTCCTCTATCTTGCCAATATCCTATTGCAGTTTCCTTTGATTTGTTAAAAAAAAACTATTGATCCTCTTTTGGTATCAAAAGCAATTGTTGACTTCACCCTCCAAGCCTGTATCCAATCATTGATATACACAGTGAACAGAAGTGGCCCCAGAGTGGAACATTGAGGGGTGGCGTGACTCACCTGAACTATTCGGAAAATCTGTCTCTAATGCCTACAGTTTCTCTTTTCTCTCGAATTTTTAATTATTTGCTATTGTCTTGATAAATTCCATATCCCGAAAATTACTCCAGTAATCTCCCCTGTGGTACCGTGTCAAAGGCTTTCCTAAAGTCCAGGTGTGCTACATCCACGGCATTTACCCCATTTATCATGTCTGTCACCTGGAATTTTTGAGGATTGTGAAGCATGGTCTTTTCCCTCGAATTCATGCTGGCTGTTTCTAGCTATTTTATCTTCAGTTGAATACATGGTAATTTATTAAAGTGGGTGGTGGGATGTGGCACGGGAAGTGAGATCAAGTGATAGTCGGCTCAGTAACAGTGGCAAAGATGTCTGTGTTGGGCCTGTGGTGATGTTGCAGTTGTGTGGTAATTTCACTTGCTGCCTCCTGATGTGTGATAAGGTGTAAAAATCTCATACTCATACCTACATCTCATCTCATCTCAACATTTCAGCATTTCAAATGCTATGTTTTGAGTAAGCAAGTGTGACAGCCATTTTGCACACAATAGAAAAAGTGATATAACGAGTGCTCAGTTAATTGCTTTATATTGTTTGTCAGCTTTATCTTTAATTGATTAAGAAATATGTTGTCACAGATGTACAATGAGTTATTGATAACATTTGAGTACAGAAGTAGCCATGTATAGGCGTATACGACCTGCACCATTCTTCCAGAATCTATTGTTAAAGTGCTAACTTGATGTAATCAGTTTCGCTTATGTGGCTATTCTTCATGTGTGTGCACAGACAAGACAGTCTTGACAAGCTTTAACAGCATGAAGGGCATCACAGTTAAGTCCGACCTCATCTTCACTTTGTAATTTGATTATTTTCTATCCCTCGCCCATAGGAACAAGAGTCAGGTCCGGCAGTCCAACTGCTGCTGCCACTTAAGTCAGCTAATACAATGCAGGCAGTGCCTGAACCCTGGATTTCCTGGTCTGGGTGCCTTACTGCTGTACTGGGTAGTACACTCATTTTAAAAAGTGCATTGTTTCTTTCAGGAAAACCACTGTTAGATGTTCAAGAAGTTCTACATCTTCCAGAGAAAAAAGGACTTGCTTTCCAAACGACATGATGCATTGTTTTTCTTGTTATGTGCAGGGATCGTAGGGGAAGCAGATGAAAATGGGGAGGACCATTTTCTCTGGACCTACAAAAAACTCGAGATAGGCTACAATGGCAATCGAATCGTGGATGTAAACTTGACTAGTGAGGGAAAGGTCAAGTTGGTGCCAAATACAAAAATTGCAATGTCATATTCTGTAAGTATAACCTGTCAAAAGAAAATTCTTTTTACAGTTAAAGTTGGAAAATGTTGCCAAATACAACAGATCCAAAAAGCAAGTTAATATTTTGGGTAGAAATTCTTTGTTAGATCTGAACATCAACCTATGATTTCTTTCTTTGTTGACTATGCATTGCCAGAATGCAGTTTCTTTTTAACTGTAAGAATTTTCAGAGTTGAAGTTCAGTATCAAGCCTACAAATAAAACATTTTATTTTACAGTTTATAATTTTCACCCGATGTAGATTGTAGGTTAGTGTTCTAGCACAGAAACAGGTTGTTTAACCACCAAAGACTGTGCCAGTATTTTCCTCTGCATGTGCTCCCATCCCATTTTCTTGCTGTCCCCCCAGTTCTTTTAATGTTTCTCTTTTTGAAATCAATATCTAAATCTCTTTTAAACTTCATGGATTTTGATTCAATAATGGTCATGTCAAAGAATTTGTCAGGACCCTTTGTGTAAAACCTTTTTCTAACTTCTAATTCTTTTCCAAATTATCTTAAAAATCAGGATATCTGTAATTTTTTCTTTTTTTTGCTTCTTTATTGGGACCTGTTATGTCACTGGCAAGGCCAGCATTTGTTACCCATCCCTAATTATCCTTGAACTGAGTGGCTTGCTCAACCATTTCAGAGGCCAGTTAAGAGTCAATCACATTGCTGTGGGCCTGGAGTCACAAATAGGCCAGACTGGGCAAGGATGGCAGATTTTCTTCCCTGAAAGACATTAATGAACCGGATGGGTATTTTTTTTTTTACAACAGTCGATAGTTTTGCCGAAACACTTACCGAGACTGGCTTTCAGTTCCAGATTTTTAATAACTTGAATTTAAATTCCACCAGCTGCCGTGGCAGGATTTGAACCCATGACCCCAGACTTGGCCACTGCATCACTAATTGACATTGCCACAGTGCCACTGTCTTCCTGTTAACCAACTTCTTTTAAAACCCTGAGATGATACCCATCTGGCCCTGGGAGTTTGTCACTGTTTAGTGCCATTATTTTCTTTCCTACTGTTAATTTGCTTGCATTAATTTTTCCAATTCCCTTTCTTTGACTCTAATCAATTTCCTTGATATCCAGCATGTTACCCTCTTCCTCTGCTGCAAATACTGATGCAAAGTAATATGTCCTTACTGGTTTTAAGTGTCTCACATTGCTCTTAATCACCCTCTTTATTTTTCCCTATGGTTATGTCTCTTCAGTTGTTTTTTTTTTGTAAGTAGATCTCTTGTTCCTAGGGATATAAACTGGTTCTGCATTACACATTCCTTTCTGAACCCCCACCACCACCACCACCAACGCACCCCCCCCCCCCCCCCCCCCCGCCAACCACACACACCACCCCAGTAACTGATCTTTTGTTTTGCCCATTGACAGATTTTCTCTGTTTCTGATGGACAGTCTGTGTCTCATCCCACCAGGCTTTAGCTGTTTGATGCATCCTCCTTCCAGACATAACATTGAATTCAATCTTCTTATGGTCATTATTAGATATATGTTCACACATTGGTAAGATGCTAACTAAATCTGGCTCATTAACTCCAATGTGGCCTGCCCCTTATTGGTTCTGGGATCTATCGTGGCAAAAAACTATCCAGAACATGCTTGAGAAAACAGTTTCCTTATTGTCTTGCTGACTAATGGAGACTCTTTATCAGCACCTTTCTTAATGGTGAAGACTTCTCTCAGAGCACTCGTTTACCTTTTTAGCTTCAGTGAAAAAAGCTCCATCCTTTCAGTAATAACCTAGTGAGTCAATGCTGTATTTTTTCCATTGCTTTTGTGCCCTTTCTGCAAAATACTCCAAATGCATTTTGCTCCTTTGTATACATAAAATATCACTAATTTTAAGTAAATACCAATAAGTTAATATCTATAGATTTCTTTAAAAGGCACCACATAACAGACTTATGATAAAGATAATGAATTTTGCTTTCTATGCCTCTAGTTACAAAATAGAAGATGCTTTTTTGTCTTTATATGGCCTTATCCTGTCCAAAATGTACATATGGTACATGCGGTAAATGAGAAGCCACGACACAGACCCCTGGGATTTCATACTTGCATTATTGCTGCTTACTTTTTTCTGAAAAGAAGTGTCACATTTGGCATCGACTGATCCTCTTGACACATCTTACATTTCATAGATCTTTGGAAAATTCTAATCTGAAATTCTCCTCCCCACCCCCTACCACAGCTACATATGTAACTTTAAGTTTGACTGTCTTTACTAAGTCATGTGCCTATTCGGAGAGATCTCTGAATAGCCTCCACTCACTAAATTACACCACCTCTGGTAGTTCGAGACCCCAGTGATCACCACCTCTGGAACCTTAGTAACTACTGTTTTACTACAAAAGCAAAGTACTGTGGATGCTGGAAATTTGAAGTAAAAAGGAAATGCTGGAAATGCTCAGCAGTTCTGGCAGCATTTGTGGAAAGGGAAAACATTACAGGTTGATGACCTTTCATGAACTGTTCTTACTGCCTTTGTTCCCTCAATCTCCTGTTAAGTTTGCTGCCTCCGTCTGTTGACGAACCTAACCCTTCCTGAGCTAGCATACAGCTATTGTACCTGTAGAAAGCGTTTTAATTGGTTATTTTTTTGATGATTTGCTCTTTTATGCTAATCTTTGTTAGCTAATGATCCTCTTCCATTCAAACCCAATTTTTTTGACAACCCCAATTGAGCCCCAGTTTTTTTTATACTCATGGGATGTGGAAGTCATTGCTTTTATTGCCCATCCTTAATTGCCCTTGAGAAGGAGGTGGTGAGCTGCCTTCTTGAACCACCTATGTAGTGTAGGTACTCACAGTGCTGTTAGGAAAGGAGTTCCAAGATTTTGACTCAGCGACAGTGAAGGAACTATGATATATTTCAAGTCAGGATGGTGAGTGGCTTGGAGGGGAACTTCCAGGTGATGGTGCTCCATGAGTCTGCTGCCCTTGACCTTCTAGATGGTAGCAGTCGTGGGTTTGGAAAGTGCTATCTAAGGAAGCTTGGTGCATTTCTGAGTGCATCTTGTCATCGATGGTGGAGGGAGTGAATGGAGGCAAGTGGAGAGTATTCCATCACACTCCTGACTTGTGCCCTGTTGATGGTGGGCAGGCTTTAGGGAGTCAGGAGGTGATTTACTCATCACAAAATTCCTAGCCTCCTGACTTGCTCTTAGAGACATAGTATTTATATGGCTAGTCCAGCTCAGTTTCTGGTCAACAGTAACCCCCAGGATGTTAACAGCGGTAATGCCATTGAATGTCAATATACTATCTTTATTCCTTACTGAAATGTGCTATTGACTTAATTTTACTGTCTGGCCTTTTGGTTCCCTTCAATTGTTTTTGTTCTTCTCAATTTCTGCTATTTGTTCCTCCACCTCCTGTGAAGTTTGATTATTTAAATATCCACTTGAACGTTGGGGTGGCCAGCCCATTGTCTACAATCCATACCACAAACAGCCATTGCCTAGCTAACAACTCCATCTCTCTCCTCGCAAAGGAAGATGACAGTGGTTGATGGAGGCCAGTCACTTCAGCCGCAGCAAATCGCTGCAGGGATTTGTCAGGCTAGTGTCCTAAACCCAACCATTCTGCTGCTTAATCAATGACCTATCCTCCAACCTAAAGTCAGAAGCGGAGATGTTTGCTGATGATTCAGGGTGTTCAGTATCATTTGCAATTCCTCAGGTACTGAAGCAGTTCGTGTCGATATGCAGCAAGACCTGGACAATATCCAAGCTTGGGCTGATAAGTGGCAAGTAACATTCATGCCACACATGCCAGGCAAAAATAGAGAATCTAACCATTTCCCCTAGACATTCAATGGCACCATTGCTGATTTCCCCACTAACAACACCCTGGGGGTTAACGTTGACCAGAAACTTAACTGGACCAGTCATGTAAATACTGTGGTTACAAGAGCAGGTCAGTGGCTGGAAATTATGCAGCGAGTAACCACTTATCTTCCCAAAACCTGTCCACCATCCTTCAGAAGCACCTGGCAAACCTGCAACCTTTACGACTTAGAAGAATCGAGGGCAGCTGATGCATGAGAATCACCACTACCTGCAAGTTCCCTTCCAAGTTACACATCATCCTGACTTGAGACTATATTGCCATATCTTGACTGTCACTGGGTTAAAGTTTTAGAAATCCCTCTCTACTGTGGGTGTACCTACACCACGAGGACTGCAGCAGTACAAGCAGGTGGCTCAACATCACCTTCCTGAGGGCAATTAGGGATGGCCAATAAATACTGGTGTTGCCAGCAAAGCTATCCCAGGAATGGATTTTAAAAATTGCCCAACTCTGTCCCTGCATCAGCTCATCTGCTGAAATCTCAACCATGCCTTTGTTACTTCTGGACTTGATTGTTTAAATATGCTCCTCTCTGGCCTTCCACATTCAACCCTTTAAAAACTTGAGTCCACACAAAACTCTGCTACTCTTGCCCTTACTCACACCAAGACTCATTCACCCATCTCTCATTAGCTGCTGTTTAAACAATGTTTCATTTTTAAAATTCTCACCTTTGTTTTCAAGTTTCTACATGTTCTGACCTCCTTATATATCCACCAGCCCCATAACCCTCCTATCTATGCTTACCTAATTCTGGCTTTTTGAGCATCTCCAATTTCAATAACTTCCGCCATGTGTGGCTGTGCCATTAGTTCCCACAGCCTTAAGCTCTTGAATTCATTCCCTAAACCTCTTTGCACCTCTACCTCTCCTCCCTCCTTTAAGATGATCCTTACTACCTACTTCTTTGGCCGAGCTTTTGGTCATCAGCCCTAGTATCTCCTTATGTCAAATTTTGCTTAATAATCTTCCTGTAAAACACCTTGGAACCATTTTATTACTTTAAATGTTATATAAGAATGCAGATTGTTGTTACTTGCCTTCTGACTGACTTTGTTACCCAGGACTCGATAACATAGCCCTTCCTTCCTTGTTGGAGTAAGAAACATATTGGCTGAGAAAGCTGAGGATGTGGGGAGCAGGGGGCGGAATGGGGGTAAATCTTCCACTTCCTGACAACTATTTCCCCATATCTGTCTATTTTTGGATAACTCAAACCTCGTACAATTTTCACTGTAGTCATAGAGTTCTTCTTCCACCTGTTTTCTATTTTTAGGTGGTCTGTGGTATATCTCAAGGGTCAGTGATCCCTTTTTATCTCCGATTTCAATCCATGTGGATTTTGTTTCTACCCTTCCATGAGTTGAGGTTGTGTTGTTTTTTGCTGCCATTGTTATCCCTCTATTCTACCACCTCTCCACTTCTCTCTCCTTGTGTCATAACCTAGAAAATGTAGTTGCTAATTCTGTTTTTTATGACTTGCCATGCTCAGCCTGAATGTGGATGGGTGTTCTTGCCAAAGGTAGTAAGGTCAGCAAGAGTTCCAGTTGTCTGAAACCAAGGTCTTTAAATTAGCTGCAGTGCAATTGCTGTTTTCCACATCTTGCTAAATTTTAGATTGCGCTGAGATTAGTACTTCAAACTCATAAGTCTGGTAGTCTATTGGTTATGACACTGGACTAGCAAAGCAGAGAGTGAGTGTTAGATTCCATAGTGTCAAGTGTTTTCTGTTATTTTTCTAAAGCTCACTAAAGTTCTTTGGGAAAGGAAACTGCCACCCCCACCCAGTCTGATCCACAACTGATTCTAGTCCACACTGTTTTGATGTAGCCTTAACAGTCACTGAGGATTGGCATTAAGTGCTGCCTTTCCAGCATCAACCACATCCCAGAATAAATATTTAAAAAACTAGAATCATACTACCATGTGACAGTACTGGTTCCTGATACTGAAGCTGGAGTTTATTAACTGTTTAACAGCTTATAAGGGATCTCCCTACTGGACAAGTTATTGCTTTTCTGAATGTTCCCTTTTCATTGTAAGGCTGATGTCCGTGGTGAAATTCTCCTATCTGTATTTTAAACCAGTATGTTCCTTACCTTTGGTCTCGGCACTAAATAGGTACTTAATACATTTCTTAACCCCAGGGTGTGTGTAATGTAGAAAGCTATTACAGGAACTTCACTGAAAGATTTCCTAGTGCATTTTCACTAGCTAATACTCTTAACATGATGCCACTGAAAGCTTGATAACTTCAATGGCACCAATTCTGTGAATCTCTGTTCAATGACTTGATACTTAATAGATTAGGCCACTGAATGAATGGCTTTCTTCCAGGAGGGCTGCAGTCCCATCTTAAAACAATTGGAATTAAATGGCAGGGCTATGAATCAGTCAGTTTGTATTTGGTGGTGATGTGTTACACACTGCAGCCCCAATACCAGGTCAGCTGGAACTCCCCATAGTCACCAATTGCAGGTTTATCTACTGTCAGATTTAATTTTGCTGCCACAACTCTGATGTTTTGAGAGATTAGATTTTGAGAGTTGCAAACAGGAGGAAGGTCACATATTTTGGTCCAATACCCTTACAGTTCTAATATTGTTTTCTTTGGCCAGAATCCCCATCCACATTCATCCTAAGTCTGGCAAATCACTTAACCAAGGAAAGAATGATTGCTCCAGGGGAACAGCATGTCATGAAGTTACATGACATGACCTTCTGACAATGCAGCAGCTTTTTAAATGTTACATAAATCTTAAATGGGATCGATTTTTTTATGCACCGAGTTTTCAGGCAATCTGCATTGTAAATCCCAGGTAAGTCAAATTGTGCGATCATGCTCAAACAAAGTTGATAATATTTCTGCCAACGTCATTTTGTGTGCCACTGCATATTGTTCTAAACTCAGTTGGTCTTTTCTGTTTTTTTAGATGAAATGGAAGAAATCTGATGTGAAATTTGAGGATCGATTTGATAAGTACCTTGACCCATCCTTCTTCCAGCACAGAGTATGTTGCAATTTAAAAATTACCATTTTCGTAACACTTTTTAAGCTGTATTTAAGCTGGAATGCAATTTTACTGATATTAGCATCACGCTATTTCACTCCAGTGTCCACTTTGAACATTAGCAGCGTATGTTGTATGCTTTTCATCCATGGTGGGGAGGGGGGGTATCACAAACAATTCTGACCCTGTCCTCAGCCAATCCTTGAGCTCATTGCTTAGTAATCAGTTGGAGCTCTGAAATAAAAGCAATTTACTGTGGGTGCTGGGGATCTGAAATAGAAACAAAGTGCTGGGAAAACTCAGCAAGCCTGGCAGCATCTGTGCAGAGAAAAACAGTCTAATTGGAGTCATATTAGATTTGAAGATTTAACTCTGTTTCTTTCTCCACAGATGCAGTCAGACCTGCTGAGTTCATCAACACTTTCCGTTTGTATTTCAGTTGGAGCCCTAGTTTGCTCTCTGCCCCAGCCCCCTGACTCCATATCTCTGGGGAACTGAAGCAAATTGTATCTCCCCAATTATTACTTCAGTTGTGATATTCTGACTTTCTGGAGATTAGGATTTGAACCTGATGCCTTGACTTCTGTATGGCTGAGTGCTGTGCTGGGTCATGCAGTAGAGTGACGACTATTGGAGTAGTCTTTGATTTTCTGCATTTGGGCTTTGTTAATATAGTTTTTAGTGATCAGTCTCCCATAGAATTGCTCACACTGAGCCAGAGGTTGTGATTGAAGTTTGATTAGTGTGGTGAAAGATATGCATTTGTATGACACCGTTCACATCCTCAGGACATCCCAAAATGTTTTACGACCAATGAGTACTTTTTGAAGTGTAACCAGTGCTGTAGTGTTGGAAATACAACAGCCAGTTTGTACACGTAAGCTCCCACAATGATGTGATAATAAACAACAATAGTCAGCTGATGTTGACTGAAGGGTAAATATTGAGTTGGGCAATGGGAGTAACTCATCTGCTCCTCTTCACAATAGTGCCATGGGATCCTTTATGCCCAACTGAGGGAGCAGTTTAATGTCTAATCTGAAAGGTAGCATCTCCAACAGTGCAGCCTCCCTTTACTTCTGTGGAGTGCCAGTCCAGATTTTTATGCTTAGGTCTCAGACATAAGCCTTGAAGCCAGAGCGCTACCAGCTGAGCTACAGCTGATGCAGTTAAGAAACAGTGGAATAAGTGGACAATAGATTGTTTGAGGTTTCCCAGTATTTAATCTGCTGGTATAAAATACATGCTTTACGCAACTTTGAACATACGCTAGCTCTTCTCTAGGTTTTCTCACAGTTAAAGTGTACATTATAGTTGGGAGCAAAAGCTTGAATAAATAAACAGCTATTTAGATGTATTAGTAATAAAATGTAAATAGAGTATTGAGAAATTGTAAACCAGAGGCCCTGATAACGTGTTGTGAACCTCCTTTTCTAAATAATGGCCAAGAGATTAAAACAGTGCTGAACTGGAAAAGCTTTCATTAAAGATAAAATTGATGCAGTAATTTTCAGTTGACTAAAGTTCATGCTGGACAATAAATGTTCTTGTTCTATACTAATGAATGATATTTTCCAGTCTGGTATTTGGTCAACATTCGTCTAAAGTGGCTCATCATGAGCCCTGTCAGTAGTTCATGTTGATGTACATAAAGTAAGTGAAATTATTTAAAGATTAGGTTAGCTCATTTCTGGTATAAATTGTCAATCAAAAATTGCTGTGTTATCATTTCTCTTGGTCTTCTAATGAATTTTTGCCACTGTTGTCCACTTTCCTTCTTTGAAGGTATTAACTTCTAGTCAGGTATGAGTTCTTGGGTAAAAACAAAGAGAACTGCGGATGCTGGAAATCCAAAACAAAAACAGAATTACCTGGAAAAACTCAGCAGGTCTGGCAGCATCGGCGGAGAAGAAAAGAGTTGACGTTTCGAGTCTTCATGACCCTTCGACAGAACTAGATTTCGAGTCCAGGAAAGAGTTGAAATATAAGCTGGTTTAAGGTGTGTGTTGGGGGGGGGGGGGGGGGGGGGGCGGAGAGAGAGAGAGAGAGACAGAGGTGCTTGTGTAGACAAACAAGCAGTGATAGAAGCAGATCATCAAAAGATGTCAGTGACAATGGGACCAAAAGAACACATAGGTGTTAAAGTTAAAGTTGGTGATATTATCTAAACGAATGTGCTAATTAAGAATGGATGGTAGGGCACTCAAGGTACAGCTCTAGTGGGGGTGGGGGGAGCATAAAAGATTTTAAAATATTTAAAATAAGTGGGAAAAGAAAAATCTGTAAAATTTATAGGGAAAAAAAAGGGGGAAACAGAAAGGGGGTGGGGATGGGGGAGGGAGCTCACGACCTAAAGTTATTGAATTCAATATTCAGACCGGAAGGCTGTAAGGCATTTCTCGTTATCTTGACTCCCTTCTCTCTCCCCTTGTCCAGTCCCTTCCCACCTACATCCGTGATTCCTCTGACACCTTACGTCACATCAACAATTTCCAGTTCCCTGGCTCCAACCGCTTCCTCTTCACCATGGACGTCCAATCCCTCTACACCTCCATCCCCCACCAGGATGGTCTGAGGGCCCTTAGCTTCTTCCTCGAACAGAGGCCCGAACAATCCCCATCCACCACTACTCTCCTCCGTCTGGCTGAACTTGTTCTCACGTTGAACAATTTCTCCTTCAACTCCTCTCACTTTCTCCAAATAAAAGGTGTGGCTATGGGTACCCGCATGGGCCCCAGCTATGCCTGTCTCTTTATGGGATATGTGGAACATTCCTTGTTGCAGTCCTACCCCGGCCCCCTTCCACAACTTTTTCTCCGGTACATCGATGATTACTTCGGTGCCGCTTCATGCTCTCGTCGGGACTTGGAAAAATTTATTAATTTTGCTTCCAATCCCCACCCCTCCATCATTTTCACGTGGTCCATCTCTGACACTTCCCTTCCCTTCCTTGACCTCTCTGTCTCAATCTCTGGTGATAGACTGTCCACTAATATCCATTACAAACCCACCGACTCCCACAGCTACCTCGACTACAGCTCCTCACACCCCGCTTCCTGTAAGGACTCCATCCCATTCTCCCAGTTCCTTCGCCTTCGTCGCATCTGTTCCGATGATGCTACCTTCAAAAACGGTTCCTCTGACATGTCTTCCTTCTTCCTTAACCGAGGTTTTCCACCGACGGTCGTTGACAGGGCCCTCAACCGTGTCCGGCCCATCTCCCGCGCATCCGCCCTCACGCCTTCTCCTCCCTCCCAGAAACATGATAGGGTCCCCCTTGTCCTCACTTATCACCCCACCAGCCTCCGCATTCAAAGGATCATCCTCCGCCATTTCCGCCAACTCCAGCATGATGCCACCACCAAACACATCTTCCCTTCACCCCCCTTATCGGCATTCCGTAGGGATCGCTCCCTCCGGGACACCCTGGTCCACTCCTCCATCACCCCCTACTCCCCAACCCCCTCCTATGGCACCACCCCATGCCCACGCAAAAGATGTAACACCTGCCCCTTCACTTCCTCTCTCCTCACCGTCCAAGGGCCCAAACACTCCTTTCAAGTGAAGCAGCATTTCACTTGCATTTCCCCCAACTTAGTCTACTGCATTCGTTGCTCCCAATGTGGTCTCCTCTACATTGGAGAGACCAAACGTAAACTGGGCGACCGCTTTGCAGAACACCTGCGGTCTGTCCGCAAGAATGACCCAAACCTCCCTGTGGCTTGCCATTTTAACACTCCACCCTGCTCTCTTGCCCACATGTCTGTCCTTGGCTTACTGCATTGTTCCAGTGAAGCCCAACGCAAACTGGAGGAACAACACCTCATCTTCCGACTAGGCACCTTACAGCCTTCCGGTCTGAATATTGAATTCAATAACTTTAGGTCGTGAGCTCCCTCCCCCATCCCCACCCCCTTTCTGTTTCCCCCTTTTTTTCCCCCTTTTTTTTTCCCTATA
This sequence comes from Isurus oxyrinchus, assembly GCA_026770705.1. Classification (NCBI taxonomy): domain Eukaryota; kingdom Metazoa; phylum Chordata; class Chondrichthyes; order Lamniformes; family Lamnidae; genus Isurus; species Isurus oxyrinchus. Next base: position 2,394,802 of record JANJGN010000027.1, on the reverse strand, counting down.
AATTTTACAGATTTTTCTTTTCCCACTTATTTTAAATATTTTAAAATCTTTTATGCTCCCCCCACCCCCACTAGAGCTGTACCTTGAGTGCCCTACCATCCATTCTTAATTAGCACATTCGTTTAGATAATATCACCAACTTTAACTTTAACACCTATGTGTTCTTTTGGTCCCATTGTCACTGACATCTTTTGATGATCTGCTTCTATCACTGCTTGTTTGTCTACACAAGCACCTCTGTCTCTCTCTCTCTCTCTCCGCCCCCCCCCCCCCACCCCCCCTTCACACACCTTAAACCAGCTTATATTTCAACTCTTTCCTGGACTCGAAATCTAGTTCTGTCGAAGGGTCATGAAGACTCGAAACGTCAACTCTTTTCTTCTCCGCCGATGCTGCCAGACCTGCTGAGTTTTTCCAGGTAATTCTGTTTTTGTTATGAGTTCTTGGGTGTTGGCTGTCTTCCAGTATGCCACCTCTTTTCAGTGGTAATGGCGTGCTGTTTAATCAAGATGGGTATCATTGATGACTCTGTCCAGCCCTTGCCCCAGGTCCACAAATGCATTTTCCAGCAGAAGCCACTGAAAATTATTTTTCTTTGTCTCCCTGATACAGAGATGGCATGGACAATTTTACCTGCTGAGATTAACTTCACACAGGTTAAGAATGTAACTCTGAAGCTTTAGTCAGTGTGGTTGAATTGCCTGATGGCTCTAAGCACAGGGACGTATTGCTTCTGTAAATATTAAAGCTTATCTTATTGAACATTGTTTTGGCACAGGGAATTTGTTTTCTGAGTTGTAAGATGTAACTTTGCATGCTAATTCTGTAAAGTAAAATTAATGTGTAAATTCTTAAGATGTCACTTGTTTGTGTTGACAGATTCACTGGTTTTCTATCTTCAATTCCTTCATGATGGTTATTTTCCTGGTTGGCTTGGTTTCCATGATTTTAATGCGCACATTACGAAAGGATTATGCTAGGTATAGTAAGGAAGAAGAAATGGATGACATGGTAAGCATCTGTCCTTCGATAATGGTCACTTTAGCAGTTACTTTTCAAAATGATGATTGGCCTTGTCTTAGGACATGGGGATAGCTTGAGGCTTGCTTTGGTTTGGTGGCTGCTCCTTTAAGTAATGTACAATAAATGTATTTGAACAAGTACCTGCATAGCCTCTGCCGATGTGGTTTCATGTATTATAAAATTTGGCATTCTTGTGTCACTGATAAATGGGAGAGGTAGCCTTAACACTTGATTTTCAGTGCTTTACTTGCTTATTGGTTGAGTCATGGATTTGGCAACCTGTTACTCCTTGAATCAACTGGCACTTCTAGTTTCTAAGGTAACCTGGCAGCAGTTTGAGGAATATTTTAATTAAAAAAGGGTGGGGCAGAGTGTCCTTTGTTGAAATTAACAAACTGTAGACAGGCAGGTAGGTTTTAAACACTCCCAAAGTTCATAAAGAGACCAGCAAAAAGCTGGTTTTAATGCAGTTTATAGAGAAATAAGCTGTCATAAGTCTGTGGCTTTTAATTTTCCTTTTAAGAGAACATTTTATTGAGTATATTTTATGCAGTAACTCGTTTATTGTTTTAAAAAATGCTTAATAGTTTAAAACTAGAGCTACAATGCAATGATCTTTTGCTTAATAACTGGAGAGTGATATAGGATAATCCCAGTAATTGACTGACCAGTTTCTGTAGCCTTGGTATTTCAGTGTTTTATCAGATAGTGCGGTCCTCATTCTTTTTATCCCCTATATTACCGTCTATTTCTGATAGGGAACTTGTGTCTTCCACTGTGAAGACGGTCACACAATATTTGTTCAATGTCTCTGCCATTTTCTTATTCCCCATTGCAACTTCTTCTGCTTCAAAGGGACCGATGTTTAATTTAGCTACTCTCTTCCTTTTTACATAGTTCTAAAAGCTCTTGCAATCTGTTTTATAACCATGTTCCTATCATGACGATTAGATGTAAATCATTTACATTTATTTGTGCCACTAGTTCATTCATCTTATTGCAGATGCTTCATGCATTCAGATAAAGAACCTTCAGTTTCATTTTTTTTTACTTTCATTCCCTGCAATGACCTTGTTCACTAATGTACAGTTTTTGTTAAACTCTGCCCCTTCCTGTCCCGCTCTGTCTGTCTTTACCCACATTGCTATCCTTCTGTATGCACCTTCACCCCCCCCCCCCCCCCACCCCCGTTAGTTCAAAGCCCTTGGCTTAGCTATGTGACACTGGACCCAATCTGGTTCAGGTGGAGCCCATTCCAGAGGAATGGCTCACTATTCCGTGAGTACCGATGCCAATGCCTCATGAATCGAAACCCCTTCTCCCCACACCACTCTGAGCCATGTGTTTAATTCTCTAATCTGTGTGACCCTACGCCAGTTAGCATGTGGCTCAGGTAACAATCCAAAGCTGATTAGCTTTGTTCTGCTTTTTAATTTGGACCCTAACTCAAATTCCCCTAGGTAGAACCAGGATGATGTTCTGCTTGGACCACAACAACTGGATTTCCCTCCCCCCTCCACAAAGTTCCCCTCCAGCCGCAAGGAGAAGTCCTTAACCCTGGCACCAGGCAGGCAGCGCAGCCTTTGGATCTCCCAGTCACAGTTGCAGAGAACAGTTGCAAGATTCTGGATTCTGGGACCACAGATACTTAAATAGGCAGCCAACTGGTCAAAAGTAATTTTAGGGTGGTTTATCAAGTTGATTAAGAAACAACAGTTTAGATATGATGCATTAACTAATTAGAAGTGTACGACCGGTGACAGTTGAGAGCGGTTTACCGATCCCAGATGGTGGACAAATGGTTGGCACAGTGTGTGTTGATCTCATCTTCTTCTTCCTCCTTGTCCATTCTGAGGAAAGCAGCTGCCAATGAGCACTGCGACCTCACCTGTATATGATCCCACCAGGCCGAAGTCCCTGTGCCTGAGCACTTGTTAATATACCCTTTTTCTGGGATGTGGTAGCTTAACCAGTGTCAATCATCTATCCAAGCGCTCCTGACCAATGGATACAGGACATGTGCCCAAATTGTCAAGGTGGTTACCCCCTGTTCGTCACCCTGCTTGAGGTCAGCTTTTTAGTTTACATCATGCTGAGGGTTATATCCTGGCCCTTTCTAAACAGTTGCATAGATGAGGGGCTACGCAAGATGCCATCTGAACAACTTAGGAATGTCAACATGGCAGCCTGAACTAAGACTGTTTAGAGGTTAGTGTGTTTAGAAATCCTCTTCCCAGAGAGACAATCAATGCTGCTTAGCTAATTCTATAAAATGCAGAAAATACTTGCTTATTAAAGACCCCAATTTCTTACATAGTATCTATCCCCCTGACTCTACTGTCCCCTGCCATTGCCACATTCCTCTTTGCTCCCCCCCAATTGAATGACATCCTTCACCATGGTACCATGGCCAGTCTGACCTTGCATTCCTTCTCATCCACACAGCATCTCGTACCTGTTAAGCAAAGTCAGGGCCTGAGGCTCCCCCAATACGACATGCTGATTCCCCTTGCCTGATTTGCAATCACGCCCTCCAGCCCATGACCATTGACCAACTGGAAGGTTCTACCCCAAAAGATGGTGACTGCCTCCTGGAACAAAGTGCCCAGGTAACTCTTCCCCCTCCCTGATGCCCTGCAGTGTTTGCAGCTCAGACTCCAGCTCAGCAACTCTGAGCCAAAGTTGCCTAAGCTGCAGGCACTTGCTACAGATGTGGCTGCCTGGGATTGCAGTGCATTCCACAGATTCCCACTTGCAGTCATGGCACGCCACCAGCCCTGCCGTTTCTGTCCAACCATACTTCTTTAATTAGTCAATTAGTTAATAATTAATACAGATAAAATATTAGAAAATTGCACTCAACTAGCTTAGAGGCAAAGGAAGAAAACTCACCTGGATGCTGAAGAAAAGTAGTAAAAGTAGCTCCTCTCCACCAAATTCCTAACTACAACTTACAACGGCGTAGAGATTTGGGATTCTCCTATAAGAGCTAATGAATCAAGAGTGAAGAGGGCAGAAGCGACCGAAAAAACTAAGGAAGTTAAGATGGGTTATATGTTAACACTTCAGCATTGGGTGAACAGCAAGAGGTCGTGGCCCGTTATCAGTATTAATGACGTAGGTAGAAAAAGGAAAGGGACGAGGTCCTGCGGGCAGAGTTTAACAAGTTGGGAGAGACATTAAGAAACAGGACCTTAAAGATAGTAAACTCTGGATTACTCCCAGTGCCATACGCTAGTGAGCGTAGAAATAGGGGGGTAGAGCAGATGGATATGTGGCTGGAGAGATGGTGCAGGAACGAGGGCTTTAGATTCCTGCGGCATTGGGACCGATTCTGCGGATGGTTGCTCCTCAACAGGGCCAGGGCAAATATCCTTGTGCGGAGGGCTACTAGAGCTGTTGGGCAGTGTTTAAACTAGTTTGATGGGGTGGGGTGGGAATCTGAGGGTGAATTCAAATGAGACAAAATCAGAAATGGGAATAGAAGGCAGAAAATTAGTGAATGAGTCTGGAAATCAGAGGAAACAAAGGCTGGAATATAGAGTTTGGCAGTGCTCAAGGGTATATACTGCGATGCAAGGTGTATAGCAAATGAAACAGATGAACTGAAGGCACAGATAGAAATGTGACAGTATGATGGCTATTACAGAAACATTGCTTAAAGAGGCAGCTCAATGTTCCTGGTTACAAGGCTTTCAGAAAAGGTAGATGGGGATAAAAAAGGTGGGGGTAAGCAATTTTGGTTGAAGAAACAATTATAGCTGTGAGGATGGTTGATATGTTAGAAGCATCATCAAATGAGGCCATATGGATTGAGCTAAGGAACAAAAAAGCAGTCACACTACTGGGAGTGTACTGTAGATCCCCAAACAGTACGAGGGAGATAGAAGCAATAGGTAGGCAAATCTGAGAAATTGCAAAAACAGTAGGGTAGTAATAGTAGGGGATTTTAATTATCCCAGTACTAACGGGGATGGTTTTAGTGTGAAAGGAATGAAGGAAGCGGAATTTTTGACGTGCATTCAGGAGAATGTTTTTGACCATTATGTAGCAAGACCAACAAGAGAGAATATGGTTCTGGACTTAGTTTTAGGAAATGAAGCTGGGCAGGTGGAAGGAGTGGCAGTGGGAGAGCATTTTGGTGGTAATTATCATAATTCAGTTAATCTTTAACATAATTGTGGAAAAGGGCAAAGAGCAGGAGTTAAAGTTCTAAATTACAGTAAGGCCAATTTTACTAAGCTGAGGAGTAAAAGTGGACTGGAAACAGCTACTTGAAGATAAATCAGCGTCAGAGCAGTGGGAGGCATTCTAAGGGAAGAGTCAACGGGTTTAGAATAAAGAGGTTTCCACAAAGAAAAAGGGTGAAGAAGAGTCATACGGACTCAAAACCTTAACTGCCTTTCTCTCCACAGATGCTGCACGACACACATGCTGTTTTTCCAGCATTTTCTATTTTTGTTTCAAGCAGTAACCATGTCTGCCAAGCACCTCAAACTCCACGTCTAATGGCTGAGAGCCGCAGTAAGGGAGGCAAGTCCCTTATCACATTTTGGATCTTTCCTAATGGTGGATCTTACATTTAAGATTTGCAGAAGAGATTTACGAGGATGTTGCCAGACTGGAAGATTGAAGCAGTGAGGAAAGATTGGATAAGCAGAGCAGGCTGAGGGGAGATTTGATTGAAATATACAAGGTTGTGAGGTGCCTGGATAGAGTGGATGGGAAGGGCCTATTTACTTAAGCAGACAGATCAATGACTTAAGCGGCATGGATTTAAAGTGATTGGTAGAAGGCTTAGAGGGGAAATGAGGGAAAAAATTTTCACCCAGAGGTAGGGGCCTGGAGCTCACTACCTGAAAGGGTAGTAGAGGCAGAAACCTTCAACTCACTTAAAAGATGACTGGATATGCAGCTAAATTCCTGTAACCTTCAAGGCTATGGACCAAGTGCAGGAAAATGGGATTAGGCTGCGGAACCTTGTTTTTCAGCCGGCGCAGACACAATGGACAGAGTAGCCTCCTTCTGTGCCATAAATATTTCTACATTTTTCTAAATTTTCTAAATATCTGAGGAGGAAGAATGTGCAGGGATCTCTGGAGAGAGCGGGGAATGGCATTATGTGAATTGCTCAAGAGAGCCAACACTGACTCAATGGACCAAGTTGCCTCCTGTGCTGTTGTGGTTCTGTGATTGATTGGATGGGTATGCTGGAATAGTGGGTATGTTACTGGGCTAGTTATCCAGAGGCCTAAATTAATGATCGGAGACATAAATTCAAAAACCACCACAGCAGCTGGGAGATTTAAATTTAAATGAACTCATTGCACGAATCTGGAATAAAAAGCCAGTGTAAAACCCATCTGAGTGATAATGCTCAGGAAGGAAATCTGCAGTCTTACCCGGACTGACCAACCATTGACTGCAGACCCACATCATGGTGACTCTTAAATGCTTTCTGAAATTCTCTAGCAAACCTCTTGGTTGTATCAAGCCACTACATAGAAGTCTAATAAGAACTAAAATTGGAAGGACCACCTGGCATCAACCTAGACACACCCAGCCCAGCCAAGCCTGCAGAGTTCTCATCTTTGACATCATGAGCACTTGGGCCAAAATTGGAAGACCTAGAGGCTTGTCAGGCAACACTCTGACATTGCCATACTCACAGAATCATACCTTTCGGCCAATGTCCTAGACTTCTCCATCACCATCACTGGCAGAACAGACCCACAAGCGTTGACAGCACAATGATATAGTTGAGAGTGAATGGTCCTTGCAGTTCCCAATATTGACTCCAGACCCCATGAAGTCTCATGCATCAGGTCAAAGGTGGGCAAGAAAATCATCTTACCACATAACACCTCTTCCTTAGCTGATGACTGAGCACTCTTCCATATTGAACACCACCTGGAAGCAGCACTAAGGGTAGCAAGGGCACAGAATCCACTCTGGATGGGATACTTCAAAATACATCATCAAGGGTGGCATGCTAGCACCACTACTGACCAAGCTGGCCAGGCCCTGAAGGGCATATCTGCCAAACTGGGCCTGCGGCAGGTTTTTGAGAGAACCAAAACAAGGGATAAATCTACTTGGCCTCGTCCTCAGCAGTGTCCCTGTCACAGGTGTCTCTGTCTATATAGTATTGGTAGGAGTGACCTCCACACAGTCTTTTTGGAGATGAAGTCTCATCTTCACACTGAGGATATCCTGTACCACTGCGCTGAATGTGATAAATTAAGTTTAGCAATTCAAAACTGGGCATCCATGAGGCACTGTGAGCCATCAGCAACAGCAACAAATTCTGGCTTTGCATATCCCTCACTCCATCAAGCAAGGGGATCACCCTGATTCAATGAGGAGTGTGGACAAGCATGTCAGGAGCAGCACCAAGAATACCTTAAAAAAAAAAATTGCCAACCTGGAGAAGATACAACACATGCCTTACATGTGTGCTAACCAGCAAAAGCATCATACTATGGACAGAGTTAAGCAATCCTGCAACCAAAGGATTAGATCAAAGCTCTGCAGCCCAGCCACATTTAATCGTGCATGGTGATGGACAATTAAATAAGTTCCGTGATCATTCCCAATCTCAGTGATGACAGGGCCCAGCATGCGAGTGCATTTATAACCATCTTCAGCCAGAAGCAGCAAGTGAATGATTCATCTCTGCCTCCTCATGAGGTCCCCACTATCACACATGGTGGATCTCTAACACCACAGCTGAAATCTTGTGTCCCAGAATTAGCCGCACCTCTAGCTGAGCTGTCCCAGTACAGCTACAACACTGACATCTACCCAACAAAGTGGAAAATTGCCTAGATATATCCTGTTGACAAAAAACAAGATTATTATTGCCCCATAAGCAGTGATGGAAAGTGTTGTAGGTAGTACAATCAAGCAGTATTTACTCCCCAATAACTTGCTTATCATTGCTCAGTCTTCCAGCACTACTCAGCTCCAGGCTTCATTCCAGCCTTGGTCCAAGCATGGACTGAAGAGCTGAAATCCAGAGGTGAGATGAGAATGATTGCCTTTGACATCAAGGAGCCCTGGCAAAATTTAAGTCACTGGGAATCTGGGGAAAACTTTCCACTGGTATGGATCATATCTAGCCCAACAAAAATGGTTGTAGCTGTTGGAGACCAACCATCTCAACCCAAGACGTCGCTGCAGGAGCTCCTCAGGGTGGCATCCTAGGCTGAACCATTTTCAGCTGCTTCATCAATGACCTTCCCTCCATCATAAGGTCGGATGTGGAACTGGTTGCTGATGATTGCAGTGTTCAGGACCATTCACAACTCCGTCCATTCAATAAATAAGCTGAACTCCAGCAGGGAGCGTGTCTTTAGTCAGATGGAGCATGGCAGCAAGAAAGATCAAAAAAAAGTTGGAGTGCTGAGAACTTTGTTTTACTCCTGTCTCAACACAAAAGGGTCTGAAATTGATCCATTGTTAAGGATCACTGCTCGTATATTATCATGAAGCAAGTGAAGGATGGTAACAAATTTTGGAGGACATCCACACTTCAGAATCTTCTAGAGTGCCTCACAACAGAGTCAAACATAAGAAATAGGAGTAGGAGTAGGCCGTTCAGCTCTTCAAGCCCACTTCACCATTCAGTGAGGTCATGGCTGATCTTTTACTTCAACACCATTTTCCTGCACTATACCTGTATCCCTTGATGTTTGTAATATGTAGAAATTTATCGTTCTCAATCTTGAATATACTCAACGACTGAGCCTCCACAGCCCTATGGGGCAGAGAAGTCCAAAGATTCACCACCCCCTGAGTGAAGAAATTTCTCCTCATCTCAGCCCTAAATGGCCTACCTTTTACCCTACTCTGAGGCTCTGCCCCCTGGCTCTAGATCACCACCCTCGCCATCTTCCTCCCCCTCCAGGAGGTCTTTAAGTCAAAGAATGCTATGTAGAGAGGTTGATATTCGCAACATTTTTCTTGTAGTTGGTGAACTGTAAATATCATGTCGGCCATGCATCTTGATGGCCTAAACCCTCATTAAGACTTGGGGAGTAGCTCTTCAAGTGTAATAAGTCCATTCAGAAATGTTCTTGTAATGATCTTTACTGCAGTGGGAACAGGGAGATACCTCTGTATTTTCCACAGTTGAAGTTGTCGTCTTTCTTGAAGATGGTCACAATCATGGCATCCTTGAAATCATTCAGGACTTCCTCTTCATCCCAGACCTGTAGGATAAGGGCATGGAGCTGTAATGTTAGTTCCTCTCCTCTGTGCTTAGAGATTTTAGTGGGGATTCCATCATCATCTGCTGCTTTGTTATTTGTGTGATGACTTGCACAATCTCCATGGCATCAGTGGACTTCCGAGCTCGTCTCTAACTGGCTGTTGTGGGACAAATAGAAAGCACTGATTAACAGATGATTACTAATTGGAAAGGTCTTCAAAATGCTCCCTCCAATAGGCATTGACAGCTTCCCTTTCCTTGATCAGATCTCCCCAGTCCTTAGGTCTCAGAAAAGCTGACCCTTGAGTACTTCGGCCACAAATGGCCTTTGTGGCAGTGAAGAAGCCACTGATATCATTCATGTCAGTGAGATGTTGAATTTCCTTTGCCTTGTCTGCCCACCACGTGTTCATGCTGCAGGTGCACCTTTTGTACCTCGGTCTTTGTTGGTAAGCCAGTTTCTTTTGCTTTGAGTTTGGGTCATTCCATCAGGTGGAGAAAGCCTTGTGCTTGTGATCAGTCAGTTCGTTAATAACCTGACCATTTTCATCAAACCAATCCTGATGTTTTCTAACAGAAAATCCAACTGTCGCTTTGCAGGCTTTGATATTGGACTCGAAGACGTCCCAACACTGAACACTTCTTCTGCCCTTGATTGAACTTTGAAAATTTTTCCCTAAAGCATTGTTGGAATCGGTCTCTTTTGATTGAACCCTTCAGAGGTTGGATGTTGAGCTTTCGTGGACATCTCTTCTGTTGCATTTGCCATTTGGGAGCCAGTTTGATGGACATAGTTGAAAGAATAATTCACTGATCAGTCCAGTCATCAGCTCCTGTCATTGTTCTGGTAATGTGGACATCTTTGTGATTCCGGGCATGGACTACGATGTAATTGATCAGCTGCCAGTTCTTGGACCATGGGTGTTGCCATTAAGTTTTGTACTTGTTCTTCTGGTGGAATAGGGTATTGGTGATGATAAGCCCATGTTCTGCCCATTTGGTAAGGAGAAGAATGCCGTTGAAGTTGACATTGGCAATTCCTTCCCTGCCAGTAATTCTATTCCAGAGATTGGAATCTCTTCCAGCTCTGGTGTTGAAGCCGCTGAGAAGAGTAAGCCTGTCCTCCTTGGACATCACAGAGAATTTGGTCAAGTCTGGCATAGAAATCTTCCTTGGTTTCACTGTCTGCGTCCAGAGTTGGGACATGTACACTGAGCACAGTGGCAAATTGGCTTCTTGCCATTTTGAGAGAGTCATGAGGTGCTCATTTCTTGCAAAACAGAACTCATGAAGCTGGTTCACGAGTTCATTCTTGATGGGAAATCCAACTTCTAAGCTCTGTGTTGTTCTTCTGATTTCCCTTTCCAGAAGAAAGTATAGCCACTTCAGAGTTCCTTGAGCTGCCCCTCTGTAGCTCGTCAGGTTTCACTCAGAGCAGAGATGTTGATGTCATATTGCCGGAGTTCTCAGGTGACAAATGCAGTGCGATGCTCTGGGCGATCACTCACGGGTGTGTCCATGAGGGTCGTGATGTTCCAGGTCCCAAACATTCCTTTTCTTTTGTGTGTTTTTATGACAGAAGGTGATCCCTCTGGATGTGGCTATCCAGCCTGGAGAGGTGAAGCAGACTATGTTTAGGGCACCTTTTCTAGTCCACCCTCCCCATAAGAAGTGAGCAGAGTGGATCCCAAAAAGGGCTGCTCAGTCGCAGTTACAGCTGCTGAAAGACATCCCAGCCTTGTCCAAGTGCTAGACAACCATCTTGTAACGGCCGTCTCCATGTCAGATCATGACTAGAAACTTCCAGACAATACAATCCTGCGCCTGTCGCCACTTGCTGGTTGCTGTGCTCGGAAGGAAAGACGGCTGTGCATGACGTTTTTGAGCGTGGGAAACCATTGCACATCAACTTCCACTCGTGCCTTGACAGAAGAAAACCTTGACCCAGTGGCAAGAAAACCATTGGTTTCGTTCTGCAGCCTTCATCTGTAGGAACAGCCGTTGTGCTATTCCAGGTGGCACATCTTCCCCAGCCTGTTCTACCATTGAACGCTTGTTTGCTAGAGCCCTGACTGCTGAGCATTTCTAAGGTTCAGAACAGCCTTTGTGGTAATTGAAGCAGCCCAGGATGTACACAGTCCCACTATACTTCACCCTGTTTTGACCAACCCTTTCTTACTGATCAGGTTCCATGGGGAGGACAAGGTGGGGTGGATTTTGGAACCCACCTGGGTGTGTATGCGTGCATAAATTATTGAAGATGGCAGGGTAAGTTGGGAGCATGGTTAATAAAGCATGCAGTTCCCTGAGCTTTATTATTTGAGGCATAGAGTACAAGAGCAAAAGGTTACATTAAACTTCTGTATAGGACAGTGTCAGCTGGAGTGTTGCATCCATTTCTAGGTGCTGCACTTTAGGAAAGATGTGAAGGCATTGCAGGGAGTGCAGAAAAGATTTGAGCGATTGGTTCCATGGATGAGGAAGTTCAGTTATGAAGATAAATTGGAGAAGTTGGGACTGTTTTCCTTGGAGAAGGGAGGGCTGAGAGGTGATTTGATAGGGGCATTCCAAATCATAAGCGGTCTGGATAGAGTAGATAGGAAGAAACTGTTTACACTCGTGAAAGAATTGAGCGAGAGGTAACGGATTTAATGTAATTGGCAAAAGAAGCAATAGGAGGAAAACCTTTTTCACAGTGAGTGGTTAGGGTCTGGAAAGCTCTGCTTGATTGTATGACGGAGACCATTCAATTGAAGCATTCAAAAGAAAATTAGAATGTTACCTGATAAGTATGTATGTGCAGGTTTATGGAGAGAAGGCAGGGGAATGGCACTAGGTGGATTGCTGACTTGGAGACCTGATGCAGACACAGTGGGCCGAATGGCCTCCTGTGCTGTAACAATTTTGCAAAATCACAGCATTTGAGTTGCTTGTCCCAATTTTGCACTTTTTGATTTGCAGTTCTTAAAGATCAGAATATTATTGTGGCTTGGTCAAATCTTATGCACTTACTGCAGCAGTATGTGCATTTAATCTACATCCAACATAAGTTTTTATGATTTACATCAAAGATCACTTAAGTTCTCCTCTATAGGAAGAGCAGGCACAAAATAGTAGGCCACCATCTAAGTGGTCTTCAAGGCATTATCTTGTGTCAAAGTATCAGAGTCAACCAAGAATTTGCTCGAAATTTGAACTAGGGAAGCAACATAACATTAATCTTGGTAACTTTGTGGGGAAAGACCTGATTCAGGAGGTTTTTGGAATGGCCCCAGTTGTCTGTACTAGCCCAGTACAAGCAAAATTTCTGGAGATCAAGGGCCAGTTGTGGCAGAGCATGTCTGAGCCTTCGTTGATGGTTCACAATTTATGCCTTCAGTTGTGGGTACCTTTTGTAGTATTAAAACGGCTCATTTAAATACTTCAAGTAAAATAATTGATTGCAAGTGCAAAAATTACACATACAGCTCTCCAGAATTAAATTTGGACTTTACTGTTTGTAATGTTACTCCCTTGGACTTTTGCCCAGCTTATTGAGGTTTCTTTTGGCCTGTTTGCAAAGCGTTTAGCTGTTTCCTAACTGGATTGAAGGTGCATGAGTCTAACCCATAGTGAAATTATATTTTAACAGGACAGAGACCTAGGAGATGAGTATGGATGGAAACAAGTTCATGGTGATGTATTCAGACCATCTAGTCACCCGCTAATATTTTCATCACTGATAGGATCTGGTTGTCAGATATTCTTCGTGTCCTTCATTGTCATTGTTGTGGCAATGGTAGAAGACTTATACACAGAGTAAGCATATATATCTCATGTTATAGTAATTTATTGTTTTAAGTGCCAGTATAGTAAGTGTTTCTGCAAAAGATTGTGTATAATGTTCCTTTCAGTGTGAAAAATGTAGCAGTTCCAACTGAGGGAAAAAATATAGTCTTTGAGAGTGCTTTTGTAGCTTTCTTGTTTTGTGTGAAATTGTCTCCTGAGATATTAACCTCACAGGCAAGCTCCCAGGTTTGAGCCATAGGTTACACAGAGCTTGCTGATCTCGGCCTGGGCAACACGAGGAAATGTGGCAGATTGCTTTCAAAGCTGCTGGCTTAGGAGCTGGAGTGGGCAAAGTGAGCCTTTGCTCTCACTGCCCCCTAAAACTTCCCTTCACCCATCTGTTGTATTCTCCAGCAGATCATGTACAAATGGATTGTGCACAGCTGTGATGCTCCCTATGATGGAATATGGGGCAGTTAGAAAAATTGGAATTAATAGAGCCTATAGAAATATCCTAACTGAAGCCACGGATTGTAGTGACAGGGGGAAACAGTCATGGATGGGCTCAGTGTGTTGTGTTATGTCACAGTGTGACCTGACTTCCTGCCACACATTGCTGAACTCAGCTTTGTGAGGTTACTTCTATACTGTTTTACAGTAGCTAAACAAAAAACACATTTTTACAGTTTACTGGTTGCCCCTCTATCAATTTTAAGCTGTCCTGGTCATTCATTTTCCCTGAGTGCTGACAAAACTCTGATACTCCACCTAGTTGTCTTTGGATTGAAGACACTTTGTAAGTGGAAAATAACATTCCTGTCAGGCAATGACCATCTCCAGCAAGAGAGAATGTAACCATTTCCCCATTACATTTGGTGGCATTACTTTTACCGAATGCCCCACCATCAACATCCTGGGGATTACCATTGACCAAAAACTGATTTTGACCAGCCATATAAATACTGTGGCTACAAGGCCAGGTCAGAAGCTAGGAATTCTGGTGAGTAACTCGCCTCCTGACTCCCCAAAGTCTGTCCGCTGTCTACAAGGCACAAGTCAAGAGTGTGATGAAATACTCCCCACTTGCCTGGATGAATGCAGCTCCAACAACACTCAAGTAGTTCAACACCATCCAAGATAAAGCAGTCTACATGATCGACACCCCATCCAACCCTTAAATGCTCACTTTCTCCACCACCAGCACACAGTGACAGCAGTGTGTACCATCTACAAGATGTGCTGCAGCAACTCACCAAGCCTTCTTCAATAGCATCTTCCAAACCAGCTACCTGTACCACCTAGATGGACAAGGGCAGCAGGTGCATGGGAACAACACCATTTGCAAGTCCCTCTCCAAGCCACACACTGTCCTGACTATCGATGGGTTAAAATACTGGAACTCCCTAATAGCACTGTGGGTGTACCTACACCAGATGGACTGCAGTGGTCCAAGAAGACACCTCACCAACACCACCACAAGAACAATTAGAGATGGGAAAAAAGTGATGACCTTGCCAGCAGTGCTGAAATCCTGCAAAAAGAATTTTTAAAAATCTTTGCATGTCATAGGGTATTTGCAGTGATGTGCCTCATAGCTAAACTAAATCAGTTCTTCCCAGCATCCGCTCAAGCTCTTCCAAGCAGGAGTCACTGGATAGGGATATCATGTTGAAACTAGTCAACACTCGGGCAGCTGCACCTTGAGTAATGTTCAGTTTTGTACACAAACAGGTAAAGATATATTCAGGTGCTAGAAACAGTGTAGAAAAGGGACAGAAAATTGAGTTGAGGAAGCTGTGTCCTTAAGTTTTGGAAAGTCTAGGGAATTGTATAGAGGTGTAATAGAGTACATTAAAAATCAGTTCATCAAAGGGAAACCATTTGATAATTAGAAATTAATATCCTTCAAGTGGATCTGGAGCACCTCATCAACAATATTGCTGTAGAAAAGGCATTAAACAGTTAAAGTATTGCATCTTTCCTATTACAAAAGCTTCAAATGATATTCAGCCTCCAATTTTAAACAGCTGGCTCTAAACAGAGCTAGCTCCCTGTAGCCCAAATGATCAGAGTAGCTAACTGATGTATGTGATAGATATTGTACCATCGAGAACTGCTTAATCAATTCTTTGCCTTCCCTCTGAGTGTTTCTCACAAGCTTGGTGTCTGTCATATGGTATTGGTGCTTTTTGTTTCCCCTCAGCATTTTGGCTTACGCTGAGCTCGCACTCGCAGCATCGTGAACAGCTGATTGGCTGTCGATAGTAAATTATATAAAGATAAATGTAAATTATGCCTTTGACGTAAATCTTGGCAGCAGGATGGGAGAACACAAATTCAAATTGTTGAAAGACGGATTTAGGACTGATAGGAGGAAACTCTTCACACAAGCGCTTGGGTAAAATCCATAGTCATTTAGGAGAGCGCTGAAGGCTGTACATGAATAGCTTTTACAAATTTATCTATGATTTTGTTGTTGTGACCAGGATCCTGGTCCTTCACATCCTGCCTTCCCCCCCTTTTTTATGCCCCAAGGATATGAAGCCTGATGAGTTGTCTGCAATGTAGTCCTGGTGCAAACATGCTTTTCACAAGTTTCTCAGTAACAATAAAGAGATTGTTTATACTCAGACATTGCTTCTTGTACCTTCCAACAGAGGGCAGCATTAGCACACGAACACAACTGAACCTTGTACTGAGCAACAATCTTTAGGCTGCGACAAGCTGTTGAGTGGCTAGAGTTGGCATCAACTCTCTGGCCTAGGGCACTAAAACATTAGCCAGGGTTTCCACTGTGGATCACTATCTACTCTGCTTGAAAGAGTGTGTGTGTACACATTAGGTGGGAACTTGATCAGACTTGGCTACCATGGCACCTGTGCCAGAACAACCTGCCAACACTCCACCCAAGGCTTCCAGGTGAAGGATGTTCTTTGGGTGAGGTGCTGCCTGCATCATAGAGATGTAGAGAGATGAATGAAAAGAAGACGATTTCAAAGTTGGAAGTGACTGAGTCATAGTTTTCAGACTGTCTCGGGTAGTATTTAAGGCCAGTTGCTTAACATTTGTAATTTGAAACTTTTACAATGGTGCTGGATAAGGAAGGTGCTCTAGATCCACTTTAGACGCTAACTTTGCAGAATATTTATTCTGATGATCAAATTCTGATGATCAAATTTCTCCCTTCACTGGACTGCTAGTATTAATATGTCACTTTACATAGAGCTGCTGTCATGCATAAGTCAAAAGATGGAAAAGGTTGAGCCACTTTTTTAGAATATGTTTTGATGGTTCAGCAACATTACTGGTGAGCAGTTGAACAGGTCAAGCCTGGCAGGTCCAACGTTCAACCTTCAGTGGTGCTAACTTGGTTGGTCTCAGCCTAAGTTGTGGCGCTGCTGCAAATGGCTTTGGTGCCCCAACTGAACAGAGAAGAAAAATCAGTAGCTTCCAATCTGATTGCCACCCAGCCATCTATGCTGGAAACGTACTCAAATGTACGGGATTGGGCTTGGCTGTAATGGCTTCACGTGCTGAATAGCATGACTTTTGCTGTTGGAGCTAATCTGAAGGCTGGCCACTTGGAAGAGGTAGCCATACATTATCACTGATCTTCTGTTTCCTGCATTGTACTTGGGGATGTATTGGAAACAAGAATGTTTATTCATATAACAAATTTCTCATCTTCCGGATGTGCTGAAACAGTCAAAGCCAACATTTTAACGTAGGTGGACAAGGCAGTGAAATTTCACACATCAAGGCCCTATAAACAACAATGAGATAAATGACCAAATATTCAAGTGGCAGCTGTTAGTGATTCAGACTCCACTTAATAACAGCAGAATTAATGTAACCTAGTATAAAAGATTGATTAGGTAGTGTCCCTACCTCTGGGCCAGCAGCTCCAGGTTCAAGTCTCACTTCAGGAATTTTGGCCATGGAAGGTGTGTTCATAAATTGGCCAAACAAATTGATTATCAACTGTAAATCCTTCCATTACACCAGATGGCAGGCAGTATGAGTGGGAGACTTTCGTGGTCAGCCATACTGCTGAAGGCAACAGCAAACCACTACAGTACTTTGCCAAGCATAACTATGGACCAATCCACTGGAAGTCCGTGGTTGCCAATGCCCTCTTAGGGCTTGGTACCTGAAGGAGGAATAAGAGTAATGACAAAGATATTTTAGATTGATGCACGCTTAACCAAAACCTGTGACCTACAAGCAGTACACTTCCTGTTTTTCTTGGATTATGCACCTTTGATCCCATTTTGGATGTACATACGTTCTGTATGAAACAAAAGATTTATTCTGTGAAGAGTTTAAGTTTTAAAATAATCTGCAATAGTTGATTCAGCGGTGAAGCAGAATGTTTCTTACCTATTAGCTTAACTTAGTGGTAGCATTCTCAACTCTTGAGTCAGAAGATTAGGAGGCAGTTAAATGAACTCTGGACTGACTTAGTGATATATTTATTACCAGGCCATTATGGGATCTTTAAGTTTTCTAAAGTAAGACCTCAACTTTTATGGTTTGTGATATCTACTTTGTCACAAACTAAATTTTCCTTTGTGGACTTAGAGAATTAAGAATTTAATTGTAGACACTTTCTATTGGTATACTTTTTAAGGTAAATTGGACCATTTGTTACTGCAGAGACTAAAACAGATTTGAGAGACTGGGAGGAAGAGAGAAATCATTTTCTGTGTTCGTTGTCTGAAGACTAGTGTCTTTCTTCAATATTTGCTGTTTCTCATAAAACTTAATTTATTAAAAAAAAATCAAAAGCTTCACTCTTCTGTTAATTGCTCAATATCAAATGCATTTTTCTTTACTGCAAAATCCAAGAATTCATTAAATTCCTAAATTCAGGTGGTTTTATACACACCAGAGGGAAGGTTTTTTCTAATGGATTCAACAAAGACGTAGCCAAAGGCCATGAAAATGGGATTAGAGTAATGAGTTTCAGTTCGGGAGATTCCTCTGATTCTATGAAAGATCTTTAAGTTTGTAACTGAGAAAATGCTATTAAATATTTATTTAGGACCTGTTTCTCTTTTCCTCCTTTTCCAGGAGAGGATCAATGCTAAGTACAGCTATATTTGTGTTTGCTGCAACATCACCACTGAATGGCTACTTTGGAGGGAGTTTGTATGCTCGCCAAGGAGGTACTTTGTGCATCTTATGTATTTTGTTTTTGTGATTTCTTGCTTCCCTTTCTGAGTACGCTTGGGTCCATTTCGACAATTAATTGGTCACAGGTAAAATACCAGAATTTGGCAGTATAATATGTGAAACAAAGCAGTGAATGTCACAGGCTTCCTGACTTTGGGGAGTGGGCTGGATGGATGGGTGTGTGGTGAAAGAGAGCGAGGAAGATGATCATAGCTGACCCTGCCTACATCTCTGTCTGCATACACCTGGCATGGGTTACTGGAAAATAGCGGGCAGCTCAATATTCCCCCTCAGTATCTCTCGGGCGCTAAGGTCAGCCATAATGGTGAGTGAGTTTGTGTTGATATATATATATATTCCAAATCTTGAACTAAAGGAATTAACTTGGATATCTGTCCATTCACCCATAATAAGTATAACAAAGCAGAAATATAAATAATTTTTGAAAGGCAGTTTGTTTTTACGGTTTCAAATCTGACAGCCTTTCAAAAACAGCTTTTGTATTACAATCAAGACTTTCAATAATCTCAGTAAAAATTCAGTGTTTCTGCCCAGATTTCTCCAAATAGTCTTGTAATTTACTGGGCCTTTACTTCAGCTTCTGGTGTACTTGTATTTTCAGTGCAATTGTCTCTTGCATATTTCTGACATGTAAGTCACTCCAAGTCTTGGCCCTCCAGCAGATGCCTTCCTTAGTCCTCCAAATCCAAGCTCCACAGCTTGTTTATGTTTAATGTGTCCCCGTTGTTTCTGTTGCTGCCTTCCTGCCTCAGTGCCTTCAAACACAGGACCCCAGTGGAACCACTGCCAAACCTCAAAATACACCCCATCACCACCACCTCCCAACCTCTCAAATCTGTGGTGCTAACACCAGGGCTGTCTCATTTGCTGAAAAACTTTCAACAATGTCCTGTTGAAACCCTATAGTTCTTATCCAGTCCAGCCAATCTGTGTGGCCTCATCCTCCACAATGCTATTATAATCTTAAGTGGGTATCTATTTCTAACCTGTACATCTTCCTGTATATTCTGTATTTGAAAGGAAGAATTAATATTGAGCTCCTAAACTAGTCCACCAATTCTTCCTTTCAAATAGAGAATATACAACAATGCCATGTGACAAATGTGCCAACAAAACACTGCATATACTGAAAATGTGAAATAATATCAGACTATGCTAGAAATCAAAATTCAGTTTTACTTTCGATGTAGATTAATGAGCTTGTTAATACATTGTGTGTAATGTCACACAACGTTCCTTTTGCAAACATGCCTATTGTCTCGTGATGCTACATGGGCAACACCATGGGAGAGTCTAGAGATGTCTAGCTTTGACTACTGTCAATATGCAAAAATGCACTTATACAATAGGTGGTCATACAAAGTGGTTCCTTGTTTTAAAAAACACATGGCTGGTGGTACAAAATGTTACGGAGAACTTCTTTCAGTGCTTTGGCAGTAAGAGGGCCCTTTGAGATGAGGGGAGAACATGAGCATTGTATAATATGCTTACATGGAATTAATAGTACGTACAGCACAGAAGTAGGCAATTAAGCTCAGTCAGTACCAATATTTATGCTTAGCATGAGCTTCCTTTACACCTCTTCTAAACCCATCAGCATATCCCTCTGGTCCTTTCCCCCTTGTGCATATCTAGTTTCCCCTTGAGTAAATCTATGCTATTTGCCTTAGCTACTCTTTGAATTTCTACATTTTAATAATTCTTTGGGGATAGAACTTTCTCCTGAATTCATTATTGAACGTTTTAGTGGCTATCTATTGTTTCCCTGAGCTTTGAAGACAAGTTGTCTTCTCTATGTCATGGAGTCATTATTGTATAGAGGGAAGCCATTTGGCCCATCAAGTCAATGCAGGCTCTCTAGATCAATCCAGACAGTCCCGTTTCCTATACGGTGTTCCCGTAGCTCTGCAAGTATATTTCTCTCGAGTGCAAATCCAATTTCCTTTTGAAATCAATTATTTTCTCCACTTCTACTACCCTCTTAGATGGCAAGTTCTCCTAGGCTGCATAAAACAAAAATCTTTCTCACATAGCATCTGCATTTGCCCAAACTTTAAATCTCTGTCTCCTTGTCGTTATACCCCTTGTTCTTATACCATCAGTTAATGAGAAAAGCTTGTCTACTTTATCTAAATCTGTTCTAATCTTGTCTTACCTAACCTCCCCTTCACTTCCTTTGCAAGAAGAACAACCCCAACTGTAGCTAACCTTGCAGCTTAAAATCCTTCAAGCACGGAATCATTTTGGTAAATGTCCTCTGCACCCTCTTGAAGACCCCTCATATCTTTCCTAAAGTGTTAAGACCAGAACCAGATGCAGTGCTTTATAAAGGTTCAGTATAACTTCCCTGCTTTTGTACACAGTACCTCTATTTATGAAGCCCAAGATCCCATATGTGCTGCTAGCTCTCTTACTATGTTGTGATTCCTTTAAAGATCAATGCACATGAACCCCTGGGTCCCTCTAATTCCTGCACACTCTTGAGAACTGTGCCATTAAGCCTACATTGCCTTTTCTTATCCCTTCTTCTAAAAATGTATCACCTCATTCTTCTCAGTATGAAATTCCATCCGCCACTTGCCTACCTAAATATAGATATGTGTGTGTGTGTGTATATATATATATATATATATATATATATATATATATAAAACCTCCATTAGGTCACCTTCAGCCTTCTCACTTCCAGTGAAAAGAGTCTAGCCTCTTCACCTTTTTCCAGTAAGTATAACTAGTTAAAGTCTCGTATCATCCTTGTAAATCTTTTTTTCTGCCTGCTTCAATGCCTCTATATCCCTTTAATTATATGGAGACCAGAACTGTGGTCAGCACTTAAGTGTTGCAATGATTAGTGGTAGGTCTGAGCATTGGGAACATTTTAAAAACCGGCAAAGAGCAACTTAAAAATATAGATTGAGAGTTCACTAGCAAGAAACATAAAAACAGATAATAAGAGCTTCTGCAATCATATAAAAAAAAGTAGCTAAAGTAAATGTTGGTCCCTTGGAGCATGAGACTGGGGAGTTATAATTGGAAACAAGGAAATGGTGGAGATTTTGAACAAATATTTCATATGTCTTCAAACGAACATAAAACATATGAAATAGGAGCAGGAGTAGGCCCCTGGAGCCTGCTCCGCCATTCAATAAGATCATGGTTGATCTGTCTGTGTTTTGAATTCTACATTCCCATCTATCTCCTGATAACCTTAGATTCTTCTTAGGTAAAGGAATCAGTCTACCTCTGCCTTAAAAATATTCACTGACCCCGCCTCTTGAGGCAGAGTTCCAAACTCTCTCAACCCTCTGAGAAAAAAATTCTCATCATTTGTCCTAAAAGGGTGACCCCTAATTTTAAAACAGTGCCTCCTGGTTCTGGACTCAGCCACCAGAGGAAACATCCTTCCCACGTCCACCTTGTCAGTACCGTTCAGGATCTTATATATTTCAATCAATTCACCCCTCACTCTTCTAAACTCCAGTGGAAACAAATCCAGTTTGTGTAACCTTTAAGACAACCCACTCATTCCAGGTAACAATCTAGTAAACCTCCTCTGAACCGCCTCCAACACATTTACATCCTTCCTTAAATTGGAAACTGGGGAGAATAGGAAACACTATTCGAAATGTGGTCTCACCAATGCCCTGTATAACTGAAGCATAACACCCTTACTTTTATGTTCCAATTCCCGTCGTGATAAAGGATAGCATTCTATTAGCTGCCTTAATTACTTGCTGTACCTGCATACTAACTTTTTATGACTCATGCGGTAGAACACCTAGATCCCTCTGCACCTCAGAATTCTGCAGCTGTTCTCCACCAAAAGCATCCCGCTAACAGTAGAAAGTGGGAGGGCAAAAGAGAAAGAGGAACTTAAAGCAATTATTATCACTAAAGGAAAAAGTACTCGGCAAACTAATGGGACTAAAGTCTGGCAAGTCCCCTGGGCCTGGGGTCTTAGAAGAAGTGGCTGCAGAGATAATGGATGCGTTGGTTGTAATCTTCCAAAGTTCCGCAGATTCTAGAAAGGTCCCAACATATTGGAAAATCACAAATGTAATGCCTCTATTCAACAAAGGAGGGAGACAGAAAACAGGGAACTCCAGGCCAGTTAGCCTAAAATCTATCATTAGGAAAATGCCAGAACCCATTATTAAGGAGTTGCTGGCAGGATATTTAGAAAAGCCTGATACAATCAAGCAGAGCCGACATGGCTTTATGAAAGGTAATTTATGTTTAACAAATAGGATTTGTTAAGAGTTCTTTGAGGATGTAACAGGGTGAGTAAAGGGGAACCAGTTGATGTAGTGGATTTGGATTTCTGAAAGGCATTCAGTAGTAAGGTGCCACATGACAGGATAAGAGTTTGATATTGAGGGTGATATATTACAATGGAAAGAGGATTAGCTAACTAACAGAAAGCAGAAACAGAAAATGCTGGAAAAACTCAGCAGGACTAGCAGCATCTGTGGAGAAAGAAACAGAGGTAACGTTTCGAGTCTGTATGACCCTTCTTCAGAGCTCTGAATGCACTCAAATATTACATTTCCATGTGCTACAGTTACACCCAGTCACTTGTTCAATTCATTTTGTATTTCACAAGCTGGTTCGAAGTATTAGAGGATGGAATGAGAAGAATCTTTAATAGGAGGCTACTGAGAGGCTACCTTATGAAATAGTGAACAATATAGGTACAATCAATTCAGAAAATATATTTGACTAATTTCATTAGTCAGGCGATAGGTTATAGGTTCACACTCTTAAGATACTCATGAAGCTGCTAGACCTGAGTTTTTCCAGCATTTTCTGTATTTGTTTCAGATTTCCAGCAGACGCAGTATTTTGCTTTTATTTAAAAGGAAGCAGAGTCGGGAGTGTGTTGTAACCAAATTTGCTGACAATAAAAAGGTGGGAAAGCAAGTTGTGAGGAGGGCACAGAGTCTGCAGAGGGATAAAGATAGGTTAAGTGAATGGGCAAAAATTTGGCAGATAGAGTATAATGTGGGAAACATTGACCACTTTGGTTGAATAATAGGAAAATAAATATTTAAATAGAGATTGCAGAATGCTGCAGTACAAAGGATTCTGGATGCCCTGATACATGAGCCACAAAATATTAGTGTGCAAGTACAGCAAGTAATTAGGAAGGCAAATGGAATCTTGGGCCTTTATTGCAAGGGTGTGAAGTATAAAGGTAGGACACCTTGCTACAGGATGTTGTTGATGTGTACCGTTTTAGTCTCCTTATTTAAGGAGGGATATACTTGCATTGGAAGTAGTTCAGATAAGGTTCACTGGGCTGGCTCCTGGAGTGAGGGCTTTGCCTTAGGAGGAAAAGTTGAGCAGGTTTGGCTTATACTCATTGGAGTTTAGAAGAATGAGTGTTGATCTTATGAAACGCACAAAATTTTGAGGGGGCTTGACAAGGGTAGATGCTGGAAGAATGTTTCTTCTCCTGATGGCATTGAGAACGAAGGGGGCATAGTTTCAGCATTAGAGGTCACCCATTTAAGACAGATGAGGGGGAATTCTCTGAGGAATGTGAACCTTTGAAATTCTCTACCCATGTAGCTAGGGAGGCTGAGTTATTGAACTTGTTCAAGGTGGATTGATTTTTGAACTAAAGAAATGGCAAAGGTTATGGGGAACAGGCAGGAAAGTGGAGTTGAGATCAAGATGAGCCATGATCTTATTGAATGGTAGAGCAAGCTCGAAGGGTGGTGTGCCTGCTTCGGCTCCTATTTCTTATGTTCTCAAGTGGTCAGCACAAAGTTAACACAACCTCTCTGCTTTTCAATCTTCTCCTTCTAGAAATTACATTTTTTAATGCCTTATTAACCTGCATAGCTGCTTTGAGTTTTTTAAGTGATGCCCTCCGTAATTTGTTCCAGTCTTCCTACAACCAGTATCCCCCAATATGGTGCTGTCCTCCAATTTTGAAATTGTACTTTAGTGCTGAAGAGCAGTGATCCCAGCACCAATGTTTGCATCTAATAGTTCTGTTGATGGATGCTAAATACCCTGTAGTTTCAGGTGAACAGGTGATAGGTATTGATTAATTACACTCGTGTATATAAGGAAGAGTCAGCCAGCACTGGGTGTCTGGTATCAGAGTGGAGAAGTAAGCTCTGTGGTGAGTGATAAACATTCTCTACTAAAGCATCCTAGTCTTAGGGTCTTCTTCAAAGCCAGGCCTGGATGTGCTCTGACACCCAATTCCAGTAGAAAACCATGTTTCTAGCTTTTGTCAGTCTGAGTAGCTACACTTAATCCTTACTGACTTTTCTATTTTGCAGCCAGCTTTCTCTTCATTCTGGTTCTCATGGCTCTTACTGCTTCCAAAGTGTGAATTTGTCTTTGATGTCCTATTGACCAGAATTGGATATACTTCTGTAACCAAGACTAATCTTTTGCTCAGATTTGTTAAGCATTGTTTATCTTGTTGAGTGCTGAATCGACCAAAAATTGCAAATCTCTCAACTTCATTCATGATTATTTCAACAAGTTAGGGAGAATTCATGCGTCTAAATATTACATTTCCATGTGCCACAGTTACACCCAGTCACTTGTTCAATTCATTTTGTATTTCACAAGCTGGCTCGAAGTATTAGAGGATGGAGTGAGGAGAATCTTTAAAAGGAGACTACTGAGAGGCTACCTTATCAAATCGTAAACAATATAGATACAATCAATTCAGAAAATATATTTGACTAATTTCATCTGTCACAGGTCACAGGTTCAAACTCTTAAGATACTCATGAAAAGACTGAGATCAAGAAGAATTTACACAGTGGTTAACATATGGAAAGGTTGATGGATGTTGGAAATGAAAACTGTTGGATTCATTTAAGCAACAGTTGAATGCTGTAATGGAATTGGAAGGCGTTTCTGGTTGCATGAGCTTAGATGGGTCAAATGGCTGCAGCTTCCTGTTGCTCCCTTGTGGGTTTTCAGGGTTAGGCTAGCTTTGTAAAATCTTTGATTTTGGTGCTGCAGGAATAGTGAAACTAGTGACTGATATTGACTAATTAAAAAAATGACACTTTTAGACTCCAAGAATGGAGTAAACTCTTGGAATAATTTAATCCATGAATTTTTGCAATAGGGGAGAGCTTTCAGGTGTTTGAATAGCCATTTTTAAGATTGAGAGGAATTGACAAACTTAATCCAAGCAAATTTATTGTAAAAAAGGATTCAAGTCTAAGGGAATAAATTTAAAAAAAGTTAGTGGTGGGAATTAGTCTGAAATTTCTCATGGAAAGGGAAAAAAATGTGGAATATATTACAAGGGAAAGCAATCAAAGCAGACAGCATAAATGAGTTAGAGAGAGAATTAATGGAGAGAGGGTTATGGTGAGAATTGTTCACTGAAGAACAAGGATGGGCTTGTTGGACCATATGGCTTTTTACTGTTGCTAAACTTGTGTTAACACCATTTGTTATCCTGTGATGATGACTAGTAAGGTAATGTGTGGACAGCTGGATTTTGGTGGTGTGGGATTTGCTTATACTTTACTACCTACGACAGCTGTACAGGTGTTTGTGCTGCTACTTAACTGCGAGTAATTCTGGGAATTTAAAAAATTAAGATGGATGGTGACTCAACGTTTCTGAAGTGTGGGGCCATGCAGCCTGCTTATGTGGTTAACTTACTGGAAATATATTGATCCACTAGCTTTTCATGGCTTTTCACCACCATTGTGGTGCCACAGTGGAATTTTGAATATTATTGTGCTCCTTCCTATGCGGTTTGATTTATCCAGAAAATCTCTGTGCCCCATACTTTGCAGGCAGTCACCCAGATAGAAAAGCAACTCGTAGTGAAGGATGTGATTGAGCTGCATTTTGCGTAAAAACAGTTTTCTAATAAACGTCGTTGATGCAGAGCTGAAGCATCTGCTGCCATATTTTTGAATCCAGTGCTAGTGTTTTTACACTCAATGTATGCATGACAGGGGAAGCTGTGAGGCTTCATCAGTACTCACTGATTCCACTACATGGTGCAAAGGCACTAATCTTTCTCTCAATCTCTAATTCAGGGTAAGAAAAATAGAGGAAAATCTCGGGTGTCTCCATATTATCCCTTGGCCTGTTTATCCACTATATAAAAGTTTTGTGCATTTCCACTGTTTTGTACTCATTGTTTTGAGATGGTGGTTAGTGTTTTCGGACAAATGTAAATGCCTACTAGGAGCTGTAATATTACTTTAAGGTAAGCCACAAAAGCAAAAAAGGGAAATTGGTGAAGTATAAGTGTTAAACAGATATCAGGAGGGCCACCTTTACTCTGTGAAAGTATTTCATATGACTTGCCAGACAGGGTGATGGAGACTAAAATGTCAGTTTGAATACAGTTAGAGATTTAGGGTGCTATGAGTTGAGCTTCATAAGCTGAATCTTTGACTTATAATTATATACCTGAACCTAGACCATAAATGATAGGCCATTCAACTATGGAAGACCTCCTGTCCTCGCATGACATTCACACACTACTTTCCAGCAGGTGTCCCTGGCTCACTTACCAGGAGCAGGAATGCCAGCTGCTGCTTGTCCTTTTTCTTTAGCCTGGAGCTTTTGAGCCAAATTGCATCTCAGTTGTGGCCTTGCTGATATATAGAACCTTCTGGTTAGTTAGCAAAAGAGTGTGTGTATCTTTAAGGAAATTGAATACCACATGTTTGCTGTAAGGCCACATCATCCTTCCTGTCATAAAAGGCTTCAATTACTGCTGGAAAACTGAGTCATGAAACTTGCCCCTTGCTTCTACTAATATTTAAACTGCACCATTTGTTTCACACTATCTTCAGTCAAGTTTCTCTAACCTCTGGGAATAACTGGATACTGGTGTATTTTTATGAAGGGAATTGCAAGCACTCCTGAGGTTTCTGTGATTTAATTTGGCTCTCATTTGGTCTGAAGTGCTGCTTATGCTTGTATGATTCCACCATCCCCGTTATTCCTTTGCTGTTCCCATTGTTTACAACTAAGCTACTACCTAAAACTTAGTGCCAAAGTTTCCTGCCATACACAGAAATAAGGAAAACTAAGAATTGGATTTATCATCAGTACTCCTCCTGCACACCACTGCCAGCCCCCACCACCTTCCCTTTCTGCCAGAACTAACTTCTGCCCGGATGCAGCTTCACAGCCTATCCTATAATCTATTTTCCCAAGTTTCAGACCATTTCCAAACATTGTTGTGCTTCTCCCTACACCCAAGCTTAAGTTATTTATAAAAATTTATACAAGTAATAAACCTAAAACTGACCCTTCAGAAACACCAAACCACCTTCCAGTCAAAAAACATCCATCCACCACCATCCTTTTGCTTCCTGTCAGAGAGCCAATTTTGTATCTATAATATCATTTTCTCCTCAATTCTATGGGCTACTGTCTTAATAAACCTCCAATTTGGCATGTTGTTGAATGCCATCTGAAAGTTCATAGAAACTAGGAGCAGGAGTAGGCCATTCGGACCTTCGAGCCTACTCCGTCATTCATTATGATTGTGGCTGATCATCCAACTCAATAGCCTGCTCCCGCTTTCTCCCCATACCCTTTGATCCCTTTCGCCCCAAGCGCTATATCTAACTCCTTGAAAACATACAATGTTTTGGTCTCAACTACTTTCTGTGGTAACGAATTCCACAGGCTCACCAATCTCTGGGTGAAGAAATTTCTCCTTACCTCAGTCCTAAATGGTCTACCCCATATCCTCAGACTCTGACCCCTGGTTCTGGACTCCCACAACATCAGGAACATCCTTCCTGCATCTACCCTGTCTAGTCTTGTTAGAATTTTATAGGTTTCTATGAGATCCCCCCTCATTCTTCTGAACTCCAGCGAATATAATTCTAATTGACTCAATCTCTCTTCATATGTCAGTCCCGCCATCCCAGGAATCAGTCGGGTAAACCTTCGCTGCACTCCCTCTATAGCGAGAACATCCTTCCTCAGATAAGGAGATCAAAACTGCACACACTTCCAGGTATGGTCTCACCAAGGCCCTGTACAATTGCAGCAGACATCTCTGTTCCTGTACTTCATTGATACAACATTTATTGCATTATCTTAATCACCCCACTCTGTCAACTTATCCAAGATTTCAGTCAAGTTAGCCAGACATGATTTGCTTTTAACGAGTCCATGCCAACTCCCCACATTAACCCATGCCTTTCCAGAAAGTTTTTGTCCCCGACAATGGGTTCTAGTAACATCCCCATCACCATGTTAGGCTGACTAGCCTTAGTTTCCTGGTTTATCTCTCTCCCTTCATGTAGAACAGGTTGCTTCATGAGCAGTAAATACATTAAATTAACTTGAAAGAAGTACAAGTAAGTCATTGTTTTACCTGGAAAATGTGTGTAGGTCCCTTGATGGTGGGAAAGGTGGAAGTGAAAAGGGCAAGAGCAGAAAACAGCATTGCCGCAGGTCATCTGTGTAGCAGAAAAAGCAGTGAGGGAGTGGACCTGAGTCGGACTGGAACAAAGAATGTTCCGTATATCCTACAAAAAGACAGGCATAGCTGAGACCCATGCAACTTCCCATAGCAACACTGTGTTGGGAAGAATGAGTAGAGTCAAAGGAGAAATTATTTAATGTGAGAATAAGCTCAGTCAGGTGGAGGAGGGTGATGTGGGCGGGAATGGTTGGCCCGCTGCTCAGGGGAGAACCAAGAACCCTCCAGCCTTCCTGGGGAATAGAAGTAAATAGGGACTGGGCATTCATAGTGAAAAAGGAGGCAGTTAGAACTAAGAAACAGTTTAGTGACAAAGGGTGTTGATAGAGCCACAGATGTAAGTGGGAAGAGACAGGACAAGGAGAAAAAGAAAAATTTGAGATAACAGGTTGAAGCAATGGGCTAGCAGGGCAGTCCTGTTTAAGGACCTTGGGAAGGAGGTAGAAGTGACCAGTGTGGGTCTGGGGACTGAGGTTGGAAGCCCTGGAAAGATCTCCAGAAAGTGGGAAGGTCAGTGACAATCTTTGTTCAGTGGTGGGGTCATGTTGTTTGAAACTTGCATTTTTGTTCAAGTTGTTAACTAACTTACCTGTGTTACTGTCGTGTAAGTATAGAACAGCAAAATACAAATCCAGTAAACACTGATCACATAATCAAATTTAATTTTGACTTTCTACTTTTTATATATAAATAGGCCGAAGATGGATAAAGCAGATGTTTATTGGGGCATTCTTGATCCCAGCCATGGTGTGCGGAACTGCATTCTTCATAAACTTCATTGCAATGTATTATCATGCATCACGAGCTATTCCTTTCGGAACAATGGTAAGCATGTCAGACTTGAACACAAGCAGTAAATCCTAACAGCTGAAATCTTCACAAAGGTAAGTATAAATGAGGGAAGTCATTCAGCTCGTCCCCCTCGTCCATAGAAAAATGTTTCCCCCCTGCACCAAGTATTGAATGATTTTTCTATGCCGACTTCCTCTTTGACACGAGTCTTTTCTCGTTATTTTACTGGTTTAACCCCTTATGTCCTTGTTCACTTAGTATTTTGTGTAGCTCTGAAAGGTCTTCCACCATAGACATTTCTAAAACTGAATGGAGCACTCAGTGTGGCTTGCCTGGAGAAATGTAAAGTTTTAGCAAGACGGCCTCAGTTTTATCTGCTGATTTAGTGATATAGGGCAACATTTCTTTAACTTTAGTAATTGATGTTCAGCGTTGATTGGATGTGTCAGTAGTTCCTCTGCTGTTGTTCTCAGATAATTCAGCCTCTCTTCCAGGTGACATTAATGACATTTGACATATAGGTGTTTCCTATTCTTTCTTCCAGCATTCATTACCTTCTATGTACAGAATTGAATTTCAGCTGACGTTTTTTGGCTTTATTCAGCTCAACTACCATAACCTAGCTGGGTATCAGTTGCCAACTGGGCTAAATTGCAATTTGTTTCTGAACCTATGCTTTTTGTCAGTTAAGTGACCTAAAATGATAGCACTCTCCTAACTAGCGCTTACTACTTTCTTTTCACCTTATTACCTGTCCACTTATGGGTTTGCCATGAGATTGTCTAAATACCATGAAAGGAAGAAGAGTTTCAATTTATATAGTGCTTTTTGCAACCTTGGGATATCCCAAAGTGCTTTATAGCCAATGAATTACTTTAGAAATGTGGTCACTTATTTTGTAGGCATGCAAAGCAGCCAAGGACCCGAAAAAAAATTGAGATGAAAAACCAATTAATTTGATTAGATGGTGTTGGCCTGAGAGAGAAATGTTGACCAGGACACCAAAAGATCTCGTCTTCCTCTTTCAGTAAGGCATTTTGTGTCTTTTACTGCAGACGGTTTGATTTGGTGTCTCATTGTAAAGGTGGCACCTCCAAGCATGCAACATTCCCTCGATACTGCATTAAGGTACCAGGCTAATTTATATGGTCCTTCTTACTCTCACATAAGATGCTACCACTGAGCCAGTCTGGCACTTGTCAAGTGTTTGACATTATCAGGCAGAGCCTCCTTCTGAAATGATCTTGATTACCATTTATTAGTTTAATTTAATTGAATTAATTCTTCAGCTTGCTCCTAATGACCGATTTCGTTATTTGGCAAAATTATTGTAATGGTGCTGCGGGTTTGCTGTGTTACCATCTTGAAGATTGGTTACCGTGTTGGCTTTTTCCAATCCATTGGAGTATTCCTGTGTTCATCAACTCTTTCCTGATGCCCAGCAACATTTTGTAGATTTGTCTGTTAGCCCACTTTTTTCCAATGTTTTGTACCTGTCTACAACCTCCCATTTCAGTGATGTTGATATTGTTAACTTTAATGGTAGGAAACTTATGTTAGGTTGCCTGTTAGTCTTCAGGAAAAACTAGAATATGTACTTCATTAGCATACATATTCATTATGATGTCTTTTAATACTTACAGGAGCTTACTGCTTTCTCTGACCCTGTTTAATTCTGCAAGATTTTCTTGCTGTTGAATTCGGCTTGTACCATTTCTCACTTCACTTTATTCCTCTGCCTTTTTTTTTCAAGACCCCAGCTTTCTTGGATTTATAGCACCCCTTTCCCCTAATTATTTTTCTATTTTGCATGTTTTTGTTTAGTAATCAAGGACATTACTAGTCCTTGATGTTTATCTTCCATTCTCAGCAGTATGTCTTTAAAGCCATTCTTGTCCAGGGCTGAGTATTTCTTCAATGCTATTCACCATTGATCCACTTAATCTCTTCATGTGACCACTCAAAGGAAGTATTTTTAAAGCTGGTCATTGGTTTACAGTATTCATTGATCCTAAATCATATCAAGTGTAATCATACTATGGTTGCTGTAGCCCAGAAGTACAGAGTTCTATTCCCAAAATATGTGGGTGATTTTATTACTGAGTAGAGGTGCAATTTGCCTCATGTGAAATTTTTGTTACACTATTTATGCATTCAATTAACTTGTTAATTTTTTTGTATTCCAATTTAACTTGGGCTATTTAAAATGCCCAATTAATATGTGACTTTTCTGTTTGCATACACCTCCTTCATCCTTCCAGCTTTATAGCTTGTTGGAAAGTCTGTCTCATATCCTTTATTGTGGCATAGATAACTGCACTAACTTGTTTCCTGACAAATCTTCTGCCTTTGAGAGCTCCCAAACCCTTGTACATTGTATTCATGCTTAAGGGGGAAGATTAATTACCTTTCCTGAGGATTGGGGAATTTGGAGTTGGGATGCTGGGTGAACAGAGAAAGTGAAGGGAATGGTGATCTCGGCCATCCTATTAGAGACGCTGGTTGCATTTGTTTATGTACACCTTTAATATAGGTTTGCCAAGCTCTGATTTCCACCTTTGGCTGCTAGTTATGGTTTGTTGAATCCGAAGTCCTCACTGGGTAACTTGTCTCAAACCTCCTTGTGACATTCGCTAATAGCTTGAGGGTTGTTATTTTCTCAGTGTTTGACAGGCTTAGATTTTTGGATGGGCTGCCTGAAAATGTTTCAAGGTCTCGAAGTCATTGACTTTGCACAATGGGCTTCAAGAATGTTTTGCATTATCGGGTGCAGTACTGTAATTTGCACTAATTATGTGAATTCTAAGCATTCAGCCTATTTATTTGAGTAGTGACAGTGAGTGAGGCTGATGTTCATAAACATGCCCCAAGATGGCCTGGATATTCTTCAGTTCCTTGGACAGTTCCCAATTTGTAATTGTCTTTGTGAATCAGGAGAGCTATGCAAATTGCCGTAGTCTGTTTCGGAACTGTTTCTTGGAAACATCAGCCCAGGTGCGCACAGCAATGTGGAGTGGAAATTAGGATTATGCTGCAAAACCTGACTGACTTGTTCTAACATAATGAAATTCATACTAATTGTTTGCCGATATTGTTACATTATTTTGATGAGCTACTTACATAATTGGATTTAGTTTTTGTGGACTTAAATTCATGTAGTTTGGTAATTTTTGAAAGCTGTTGCCTGATTTTCGATTGCCCACAAAGGGAAACATTGTTTAAATTAATACTTTACTTCTTCCATCCACTTATCTCTGTGAAGGTGTTGATGTATGTTGGGACACACTCCCACAAACACCAATGTCATAGAAACATAGAAAATAGGAGCAGGAGTAGGCCATTCGACCCTTCGAGCCTGCTGCACCATTCATTATGCTCATGGCTGATCATCCAATTCAGTAGCCTGCTCCCACTTTCTCCCCATACCCTTTGATCCCTTTCACCTCAAGAGCTATATCTAACTCCTTGAAAACATACAACGTTTTGGCCTCAACTACTTCCTGTGGTAGCGAATTCCACTGGCTCACCACTCTCTGGGTGAAGAAATTTCTCCTCATCTCAGTCCTTTTGTTCCTTGCTCTATTTTGTAGTTCTTCATCGATGAACTTAAATTGTGAATGTTGGTAGACATGTAAATACAGTGGTGGGAAGGGGCAACATCATAGCTTATCCCATCCTTGGCCACTTGTGCATATAGGCCCAGATCTTCTGATCTCCAGATGGCCATATACCAGAAAATGCTCCAGGGACTCCTCAGAAGTCCTGATGCAAGGACTCCGCAGGAATTGCCTGGAAGTTTCAAATTCTGGATGGCAGTTTCCCTGTGTCTGGAACCCTCTGAAACTCTGGGCTGGAGTTGGACACTTCGGATGGTTCCGACTCTTTTAGCAGAATAATTACCCAGGAAAAGTTAGAAGGGTTAAAACCAATTCTAACTCCTGTGTAACTATATTACTGCCCCTCCAAGCCCCACCCCCCCGAATATTTAGTCTATCAATAAAGGCGAATATGAGAGAGCCACACAGACACACCACACACGAGAGAGAATAGACACAAATGGAAGTTCCACTTATTGCCTACTTGTGGCTCGCTGTTGTGCACTTGAGTGCTGCTGCCTCTGGATGGCGCTTGTATACTGTCCTTAATGAATGACCATTCTTAGTTTTGCCCACAGAGGACCTTGAGTTAGGCAATTGACTTAACTGAGTACCTCTAATTGAACCCCTTTTCCTTTTTTGTTCCATACTTAGGCTCAACCCTTTTTTTTTAAGTGAACCGCATGTAGGTTATTCCATTTTGCCAGGACTGACATGACCTTCCAACCTAAAATGGACTGGCATTATTTTTAATGGTTTTATTAATCAAAATAAAACTCTAAAGTTTATGTTTGAATTCTTCCTAAATAAGGAGTAGGGAATCAGGCTTATTTTACATACTGGAGAGGGGAATAAGAGAGGACAAAAATCTGAGAGGCCAAAGTTGTTTTAAAAAAAGGCTAAATGGGTGTCTAAAATTGTTTGAAGATCAAAGAATAGCTGAGGGAGATTCTTGACAAACAAATGGTTAAACCTATCCCTGCCTAAAGCTGTCTATAACAAGAGATCACTTCCTACCTTGAAGGTGGCCCCGGTATCAGCATGAATAGACATTTTGGCTCCAGAGACCCTTGGTTCCAGCCTGCAGTTTCATTGTTTAGCTGTAGTTTGAATGTTTAGTACTGTGCAGTCTATCAAGAACGTTGATGCGCTGCAAGTATTTTTATAAGTTGGAAATGTTTCGAACTAGGGTACAGGATAAGCCACGTCTTCTTGGATTGCTGTGATCCGGTATAACAGCAGTCATGTTACACACAGCTTTTCAGACAGCAGAAGAAAAAAAAAGATGCAAACAAAGTCATAATCGGATTAAGACTGTAAAAGAGAAAAACGATAAAGACTAAGAAAGTTCTGTAATAAATTCACTAACCAGTTCTCAACTTGTAAGCAATTCTTAAGTAAATACTTAAGTATCCAAGTACATCACACAGAAGGGACCAGATCACCAGAGAAGAGAGCTCAACTGTGCTCCCATAGCAGCTTGATTTTAACACAATCTACTAATATCGTAGGCTTTAGTCGAAAGCATAGAATTGCTTTTATGACTAAACAAAGAACCTACTGATAGCATAATCTTCAAAGCTGTAATGCTAAACTAATACTTAGAGGATTCGCATCAAAACCTGCGAGATTGTAGTTCTGACTTGAGTGCTCTTACATTAAGCCGAATTGACCTCAGTTCAGATTGTACAACAAGTTTGAGGATAACTGAATCTATTTTATGAACCACAGCTGCATTGTGATCTCATTCGCAACTTAAGAGTTAGGAGACGGAGGTAGTACTTGAGGCGTACTGCTTTTTGTTTTTTATCACTAATAAGCCAAGAGTTAAGTGGTTTTCATTCAAGTAAAATGTTTCTTACTTTAAGCCAAAATGAATATCAACAATGAGAACCCAAAGTGACCCAAATATGCCATTGTATATGAAACCTTCAGCTTCAAAGTTAAATCCCAGTACTTTTCCTTGATCCATTGTTATGTCAGGATTTTCCAGCTAGTTGCCCATATCTTAATATGGGTTGTGTTCTCACATTAGCATTTTCCTATCTTAGTGGATCCATGGTGCCCATTAATCATTCCAACAGTGTACAAAGAAGTTCAGAATGACCTTGGTTGACGGAGGTTCTCTGTCAACAATCACATCTTTATGGATTGACCAAACTTTGATAAATACTTTGCAGTCACCCATTATCTGCATAGAATCGTTTTCAACCCTTTTCACGCCAGCTGGGGTTTATAATTTATCAAAATATTTCAGTGATGCAGTATAAACAAAACGTGTAGTAAAGTTGAATTGATTTTTAATTTGCTGTTTTTCTCCGTAAAGGTTGCTGTATGCTGCATCTGTTTTTTTGTCATCCTTCCACTGAACTTGGTGGGAACTATTCTTGGTAGAAATATGTCGGGACAGCCCAACTTTCCTTGTCGTGTCAATGCAGTACCACGTCCAATTCCAGAGAAGAAATGGTGAGTACATAGAAAAATGTTATTAAATATTTGTTGGGGATATATATTGTTTGCTTTTTAAAAATAGTGTCAACTATTTTTTCATTTTGTTTCAAATCTGTTAAAGCTACAGATTTGCAAACATGGAGCTCATTTCTATTGAGAAAGCTCAGAGTAGGATAAATCAGTGGTGCAGGTTGCAGTATCCTTTGTATTGTTGAAATGATTTTGGACGCCATGAAATCTGCTTTTTGGTGATGCCAGCTGTACTGTTTAGAGTCAACCTCATGCACTCCAGTAGAACGTCGTCACATCAAGCTGTCTGTAGTAGGACCAGTCTAGTGCAGACAACATTGAGTACCGTGTTCATATCCTGGCATTTAAATTACTGATGAAAGCTAATTAGAAGAATAATTATCGAATAAAACTGACATTGAACCACAGGACAGGTGACTGAAAGCTTGCTCAAAGAGACAGGTTATAAGCCTTTTGTATGAGAAAAGAAATGGAGAAGTTTAGGGAGAGAATTCAAGTTTACGGCAACTGAAGGCACAATCGTCAATAGTGGGGCAGTTAGAATCATGGGGTTTGACGATGGGTTGGGGGGAGGCGGGGTGTGGTGTTGGTGTGATAAGAGGCCAGAATTGAAGGAGCACAAACATCTAAGAGCTGTAGAGCTGCAGGAACATAGGAGCAGGAGTAAGCCATTCGGCAGCTCAAGCCTGCTGCTCCATTTAACTGGATCGTGGCTGGTCTTCTATCTTAACACCATCTCCCTGCCACTATCCCCATATCCCTTGATGTCAATGGTATCTAGAAATCTGTCGACCTCTGCTTTGAACATACTCGATGCCTGAGCTTCCACAGCCCCCTGGGGCATAGAATTCCAAAGATTCAGTACCTTCTGAGTGAAGAAATTCCTCCTCATCTCAGTCCTAAATGGCTTACCTCTTACTCTGAGACTGTGTCTCTGTTTATAGTCACCCCCACCCCGTCCATCACCAAACAGGGGAAACACCCTTTCTGCATCAACATTTCTGAGTCCTGTATGAATTCTGTACACTTCAATAAGATCACCTCTCATTCTTCTAAACTCCAGATAACACAGCCGTAGCTTCTTCAGTCTCTCCTCATCAGACAATCCCTCCTCTCCAGGATTAGTCTGGTGAACCCTCATTGCCCTTCCTCTATGGCCAGTATATTCTTCCTTGAGTAAGGAGACCAAAACTATACACACTACTCTGTGTGGCCTCACCAAGGCTCTACAACTGCAGCAAGATTTTCTTACTCCTGTACTCACATGCAGTTGCAATAAAGGCTAACATAGCATTTGCCTTCCTTATTGCTTGCTGCATGTTAGCTTTCAGAGATTTATGATCAAGAACACCCAGGTCCGTTTGGACATCAGCACTTTCCAGTCTCTCCTCATTTAAGAAACACTCTGCATTTCTGTTTTTTCTACCAAAGTAGATAAACTCATGTTTTTCCACATTATATTCAATCTGCCA
Source organism: Isurus oxyrinchus (assembly GCA_026770705.1). Classification (NCBI taxonomy): domain Eukaryota; kingdom Metazoa; phylum Chordata; class Chondrichthyes; order Lamniformes; family Lamnidae; genus Isurus; species Isurus oxyrinchus. The sequence continues at coordinate 2,357,803 of JANJGN010000027.1, read as the reverse complement.
TGTTCTTAGCCACTCCTCAACTCACATTTCCATCAAGTTTTGTGTCATCAGCAAACTTGGAAATATTGCATTTGGTCCCCACATCCAAATCATTGATATAGATTGTGAATAACTGGAGCCCAAGCAGTGATCCTTGCGATACCCCACCAGTCAGAGCCTGCCAAGCTGAAAATGATCCAGTTATCGCTACTCTGTTTTCTGACCATTAACGAATTTTCAAACCATCTCATGAGCTCTAATTTCACTTAATTATTAACCTCCTGTGTGGGACCTTATTGAAAGCCTTCTGAAATCCAAATATACCATATGCACTGATACTCCCTTATCTATTTGGCTAGTAACATTCTCAAAGAAACTCCAACGGGTTTGTCAAACATGATGTCCCTTTCATAAACCCATGTTGACTCTGCCCAATCTTACCATTATTTTCAAAGTGCCCAGTTATCACATCCTTTATAGTAGATTCTAGCATTTTCCCTACTAATGACAGGCTAATAGGCCAGTAGTTCCCTGTTTTGTGTCTCCCTCCTTTCTTAAATAGTGGGGTTACATTTGCTATCTTCCAATCCGCAGCAATTGTTCCAGAATCTGTAAAATTTTGGAAGATGACAACCAACACATCCACTATCGCTACAGCCACTTCTTTCAACACTCAGGGATATATATCATCAGGTCCAGAGGATTTATCAACTTTCAGTCCCATTAATTTCTCCAGTGCTACTTTCTTACTAACGCTAATTTCATTCCAATCCTCAACCTCAGTAGTCCTTTTCATGGAGAAAGAGACAAAGTTAAGACAGACACAAAGTATTTGTTTATTTTCTCTGCCATTTCCTTACTCCCCATTATAAATTCTCCAATCTCTGCCTGTAATGGGCCCACATTTGTCTTTACTAACCTTTTCTTTTTTACATACCTATAAAAGTTTTACAGTCTGTTTTATGTTCACTGGGTTAATTTCACATTCTATTTTCTCTTCATCAATTTCTTGGTTCTCCTTTGCTGAATTTTAAAATGTTCCCAACCCTCAGGATTACTACTTTTTTGGCAACTTTATAAGCCTCTTCCTTTGATCTGATACAATCTTTAACTTCTTTTGTTAGCCATGGTTGTTTTTTTTTGTACCTTAAAGGAATTTAAATTTGTTGCAAACTAGGTATTAATTCTTTAAATGCTAGCCATTGCCTGTCTACCATCACACCTTTTAATATAGTTCCCCAATCTACCTCAGCCAACTTTCCCCTCACACCTTCGTAGTTGCCTTTGTTTAGATTACAACCCTAGTTTTGGATTGAACTACATTGCTTTCAAGCTTTATGTAAAAGTCTCTCACAGTATGGTCACTTTTCCCTAAAGGCTTTTTACAACAAAGTTATTAATTAGCCCTTTCTCATTGCACAATACTGGTTCTAAAATAGCCCATTCCCTAGTTGGTTCCTCAGCATACTGTTCTAGAAAACCATCTTGTATACATTACAGGAATTCATCCTCCATAGCATTAGTGCTAATTAGGTTTGCCCAGTCTATGTAGATTGAAGTCCCCTATGATTACTGTATTATCCTTGTTACGTGCACCTCTAATTTCTTGATTTATACCATGCCCTACATTACCACTATTGGTGGCCTGTAAACAACTCCTCCAAAAGTTTGCTGTCCCTTGTTGTTTCTTGGCTCCACTCAAACTGACCTACATCTTGATCTTCCAAACTAAAATCCTCTCTTACTAACGTACTGATCCCATCCTTTATTAACAGCACTACCCCACCTCCTTTCCCTTTTTCCCTATCCTTCCTAAATGCCGAACACCCTTGAACTTTCAGTTCCCAGCCTTGGTCACCCTGCAGCTACGTCTCCATAGTGGCAGTTGGATTGTACCTGTTTACTTCTATTTGCACCACCAATTCATCTACCTTGTCTCAAATGCTGTGTATTCGGGTAGAGTGCCTTTAGTTCAGAATTATTATTTTCACAATCTCTAGCCTTAACTGCTGGCTCATTCTTATGTTTGTTTGCTCTGTCCCCTCCTGACACACTTTGATAGCTATTTCCCTTATTGCTATCCTACTCTCTGACCTTCTGTCTCTTTGGCTTATTGCATCTCCCCTCACCCCTACTATTTAGTTTAGAGAGAGAGTCCTGGTACATGAATCTCAAAAGTTTAGTATGCAGGTACAGCAGGTGATTAGGAAGGCAAATGGAATGATGTAATTTATTGCAAGGAGAATGGAATATAAAAGTAGGGATGTTTGACTGCAGTTGTATAGGGTATTGATGAAACTACATCTAGAGTTTCCATCTCCATTATTTAAGGAAGGACATAATTGTGTTAGAAGCTGTTCAGAGAAGGTTCATTTGACTGATCCCTGGATTGAGGGGGGTTATCCTATGAGGAAAGGTTGGATAAGCTGGGCCTGTATCCATTGGAATTTAGAAGAATGAGAGGTGGTTTTATTGAAACATATTATATTCTGAAAGGACTTGACAGGGGGATGTTCCCCTTGTGGGGAACTAGAGGACACAGTTTAAAAGTAAGGGGTCTCCCATTTAAGATGGAAATGAGGAAAACATTTTTGAGGTAAAAACAAAAATACTGCAGATGCTGGAAATCCAAAACAAAAACAGAATTACCTGGAAAAACTCAGCAGGTCTGGCAGCATCGGCGGAGAAGAAAAGAGTTGACATTTCGAGTCCTCATGAGCCATTTTTGAGGGTTGTGAGTCTGTGGAACACTCCCTCCCAGAGAGCGGTGGAGGCAGTCTTATTGAATATTTTTAAGGCTAAGTTAAATTGCCTCCCTTGTCAATCAAGAGGGTAGGAAGGAAAGTGGAGTTGAAGCCACAATCAGATCAACCGTGATCTTATTGAATGGCAGAGAGGCTGAATGGTTCCTTGTTCATGTGTATGTTATACAGGAATAGCCAAAACCATGGAGGGATTTAAAAACAAGGATGAGGATTTTGAAATTGAAACATTTTTTAATGGGGAGTCAGTGTAGGTCACCAAGCACAGGCGTGATGGATGAATGGGAGGTGGGGCAAGTTAGGATGTGGGCAGCTGAGTTTCAGATGAGCTCAAGGTAATGAAGTGGGCATGGTGGGAGGCCAACCAAGAGAGCATTGGAATAGTTCAGAGGTGACAATGGCATTGATGAGGCAGAGATGGAGGTTTAAGTAGGTGATCTTAATGATGGAGAAGATATGGGGCAGGAAACTCAACACCACTCCAAGTTGTAAATGATTTGATTCACCCTCATACCAGGGAAAGGAATGGAATCAGTGGCCCGGGAACGGAGTTTGTGGTGACGTCCGAAGGATGTCTTCCCGATATCTTTCCCAATAAGAAATTGCTGCTTATTCAATACTGGATGTCAGACAAGCGGCGTGACAAATTGGAGGCAGTGAAGCAGTCAAGAGAGATAGAGCTGAGTCTCATCAGTGTATATGTAGAACCTGACATGTTTTTGGATAATTTCAGCAAAGGGCTTAAAGGGCTTGTAGGTGGGAAATATGCAGCCGAAGATAGATCCCTGGGACGTAGCAGAGCTAACTGTGTAGTGATAGGTAGAGAAGTCATTGCAGGTGACTCTCTGGCTACGATTGAATAGACAGGAGTAGAGCAGACTGGGTAGCCATATCAAGCTGCACAATGGGGTAAGATGGCAATGTTAAGTGTCAAAGGTTGAAAACAGGTCAAGATGAATGAGGGGTGGTTTATTATGGTCAGTCACATAGGCTGTAATTTGACACTTTGCAAGTCATGCCAGTGCTGTGGCAGGGCGGAAGCCTGATTGGAGTTACAAAGGTCAGGAGCCTAAATGTTATCACTGTCTTGTAGACTTAGGCTGTATGATTGATTCTGCACCAGCTAAGCAAGACCACACTTATTATCGCTGCACTTAGTATTATAAGAGTAGGAAATCAACTCAAAGGGAAATGATCAATTGTGCAAACCTCTTCGGCTACTAATTAACTTTTTCCTATTGTTATAGTGTAGGCATGGATCATACTTCATTGTGTAATACAAATCATTATTTTTATATAAAAGCAAATTAGAAATACTCATTTTGTCTGTCAATATGTGTGTCTGGAAGCTGTCAACCAAAGTTTATGGTTTCAAGACACACTCCAAAAACTTGCGTGCAGAAACCAGGCTGACACGCTCGGTGTAGTACCAAGGGAATGCTGCAACTGTCTGAAGTGACACCTTTCAGATGAGATGTTAAGCTGAGTGCCCATCTTTCTTGTCATATGATGCAGAAGATCCCATAGCGCTATTTGAAGAACAAGGAAGCTCTCCCCATATTCTGGTCAATGTTTATCCATCAGCCAGCACCATTCACGGAATAATTACAGTTCAGAAGGAGGCTATTCGGCCCATCATGTTTGCACCAGCTGTCCGAGGGAGCGATTCACTTAGTGCCATTCCCCCACCTTCTCCCCATAACCTGGTACATTCTTCCTTTTCAGATAACCCAATTCCCTCTTGAACATCTCAATTGAACCTACCACCACCACGCTCTCAGGCAGCGCATTCCACATCTTAACCACTTGTTGCATGAAAGTTTTTCCTCTGTCTCCATTGCTTCTTTTGCCAATTACCTTAAATCTGTGCCCCCTCATTCTTGATCCGTCCGCCACTGGGAACAATTTTTCCCTATCTAATCTGTCGAAATTCCTGATGATTTTGAATACCTTTATCAAATTTCCTTTCAACCTTCTCTTCTCCAAGGAGATTAGTCCCAACTTCTCCACTTTATCAATGTAACTGATGTTCCTCATTCCTGGAACCATTCTTGTGAATCTTGTGTGCACTCCCCCTAATGCCTCCACATCTGCCCTGAACCCAGAATTGGACACAACAGTCCAGTTGAGGCTTAACCAGTATCTTAAAGAAGTTTACCATAACCTCCATGCTCTTGTACTCTATGCCTCTATCAGTAAAGCCTAGGATACTAAGGATGCTAAAGGGGATAGACAAAGTAGACATGGAGCAGATGTTTCCCCTTGTGGGGGCATTCTAGAACAAGAGGTCATAGTTTTGGGCTAAGGGGTGGTAGATTTAAAGCAGGGATGGGGAGGAATTACTTTTCGCAAAGGGTCGTGAATCTGTGGAATTCACTACCTCAGAGAGCAACGGATGCTGGTACGCTGAATAAATTTAAGGAGGAGATAGACATTTTTAATGAGTAATGGGTTGAAAGGTTATGGGGAGAGGGCAGGAAATTGGAGTTGAGGCCGAAATGAGATCAGCCATGATCATAATGAATGGTGGGGCAGGCTCGAGGGGCTGAATTGGCCACTCCTGCCCCTAGCTCTTATGTTCTTATACTGTATGCTTTATTAACTGCGCTCTCAACCTATCCTGCCACCTTCAGTGACATGCACGTGTACACCCAGGTCCCTCTGCTCATTTAGAATTGTACGTTTTATTTTATGTTGCCTCTCCATGTGCTTCCTGCCAAAATGAATCACTTCACACTTCTCTGTGTTGAATTTCATCTGTCACTTGTCTGTCCTTTTGAAGTTCTACACAGTTCACAATACTTGCAAGTTTCGTATCATCAGCAAGCTTTGAAATTGTGCCCTGTACACCAAGGCCTAAGTCATTATTATAGTAGATGATGTGATTAATATCATGTTGTTTGTGGGAGCTTGCTGTGGGGAAATTGTTTGCCTATGTGACTTTCTTTTTGAAGTACTTTATGGAAAATGAAGCATTTTGGAAAGTCCTGATGTTGTGAAAGGCACTATTTAAATGCTGGTCCTTTCTTTTCTAGAAAAGGTTGGTTAATGTTTGACTTAGTCACTTCTTAAACACTGGAGTGAATGCCTTTATAAAATTGAATAATTTTACTTTATCCTTGTGATGTGGTCAAGACTGCATTTATTGTTGGTTGTGTTTTCACTACTCAGTGGCTTGCCAGGCCACTTCAGAGGGTGTTGAGAGGCAATTTATCAAATTCAGATTCACAATTTGCCATGACTTGAACTCATGACCCCCCCTCTTGCTTGTTCAGAACCCATAATCACTAAACTAGCATATCTTTGAAAATGAGAGGTTAGGGAACTGCAAAAAAGAAGCTGAGCCCAGAGCATGAACTGTCACAATGTAGTTGGAAATTAACAGTTTAGGATTTTTTTTACATGAGGGAAGTTTGCAAGGGGTTAAAAATTGCAAGGTGATTGAAAGCAGGGAAAAGGGAGAGGATTAAAGTAGGAAGGGGATGGGGATGAAAAAGGTGGTTGCAGAAATGTGTAGGAAATTCAGGACATTTGACAACTTCAGACATTATTGTCCCATCACCCCCCCCCCCTCTTTTTTTCTGCCTGACTTTATTCTTTTCCCCCATTCTTTAAAAGGCTAAAGGCTTGCTAATTTAGGTGCAGCTGTCACATAACTGGGATGTACTTTGTGTCCATTTTGCTTACAATCCTCACTAGCTTTCAACAAAGTGTTTAAGCTAGTTGTTTAACATTTTTAATGCACGTTGTATAAATGCTTAGCGGCCTGTGGAATACCGTGTTTATCCAGCTCTACATGACTGCTCTCTTGGGGGTAATTCACAGTTTTCTTCAGTGGGGTGAAAACAGACTCTTTCCTCTGTTGTTGGAAGTGTAGAAGTTGTTAACCTTTTGACCTTGCTGTGCAAAGGAAGCTAGCTCACAGAACCAAACTAAAAGGTCTCTTCACAGTTGAAATCTCTTTTGGACAATGCCACATCCACAGATGATGCTTTCGACATGTTGCATTAAGCTGACTATTGCTAATTTTGATCTTTTGTTGCAGGTTCATGGAGCCAGCTGTTATTGTATGCTTGGGTGGAATCCTGCCTTTTGGATCCATTTTTATTGAAATGTAAGTTTCTTTGTAGTATGGGATGTTCATTATATCTCAGCACAGGTTCATATTGTGTTATATAGTTAAAGGCTGAATTCATAACTTACATTAATGGTGCATAACATATTATAGAATAAAATTATTACAGCGCACAAGATGGGCATTCAGCCCATTGTGCCCATACTGGCCCTCCAAAGGAGCAGTTCACATACTGACACTCCCCACATCCCTGCGCATTCCCCCTTTCCAATTTTAGAAAGTGTAGAAAAATCTGTGGCACAGGAGGAGGCCGTTCTGCCCATTGTGGCTGCGCCATCCAAAAATCAAGCCCCTCAGTCTAATCCCATTTTCCGGCACATGGCCTGTAGCTGTGGAGGTTACAGAACTGCAGGTGCATATCCAGACAGCTTTAAAATGAGTTGAGGGTTTCTGGTTTCTCCTTCTACCCTTTCAGGTGTGATTTTCAGACCCCTACCACCATCTCGGTGAGAAAGCTTTCCTTTGTTTTCCCATCTAATCCCCCTATCAATCATATACTCAGCATTAATGCTTAAAAAAAAATGGCCTCAAGAAGAAAGATGGAGACTGAGTTACTACTTGTGAAAAAGTACTTAAATTTCAGTAGCTGCTTGGATCAAAATTTTTGGAGAGAAGAAAAAGAAATCAGTTTATGGAGAGCCACATTTAAAGAAAAGATGGTCATCAACATTATGGTCATCAAAATGTGCATTTTCCTGATTTAAACCCTGTTTTAAATATATTTCATTTTAATCTGAAAGTATTATTGAGACTGTTCATCTGTATGTTTTTTTTTCATTCATGGGATGTGGGCGTCACTGGCCCATCCCTAATTGCCCTTGTTCAGAGTCACAGAAGATTTCCTTCCATAAAGGGCACTAGTGAACCAGATGGGTTTTTACAATAATTGACAATGGCCATGATTAGACTTTTAATTCCAGATTTGTATTGAATTCAAATTCCACCATCTGCCATGGCAGGATTTGAACCCAGGTCCCCATTACCCTAGGCCTCTGGATAGTCCATCGACAATACCACTACCCCATCACCTCCCTTAATGTATTGCTACAAATATATTACAGGGAAACATCATGCTAAAGTCTGCAGTGTAGCACCATGATAATTAACTTTGTCCATCGCCACATCTAGTTGTTCCCCCTCCACCGGCAGCTTTAACAAGATTTGAATGACTACTGCTTTTATTTATGTGGCCCTTTTACCTTAATAAAATGCCCTGAGGCACTTCATGGTAGTGATATAAATTAGACACCAAGCCACACAAGGCCATATTGAGACATATGGCCAAAGGTTTGGTCAAAGGGATATGTTTTAAGGAGCGTCTTAAAGGAGAAGAGAGGGGGAGAGAGTCAGAGGTGCAGGCAAGGAATTCAAAAGCTTAGTGCTGAGTTTAAAATCAGGGATGCTGAAGAGGCCAGAATTAGATGAGTGCAGATGTCTGAGGGTTGTGGGGTTAGAGGAGATCAGAGGGGTAAGGAGGGACAAGGACAGTGTTCTACAGTTAACAGTTCCCGTCCAGAAATAACCCAGGTTTAAGTGAGCTTGTTATAATTTAAATGGAAATTTCATGCTGTCGTCTTTGCTGAAATAATTTAATGTTGGCTGCAATAATGTATTGGCTTTCTAAATTGCATTGCATTAGGGAAATTTAATATGGAAGCATTTGGGAGAATTGTAAAACTCAACATACTGTTTGAGTTCCACAGAAGGGTCATATTCGACTTGAAGTGTTAATTCTGTCCCCCTCCGCACAGATGCTGCCAGACCTGCTGAGTTTTTCCAGCACTTTCTGTTTTTATGTCAGATTTCTAGCATCCACAGTAATTTACTTTTATATTGTTTGATTATTTGGAGGTAGCGCTATCATCAAATAAAATCTTGTTTTATACCCTTTTTCGTTTAGACTTGTGTGCAATCTCAGTTCAGCCTTGGGGAAAGGTTTTAAGCCACATTCCGTTTTTGACGTAGTTTATCTGCAGTAATTCCCAAATTGGATGCCTAGGTCTCGGAACCATCCCTGCTTTATGCCTGCACTTGTGCTTCAGTGTCAAAGGAAGGGAAAAGCCAGATCCTGACTGGATGTGAAATGGATGCAGTTGGAACAATTTTGCTTTGTAAAAATGGGATTTTTAAAAATGTTTCCTTCCTATTCTAAAGTCGCTGACTCTCGCTCATTTAAGTGACCATTCTTAGTGTGAGCCAGGACAGCAGGTGTTACTTGACCATGGTGAGCTCTGAAGAAGAGTCATATGGACTGGAAACATTAACTCTATTTCTCTCTCCACAGATGCTGCCAGACCTGCTGAGTTTTTCCAGTATTTCCCTTTTCCTTACCTAATAAAAGACATCACTGAACCAGATGGCTATTTTACGACTTTCCAGTCATTTCTCGGTCGCCATTACTCTGAATTTAAATTTCCCAGCTGGCTTGCTAGGATTTGAATGACTACTGCTTTTATTTATATGGTTCCTTTACCTTAATAAAATGCCCTGAGGCACTTCATGGTGGTGATATAAATTAGACACCAAGCCACACTAGGCCATATTGAGACATATGGCCAAAGGTTTGGTCAAAGGGATAGGTTTTAAGGAGCGTCTTAAAGGAGAAGAGGGGGAGAGAGAGTCAGAGGTGCAGGGAAAGAGCTCAGAAGCTTAGTGCTGAGACAGCTGAAGGCACAGCCGCCAGTGATGGAGCAATTAAAATCAGGGATGCTCTAGAGGCCAGAATTAGATGAGCGCAGTTGTCTGAGAGTTGTGGGGCTAGAGGAGATCAGAGGGGTAAGGAGGGACAAGGACATGGAGGGAATTGAAAATAAGGATGAGAATTTTAAAATCAAGGTGTTGCTTGACCTCAGGACCAGATCATCAATCTACACCTCTGGATTTTTATTATTAAACCAGAAAATGCTGGAAATACCAAGGTCTGGCAGCATGTGCGGAGAAAAACAGTTACCTTTTCAGGTTGATAACCTTTTGTCCGTACTGGAATTGAAATTACTCTGCAATACTGACCAAATAACATGACCAGTGTGCTACCATACCACTGACATGAGTACTGATGGGCGCAAGCTTGTCAGTGGCAATTGCTGAGAGTAGCTTGAGATGGTTGACAATAAATGTCTCAATATTAAAGGTTTAATTATAATAATTGTGCCATGTTTTGATACCAGTTACTAAATTAATGGCAGTAGTACATGAATCGGCTTCCTGTGTCCGATTGTAGAAAATAAGTAGAAAACCAGGTGTGTCATTTAATATATATTATGGAGTGGGAGAGCAAATTTGTGTATCGTAATTGTACATATTACACCTGTGCTTAATCATTTGACCAAATTAAGCAGATTAATTAAAAAGAACATTCATGTTGAGTTTTCTCTATCTTTAGGTACTTCATCTTCACTTCTTTTTGGGCTTACAAGATTTATTATGTATATGGCTTTATGATGCTTGTCCTGGTTATTCTCTGCATCGTGACAGTCTGTGTGACCATTGTCTGCACTTATTTTCTGCTCAATGCTGAAGATTACAGGTGGTAAGTTGGAGAGCTCTTATCCATCTGTTTAAATCTTGGTAAGTTTTTTTCTGCTCTGGCCTGAAACTTGCTCCATTACAAAAATGAATCCTGCCATGAGAATAAAACCTGATTCTGCCTCATCTTCTGACAGATGGAATTTCGCAGATACAGGTGGTCTCCAATACTTTGTCCAGTTGGCCATTCTTCATGTGTAAACCTGAATAGTGCATTTCATCAGGCTTTCTAACCGTGAAGAGCTTCATAGTGAAGCTTTGCCCTGTGCTCACCTCACACGCAGCAGTATTGTGCTCATTAATACTGTGGAATGGGAGCCCTGGCCTTGTACATGAAATGCCCAGGTCCTGATAGTTATCTCAAATTGTAATAATATGGATTTAGTTTTACTTTTTTGTGTCAAGTGCCCCGCTCAAAGCGTAACCTTTAGATTTAGCAGATTGTTCTAATCTAACGACCAAAGGAGCTGCCATTGTATTAGTTTTGTCTAAAAGCTGACATTTTGTATGATAAACGTGTTGGGATTCTTTGACTTTCATTGCAACAGCATTGACCTTGAACTAGTCACCTCCTTCCCACAGCCTATTGCAATAAAGAGCCCCGTACAGAGTGGGGCCAGACCTTTGCCATGTGACTCTGCTTTTTGAATTAGATGCAGCTTTTCATTCAGAACAAAAAACCATAGCACAAAGATCTGTTTCTAAGACAAAGACAGGCACAGCTAACAGAATTTGGGCTGCATTTTGCATTGTAAAATAATGGCTGGTTTAATACAATTGTGGCACTGTTCTTTTCTCAAAATAAGCTCAAAGAATAGCGCATTTTCTATCTAAAACTTGTATTCTTGAAATTTATCTCATTTATAGAACATTTTCATTCTCAAAAGCATGTTAGCCATCATTCTTAATGAGTCATTTTTTAAAACAATGTATGTTTTGCTGTTGCAGGCAATGGACAAGCTTCCTTTCTGCAGCATCCACTGCAGTCTACGTTTACATGTACTCCTTCTACTACTATTTCTTCAAAACAAAGTAAGCAATTATATTTCCTATTTCACATTTTAGCAGACATGCCAAAAAGGTTGTCCACATTCTCTTGTATTTTGGAGTATTTAATACGAAATTGGAGTAAATTGATTTAATAGGCATTTTACTAAATTAATCTAGATTCTGCTATTCACCCCAACCCCAAGCTCTCCCCTGATTTTCTAAGAGAGTGGCACTGTACAATGGAATAACAGCAACTTGCATTTATATAGAGGCTATAATGTATTTAAATTTGCCAAGGTGCTGCAGGAGCATTATAAAGCAAAATTTGACACTGAATCACATAAGGAGATATTAGGTGACCGAATGAATGACTTAAAAGGGGAAAGAGAGGCTGAGAGGTTTGGGGATGCAGTAACAGAGTTTAGGGCACAGGCAGATAAGGTCACCAATGAAGGAGCGATTAAAAACTGGTATGCAAGAGACCAAAATTAGAGAAGCGCAGATTTCTGAAGATTGCGGGGTTGAAGGGTTATATGAATAAGGGAAAGGACATGAAGGAGTTTGAGAACAAGGATAAGAATTTTTAAATTGTGGTATCTAACCATTGTAGGTCAGTGAGAACAGGAATGATGGGTGAATGGGACTTGATGCAAGTTAAGACAAAGGCAACAGAGTTCGGGATCACATCAGGTTTACAGAGGATACAACATGGGAGGCTAGCCAGAACTGCAGTGGAATAGTCAGGTCTAAAGGTAACAAAGGTACGGATGAGTGTTTTAGCAGCAGGTGAGCTGAGGCCAAATGAAGTTGTCACAGGCCTTTGACTTGTGGAACCTGAGTTTAAATCCAGCCCAGACCAATACCTCTGTCTACTGGCTGTAAGGGTCCTATCTAAGATAAGTTTGGCCATTTTTCACTTCACTTTCCTTCTAAGAATTAATGGACAACATTGTTTCTAATTTGGTACTGAAATGTGAGTTTCCTTCAGTGCACAGGATGAATTGTGTGGGACTTGGTAAACTCATGCTACTGTAGAAATGAGTTTCCTCTGAGGTACAGTGGGGCAGTGAAGATTTACTCTGCAGTTAATGGTACAAACAGATTACTTGCTAGCACTGTGTGGCCCATTTAGAAAATATTCCTCCACTCCATTACGTCATTTATCCAAAAAATGACAGGCTTAGAATGTTGAATGTGTGTGACTTAACACCTTCTGCTTTCTTCCCACAACAGAATGTATGGATTGTTTCAAACAGCGTTCTACTTTGGATACATGGCAGTATTCAGCACTGCACTTGGGATCATGTGTGGTAAGTGAAATGGAAATACGCAGACCGAGGCTACATCAAAGTGCCAGAGGGCAGGTGGACAATAAATACAGAGTTACTAGTTTAAAACCAATGCCAACCGGGCACATGATTTCACTTATTGGCAAAAAGATGGGCTTTGGTTTAGAATTAAAATGTGAAGCTATCTAGAATTACCGTCAAAGGTTTGCTTTAGTGAATGTCCCAGATCTAGCAGTGAACATAACTTTGTATCCTTCCTATCACATAGAGCTTAATAAGATTTTTTCTAAATGTGAAGCTGTACTTTATTCACATTCCCATTTAGTTAGGAGCTGCAAGATGGTGATACTTTTCCTTATTCGCCATAATTTGTTATTCATCTATCAGATCTCCTCAACCTATTGTATTTGTGCTGGAAAAATTGAAAACTAGCCCCACTCTGTCCCATACCTCCATTTATTTGCTGCAATTATTTATTGCACATTTCCTTAGAAGCTGAAAAGGCCTCTGCCTCCTTTTTGGAATGAAAAGCATCCCAGTTTCTCTGATATCTCCTCATAGCTCGACCTCCTCATTGTAAGTGTCATTAGTTAAACTCCTCTGTACCCTCTCCCTTAGCATGGCTTTAACATCCTGCTTTGAAGTAAGGCATTTAACCAACAGTTGACATTGGAAAATGGGATATCGGTGAGAGCAGGGTGAGACTCCACACCAACGTTGACCTTAGTCAAGTAACCTGCTGACAGCAAATCCCTGGACTGATATATGAGAGTAAAGTGGGCCTGTCACCACCTAAGTAACATTAGCCTACAAAGAGCTAGCACCTTCAGCAGAGGAGGTGGGAATTGTGGGAACAAAATTGAAAGTTTGATGTTTTTGATAAGTCAGTTTTGGCTCAGTTGATAGCATTCTCCCCTCTGAATCAGAGGGTCATGAGTTTAAGTCTCTTTCTAGAGTCTTAAGTACTTAGCCAAGGTTAGCATTCCACTGCAGTAATGAGAGAGTGCTGCGTTGTTGGAGGTGCCATCTTTCAGGTGAGATGATAAACCAGGTTTGAGGATCCCATCTGTACTGTCAAGTGGATGCTAAAAGATTCCGTGGCACAATTTTGAAGAAGAGCAGAGGAGTTCTACCCAGTGACCTTTACATTTGCAAAGACATTACAGGACTTGCACATCGATAGCAATGTTGTGTCCATGTGTTCATTTGACATTGCTAGCCTATTCACTAAAACGTCACTTAAGGAAGCCATAGATACTTGTGCTGCAGCACTATATCATCGTGATCTAGACCTGCCACCATTGCATGAATCAATATTCATTGAACTTATGAACCCAGCAACTCGTGTTATTGAGTTCAGTTTTAATGACACCATGTATCCCCAATTAGATAGTGTTGCCATGGAATCCCCCCTAGGCCCAGCTCTTGCAAACATCTTTGTTGGGTTCCATGAAAAACATACCTTTGATGGAATGACACCTAACTTTCCTACCCCTTTGCATATTTCCGATTTGTGGCTGATACGTTTGCTATATTTAAATCCGCAGCTGCATGTAACAATTTCCTTACATGTCTTAGTGGGCTCCATCCTGCTTTCAAATGGAGCAGTCAAATGAACTCCCCTTCCTTGATGCACTAGTTGAGAAATCTGTCAGGGGATTCTCTACCACGGTCACCGCAAGCCTACCTTCAATGGTCAATATACACATTTGGATTCTAACAGTTCCACACACTTTGAGATTGGTCTTATTGGCAACTTTGCAAATGGCTCGGGCCCTATTTGCTCACCATGCAAGCTTGATGCTGAAACAGGACCCAGCAAAAGCATTCTGCAGGACAATGGCTAACCTGATCAGATCATTTCGCGCTGTATATTGCGCAAACTCATGAACGGGCCTAAGACCATCACTTTCGGCCTTGAAAAGCGCCCAGTCTACCTCAGATTACCCTGGAAGGGCAAGGTATTGCAAAAATTTGAGCAACAGGTGAAGCCAGCTGTTTCACGCTGCTGCTATGCAGTAGCAACACGAGTTAACAGGATGCTGCTGTCAAGCCAAAAAGACGTTCGGCCTATCGCACAAATGAGTAATGTGGTGTATAAATTTCAGTGCCAGTGTGATACTAGGTATGTAGGCCGTATTTCCCAAAGACTGGCAGATCGTATCAAGCAGCATGTCCCAGCCGCTATTCATAATGGGCAGTGTACGGATGGTACCCAACCAGCCTGTGCTCACAAAACACGAAACAGTATCCACCATTAGGTGTGATTCTGCGATTGCTGACAGCCAATTTAGGATAGTCAGTCCGGCTCACAATGTGGTGAATTTGTGTGTACTGGAAGCTACATATATTAATACACAAGGCCCTGTTCTTTGTAAACAGAAAGAACATGTACATGCACTGCATCTGTTTCAGCTAAACAAAATAAGTGACAGCCATTCGCTGACTCATTCCTCAGGGCAATGCCTTGATCAATCAGGGTCAAGCTGCCTGGTTTAAATTTCAAGCAATGCTTGACAGTTAACTGTCAGTCACCATTAGTGGTGCATTCTCCATGGTAGCGTGACTTCCAACTAAGTCACTCTCTTCATATATAGTATAAATTATTGTTTTCCCCCTTATATTGGTAGTCTTGCTGATAAGTACAGACAAAGACGAAAAGCTTAGACGTGACTCTTCTCAGCAATGCTCAAGTTCTGCACTACCCGACGACTATTTACTTACAAACGTACATAAGAGCATACAAACAAGGAGCAGGAGCAGACCACCCAGCCCCTCGAGCCTGCTCCGCCATTTAATAAGATCATGGCTGATCTGATAGTAACATCAAATCTACATCCCACCTACCCCCGATAACTTATCACCCTCTTGCTTACCAAGAATCTATCCATTCCTGCCTCAAAAATACTCAAAGAATCTGCTTCTGCTACCTTTTTAGGAAGAGAATTTCAAAGGCCGAGTGAAAAAATTTTGCTTCATCTCTGTTTTAAACGGGCGACCCCTTATTTTTAAACAGTGACCCCCTAGTTCTAGATTCATCCCAAGAGGAATCATTCCCTCCACATTGACCCTGTCAAGACCCCCTCAGGATTCTACATGTTTCAATCAAGTCGTCTCTTACTCTTCTAAACTCCCCGGATACAAGCTTAGTCTATCCAACCTTACCTCATCATCTTTATTTATTAAACCCAAAAAACAGCTAGCCTTTATTATGACTTTATCCACCTGCGCTTCTAGGGAATTGTGTCTTTGAACCTCTGTCCCTCTGTTCATAGAAGTAGGAGCAGGCCATTCAAGCTTTCTCCACCATTCAATAAGAATTTGGCTGATCTTTGACCTCAACTCTCCTGCCCAATCCCTTGATTCACTTAGAGTCCACAAATTTATCAATCTCAGCCTTGAATATACTTGATCTGAGGACACACAGCCCTCTGGGATAGAGAATTCCAAAGTTTCGTAGCTATAAGTGAAGAAATTGCTCTTTTTAGCTGAATCTTAAATGGCTCAGTCCTTATCTCGAGACACTGCCTCTTGTTCTAGACTCCACCATGTTCACCATTCATGACTCAGATACCAAAGCAGTTTGTACCGATATGCAGCAAGAACTGCGTAACATACAGGCTTGGGCTGATACGTGGTAAACAACAGGCACCACACAAGTACCAGGCAATGACCATCTCTAACCATCACCCCTTGACATTCAATGGCATTATGATCATTGAACCCCCAACAATTAACACCCTGGGGATTACCATTGACCAGAAACTGAACTGGACTAGCCATTGACCAGAAACTGAACTGGACTAGCCATATAAATACTGTGGCTACAAGAGCAGGTCAGTGGCTAGGAATCCTGCAGCGAGTAACTCACCTCCTGACTCCCCAAAGCCTGCCCACCATCTACAAAGCACAAGTCAGAATTGTGAGGGATACTCCCCACTTGCCTGGATGAGTGCAGCTCCAACAACATTCGAAGCTTGACACCATCCAGGACTAAGCAACCTGCTTGATTGGCACCCTATCCATAAACGTTCACTCTTCCCACCACCAGCACGCAGGGGCAGCAGTGTATACCATCTACAAGATGCACTGTAGGAATTCACCAAGGCTCCTTGGACAGGACCTTCCAAACCAAGATCACTACCATCTAAAAGGACATGGGCAGCAGATAATGGGAACACCACCACCTGGAAGTTCCCCTCCAAACCACACACCATCCTGACTTGGAAATATATCGCCATTCCCTCACTGTTACTGGGTTAAAATCCTGGCACTCCCTCCCTAATAGCATTATGGATGTACACCGTATGGACTGTAGCGGTTCAAGGAGGCAGTTCAGTACCACTTTCTCAAAGGCAATTAAGGATGTGCAATAAATGCTGGTCTAGCCACATCCCATGAACGAATAAAAAAAATCTCATCCTGTGAACAAATATAAAAAAAAATCCAACCAGAGGAAACATTCTGCCATGTCAAGCTCCCTCCGAATCTTGTTCCTTTTAATTAGATCACATCTCATTCTTCTAAACCCCAGAGAGTGTAGGCCCATTTAGTCAACCTTGCCTCATCAAACAACCCTCTCATACCGGCAATGAACCTGATGAACCTCGGTTGTACCACCTTCCATTGGTATGGAAACCAAAGCTGTGTACGCTACTTTAAATGTGATCTCAACACAATTACAGCAAGACTTCCTTACTCTTGTACTCCAACCCTCTTTCAATGAAGGCCAATATAAGATTTGCCTCCCTATTTGTTGTGCTTGCATGTTAACATTGTGTTTCATTTACAAGGACACCTAAATCTCTTTGAACACCAACATTTATTAGTTTCTCACCATTTTAAGAAATATCCGGCTTTCTGACCTTGCCAGTGTAAATAAACCTCATCTCCATCAACCACAACTTTAGTCAATCATTCAGCCACCCTTTGCAGACATTTCTTTTGTTCACCCCATAGCTTTCTCTCCCACCTAGCTTGACAACATCAACAAACTTAGATACATTTACTCAGTTCCTCCATCTACATCATTAATATAGGTTGTAAATGCCTGAGGCCTCAGCACTGACCCTTGTGGCACCCCACTAGTGATAACCTGCTGACCTGAAAATGACCCATTTATTCCTAAGCTGTTTCAGTCTTGCAGCCAATTCTCTCTCCATGCTCACACATCCCATGAGTCTGTGTCGTGCAACAACTTTTCCTGTGGCACCTTTTAAAAATCTAAATATATTACGTTCACTGGTTCCCTTTTATCTACCCTGCTGGTTATATCCTTAAAAAACTGACATTTGTCAAACTTGCTTCTCCTTTCACATAATATATTTACTCTGCATCCAATTGCACTTTCTTAATTACGCTTAAATCATTCCAACAACTGATACCAGATAACTGGTCCTGTATGTTCCTGTGTTCTCTCTCCCTCCTTTCTTGAATAGCAATGTTAGATTTGCTACTTTCCAATCCACTAGGACCATTCCAGAATCAACTAAATTTTGGAAGATCACAGCCGCTGCAGCCTCTATCTCTGCAGCCGGCTCTCATCAAACCCTAGGATGGAGACCATCAGGCCATGGGGATTTTTAGTCCCATTAATCTTTCCAGTATTTATTTACTGATTTTAGTTGCTTTAAGTTCCTCACTTAAATTGGACCCTTGGATCTCCTTCATTTATTGTCAGTTGACACTCACCCTTTGTTGGTTTCTAAAGCTCTCCCACTCCTCAGAGCTTCACACTCTTAGCAACATCATAAGCCCCTCCCTTTAATCTAATATTCACTTTAACCTTTTTGGATTACTTTCCCCATGGAATTTTTAATTTCTCAATGGAATGTATATTGTTGAGATGTGATTGTTTTTAATGTTTGCCATTGCTTATCTATCATCATACCTATTCATCTAATTTTTCCCAATCTACCTTCACTAACTGCCCTGCATACCGATGTACCAGATATTTGCCCAACCTGGTTGCATGCTTTATCACTACATTACAAGAGCACTTCTTTTCAGCAAAATGAAGAATAGCTGGTGCTCCCTGGTGTCTTTGCCAATATTTATCCCTTAACCAACATCACCAAAATATGATGATGAGCTTATTGCTGCTTGTGGAATCTTGCTGTACATAAATTGGCTGGCATGCCTCTTACACTTGACAGTGAACTCATTTCAGAAGTATTTGATTGACAGTAAAGCACTTCAGCAGGTCCTGCGGTCTATAAATGCAAGTCAGCTTTCTAAGATGAACAGAAAGGTCCGTCTCTTTATAGAAGTAGGTTATAAGCTGTTTGGCAGACCACGAACAATATTTACCATCTACCTCTTGCTGCTAAATTATGCCACATCAAATTTTAAGAGATTAGAAGTGAATTGAGCTTTCAAGCATCTTCATTCTATCAGTGTTTTATAGGATATTGGGTTGTGGTCTAACATGGCATAGGATAGTGGAAATCAATATTTTAAGTTCTATTCAAACCTACTAATTCCTGACCTCTCTTTGGTTAATCACGATCTTCTTTTCCTCGGTGACTCAAAGTCTTTATGCAACTTGTATTTTGTAGGCATAAGATTATTGTTGACACAGGTACAGGAATATGCCGAATTGAACTTACAGGATTGATTCCGTGATTGGACAACATTTGCTAAGTAATTCTTAGGGTGCTAAAAATTATGCTGACAACCAATTTAAGGTTGTCAATTGGGCTTGCAATGTGGCACATCTGCATGTACTGGAAGCTACAATATTAATACTCAGGGCCCTGTTCTTTGCAGACAGAAAGAACATGCTCATTGTGCCTGTTTCCGCTAAACACAATAAGTGATAGCCATTCACTGGTTCATTCCTCAGGGCAATGCCTTGACCAATCAGAGTCCAGCTGCTTGGTTTAATTTTCAAACAATGCTTAACTCAGTCGCCATCAACTGGTGCATTCTTCATGGCAATGCTTCTACCAATGAGTCCACTTGCCAACCAGTCAGCACTCTCTTTTCATACAGTATAAAGTTGTTGCTTCCCCTGATATTGGTATTCTTGTGAATTGTCCTGATGGGTGTAAGATGAAAAGCTTCGACAAAATGGCTTTTTTCAGCAATGCTGTAGTCTTACGGGAGGAAAAAGGTTCAGGAGATTGAGTTAAAATTAATTTTTCCATGTCAGCAGAATAGGCAAACAGGGGCAGCATCTTAAATGCACAATATTTTTCACATCAGATCAGCTTATCCAAAAAATTTTGCATTGCAATACTCGTTTGGTTGAAATATCCTTTGTGCCTAGCATAAGATCCTGCCGAAGTAATATAAGTGTTTCAGGAATTCCAATTACACAGCAGGGGATTTTAACATAACCACTTACCTTCATTATGCAGACTTTAATTTAGTATTTGAATGGAATGCATTGCAACTGGGAGGATTTACTGATAGCAGGGATTGAGGTTGCACACATTCTGTTCGTGAACTACATAAGAAACTTAATAAATAGGAGCAGGAGTACGCCATTTGGTTCCATGATGGCTGACCTACCTCAGCAACACCTTCCTGCATAATTCCTTATTTTCTTAGTTTCCGAAAATCTCTCGATTTCTGACTTGAATATGCTCAGTGACTGAGCACCACAGCTCTCTGGAGTGGTGAATCCCAAAGATTCACTGTTCTCTGAGTGAAGAAATTTCTCCTCGTCTCGCTCCTAAATGAGCAACCCTGAGACCGAGATTCCTAATTGTAGAGTTTCCAGCCAGTGAAAACATCCTCCCAGCATTTACCTTGTTAAGATCCTTACAAATTTTATATGTTTCAGTGAGATCACAACAATCCCCTCATCCCAGGAATCCATGTAGTGGGCCCTAGTTGCACACCCCGTAAGACAACAAGACTAGAATTATATACAGCATTTGGGTGCGGACTCACCAAGACCCTGTACAATTGCTGTAAGACTTTTTTTACTGTAGTACTCCAATCCCCTTGTAATAAAGGCTAATATACCATTGACTTCCTTGTTGTTTGCTGTACCTGTATGTTAACTTTTTGATTCCTGTACAAGGACACCTAGGGCTTACTGAATACCAACATTTCCCAGTCTCTCACTATTTAGAAAATATTCTGCTTCTCTGTTTATCTTCCTAAGTGGATAGCTTCTCATATTCCATGTTCTTGCCCACTCATTTAACCTGCTTAAATCTCTGTGCCCTCCTTGCCACCTACTTTCCCACTGAGCTTAGTTTCTACTGGCCTTGCCACAGTGTGCCCACCTATCTTTGCTGACACCCCATGTTTCATCTACAAACTTGGAAACGTTACACTTAATTTTCCTCATCCAAGAATTGATTTAGATTATAAATAGCTTGCACCCAAGCACCAATTGTATTTGTTAAAGCCCACCAATATAACTGTTTTCTATCTGTTAGCTAAGCTAATCCTGAATCCATGCTAAAGTATGAATTTCCAAAGAGATATTGATAGATTAAGTAATTGGAAAAAAAAACTGTTCAATGTATTTTAATGTAGGCAAATGTAAAGTCATCAACTTTGGATGCTGAAAAGAGGATAGGGTAGGATACTTGGTGAAAAGCTAGAAACAGTGGAGGACCAGAGAGACTTGTAATGGCACAGCAGATGGTAAATGCTGAGCGACTCGAATCCCAGAGGGAAATTTGAAACAGCTGCCACAACTGTTTTGCAATTTGTATTTTTATTTTGAGATGCATGCCTCGAATTCAGTAGTAATGGGTCCACCGAGTCTGAGGTTTTTTACAAGACTAAATTATACATTTATTAATAAAAGAAAAGATTTTAAGCACATACATAGGTCTATAAAACACTACTATAATAA
Organism: Isurus oxyrinchus; assembly: GCA_026770705.1. Classification (NCBI taxonomy): domain Eukaryota; kingdom Metazoa; phylum Chordata; class Chondrichthyes; order Lamniformes; family Lamnidae; genus Isurus; species Isurus oxyrinchus. The sequence goes on along the minus strand of JANJGN010000027.1, from coordinate 2,336,302 downwards.
CTCCCCTAATTAATCTGATTCCCAGTTACACCTCTGTTAAGGCAACAGTAAAACAACATAGATTTCAACAGACCCAGGCAAAGTGCACAATACCCTGGGCAGGGATATTCACAATGTGTTTTCTTGGCTTCAGTTCCTGTAGACAGCTGTTTGATGCATACAAGCTATAGGGTTTTCACACTTGTTAGACTTTAGAATTCCTTCTCCTTGCACATAACCTCATCATCTTTAAACAGGTTTCTCTCTCAATGTAGTTCCATTGTCCCAATATATCTTTGCAACTTTACTTTTTCCATAAAATAAATCTTTCATAGTATTCATATTATCAGTAATCTTTGGGAAAAATTAACACACTATTTGGTTTAACTTCTTATGGCTAGGTGTAACATCCCATCATCTCTTTGAAACTCAAACTATTCTTTATCTAAAAATACAGATGTTCCTCACACCTCATCCTAAAACTTCAGCAATGTTTATGTATTTAGCATTTCAAACCTAGCTTCCCTTTTGATCCCTCAAAAGCTCCAGATCAGCTGTCTGCAATTTAATTAAAACCCCCACACATACATCCACACAGAGAAACTAATCCAAACTCCACTACTAACCTACTTTTACAATAAATCAATATTATGAAAATTATAATATCTTCATGACAGACTTGGGAATCAACTACATAGATCATTGAAATGTCACAAACAGGTAGAGAAAATAATTGAAAAATAATGGAATGCTGGCCTTATATCTAGATGAACGGAGCAAGAGAGCGGAAGTCAGGATTCAACATGTCAACGAAGTCACGATTGCTTAGACGACATCTGGAGTACTGTGAACAGTTTTGGGCACCTCACCTTACAAGCGATATATTGGCCTTGCAGTACAGCATAGGTTTACCAGAATGGCACCCGGACTGCAAGGGTTAAATTGTAAGGAGAGAATACAGTAACAAGGTGATAGCCCCTGGGGTTTGAAAGATAAAGGGGTGATTTGATTGAAATTTTCAAGATATTAAGAGGGACATATAGGGTCAATACAAACTATCCTTGCTGGTTGGGGAGTCTAGGACCAGGGGTCATTGTCTAAAAATTAGAGCCAGACCTTTATAGAGTGAAATTTGGAAACATTTCTATGCACAAAGGGGTATTAGAATTTTAGAACCTTCTTCTGCAAGCAGCAGTTGATCCTGGATCACTGAGATTGATAGAATTTTGTTAACCAGAGTTAGTATAATATGGGAATAGTAGAGCTGACTTATGGGACAAAATGGCCTATTCCCATTTCTAATATATTACCTCCAATCTCATGAGCGTCAATCTTGTATAATAACCACTTGTGTGGCACCATACTTTGTCAGAGATGCAAAATAATTTTACGTTGTTGGTATTTGAGCAGCACCGTGCAAACCAAAATAACTCAATGTACTGACTGACCCCCCAAATGAAGAAATTACCAACAAGATTCCACTTTTTGCAGCTTTTATTTTAAAGCGAATCAGAACTACGCAAATTAAATATGAATTAATAGATAGATGACAAAAAGGTAAATTTCACTTTAAATAGACGATGCAGTAATGATGCATCTTACACAACCAGAAGTATCCACATCAGTCTCCGCACACGTGGAACTACAGAGTTCCACAATTTGCATTTCTTCATTCACACAGGTAGGCCAGGAGTCTTAGCCGACAACAATTTCACCTTCGGGTTTCACAGGTGTGATTATCATCAGCAAGGCACACTTTTGTGGACCCTCAGTCCAGATGGTATAACTTTCCAGAGTTCCTTTTCAACCGAACAACCAATCTCACAGTTTTCCAGGTTTTAAACCTTTTTAGCCAGCTCACACGATACCTCCAATAGCTTCTGTCTCCTTTACTGCCGAACAGAAAAACTAGCCCCTTCCTGGGAATGATTTGCTGCTTCTCCCCACAAAAATTCTGTGTTCCTCTTTCTGTGTGTCTGCTTTCTCTTTGTGTCCACACCTGCGCACTGATCACTTTCACCCTGCTTGTAGTCCTCTTTTGTGCCTGCCAGCCACACAGCTTCTTTCTTAACTTTCTTCCTGTTGGTACTGTTTTCAGATCCAGGGTGGCCAGATCACATGGACCAATATTTCTTATTGTCCAAGACAGTTATAATTGACCACTTAACAATTGATGCAAGCTCTGAAGTCCTTTCAAACATTTTAAAAATAATTACAGATTCCACAGACATTTTATAAGAAATTACAATTTTATTTTACTATACTGCTTCTGGATCAAAGGTAGTCACATTTCAGGTTATTTAGTTACAACAAAGGTGAGCTGGCATTAACTCTACAAGAAGCGATGAACTATCAGTCAGTTTAGGATTCTTGTACTTGGCACATTGTCAGAACGACTTGTGAATTTGGTGATGTGTCAGTCTTTTATCTTTTTAATAAGTTTGAATGTTCAACTCCTTCTTTGTTCTTTTGACTATTAATGATTTAAATGCCTAAATGGAAACTGCAAATTACAATTGCAATGTCGGTTTGAAACAAAATGGTTTGTTCCAGCCTCAGCTGAAAATAATGCATGGGTTTGATCAGCCTATTGGAATAGGCTACTGGGATAGGTAGGCATGTAGCAAAGTGATATAGTACCCATACTGCGGCCTCTCTTTTGTCCTATTCACCTTCTGAAGATTGACTTGCTGGTGTAGTTCCACAAACACTTTCTGTGCAAGTGAGTGTCCTTCAATGTACAGTATGTACTGGGACAGGGAGTGCTAACTATATTTGACCTTGGGTTCATAACGCCCAAGTATATGCCCACTGTGCGGTAGTATCCCATTCTGGTGTGGAGTCACTGGATATCAATCAGAAGTGAGCAACACTGGCTGTTCTGGCCCCCCCTCCTCCTCCTCCAGTCCATCAAGATCAGGAACTTGACACTGATTTTTAGCTTGCCTGTGTGTAGCAGTGTGCAGCCTCTATACAAGGCATGCGAAGGTTAATTTTTCACGATTATACCAATGTTACAGATAAGTACTAATTATATTCACCCTGCAACAAAATGTTCTTTATTTCCAGGTGCTGTTGGTTATATGGGAACAAGTGCCTTTGTCCGAAAGATCTACACCAATGTGAAAATTGACTAACGAAGGCCAGAGACCCAGGGAGCTGAGGATCACTTACTGCTTTTTGTTCATTAGGCTGGAACTTGCACAGTTTAAACTGCAAGGAGACATTGGGTTAACACTGGGTAAAGTGTGGGTTCCATTCATGGAAGCTTAAAGCAACATCTGTTCCCCTTGATCCTGAGCTTGTATTGACTGCTTTAACCAACTGTTCAGCAAAAGCTTGGATTATATGCAGTAAGCATTACTACAATACAGTGCTAATCTTCCCACATAAAACATAGCTTATTAATGAAGAATAGACTAGCTCTCTTCAATGAAGAGGACAAACAGTTTATTTAAAATCATTTGTTCCATTGAGGAGGGAAAAATCTGACTAGTTAAAAGTTATTTGAGCCTCCATTCTGAGATGGTTACCTTTCCAAACAGATCAGAAAGGTAGCTATAGAAAAGCTGAGCATTCTAGTTTTGTGACGGTTGCTCAGAAACCTGCTATGTTTTTGTACTTTATCAATGGGAGCTTATTGCATTTATTTTAATTTGTAAATCTGACACAGTTTATATACTATCTTCAGTAATGGGATGCACATCAGCCATGATTATAATTGGACCAACTCAATTTCTGTATCTTATATATCGAGTCTGAGATATAAGTTATAAATTAGTTCTCAGCTTCAGTCCATCCAAAGAGTGAAGACTAAGGACAGAGATGATCATCTGCACTGAACTTCACAGTAGCTAGAATACAAAACAAACAGAGTATACTGTTTGAAAGGCTGGTGATCTGTTGATGGTTTTTATTAGAAAGCTCTAAGTGAAATATTTTAATTGGGCGTATAAACTGATTTTCTTTTTTTTCTCCTTCTCTCCAAGAGTTAGTCTTGCAGCTTAGTCTTGTTTTATGTTGTGGTGGGAATGAAGGCTTTACTTAAGATAATATGAAAGGGGGTAATAAATGTATATAACCTTATAATGTAACTTTAGGCGTAGAACCCAAATTTATTTGGATGTACAGATTTATTACATAGTACTTTTTCTGATAACAAATTAATTTGGTGTATAAATGTGTGACAATTTTTTGGGTGGCTTTTTACATCTTGCCTGCCATTGCATGAAAATGGTATCTCCATTATATGTGTGGATGTTACTCTGACTTCTTTAGTATTTTTCCAATTCTGTCTCTGAAGGCTCAACAAAATTGTAATTTAGAACCTAAAATTTTGTTAATCCTACCTGAGCACTCGACACGTGCATCATCTGGAGCGTTACTGCTTGAAGGAATGTTCAGGAATAATGAAAACAAAATAAAAACTTTTCAGACATAAGATTTGCTGTCCTTTTTAAAATGAAACAGTTATGTGCGCAGTGCCAAATTGCATCATTGAAAATGTAATTGTGTGTGTGTTGTAAATCTGAGCCATAACAAGACTGCTGGAAAGCATATTGGTGTCTGCAGAGGGTTGAGATGTTCTTGACAAAATGAAAAAAGAGAGGGTAGAGATAAAGAGTACAGATATGCTAACTATATATACACCTATATCCAATAAAATCTCCCAATATGGGATTAGTCTATATAAAAAAATATTACTTTGAGTGATTTTCGATTTTCTTGATTTAAAAAGTGCGTATTTATATTCTGGGAGTTTCCCTTCAGGAATGTTCTCTTTTCCTCTTCAGAGCAGAAATGGGTAAGGAGATTTAACAGAGATCCTCAAAATTGTATGTATTTTGATGGAGTAAATGGGGAGAAACTGTTTACACTAGCACGAGTGTCAGTAAACAAAGGGCACAGATTTCAGATAATGAGAATTATTATGCAGCAAGTTATCTGGTGTGTGCTGCCTGAAATCAGGTTCAGTAGTAACTTTCAAATAAGAATTGGTTAAAACTTGAAGAGGAAAGAAGGGCTATGGGGAAAGTGGTGAGGCGTGAGACTAGTTGGATAGTTCTTTCAAATAGCTAACCCTTAGTGACCTCTTTCTATGCTATATGATTTTTATGATCGGAGTTGGGGATAAAGGTCAGTGAGCTCCGAGAAATGTTAATGGAGACATGGACACTTTTGGAAAATATTGACCTGGATTTGGTTGTCAACAACAAACATTCAGCACCAGAAGTTCATCTGTCTTGTACCTGCCAACAGACTTTCAGGGCTTTTGTTTTGAAACTTGTGATGATTATCTGTGTGGACAGGTCAAGCAAATATGTATCTCAACCAATCAAATTGAGGAATCTTTACAAAACATGCAGTCAGAACCAGAAAGTTTAGTTAGCATAGAAGCAGTCCATGTCCAAATACAGCAAGACCTAGACAATATCCAGGCTTGGGCTAACAAGTGGCAAGTAACATTCATGCCGCACAAGTACCAGGCAATGACCATCTCCTACAAGAGAGAATCTAACCATCGCCCCCTGACATTCAATGGCATTACAATCTCTGAACCCCCTACTATCAAATATCCTGAGGTTACCATTGACCAAAATCTGAACTGGACTAGCCATATAAATACTGTGGCTACAAAAGCAGGTCAGAGGCTGGGAATCCTGCGGCGAGTAACTTGCCTCCTGACTCCCCAAAGCCTGTCCACCATCTACAAGGCACAAGTCAGGAATGTGTTGGAATAATCTCCACTTGCCTGAATGAGTGTAGCTCCAACAACACTCAAGAAGCTAGACACCATCCAGGACACAGCAGCCCACTCGATTGGCTCTCCTACAAACATTCTCTCCCTCCACCATTGACAGACAGTGAGTACCATCTACAAGATGCACTGCAGGAACTCACCAAGGCTCCTTAGACCTTCCAAACACACGACTGCTACCATCTGGAAGGACAAGGGCAGCAGATGCATGGGAACACCACCACCTGGAAGTTCCCCTCTAAGCCACACACCCTCCTGACTTGGAAATATCTCGCCGTTCCTTCACTGCAGCTGGGGCAAAATCCTGGAACTCCCTAATATCACTGTGAGTGTACCTACACCACATGAACTACAGCGATTCAAGAAGGCAGCTCACCACCACCTTCTCAAAGGCAATTGGTGATGGGCAATAAATGTTGGGCTAGCCAGCGCTACCCACATCCCATGCGTGAATTTAAAAAATGTAACTGCTAAATTTTATTCAGAAAGTGAAAACGGGAAAGAATATGGGATTCAGAGACAAAACGCTAAAGTATTTCTTTTAATTTTTCTAAAATCTCAAAACATGAAGGAATGAAACTCCACATTTGTAAAAGTTAATTTTCAATGTCAGGAGAGTGGTAATTAAGACTTAGCACACCATCCCCTTACACTAGAATGGATAAGCCTTGACATTTTCCAGTGAGTTTAATGGTTATCTGGTGAATTTTTACTGCAAGTTCATGCCCATTGAAACGCAATAATGCAAGTCTCTGGGTGAGATACTAGTGAATAAAGCTTCTGGAGGAGCAGAGCAACATGAAAAGCAATTTCCTGATTTGCGCATTTAACTGCACATGTGCAGTCGCTGGTTGTTTCTGCTCAGTTAACTCTTTAATATAGTGATCACTGTTATTTTTAAGCACAAAATTGGCTTTTGAGTCTCCAGTCCAATTTACCTAGGTGTCGAATGATGGCCTGATTGTATTTAGTGATTAGCTGGGTAACCTTTATATCTGCATTGTGGAGTAGGCCATAATCATTCATTATTGAGCCACCCTGTGTTGGGGAAGACCTTTGATGCCACTGGTGTCAGATGAATTCACATGTCTGCTACCTGCTTTGAAACTGCGGTGCTGAAGTCTTTTTTTTTGATGTTGGTAATTCTAATTATCCACTTATCTCTGAAATGGTGGTAGAATTGGATTATGTGGTGTTTCCCCCCCCCACCCCACCCCAGCAATGATTGAGTTGGTCCATACATCCAGCGTGTATGTGAATGGGGAAGAGGGTGGAATTTGTAGGTGATTGGGAGCAGCGTCTGAGCTTGCAAAGAAGTAGATCTCATGGCTGTGATGATGATGCATGAGGGACATACATAGGTCTGTCTTTACTAAACTTTTATCCCCAAAGTCTCCTCTATCTTTTGTCAGAAGTTGAGAAATTGGAGGGGGTGGGGATGGAAGGGCTAGTTTTATCAATTAGACATCAACATATTGGATTTCTTTTATTCTCTGCCCCTCCTGCCTTTATGCCATGTAAGCCTGAACTCGCTCTGATTGCTGCCCAGTTGAGTACTTTTATTCTTGCTGTTCCCATAGAATTGTTCAGTATAGGAGCCCATTTGGCCCATCTCAGCTGTGCTGGCTCTCTTGGAAGCTATCCACTGCATCCCATTCCTTATGTCCTTTCAAATTTTCTTTTTCAAATATTTATCCAATTCTATCCTTACTGTGATTCCATGCTCTTAGACTGCCTGTCTTATATTCCGTTTTTGGTGAGCCATAATTGATTATTGGGAAGACTAAAGCTATAGTCTTTGACCCTGTAAGAAATGATGTCATCTTGTCACAGACTTTACCTCCCTCCTTAACAAATGCCTTAGGCTGAACCAAACAGCTTGCAACCTTGGTGTCCTGTCCATGCCTGAACTGAGAATCTACCACCAAATCTCCATCGCAAATACCGGCGTATTTTCAAGTCTTTCACATTGTCTGCCTTCACCCTTGAACACATTGTTGAAACCCTCATCTATGTCACATGCTGACTTGCCGCCTTTAGTGCTCTCTTAGGTAAGCTCTACCCTCCCCAAGCTTCAGGTCACCCAAAGTCTGCTTGGACACCATGCTTGCCCATGCTGACTATATCAGTCCTTGATCCTCTAATATTTTAAATTTAAAATTCTCATTCTTGTGTTTAAACACCTTCATGGATTTATTTATCTCCATCTCTTAACCCTTCCAGTGCTTCAACACTTCCCATTCCCTCAAACTCTCCATTAACCTAATTACTGCCTCTTTTTGACCAACCATAGGCAGTCGTGCCTACAAGTACACATCTCTCACTTAAATTAACCCCCTTCAATCTCTGAAGAATTAAATGTGCTAATTATGGCCATTGATCAACATTTTTTCTAACTTGTCCACAGATCGCTTGCTTTGCTACAAACAAAGACTGCAGATGCTGGAAATCTGAAAAAAAAAACAAAATGCTGAAAATACTCAGAACTGGAAAGGTCATTAACCTGAAATGTTAACTCTATCTCTTTCTCCACAGATGCTGCCAGAACTGGAGTATTTCCAACATTTCTTGTTTTCATCTTTCTCTATCCTACAGTGTGGTTTTTAATAGAGTTACACTTTCCCAATGTTACAAAAGTTTAATTTTCATAATATTTTTCTGGTTTATTGTGAAGTTTGTTTATGGCGGTTAAGTACAGGTGGTTCTGTCTGTGTAATTTAATTACATTTGGAGTCAAGTAGACTGTAAGCTTGAAATCATCAAAAGAAGCTAAGTGTAGAAATGTGCATGACATGCCAACAAGTAAACATGAATGCTGGCTTAGCATGTAAAGTGTGAAGGGAATCTACATTTTTAGATAAATGAAGGAATTGTTTGGATTTCAAAGGGATCTTAGTCTGTGTACAGCTCACCAGATAAGCAAGGCTAACGAGTGTGTTTATTTTTTACCAAAGGTTACTGACAATATTGGCAACATGAAAGTTTTTATATTATGAGGGAAGATACAGTTTCAAAGACATGGAACAATAGAATTTAACTATTAAAGAGAGAAACATATAAAGGAGAATGAAAGGCTACGTAAGGAAGGCCAGGTAAGATGTAACAAGAGTGTGTGAAACAGCCTTCAAGAAGCCTCCAGCCTTCTGTGCCTAAGTCTGCTATATAAAATAACTTAAGTTTGGGAAAACAATTTGGAGTTCCACTTTCAAGTGCATATTTTATTAATTTGCTGGGTCTGTTAAATCTAAAATCTATTTTGGACTGCTGCCTTAAAGGCGATGTATAACTGAGAGGTCAATTAGGAATTTTAGGATTTGTTATAGTAATAAGTAATTGTAACCTTATGTATGTGCTTGAAATCTTTTATTTTGTTAGTAAATATTTGAATTTAAGTTTTAAAATCTCTAAAGGTCTTGGACTCATTATTTCTGAATTCAGTGCACACATATTGTCATCATAAATACAAATTGCAAAAACATTGTGATAGCACAAACCGGTTTCTTTGTGGATTTGGTCCACCTGGCACATGTCATCTGCCACATCATAACACAAAATGGAATCACCTTTTACATGGTTACAGTACAGTGCTCCACCTCCCACGTACTTTTTTTTACTGCTCCTGTTTTTGCTTTCAGATGGCAACTGCTAATTCTGCCATTCACACCACCTCAAAACACATCTTTTGTTTCTTTACTTTTGTTCCCTTTGGCTTTGCACCATCAGTTCCTTTGCCAATTAATCTCTCCTGCCTTCCACCCTCTCAGACTTCCCTTTTATTCTTTATCCCACACTCCACTCTTTCACTTGCTTAAAACTTATTATATTTTAACTTTTCTCAGTTCTGATGAAAGATCATTGACCTGAAGCTTTAACTCTTTCTCTGTCCACAGATGCTACCTGACATGCTGAGTATTTCTAGCATTTTCAGTTTTTATTGCAAATTTTTAATCCTTCTCTTTCCCTATGGTATTTTGTTACTGCCCATATTTAGCTCCTAGCTCTGTTCTAGCCTAAGCCACATCTCTGTTGCTACTCATATGCCCTCGTACCAGTTTTAGTAGGAATATATTGCATATTTGGATACAAACAAATCAAACTTGCCTCTGTTTGACAGTCTTACTCCTTCATCCTCCCCCCGATCCGTTCTATATTAAGTTTGTTTATCTCTTTTACCTAAAGGCCTTTGATCATTTTGTTGTTTATTCCTGCTTCGTAGGATCAGGAGAACACCGATCAGCCCCTCGAGCATGTTCCACTATTAAATAAGATCAATGCTGATATGTAGCTCAACTCCATTTACCCGCCTTTGATCCAGATCCCTTCATCTTACTGGTTGCGAAATTTCAATTGGCAAAGCAAAACAGCTTTGGGAGTGGGTGGGGGGGTGAGGTGGTGGTTTGGGGGGAGGGGGGGCAGTGTGTAAGAGTTTAAAATCATAATATCATTAACAATAATATCATTAACCATGTCAACACAGATTTGTGAAAGGCAAATTGTGTTTGAATCTGTTAGCTTTTTGTGGTTGTAACTAGCAAGGTGGATAAGGGGGGAAACCAGTAGATGTGTATTTAGATTTTCAAGAAAGCATTTGAGAAGGTGCCACACGAGGTTATTACACAAAATTAGGATTTGTGGGATTGGGGGTAATATCTTAGTGTGGATTGAGAATTGGTGAATGAACAACAAACAGTAGGAATAAACTGGACTTTTTCTGGTTGGCAGGCTGTTAGTAGCAGGCTAGCACAAAGGTCAGGACATGAACCTCACAACCTTTACCATCTATGTTCATAAAAGTCTTAAAGTAGAATCTTGTCCGTCGGTTTATTTACATTATTTGGGGAAATTCATCTCTTTTTAACAAGTTGCCGGTCTCTATGGGGAACATAACGGTGAATTTAGTAGATTTGGATATCCAAATGATCTTTCTCTTGCACAGTTCCTCGCCCCTTGCCACGAAGAAAATATTCCAATATTTTTTTTTCTTGATGTCAAATGGATGACCTCACACTTCCCCAGCTGGAACACTGGTGACTCATCACAGACTCAATATTGTCACGTGTTGCTTAGTTTTGGTCATGCAATCTGTCTCTGACTTTGTAACTCTCTGATCCCATCGACAGAAACTACTGCACATTAGCAATGTTTGCAATTCTTTGTCCCATCACCCAAGTAATTAATAAATATTGGGTAAAGCTGAAGAGATCCTGGGATTCAGCACATGTCACATCCTGCTAGAATATATCCCCTGTATCTCTACTGTTTCCTGCCTCCCAACCAATTACCAACCTGTCTTACAAAGTTACCTGCCATTCCCTGCACTTTCTACTTTTGCTGGTAATGTCTTCCTGCACTGCATCAGTTGCTGTCCCAGCGGGAGACAGGTGAAACTCACACCCAGTAAAGGTTACTCCTGATCCTAAAATGGTCCCAGTGCCTAGATTCTGAATGCTCCTCTCCTACAGCATCACTGCGATGCCTTTGTTCACCATCCCCTTATTGACAGATTGAAGGTGATTGAACAGACCAAATAACATTACTGCGCACGTGGGGTGAGGAGTGAAGAAATCAGGTTTAACTATTTCAGAGAGGTAATGGATGTTGGGGCTAGTGGGAAATAATTGAGACTGATAACAGCAAAATCTTTGAAAGTTGAAGAGGCATTTTGTGACATTTGGTGATACTGGCATTGATCTGTGTGCTCTGTAACGGTGTCAGGTATGATTCAGTGGGTAGCACTCTTGTCTCTGAGTCAGAAGGTTTTACCAAGGGACAACTGCACTGTTGAAAAGTCTGTACCGAGACAGTACCACACTGTCGGAGGGTCAGTACCGAGGGAGTACCGCACTGTCGGAGGGTCAGTACCGAGGGAGTACCGCACTGTCGGAGGGTCAGTACCGAGGGAGTACCGCACTGTCGGAGGGTCAGTACCGAGGGAGTACCGCACTGTCGGAGGGTCAGTACCGAGGGAGTACCGCACTGTCGGAGGGTCAGTACCGAGGGAGTACCGCACTGTCGGAGGGTCAGTACCGAGGGAGTACCGCACTGTCGGAGGGTCAGTACCGAGGGAGTACCGCACTGTCGGAGGGTCAGTACCGAGGGAGTACCGCACTGTCGGAGGGTCAGTACCGAGGGAGTACCGCACTGTCGGAGGGTCAGTACCGAGGGAGTACCGCACTGTCGGAGGGTCAGTACCGAGAGAGTACCGCACTGTCGGAGGGTCAGTACCGAGGGAGTACCGCACTGTCGGAGGGTCAGTACCGAGGGAGTACCGCACTGTCGGAGGGTCAGTACCGAGGGAGTACCGCACTGTCGGAGGGTCAGTACCGAGGGAGTACCGCACTGTCGGAGGGTCAGTACCGAGGGAGTACCGCACTATCGGAGGGTCAGTACCGAGGGAGTACCGCACTGTCGGAGGGTCAGTACCTTTCAGGTGAGTCATTAGACGGGTCCTGTCTGATGTGAGGAAATAGGAGAGATAGCTCCGGCGATGTGGAATCTGTATGGGTAGAGCTGAGAAACGCTAAGGGGCAAAAAATGTTAGTGGGGGTTGTATATAGACCCCCAAACTGTAGTGGTGATGTTGGAAATGGCATTAAACAGGAAATTAGAGATGCATGCAATAAAGGAACATCTGTAATTATGGATGTTTTTAATATGCATATAGATTGGGTAAATCACATTGGTAACAATACCATAGAGAAGGAATTCCTGGAGTGTATACAGGGTAGTTTTCTGGACCAATACATTGAGGAACCAACGGGAGAACAGGCCATCCTCGACTGGGTATTGTGTAATGAGAAAGGAATAATTGGCAATCTGGTTGTGTGAGGCCCCTTGGGGATGAGCGACCATAATATGGTAGAATTCTTCATCAAGATGGAGAGCAACAATGATATGAGGCGTGAGCTGGCTATGATGGATTGTGAAACGTTACTTAAAGGGATGATGGTGGATAGGCAATGGCAAACATTCAAAGAGCGCATGGGTGATCTGCAACAATTGTATATTCCTGTCTGGCACAGAAGTAAACAGGAAAGGTGGCCAAACCATGGCTTACAAGGGAAGTTAAAGATAGTATTACTTGCAAGGAAGAGGCACACAAATTGGCCAGAAAGAACAACAGACCTGAGGATTGGGAGCAATATAGAATTCAGCAAAGGAGGACCAAGGGATTGATTAAGAAGGGGGAAATAGAGTACAAGAGTAAGCTTGCGGGGAACATTAGAAACTTTTACAGTCAGTTTTTTAGGTATGTGAAGAGAAAAGATTGGTGAAGACAAATGTAGGTCCCTTATCGTCAGAAACAGGGGAATTTATAATGGGCAACAAAGAAATGGCTGACCAACTAAATACATACTTTGGTTCTGTCTTCACAAAGGAGGACACTAATACCATATCAGAAATGTTGGGGAACCCAGGGATTAGTGAGAGGGAGGAACTGAAAGAAATCATATTAGTAGGGAAATGGTGTTGGGGAAATTGATGGGATTGAAGGTAGATAAATCCTTGGGGCCTGATGATCTACATCCCAGAGTACTTAAGCAAGTGGCCCTTTGGATGCATTGGTGGCCATCTTCCGAGATTCTATAGACTCTGGAATAGTTCCTATAGATTGGAAGGTAGCTAATTTAACCCCACTATTTAAAAAGGGAGGTAGAGAGAAAACAGGGAATTATAGACCAGTCAGCCTGACGTCAGTAGTGGAGAAAATTCTAGAGTCCATTATAAAAGATTTAATAGCTGAGCACGTGGAAAACAGTGGCAGAATCAGACAGAGTCAGCATGGATTTACGAAAGGGAAATCATGCTTGACAAATCTACTGGAATTTTTTGAGGATGTAACTAGCAGAGTTGATGAAGGGGAGCGAGTGGATGTGGTTTATCTGGACTTTCAGAAGGCTTTTGACAAAGTCCCACATAAGAGATTAGCATGTAAAATTAAAGCGCATGGGATTGGGGGTAGTGTATTGAGATGGATTGAAAACTGGTTGGCAGACAGGAAACAAAGAGTAGGAATAAATGGGTCTTTTTCCGAATGGCAGGTAGTGACTAGTGGGGTACCGCAGGAATCGGTGCTGGGACCCCAGTTATTCACAATATATATTAACGATTTAGATGAGGGAATTAAATGTAATATCTCCAAATTTGCAGTTGGCACAAAGCTGGGTGGGAGGGTGAGCTGTGAGGAGGATGCAGAGATGCTTCAGTGTGATTTGGACAAGCTGAGTGAGTGGGCAAATGCATGGCAGATGCAGTATAATGTGGATAAATGTGAGGTTATCCATTTTAGTAGCAAAAACAGGAAGGCAGATTATTATCTGAATGGCTATAAATTGAGAGAGGGGAATGTGCAACGAGACCTGGGAGTCCTTGTACACCAGTCACTGAAGGTAAACATGCAGGTGCAGCAGGCGGTAAAGAAGGCAAATGGTATGTTGGCCTTCATAGCCAGAGGATTCGAGTACAGGAACAGGGATGTCTTGCTGCAATTGTACAGGGCCTTGGTGAGACCACACCTGGAATATTGTGTGCAGTTTTGGTCTCCTTATCTGAGGAAGGATGTTCTTGCTATAGAGGGAGTGCAGCAAAGGTTTACCTGACTGATTACTGGGATGGCGGGACTGACATGAGGAGAGATTGAGTTGATTAGGATTATGTTTGCTGGAGTTCAGAAGAATGAGGGGGGATCTCATAGAAACCGATAAAATTCTAACAGGACTAGACATGATAGATGCAGGAAGGATGTTTCCGATGGTGGGGGAGTCCAGAACCAGGGGTCACAGTCTGAGGGTACGGGGTAGACCATTTAGGACTGAGATGAGGAGAAATTTCTTCACCCAGAGAGTGGTGAGCCTGTGGAATTCGTTACCACAGAAAGTCTTTGAGGCCAAAACATTGTATGTTTTCAACAAGGAGTTAGATATAGCTCTTGGGGCAAAAGGGATCAAAGGGTATGGGGAGAAAGCGGCAGCAGGCTATTGAGTTGGATGATCAGCCATGATCATAATGAATGGTGCAGCAGGCTCGAAGGGCCGAATGACCTACTCCTGCTCCTAGTTTCTATGTTATTCTGATGAATGCGAAAGATCCACAGCACTGCTTAATGAAAAGCAGAGTTCTCCCCCGACCAATATTAATTCCTTAACCAACATCACCATAAAGTGGATTGTTTAATCAGTATTTCAGTAGGTTTTGTGAGTTTGCTGCGTGAAAATTGGCTGTCACATTTCCTGCTTTATACTTCAGGACACCTACTTCATAAAGTGCTTTGGGATCTCATATAAGGCACTATATAAATCCAACACTTTTTTTGAACTCTGGAACAGGTTGAATGGGTGAAGTTTACTATCCTTAAACAATGTTAATGTAATAAAGTGGGACACAGTATAAACAACAATTCAACCCAGGAGGCTAAGTGATGCTGGATATGTGGTGACCCTGAATTCAGCGAATTTGGCACACTCTATGCACTCGATGTCAGTAAACTGGCAGGCACTGAGTGTGATGGAAGGAGTCATGCCGGTTATTAGCCAGAGCTACCTGGTATCTACATAAACGCTGGTGTTTATGTTCTAGGGGAGCCTCCTCCCACCTTCATCTTACCCTATCAGTGCATCCTTATACTCTTTTCTACCTTGTGATTATCTAGCTTCCTCCTAAGTGTACCTATGTCATTGGTCTTAATCACACCATGTGGTAGTGAATTTCACATTGTACCTGATGCAAAGCCAGTATTTGCAGAGCAGAGGTACTGAAGGGAGCAGTTCTATCTGTGATGGAGAGGAGACTACACCAGAATGAGACCTAGACGGTGTGTATAGTTGGGGATTTGTGGGTGTACCTACATCACATGGACTGCAGCGTTTCAAGAAGGCAACCCACCGCCAGCTCTAGGGCAATTAGAGGTGGGTAATAAATGCTGGCCCGGCCAGTGAAGCTCACATCCCGTGAAGGAATTTTTAAAAAAATTTGGTTCAGGTGATAAATTTTTTCTTAGGCTTAAGTTTAGATTAAGGGTCAGGGTCTGACATTGAACTTTCAACCTTCAAGTGGGTTAAATAGCCTTGTTAAACAGTGACAAAAACAGAATTACCTGGAAAAACTCAGCAGGTCTGGCAGCATCGGCGGAGAAGAAAAGAGTTGACGTTTCGAGTCTTCATGACCCTTCGACAGAACTTGATTTCGAGTCCAGGAAAGTGCCAATTATCTGTTAATCAGCTGAAATTAGTTGGTTCAATAGGTGTTAATTACCATAGCCAAGCTAACTAGTGACTCATCAGAGGCTCAATGTTGTCATATGTTGGTTAGTCTAGCTTTGAAATAATTACTGAGACATTGATATGTCCAAATAATAACTGGTTTATTGTTTCCAACTGAACTATGTACAACTATCTACGACTAGGTGTTACACTGCTGAAGCCATGAACGTTCTCCATCTTGACTCCTCGTCATGTGTTGTCTGACCTCATCGTTATGGGAAGAGCTATTCACACTGTTAACCGTTAAAAACCCAAATGCTACATATGTCAGCAACCCGGTTTTTTTCAAACTGCACCGAGAAAGTGGATGCACAGAGAGGAGACTATGTCGGAGTTGCACCGAGAGGAGACTATGTCGGAGTTGCACCGAGAGGAGACTATGTCGGAGTTGCACAGAGAGGAGACTATGTCGGAGTTGCACCGAGAGGAGACTATGTCGGAGTTGCACAGAGAGGAGACTATGTCGGAGTTGCACCGAGAGGAGACTATGTCGGAGTTGCACAGAGAGGAGACTATGTCGGAGTTGCACCGAGAGGAGACTATGTCGGAGTTGCACCGAGAGGAGACTATGTCGGAGTTGCACCGAGAGGAGACTATGTCGGAGTTGCACAGAGAGGAGACTATGTCGGAGTTGCACAGAGAGGAGACTATGTCGGAGTTGCACCGAGAGGAGACTATGTCGGAGTTGCACCGAGAGGAGACTATGTCGGAGTTGCACCGAGAGGAGACTATGTCGGAGTTGCACCGAGAGGAGACTATGTCGGAGTTGCACAGAGAGGAGACTATGTCGGAGTTGACCTAAGTAGAACGTGCAGTTGGGAATTTGGTTCAGGTGGGTCAATCCTGGCTAATCGGATATAACAAGGGCTGTGGACAAGGCTTTAAACTCATGGGCGGTTCATGTAAAGAGAGATTTAGAAATCCAAAGAGAAGGGCAGAGGCACCAGCACGTTTAGCAATGTGGGTAAAGATGAGCAGAGAGAGACAGAGTTGAACAAAAACTGTACATCAGCAAATAAGGCCATTGCAGGGAATAGAAGGAAAGAACAAAATTAAAGGGTCTTTATCTGAATGCATCAAGCACCTGTAATAAGATCGATAAACCAGTCACACTAATAACAGTAAATAATTTGGATCTAATCGCTATTACAGGTTGGGAAATAAATCTTCCAGGGTGCACAATGTTTTGGAGAGAGACAGACAGAATGGCACAGGAGGAGGGGTAGTGCTGATAGTAAAGGATGATGTCAGGATATTATGGAAAAAGGATCTTGCCTCAAAAGATCATGAAGTAAAATCGGCATAGGTGGAAATTAGGAATAGCAAGAGTCAGAAAACACCGGAGGCAGTAGTTTATATACCACCCCCTCCCCACCACACACACACAGTAGTAATGCTGTTGGGTTGGAGCACAAAGCAAGAAAATGTTAGAACTTGTAACAAAGGAAATATAATAACTGTGGGAGAATTTAACCTTTTTGTTTATTCTTTTACAGCGTGTGGATGTTGCTGGCTAGGCTTGAATTTATTGCCCATCCCTAATTGCCCTTGAGAAGGTGGTGGTGAGCTGCCTTCTTGAACCGCTGCGGTCCATGTGGTGTAGGTACACCCACAGTGCTGTTAGGGAGGGAGTTCCAGGATTTTGACTCAGTGACAGTGAAGGAACAGCCGATATATTTCCAAGTCAGGATGATGAGTGACTTGGAGGGGAACTTCCAGGTGGTGTTGTTCCCATGTGTCTGCTGTCCTTGTCCTTCTAGAGGTCATGGGTTTGGAAGGTGCTGTCGAAGGAGCCTTGGTGAGTTCCTGCAGTGTATCTTGTAGATGGTACACGCTGCTGCTACTGTGTGTCGGTGGTGGACGGAGTGAACATTTGTGGATGGTGTGCCGATCAAGTGAGTTAAAAAACAGAAACATAGAAAATAGAAACAGGTGTAGGCCATTCGGCCCTTCGAGCCTGCTCCACCATTCAATATGATCATAGCTGATCCTCTATCTCAACGCCGTACTTCCGCTCTCTCCCCATACCCCTCGATGCCTTTAGAGTCTAGAAATCTATCTATTTCCTTCTTAGATATATTCAGTGACTTGGCCTCCACAGCCTTTGTGGTAGAGAATTCTATAAGTTCACCACCCTCTGAGTGAAGAAGTTTCTCCTCATCTCAGTCCTAAATGGCCTGCCCTGTATCCTGAGACTGTGACCCCTTGTTCCAGACTCCCCCAGCCAGAGGAAACATCATCCCTGTATCCAGTCTGTCCATGCCTGTCAGAATTTTAAACATTTCAATGAGATCCCCTCTCATTCTTCTAAACTCCAGTGAATACAGGCCTAGTTGACCTAATCTCCCCTCATACAACAATCCTGCAATCCCAGGAATCAGTCTGGTGAACATTCACTGCACTCCCTCTATGGCAAGTGTATCCTTTCTTAGGTAAGGAGACCAAAACTGCACACACTGCTCCAGGTGTGGTCTCACCAAGGCCCTGTACAGCTGCAGTAAGACATCCTTGCTCCTGTACTCAAGTCCTCTCACAATGAAGGCCAACATACCATTTGCCTTCCTAACTGCTTGCTGCACCTGCATGCTTGCTTTCAGTAATTGGTGTACAAGGACACCCAGGTCCCTTTGTACATCAACATTTCCCAATCTATCACCATTTAAATAATACTCTGCCATTCTGTTTTTCCTACCAAAGTGGATAATTTCACACTTATCCATGTTATACTGCATCTGCCATGTATTTACCCACTCACTCAACTTGCCTAAATCACCTTGAAGTCTTTTAACATCCTCCTCATCACACATTCCCACCCAGTTTTGTGTCGTCAGCAAACTTGGAAATATTACATTTGGCTCCTTCATCCAAATCACTGATATATATTGTGAATGGCTGGTGCCCAAGCACTGATCCCTGAGGTACCCCACTAGTCACTGCCTGTCACTCCGAAAAAGACCCGTTTATTCCTACTCTGTCTTCTGCCTGCTAATCAATTCTCAATCCATGGCACTATATTACCCCCAGTCCCATGTGTTTCAATTTTACTAGCAGCTTACGTCGGACTTCTGAAAATCCGAATACACCACATCCACTAATTCTCCCTTATCTTTGTCCTGGATTGTGTCGCATTTCTTGAGTGTTGTGGAAGCTGCACTCATCCAGTCAAGCGGAGAGTATTCTATCACACTCATGACTTGTGCCTTGTAGATGGTGGTTAGGCTTTGAGGAGTCAGGAGGTAAGTTACTCGGAGCAGAATTCCCAGCCTCTGACCTGCTCTTGTAGTCACAGTGGCTAGCCCAGTTCAGTTTCCGGTCAATAGTAACCCTCAGGATGTTGATAGTGGGAGATTCAGTGATAGTAATGCCATTGAATGGCAAGGGGTGATGGTTAGATTTTCTCTCGTTGGAGATGGTCATTGCCTGACACCTGTGTGGCAGGAATGTTACTTGCCACTTATCAACCCAGGCATGGAAATTGTCCAGGTCTTGTTGCATTCGGACATGGACTGCTTCAGTATCTGAGGAGTCATGAATGGTGCTGAACATTGTGCAATCATCAGCGAACATCCCCACTTTTGACCTTTGGATGGAAGGTCATTGATGAAGCAGCTGAAGATGGTTGGGCCTAGGACACTACCCTGAGGAACTCCTGCAGTGATGTCCTGGAGCTGAGATGACTGATCTCCAACACCACAACCATCTTCCTTTGTGCTAGGTGTAACTCTAATCAGTGGAGAGCTTTCCCCCTGATTCCCATTGACTCCAGTTTTGCTGGGGCTCCTTGATGCCACACTCGGTCAAATGCTGTCTTGATATCAAGGGCAGTCACTCTCACCTCACCTCAAGAGTTCAGCTCTTTTGTCCATGTTTGAACCAAGGCTGTAATGAGGTCAGGAGTTGAGTGGCCCTGGCGGAATCCAAACTGGGTGTCAGTGAGCAGGTTATTGCTAAGTAAGTGCTGCTTGATAGCACTGTTGATGACCCCTTCCATTACTTTACTGATGATCGAGAGTAGACTGATGGGGTTCTAATTGGCCATGTTAAATTTGTCCTGCATTTTGTGTACAGGACATACCTGGGCAATTTTCCACATAGGTGGGTAGATGCCAGTGTTGTAGCTGTACTGAAACAGCTTGGCTAAGGATGCAATTTTGGAGCACAAGTCTTCAGTACTATTGCTGGAATATTGTCAGGGCCCATAGCCTTTGCAGTACCCAGTACATTCAGCTGTTTCTTGATATCAAATGGAATGAATTGAATTGACTGAAGACTGGCATCTGTGATGCTGGGGACCTCCAGAGGAGGCAGAGATGGATCATCTACTCGGCACTTCTGGCTGAAGATTGTTGCAAATGCTACAGGCTTGCCTTTTGCACTGATGTTCTTGGCTCCCCCATCATTGAGAAGGAGGCTATTTGTGGATCCTCCTCCTCCAGTGAGATGTTTAACTATCCACCACATTCATGGCTGGATGTGGCAGGACTGCAGACCTCAGACCTGATCCATTGGTTGTGGGATCGCTTCTCTGTCCATCGCTTGCTGCTTTCATTGTCTGGCATCCAAGTAGTCCTGTGTTGTAGCTTCACCAGGCTGATGCCTCATTTTTAGGTACGCCTGGTGCTTGCCCTATGCATTCAAATATAGACTGGGGCAATCAGATTGGCAAGCATGATATAGAGGGTGAGTTTGTAGAATGTTTTTGTGACAATTTCTTGGAGCAGTACATAGTGAAACCAACTAGGACTAAAGCTATCTTAGCTCTAATATTGTATAATGAAGCAGGGTTGATTTCTAATGTCATAGTTAAAGGTCCATTGTGAAATAGTGATCAAAAGACCATTGAATTCCATGGTAAGTCTGAAAATGACATACTCCAATTGCAAACAAGAATCCTAAACTTAAAGCCAATAAATGTAGGAGGGGAGAACTGGTTAAGTTTAACTGGGTAAATGGACTAAAGGGTGTGGAGGTAAATGAACATTGAGAAATATTTAAATAAACAATTCAAAATGTTCAACAAAAATACATCCCATTGAAAAACAAAAACTCAGCAAGAAGGATCCCTCCATGGCTCACTGAGGAAATGAAGGGTAGTATTAGGTTAAAAGGACAATTATAATGTTGTAGAAAACAGTCGCAAGTCTGAGAATTGGGAGTGTTTTGGAAACCAGCAAAATGCCACCAAAAAGTTGATAAAAAGGTAAAAAAAAATAGAATGAGAATAAACTAGCCAGGAATATAAAAACAGATTATAAGAGCTTTTATATGTAAATAAAAAGGAAGAGAGTTGCTAAAGTAAACATTGGTCCCTTAAAAGCGAAGACAAGAGAAATTATCATGGGGAATGAGGAAATGGCAGAGCCATTGAACAAATATTTTTTCTGTCTGCACAATAGAAGGCACAGGTTTCATACCAGAAGTAGAGGGTAACCTGGGAGCTTAAAAGAAATGAGGGAGATTAATATCATTAGAGAAAATGCATTGGAGAAAGTGTGGAGCTAAAATCCGCTAAATCGCTGAGACCTGATGGCCTACAGCCCAGAGTTCTATTAGAGATAACTACAGAGATAGTGGATCTGCTGGCTAGGATTTTCCAAAATTCCTAAGGTTCAAGAATAGTCCCTTTAGACTGGCACTTGGCAAATGTTACATCACTTTTCAAGGAGGCGGATAGTGAGAAAACAGTGAACTACAGGACAGTTAACCTGACAGCAGTTGGGTAAATGCTAGAATCTATCATTAAGGAAGACTTAAGAATGCACTTAGCAAAACACAGTATGATTAGATCAAGTCAACATGGTTTAACTAAAGGGAAATCCTGTTTGACAAATTTATTAAAATATATTGAGGATGTAAGTATTAGGGTAGGTAAAGGGGAACTCGTAGCTGTCGTATACCTGGAGTTCCAAAAAGCATTTAATAAGGTGCCACACAAAAAGTGAATAGGCACCACAAGGGCTCCTGGAGTTGGGGGCGATATCTTAACATGAATAGAGGATTGGTTAAAGGAAAGAAAACACTGGGCATGAACGGGACATTTTCAAATTGGCAGGAGGTGAATAATGGAGTGTGACAGGGATCAGTGCTGAGCCACTGAATAGTGGAGTGTCACAGGGATCAGTGCTGAGGCAGTGAATAGTGGAGTGTCGTAGGGATCAGTGCTGAGGCAGTGAATAGTGGAGTGTCACAGGGATCAGGGATAAGTAAATAAAAAGGAAGGGAGTAGCTAAAGTAAACATTGGTCCCTTAAAAGCGAAGACAGGAGAAATTATCATGGGGAATGAGGAAATGGCAGAGCCATTGAACAAATATTTTGTCTGTCTACACAATAGAAGGCACAGGTTTCATACCGAAAATAGAGGGTAACCTGGGAGCTTAAATCAAATGAGGGAGATTAATATCATTAGAGAAAATGCATTGGAGAAAGTATGGAGCTAAAATCCGCAAAATCGCTGAGACCTGATGGCCTACACACCAGAGTTCGAAGAGAGATAACTACAGAGATAGTGGATCTGCTGGCTAGGATTTTCCAAAATTCCTAAGGTTCAAGAATATTCCCTTTAGACTGGCACTTGGCAAATGTTACATCACTTTTCAAGGAGGCAGATAGTGAGAAAACAGTGAACTACAGGACAGTTAACCTGACATGGGTTGGGTAAATGCTAGAATCTATCACTGAGGAAGACTTAACAATGCACTTAGCAAAACACAGTATGGTTAGATCAAGTCAACATGGTTTTACTAAAGGGAAATCCTGTGTGACAAATTTATTATAAAATATATTGAGGATGTAAGTACTAGGGTAGGTAAAGGGGAACTCGTAGCTGTCTTATACCTGGATTTCCAAAAAGCATTTAATAAGTTGCCACTCAAAAAGTGAATACCCACCACAAAGGCTCCTGGAGTTGGGGGCGATATATTAATATGAATAGAGGGTTGGTTAAAGGAAAGAAAACACTGGGCATGAACGGGACATTTTCAAATTGGCAGGAGGTGAATATTGGAGTGTGACAGGGATCAGTGCTGAGGCAGTGAATAGTGGAGTGTCACAGGGATCAGAGCTGAGGCAGTGAATAGTGGAGTGTGACAGGGATCACTGCTGAGGCAGTGAACAGTGGAGTATGACAGGGATCAGTGCTGAGGGTGTGAATAGTGGAGTGTCACAAGGATCAATATTGAGGCAGTGAATAGTGGAGTGTCACAGGGATCAGTGCTGAGGCAGTGAATAGTGCAGTGTCACAGGGATCAGTGCTGTGGCAGTGAAAAGTGGATTGTGACAGGGATCAGTGCTGAGGCAGTGAATAGTGGAGAGTGACAGGGATCAGAGCTGAGCCAGTGAATAGTGGAGTGTGACAGGGATCAGTGCTGAGGCAGTGAATAGTGGAGTGTCACAAGGATCAGTGCTGAGGCAGTGAATAGTGGAGCGTGACAGGGATCAGAGCTGAGCCAGTGAATAGTGGAGTGTCTCAGGGAACAGAGCTGAGCCAGTGAATAATGGAGTGTGACAGGGATCAGTGTTGAGGTAGTGAATAGTGGAGTGTCACAGGGATCAGTGCTGAGGCAGTGAATAGTGGAGTGTCACAGGGAACAGAGCTGAGCCAGTGAATAGTGGAGAGTGACAGGGATCAGAGCTGAGCCAGTGAATAGTGGAGTGTCACAGGGAACAGAGCTGAGCCAGTGAATAGTGGAGTGTCACAGTGATCAGAGCTGAGCCAATGAATAGTGGAAAGTGACAGGGATCAGAGCTGAGCCAGTGAATAGTGGAATGTGACAGGGATCAGAGCTGAGGCAGTGAATATTGGAGTGTCACAAGGATCAGTGCTGAGGCGGTGAATAGTGGAGTGCATACAGGGATCAGTGCTGAGGCAGTGAATTGTGGAGTGTCACAGGGATCAGTGCTGAGGCAGTGAATAGTGGAGTATCACAGGGATCAGTGCTGAGGCAGTGAATAGTGGAGTGTCAAAGGGATCAGTGCTGAGGCAGTGAATAGTGGAGTGTAAAAGGGATCAGTGCTGAGAGAGTGAATACTGGAGTGTGACAGGGATCAGTGCTGGGGTAGTGAATAGTGGAGTGTGACTGGGATCAGTGCTGAGGCAGTGAATAGTGGAGTGTCACAGGGATCAGTGCTGACTTAGTGAATAGTGGAGTGTGACAGTGATCAGTGCTGAGGCAGTGAATAGTGGAGGGTCACAGGGATCAGTGCAGAGGCTGTGAATAGTAGAGTGTGTGACAGGGATCAGTGCTGAGTCAGTGAATAGTGGAGTGTCACAGGTATCAGTGCTGAGGGAATGAATAGTGGAGTGTCACAGGGATCAGGGCTGACTTAGTGAATAGTGGAGTGTCACAGGGATCAGTGCTGAGGCAGTGAATAATGGAGTGTCACTGGGATCAGTGCTGAGGCAGTGAATAGTGGAGTGTCACAGGGATCAGTGCTGTGGCAGTGAATAGTGGAGTGTGACAGGTATCAGTGCTGAGGGAATGAATAGTGGAGTGTCACAGGGATCAGTGCTGACTTAGTGAATAGTGGAGTGTCACAGGGATCAGTGCTGAGGCAGTGAATAATGGAGTGTCACAGGGATCAGTGCTGAGGCATTGAATAGTGGAGTGTCACAGGGATCAGAGCTGAGCCAGTGAATAGTGGAGTGTCACAGGGATCAGTGCTGAGGCAGTGAATAGTGGAGTGTCACAGGGATCAGTGCTGAGGTAGTGAATAGTGGAGTGTCACAGGGATCAGAGCTGAGGCAGTGAATAGTGAAGTGTCACAGGGATCAGTGCTGAGGCAGTGAATAGTGGAGTGTGACAGGGATTGGTGTTGAGGCAGTAAATTTTGGAGCGTGACAGGGATCAATGCTGAGGGAATGAATAGTGGAGAGAGTCACAGGGATCAGTGCTGAGGGAGTGAATAGTGGAGTGTCACAGGGATCAGTGCTGAGGCACTGAATAGTGTAGTGTCACAGGGATCAGTGCTGATGCAGTGAATAGTGGAGTGTCACAGGGATCAGTGCTGAGGCAGTGAATAGTGGAGTGTCACAGGGATCAGTGCTGAGGCAGTGAATAGTGGAGTGTGATAGGGATCTGTGCTGAGGCAGTGAATATTGGAGTGTCACAGGGATCACTGCTGAGGCATTAAATTTTGGAGCGTTACAGGGGTCAGTGCTGAGGCAGTGAATAGTGGAGTCTCACAGGGATCAGTGCTGAGGCAGTGAATAGTGGAGTCTCACAGGGATCAGTGCTGAGGGAGTGAATAGTGGAGTCTCACAGGGAACATTGTTGAGGTAGTGAATAGTGGAGTGTCACAGGGATCAGTGCTGAGGGAGTGAATAGTGGAGTCTCACAGGGAACATTGTTGAGGTAGTGAATAGTGGAGTGTCACAGGGATCAGTGCTGAGGGAGTGAATAGTGGAGTCTCACAGGGAACATTGTTGATGTAGTGAATAGTGGAGTCTCACAGGGATCAGTGCTGAGGGAGTGAATAGTGGAGTCTCACAGGGATCAGTGCTGAGGGAGTGAATAGTGGAGTCTCACAGGGAACATTGTTGAGGTAGTGAATAGTGGAGTGTCACAGGGATCAGTGCTGAGGGAGTGAATATTGGAGTCTCTCAGGGATCAGTGCTGAGGCAGTGAATAGTGGAGTGTCACAGGGATCAGAGCTGAGCCACTGAATAGTGGAGTGTCACAGGGATCATTGCTGAGGCAGTGAATGGTGGAGTGTCAAAGGGATCAGTGCTGATTCAGTGAATAGTGGAGTGTCACAGGGATCAGTGCTGAGGTAGTGAATAGTGGAGTGTGACAGGGATGAGTGTTGAGGTAGTGAATAGTGGAGTGTCACAGGGATCAGTGCTGAGGCAGTGAATAGTGGAGTGTCACAGGGATCAGTGTTGAGGTAGTGAATAGTGGAGTGTCACAGGGATCAGTGCTGAGGCAGTGAATAGTGGAGTGTCACAGGGATCAGAGCTGAGGGTGTGAATAGTGGAGTGTCACAGGGATCAGTGCTGAGGCAGTGAATAGTGCAGTGTCACAAGGATCAGGACTGAGGCACTGAATAGTGGAGTGTGACAGGGATCAGTGCTGAGGCAGAGAATAGTGGAGTGTCACAGGGATCAGTGCTGAGCAGTGAATAGTGGAGAGTGACAGAGATCAGAGCTGAGCCAGTGAATAGTGGAGTGTCTCAGGAACAGAGCTGAGCCAGTGAATAGTGGAATGTGAGAGGGATCAGAGCTGAGGCAGTGAATATTGGAGTGTCACAAGGATCAGTGCTGAGGCGGTGAATAGTGGAGTGCATACAGGGATCAGTGCTGAGGCAGTGAATAGTGGAGTGTCACAGGGTTCAGAGCTGACGTAGTGAATAGGGGAGTGTCATAGGGATCAGTGCTGAGGCCGTGAATAGTGGAGTGTGACAGGTATCAGTGCTGAGGCAGTGAATAGTGGAGTGTCACAAGGATCAGTGCTGAGGCAGTGATTAGTGGAGTGTGACAGTGATCAGTGCTGAGGCAGTGAATAGTGGAGTGTCACAGGGATCAGAGCAGATGTAGTGAATAGTGCAGTGTCAAAGGGATCAGGGCTGAGGCAGTGAATAGTGGAGAGTCACAGGAAACAGGGATGAGGTAGTGAATAGTGGAGTGTCACAGGGATCATTGCTGAGGCAGTGAATAGTGGAGTTTCACAGGGATCAGTGCTGAGGCATTGAATAGTGGAGTGTCACAGGTATCAGTGCTGAGGCAGTGAATAGTGGAGTATCACAGGGAACAGTTCTGAGGCAGTGAATAGTGGAGTGTGACAGGGATCAGTGCTGAGGCAGTGAATATTGGAGTATCTCAGGGATCAGTGCTGAGGCAGTGAATAGTCGAGTGTGACAGGGATCAGTGCTGAGGCAGTGAATAGTGGAGTGTCACAGAGATCAGTGCTGAGGGAGTGAATATTGGAGTGTCACAGGGTTCAGTGCTGAGGCAGTTAATAGTGGAGTGTGACAGGGATCATTGCTGAGGCCGTGAATAGTGGAGTGTCACAGGGATCAGTTCTTAGGTAGTGAATAGTGGAGTGTCACAGGGATCAGTGCTGAGGTAGTGAATAGTGGAGTGTCAAAGGGATCACTGCTGAGGCAGTGAATTGTGGAGTGTCACAGGGATCAGTGCTGAGGCAGAGATTAGTGGAGTGTGATAGGGATCAGTGCTGAGGCAGTGAATAGTGGAGTGTCACAGGGATCAGTGCTGAGATAGTGAATAGTGGAGTGTCACAGAGATCAGTGCTGAGGCAGTGAATTGTGGAGTGTCACAGGGATCAGTGCTGAGGCAGTGAATAGTCGAGTGTGATAGGGATCAGTGCTGAGGCAGTGAATAGTGGAGTGTCACAGGGATCAGTGCTGAGGCAGTGAGTAGTGGAGTGTCACAGTGATCAGTGCTGAGGCAGTGAATAGTGGAGTGTCACAGGGATCAGTGCTGAGGTAGTGAATAGTGGAGTGTCACAGGGGTCAGTGCTGAGGCACTGAATAGTGGAGTGTCACAGGGATCAGAGCTGAGGCAGTGAATACTGGAGTGTGACAGGGATCAGTGCTGAGGCAGTGAATAGTGGAGTGTGACAGGGATCAGTGCTGAGGCAGTGAATAGTGGAGTGTGACAGGGATCAGTGCTGAGGCAGTGAATAGTGGAGTGTGACAGGGGTCTTTGCTGAGGCAGTGAATAGTGGAGTGTCACAGGGATCAGAGCAGATGTAGTGAATAGTGCAGTGTCAAAGGGATCAGTGCTGAGGCAGTGAATAGTGGAGAGTCACAGGAAACAGGGATGAGGTAGTGAATAGTGGAGTGTCACAGGGATCATTGCTGAGGCAGTGAATAGTGGAGTTTCACAGGGATCAATGCTGAGGCATTGAATAGTGGAGTGTCACAGGTATCAGTGCTGAGGCAGTGAATAGTGGAGTATCACAGGGAACAGTTCTGAGGCAGTGAATATTGGAGTATCTCAGGGATCAGTGCTGAGGCAGTGAATAGTCGAATGTGACAGGGATCAGTGCTGAGGCAGTGAATAGTGGAGAGTCACAGAGATCAGTGCTGAGGGAGTGAATATTGGAGTGTCAGAGGGTTCAGTGCTGAGGCAGTTAATAGTGGAGTGTGACAGGGATCATTGCTGAAGCCGTGAATAGTGGAGTGTCACAGGGATCAGTTCTTAGGTAGTGAATAGTGGAGTGTCACAGGGATCAGTGCTGAGGTAGTGAATAGTGGAGTGTCACAGGGGTCAGTGCTGAGGCACTGAATAGTGGAGTGTCACAGGGATCAGAGCTGAGGCAGTGAATACTGGAGTGTGACAGGGATCAGTGCTGAGGCAGTGAATAGTGGAGTGTGACAGGGATCAGTGCTGAGGCAGTGAATAGTGGGGTGTGACAGGGATCAGTGCTGAGGCAGTGAATAGTGGAGTGTGACAGGGATCTTTGCTGAGGCAGTGAATAGGGGAGTGTCATAGGGATCTGAGCTAAGGTAGTGAATAGTGGTGTGTCAAAGGGATCAGTGCTGAGGCAGTGAATAGTGGAGTGTTACAGGGATCAGTGCTGAGGCAGTGAATAGCGGAGTGTCACAGTGATCAGTGCTGAGGCAGTGAATAGTGGAGTGTCACAGTGATCAGTGCTGAGGCAGTGAATAGTGGAGTGTCACAGTGATCAGTGCTGAGGCAGTGAATAGTGGAGTGTCGCAGGGTCTAAAACTGAGGCAGTGAATAGTGGAGTGAGACAGGGATCAGTGCTGAGGCAGTGAACAATTGAGTGTGACAGGGATCAGTGCTGAGGCAGTGAATAGTGGAGTGTCACAGGGATCTGAGTTGAGCTAGTGAATAGTGGAGTGTCACAGGGATCAGTGCTGAGGCAGTGAATAGTGGAGTGTGACAGGGATCAGTGCTGAGGCAGTGAATAGTGGAGTGTCACAGGGATCAGAACAGATGTAGTGAATAGTGGTGTGTCAAAGGGATCAGTGCTGAGGCAGTGAATAGTGGAGTTTCACAGGGATCAGTGCTGAGGCATTGAATAGTGGAGTGTCACATGGATCAGTGCTGAGGCAGTGAATAGTGGAGTATCACAGGGAACAGTGCTGAGGCAGTGAATAGTGGAGTGTGACAGGGATCAGTGGTGAGGCAGTGAATAGTGGAGTGTCACAGGGATCAGTGCTGAGGCAGTGAATAGTTGAGTGTGACAGGGATAAGTGCTGAGGCAGTGAATAGTGGAGTGTCACAGAGATCAGTGCTGAGGGAGTGAATATTGGAGTGTCACAGGGATCAGTGCTGAGGCAGTTAATAGTGGAGTGTGACAGGGATCATTGCTGAGGCCGTGAATAGTGGAGTGTCACAGGTATCTGTGCTGAGGCAGTGAATAGTGGAGTGTCACAGGGATCAGTGCTGAGGCAGTGAATAGTGGAGTGTCACAGGGATCAGAGCTGAGGCAGTGAATACTGGAGTGTGACAGGGATCATTGCTGAGGCAGTGAATAGTGGAGTGTCGCAGGGTCCAATACTGAGGCAGTGAATAGTGGAGTGTCACAGTGGATCAGTGCTGAGGCAGTGAATAGTGGAGTGTCACAGTGATCAGTGCTGAGGCAGTGAATAGTGGAGTGTTGCAGGGTCAAAAACTGAGGCAGTGATCAGTGCTGAGGCAGTGAATAGTGGAGTGTTGCAGGGTCAAAAACTGAGGCAGTGAATAGTGGAGTGTGACAGGGATCAGTGCTGAGGCAGTGAACAATTGAGTGTGACAGGGATCAGTGATGCGGCAGTGAATAGGGGAGTGTCACAGGGATCAGAGCTGAGCTAGTGAATAGTGGAGTGTCGCAGGGTCCAATTCTGAGGCAGTGAATAGTGGAGTGTTACAGGGATCAGTGCTGAGGTAGTGAATAGTGGAGTGTGACAGGGATCAGTCCTGAGTCAGTGAATAGTGGAGTGTCTACAGGGAGCAGTGTTGAGGTAGTGAATAGTGGAGTGTGACAGGGATCAGTCCTGAGTCAGTGAATAGTGGAGTGTCACAGGGATCAGTGCTGAGGCAGTGAATAGTGAAGTGTGATAGGGATCAGTGCTGAGGCAGTGAATATTGGAGTGTCACAGGGATCAGTGATGAGGCGGTGCATAGTGGAGTGTCACAGGGTTCAGTGCTGAGGCAGTGAATAGTGGAGTGTCACAGGGATCAGTGCTGAGGCAGTGAATAGTGGAGTGTCACAGGGATCAGTGCTGAGGCAGTGAATAGTGGAGTGTCACAGGGATCAGTGCTGAGGCAGTGAATAGTGGAGTGTCACAGGGATCTTTGATGAGGCGGTGCATAGTGGAGTGACACAGGGTTCAGTGCTGAGGCAGTGAATAGTGGAGTGTCACAGGGATCTATGCTGAGGCACTGAATAGTGGAGGGTCACAGGGTTCAGTGCTGAGGCAGTGAATAGTGGAGTGTGACAGGGATCAGTCCTGTGTCAGTGAATAGAGGAGTGTAACAGGGATCAGTGATTAGGCAGCGAATAGTGGAGGGTCACTGGGTTCAGTGCTGAGGCAGTGAATGGTGGAGTGTCACAGGGATCTGTGATTAGGCAGTGAATATTGGAGTGTCACAGGGATCAGTGCTGAGGCAGTGAATTGTGGAGTGTCACAGGGATCAGTGCTGACTTAGTGAATAGTGGAGTGTTTCAGGGATTAGTGATGATGTAGTGAATAGTGGAGTGTCACAGGGATCAGTGCTGTGGCAGTGAATAGTGGAGTGTCACAGGGATCAGTGCTGAGGCAGTGAATAGTGGAGTGTCTACAGGGTTCAGTGCTGAGGCAGTGAATAGTGGAGTGTCAAAGGGATCAGTGCTGAGGCAGTGAATATTGGAGTGTCACAGGGATCAGTGCTGAGGGAGTGAATAGTGGAGTGTCACAGGGATCAGTGTTGATGTAGTGAATAGTGGAGTGTCACAGGGATCAGTGCTGAGGCAGTGAATAGTGGAGTGTCAAAGGGATCAGTGCTGAGGCAGTGAATAATGGAGTGTCAAAGGGATCAGTGCTGAGGCAGTGAATAGTGGAGTGTCACAGTGATCTGTGCTGAGGTAGTGAATGGTGGAGTGTTAAATGGATCAGTGCTGAGGCAGTGAATAGTGGAGTGTCACAGGGATCAGAGCTGAGGTAGTGAATAGTGGAGTGTCACAGGGTCCAATACTGAGGCAGTGAATAGTGGAGTGTCTACATGAATCAGTGCTGAGGCAGTGAATAGTGGAGTGTGACTGGTATCAGTGCTGAGGCAGTGAATAGTGGAGTGTCACAGGGATCATTGCTGAGGCAGTGAACAGTGGAGTGTCACAGGGATCAGAGCTAAGGTAGTGAATAGAGGAGTGTCAAAGGGAACCGTGCTGATGCAGTTAATAGTGGAGTGTGACAGGGATGAGTGTTAGATTTTGAATAGTGGAGTGCCAACGGGATCAGTGCTGAGGCAGTGAATAGTCGAGTGTGACAGGGATCAGTGCTGAGGCAGTGAATAATGGAGTGTCGCAGGGTCGAATACTGAGGCAGTGAAGAGTGGAGTGTCACAGGGATCAGTGCTGAGGCAGTGAATAGTCGAGTGTCGCAGGGTCAAAAACTGAGGCAGTGATTAGTGGAGTGTGACAGGGATCAGTGCTGAGGCAGTGAACAAATGAGTGTGAAAGGTATCAGTGTTGAGGCAGTGAATAGGGGAGTGTCACAGGGATCTGAGCTAAGGTAGTGAATAGTGGTGTGTCAAAGGGATCAGTGCTGAGGCAGTGAATAGTGGAGTGTCACAGGGATCATTGTTGAGGCACTGAATAGTGGAGTGTCACAGGGATCAGTCCTGAGTCAATGAATAGTGGAGTGTCTACAGGGAGCAGTGTTGAGGTAGTGAATAGTGGAGTGTGACAGGGATCAGTCCTGAGTCAGTGAATAGTGGAGTGTCACAGGGATCAGTGCTGAGGCAGTGAATAGTGGAGTGTCACAGGGATCAGTGCTGAGGCAGTGAATAGTCAAGTGTCGCAGGGTCAAAAACTGAGGCAGTGATTAGTGGAGTGTGACAGGGATCAGTGCTGAGGCAGTGAACAAATGAGTGTGAAAGGTATCAGTGTTGAGGCAGTGAATAGGGGAGTGTCATAGGGATCTGAGCTAAGGTAGTGAATAGTGGTGTGTCAAAGGGATCAGTGTTGAGGCAGTGAATAGTGGAGTGTTACAGGG
Organism: Isurus oxyrinchus; assembly: GCA_026770705.1. NCBI lineage: Eukaryota > Metazoa > Chordata > Chondrichthyes > Lamniformes > Lamnidae > Isurus > Isurus oxyrinchus. Next base: position 2,304,144 of record JANJGN010000027.1, on the reverse strand, counting down.
ATCAGTGCTGAGGCAGTGAATAGTGGAGTGTCGCAGGGTCCAATACTGAGGCAGTGAATAGTGGAGTGTGAAAGGGATCAGTGATGAGGCAGTGAATAGTGGAGTGTCACAGGGATCAGTGCTGAGGCAGTGAATAGTGGAGTGTCACAGGGATCAGTGCTGAGGCAGTGAATTGTAGAGTGTCACAGGGATCAGTGCTGAGGCAGTGAATAGTGGAGTGTCACAGGGATCAGTGCTGAGATAGTTAATAGTGGAGTGTCACAGGGTTCAGTGCTGAGGGTGTGAATAGTGGAGTGTCACAGAAATCAGTGCTGAGGCAGTGAATAGTGGAGTGTCAAAGGGATCAGTGCTGAGTCAGTGAATAGTGGGGTGTCTCAGGGATCAGTGCTGTCTTAGTGAATCGTGGAGTGTCACAGGGATCATTGTTGAGGCAGTGAATAGTGGAGTGTCACATTGATCAGTGTTGAGGCAGTGAATAGTGGAGTGTCACAGGTTTCAGTGCTGAGGCAGTGAATAGTGGAGTGTGAGAGGGATCAGTGCTGAGGCAGTGAATAGTGGAGTGTCACAGGGATCATTGTTGAGGCACTGAATAGTGGAGTGTCACAGGGATCAGAGCTGAGGCAGTGAATACTGGAGTGTGACAGGGATCAGTGCTGAGGCAGTGAATAGTGGAGTGTCGCAGGGTCCAATACTGAGGCAGTGAAAAGTGGAGTGTCACAGTGGATCAGTGCTGAGGCAGTGAATAGTGGAGTGTGAGAGGGATCAGTGCTGAGGCAGTGAATAGTGGACTGTCACAGGGATCATTGTTGAGGCACTGAATAGTGGAGTGTCACAGGGACCAGAGCTGAGGCAGTGAATACTGGAGTGTGACAGGGATCAGTGCTGAGGCAGTGAATAGTGGAGTGTCGCAGGGTCCAATACTGAGGCAGTGAAAAGTGGAGTGTCACAGTGGATCAGTGCTGAGGCAGTGAATAGTGGAGTGTCACAGGGATCAGTGCTGAGGCAGTGAATAGGGGAGTGTCACAGTGATCAATGATGAGGCAGTGAATAGTGGAGTGTTGCAGGGTCAAAAACTGAGGCAGTGAATAGTGGAGTGTGACAGGGATCAGTGATGCGGCAGTGAATAGGGGAGTGTCACAGGGATCAGTGCAGAGGCAGTGAATAGCGGAGTGTCACAGTGATCAGAGCTGAGCTAGTGAATAGTGGAGTGTCGCAGGGTCCAATTCTGAGGCAGTGAATAGTGGAGTGTTACAGGGATCAGTGCTGAGGTAGTGAATAGTGGAGTGTGACAGGGAACAGTCCTGAGTCAGTGAATAGTGGAGTGTCACAGGGATCACTGCTGAGGCAGTGAATAAGGAGTGTGATAGGGATCAGTGCTGAGGCAGTGAATATTGGAGTGTCACAGTGATCAGTGATGAGGCAGTGAATAGTGAATGTGTCACAGGGATCAGTGCTGTAGCAGTGAATAGTGGAGTGTCACAGGGATCAGTGCTGAGGCTGTGAATAGTGGAGTGTCACAGGGATCACTGCTGAGGCAGTGAATAAGGAGTGTGATAGGGATCAGTGCTGAGGCAGTGAATATTGGAGTGTCACAGTGATCAGTGATGAGGCTGTGAATAGTGGAGTGTCACAGGGATCAGTGCTGAGGCAGTGAATAGTCGAGTGTCGCAGGGTCAAAAACTGAGGCAGTGATTAGTGGAGTGTGACAGGGATCATTGTTGAGGCACTGAATAGTGGAGTGTCACAGGGATCAGTCCTGAGTCAATGAATAGTGGAGTGTCTACAGGGAGCAGTGTTGAGGTAGTGAATAGTGGAGTGTGACAGGGATCAGTCCTGAGTCAGTGAATAGTGGAGTGTCACAGGGATCAGTGCTGAGGCAGTGAATAGTGGAGTGTGATAGGGATCAGTGCTGAGGCAGTGAATAGTGGAGTGTCACAGGGATCAGTGCTGAGGCAGTGAATAGTGGAGTGTCACAGGGATCAGTGCTGAGGCAGTGAATAGTCGAGTGTCGCAGGGTCAAAAACTGAGGCAGTGATTAGTGGAGTGTGACAGGGATCAGTGCTGAGGCAGTGAACACATGAGTGTGAAAGGTATCAGTGTTGAGGCAGTGAATAGGGGAGTGTCACAGGGATCTGAGCTAAGGTAGTGAATAGTGGTGTGTCAAAGGGATCAGTGCTGAGGCAGTGAATAGTGGAGTGTTACAGGGATCAGTGCTGAGGCAGTGAATAGTGGAGTGTCTCAGGGATCAGTGCTGTCTTAGTGAATCGTGGAGTGTCACAGGGATCATTGTTGAAGCAGTGAATAGTGGAGTGTCACATTGATCAGTTCTGAGGCAGTGAATAGTGGAGTGTCACAGGTTTCAGTGCTGAGGCAGTGAATAGTGGAGTGTGAGAGGGATCAGTGCTGAGGCAGTGAATAGTGGAGTGTCACAGGGATCATTGTTGAGGCACTGAATAGTGGAGTGTCACAGGGATCAGAGCTGAGGCATTGAATACTGGAGTGTGACAGTGATCAGTGCTGAGGCAGTGAATAGTGGAGTGTCGCAGGGTCCAATACTGAGGCAGTGAATAGTGGAGTGTCACAGTGGATCAGTGCTGAGGCAGTGAATAGTGGAGTGTCACATTGATCAGTGCTGAGGCAGTGAATAGTGGAGTGTTGCAGGGTCAAAAACTGAGGCAGTGAAGAGTGGAGTGTCACAGTGATCAGTGCTGAGGCAGTGAATAGTGGATTGTTGCAGGGTCAAAAACTGAGGCAGTGAATAGTGGAGTGTGACAGGGATCAGTGATGCGGCAGTGAATAGGGGAGTGTCACAAGGATCAGTGCTGAGGCAGTGAATAGGGGAGTGTCACAGAGATCAGAGCTGAGCCAGTGAATAGTGGAGTGTCGCAGGGTCCAATTCTGGGGCAGTGAATAGTGGAGTGTTACAGGGATCAGTGCTGAGGTAGTGAATAGTGGAGTGTGACAGGGAACAGTCCTGAGTCAGTGAATAGTGGAGTGTCACAGGGATCACTGCTGAGGCTGTGAATAAGGAGTGTGATAGGGATCAGTGTTGAGGCAGTGAATAGGGGAGTGTCATAGGGATCTGAGCTAAGGTAGTGAATAGTGGTGTGTCAAAGGGATCAGTGCTGAGGCAGTGAATAGTGGAGTGTTACAGGGATCAGTGCTGAGGCAGTGAATAGTCGAGTGTCGCAGGGTCAAAAACTGAGGCAGTGATTAGTGGAGTGTGACAGGGATCATTGTTGAGGCACTGAATAGTGGAGTGTCACAGGGATCAGTCCTGAGTCAATGAATAGTGGAGTGTCTACAGGGAGCAGTGTTGAGGTAGTGAATAGTGGAGTGTGACAGGGATCAGTCCTGAGTCAGTGAATAGTGGAGTGTCCCAGGGATCAGTGCTGAGGCAGTGAATAGTGGATTGTGATAGGGATCAGTGCTGAGGCAGTGAATAGTGGAGTGTCACAGGGATCAGTGCTGAGGCAGTGAATAGTGGAGTGTCACAGGGATCAGTGCTGAGGCAGTGAATAGTCGAGTGTCGCAGGGTCAAAAACTGAGGCAGTGATTAGTGGAGTGTGACAGGGATCAGTGCTGAGGCAGTGAACACATGAGTGTGAAAGGTATCAGTGTTGAGGCAGTGAATAGGGGAGTGTCACAGGGATCTGAGCTAAGGTAGTGAATAGTGGTGTGTCAAAGGGATCAGTGCTGAGGCAGTGAATAGTGGAGTGTTACAGGGATCAGTGCTGAGGCAGTGAATAGTGGAGTGTCGCAGGGTCCAATACTGAGGCAGTGAATAGTGTAGTGTCACAGTGATCAGTGCTGAGGCAGTGAATAGTGGAGTGTCACAGGGATCAGTGCTGAGGCAGTGAACAATTGAGTGTGAAAGGGATCAGTGATGAGGCACTGAATAGTGGAGTGTCACAGGGATCAGTGCTGAGGCAGTGAATAGTGGAGTGTCACAGGGTTCAGTGCTGAGGCAGTGAATTGTGGAGTGTCACAGGGATCAGTGCTGAGGCAGTGAATAGTGGAGTGTCACAGGGATCAGTCCTGAGTCACTGAATAGTGGAGTGTCACAGGGATCAGTCCTGAGTCACTGAATAGTGGAGTGTTACAGGGATCAGTGCTGAGGTAGTGAATAGTGGAGTGTGACAGGGAACAGTCCTGAGTCAGTGAATAGTGGAGTGTCACAGGGATCACTGCTGAGGCAGTGAATAAGGAGTGTGATAGGGATCAGTGCTGAGGCAGTGAATATTGGAGTGTCACAGCGATCAGTGATGAGGCAGTGAATAGTGAATGTGTCACAGGGATCAGTGCTGTGGCAGTGAATAGTGGAGTGTCACAGGGATCAGTGCTGAGGCTGTGAATAGTGGAGTGTCACAGGGATCAGTGCTGAGATAGTGAATAGTGGAGTGACACAGGGTTCAGTGCTGAGGGTGTGAATAGTGGAGTGTCACAGAAATCAGTGCTGAGGAAGTGAATAGTGGAGTGTCAAAGGGATCAGTGCTGAGTCAGTGAATAGTGGAGTGTCTCAGGGATCAGTGCTGTCTTAGTGAATCGTGGAGTGTCACAGGGATCATTGTTGAAGCAGTGAATAGTGGAGTGTCACATTGATCAGTTCTGAGGCAGTGAATAGTGGAGTGTCACAGGTTTCAGTGCTGAGGCAGTGAATAGTGGAGTGTGAGAGGGATCAGTGCTGAGGCAGTGAATAGTGGAGTGTCACAGGGATCATTGTTGAGGCACTGAATAGTGGAGTGTCACAGGGATCAGAGCTGAGGCATTGAATACTGGAGTGTGACAGTGATCAGTGCTGAGGCAGTGAATAGTGGAGTGTCGCAGGGTCCAATACTGAGGCAGTGAATAGTGGAGTGTCACAGTGGATCAGTGCTGAGGCAGTGAATAGTGGAGTGTCACAGTGATCAGTGCTGAGGCAGTGAATAGTGGAGTGTTGCAGGGTCAAAAACTGAGGCAGTGAAGAGTGGAGTGTCACAGTGATCAGTGCTGAGGCAGTGAATAGTGGAGTGTTGCAGGGTCAAAAACTGAGGCAGTGAATAGTGGAGTGTGACAGGGATCAGTGATGCGGCAGTGAATAGGGGAGTGTCACAAGGATCAGTGCTGAGGCAGTGAATAGGGGAGTGTCACAGAGATCAGAGCTGAGCCAGTGAATAGTGGAGTGTCGCAGGGTCCAATTCTGGGGCAGTGAATAGTGGAGTGTTACAGGGATCAGTGCTGAGGTAGTGAATAGTGGAGTGTGACAGGGAACAGTCCTGAGTCAGTGAATAGTGGAGTGTCACAGGGATCACTGCTGAGGCTGTGAATAAGGAGTGTGATAGGGATCAGTGTTGAGGCAGTGAATAGGGGAGTGTCATAGGGATCTGAGCTAAGGTAGTGAATAGTGGTGTGTCAAAGGGATCAGTGCTGAGGCAGTGAATAGTGGAGTGTTACAGGGATCAGTGCTGAGGCAGTGAATAGTCGAGTGTCGCAGGGTCAAAAACTGAGGCAGTGATTAGTGGAGTGTGACAGGGATCATTGTTGAGGCACTGAATAGTGGAGTGTCACAGGGATCAGTCCTGAGTCAATGAATAGTGGAGTGTCTACCGGGAGCAGTGTTGAGGTAGTGAATAGTGGAGTGTGACAGGGATCAGTCCTGAGTCAGTGAATAGTGGAGTGTCCCAGGGATCAGTGATGAGGCAGTGAATAGTGGATTGTGATAGGGATCAGTGCTGAGGCAGTGAATAGTGGAGTGTCACAGGGATCAGTGCTGAGGCAGTGAATAGTGGAGTGTCACAGGGATCAGTGCTGAGGCAGTGAATAGTCGAGTGTCGCAGGGTCAAAAACTGAGGCAGTGATTAGTGGAGTGTGACAGGGATCAGTGCTGAGGCAGTGAACACATGAGTGTGAAAGGTATCAGTGTTGAGGCAGTGAATAGGGGAGTGTCACAGGGATCTGAGCTAAGGTAGTGAATAGTGGTGTGTCAAAGGGATCAGTGCTGAGGCAGTGAATAGTGGAGTGTCACAGGGATCAGTGCTGAGATAGTGAATAGTGGAGTGTCACAGGGTTCAGTGCTGAGGGTGTGAATAGTGGAGTGTCACAGAAATCAGTGCTGAGGCAGTGAATAGTGGAGTGTCAAAGGGATCATTGTTGAGGCAGTGAATAGTGGAGTGTCACATTGATCAGTGTTGAGGCAGTGAATAGTGGAGTGTCACAGGTTTCAGTGCTGAGGCAGTGAATAGTGGAGTGTGAGAGGGATCAGTGCTGAGGCAGTGAATAGTGGAGTGTCACAGGGATCATTGTTGAGGCACTGAATAGTGGAGTGTCACAGGGATCAGTCCTGAGTCAATGAATAGTGGATTGTCTACAGGGAGCAGTGTTGAGGTAGTGAATAGTGGAGTGTGACAGGGATCAGTCCTGAGTCAGTGAATAGTGGAGTGTCACAGGGATCAGTGCTGAGGCAGTGAATAGTGGAGTGTCACAGGGATCAGTGATTAGGCAGTGAATAGTGTAGTGTCACAGGGATCAGTGCTGAGGTAGTGAATAGTGGAGTGTCACAGGGATCAGTGATTAGGCAGTGAATATTGGAGTGTCACAGGGATCAGTGCTGACTTAGTGAATAGTGGAGTGTTTAAGGGATTAATGATGATGTAGTGAATAGTGGAGTGTCACAGGGATCAGTGCTGTGGCAGTGAATAGTGGAGTGTGACAGGGATCAGTGCTGAGGCAGTGAATAGTGGAGTGTGACAGGGATCAGTGCTGAGGCAGTGAATAGGGGAGTGTCACAGGGATCTGAGCTAAGGTAGTGAATAGTGGTGTGTCAAAGGGATCAGTGCTGAGGCAGTGAATAGTGGAGTGTTACAGGGATCAGTGCTGAGGTACTGAATAGTGGAGTGTGACAGGGATCAGTGCTGAGGCAGTGAATAGTGGAGTGTCACAGGGATCTTTGCTGAGGCAGTGAATAGGGGAGTGTCACAGGGATCTGAGCTAAGGTAGTGAATAGTGGTGTGTCAAAGGGATCAGTGCTGATGCAGTGAATAGTGGAGTGTTACAGGGATCAGTGCTGAGGCAGTGAATAGTGGAGTGTCGCAGGGTCCAATACTGAGGCAGTGAATAGTGGAGTGTCACAGTGATCAGTGCTGAGGCAGTGAATAGTGGAGTGTTGCAGGGTCAAAAACTGAGGCAGTGAATAGTGGAGTGAGACAGGGATCAGTGCTGAGGCAGTGAACAATTGAGTGTGACAGGGATCAGTGATGCGGCAGTGAATAGGGGAGTGTCACAGGGATCAGTGCTGAGGCAGTGAATAGGGGAGTGTCACAGAGATCAGAGCTGAGCTAGTGAATAGTGGAGTGTCGCAGGGTCCAATTCTGAGGCAGTGAATAGTGGAGTATGACAGGGATCAGTGCTGAGGTAGTGAACAATTGAGTGTGAAAGGGATCAGTGATGAGGCAGTGAATAGTGGAGTGTCACAGGGATCAGTGCTGAGGTAGTGAATAGTGGAGTGTCACAGGGATCAGTGCTGAGGCAGTGAATAGTGGAGTGTCACAGGGATCAGTCCTGAGTCACTGAATAGTGGAGTGTTACAGGGATCAGTGCTGAGGTAGTGAATAGTGGAGTGTGACAGGGAACAGTCCTGAGTCAGTGAATAGTGGAGTGTCACAGGGATCACTGCTGAGGCAGTGAATAAGGAGTGTGATAGGGATCAGTGCTGAGGCAGTGAATATTGGTGTGTCACAGCGATCAGTGATGAGGCAGTGAATAGTGAATTTGTCACAGGGATCAGTGCTGTGGCAGTGAATAGTGGAGTGTCAAAGGGATCAGTGCTGAGGCTGTGAATAGTGGAGTGTCACAGGGATCAGTGCTGAGATAGTGAATAGTGGAGTGTCACAGGGTTCAGTGCTGAGGGTGTGAATAGTGCAGTGTCACAGAAATCAGTGCTGAGATAGTGAATAGTGGAGTGTCTCAGGGATCAGTGCTGTCTTAGTGAATCGTGGAGTGTCACAGGGATCATTGTTGAGGCAGTGAATAGTGGTGTGTCACATTGATCAGTGTTGAGGCAGTGAATGGTGGAGTGTCACAGGGATCTGTGATTAGGCAGTGAATATTGGAGTGTCACAGGGATCAGTGCTGAGGCAGTGAATTGTGGAGTGTCACAGGGATCAGTGCTGACTTAGTGAATAGTGGAGTGTTTCAGGGATTAGTGATGATGTAGTGAATAGTGGAGTGTCACAGGGATCAGTGCTGTGGCAGTGAATAGTGGAGTGTCACAGGGATCAGTGCTGAGGCAGTGAATAGTGGAGTGTCTACAGGGTTCAGTGCTGAGGCAGTGAATAGTGGAGTGTCAAAGGGATCAGTGCTGAGGCAGTGAATATTGGAGTGTCACAGGGATCAGTGCTGAGGGAGTGAATAGTGGAGTGTCACAGGGATCAGTGTTGATGTAGTGAATAGTGGAGTGTCACAGGGATCAGTGCTGAGGCAGTGAATAGTGGAGTGTCACAGGGATCAGTCCTGAGTCACTGAATAGTGGAGTGTTACAGGGATCAGTGCTGAGGTAGTGAATAGTGGAGTGTGACAGGGAACAGTCCTGAGTCAGTGAATAGTGGAGTGTCACAGGGATCACTGCTGAGGCAGTGAATAAGGAGTGTGATAGGGATCAGTGCTGAGGCAGTGAATATTGGAGTGTCACAGCGATCAGTGATGAGGCAGTGAATAGTGAATGTGTCACAGGGATCAGTGCTGTGGCAGTGAATAGTGGAGTGTCACAGGGATCAGTGCTGAGGCTGTGAATAGTGGAGTGTCACAGGGATCAGTGCTGAGATAGTGAATAGTGGAGTGACACAGGGTTCAGTGCTGAGGGTGTGAATAGTGGAGTGTCACAGAAATCAGTGCTGTGGAAGTGAATAGTGGAGTGTCAAAGGGATCAGTGCTGAGTCAGTGAATAGTGGAGTGTCTCAGGGATCAGTGCTGTCTTAGTGAATCGTGGAGTGTCACAGGGATCATTGTTGAAGCAGTGAATAGTGGAGTGTCACATTGATCAGTTCTGAGGCAGTGAATAGTGGAGTGTCACAGGTTTCAGTGCTGAGGCAGTGAATAGTGGAGTGTGAGAGGGATCAGTGCTGAGGCAGTGAATAGTGGAGTGTCACAGGGATCATTGTTGAGGCACTGAATAGTGGAGTGTCACAGGGATCAGAGCTGAGGCATTGAATACTGGAGTGTGACAGTGATCAGTGCTGAGGCAGTGAATAGTGGAGTGTCGCAGGGTCCAATACTGAGGCAGTGAATAGTGGAGTGTCACAGTGGATCAGTGCTGAGGCAGTGAATAGTGGAGTGTCACAGTGATCAGTGCTGAGGCAGTGAATAGTGGAGTGTTGCAGGGTCAAAAACTGAGGCAGTGAAGAGTGGAGTGTCACAGTGATCAGTGCTGAGGCAGTGAATAGTGGAGTGTTGCAGGGTCAAAAACTGAGGCAGTGAATAGTGGAGTGTGACAGGGATCAGTGATGCGGCAGTGAATAGGGGAGTGTCACAAGGATCAGTGCTGAGGCAGTGAATAGGGGAGTGTCACAGAGATCAGAGCTGAGCCAGTGAATAGTGGAGTGTCGCAGGGTCCAATTCTGGGGCAGTGAATAGTGGAGTGTTACAGGGATCAGTGCTGAGGTAGTGAATAGTGGAGTGTGACAGGGAACAGTCCTGAGTCAGTGAATAGTGGAGTGTCACAGTGATCACTGCTGAGGCTGTGAATAAGGAGTGTGATAGGGATCAGTGCTGAGGCAGTGAATATTGGAGTGTCACAGCGATCAGTGATGAGGCAGTGAATAGTGAATGTGTCACAGGGATCAGTGCTGAGGCAGTGAATAGTGGAGTGTCACAGGGATCAGTGCTGAGGCTGTGAATAGTGGAGTGTCACAGGGATCAGTGCTGAGATAGTGAATAGTGGAGTGTCACAGGGTTCAGTGCTGAGGGTGTGAATAGTGGAGTGTCACAGAAATCAGTGCTGAGGCAGTGAATAGTGGAGTGTCAAAGGGATCATTGTTGAGGCAGTGAATAGTGGAGTGTCACATTGATCAGTGTTGAGGCAGTGAATAGTGGAGTGTCACAGGTTTCAGTGCTGAGGCAGTGAATAGTGGAGTGTGAGAGGGATCAGTGCTGAGGCAGTGAATAGTGGAGTGTCACAGGGATCATTGTTGAGGCACTGAATAGTGGAGTGTCACAGGGATCAGTGCTGAGGTAGTGAATAGTGGAGTGTCACAGGTATCAGTGATTAGGCAGTGAATATTGGAGTGTCACAGGGATCAGTGCTGACTTAGTGAATAGTGGAGTGTTTAAGGGATTAATGATGATGTAGTGAATAGTGGAGTGTCACAGGGATCAGTGCTGTGGCAGTGAATAGTGGAGTGTGACAGGGATCAGTGCTGAGGCAGTGAATAGTGGAGTGTGACAGGGATCAGTGCTGAGGCAGTGAATAGGGGAGTGTCACAGGGATCTGAGCTAAGGTAGTGAATAGTGGTGTGTCAAAGGGATCAGTGCTGAGGCAGTGAATAGTGGAGTGTTACAGGGATCAGTGCTGAGGTACTGAATAGTGGAGTGTGACAGGGATCAGTGCTGAGGCAGTGAATAGTGGAGTGTCACAGGGATCTTTGCTGAGGCAGTGAATAGGGGAGTGTCACAGGGATCTGAGCTAAGGTAGTGAATAGTGGTGTGTCAAAGGGATCAGTGCTGATGCAGTGAATAGTGGAGTGTTACAGGGATCAGTGCTGAGGCAGTGAATAGTGGAGTGTCGCAGGGTCCAATACTGAGGCAGTGAATAGTGGAGTGTCACAGTGATCAGTGCTGAGGCAGTGAATAGTGGAGTGTTGCAGGGTCAAAAACTGAGGCAGTGAATAGTGGAGTGAGACAGGGATCAGTGCTGAGGCAGTGAACAATTGAGTGTGACAGGGATCAGTGATGCGGCAGTGAATAGGGGAGTGTCACAGGGATCAGTGCTGAGGCAGTGAATAGGGGAGTGTCACAGGGATCAGTGATTAGGCAGTGAATAGTGTAGTGTCACAGGGATCAGTGCTGAGGTAGTGAATAGTGGAGTGTCACAGGGATCAGTGATTAGGCAGTGAATATTGGAGTGTCACAGGGATCAGTGCTGACTTAGTGAATAGTGGAGTGTTTAAGGGATTAATGATGATGTAGTGAATAGTGGAGTGTCACAGGGATCAGTGCTGTGGCAGTGAATAGTGGAGTGTGACAGGGATCAGTGCTGAGGCAGTGAATACTGGAGTGTGACAGGGATCAGTGCTGAGGCAGTGAATAGGGGAGTGTCACAGGGATCTGAGCTAAGGTAGTGAATAGTGGTGTGTCAAAGGGATCAGTGCTGAGGCAGTGAATAGTGGAGTGTTACAGGGATCAGTGCTGAGGTACTGAATAGTGGAGTGTGACAGGGATCAGTGCTGAGGCAGTGAATAGTGGAGTGTCACAGGGATCTTTGCTGAGGCAGTGAATAGGGGAGTGTCACAGGGATCTGAGCTAAGGTAGTGAATAGTGGTGTGTCAAAGGGATCAGTGCTGATGCAGTGAATAGTGGAGTGTTACAGGGATCAGTGCTGAGGCAGTGAATAGTGGAGTGTCGCAGGGTCCAATACTGAGGCAGTGAATAGTGGAGTGTCACAGTGATCAGTGCTGAGGCAGTGAATAGTGGAGTGTTGCAGGGTCAAAAACTGAGGCAGTGAATAGTGGAGTGAGACAGGGATCAGTGCTGAGGCAGTGAACAATTGAGTGTGACAGGGATCAGTGATGCGGCAGTGAATAGGGGAGTGTCACAGGGATCAGTGCTGAGGCAGTGAATAGGGGAGTGTCACAGAGATCAGAGCTGAGCTAGTGAATAGTGGAGTGTCGCAGGGTCCAATTCTGAGGCAGTGAATAGTGGAGTATGACAGGGATCAGTGCTGAGGTAGTGAACAATTGAGTGTGAAAGGGATCAGTGATGAGGCAGTGAATAGTGGAGTGTCACAGGGATCAGTGCTGAGGTAGTGAATAGTGGAGTGTCACAGGGATCAGTGCTGAGGCAGTGAATAGTGGAGTGTCACAGGGATCAGTCCTGAGTCACTGAATAGTGGAGTGTTACAGGGATCAGTGCTGAGGTAGTGAATAGTGGAGTGTGACAGGGAACAGTCCTGAGTCAGTGAATAGTGGAGTGTCACAGGGATCACTGCTGAGGCAGTGAATAAGGAGTGTGATAGGGATCAGTGCTGAGGCAGTGAATATTGGTGTGTCACAGCGATCAGTGATGAGGCAGTGAATAGTGAATTTGTCACAGGGATCAGTGCTGTGGCAGTGAATAGTGGAGTGTCAAAGGGATCAGTGCTGAGGCTGTGAATAGTGGAGTGTCACAGGGATCAGTGCTGAGATAGTGAATAGTGGAGTGTCACAGGGTTCAGTGCTGAGGGTGTGAATAGTGCAGTGTCACAGAAATCAGTGCTGAGGCAGTGAACAGTGGAGTGTCAAAGGGATCAGTGCTGAGTCAGTGAATAGTGGAGTGTCTCAGGGATCAGTGCTGTCTTAGTGAATCGTGGAGTGTCACAGGGATCATTGTTGAGGCAGTGAATAGTGGTGTGTCACATTGATCAGTGTTGAGGCAGTGAATGGTGGAGTGTCACAGGGATCTGTGATTAGGCAGTGAATATTGGAGTGTCACAGGGATCAGTGCTGAGGCAGTGAATTGTGGAGTGTCACAGGGATCAGTGCTGACTTAGTGAATAGTGGAGTGTTTCAGGGATTAGTGATGATGTAGTGAATAGTGGAGTGTCACAGGGATCAGTGCTGTGGCAGTGAATAGTGGAGTGTCACAGGGATCAGTGCTGAGGCAGTGAATAGTGGAGTGTCTACAGGGTTCAGTGCTGAGGCAGTGAATAGTGGAGTGTCAAAGGGATCAGTGCTGAGGCAGTGTATAAGGAGTGTGATAGGGATCAGTGCTGAGGCAGTGAATATTGGTGTGTCACAGCGATCAGTGATGAGGCAGTGAATAGTGAATTTGTCACAGGGATCAGTGCTGTGGCAGTGAATAGTGGAGTGTCAAAGGGATCAGTGCTGAGGCTGTGAATAGTGGAGTGTCACAGGGATCAGTGCTGAGATAGTGAATAGTGGAGTGTCACAGGGTTCAGTGCTGAGGGTGTGAATAGTGCAGTGTCACAGAAATCAGTGCTGAGGCAGTGAACAGTGGAGTGTCAAAGGGATCAGTGCTGAGTCAGTGAATAGTGGAGTGTCTCAGGGATCAGTGCTGTCTTAGTGAATCGTGGAGTGTCACAGGGATCATTGTTGAGGCAGTGAATAGTGGTGTGTCACATTGATCAGTGTTGAGGCAGTGAATGGTGGAGTGTCACAGGGATCTGTGATTAGGCAGTGAATATTGGAGTGTCACAGGGATCAGTGCTGAGGCAGTGAATTGTGGAGTGTCACAGGGATCAGTGCTGACTTAGTGAATAGTGGAGTGTTTCAGGGATTAGTGATGATGTAGTGAATAGTGGAGTGTCACAGGGATCAGTGCTGTGGCAGTGAATAGTGGAGTGTCACAGGGATCAGTGCTGAGGCAGTGAATAGTGGAGTGTCTACAGGGTTCAGTGCTGAGGCAGTGAATAGTGGAGTGTCAAAGGGATCAGTGCTGAGGCAGTGAATATTGGAGTGTCACAGGGATCAGTGCTGAGGGAGTGAATAGTGGAGTGTCACAGGGATCAGTGTTGATGTAGTGAATAGTGGAGTGTCACAGGGATCAGTGCTGAGGCAGTGAATAGTGGAGTGTCAAAGGGATCAGTGCTGAGGCAGTGAATAATGGATTGTCAAAGGGATCAGTGCTGAGGCAGTGAATAGTGGAGTGTCACAGTGATCTGTGCTGAGGTAGTGAATGGTGGAGTGTTAAATGGATCAGTGCTGAGGCAGTGAATAGTGGAGTGTCACAGGGATCAGAGCTGAGGTAGTGAATAGTGGAGTGTCACAGGGTCCAATACTGAGGCAGTGAATAGTGGAGTGTCTACAAGAATCAGTGCTGAGGCAGTGAATAGTGGAGTGTGACTGGTATCAGTGCTGAGGCAGTGAATAGTGGAGTGTCACAGGGATCATTGCTGAGGCAGTGAATAGTGGAGTGTCACAGGGATCAGAGCTAAGGTAGTGAATAGAGGAGTGTCAAAGGGAACCGTGCTGATGCAGTTAATAGTGGAGTGTGACAGGGATGAGTGTTAGATTTTGAATAGTGGAGTGCCAACGGGATCAGTGCTGAGGCAGTGAATAGTCGAGCGTGACAGGGATCAGTGCTGAGGCAGTGAATAATGGAGTGTCGCAGGGTCGAATACTGAGGCAGTGAAGAGTGGAGTGTCACAGGGATCAGTGCTGAGGCAGTGAATAGTCGAGTGTCGCAGGGTCAGAAACTGAGGCAGTGATTAGTGGAGTGTGACAGGGATCAGTGCTGAGGCAGTGAACAAAAGAATGTGAAAGGTATCAGTGTTGAGGCAGTGATTAGGGGAGTGTCACAGGGATCTGAGCTAAGGTAGTGAATAGTGGTGTGTCAAAGGGATCAGTGCTGAGGCAGTGAATAGTGGAGTGTCACAGGGATCATTGTTGAGGCACTGAATAGTGGAGTGTCACAGGGATCAGTCCTGAGTCAATGAATAGTGGAGTGTCTACAGGGAGCAGTGTTGAGGTAGTGAATAGTGGAGTGTGACAGGGATCAGTCCTGAGTCAGTGAATAGTGGAGTGTCACAGGGATCAGTGCTGAGGCAGTGAATAGTGGAGTGTCACAGGGATCAGTGCTGAGGCAGTGAATAGTCAAGTGTCGCAGGGTCAAAAACTGAGGCAGTGATTAGTGGAGTGTGACAGGGATCAGTGCTGAGGCAGTGAACAAATGAGTGTGAAAGGTATCAGTGTTGAGGCAGTGAATAGGGGAGTGTCACAGGGATCCGAGCTAAGGTAGTGAATAGTGGTGTGTCAAAGGGATCAGTGCTGAGGCAGTGAATAGTGGAGTGTTACAGGGATCAGTGCTGAGGCAGTGAATAGTGGAGTGTCGCAGGGTCCAATACTGAGGCAGTGAATAGTGGAGTGTCACAGTGATCAGTGCTGAGGCAGTGAATAGTGGAGTGTCACAGGGATCAGTGCTGAGGCAGTGAACAATTGAGTGTGAAAGGGATCAGTGATGAGGCACTGAATAGTGGAGTGTCACAGGGATCAGTGCTGAGGCAGTGAATAGTGGAGTGTCACAGGGATCAGTGCTGAGGCAGTGAATTGTGGAGTGTCACAGGGATCAGTGCTGAGGCAGTGAATAGTGGAGTGTCACAGGGATCAGTCCTGAGTCACTGAATAGTGGAGTGTCACAGGGATCAGTCCTGAGTCACTGAATAGTGGAGTGTTACAGGGATCAGTGCTGAGGTAGTGAATAGTGGAGTGTGACAGGGAACAGTCCTGAGTCAGTGAATAGTGGAGTGTCACAGGGATCACTGCTGAGGCAGTGAATAAGGAGTGTGATAGGGATCAGTGCTGAGGCAGTGAATATTGGAGTGTCACAGCGATCAGTGATGAGGCAGTGAATAGTGAATGTGTCACAGGGATCAGTGCTGTGGCAGTGAATAGTGGAGTGTCACAGGGATCAGTGCTGAGGCTGTGAATAGTGGAGTGTCACAGGGATCAGTGCTGAGATAGTGAATAGTGGAGTGACACAGGGTTCAGTGCTGAGGGTGTGAATAGTGGAGTGTCACAGAAATCAGTGCTGTGGAAGTGAATAGTGGAGTGTCAAAGGGATCAGTGCTGAGTCAGTGAATAGTGGAGTGTCTCAGGGATCAGTGCTGTCTTAGTGAATCGTGGAGTGTCACAGGGATCATTGTTGAAGCAGTGAATAGTGGAGTGTCACATTGATCAGTTCTGAGGCAGTGAATAGTGGAGTGTCACAGGTTTCAGTGCTGAGGCAGTGAATAGTGGAGTGTGAGAGGGATCAGTGCTGAGGCAGTGAATAGTGGAGTGTCACAGGGATCATTGTTGAGGCACTGAATAGTGGAGTGTCACAGGGATCAGAGCTGAGGCATTGAATACTGGAGTGTGACAGTGATCAGTGCTGAGGCAGTGAATAGTGGAGTGTCGCAGGGTCCAATACTGAGGCAGTGAATAGTGGAGTGTCACAGTGGATCAGTGCTGAGGCAGTGAATAGTGGAGTGTCACAGTGATCAGTGCTGAGGCAGTGAATAGTGGAGTGTTGCAGGGTCAAAAACTGAGGCAGTGAAGAGTGGAGTGTCACAGTGATCAGTGCTGAGGCAGTGAATAGTGGAGTGTTGCAGGGTCAAAAACTGAGGCAGTGAATAGTGGAGTGTGACAGGGATCAGTGATGCGGCAGTGAATAGGGGAGTGTCACAAGGATCAGTGCTGAGGCAGTGAATAGGGGAGTGTCACAGAGATCAGAGCTGAGCCAGTGAATAGTGGAGTGTCGCAGGGTCCAATTCTGGGGCAGTGAATAGTGGAGTGTTACAGGGATCAGTGCTGAGGTAGTGAATAGTGGAGTGTGACAGGGAACAGTCCTGAGTCAGTGAATAGTGGAGTGTCACAGGGATCACTGCTGAGGCTGTGAATAAGGAGTGTGATAGGGATCAGTGCTGAGGCAGTGAATATTGGAGTGTCACAGCGATCAGTGATGAGGCAGTGAATAGTGAATGTGTCACAGGGATCAGTGCTGAGGCAGTGAATAGTGGAGTGTCACAGGGATCAGTGCTGAAGCTGTGAATAGTGGAGTGTCACAGGGATCAGTGCTGAGATAGTGAATAGTGGAGTGTCACAGGGTTCAGTGCTGAGGGTGTGAATAGTGGAGTGTCACAGAAATCAGTGCTGAGGCAGTGAATAGTGGAGTGTCAAAGGGATCATTGTTGAGGCAGTGAATAGTGGAGTGTCACATTGATCAGTGTTGAGGCAGTGAATAGTGGAGTGTCACAGGTTTCAGTGCTGAGGCAGTGAATAGTGGAGTGTGAGAGGGATCAGTGCTGAGGCAGTGAATAGTGGAGTGTCACAGGGATCATTGTTGAGGCACTGAATAGTGGAGTGTCACAGGGATCAGTCCTGAGTCAATGAATGGTGGATTGTCTACAGGGAGCAGTGTTGAGGTAGTGAATAGTGGAGTGTGACAGGGATCAGTCCTGAGTCAGTGAATAGTGGAGTGTCACAGGGATCAGTGCTGAGGCAGTGAATAGTGGAGTGTCACAGGGATCAGTGATTAGGCAGTGAATAGTGTAGTGTCACAGGGATCAGTGCTGAGGTAGTGAATAGTGGAGTGTCACAGGGATCAGTGATTAGGCAGTGAATATTGGAGTGTCACAGGGATCAGTGCTGACTTAGTGAATAGTGGAGTGTTTAAGGGATTAATGATGATGTAGTGAATAGTGGAGTGTCACAGGGATCAGTGCTGTGGCAGTGAATAGTGGAGTGTGACAGGGATCAGTGCTGAGGCAGTGAATAGTGGAGTGTGACAGGGATCAGTGCTGAGGCAGTGAATAGGGGAGTGTCACAGGGATCTGAGCTAAGGTAGTGAATAGTGGTGTGTCAAAGGGATCAGTGCTGAGGCAGTGAATAGTGGAGTGTTACAGGGATCAGTGCTGAGGTACTGAATAGTGGAGTGTGACAGGGATCAGTGCTGAGGCAGTGAATAGTGGAGTGTCACAGGGATCTTTGCTGAGGCAGTGAATAGGGGAGTGTCACAGGGATCTGAGCTAAGGTAGTGAATAGTGGTGTGTCAAAGGGATCAGTGCTGATGCAGTGAATAGTGGAGTGTTACAGGGATCAGTGCTGAGGCAGTGAATAGTGGAGTGTCGCAGGGTCCAATACTGAGGCAGTGAATAGTGGAGTGTCACAGTGATCAGTGCTGAGGCAGTGAATAGTGGAGTGTTGCAGGGTCAAAAACTGAGGCAGTGAATAGTGGAGTGAGACAGGGATCAGTGCTGAGGCAGTGAACAATTGAGTGTGACAGGGTTCAGTGATGCGGCAGTGAATAGGGGAGTGTCACAGGGATCAGTGCTGAGGCAGTGAATAGGGGAGTGTCACAGAGATCAGAGCTGAGCTAGTGAATAGTGGAGTGTCGCAGGGTCCAATTCTGAGGCAGTGAATAGTGGAGTATGACAGGGATCAGTGCTGAGGTAGTGAACAATTGAGTGTGAAAGGGATCCGTGATGAGGCAGTGAATAGTGGAGTGTCACAGGGATCAGTGCTGAGGTAGTGAATAGTGGAGTGTCACAGGGATCAGTGCTGAGGCAGTGAATAGTGGAGTGTCACAGGGATCAGTCCTGAGTCACTGAATAGTGGAGTGTTACAGGGATCAGTGCTGAGGTAGTGAATAGTGGAGTGTGACAGGGAACAGTCCTGAGTCAGTGAATAGTGGAGTGTCACAGGGATCACTGCTGAGGCAGTGAATAGTGAATTTGTCACAGGGATCAGTGCTGTGGCAGTGAATAGTGGAGTGTCAAAGGGATCAGTGCTGAGGCTGTGAATAGTGGAGTGTCACAGGGATCAGTGCTGAGATAGTGAATAGTGGAGTGTCACAGGGTTCAGTGCTGAGGGTGTGAATAGTGCAGTGTCACAGAAATCAGTGCTGAGGCAGTGAACAGTGGAGTGTCAAAGGGATCAGTGCTGAGTCAGTGAATAGTGGAGTGTCTCAGGGATCAGTGCTGTCTTAGTGAATCGTGGAGTGTCACAGGGATCATTGTTGAGGCAGTGAATAGTGGTGTGTCACATTGATCAGTGTTGAGGCAGTGAATAGTGGAGTGTCACAGGTTTCAGTGCTGAGGCAGTGAATAGTGGAGTGTGAGAGGGATCAGTGCTGAGGCAGTGAATAGTGGAGTGTCACAGGGATCATTGTTGAGGCACTGAATAGTGGAGTGTCACAGGGATCAGTCCTGAGTCAATGAATAGTGGAGTGTCTACAGGGAGCAGTGTTGAGGTAGTGAATAGTGGAGTGTGACAGGGATCAGTCCTGAGTCAGTGAATAGTGGAGTGTCACAGGGATCAGTGCTGAGGCAGTGAATAGTGGAGTGTGATAGGGATCAGTGCTGAGGCAGTGAATATTGGAGTGTCACAGGGATCAGTGATGAGGCGGTGCATAGTGGAGTGTCACAGGGTTCAGTGCTGAGGCAGTGAATAGTGGAGTGTCACAGGGATCAGTGCTGAGGGAGTGAATAGTGGAGTGTCACAGGGATCAGTGCTGACGCAGTGAATAGTGGAGTGTGATAGGGATCAGTGCTGAGGCAGTGAATATTGGAGTGTCACAGGGATCTATGCTGAGGCACTGAATAGTTGAGGGTCACAGGGTTCAGTGCTCAGGCAGTGAATAGTGGAGTGTGACAGGGATCAGTCCTGTGTCAGTGAATAGTGGAGTGTAACAGGGATCAGTGATTAGGCAGCGAATAGTGGAGGGTCACAGGGTTCAGTGCTGAGGCAGTGAATGGTGGAGTGTCACAGGGATCTGTGATTAGGCAGTGAATATTGGAGTGTCACAGGGATCAGTGCTGAGGCAGTGAATTGTGGAGTGTCACAGGGATCAGTGCTGACTTAGTGAATAGTGGAGTGTTTCAGGGATTAGTGATGATGTAGTGAATAGTGGAGTGTCACAGGGATCAGTGCTGTGGCAGTGAATAGTGGAGTGTCACAGGGATCAGTGCTGAGGCAGTGAATAGTGGAGTGTCTACAGGGTTCAGTGCTGAGGCAGTGAATAGTGGAGTGTCAAAGGGATCAGTGCTGAGGCAGTGAATATTGGAGTGTCACAGGGATCAGTGTTGAGGGAGTGAATAGTGGAGTGTCACAGGGATCAGTGTTGATGTAGTGAATAGTGGAGTGTCACAGGGATCAGTGCTGAGGCAGTGAATAGTGGAGTGTCAAAGGGATCAGTGCTGAGGCAGTGAATAATGGAGTGTCAAAGGGATCAGTGCTGAGGCAGTGAATAGTGGAGTGTCACAGTGATCTGTGCTGAGGTAGTGAATGGTGGAGTGTTAAATGGATCAGTGCTGAGGAAGTGAATAGTGGAGTGTCACAGGGATCAGAGCTGAGGTAGTGAATAGTGGAGTGTCACAGGGTCCAATACTGAGGCAGTGAATAGTGGAGTGTCTACAAGAATCAGTGCTGAGGCAGTGAATAGTGGAGTGTGACTGGTATCAGTGCTGAGGCAGTGAATAGTGGAGTGTCACAGGGATCATTGCTGAGGCAGTGAATAGTGGAGTGTCACAGGGATCAGAGCTAAGGTAGTGAATAGAGGAGTGTCAAAGGGAACCGTGCTGATGCAGTTAATAGTGGAGTGTGACAGGGATGAGTGTTAGATTTTGAATAGTGGAGTGCCAACGGGATCAGTGCTGAGGCAGTGAATAGTCGAGTGTGACAGGGATCAGTGCTGAGGCAGTGAATAATGGAGTGTCGCAGGGTCGAATACTGAGGCAGTGAAGAGTGGAGTGTCACAGGGATCAGTGCTGAGGCAGTGAATAGTCGAGTGTCGCAGGGTCAAAAACTGAGGCAGTGATTAGTGGAGTGTGACAGGGATCAGTGCTGAGGCAGTGAACAAAAGAGTGTGAAAGGTATCAGTGTTGAGGCAGTGATTAGGGGAGTGTCACAGGGATCTGAGCTAAGGTAGTGAATAGTGGTGTGTCAAAGGGATCAGTGCTGAGGCAGTGAATAGTGGAGTGTCACAGGGATCATTGTTGAGGCACTGAATAGTGGAGTGTCACAGGGATCAGTCCTGAGTCAATGAATAGTGGAGTGTCTACAGGGAGCAGTGTTGAGGTAGTGAATAGTGGAGTGTGACAGGGATCAGTCCTGAGTCAGTGAATAGTGGAGTGTCACAGGGATCAGTGCTGAGGCAGTGAATAGTGGAGTGTCACAGGGATCAGTGCTGAGGCAGTGAATAGTCAAGTGTCGCAGGGTCAAAAACTGGGGCAGTGATTAGTGGAGTGTGACAGGGATCAGTGCTGAGGCAGTGAACAAATGAGTGTGAAAGGTATCAGTGTTGAGGCAGTGAATAGGGGAGTGTCACAGGGATCTGAGCTAAGGTAGTGAATAGTGGTGTGTCAAAGGGATCAGTGCTGAGGCAGTGAATAGTGGAGTGTTACAGGGATCAGTGCTGAGGCAGTGAATAGTGGAGTGTCGCAGGGTCCAATACTGAGGCAGTGAATAGTGGAGTGTCACAGTGATCAGTGCTGAGGCAGTGAATAGTGGAGTGTCACAGGGATCAGTGCTGAGGCAGCGAACAATTGAGTGTGAAAGGGATCAGTGATGAGGCAGTGAATAGTGGAGTGTCACAGGGATCAGTGCTGAGGCAGTGAATAGTGGAGTGTCACAGGGATCAGTGCTGAGGCAGTGAATTGTGGAGTGTCACAGGGATCAGTGCTGAGGCAGTGAATAGTGGAGTGTCACAGGGATCAGTGCTGAGATAGTGAATAGTGGAGTGTCACAGGGTTCAGTGCTGAGGGTGTGAATAGTGGAGTGTCACAGAAATCAGTGCTGAGGCAGTGAATAGTGGAGTGTCAAAGGGATCAGTGCTGAGTCAGTGAATAGTGGGGTGTCTCAGGGATCAGTGCTGTCTTAGTGAATCGTGGAGTGTCACAGGGATCATTGTTGAGGCAGTGAATAGTGGAGTGTCACATTGATCAGTGTTGAGGCAGTGAAAAGTGGAGTGTCACAGGTTTCAGTGCTGAGGCAGTGAATAGTGGAGTGTGAGAGGGATCAGTGCTGAGGCAGTGAATAGTGGAGTGTCACAGGGATCATTGTTGAGGCACTGAATAGTGGAGTGTCACAGGGATCAGAGCTGAGGCAGTGAATACTGGAGTGTGACAGGGATCAGTGCTGAGGCAGTGAATATTGGAGTGTCGCAGGGTCCAATACTGAGGCAGTGAAAAGTGGAGTGTCACAGTGGATCAGTGCTGAGGCAGTGAATAGTGGAGTGTCACAGGGATCAGTGCTGAGGCAGTGAATAGGGGAGTGTCACAGTGATCAGTGATGAGGCAGTGAATAGTGGAGTGTTGCAGGGTCAAAAACTGAGGCAGTGAATAGTGGAGTGTGACAGGGATCAGTGATGCGGCAGTGAATAGGGGAGTGTCACAGGGATCAGTGCTGAGGCAGTGAATAGGGGAGTGTCACAGAGATCAGAGCTGAGCTAGTGAATAGTGGAGTGTCGCAGGGTCCAATTCTGAGGCAGTGAATAGTGGAGTGTTACAGGGATCAGTGCTGAGGTAGTGAATAGTGGAGTGTGACAGGGAACAGTCCTGAGTCAGTGAATAGTGGAGTGTCACAGGGATCACTGCTGAGGCAGTGAATAAGGAGTGTGATAGGGATCAGTGCTGAGGCAGTGAATATTGGAGTGTCACAGCGATCAGTGATGAGGCAGTGAATAGTGAATGTGTCACAGGGATCAGTGCTGTGGCAGTGAATAGTGGAGTGTCACAGGGATCAGTGCTGAGTCTGTGAATAGTGGAGTGTCACAGGGATCACTGCTGAGGCAGTGAATAAGGAGTGTGATAGGGATCAGTGCTGAGGCAGTGAATATTGGAGTGTCACAGTGATCAGTGATGAGGCTGTGAATAGTGGAGTGTCACAGGGATCAGTGCTGAGGCAGTGAATAGTCGAGTGTCGCAGGGTCAAAAACTGAGGCAGTGATTAGTGGAGTGTGACAGGGATCATTGTTGAGGCACTGAATAGTGGAGTGTCACAGGGATCAGTCCTGAGTCAATGAATAGTGGAGTGTCTACAGGGAGCAGTGTTGAGGTAGTGAATAGTGGAGTGTGACAGGGATCAGTCCTGAGTCAGTGAATAGTGGAGTTTCACAGGGATCAGTGCTGAGGCAGTGAATAGTGGAGTGTGATAGGGATCAGTGCTGAGTCAGTGAATAGTGGAGTGTCTCAGGGATCAGTGCTGTCTTAGTGAATCGTGGAGTGTCACAGGGATCATTGTTGAGGCAGTGAATAGTGGTGTGTCACATTGATCAGTGTTGAGGCAGTGAATAGTGGAGTGTCACAGGTTTCAGTGCTGAGGCAGTGAATAGTGGAGTGTGAGAGGGATCAGTGCTGAGGCAGTGAATAGTGGAGTGTCACAGGGATCATTGTTGAGGCACTGAATAGTGGAGTGTCACAGGGATCAGTCCTGAGTCAATGAATAGTGGAGTGTCTACAGGGAGCAGTGTTGAGGTAGTGAATAGTGGAGTGTCACAGGGATCAGTGCTGAGGCAGTGAATAGTGGAGTGTCACAGGGATCAGTGCTGAGATAGTGAATAGTGGAGTGTCACAGGGTTCAGTGCTGAGGGTGTGAATAGTGGAGTGTCACAGAAATCAGTGCTGAGGCAGTGAATAGTGGAGTGTCAAAGGGATCAGTGCTGAGTCAGTGAATAGTGGGGTGTCTCAGGGATCAGTGCTGTCTTAGTGAATCGTGGAGTGTCACAGGGATCATTGTTGAGGCAGTGAATAGTGGAGTGTCACATTGATCAGTGTTGAGGCAGTGAAAAGTGGAGTGTCACAGGTTTCAGTGCTGAGGCAGTGAATAGTGGAGTGTGAGAGGGATCAGTGCTGAGGCAGTGAATAGTGGAGTGTCACAGGGATCATTGTTGAGGCACTGAATAGTGGAGTGTCACAGGGATCAGAGCTGAGGCAGTGAATACTGGAGTGTGACAGGGATCAGTGCTGAGGCAGTGAATATTGGAGTGTCGCAGGGTCCAATACTGAGGCAGTGAAAAGTGGAGTGTCACAGTGGATCAGTGCTGAGGCAGTGAATAGTGGAGTGTCACAGGGATCAGTGCTGAGGCAGTGAATAGGGGAGTGTCACAGTGATCAGTGATGAGGCAGTGAATAGTGGAGTGTTGCAGGGTCAAAAACTGAGGCAGTGAATAGTGGAGTGTGACAGGGATCAGTGATGCGGCAGTGAATAGGGGAGTGTCACAGGGATCAGTGCTGAGGCAGTGAATAGGGGAGTGTCACAGAGATCAGAGCTGAGCTAGTGAATAGTGGAGTGTCGCAGGGTCCAATTCTGAGGCAGTGAATAGTGGAGTGTTACAGGGATCAGTGCTGAGGTAGTGAATAGTGGAGTGTGACAGGGAACAGTCCTGAGTCAGTGAATAGTGGAGTGTCACAGGGATCACTGCTGAGGCAGTGAATAAGGAGTGTGATAGGGATCAGTGCTGAGGCAGTGAATATTGGAGTGTCACAGCGATCAGTGATGAGGCAGTGAATAGTGAATGTGTCACAGGGATCAGTGCTGTGGCAGTGAATAGTGGAGTGTCACAGGGATCAGTGCTGAGTCTGTGAATAGTGGAGTGTCACAGGGATCACTGCTGAGGCAGTGAATAAGGAGTGTGATAGGGATCAGTGCTGAGGCAGTGAATATTGGAGTGTCACAGTGATCAGTGATGAGGCTGTGAATAGTGGAGTGTCACAGGGATCAGTGCTGAGGCAGTGAATAGTCGAGTGTCGCAGGGTCAAAAACTGAGGCAGTGATTAGTGGAGTGTGACAGGGATCATTGTTGAGGCACTGAATAGTGGAGTGTCACAGGGATCAGTCCTGAGTCAATGAATAGTGGAGTGTCTACAGGGAGCAGTGTTGAGGTAGTGAATAGTGGAGTGTGACAGGGATCAGTCCTGAGTCAGTGAATAGTGGAGTTTCACAGGGATCAGTGCTGAGGCAGTGAATAGTGGAGTGTGATAGGGATCAGTGCTGAGTCAGTGAATAGTGGAGTGTCTCAGGGATCAGTGCTGTCTTAGTGAATCGTGGAGTGTCACAGGGATCATTGTTGAGGCAGTGAATAGTGGTGTGTCACATTGATCAGTGTTGAGGCAGTGAATAGTGGAGTGTCACAGGTTTCAGTGCTGAGGCAGTGAATAGTGGAGTGTGAGAGGGATCAGTGCTGAGGCAGTGAATAGTGGAGTGTCACAGGGATCATTGTTGAGGCACTGAATAGTGGAGTGTCACAGGGATCAGTCCTGAGTCAATGAATAGTGGAGTGTCTACAGGGAGCAGTGTTGAGGTAGTGAATAGTGGAGTGTGACAGGGATCAGTCCTGAGTCAGTGAATAGTGGAGTGTCACAGGGATCAGTGCTGAGGCAGTGAATAGTGGAGTGTGATAGGGATCAGTGCTGAGGCAGTGAATATTGGAGTGTCACAGGGATCAGTGATGAGGCGGTGCATAGTGGAGTGTCACAGGGTTCAGTGCTGAGGCAGTGAATAGTGGAGTGTCACAGGGATCAGTGCTGAGGGAGTGAATAGTGGAGTGTCACAGGGATCAGTGCTGACGCAGTGAATAGTGGAGTGTGATAGGGATCAGTGCTGAGGCAGTGAATATTGGAGTGTCACAGGGATCTATGCTGAGGCACTGAATAGTTGAGGGTCACAGGGTTCAGTGCTCAGGCAGTGAATAGTGGAGTGTGACAGGGATCAGTCCTGTGTCAGTGAATAGTGGAGTGTAACAGGGATCAGTGATTAGGCAGCGAATAGTGGAGGGTCACAGGGTTCAGTGCTGAGGCAGTGAATTGTGGAGTGTCACAGGGATCTGTGATTAGGCAGTGAATATTGGAGTGTCACAGGGATCAGTGCTGAGGCAGTGAATTGTGGAGTGTCACAGGGATCAGTGCTGACTTAGTGAATAGTGGAGTGTTTCAGGGATTAGTGATGATGTAGTGAATAGTGGAGTGTCACAGGGATCAGTGCTGTGGCAGTGAATAGTGGAGTGTCACAGGGATCAGTGCTGAGGCAGTGAATAGTGGAGTGTCTACAGGGTTCAGTGCTGAGGCAGTGAATAGTGGAGTGTCAAAGGGATCAGTGCTGAGGCAGTGAATATTGGAGTGTCACAGGGATCAGTGTTGAGGGAGTGAATAGTGGAGTGTCACAGGGATCAGTGTTGATGTAGTGAATAGTGGAGTGTCACAGGGATCAGTGCTGAGGCAGTGAATAGTGGAGTGTCAAAGGGATCAGTGCTGAGGCAGTGAATAATGGAGTGTCAAAGGGATCAGTGCTGAGGCAGTGAATAGTGGAGTGTCACAGTGATCTGTGCTGAGGTAGTGAATGGTGGAGTGTTAAATGGATCAGTGCTGAGGAAGTGAATAGTGGAGTGTCACAGGGATCAGAGCTGAGGTAGTGAATAGTGGAGTGTCACAGGGTCCAATACTGAGGCAGTGAATAGTGGAGTGTCTACAAGAATCAGTGCTGAGGCAGTGAATAGTGGAGTGTGACTGGTATCAGTGCTGAGGCAGTGAATAGTGGAGTGTCACAGGGATCATTGCTGAGGCAGTGAATAGTGGAGTGTCACAGGGATCAGAGCTAAGGTAGTGAATAGAGGAGTGTCAAAGGGAACCGTGCTGATGCAGTTAATAGTGGAGTGTGACAGGGATGAGTGTTAGATTTTGAATAGTGGAGTGCCAACGGGATCAGTGCTGAGGCAGTGAATAGTCGAGTGTGACAGGGATCAGTGCTGAGGCAGTGAATAATGGAGTGTCGCAGGGTCGAATACTGAGGCAGTGAAGAGTGGAGTGTCACAGGGATCAGTGCTGAGGCAGTGAATAGTCGAGTGTCGCAGGGTCAAAAACTGAGGCAGTGATTAGTGGAGTGTGACAGGGATCAGTGCTGAGGCAGTGAACAAAAGAGTGTGAAAGGTATCAGTGTTGAGGCAGTGATTAGGGGAGTGTCACAGGGATCTGAGCTAAGGTAGTGAATAGTGGTGTGTCAAAGGGATCAGTGCTGAGGCAGTGAATAGTGGAGTGTCACAGGGATCATTGTTGAGGCACTGAATAGTGGAGTGTCACAGGGATCAGTCCTGAGTCAATGAATAGTGGAGTGTCTACAGGGAGCAGTGTTGAGGTAGTGAATAGTGGAGTGTGACAGGGATCAGTCCTGAGTCAGTGAATAGTGGAGTGTCACAGGGATCAGTGCTGAGGCAGTGAATAGTGGAGTGTCACAGGGATCAGTGCTGAGGCAGTGAATAGTCAAGTGTCGCAGGGTCAAAAACTGGGGCAGTGATTAGTGGAGTGTGACAGGGATCAGTGCTGAGGCAGTGAACAAATGAGTGTGAAAGGTATCAGTGTTGAGGCAGTGAATAGGGGTGTGTCACAGGGATCTGAGCTAAGGTAGTGAATAGTGGTGTGTCAAAGGGATCAGTGCTGAGGCAGTGAATAGTGGAGTGTTACAGGGATCAGTGCTGAGGCAGTGAATAGTGGAGTGTCGCAGGGTCCAATACTGAGGCAGTGAATAGTGGAGTGTCACAGTGATCAGTGCTGAGGCAGTGAATAGTGGAGTGTCACAGGGATCAGTGCTGAGGCAGCGAACAATTGAGTGTGAAAGGGATCAGTGATGAGGCAGTGAATAGTGGAGTGTCACAGGGATCAGTGCTGAGGCAGTGAATAGTGGAGTGTCACAGGGATCAGTGCTGAGGCAGTGAATTGTGGAGTGTCACAGGGATCAGTGCTGAGGCAGTGAATAGTGGAGTGTCACAGGGATCAGTGCTGAGATAGTGAATAGTGGAGTGTCACAGGGTTCAGTGCTGAGGGTGTGAATAGTGGAGTGTCACAGAAATCAGTGCTGAGGCAGTGAATAGTGGAGTGTCAAAGGGATCAGTGCTGAGTCAGTGAATAGTGGGGTGTCTCAGGGATCAGTGCTGTCTTAGTGAATCGTGGAGTGTCACAGGGATCATTGTTGAGGCAGTGAATAGTGGAGTGTCACATTGATCAGTGTTGAGGCAGTGAAAAGTGGAGTGTCACAGGTTTCAGTGCTGAGGCAGTGAATAGTGGAGTGTGAGAGGGATCAGTGCTGAGGCAGTGAATAGTGGAGTGTCACAGGGATCATTGTTGAGGCACTGAATAGTGGAGTGTCACAGGGATCAGAGCTGAGGCAGTGAATACTGGAGTGTGACAGGGATCAGTGCTGAGGCAGTGAATATTGGAGTGTCGCAGGGTCCAATACTGAGGCAGTGAAAAGTGGAGTGTCACAGTGGATCAGTGCTGAGGCAGTGAATAGTGGAGTGTCACAGGGATCAGTGCTGAGGCAGTGAATAGGGGAGTGTCACAGTGATCAGTGATGAGGCAGTGAATAGTGGAGTGTTGCAGGGTCAAAAACTGAGGCAGTGAATAGTGGAGTGTGACAGGGATCAGTGATGCGGCAGTGAATAGGGGAGTGTCACAGGGATCAGTGCTGAGGCAGTGAATAGGGGAGTGTCACAGAGATCAGAGCTGAGCTAGTGAATAGTGGAGTGTCGCAGGGTCCAATTCTGAGGCAGTGAATAGTGGAGTGTTACAGGGATCAGTGCTGAGGTAGTGAATAGTGGAGTGTGACAGGGAACAGTCCTGAGTCAGTGAATAGTGGAGTGTCACAGGGATCACTGCTGAGGCAGTGAATAAGGAGTGTGATAGGGATCAGTGCTGAGGCAGTGAATATTGGAGTGTCACAGCGATCAGTGATGAGGCAGTGAATAGTGAATGTGTCACAGGGATCAGTGCTGTGGCAGTGAATAGTGGAGTGTCACAGGGATCAGTGCTGAGTCTGTGAATAGTGGAGTGTCACAGGGATCACTGCTGAGGCAGTGAATAAGGAGTGTGATAGGGATCAGTGCTGAGGCAGTGAATATTGGAGTGTCACAGTGATCAGTGATGAGGCTGTGAATAGTGGAGTGTCACAGGGATCAGTGCTGAGGCAGTGAATAGTCGAGTGTCGCAGGGTCAAAAACTGAGGCAGTGATTAGTGGAGTGTGACAGGGATCATTGTTGAGGCACTGAATAGTGGAGTGTCACAGGGATCAGTCCTGAGTCAATGAATAGTGGAGTGTCTACAGGGAGCAGTGTTGAGGTAGTGAATAGTGGAGTGTGACAGGGATCAGTCCTGAGTCAGTGAATAGTGGAGTGTCACAGGGATCAGTGCTGAGGCAGTGAATAGTGGAGTGTGATAGGGATCAGTGCTGAGGCAGTGAATAGTGGAGTGTCACAGGGATCAGTGCTGAGGCAGTGAATAGTGGAGTGTGATAGGGATCAGTGCTGAGGCAGTGAATAGTGGAGTGTCACAGGGATCAGTGCTGAGGCAGTGAATAGTGGAGTGTCACAGGGATCAGTGCTGAGGCAGTGAATAGTCGAGTGTCGCAGGGTCAAAACCTGAGGCAGTGATTAGTGGAGTGTGACAGGGATCAGTGCTGAGGCAGTGAACAAATGAGTGTGAAAGGTATCAGTGTTGAGGCAGTGAATAGGGGAGTGTCACAGGGATCTGAGATAAGGTAGTGAATAGTGGTGTGTCAAAGGGATCAGTGCTGAGGCAGTGAATAGTGGAGTGTTACAGGGATCAGTGCTGAGGCAGTGAATAGTGGAGTGTCGCAGGGTCCAATACTGAGGCAGTGAATAGTGGAGTGTCACAGTGATCAGTGCTGAGGCAGTGAATAGTGGAGTGTCACAGGGTTCAGTGCTGAGGCAGTGAATAGTGGAGTGTCACAGGGATCAGTGCTGAGGCAGTGAATAGTGTAGTGTGAAAGGGATCAGTGATGAGGCAGTGAATAGTGGAGTGTCACAGGGATCAGTCCTGAGTCACTGAATAGTGGAGTGTTACAGGGATCAGTGCTGAGGTAGTGAATAGTGGAGTGTGACAGGGAACAGTCCTGAGTCAGTGAATAGTGGAGTGTCACAGGGATCACTGCTGAGGCAGTGAATAAGGAGTGTGATAGGGATCAGTGCTGAGGCAGTGAATATTGGAGTGTCACAGCGATCAGTGATGAGGCAGTGAATAGTGACTGTGTCACAGGGATCAGTGCTGTGGCAGTGAATAGTGGAGTGTCACAGGGATCAGTGCTGAGGCTGTGAATAGTGGAGTGTCACAGGGATCAGTGCTGAGATAGTGAATAGTGGAGTGTCTCAGGGATCAGTGCTCTCTTAGTGAATCGTGGAGTGTCACAGGGATCATTGTTGAGGCAGTGAATAGTGGAGTGTCACATTGATCAGTTCTGAGGCAGTGAATAGTGGAGTGTCACAGGTTTCAGAGCTGAGGCAGTTAATCGTGGAGTGTGAGAGGGATCAGTGCTGAGGCTGTGAATAGTGGAGTGTCACAGGGATCATTGTTGAGGCACTGAATAGTGGAGTGTCACAGGGATCAGTCCTGAGTCAATGAATAGTGGAGTGTCTACAGGGAGCAGTGTTGAGGTAGTGAATAGTGGAGTGTGACAGGGATCAGTCCTGAGTCAGTGAATAGTGGAGTGTCACAGGGATCAGTGCTGAGGCAGTGAATAGTGGAGTGTGATAGGGATCAGTGCTGAGGCAGTGAATATTGGAGTGTCACAGGGATCAGTGATGAGGCGGTGCATAGTGGAGTGTCACAGGGTTCAGTGCTGAGGCAGTGAATAGTGGAGTGTCACAGGGATCAGTGCTGAGGCAGTGAATAGTGGAGTGTCACAGGGATCAGTGCTGATGCAGTGAATAGTGGAGTGTTAAAGGGATCAGTGCTGAGGCAGTGAATCGTGGAGTGCCACAGGGTTCAGAGCTGAGGTAGTGAATAGTGGAGTGTCACAGGGTTCAGTGCTGAGGCAGTGAATAGTGGAGTGTCACAGGGATCAGTGCTGAGGCAGTGAATAGTGGAGTGTCACAGGGATCAGTGCTGATGCAGTGAATAGTGGAGTGTTAAAGGGATCAGTGCTGAGGCAGTGAATCGTGGAGTGCCACAGGGTTCAGAGCTGAGGTAGTGAATAGTGGAGTGTCACAGGGTTCAGTGCTGAGGCAGTGAATAGTGGAGTGTCACAGGGATCAGTGCTGAGGCAGTGAATAGTGTAGTGTGACTGGTATTAGTGCTGAGGCAGTGAATAGTGGAGTGTCACAGGGATCAGTGCTGAGGCAGTGAATAGTCGAGTGTCGCAGGGTCAAAAACTGAGGCAGTGATTAGTGGAGTGTGACAGGGATCAGTGCTGAGGCAGTGAACAAAAGAGTGTGAAAGGTATCAGTGTTGAGGCAGTGATTAGGGGAGTGTCACAGGGATCTGAGCTAAGGTAGTGAATAGTGGTGTGTCAAAGGGATCAGTGCTGAGGCAGTGAATAGTGGAGTGTCACAGGGATCATTGTTGAGGCACTGAATAGTGGAGTGTCACAGGGATCAGTCCTGAGTCAATGAATAGTGGAGTGTCTACAGGGAGCAGTGTTGAGGTAGTAAATAGTGGAGTGTGACAGGGATCAGTCCTGAGTCAGTGAATAGTGGAGTGTCACAGGGATCAGTGCTGAGGCAGTGAATAGTGGAGTGTCACAGGGATCAGTGCTGAGGCAGTGAATAGTCAAGTGTCGCAGGGTCAAAAACTGAGGCAGTGATTAGTGGAGTGTGACAGGGATCAGTGCTGAGGCAGTGAACAAATGAGTGTGAAAGGTATCAGTGTTGAGGCAGTGAATAGGGGAGTGTCACAGGGATCTGAGCTAAGGTAGTGAATAGTGGTGTGTCAAAGGGATCAGTGCTGAGGCAGTGAATAGTGGAGTGTTACAGGGATCAGTGCTGAGGCAGTGAATAGTGGAGTGTCGCAGGGTCCAATACTGAGATAGTGAATAGTGGAGTGTCACAGTGATCAGTGCTGAGGCAGTGAATAGTGGAGTGTCACAGGGATCAGTGCTGAGGCAGCGAACAATTGAGTGTGAAAGGGATCAGTGATGAGGCAGTGAATAGTGGAGTGTCACAGGGATCAGTGCTGAGGCAGTGAATAGTGGAGTGTCACAGGGATCAGTGCTGAGGCAGTGAATTGTGGAGTGTCACAGGGATCAGTGCTGAGGCAGTGAATAGTGGAGTGTCACAGGGATCAGTGCTGAGATAGTGAATTGTGGAGTGTCACAGGGTTCAGTGCTGAGGGTGTGAATAGTGGAGTGTCACAGAAATCAGTGCTGAGGCAGTGAATAGTGGAGTGTCAAAGGGATCAGTGCTGAGTCAGTGAATAGTGGGGTGTCTCAGGGATCCGTGCTGTCTTAGTG
Source organism: Isurus oxyrinchus (assembly GCA_026770705.1). Taxonomy (NCBI): domain Eukaryota; kingdom Metazoa; phylum Chordata; class Chondrichthyes; order Lamniformes; family Lamnidae; genus Isurus; species Isurus oxyrinchus. The sequence continues at coordinate 2,272,257 of JANJGN010000027.1, read as the reverse complement.
AATCGTGGAGTGTCACAGGGAACATTGTTGAGGCAGTTAATAGTGGAGTGTCACATTGATCAGTGTTGAGGCAGTGAAAAGTGGAGTGTCACAGGTTTCAGTGCTGAGGCAGTGAATAGTGGAGTGTGAGAGGGATCAGTGCTGAGGCAGTGAATAGTGGAGTGTCACAGGGATCATTGTTGAGGCACTGAATAGTGGAGTGTCACAGGGATCAGAGCTGAGGCAGTGAATACTGGAGTGTGACAGGGATCAGTGCTGAGGCAGTGAATATTGGAGTGTCGCAGGGTCCAATACTGAGGCAGTGAAAAGTGGAGTGTCACAGTGGATCAGTGCTGAGGCAGTGAATAGTGGAGTGTCACAGGGATCAGTGCTGAGGCAGTGAATAGGGGAGTGTCACAGTGATCAGTGATGAGGCAGTGAATAGTGGAGTGTTGCAGGGTCAAAAACTGAGGCAGTGAATAGTGGAGTGTGACAGGGATCAGTGATGCGGCAGTGAATAGGGGAGTGTCACAGGGATCAGTGCTGAGGCAGTGAATAGGGGAGTGTCACAGAGATCAGAGCTGAGCTAGTGAATAGTGGAGTGTCGCAGGGTCCAATTCTGAGGCAGTGAATAGTGGAGTGTTACAGGGATCAGTGCTGAGGTAGTGAATAGTGGAGTGTGACAGGGAACAGTCCTGAGTCAGTGAATAGTGGAGTGTCACAGGGATCACTGCTGAGGCAGTGAATAAGGAGTGTGATAGGGATCAGTGCTGAGGCAGTGAATATTGGAGTGTCACAGCGATCAGTGATGAGGCAGTGAATAGTGAATGTGTCACAGGGATCAGTGCTGTGGCAGTGAATAGTGGAGTGTCACAGGGATCAGTGCTGAGTCTGTGAATAGTGGAGTGTCACAGGGATCACTGCTGAGGCAGTGAATAAGGAGTGTGATAGGGATCAGTGCTGAGGCAGTGAATATTGGAGTGTCACAGTGATCAGTGATGAGGCTGTGAATAGTGGAGTGTCACAGGGATCAGTGCTGAGGCAGTGAATAGTCGAGTGTCGCAGGGTCAAAAACTGAGGCAGTGATTAGTGGAGTGTGACAGGGATCATTGTTGAGGCACTGAATAGTGGAGTGTCACAGGGATCAGTCCTGAGTCAATGAATAGTGGAGTGTCTACAGGGAGCAGTGTTGAGGTAGTGAATAGTGGAGTGTGACAGGGATCAGTCCTGAGTCAGTGAATAGTGGAGTGTCACAGGGATCAGTGCTGAGGCAGTGAATAGTGGAGTGTGATAGGGATCAGTGCTGAGGCAGTGAATAGTGGAGTGTCACAGGGATCAGTGCTGAGGCAGTGAATAGTGGAGTGTGATAGGGATCAGTGCTGAGGCAGTGAATAGTGGAGTGTCACAGGGATCAGTGCTGAGGCAGTGAATAGTGGAGTGTCACAGGGATCAGTGCTGAGGCAGTGAATAGTCGAGTGTCGCAGGGTCAAAACCTGAGGCAGTGATTAGTGGAGTGTGACAGGGATCAGTGCTGAGGCAGTGAACAAATGAGTGTGAAAGGTATCAGTGTTGAGGCAGTGAATAGGGGAGTGTCACAGGGATCTGAGATAAGGTAGTGAATAGTGGTGTGTCAAAGGGATCAGTGCTGAGGCAGTGAATAGTGGAGTGTTACAGGGATCAGTGCTGAGGCAGTGAAAAGTGGAGTGTCGCAGGGTCCAATACTGAGGCAGTGAATAGTGGAGTGTCACAGTGATCAGTGCTGAGGCAGTGAATAGTGGAGTGTCACAGGGTTCAGTGCTGAGGCAGTGAATAGTGGAGTGTCACAGGGATCAGTGCTGAGGCAGTGAATAGTGTAGTGTGAAAGGGATCAGTGATGAGGCAGTGAATAGTGGAGTGTCACAGGGATCAGTCCTGAGTCACTGAATAGTGGAGTGTTACAGGGATCAGTGCTGAGGTAGTGAATAGTGGAGTGTCACAGGGAACAGTCCTGAGTCAGTGAATAGTGGAGTGTCACAGGGATCACTGCTGAGGCAGTGAATAAGGAGTGTGATAGGGATCAGTGCTGAGGCAGTGAATATTGGAGTGTCACAGCGATCAGTGATGAGGCAGTGAATAGTGACTGTGTCACAGGGATCAGTGCTGTGGCAGTGAATAGTGGAGTGTCACAGGGATCAGTGCTGAGGCTGTGAATAGTGGAGTGTCACAGGGATCAGTGCTGAGATAGTGAATAGTGGAGTGTCTCAGGGATCAGTGCTCTCTTAGTGAATCGTGGAGTGTCACAGGGATCATTGTTGAGGCAGTGAATAGTGGAGTGTCACATTGATCAGTTCTGAGGCAGTGAATAGTGGAGTGTCACAGGTTTCAGTGCTGAGGCAGTTAATCGTGGAGTGTGAGAGGGATCAGTGCTGAGGCAGTGAATAGTGGAGTGTCACAGGGATCATTGTTGAGGCACTGAATAGTGGAGTGTCACAGGGATCTGTCCTGAGTCAATGAATAGTGGAGTGTCTACAGGGAGCAGTGTTGAGGTAGTGAATAGTGGAGTGTGACAGGGATCAGTCCTGAGTCAGTGAATAGTGGAGTGTCACAGGGATCAGTGCTGAGGCAGTGAATAGTGGAGTGTGATAGGGATCAGTGCTGAGGCAGTGAATATTGGAGTGTCACAGGGATCAGTGATCAGGCGGTGCATAGTGGAGTGTCACAGGGTTCAGTGCTGAGGCAGTGAATAGTGGAGTGTCACAGGGATCAGTGCTGAGGCAGTGAATAGTGGAGTGTCACAGGGATCAGTGCTGATGCAGTGAATATTGGAGTGTTAAAGGGATCAGTGCTGAGGCAGTGAATCGTGGAGTGCCACAGGGTTCAGAGCTGAGGTAGTGAATAGTGGAGTGTCACAGGGTTCAGTGCTGAGGCAGTGAATAGTGGAGTGTCACAGGGATCAGTGCTGAGGCAGTGAATAGTGGAGTGTCACAGGGATCAGTGCTGATGCAGTGAATAGTGGAGTGTTAAAGGGATCAGTGCTGAGGCAGTGAATCGTGGAGTGCCACAGTGTTCAGAGCTGAGGTAGTGAATAGTGGAGTGTCACAGGGTTCAGTGCTGAGGCAGTGAATAGTGGAGTGTCACAGGGATCAGTGCTGAGGCAGTGAATAGTGTAGTGTGACTGGTATTAGTGCTGAGGCAGTGAATAGTGGAGTGTCACAGGGATCATTGCTGAGGCAGTGAATAGTGGAGTGTCACAGGGATCAGAGCTAAGGTAGTGAATAGAGGAGTGTCAAAGGGAACCGTGCTGATGCAGTTAATAGTGGAGTGTGACAGGGATGAGTGTTAGATTTTGAATAGTGGAGTGCCAACGGGATCAGTGCTGAGGCAGTGAATAGTCGAGTGTGACAGGGATCAGTGCTGAGGCAGTGAATAATGGAGTGTCGCAGGGTCGAATACTGAGGCAGTGAAGAGTGGAGTGTCACAGGGATCAGTGCAGAGGTAGTGAATAGTCGAGTGTCGCAGGGTCGAATACTGAGGCAGTGAATAGTGGAGTGTGACAGGGATCAGTGCTGAGGCAGTGAACAAATGAGTGTGAAAGGTATCAGTGCTGAGGCAGTGAATAGTGGAGTGTCACAGGGATCAGTGCTGAGGCAGTGAATAGTGGAGTGTGACAGGCATCAGTGCTGAGGCTGTGAATAGTGGAGTGTGAGAGAGATCAGTGCTGAGGCAGTGAATAGTGGAGTGTCACAGAGATCATTGTTGAAGCACTGAATTGTGGAGTGTCACAGGGATCAGTCCTGAGTCAGTGAATAGTGGAGTGTCTACAGGGAGCAGTGTTGAGGTAGTGAATAGTGAAGTGTGACAGGGATCAGTCCTGAGGCAGTGAATAGTGGAGTGTCACAGTGATCAATGCTGAGGCAGTGAAGAGTGGAGTGTCACAGGGATCAGTGCTGAGGCAGTGAATAGTCGAGTGTCGCAGGGTCAAAAACTGAGGCAATGATTAGTGGAGTGTGACAGGGATCAGTGCTGAGGCAGTGAACAAATGAGTGTGAAAGGTATCAGTGTTGAGGCAGTGAATAGGGGAGTGTCACAGGGATCTGAGCTAAGGTAGTGAATAGTGGTGTGTCAAAGGGATCAGTGCAGAGGCAGTGAATAGTGGAGTGTTACAGGGATCAGTGCTGAGGCAGTGAATAGTGGAGTGTCGCAGGGTCCAATACTGAGGCAGTGAATAGTGGAGTGTCACAGGGATCAGTCCTGAGTCACTGAATAGTGGAGTGTTACAGGGATCAGTGCTGAGGTAGTGAATAGTGGAGTGTGACAGGGAACAGTCCTGAGTCAGTGAATAGTGGAGTGTCACAGGGATCACTGCTGAGGCAGTGAATAAGGAGTGTGATAGGGATCAGTGCTGAGGCAGTGAATATTGGAGTGTCACAGCGATCAGTGATGAGGCAGTGAATAGTGAATGTGTCACAGGGATCAGTGCTGTGGCAGTGAATAGTGGAGAGTCACAGAGATCAGTGCTGAGGCTGTGAATAGTGGAGTGTCACAGGGATCAGTGCTGAGATAGTGAATAGTGGAGTGTCACAGTGTTCAGTGCTGAGGGTGTGAATAGTGGAGTGTCACAGAAATCAGTGCTGAGGCAGTGAATAGTGGAGTGTCAAAGGGATCAGTGCTGAGTCAGTGAGTAGTGGAGTGTCTCAGGGATCAGTGCTGTCTTAGTGAATCGTGGAGTGTCACAGGGATCATTGTTGAGGCAGTGAATAGTGGAGTGTCACATTGATCAGTTCTGAGGCAGTGAATAGTGGAGTGTCACAGGTTTCAGTGCTGAGGCAGTGAATAGTGGAGTGTGAGAGGGATCAGTGCTGAGGCAGTGAATAGTGGAGTGTCACAGGGATCATTGTTGAGGCACTGAATAGTGGAGTGTCACAGCGATCAGTCCTGAGTCAATGAATAGTGGAGTGTCTACAGGGAGCAGTGTTGAGGTAGTGAATAGTGGAGTGTGACAGGGATCAGTCCTGAGTCAGTGAATAGTGGAGTGTCACAGGGATCAGTGCTGAGGCAGTGAATAGTGGAGTGTGATAGGGATCAGTGCTGAGGCAGTGAATATTGGAGTGTCACAGGGATCAGTGATGAGGCGGTGCATAGTGGAGTGTCACAGGGTTCAGTGCTGAGCCAGTGAATAGTGGAGTGTCACAGGGATCAGTGCTGAGGCAGTGAATAGTGGAGTGTCACAGGGATCAGTGCTGATGCAGTGAATAGTGGAGTGTTAAAGGGATCAGTGCTGAGGCAGTGAATAGTGGAGTGCCACAGGGTTCAGAGCTGAGGTAGTGAATAGTGGAGTGTCACAGGGTTCAGTGCTGAGGCAGTGAATAGTGGAGTGTCACAGGGATCAGAGCTGAGGCAGTGAATAGTGGAGTGTGACTGGTATCAGTGCTGAGGCAGTGAATAGTGGAGTGTCACAGGGATCATTGCTGAGGCAGTGAATAGTGGAGTGTCACAGGGATCAGAGCTAAGGTAGTGAATAGAGGAGTGTCAAAGGGAACCGTGCTGATGCAGTTAATAGTGGAGTGTGACAGGGATGAGTGTTAGATTTTGAATAGTGGAGTGCCAACGGGATCAGTGCTGAGGCAGTGAATAGTCGAGTGTGACAGGGATCAGTGCTGAGGCAGTGAATAATGGAGCGTCGCAGGGTCGAATACTGAGGCAGTGAAGAGTGGAGTGTCACAGGGATCAGTGCAGAGGTAGTGAATAGTCGAGTGTCGCAGGGTCGAATACTGAGGCAGTGAATAGTGGAGTGTGACAGGGATCAGTGCTGAGGCAGTGAACAAATGAGTGTGAAAGGTATCAGTGCTGAGGCAGTGAATAGTGGAATGTCACAGGGATCAGTGCTGAGGCGGTGAATATTGGAGTGTGACAGGCATCAGTGCTGAGGTAGTGAATAGTGGAGAGTGACAGGGATCAGTGCTGAGGTAGTGAATAGTGGAGTGTCACAGGGATCAGTGCTGAGGGAGTAAATAGTGGAGTGTCACAGGGATCAGTGCTGAGGCAGTGAATAGTGGAGTGTCACTGGGATCGGTGCTGAAGTAGTGAATAGTGGAGTGTCACAGGGATCAGTGATGAGGCAGTGAATAGTGGAGTGTCACAGGATCAGTGCTGAAGTAGTGAATAGTGGAGTGTCATCGGGATCAGAGCTGAGGCAGTGAATAGTGGAGTGTGACAGGGATCAGTGCTGAGGCAGTGAATATTGGAGTGTCACAGGGATCAGTGCTGAGGCAGTGAATAGTGGAGGTTCAAAGGGATCAGTGCTGAGGCAGTGAATAGTGGAGTGTCACAGTGATCTGTGCTGAGGTACTGAATAGTGGAGTGTCACAGGGATCATTGCTGAGGTAGTGAATAGTGGAGTGTCACAGGGATCATTGCTGAGGTAGTGAATAATTGAGTGTCAAAGGGATCAGTGCTGAGGTAGTGAATACTGGAGTGTCACAGGGATCAGTGCTGAGGTAGTGAATAGTTGAGTGTCACAGGGATCAGTGCTGAGGCAGTGAATAGTGGAGTGTAACAGGGATCAGTGCTGAGGCAGTGAATAGTGGAGTGTGATAGGGATCAGTGCTGAGGCAGTGAATATTGGAGTGTCACATGGATCAGTGCTGAGGCAGTGAATAGTGGAGTGTGACTGGTATCAGTGCTGAGGCAGTGAATAGTGGAGTGTCACAGGGTTCAGAGCTGAGGTAGTGAATAGTGGAGTGTTAAAGGGATCAGTGCTGAGGCAGTGAATAGTGGAGTGCCACAGGGTTCAGAGCTGAGGTAGTGAATAGTGGAGTGTCACAGGGTTCAGTGCTGAGGCAGTGAATAGTGGAGTGTCACAGGGATCAGTGCTGAGGCAGTGAATAGTGGAGTGTGACTGGTATCAGTGCTGAGGCAGTGAATAGTGGAGTGTCACAGGGATCATTGCTGAGGCAGTGAATAGTGGAGTGTCACAGGGATCAGAGCTCAGGTAGTGAATAGAGGCGTGTCAAAGGGAACCGTGCTGATGCAGTTAATAGTGGAGTGTGACAGGGATGTGTGTTAGATTTTGAATAGTGGAGTCCCAACGGGATCAGTGCTGAGGCAGTGAATAGTCGAGTGTGACAGGGATCAGTGCAGAGGCAGTGAATAATGGAGTGTCGCAGGGTCGAATACTGAGGCAGTGAAGAGTGGAGTGTCACAGGAATCAGTGCAGATGTAGTGAATAGTCGAGTGTCGCAGGGTGGAATACTGAGGCAGTGAATAGTGGAGTGTGACAGGGATCAGTGCTGAGGCAGTGAACAAATGAGTGTGAAAGGTATCAGTGCTGAGGCAGTGAATAGTGGAGTGTGACAGGGATCAGTGCTGTGGGAGTGAAAAGTGGAGTGTCACAGGGATCAGTGCTGAGGGAGTAAATAGTGGAGTGTCACAGGGATCAGTGCTGAGGCAGTGAATAGTGGTGTGTCACTGGGATCAGTGCTGAAGTAGTGAATAGTGGAGTGTCACAGGGATCAGTGATGAGGCAGTGAATAGTGGAGTTTCACAGGATCAGTGCTGAAGAAGTGAATAGTGGAGTGTCATAGGGATCAGTGCTGAGGCAGTGAATATTGGAGTGTCACAGGGATCAGTGCTGAGGCAGTGAATAGTGGAGGTTCAAAGGGATCAGTGCTGTGGCAGTGAATAGTGGAGTGTCACAGTGATATGTGCTGAGGTACTGAATAGTGGAGTGTCACAGGGATCATTGCTGAGGTAGTGAATAGTGGAGTGTCACAGGGATCATTGCTGAGGTAGTGAATAGTTGAGTGTCAAAGGGATCAGTGCTGAGGTAGTGAATACTGGAGTGTCACAGGGATCAGTGCTGAGGTAGTGAATAGTTGAGTGTCACAGGGATCAGTTCTGAGGCAGTGAATAGTGGAGTGTAACAGGGATCAGTGCTGAGGCAGTGAATAGTGGACTGTCACAGGGATCTGTGCTGAGGCAGTGAATAGTGGAGTGTCACAGGGATCAGTGATGAGGCAGTGAAAAGTGGAGTGTCACAGGAATCAGAGCTAAGATTTTGAATAGTGGAGTGTCAAAGGGATCAGTGCTGATGCAGTGAATAGTGGAGTGTCACAGTGATCAGTGATGAGGCAGTGAATAGTGAATGTGTCACAGGGATCAGTGCTGTGGCAGTGAATAGTGGAGTGTCACAGGGATCAGTGCTGAGACAGTGAATAGTGGAGTGTCACAGGGATCAGTGCTGAGATAGTGAATAGTGGAGTTTCACAGGGTTCAGTGCTGAGGGTGTGAATAGTGGAGTGTCAAAGGGATCAGTGCTGAGTCAGTGAATAGTGGAGTGTCTTAGGGATCAGTGCTGTCCTAGTGAATAGTGGAGTGTCACAGGGATCATTGTTGAGGCAGTGAATAGTGGAGTGTCACAGGGATCATTGTTGAGGCAGTGAATAGTGGAGTGTCACATTGATCACTGTTGAGGCAGTGAATAGTGGAGTGTCACAGGTTTCAGTGCTGAGGCAGTGAATAGTGGAGTGTGAGAGGGATCAGTGCTGAGGCAGTGAATAGTGGAGTGTCACAGGGATCAGTGCTGAGGGAGTGAATAGTGGAGTGTCACAGGGATCAGAGATGAGGCAGTGAATAGTGGTGTCTCACAGGGATCAGTGCTGTGGGAGTGAATAGTGGAGTGTCACAGGGATCAGTGCTGAGGGAGTGAATAGTGGCGTGTCACAGGGATCAGTGCTGAGTGAGTGAATAGTGGAGTGTCACAGGTATCAGTGCTGAGGTCGTGAAAAGTGGAGTGTCACAGGGATCAGAGCTGAGGCAGTGAATAGTGGAGTGTCAAACGGATCAGTTCTGCGGCAGTGAATAGTGGAGTGTGACAGGGATCAGTGCTGAGGGTGTGAATAGTGGAGTGTGACAGGGATCAGTGCTGAGGGAGTGAAGAGTGGAGTGTCGCAGGGTCCAATCATGGGGCAGTGAATAGTGGAGTGTCACAGGGATCAGTGCTGAGTCAGTGAATAGTGGAGTGTCTCATGGATCAGTGCTGTCTTAGTGAATCGTGGAGTGTCACAGGGATCATTTTTGAGGTAGTGAATAGAGGAGTGTCACATTGATCAGTTCTGAGGCAGTGAATAGTGGAGTGTCACAGGTTTCAGTGCTGAGGCAGTGAATAGTGGAGTGTGAGAGGGATCAGTGCTGAGGCAGTGAATAGTGGAGTGTCACAGGGATCATTGTTGAGGCACTGAATAGTGGAGTGTCACAGGGATCAGTCCTGAGTCAATGAATAGTGGAGTGTCTACAGGGAGCAGTGTTGAGGTAGTGAATAGTGGAGTGTGACAGGGATCAGTCCTGAGTCAGTGAATAGTGGAGTGTCACAGGGATCAGTGCTGAGGCAGTGAATAGTGGAGTGTGATAGGGATCAGTGCTGAGGCAGTGAATATTGGAGTGTCACAGGGATCAGTGATGAGGCGGTGCATAGTGGAGTGTCACAGGGTTCAGTGCTGAGCCAGTGAATAGTGGAGTGTCACAGGGATCAGTGCTGATGCAGTGAATAGTGGAGTGTCACAGGGATCAGTGCTGAGGCAGTGAATAGTGGAGTGCCACAGGGTTCAGAGCTGTGGTAGTGAATATTGGAGTGTCACAGGGTTCAGTGCTGAGGCAGTGAATAGTGGAGTGTGACTGGTATCAGTGCTGAGGCAGTGAATAGTGGAGTGTCACAGGGATCATTGCTGAGGCAGTGAATAGTGGAGTGTCACAGGGATCGGAGCTAAGGTAGTGAATAGAGGAGTGTCAAAGGGAACCGTGCTGATGCAGTTAATAGTGGAGTGTGACAGGGATGAGTGTTAGATTTTGAATAGTGGAGTGCCAACGGGATCAGTGCTGAGGCAGTGAATAGTCGAGTGTGACAGGGATCAGTGCTGAGGCAGTGAATAATGGAGTGTCGCAGGGTCGAATACTGAGGCAGTGAAGAGTGGAGTGTCACAGGGATCAGTGCAGAGGTAGTGAATAGTCGAGTGTCGCAGGGTGGAATACTGAGGCAGTGAATAGTGGAGTGTGACAGGGATCAGTGCTGAGGCAGTGAACAAATGAGTGTGAAAGGTATCAGTGCTGAGGCAGTGAATAGTGGAGTGTCACAGGGATCAGTGCTGAGGCGGTGAATAGTGGAGTGTGACAGGCATCAGTGCTGAGGTCGTGATTAGTGGAGTGTGACAGGGATCAGTGCTGAGGGAGTGAATAGTGGAGTGTCACAGGGATCAGTGCTGAGGGAGTAAATTGTGGAGTGTCACAGGGATCAGAGCTGAGGCAGTGAATAGTGGAGTGTGACAGGGATCAGTGCTGAGGCAGTGAATATTGGAGTGTCACAGGGATCAGTGCTGAGGCAGTGAATAGTGGAGGTTCAAAGGGATCAGTGCTGAGGCAGTGAATAGTGGAGTGTCACAGTGATATGTGCTGAGGTACTGAATAGTGGAGTGTCACAGGGATCATTGCTGAGGTAGTGAATAGTGGAGTGTCACAGGGATCATTGCTGAGGTAGTGAATAGTTGAGTGTCAAAGGGATCAGTGCTGAGGTAGTGAATACTGGAGTGTCAGAGGGATCAGAGCTGAGGTAGTGAATAGTTGAGTGTCACAGGGATCAGTTCTGAGGCAGTGAATAGTGGAGTCTAACTGGGATCAGTGCTGAGGCAGTGAATAGTGGACTGTCACAGGGATCAGTGCTGAGGCAGTGAATAGTGGAGTGTCACAGTGGTCAGTGATGAGTCAGTGAATAGTGGAGTGTCACAGGGATCATTGCTGAGGCAGTGAATAGTGGAGTGTCACAGGAATCAGAGCTAAGATTTTGAATAGTGGAGTGTCAATGGGGTCAGTGCTAATGCAGTGAATAGTGGAGTGTCACAGTGATCAGTGATGAGGCAGTGAATAGTGAATGTGTCACAGGGATCAGTGCTGTGGCATTGAATAGTGGAGTGTCACAGGGATCAGTGCTGAGACAGTGAATAGTGGAGTGTCACAGGGATCAGTGCTGAGATAGTGAATAGTGGAGTGTCACAGAGTTCAGTGCTGAGCGTGTGAATAGTGGAGTGTCAAAGGGATCAGTGCTGAGTCAGTGAATAGTGGAGTGTCTTAGGGATCAGTGCTGTCTTAGTGAATAGTGGAGTGTCACAGGGATCATTGTTGAGGCAGTGAATAGTGGAGTGTCACAGGGATCATTGTTGAGGCAGTGAATAGTGGAGTGTCACATTGATCACTGTTGAGGCAGTGAATTGTGGAGTGTCACAGGTTTCTGTGCTGAGGAAGTGAATAGTGGAGTGTGAGAGGGATCAGTGCTGAGGCAGTGAATAGTGGAGTGTCACAGGGATCAGTGCTGAGGGAGTGAATAGTGGAGCGTCACAGGGATCAGAGATGAGGCAATGAATAGTGGTGTCTCACAGGGATCAGTGCTGTGGGAGTGAATAGTGGAGTGTCACAGGGATCAGTGCTGAGGGAGTGAATAGTGGCGTGTCGCAGGGATCAGTGCTGAGCGAGTGAATAGTGGAGTGTCACAGGTATCAGTGCTGAGGTCGTGAAAAGTGGAGTGTCACAGGGATCAGAGCTGAGGCAGTGAATAGTGGAGTGTCAAACGGATCAGTTCTGAGGCAGTGAATAGTGGAGAGTGACAGGGATCAGTGCTGAGGGTGTGAATAGTGGAGTGTGACAGGGATCAGTGCTTAGGGAGTGAAGAGTGGAGTGTCGCAGGGTCCAATCATGAGGCAGTGAATAGTGGAGTGTCACAGTGATCAGTGCTGAGTCAGTGAATAGTGGAGTGTCTCAGGGATCAGTGCTGTCTTAGTGAATCGTGGAGTGTCACAGGGATCATTGTTGAGGCAGTGAATAGTGGAGTGTCACATTGATCAGTTCTGATGCAGTGAATAGTGGAGTGTCACAGGTTTCAGTGCTGAGGCAGTGAATAGTGGAGTGTGAGAGGGATCAGTGCTGAGGCAGTGAATAGTGGAGTGTCACAGGGATCATTGTTGAGGCACTGAATAGTGGAGTGTCACAGGGATCAGTCCTGAGTCAATGAATAGTGGAGTGTCTACAGGGAGCAGTGTTGAGGTAGTGAATAGTGGAGTGTGACAGGGATCAGTCCTGAGTCAGTGAATAGTGGAGTGTCACAGGGATCAGTGCTGAGGCAGTGAATAGTGGAGTGTGATAGGGATCAGTGCTGAGGCAGTGAATATTGGAGTGTCACAGGGATCAGTGATGAGGCGGTGCATAGTGGAGTGTCACAGGGTTCAGTGCTGAGGCAGTGAATAGTGGAGTGTCACAGGGATCAGTGCTGAGGCAGTGAATAGTGGAGTGTCACAGGGATCAGTGCTGATGCAGTGAATAGTGGAGTGTTAAAGGGATCAGTGCTGAGGCAGTGAATAGTGGAGTGCCACAGGGTTCAGCGCTGAGGTAGTGAATAGTGGAGTGTCACAGGGTTCAGTGCTGAGGCAGTGAATAGTGGAGTGTCACAGGGATCAGTGCTGAGACAGTGAATAGTGGAGTGTGACTGGTATCAGTGCTGAGGCAGTGAATAGTGGAGTGTCACAGGGATCATAGCTGAGGCAGTGAATAGTGGAGTGTCACAGGGATCAGAGCTAAGGTAGTGAATAGAGGAGTGTCAAAGGGAACCGTGCTGATGCAGTTAATAGTGGAGTGTGACAGGGATGAGTGTTAGATTTTGAATAGTGGAGTGCCAACGGGATCAGTGCTGAGGCAGTGAATAATGGAGTGTCGCAGGGTCGAATACTGAGGCAGTGAAGAGTGGAGTGTCACAGGGATCAGTGCAGAGGTAGTGAATAGTCGAGTGTCGCAGGGTCGAATACTGAGGCAGTGAATAGTGGAGTGTGACAGGGATCAGTGGTGAGGCAGTGAACAAATGAGTGTGAAAGGTATCAGTGCTGAGGCAGTGAATAGTGGAGTGTTACAGGGATCAGTGCTGAGGCGGTGAATAGTGGAGTGTGACAGGCATCAGTGCTGAGGTAGTGAATAGTGGAGTGTGACAGGGTTCAGTGCTGAGGGAGTGAATAGTGGAGTGTCACAGGGATCAGTGCTGAGGGAGTAAATAGTGGAGTGTCACAGGGATCAGTGCTGAGGCTGTGAATAGTGGAATGTCACTGGGATCAGTGCTGAAGTAGTGAATAGTGGAGTGTCACAGGGATCAGTGATGAGGCAGTGAATAGTGGAGTGTCACAGGATCAGTGCTGAAGTAGTGAATAGTGGAGTGTCATAGGGATCAGAGCTGAGGCAGTGAATAGTGGAGTGTCACAGGGATCAGTGCTGAGGCAGTGAATATTGGAGTGTCACAGGGATCAGCGCTGAGGCAGTGAATAGTGGAGGTTCAAAGGGATCAGTGCTGAGGCAGTGAATAGTGGAGTGTCACAGTGATATGTGCTGAGGTACTGAATAGTGGAGTGTCACAGGGATCATTGCTGAGGTAGTGAATAGTGGAGTGTCACAGGGATCATTGCTGAGGTAGTGAATAGTTGAGTGCAAAGGGATCAGTGCTGAGGTAGTGAATACTGGAGTGTCACAGGGATCAGTGCTGAGGAAGTGAACAGTTGAATGTCACAGGGATCAGTGCTGAGGCAGTGAATAGTGGACTGTCACAGGGATCAGTGCTGAGGCAGTGAATAGTGGAGTGTCACAGGGATAAGTGATGAGGCAGTGAATAGTGGAGTGTCACAGGGATCATTGCTGAGGCAGTGCATAGTGGAGTGTCACAGGAATCAGAGCTAAGATTTTGAATAGTGGAGTGTCAAAGGGATCAGTGCTGATGCAGTGAATAGTGGAGTGTCACTGTGATCAGTGATGAGGCAGTGAATAGTGAATGTTTCACAGGGATCAGTGCTGTGGCAGGAATAGTGGAGTGTCACAGGGATCAGTGCTGAGACAGTGAATAGTGGAGTGTCACAGGGATCAGTGCTGAGATAGTGAATAGTGGAGTGTCGCAGGGTTCAGTGCTGAGGGTGTGAATAGTGGAGTGTCAAAGGGATCAGTGCTGAGTCAGTGAATAGTGGAGTGTCTTAGGGTTCAGTGCTGTCTTAGTGAATAGTGGAGTGTCACAGGGATCATTGTTGAGGCAGTGAATAGTGGAGTGTCACAGGGATCATTGTTGAGGCAGTGAATAGTGGAGTGTCACATTGATCACTGTTGAGGCATTGAATAGTGGAGTGTCACAGGTTTCAGTGCTGAGGCAGTGAATAGTGGAGTGTGAGAGGGATCAGTGCTGAGGCAGTGAATAGTGGAGTGTCACAGGGATCAGTGCTGAGGGAGTGAATAGTGGAGTGTCACAGGGATCAGAGATGAGGCAGTGAATAGTGGTGTCTCACAGGGATCAATGCTGTGGGACTGAATAGTGGAGTGTCACAGGGATCAGTGCTGAGGGAGTGAATAGTGGCGTGTCACAGGGATCAGTGCTGAGCGAGTGAATAGTGGAGTGTCACAGGGATCAGTGCTGAGGTAGTGAAAAGTGGAGTGTCACAGGGATCAGAGCTGAGGCAGTGAATAGTGGAGTGTCAAACGGATCAGTTCTGAGGCAGTGAATAGTGGAGAGTGACAGGGATCAGTGCTGAGGCAGTGCATAGTCGAGTGTCGCAGTGTCAAAAACTGAGGCAGTGAATAGTGGAGTGTGAGAGGGATCAGTGCTGAGGCAGTGAATAGTGGAGTGTCACAGGGATCAGTGCTGAGGGAGTGAATAGTGGAGTGTCACAGGGATCAGAGATGAGGCAGTGAATAGTGGTGTCTCACAGGGATCAGTGCTGTGGGAGTGAATAGTGGAGTGTCACATGGATCAGTGCTGAGGTAGTGAAAAGTGGAGTGTCACAGAGATCAGAGCTGAGGCACTGAATAGTGGAGTGTCGACGGGATCAGTTCTGAGGCAGTGAATAGTGGAGTGTGACAGGGATCAGTGCTGAGGGTGTGAATAGTGGAGTGTTGAACGGATCAGTGCGGTGGTAGTGAATAGTGGAGTGTGACAGGGATCAGTGCTGAGGCAGTGAATAGTGGAGTGTGACAGGGATCAGTCCTGAGGCAGTGAATAGTGGAGTGAGAGAGGAATCAGTGCTGAGGCTCTGAATAGTGGAGTGTCACAGGGATCAGTGCTGAGGTAGTGAATAGTGGAGTGTGACAGGGATCAGTCTTGAGGCAGTGAATATTGGAGTGTCACAGGGTTCAGTGCTGAGGTAGTAAATAGTGGAGAGTCACAGGGATGAGTGTTGAGTTTTTGAAAAGAGTAGTATCACAGGGATCAGTGCTGAGGTAGTGAATAGTGGAGTGTGACAGGGATCACTGCTGAGGGTGTGAATAGTGGAGTGTGACAGGGATCAGTGCTGAGCAGTGAATCGTGGAGTGTGACAGGGATCAGTCCTGAGGCAGTGAATAGTGGAGTGAGAGAGGAATCAGTGCTGAGGCTCTGAATAGTGGAGTGTCACAGGGATCAGTGCTGAGGTAGTGAATTGTGGAGTGTGACAGGGTTCAGTGCTGAGGTAGTAAATAGTGGAGAGTCACAGGGATGAGTGTTGAGTTTTTGAAAAGAGTAGTATCACAGGGATCAGTGCTGAGGTAGTGAATAGTGGAGTGTGACAGGGATCACTGCTGAGGGTGTGAATAGTGGAGTGTGACAGGGATCAGTGCTGAGCAGTGAATCGTGGAGTGTGACAGGGATCAGTGCTGAGCAGTGAATCGTGGAGTGTCGCAGGGATCAGTGCTGAGGCAGTGAATAATGGAGTGTGACAGGGATCAGTGCTGAGGGTGTGAATAGTGGAGTGTCACATGTATCAGTCCTGAGTCAGTGAATAGTGGAGTGTCACAGGGATCAGTCCTGAGTCAGTGAATAGTGGAGTGTAACAGGGATCATTGCTGAGGTAGTGAATAGTGGAGTGTGACAGGGATCAGTGCTGAGGTAGTGAATACTGGAGTGTGACAGGGATCAGTGCTGAGGTAGTGAATAGTGGAGTGTGACAGGGATCAGTGCTGAGGTAGTGAATACTGGAGTGTGACAGGGATCAGTGCTGAGGTAGTGAATAGTTGAGAGTCACAGGGATCAGTGCTGAGGTAGTGAATACTGGAGTGTCACTGGGATCAGTGCTGAGGTAGTGAGTAGTGGAGTGTCACCGGGATCAGTGCTGAGGCAGTAAATAGTGGAGTGTCACTGTGATCAATACTGAGGCAGTGAATAGGGAAGTGTGACAGGGATCAGTGCTGAGGCAGTGAATAATGGAGACTCACATGGATCAGTGCTGAGGCAGTGAATAGTGGAATGTCACTGTGATCAGTGCTGAGGCAGTGAATAGTGGAGAGTCACAGGGATCAGTGTTGAGGTAGTGAATAGTGGAGTGTCACAGGGATCAGTGCTGAGGTAGTGAAAAGTGGAGTGTGACAGGGATCAGAGCTGATGCACTGAATAGTGGAGTGTAACAGAGATCAGTGCTGAGGTAGTGAATAGTGGAGTGTCGCAGGGGTCAGTGATGAGGTAGTGAATAGTGGAGTGTGACAGGGATCAGTGCTGAGGCAGTGAATAGTGGAGTGTGACAGGGATCAGAGCTGATGCACTGAATAGTGGAGTGTAACAGAGATCAGTGCTGAGGTAGTGAATAGTGGAGTGTCGCAGGGGTCAGTGCTGAGGCAGTGAATAGTGGAGTGTCGCAGGGATCAGTGCTGAGGCAGTGAATAGTGGAGTGTGAAAGGGATCAGTGCTGAGGTAGTAAATAGTGGAGTGTCACAGGGATCAGTGCTGAGGTAGTGAATAGTGGAGTGTGAATGGGATCAGTGCTGAGTCAGTGAACCATTGAGTGTGATAGGGATCAGTGCTGAGGCAGTGAATAGTGGAGTGTGGCAGAGATCAGTGCTGTGGTAGTAAATAGTGGAGTGTCGCAGGAATCAGTGCTGAGGTAGTGAATTTTGGAGTGTGACAGGGATCAAGTGCTGAGGCAGTGAATAGAGGAGTGTGACAGGGATCAGAGCTGAGGCACTGAATATTGGAGTGTAACAGTGATTAGTGCTGAGGCTTTGAATAGTGGAGTGTGACATGGATCACTGCTGAGGCTGTGAATAGTGGAGTGTCACAGGGATCAGTGCTGAGTCAGTGAATAGTGGAGTTTCACAGGGATCAGTGATGAGCTAGTGAATAGTGGAGTGTCACAGGGATCAGTGCGGAGGCTGTGAATAGTGGAGTGTGACAGGGATCAGTGCTGAGGCAGTGATTAGTGGAGTGTGACAGGGATCGGAGCTGAGGCAGTGAATAGTGGATCGTCACAGGGATCACTGCTGAAGCAGTGAATAGTGGAGTGTCACAGGGATCAGTGCTGAGGCAGCGAATACTGGAGTGTGACAGGGATCGGAGCTCAGGCAGTGAATACTGGAGTGTGACAGGGATCGGAGCTCAGGCAGTGAATACTGGAGTGTGACAGGGATCGGAGCTCAGGCAGTGAATAGTGGAGTGTCACAGGGTTCAGAGCTGAGGCAGTGAATAGTGGAGTGTCATAGGGGTCAGAGCTAAGACAGTGAATAGTGGAGTGTGAGAGGAATCAGTGCTGTGGTAGTGAATAGTGGAGTGCCACAGGGTTCAGTGCTGAGGCAGTTAATAGTGGAGTGTGACAGGGATCAGTGCTGAGGCTGTGAATAGTGGAGTGTCACTGGGATCAGTGCTGAGGCAGTGAATAGTGGAGTGTCACAGGGGTCAGTGCTGAGACAGTGAATAGTGGAATGTCACAGGGGTCAGTGCTGGGCAGTGAATAGTGGAGTGTGACAGGGATCAGTGATGAGGCAGTGAATAGTGGAGTGTCACAGGGATCAGTGCTGAGGCAGTGAATAGTGGAGTGCGATAGTGATCAGTGCTGAGGCAGTTAATAGTGGAGTGTGAGAGGAGACAGTGCTGAGGCAGTGAATAGTGGAGTGTCACCGGGATCAGTGCTGAGGTAGTGAATAGTGGAGTGTGACAGGGATCAGTGCTGAGGCAGTGAATATTGGAGTGTCACCGGGATCAGTACTGAAGCAGTGAATAGTGGAGTGTCACCGGGATCAGTGCTGAGGCAGTGAATAGTGGATTGACACAGGGATCAGTGCTGAGGCAGTGAATAGTGGAGTGTCTCAGGGATCAGTGCTGAGGCAGTGAATAGTGGAGTTTGAGAGGGATCAGTGCTGAGGTAGTGAATAGTGGAGTGTCACAGGGATCAGTGCTGAGGCAGTGAATAGTGGAGTGTCACAGGGATCAGTGCTGAGGCAGTGAATAGTGGAGTGTGATAGTGATCAGTGCTGAGGCAGTTAATAGTGGAGTGTGAGAGGAATCAGTGCTGAGGCAGTAAATAGTGGAGTGTCACCGGGATCAGTGCTGAGGCAGTGAATATTGGAGTGTCAGAGGGATCAGTGCTGAGGCAGTGAATAATGGAGTGTGATAGGGATCAATGCTGAGGCAGGGAATAGTGGAGTGTGATAGGGTTCAGTGCTGAGGCAGTGAATAGTGGAGTGTCACAGGGATCAGGGCTGAGGCAGTGAATAGTGGAGTGTCACAGGGATCAGGGCTGAGGCAGTGAATAGTGGAGTATGACAGGGATCAGTGCTGAGGTAGTGAATAGTGGAGTGTGTAAGGGATCAGTCCTGAGGCTCTGAATAGTGGAGTGAGAGAGGAATCAGTGGTGAGGTAGTGAATAGTGGAGTGTTGCAGGGATCAGTGCTGAGGCAGTGAATAGTGGAGTGTGATAGGGATCAATGCTGAGGCAGGGAATAGTGGAGTGTGTAAGGGATCAGTGCTGAGGTAGTGAATAGTGCAGTGTCTCAGGGATCAGTGGTGAGGGAGTGAATATTGGAGAGTTGCAGGGATCAGTGCTGAGGTAGTGAATACTGGAGCGTGACAGGGACCAGTGCTGAGGTAGTGAATAGTGGAGTGTGACAGTGATCAGTGCTGAGGCAGTGAATAGTAGAGTGTGACAGGGATCAGTGCTGAGGCAGTGAATAGTGAAGTGTGACAGGGATCAGTGCTGAGGCAGTGAATAGTGGAGTGTCACAGTGATCAGTGCTGAGGCAGTGAATAGTGGAGTGTCCCAGGGATCAGTGCTGAGGCAGTGAATAGTGGAGTGTCTCAGGGATCAGTGCTGTGGCAGTGAATAGTGGAGTGTGAATGGGATCAGTGCTGAGGCAGTGAATAGTGGAGTGTGACAGGGATCAGTGCTGAGGCAGTGAATAGTGGAGTGTGAATGGGATCAGTGCTGAGCCAGTGAATAGTGGAGTTTCACAGGGATCAGTGCTGAGGCTGTGAATCGTGGAGTGTGACAGGGATCAGTGCTGAAGCAGTGAATAGTGGACTGTCACAGGGGTCAGAACTGAGACAGTGAATAGTGGAGTGTGAGAGGAATCAGTCCTGAGGCAGTGAATAGTGGAGTGTGACAGGGATCAGAGCTGAGGCAGTGACTAGTGGAGTGTCACAGGGAACAGTACTGAGGTACTGGATAGTGGAGAGTCACAGGGATCAGTGCTGAGGCAGTGAATAGTGGAGTGTCACAGGGATCAGTACTGAGGTACTGAATAGTGGAGAGTCACAGGAATCAGTGCTGAG
This sequence comes from Isurus oxyrinchus, assembly GCA_026770705.1. Lineage (NCBI taxonomy): Eukaryota > Metazoa > Chordata > Chondrichthyes > Lamniformes > Lamnidae > Isurus > Isurus oxyrinchus. The sequence continues at coordinate 2,252,735 of JANJGN010000027.1, read as the reverse complement.
GCAGTGAATATTGCAGTGTCAGAGGGATCATTGCCGAGGCAGTGAATAGTGGAGTTTCACAGGGATCAGTGCTGAGGTAGTGAATAGTGGAGTGTCACAGGGATCAGTGCTGAGGCAGTGAATAGTGGAGTTTCACAGGGATCAGTGCTGAGGTAGAGAATAGTGGAGTGTCACAGGGATCAGTGCTGAGGCAGTGAATAGTGGAGTGTCACAGGGATCAGTGCTGAGGTAGTGAATAGTGGAGTGTCACAGGGATCAGTGCTGAGGTAGTGAATAGTGGAGTGTGACAGGGATCAGTGCTGAGGCAGTGAATAGTGGAGTGTCACTGGGATCAGTGCTGAGGCAGTGAATAGTGGAGTGTCACTGGGATCAGTGCTGAGGCAGCGAATAGTGGAGTGTCACAGGGGTCAGTGCTGAGACAGTGAATAGTGGAGTGTCACAGGGGTCAGTTCTGGGGCAGTGAATAGTGGAGTGTGACAGGGATCAGTGATGAGGCTGTGAATAGTGGAGTGTCACAGGGATCAGTGCTGAGGCAGTGAATAGTGGAGTGTGATAGTGATCAGTGCTGAGGCAGTTAATAGTGGAGTGTGAGAGGAGACAGTGCTGAGGCAGTGAATAGTGGAGTGTGACAGGGATCAGTGCTGAGGCAGTGAATATTGGAGTGTCTCAGGGATCAGTGCTGAGGCAGTGAATTGTGGAGTTTCACAGGGATCAGTGCTGAGGTAGTGAATAGTGGAGTGTCACAGGGATCAGTGCTGAGGCAGTGAATAGTGGAGTGTCTCAGGGATCAGTGCTGAGGCAGTGAATAGTGGAGTTTCACAGGGATCAGTGCTGAGGTAGTGAATAGTGGAGTGTCACAGGGATCAGTGCTGAGGCAGTGAATAGTGGAGTGTCACAGGGATCAGTGCTGAGGCAGTGAATAGTGGAGTGTGATAGTGATCAGTGCTGAGGCAGTTAATAGTGGAGTGTGAGAGGAATCAGTGCTGAGGTAGTGAATAGTGGAGTGTCACCGGGATCAGTGCTGAGGCAGTGAATATTGGAGTGTCAGAGGGATCAGTGCTGAGGCAGTGAATAGTGGAGTGTGATAGGGATCAATGCTGAGGCAGGGAATAGTGGAGTGTGATAGGGATCAGTGCTGAGGGAGTGAATAGTGGAGTTTCACAGGGTTCAGTGCTGAGGCAGTAAATAGTTGAGTGTCACAGGGGTCAGTGCTGAGGCAGTGAATAGTGGAGTGTCACAGGGATCAGGGCTGAGGCAGTGAATAGTGGAGTATGACAGGGATCAGTGCTGAGGTAATGAATAGTGGAGTTTCACAGGGATCAGTGCTGAGGCAGTGAATAGTGTAGTGACACAGGGATCAGTGCTGAGGAAGTGAATAGTGGAGTGTCACAGGGATCAGTGCTGAGGGAGTGAATAGTGGAGTGTGACAGGGATCAGTGCTGAGGGAGTGAATAGTGGAGTGTGACAGGGATAAGTGCTGAGGCAGTGAATAGTGGAGAGTCGCAGGGATCACTGCTGAGGCAGTGTATAGTGGAGTGTGACTGGGATCAGTGCTGAGGCAGTGAATAGTGGAGTGTGACTGGGATCAATCCTGAGGCAGTGAATGATGGAGTGTCACAGGGATCAGTGCTGAGACAGTGAATAGTGGAGCGTGACAGGGATCAGTGCTGAGGCAGTAAATAGTGGAGTGTGACAGGGATCAGTGGTGAGGGAGTGAATAGTGGAGTGTGATAGGGATCAATGCTGAGGCAGGGAATAGTGGAGTGTGACAGGGATCAGTGCTGAGGTAGTGAATAGTGGAGTGTGATAGGGATCAGTGCTGAGGTAGTGAATAGTGCAGTGTCTTAGGGATCAGTGCTGAGGTAGTGAATAGTGGAGCGTGACAGGGATCAGTGCTGAGGGAATGAATAGTGAAGTGTCACAGTGATCAGTGCTGAGGCAGTGAATCGTAGAGTGTGACAGGGATCAGTGCTGAGGCAGTGAATCGTGGTGTGTGACAGGGATCAGTGCTGAGGCAGTGAATCGTGGAGTGTGACAGGGATCAGTGCTGAGCCAGTGAATAGTGGAGTGTCACAGGGATCAGTGCTGAGCAGTGAAATTTGGAGTGTCACAGGAATCAGAGCTAAGGCAATGAATAGTGGAGTGTCACAGGGATCAGTTCTGAGGCAGTGAAAAGTGGAGTGTCACAGAGATCAGAGATAAGGCAAAGAATAGTGGAGTGTCACAGTGATCAGTGTTGAGGCAGTGAATAGTGGACTGTCACAGGGGTCAGAACTGAGACAGTGAATAGTGGAGTGTGAGAGGAATCAGTCCTGAGGCAGTGAATAGTGGAGTGTGACAGGGATCAGAGCTGAGGCAGTGACTAGTGGAGTGTCACAGGGAACAGTACTGAGGTACTGGATAGTGGAGAGTCACAGGGATCAGTGCTGAGGCAGTGAATAGTGGAGTGTCACAGGGATCAGTACTGAGGTACTGAATAGTGGAGAGTCACAGGAATCAGTGCTGAGGCAGTGAATATTGCAGTGTCAGCGGGATCATTGCCGAGGCAGTGAATAGTCGTGTTTCACAGGGATCAGTGCTGAGGTAGTGAATAGTGGAGTGTCACAGGGATCAGTGCTGAGGCAGTGAATAGTGGAGTTTCACAGGGATCAGTGCTGAGGTAGAGAATAGTGGAGTGTCACAGGGATCAGTGCTTAGGCAGTGAATAGTGGAGTGTCACAGGGATCAGTGCTGAGGTAGTGAATAGTGGAGTGTCACAGGGATCAGTGCTGAGGTAGTGAATAGTGGAGTGTGACAGGGATCAGTGCTGAGGCAGTGAATAGTGGAGTGTCACTGGGATCAGTGCTGAGGCAGTGAATAGTGGAGTGTGACAGGGATCAGTGCTGAGGCAGTGAATAGTGGAGTTTCACAGGGTTCAGTGCTGAGGCAGTAAATAGTTGAGTGTCACAGGGATCAGGGCTGAGGCAGTGAATAGTGGAGTATGACAGGGATCAGTGCTGAGGTAATGAATAGTGGAGTTTCACAGGGATCAGTGCTGAGGCAGTGAATAGTGTAGTGACACAGGGATCAGTGCTGGGGAAGTGAATAGTGGAGTGTCACAGGGATCAGTGCTGAGGGAGTGAATAGTGGAGTGTGACAGGGATCAGTGCTGAGGGAGTGAATAGTGGAGTGTGACAGGGATAAGTGCTGAGGCAGTGAATAGTGGAGTGTCGCAGGGATCACTGCTGAGGCAGTGTATAGTGGAGTGTGACTGGGATCAATCCTGAGGCAGTGAATGATGGAGTGTCACAGGGGTCAGTGCTGAGACAGTGAATAGTGGAATGTCACAGGGGTCAGTGCTGGGGCAGTGAATAGTGGAGTGTGACAGGGATCAGTGATGAGGCAGTGAATAGTGGAGTGTCACAGGGATCAGTGCTGAGGCAGTGAATAGTGGAGTGCGATAGTGATCAGTGCTGAGGCAGTTAATAGTGGAGTGTGAGAGGAGACAGTGCTGAGGCAGTGAATAGTGGAGTGTCACCGGGATCAGTGCTGAGGTAGTGAATAGTGGAGTGTGACAGGGATCAGTGCTGAGGCAGTGAATATTGGAGTGTCACCGGGATCAGTACTGAAGCAGTGAATAGTGGAGTGTCACCGGGATCAGTGCTGAGGCAGTGAATAGTGGATTGACACAGGGATCAGTGCTGAGGCAGTGAATAGTGGAGTGTCTCAGGGATCAGTGCTGAGGCAGTGAATAGTGGAGTTTGAGAGGGATCAGTGCTGAGGTAGTGAATAGTGGAGTGTCACAGGGATCAGTGCTGAGGCAGTGAATAGTGAAGTGTCACAGGGATCAGTGCTGAGGCAGTGAATAGTGGAGTGTGATAGTGATCAGTGCTGAGGCAGTTAATAGTGGAGTGTCAGAGGAATCAGTGCTGAGGCAGTAAATAGTGGAGTGTCACCGGGATCAGTGCTGAGGCAGTGAATATTGGAGTGTCAGAGGGATCAGTGCTGAGGCAGTGAATAATGGAGTGTGATAGGGATCAATGCTGAGGCAGGGAATAGTGGAGTGTGATAGGGTTCAGTGCTGAGGCAGTGAATAGTGGAGTGTCACAGGGATCAGGGCTGAGGCAGTGAATAGTGGAGTGTCACAGGGATCAGGGCTGAGGCAGTGAATAGTGGAGTATGACAGGGATCAGTGCTGAGGTAGTGAATAGTGGAGTGTGTAAGGGATCAGTCCTGAGGCTCTGAATAGTGGAGTGAGAGAGGAATCAGTGGTGAGGTAGTGAATAGTGGAGTGTTGCAGGGATCAGTGCTGAGGCAGTGAATAGTGGAGTGTGATAGGGATCAATGCTGAGGCAGGGAATAGTGGAGTGTGTAAGGGATCAGTGCTGAGGTAGTGAATAGTGCAGTGTCTCAGGGATCAGTGGTGAGGGAGTGAATAGTGGAGCGTGACAGGGACCAGTGCTGAGGTAGTGAATAGTGGAGTGTGACAGTGATCAGTGCTGAGGCAGTGAATAGTAGAGTGTGACAGGGATCAGTGCTGAGGCAGTGAATAGTGAAGTGTGACAGGGATCAGTGCTGAGGCAGTGAATAGTGGAGTGTCACAGTGATCAGTGCTGAGGCAGTGAATAGTGGAGTGTCCCAGGGATCAGTGCTGAGGCAGTGAATAGTGGAGTGTCTCAGGGATCAGTGCTGTGGCAGTGAATAGTGGAGTGTGAATGGGATCAGTGCTGAGGCAGTGAATAGTGGAGTGTGACAGGGATCAGTGCTGAGGCAGTGAATAGTGGAGTGTGAATGGGATCAGTGCTGAGCCAGTGAATAGTGGAGTTTCACAGGGATCAGTGCTGAGGCTGTGAATCGTGGAGTGTGACAGGGATCAGTGCTGAGGCAGTGAATAGTGGACTGTCACAGGGGTCAGAACTGAGACAGTGAATAGTGGAGTGTGAGAGGAATCAGTCCTGAGGCAGTGAATAGTGGAGTGTGACAGGGATCAGAGCTGAGGCAGTGACTAGTGGAGTGTCACAGGGAACAGTACTGAGGTACTGGATAGTGGAGAGTCACAGGGATCAGTGCTGAGGCAGTGAATAGTGGAGTGTCACAGGGATCAGTACTGAGGTACTGAATAGTGGAGAGTCACAGGAATCAGTGCTGAGGCAGTGAATATTGCAGTGTCAGCGGGATCATTGCCGAGGCAGTGAATAGTGGAGTTTCACAGGGATCAGTGCTGAGGTAGTGAATAGTGGAGTGTCACAGGGATCAGTGCTGAGGCAGTGAATAGTGGAGTTTCACAGGGATCAGTGCTGAGGTAGAGAATAGTGGAGTGTCACAGGGATCAGTGCTTAGGCAGTGAATAGTGGAGTGTCACAGGGATCAGTGCTGAGGTAGTGAATAGTGGAGTGTCACAGGGATCAGTGCTGAGGTAGTGAATAGTGGAGTGTGACAGGGATCAGTGCTGAGGCAGTGAATAGTGGAGTGTCACTGGGATCAGTGCTGAGGCAGTGAATAGTGGAGTGTGACTGGGATCAGTGCTGAGGCAGCGAATAGTGGAGTGTCACAGGGGTCAGTGCTGAGACAGTGAATAGTGGAGTGTCACAGGGATCAGTGCTGTGGCAGTGAATAGTGGAGTGTGACAGGGATCAGTGATGAGGCTGTGAATAGTGGAGTGTCACAGGGATCAGTGCTGAGGCAGTGAATAGTGGAGTGTGATAGTGATCAGTGCTGAGGCAGTTAATAGTGGAGTGTGAGAGGAGACAGTGCTGAGGCAGTGAATAGTGGAGTGTGACAGGGATCAGTGCTGAGGCAGTGAATATTGGAGTGTCACCGGGATCAGTGCTGAAGCTGTGAATAGTGGAGTGTCACCGGGATCAGTGCTGAGGCAGTGAATAGTGGAGTGTCACAGGGATCAGTGCTGAGGTAGTGAATAGTGGAGTGTCACAGGGATCAGTGCTGAGGCAGTGAATAGTGGAGTGTCACAGGGATCAGTGCTGAGGCAGTGAATAGTGGAGTGTGATAGTGATCAGTGCTGAGGCAGTTAATAGTGGAGTGTGAGAGGAATCAGTGCTGAGGTAGTGAATAGTGGAGTGTCACCGGGATCAGTGCTGAGGCAGTGAATATTGGAGTGTGACAGGGATCAGTGCTGAGGCAGTGAATAGTGGAGTGTCACAGGAATCAGTGCTGAGGCAGTGAATAGTGGAGTGTGACAGGGATCAGTGCTGAGGCAGTGAATAGTGGAGTGTCGCAGGGTCCAATCCTGTGGAAGTGAATAGTGGAGTGTCACAGGGATCAGTGCTGAGGCAGTGAATAGTGGAGTGTCACAGGGATCAGTGCTGAGGGAGTGAATAGTGGAGTGTCACAGGGATCAGAGCTAAGGCAATGAATAGTGGAGTGTCACAGGGATCAGTGTTGATGCAGTGAATAGTGGACTGTCACAGGGGTCAGAACTGAGACAGTGAATAGTGGAGTGTGAGAGGAATCAGTGCTGAGGCAGTGAATAGTGGAGTGTGACAGAGATCAGAGCTGAGGCAGTGACTAGTGGAGTGTCACAGGGAACAGTACTGAGGTACTGAATAGTGGGGAGTCACAGGGATCAGTGCTGAGGCAGTGAATAGTGGAGTGTGATAGTGATCAGTGCTGAGGCAGTTAATAGTGGAGTGTGAGAGGAATCAGTGCTGAGGTAGTGAATAGTGGAGTGTCACCGGGATCAGTGCTGAGGCAGTGAATATTGGAGTGTCAGAGGGATCAGTGCTGAGGCAGTGAATAGTGGAGTGTGATAGGGATCAATGCTGAGGCAGGGAATAGTGGAGTGTGATAGGGATCAGTGCTGAGGGAGTGAATAGTGGAGTTTCACAGGGTTCAGTGCTGAGGCAGTAAATAGTTGAGTGTCACAGGGGTCAGTGCTGAGGCAGTGAATAGTGGAGTGTCACAGGGGTCAGGGCTGAGGCAGTGAATAGTGGAGTATGACAGGGATCAGTGCTGAGGTAATGAATAGTGGAGTTTCACAGGGATCAGTGCTGAGGCAGTGAATAGTGTAGTGACACAGGGATCAGTGCTGAGGAAGTGAATAGTGGAGTGTCACAGGGATCAGTGCTGAGGGAGTGAATAGTGGAGTGTGACAGGGATCAGTGCTGAGGGAGTGAATAGTGGAGTGTGACAGGGATATGTGCTGAGGCAGTGAATAGTGGAGTGTCGCAGGGATCACTGCTGAGGCAGTGTATAGTGGAGTGTGACTGGGATCAGTGCTGAGGCAGTGAATAGTGGAGTGTGACTGGGATCAATCCTGAGGCAGTGAATGATGGAGTGTCACAGGGATCAGTGCTGAGACAGTGAATAGTGGAGTGTCACAGGGATCAGTGCTGCGGCAGTGAATAGTGGAGCGTGACAGGGATCAGTGCTGAGGCAGTAAATAGTGGAGTGTGACAGGGATCAGTGGTGAGGGAGTGAATAGTGGAGTGTGATAGGGATCAATGCTGAGGCAGGGAATAGTGGAGTGTGACAGGGATCAGTGCTGAGGTAGTGAATAGTGGAGTGTGATAGGGATCAGTGCTGAGGTAGTGAATAGTGCAGTGTCTTAGGGATCAGTGCTGAGGTAGTGAATAGTGGAGCGTGACAGGGATCAGTGCTGAGGGAATGAATAGTGAAGTGTCACAGTGATCAGTGCTGAGGCAGTGAATAGTAGAGTGTGACAGGGATCAGTGCTGAGGCAGTGAATAGTGGAGTGTGACAGGGATCAGTGCTGAGGCAGTGAATAGTGGAGTGTCACAGTGATCAGTGCTGAGGCAGTGAATAGTGGAGTGTCACAGGGATCAGTGCTGAGGCAGTGAATAGTGGAGTGTCTCAGGGATCAGTGCTGAGGCAGTGAAGAGTGGAGTGTCACAGGGATCAGTGCTGAGGCAGTGAATAGTGGAGTGTGAATGGGATCAGTGCTGAGCCAGTGAATAGTGGAGTGTCACAGGGATCAGTGCTGAGGTTGTGAATAGTGGAGTGTGACAGTGATCAGTGCTGAGGCAGTGAATCGTGGAGTGTGACAGGGATCAGTGCTGAGCCAGTGAATAGTGGAGTGTCACAAGGATCAGTGCTGAGCAGTGAAATTTGGAGTGTCACAGGGATCAGAGCAAAGGCAATGAATAGTGGAGTGTCACAGGGATCAGTGCTGAGGCAGTGAAAAGTGGAGTGTCACAGAGATCATATATAAGGCAAAGAATAGTGGAGTGTCACAGTGATCAGTGTTGCGGCAGTGAATAGTGGACTGTCACAGGGGTCAGAACTGAGACAGTGAATAGTGGAGTGTGAGAGGAATCAGTGCTGAGGCAGTGAATAGTGGAGTGTGACAGGGATCAGAGCTGAGGCAGTGACTAGTGGAGTGTCACAGGGAACAGTACTGAGGTACTGAATAGTGGAGAGTCACAGGGATCAGTGCTGAGGCAGTGAATAGTGGAGGGTGATAGTGATCAGTGCTGAGGCAGTGAATATTGCAGTGTCAGCGGGATCATTGTCGAGGCAGTGAATAATGGAGTGTCACAGGGATCATTGCTGAGACAGTGAATATTGGAGTGTTGCAGGGATCAGTGCTGAGGTCGTGAATATTGGAGTGTGATAGGGATCAGTACTGCGGCAGTGAATAGTGGAGCGTGACAGGGATCAGTGCTGAGGCAGTGAATAGTGGAGTTTCACAGGGATCAGTGCTGAGGTAGTGAATAGTGGAGTGTCACAGGGATCAGTGCTGAGGCAGTGAATAGTGGAGTGTGACAGGGATCAGTGCTGAGGTAGTGAATAGTGGAGTGTCACAGGGATCAGTGCTGAGGTAGTGAATAGTGGAGTGTCTCTGGGATCAACGGTGAGGGAGTGAATAGTGGAGTGTTGCAGGGATCAGTGCTGAGTTAGTGAATAGTGGGGTGCGACAGGGATCAGTGCTGAGGCAGTGAATCGTGGAGTGTCACATGGATCAGTGCTGAGGTAGTGAATAGTGGAGTTTGACTGGTATCAGTGCTGAGGCAGTGAATAGTGCAGTGTCACAGGGATCATTTCTGAGGCAGTGAATAGCGGAGTGTCACAGGGATCAGAGCTAAGATATTGAATAGTGGAGTGTCAAAGGGATCAGTGCTGAAGCAGTGAATAGTGGAGTGTCACGGGGATCAGTGCTGAGGCAGTGAATAGTGGAGTGTCGCAGGGTCCAATCATGTGGCAGTGAATAGTGGAGTGTCACAGGGATCAGTGCTGAGGCAGTGAATAGTGGAGTGTGACAGGGATCAGTGCTGAGGCAGTGAATAGTGGAGTGTCACAGGAATCAGTGCTGAGGCAGTGAATATTGGAGTGTCACAGGGATCAGTGCTGAGGCAGTGAATAGTGGAGTGTCGCAGGGTCCAATCCTGTGGAAGTGAATAGTGGAGTGTCACAGGGATCAGTGCTGAGGCAGTGAATAGTGGAGTGTCACAGGGATCAGTGCTGAGGGAGTGAATAGTGGAGTGTCACAGGGATCAGAGCTAAGGCAATGAATAGTGGAGTGTCACAGGGATCAGTGCTGAGGCAGTGAAAAGTGGAGTGTCACAGAGATCAGAGATAAGGCAAAGAATAGTGGAGTGTCACAGTTCTCAGTGTTGAGGCAGTGAATAGTGGACTGTCACAGGGGTCAGAACTGAGACAGTGAATAGTGGAGTGTGAGAGGAATCAGTGCTGAGGCAGTGAATAGTGGAGTGTGACAGAGATCAGAGCTGAGGCAGTGACTAGTGGAGTGTCACAGGGAACAGTACTGAGGTACTGAATAGTGGGGAGTCACAGGGATCAGTGCTGAGGCAGTGAATAGTGGAGGGTGATAGTGATCAGTGCTGAGGCAGTGAATATTTCAGTGTCAGCGGGATCATTGCCGAGGCAGTGAATAATGGAGTGTCACAGGGATCATTGCTGAGACAGTGAATATTGGAGTGTTGCAGGGTTCAGTGCTGAGGTCGTGAATATTGGAGTGTGATAGGGATCAGTACTGCGGCAGTGAATAGTGGAGCGTGACAGGGATCAGTGCTGAGGCAGTGAATAGTGGAGTTTCACAGGGATCAGTGCTGAGGTAGTGAATAGTGGAGTGTCACAGGGATCAGTGCTGAGGCAGTGAATAGTGGAGTGTGACAGGGATCAGTGCTGAGGTAGTGAATACTGGAGTGTCACAGGGATCAGTGCTGAGGTAGTGAATAGTGGAGTGTCTCTGGGATCAGCGGTCAGGGAGTGAATAGTGGAGTGTTGCAGGGATCAGTGCTGAGGTAGTGAATAGTGGGGTGCGACAGGGATCAATGCTGAGGCAGTGAATAGTGGATTGTCACATGGATCAGTGCTGAGGTAGTGAATAGTGGAGTTTGACTGGTATCAGTGCTGAGGCAGTGAATAGTGCAGTGTCATAGGGATCATTTCTGAGGCAGTGAATAGCGGAGTGTCACAGGGATCAGAGCTAAAATATTGAATAGTGGAGTGTCAAAGGGATCAGTGCTGATGCAGTGAATAGTGGAGTGTCACAGGGATCAGTGCTGAGGCAGTGAATAGTGGAGTGTCGCAGGGTCCAATCCTGTGGCAGTGAATAGTGGAGTGTCACAGGGATCAGTGCTGAGGCAGTGAATAGTGGAGTGTGACAGGGATCAGTGCTGAGGCAGTGAATAGTGGAGTGTCACAGGCATCAGTGCTGAGGCAGTGAATAGTGGAGTGTGACAGGGATCAGTGCTGAGGCAGTGAATAGTGAAGTGTCGCAGGGTCCAATCCTGTGGAAGTGAATAGTGGAGTGTCACAGGGATCAGTGCTGAGGCAGTGAATAGTGGAGTGTCACAGGGATCAGTGCTGAGGGAGTGAATAGTGGAGTGTCACAGGGATCATTGCTGAGGCAGTGAATTGTAGAGTGTCACAGGGATCAGTGCTGAGGCAGTGAATCGTGGAGTGTGAATGGCATCAGTGCTGAGGCAGTGAATAGTGGAGTGTGTCAGGGATCAGTGCTGAGCCAGTGAATAGTGGAGTGTCACAGGGATCAGTGCTGAGGCTGTGAATCGTGGAGTGTGACAGGGATCAGTGCTGAGGCTGTGAATAGTGGAGTGTGACAGGGATCAGTGCTGAGGCTGTGAATAGTGGAGTGTGACAGGGATCAGTGCTGAGGCAGTGAATCGTGGAGTGTGACAGGGATCAGTGCTGAAGCAATGAATAGTGAGTGTCAAAGTGATCAGTGTTGAGGCAGTGAATAGTGGAGTGTCACAGGGTTCAGAGCTGAGGCAGTGAATAGTGGAGTGTGACAGGGATCAGTGCTGAGGTAGTGAATAGTGGAGTGTCACAGGGATCAGAGCTGAGGCAGTGAATAGAGGAGTGTCAAAGGTATCAGTTCTGAGTCAGTGAATAGTGGAGTGTCGCAGGGTCCAATACTGAGGCAGTGAATTGTGGAGTGTCACAGGGATCAGTGCTGAGGCAGTGAATAGTCGAGTGTCGCAGGGTCAAAAACTGAGGCAGTGAATAGTGGAGTGTGAAAGGGATCAGTGCTGAGACAGTGAACAAATGAGTGTGTAAGGGATCAGTGCTGAGGCAGTGAATAGTGGAGTGTCAAAGGGATCAGTGGTGAGGCAGTGAATAGTGGATTGTGACAGGGATCAGTGCTGAGGCAGTGAATTGTGGAGTGTGACAGGGATCAGTCCTGAGGCTCTGAATAGTGGAGTGAGAGAGGAATCAGTGGTGAGGGAGTGAATAGTGGAGTGTTGCAGGGATCAGTGCTGAGGCTGTGAATAGTGGAGTGTGACAGGGATCAGTGCTGAGGCTGTGAATACTGGAGTTTGACAGGGATCAGTGCTGAGGCAGTGAATCGTGGAGTGTGACAGGGATCAGTACTGAGCCAGTGAATAGTGGAGTGTCACAGGGATCAGTGCTGAAGCAGTGAAAAGTGCATTGTCACAGGGATCAGAGCTAAGGCAATGAATAGTGGAGTGTGACAGGGATCAGAGCTGAGGCAGTGACTAGTGGAGTGTGGGAGGAATTGGTGCTGAGGCAGTGAATAGTGGAGTATCACAGGGATCATTGCCGAGGCAGTGAATATTGGAGTGTCACAGGGATCAGTGCTGAGGCAGTGAATAGTGGAGTGCCACAGGGATCAGTGCTGAGGTAGTGAATAGTGGAGTGTCACAGGGATCAGTGGTGAGGGAGTGAATAGTGGAGTGTTGCAGGGATCAGTGCTGAGGTAGTGAATAGTGGGGTGTGACAGGGATCAGAGCTGATGCACTGAATAGTGGAGTGTAACAGAGATCAGTGCTGAGGCAGTGAATAGTGGAGTGTGATCGTGATCAGTGCTGAGGCAGTGAATATTGCAGTGTCCGCGGGATCATTGCCGAGGCAGTGAATAATGGAGTGTCACAGGGATCATTGCTTAGACAGTGAATATTGGAGTGTTGCAGGGATCAGTGCTGAGGTCGTGAATAGTGGAGTGTGACAGGGATCAGTACTGCGGCAGTGAATAGTGGAGCGTGACAGGGATCAGTGCTGAGGCAGTGAATAGTGGAGAGTGACAGGGATCAGTGCTGAGGGTGTGAATAGTGGAGTGTGACAGGGATCAGTGCTTAGGGAGTGAAGAGTGGAGTGTCGCAGGGTCCAATCATGAGGCAGTGAATAGTGGAGTGTCACAGTGATCAGTGCTGAGTCAGTGAATAGTGGAGTGTCTCAGGGATCAGTGCTGTCTTAGTGAATCGTGGAGTGTCACAGGGATCATTGTTGAGGCAGTGAATAGTGGAGTGTCACATTGATCAGTTCTGATGCAGTGAATAGTGGAGTGTCACAGGTTTCAGTGCTGAGGCAGTGAATAGTGGAGTGTGAGAGGGATCAGTGCTGAGGCAGTGAATAGTGGAGTGTCACAGGGATCATTGTTGCGGCACTGAATAGTGGAGTGTCACAGGGATCAGTCCTGAGTCAATGAATAGTGGAGTGTCTACAGGGAGCAGTGTTGAGGTAGTGAATAGTGGAGTGTGACAGGGATCAGTCCTGTGTCAGTGAATAGTGGAGTGTCACAGGGATCAGTGCTGAGGCAGTGAATAGTGGAGTGTGATAGGGATCAGTGCTGAGGCAGTGAATATTGGAGTGTCACAGGGATCAGAGATGAGGCGGTGCATAGTGGAGTGTCACAGGGTTCAGTGCTGAGGCAGTGAATAGTGGAGTGTCACAGGGATCAGTGCTGAGGCAGTGAATAGTGGAGTGTCACAGGGATCAGTGCTGATGCAGTGAATAGTGGAGTGTTAAAGGGATCAGTGCTGAGGCAGTGAATAGTGGAGTGCCACAGGGTTCAGCGCTGAGGTAGTGAATAGTGGAGTGTCACAGGGTTCAGTGCTGAGGCAGTGAATAGTGGAGTGTCACAGGGATCAGTGCTGAGACAGTGAATAGTGGAGTGTGACTGGTATCAGTGCTGAGGCAGTGAATAGTGGAGTGTCACAGGGATCAAAGCTGAGGCAGTGAATAGTGGAGTGTCACAGGGATCAGAGCTAAGGTAGTGAATAGAGGAGTGTCAAAGGGAACCGTGCTGATGCAGTTAATAGTGGAGTGTGACAGGGATGAGTGTTAGATTTTGAATAGTGGAGTGCCAACGGGATCAGTGCTGAGGCAGTGAATAATGGAGTGTCGCAGGGTCGAATACTGAGGCAGTGAAGAGTGGAGTGTCACAGGGATCAGTGCAGAGGTAGTGAATAGTCGAGTGTCGCAGGGTCGAATACTGAGGCAGTGAATAGTGGAGTGTGACAGGGATCAGTGGTGAGGCAGTGAACAAATGAGTGTGAAAGGTATCAGTGCTGAGGCAGTGAATAGTGGAGTGTTACAGGGATCAGTGCTGAGGCGGTGAATAGTGGAGTGTGACAGGCATCAGTGCTGAGGTAGTGAATAGTGGAGTGTGACAGGGTTCAGTGCTGAGGGAGTGAATAGTGGAGTGTCACAGGGATCAGTGCTGAGGGAGTAAATAGTGGAGTGTCACAGGGATCAGTGCTGAGGCAGTGAATAGTGGAATGTCACTGGGATCAGTGCTGAAGTAGTGAATAGTGGAGTGTCACAGGGATCAGTGATGAGGCAGTGAATAGTGGAGTGTCACACGATCAGTGCTGAAGTAGTGAATAGTGGAGTGTCATAGGGATCAGAGCTGAGGCAGTGAATAGTGCAGTGTCACAGGGATCAGTGCTGAGGCAGTGAATATTGGAGTGTCACAGGGATCAGTGCTGAGGCAGTGAATAGTGGAGGTTCAAAGGGATCAGTGCTGAGGCAGTGAATAGTGGAGTGTCACAGTGATATGTGCTGAGGTACTGAATAGTGGAGTGTCACAGGGATCATTGCTGAGGTAGTGAATAGTGGAGTGTCACAGGGATCATTGCTGAGGTAGTGAATAGTTGAGTGCAAAGGGATCAGTGCTGAGGTAGTGAATACTGGAGTGTCACAGGGATCAGTGCTGAGGTAGTGAATAGTTGAGTGTCACAGGGATCAGTGCTGAGGCAGTGAATAGTGGACTGTCACAGGGATCTGTGCTGAGGCAGTGAATAGTGGAGTGTCACAGGGATAAGTGATGAGGCAGTGAATAGTGGAGTGTCACAGGGATCATTGCTGAGGCAGTGCATAGTGGAGTGTCACAGGAATCAGAGCTAAGATTTTGAATAGTGGAGTGTCAAAGGGATCAGTGCTGATGCAGTGAATAGTGGAGTGTCACAGTGATCAGTGATGAGGCAGTGAATAGTGAATGTTTCACAGGGATCAGTGCTGTGGCAGGAATAGTGGAGTGTCACAGGGATCAGTGCTGAGACAGTGAATAGTGGAGTGTCACAGGGATCAGTGCTGAGATAGTGAATAGTGGAGTGTCGCAGGGTTCAGTGCTGAGGGTGTGAATAGTGGAGTGTCAAAGGGATCAGTGCTGAGTCAGTGAATAGTGGAGTGTCTTAGGGTTCAGTGCTGTCTTAGTGAATAGTGGAGTGTCACAGGGATCATTGTTGAGGCTGTGAATAGTGGAGTGTCACAGGGATCATTGTTGAGGCAGTGAATAGTGGAGTGTCACATTGATCACTGTTGAGGCAGTGAACAGTGGAGTGTCACAGGTTTCAGTGCTGAGGCAGTGAATAGTGGAGTGTGAGAGGGATCAGTGCTGAGGCAGTGAATAGTGGAGTGTCACAGGGATCAGTGCTGAGCGAGTGAATAGTGGAGTGTCACAGGGATCAGAGATGAGGCAGTGAATAGTGGTGTCTCTCAGGGATCAGTGCTGTGGGACTGAATAGTGGAGTGTCACAGGGATCAGTGCTGAGGGAGTGAATAGTGGCGTGTCACAGGGATCAGTGCTGAGCGAGTGAATAGTGGAGTGTCACAGGGATCAGTGCTGAGGTAGTGAAAAGTGGAGTGTCACAGGGATCAGAGCTGAGGCAGTGAATAGTGGAGTGTCAAACGGATCAGTTCTGAGGCAGTGAATAGTGGAGAGTGACAGGGATCAGTGCTGCGGGTGTGAATAGTCGAGTGTGACAGGGATCAGTGCTGAGGGAGTGAAGAGTGGAGTGTCGCAGGGTCCAATCATGAGGCAGTGAATAGTGGAGTGTCACAGGGATCAGTTCTGAGGCAGTGCATAGTCGAGTGTCGCAGTGTCAAAAACTGAGGCAGTGAATAGTGGAGTGTGAGAGGGATCAGTGCTGAGGCAGTGAATAGTGGAGTGTCACAGGGATCAGTGCTGAGGGAGTGAATAGTGGAGTGTCACAGGGATCAGAGATGAGGCAGTGAATAGTGGTGTCTCACAGGGATCAGTGCTGTGGGAGTGAATAGTGGAGTGTCACATGGATCAGTGCTGAGGTAGTGAAAAGTGGAGTGTCACAGATATCAGAGCTGAGGCACTGAATAGTGGAGTGTCGACGGGATCAGTTCTGAGGCAGTGAATAGTGGAGTGTGACAGGGATCAGTGCTGAGGGTGTGAATAGTGGAGTGTCGAACGGATCAGTGCGGTGGTAGTGAATAGTAGAGTGTGACAGGGATCATTCCTGAGGCAGTGAATAGTGGAGTGAGAGAGGAATCAGTGCTGAGGCTGTGAATAGTGGAGTGTCACAGGGATCAGTGCTGAGGTAGTGAATAGTGGAGTGTGACAGGGATCAGTCTTGAGGCAGTGAATATTGGAGTGTCACAGGGTTCAGTGCTGAGGTAGTAAATAGTGGAGAGTCACAGGGATGAGTGTTGAGTTTTTGAAAAGAGTAGTATCACAGGGATCAGTGCTGAGGTAGTGAATAGTGGAGTGTGACAGGGATCACTGCTGAGGGTGTGAATAGTGGAGTGTGACAGGGATCAGTGCTGAGCAGTGAATCGTGGAGTGTGACAGGGATCAGTCCTGAGGCAGTGAATAGTGGAGTGAGAGAGGAATCAGTGCTGAGGCTCTGAATAGTGGAGTGTCACAGGGATCAGTGCTGAGGTAGTGAATAGTGGAGTGTGACAGGGATCAGTCTTGAGGCAGTGAATATTGGAGTGTCACAGGGTTCAGTGCTGAGGTAGTAAATAGTGGAGAGTCACAGGGATGAGTGTTGAGTTTTTGAAAAGAGTAGTATCACAGGGATCAGTGCCGAGGTAGTGAATAGTGGAGTGTGACAGGGATCACTGCTGAGGGTGTGAATAGTGGAGTGTGACAGGGATCAGTGCTGAGCAGTGAATCGTGGAGTGTGACAGGGATCAGTGCTGAGCAGTGAATCGTGGAGTGTCGCAGGGATCAGTGCTGAGGCAGTGAATAATGGAGTGTGACAGGGATCAGTGCTGAGGGTGTGAATAGTGGAGTGTCACATGTATCAGTCCTGAGTCAGTGAATAGTGGAGTGTCACAGGGATCAGTCCTGAGTCAGTGAATAGTGGAGTGTAACAGGGATCATTGCTGAGGTAGTGAATAGTGGAGTGTGACAGGGATCAGTGCTGAGGTAGTGAATACTGGAGTGTGACAGGGATCAGTGCTGAGGTAGTGAATAGTGGAGTGTGACAGGGATCAGTGCTGAGGTAGTGAATACTGGAGTGTGACAGGGATCAGTGCTGAGGTAGTGAATAGTTGAGAGTCACAGGGATCAGTGCTGAGGTAGTGAATACTGGAGTGTCACTGGGATCAGTGCTGAGGTAGTGAGTAGTGGAGTGTCACCGGGATCAGTGCTGAGGCAGTAAATAGTGGAGTGTCACAGGCTTCAGAGATGAGGCAGTGAAAAGTGGAGTCTCTCAGGGATCATTGCTGAGGCAGTGAATAGTGGAGTGTCACTGTGATCAATACTGAGGCAGTGAATAGGGAAGTGTGACAGGGATCAGTGCTGAGGCAGTGAATAATGGAGACTCACATGGATCAGTGCTGAGGCAGTGAATAGTGGAATGTCACTGTGATCAGTGCTGAGGCAGTGAATAGTGGAGAGTCACAGGGATCAGTGTTGAGGTAGTGAATAGTGGAGTGTCACAGGGATCAGTGCTGAGGTAGTGAATAGTGGAGTGTGACAGGGATCAGAGCTGATGCACTGAATAGTGGAGTGTAACAGAGATCAGTGCTGAGGTAGTGAATAGTGGAGTGTCGCAGGGGTCAGTGCTGAGGTAGTGAATAGTGGAGTGTGACAGGGATCAGTGCTGAGGCAGTGAATAGTGGAGTGTGACAGGGATCAGAGCTGATGCACTGAATAGTGGAGTGTAACAGAGATCAGTGCTGAGGTAGTGAATAGTGGAGTGTCGCAGGGGTCAGTGCTGAGGCAGTGAATAGTGGAGTGTCGCAGGCTTCAGAGATGAGGCAGTGAAAAGTGGAGTCTCTCAGGGATCATTGCTGAGGCAGTGAATCGTGGAGTGTCACTGTGATCAATACTGAGGCAGTGAATAGGGAAGTGTGACAGGGATCAGTGCTGAGGCAGTGAATAATGGAGACTCACATGGATCAGTGCTGAGGCAGTGAATAGTGGAATGTCACTGTGATCAGTGCTGAGGCAGTGAATAGTGGAGAGTCACAGGGATCAGTGTTGAGGTAGTGAATAGTGGAGTGTCACAGGGATCAGTGCTGAGGTAGTGAATAGTGGAGTGTGACAGGGATCAGAGCTGATGCACTGAATAGTGGAGTGTAACAGAGATCAGTGCTGAGGTAGTGAATAGTGGAGTGTCGCAGGGTTCAGTGCTGAGGCAGTGAATAGTGGAGTGTCGCAGGGATCAGTGCTGAGGCAGTGAATAGTGGAGTGTGAAAGGGATCAGTGCTGAGGTAGTAAATAGTGGAGTGTCGCAGGGATCAGTGCTGAGGTAGTGAATAGTGGAGTGTGAAAGGGATCAGTGCTGAGTCAGTGAACCATTGAGTGTGATAGGGATCAGTGCTGAGGCAGTGAATAGTGGAGTGTGACAGAGATCAGTGCTGTGGTAGTAAATAGTGGAGTGTCGCAGGAATCAGTGCTGAGGTAGTGAATAGTGGAGTGTGACAGGGATCAAGTGCTGAGGCAGTGAATAGAGGAGTGTGACAGGGATCAGAGCTGAGGCACTGAATATTGGAGTGTAACAGTGATTAGTGCTGAGACTTTGAATAGTGGAGTGTGACATGGATCACTGCTGAGGCTGTGAATAGTGGAGTGTCACAGGGATCAGTGCTGAGTCAGTGAATAGTGGAGTTTCACAGGGATCAGTGATGAGCTAGTGAATAGTGGAGTGTCACAGGGATCAGTGCGGAGGCTGTGAATAGTGGAGTGTGACAGCGATCAGTGCTGAGGCAGTGATTAGTGGAGTGTGACAGGGATCGGAGCTGAGGCAGTGAATAGTGGATCGTCACAGGGATCAGTGCTGAGGCAGTGAATAGTGGAGTGTCACAGGGATCAGTGCTGAGGCAGCGAATACTGGAGTGTGACAGGGATCGGAGCTCAGGCAGTGAATACTGGAGTGTGACAGAGATCGGAGCTCAGGCAGTGAATACTGGAGTGTGACAGGGATCGGAGCTCAGGCAGTGAATAGTGGAGTGTCACAGGGTTCAGAGCTGAGGCAGTGAATAGTGGAGTGTCATAGGGGTCAGAGCTAAGACAGTGAATAGTGGAGTGTGAGAGGAATCAGTGCTGTGGTAGTGAATAGTGGAGTGCCACAGGGTTCAGTGCTGAGGCAGTGAATAGTGGAGTGTGAAAGGGATCAGTGCTGAGGCTGTGAATAGTGGAGTGTCACTGGGATCAGTGCTGAGGAAGTGAATAGTGGAGTGTCACAGGGGTCAGTGCTGAGACAGTGAATAGTGGAATGTCACAGGGGTCAGTGCTGGGGCAGTGAATAGTGGAGTGTGACAGGGATCAGTGATGAGGCAGTGAATAGTGGAGTGTCACAGGGATCAGTGCTGAGGCAGTGAATAGTGGAGTGCGATAGTGATCAGTGCTGAGGCAGTTAATAGTGGAGTGTGAGAGGAGACAGTGCTGAGGCAGTGAATAGTGGAGTGTCACCGGGATCAGTGCTGAGGTAGTGAATAGTGGAGTGTGACAGGGATCAGTGCTGAGGTAGTGAATAGTGGAGTGTCACAGGGATCAGAGCTGAGGCAGTGAATAGTGGAGTGTGACAGGGATCAGTGCTGAGGTAGTGAATAGTGGAGTGTCACAGGGTTCAGAGCTGAGGCAGTGAATAGTGGAGTGTGGCAGGGTCCAATACTGAGGCAGTGAATAGTGGAGTGTCATAGGGGTCAGAGCTTAGTCAGTGAATAGTGGAGTGTGAGAGGAATCAGTGCTGAGGTAGTGAATAGTGGAGTGTCACCGGGATCAGTGCTGAGGCAGTGAATATTGGAGTGTCAGAGGGATCAGTGCTGAGGCAGTGAATAGTGGAGTGTGATAGGGATCAATGCTGAGGCAGGGAATAGTGGAGTGTGATAGGGATCAATGCTGAGGCAGTGAATAGTGGAGTGTGACAGGGATCAGAGCTGAGGCAGTGACTAGTGGAGTGTCACAGGGAACAGTACTGAGGTACTGGATAGTGGAGAGTCACAGGGATCAGTGCTGAGGCAGTGAATAGTGGAGTGTCACAGGGATCAGTACTGAGGTACTGAATAGTGGAGAGTCACAGGAATCAGTGCTGAGGCAGTGAATATTGCAGTGTCAGCGGGATCATTGCCGAGGCAGTGAATAGTGGAGTTTCACAGGGATCAGTGCTGAGGTAGTGAATAGTGGAGTGTCACAGGGATCAGTGCTGAGGCAGTGAATAGTGGAGTTTCACAGGGATCAGTGCTGAGGTAGAGAATAGTGGAGTGTCACAGGGATCAGTGCTGAGGCAGTGAATAGTGGAGTGTCACAGGGATCAGTGCTGAGGTAGTGAATAGTGGAGTGTCACAGGGATCAGTGCTGAGGTAGTGAATAGTGGAGTGTGACAGGGATCAGTGCTGAGGTAGTGAATAGTGGAGTGTCACAGGGATCAGAGCTGAGGCAGTGAATAGTGGAGTGTGACAGGGATCAGTGCTGAGGTAGTGAATAGTGGAGTGTCAGAGGGTTCAGAGCTGAGGCAGTGAATAGTGGAGTGTGGCAGGGTCCAATACTGAGGCAGTGAATAGTGGAGTGTCATAGGGGTCAGAGCTAAGTCAGTGAATAGTGGAGTGTGAGAGGAATCAGTGCTGAGGTAGTGAATAGTGGAGTGTGACAGGGATCAGTGCTGAGGCAGTGAATAGTGGAGTGTCACTGGGATCAGTGCTGAGGCAGCGAATAGTGGAGTGTCACAGGGGTCAGTGCTGAGACAGTGAATAGTGGAGTGTCACAGGGGTCAGTGCTGGGGCAGTGAATAGTGGAGTGTGACAGGGATCAGTGATGAGGCAGTGAATAGTGGAGTGTCACAGGGATCAGTGCTGAGGCAGTGAATAGTGGAGTGTGATAGTGATCAGTGCTGAGGCAGTTAATAGTGGAGTGTGAGAGGAGACAGTGCTGAGGCAGTGAATAGTGGAGTGTGACAGGGATCAGTGCTGAGGCAGTGAATATTGGAGTGTCACCGGGATCAGTGCTCAAGCTGTGAATAGTGGAGTGTCACCGGGATCAGTGCTGAGGCAGTGAATAGTGGATTGACACAGGGATCAGTGCTGAGGCCGTGAATAGTGGAGTGTCTCAGGGATCAGTGCTGAGGCAGTGAATAGTGGAGTTTCACAGGGATCAGTGCTGAGGTAGTGAATAGTGAAGTGTCACAGGGATCAGTGCTGAGGCAGTGAATAGTGGAGTGTCACAGGGATCAGTGCTGAGGCAGTGAATAGTGGAGTGTGATAGTGATCAGTGCTGAGGCAGTTAATAGTGGAGTGTGAGAGGAATCAGTGCTGAGGCAGTAAATAGTGGAGTGTCACCGGGATCAGTGCTGAGGCAGTGAATATTGGAGAGTCAGAGGGATCAGTGCTGAGGCAGTGAATAATGGAGTGTGATAGGGATCAATGCTGAGGCAGGGAATAGTGGAGTGTGATAGGGTTCAGTGCTGAGGCAGTGAATAGTGGAGTGTCACAGGGATCAGGGCTGAGGCAGTGAATAGTGGAGTGTCACAGGGATCAGGGCTGAGGCAGTGAATAGTGGAGTATGACAGGGATCAGTGCTGAGGTAGTGAATAGTGGAGTGTGTAAGGGATCAGTCCTGAGGCTCTGAATAGTGGAGTGAGAGAGGAATCAGTGGTGAGGTATTGAATAGTGGAGTGTTGCAGGGATCAGTGCTGAGGCAGTGAATAGTGGAGTGTGATAGGGATCAATGCTGAGGCAGGGAATAGTGGAGTGTGTAAGGGATCAGTGCTGAGGTAGTGAATAGTGCAGTGTCTCAGGGATCAGTGGTGAGGGAGTGAATATTGGAGAGTTGCAGGGATCAGTGCTGAGGTAGTGAATACTGGAGCGTGACAGGGACCAGTGCTGAGGTAGTGAATAGTGGAGTGTGACAGTGATCAGTGCTGAGGCAGTGAATAGTAGAGTGTGACAGGGATCAGTGCTGAGGCAGTGAATAGTGAAGTGTGACAGGGATCAGTGCTGAGGCAGTGAATAGTGGAGTGTCACAGTGATCAGTGCTGAGGCAGTGAATAGTGGAGTGTCCCAGGGATCAGTGCTGAGGCAGTGAATAGTGGAGTGTCTCAGGGATCAGTGCTGAGGCAGTGAATAGTGGAGTGTGAATGGGATCAGTGCTGAGGCTGTGAATAGTGGAGTGTGACAGGGATCAGTGCTGAGGCAGTGAATAGTGGAGTGTGAATGGGATCAGTGCTGAGCCAGTGAATAGTGGAGTTTCACAGGGATCAGTGCTGAGGCTGTGAATCGTGGAGTGTGACAGGGATCAGTGCTGAGGCAGTGAATCGTGGTGTGTGACAGGGATCAGTGCTGAGGCAGTGAATCGTGGAGTGTGACAGGGATCAGTGCTGAGCCAGTGAATAGTGGAGTGTCACAGGGATCAGTGATGAGCAGTGAAATTTGGAGTGTCACAGGAATCAGAGCTAAGGCAATGAATAGTGGAGTGTCACAGGGATCAGTTCTGAGGCAGTGAAAAGTGGAGTGTCACAGAGATCAGAGATAAGGCAAAGAATAGTGGAGTGTCACAGTGATCAGTGTTGAGGCAGTGAATAGTGGACTGTCACAGGGGTCAGAACCGAGACAGTGAATAGTGGAGTGTGAGAGGAATCAGTTCTGAGGCAGTGAATAGTGGAGTGTGACAGGGATCAGAGCTGAGGCAGTGACTAGTGGAGTGTCACAGGGAACAGTACTGAGGTACTGGATAGTGGAGAGTCACAGGGATCAGTGCTGAGGTAGTGAATAGTGGAGTGTCACAGGGATCAGTGCTGAGGTAGTGAATAGTGGAGTGTGACAGGGATCAGTGCTGAGGTAGTGAATAGTGGAGTGCCACAGGGATCAGAGCTGAGGCAGTGAATAGTGGAGTGTGACAGGGATCAGTGCTGAGGTAGTGAATAGTGGAGTGTCACAGGGTTCAGAGCTGAGGCAGTGAATAGTGGAGTGTGGCAGGGTCCAATACTGAGGCAGTGAATAGTGGAGTGTCATAGGGGTCAGAGATAAGTCAGTGAATAGTGGATTGTGAGAGGAATCAGTGCTGAGGTAGTGAATAGTGGAGTGTGACAGGGATCAGTGCTGAGGCAGTGAATAGTGGAGTGTCACTGGGATCAGTGCTGAGGCAGTGAATAGTGGAGTGTCACTGGGATCAGTGCTGAGGCAGCGAATAGTGGAGTGTCACAGGGGTCAGTGCTGAGACAGTGAATAGTGGAGTGTCACAGGGGTCAGTGCTGGGGCAGTGAATAGTGGAGTGTGACAGGGATCAGTGATGAGGCAGTGAATAGTGGAGTGTGATAGTGATCAGTGCTGAGGCAGTTAATAGTGGAGTGTGAGAGGAGACAGTGCTGAGGCAGTGAATAGTGGAGTGTGACAGGGATCAGTGCTGAGGCAGTGAATATTGGAGTGTCACCGGGATCAGTGCTGAGGCAGTGAATAGTGGATTGACACAGGGATCAGTGCTGAGGCAGTGAATAGTGGAGTGTCTCAGGGATCAGTGCTGAGGCAGTGAATAGAGGAGTTTCACAGGGATCAGTGCTGAGGTAGTGAATAGTGTAGTGTCACAGGGATCAGTGCTGAGGCAGTGAATAGTGGAGTGTCACAGGGATCAGTGCTGAGGCAGTGAATAGTGGAGTGTGATAGTGATCAGTGCTGAGGCAGTTAATAGTGGAGTGTGAGAGGAATCAGTGCTGAGGCAGTAAATAGTGGAGTGTCACCGGGATCAGTGCTGAGGCAGTGAATATTGGAGTGTCAGAGGGATCAGTGCTGAGGCAGTGAATAATGGAGTGTGATAGGGATCAATGCTGAGGCAGGGAATAGTGGAGTGTGATAGGGTTCAGTGCTGAGGCAGTGAATAGTGGAGTGTCACAGGGATCAGGGCTGAGGCAGTGAATAGTGGAGTGTCACAGGGATCAGGGCTGAGGCAGTGAATAGTGGAGTATGACAGGGATCAATGCTGAGGTAGTGAATAGTGGAGTGTGTAAGGGATCAGTCCTGAGGCTCTGAATAGTGGAGTGAGAGAGGAATCAGTGGTGAGGTAGTGAATAGTGGAGTGTTGCAGGGATCAGTGCTGAGGCAGTGAATAGTGGAGTGTGATAGGGATCAATGCTGAGGCAGGGAATAGTGGAGTGTGTAAGGGATCAGTGCTGAGGTAGTGAATAGTGCAGTGTCTCAGGGATCAGTGGTGAGGGAGTGAATATTGGAGAGTTGCAGGGATCAGTGCTGAGGTAGTGAATACTGGAGCGTGACAGGGACCAGTGCTGAGGTAGTGAATAGTGGAGTGTGACAGTGATCAGTGCTGAGGCAGTGAATAGTAGAGTGTGACAGGGATCAGTGCTGAGGCAGTGAATAGTGAAGTGTCACAGTGATCAGTGCTGAGGCAGTGAATAGTGGAGTGTCCCAGGGATCAGTGCTGAGGCAGTGAATAGTGGAGTGTCTCAGGGATCAGTGCTGAGGCAGTGAATAGTGGAGTGTGAATGGGATCAGTGCTGAGGCAGTGAATAGTGGAGTGTGACAGGGATCTTTGCTGAGGCAGTGAATAGTGGAGTGTGAATGGGATCAGTGCTGAGCCAGTGAATAGTGGAGTTTCACAGGGATCAGTGCTGAGGCTGTGAATCGTGGAGTGTGACAGGGATCAGTGCTGAGGCAGTGAATCGTGGTGTGTGACAGGGATCAGTGCTGAGGCAGTGAATCGTGGAGTGTGACAGGGATCAGTGCTGAGCCAGTGAATAGTGGAGTGTCACAGGGATCAGTGATGAGCAGTGAAATTTGGAGTGTCACAGGAATCAGAGCTAAGGCAATGAATAGTGGAGTGTCACAGGGATCAGTTCTGAGGCAGTGAAAAGTGGAGTGTCACAGAGATCAGAGATAAGGCAAAGAATAGTGGAGTGTCACAGTGATCAGTGTTGAGGCAGTGAATAGTGGACTGTCACAGGGGTCAGAACTGAGACAGTGAATAGTGGAGTGTGAGAGGAATCAGTCCTGAGGCAGTGAATAGTGGAGTGTGACAGGGATCAGAGCTGAGGCAGTGACTAGTGGAGTGTCACAGGGAACAGTACTGAGGTACTGGATAGTGGAGAGTCACAGGGATCAGTGCTGAGGCAGTGAATAGTGGAGTGTCACAGGGATCAGTACTGAGGTACTGAATAGTGGAGAGTCACAGGAATCAGTGCTGAGGCAGTGAATATTGCAGTGTCAGCGGGATCATTGCCGAGGCAGTGAATAGTGGAGTTTCACAGGGATCAGTGCTGAGGTAGTGAATAGTGGAGTGTCACAGGGATCAGTGCTGAGGCAGTGAATAGTGGAGTTTCACAGGGATCAGTGCTGAGGTAGAGAATAGTGGAGTGTCACAGGGATCAGTGCTGAGGCAGTGAATAGTGGAGTGTCACAGGGATCAGTGCTGAGGTAGTGAATAGTGGAGTGTCACAGGGATCAGTGCTGAGGTAGTGAATAGTGGAGTGTGACAGGGATCAGTGCTGAGGTAGTGAATAGTGGAGTGTCACAGGGATCAGAGCTGAGGCAGTGATAGTGGAGTGTGACAGGGATCAGTGCTGAGGTAGTGAATAGTGGAGTGTCACAGGGTTCAGAGCTGAGGCAGTGAATAGTGGAGTGTGGCAGGGTCCAATACTGAGGCAGTGAATAGTGGAGTGTCATAGGGGTCAGAGCTAAGTCAGTGAATAGTGGAGTGTGAGAGGAATCAGTGCTGAGGTAGTGAATAGTGGAGTGTGACAGGGATCAGTGCTGAGGCAGTGAATAGTGGAGTGTCACTGGGATCAGTGCTGAGGCAGTGAATAGTGGAGTGTCACTGGGATCAGTGCTGAGACAGTGAATAGTGGAGTGTCACAGGGGTCAGTGCTGGGGCAGTGAATAGTGGAGTGTGACAGGGATCAGTGATGAGGCAGTGAATAGTGGAGTGTCACAGGGATCAGTGCTGAGGCAGTGAATAGTGGAGTGTGATAGTGATCAGTGCTGAGGCAGTTAATAGTGGAGTGTGAGAGGAGACAGTGCTGAGGCAGTGAATAGTGGAGTGTGACAGGGATCAGTGCTGAGGCAGTGAATAGTGGAGTGTCACAGGGATCAGTGCTGAGGCAGTGAATAGTGGAGTGTGAATGGGATCAGTGCTGAGCCAGTGAATAGTGGAGTGTCACAGGGATCAGTGCTGAGGTTGTGAATAGTGGAGTGTGACAGGGATCATTGCTGAGGCAGTGAATCGTGGAGTGTGACAGGGATCAGTGCTGAGCCAGTGAAAAGTGGAGTGTCACAGAGATCAGAGATAAGGCAAAGAATAGTGGAGTGTCACAGTGATCAGTGTTGCGGCAGTGAATAGTGGACTGTCACAGGGGTCAGAACTGAGACAGTGAATAGTGGAGTGTGAGAGGAGTCAGTGCTGAGGCAGTGAATAGTGGAGTGTGACAGGGATCAGAGCTGAGGCAGTGACTAGTGGAGTGTCACAGGGAACAGTACTGAGGTACTGAATAGTGGAGAGTCACAGGGATCAGTGCTGAGGCAGTGAATAGTGGAGGGTGATAGTGATCAGTGCTGAGGCAGTGAATATTGCAGTGTCAGCGGGATCATTGTCGAGGCAGTGAATAATGGAGTGTCACAGGGATCATTGCTAAGACAGTGAATATTGGAGTGTTGCAGGGATCAGTGCTGAGGTCGTGAATATTGGAGTGTGATAGGGATCAGTACTGCGGCAGTGAATAGTGGAGCGTGACAGGGATCAGTGCTGAGGCAGTGAATAGTGGAGTTTCACAGGGATCAGTGCTGAGGTAGTGAATAGTGGAGTGTCACAGGGATCAGTGCTGAGGCAGTGAATAGTGGAGTGTGACAGGGATCAGTGCTGAGGTAGTGAATAGTGGAGTGTCACAGGGATCAGTGCTGAGGTAGTGAATAGTGGAGTGTCTCTGGGATCAGCGGTGAGGGAGTGAATAGTGGAGTGTTGCAGGGATCAGTGCTGAGGCAGTGAATAGTGGGGTGCGACAGGGATCAGTGCTGAGGCAGTGAATAGTGGAGTGTCACATGGATCAGTGCTGAGGTAGTGAATAGTGGAGTTTGACTGGTATCAGTGCTGAGGCAGTGAATAGTGCAGTGTCACAGGGATCATTTCTGAGGCAGTGAATAGCGGAGTGTCACAGGGATCAGAGCTAAGATATTGAATAGTGGAGTGTCAAAGGGATCAGTGCTGAAGCAGTGAATAGTGGAGTGTCACGGGGATCAGTGCTGAGGCAGTGAATAGTGGAGTGTCGCAGGGTCCAATCCTGTGGCAGTGAATAGTGGAGTGTCACAGGTATCAGTGTTGAGGCAGTGAATAGTGGAGTGTGACAGGGATCAGTGCTGAGGCAGTGAATAGTGGAGTGTCACAGGCATCAGTGCTGAGGCAGTGAATAGTGGAGTGTGACAGGGATCAGTGCTGAGGCAGTGAATAGTGGAGTGTCACAGGGATCAGTGCTGAGGGAGTGAATAGTGGAGTGTCACAGGGATCAGAGCTAAGGCAATGAATAGTGGAGTGTCACAGGGATCAGTGCTGAGGCAGTGAAAAGTGGAGTGTCACAGAGATCAGAGATAAGGCAAAGAATAGTGGAGTGTCACAGTTATCAGTGTTGAGGCAGTGAATAGTGGACTGTCACAGGGGTCCGAACTGAGACAGTGAATAATGGAGTGTGAGAGGAATCAGTGCCGAGGCTGTGAATAGTGGAGTGTGACAGAGATCAGAGCTGAGGCAGTGACTAGTGGAGTGTCACAGGGAACAGTACTGAGGTACTGAATAGTGGAGAGTCACAGGGATCAGTGCTGAGGCAGTGAATAGTGGAGGGTGATAGTGATCAGTGCTGAGGCAGTGAATATTTCAGTGTCAGCGGGATCATTGCCGAGGCAGTGAATAATGGAGTGTCACAGGGATCATTGCTGAGGCAGTGAATATTGGAGTGTTGCAGGGATCAGTGCTGAGGTCGTGAATAGTGGAGTGTGATAGGGATCAGTACTGCGGCAGTGAATAGTGGAGCGTGACAGGGATCAGTGCTGAGGCAGTGAATAGTGGAGTGTCTCTGGGATCAGCGGTGAGGGAGTGAATAGTGGAGTGTTGCAGGGATCAGTGCTGAGGTAGTGAATAGTGGGGTGCGACAGGGATCAATGCTGAGGCAGTGAATAGTGGAGTGTCACATGGATCAGTGCTGAGGTAGTGAATAATGGAGTTTGACTGGTATCAGTGCTGAGGCAGTGAATAGTGCAGTGTCACAGGGATCATTTCTGAGGCAGTGAATAGCGGAGTGTCACAGGGATCAGAGCTAAGATATTGAATAGTGGAGTGTCAAAGGGATCAGTGCTGATGCAGTGAATAGTGGAGTGTCACAGGGATCAGTGCTGAGGCAGTGAATAGTGGAGTGTCGCAGGGTCCAATCCTGTGGCAGTGAATAGTGGAGTGTCACGGGGATCAGTGGTGAGGCAGTGAATAGTGGAGTGTGACAGGGATCATTGCTGAGGCAGTGAATAGTGGAGTGTCACAGGCATCAGTGCTGAGGCAGTGAATAGTGGAGTGTGACAGGGATCAGTGCTGAGGCAGTGAATAGTGGAGTGTCGCAGGGTCCAATCCTGTGGAAGTGAATAGTGGAGTGTCAAAGGGATCAGTGCTGAGGCAGTGAATAGTGGAGTGTCACAGGGATCAGTGCTGAGGGAGTGAATAGTGGAGTGTCACAGGGATCATTGCTGAGGCAGTGAATAGTACAGTGTCACAGGGATCAGTGCTGAGGCAGTGAATCGTGGAGTGTGAATGGCATCAGTGCTGAGGCAGTGAATAGTGGAGTGTGACAGGGATCAGTGCTGAGCCAGTGAATAGTGGAGTGTCACAGGGATCAGTGCTGAGGCTGTGAATAGTGGAGTGTCACAGGGATCAGTGCTGAGGCTGTGAATCGTGGAGTGTGACAGGGATCAGTGCTGAGGCTGTGAATATTGGAGTGTGACAGGGATCAGTGCTGAGGCTGTGAATAGTGGAGTGTGACAGGGATCAGTGCTGAGGCAGTGAATCGTGGAGTGTGACAGGGTTCAGTGCTGAAGCAATGAATAGTGAGTGTCAAAGTGATCAGTGTTGAGGCAGTGAATAGTGGAGTGTCACAGGGTTCAGAGCTGAGGCAGTGAATAGTGGAGTGTGACAGGGATCAGTGCTGAGGTAGTGAATAGTGGAGTGTCACAGGGATCAGAGCTGAGGCAGTGAATAGAGGAGTGTCAAATGGATCAGTTCTGAGTCAGTGAATAGTGGAGTGTCGCAGGGTCCAATACTGAGGCAGTGAATTGTGGAGTGTCACAGGGATCAGTGCTGAGGCAGTGAATAGTCGAGTGTCGCAGGGTCAAAAACTGAGGCAGTGAATAGTGGAGTGTGAAAGGGATCAGTGCTGAGACAGTGAACAAATGAGTGTGTAAGGGATCAGTGCTGAGGCAGTGAATAGTGGAGTGTCAAAGGGATCAGTGCTGAGGCAGTGAATATTGGAGTGTGACAGGGATCAGTGCTGAGGCAGTGAATTGTGGAGTGTGACAGGGATCAGTCCTGAGGCTCTGAATAGTGGAGTGAGAGAGGAATCAGTGGAGAGGGAGTGAATAGTGGAGTGTTGCAGGGATCAGTGCTGAGGCTGTGAATAGTGGAGTGTGACAGCGATCAGTGCTGAGGCTGTGAATAGTGGAGTTTGACAGGGATCAGTGCTGAGGCAGTGAATCGTGGAGTGTGACAGGGATCAGTACTGAGCCAGTGAATAGTGGAGTGTCACAGGGATCAGTGCTGAAGCAGTGAAAAGTGCATTGTCACAGGGATCAGAGCTAAGGCAATGAATAGTGGAGTGTGACAGGGATCAGAGCTGAGGCAGTGACTAGTGGAGTGTGGGAGGAATTGGTGCTGAGGCAGTGAATAGTGGAGTGTCACAGGGATCATTGCCGAGGCAGTGAATATTGGAGTGTCACAGGGATCAGTTCTGAGGCAGTGAATAGTGGAGTGCCACAGGGATCAGTGCTGAGGTAGTGAATAGTGGAGTGTCACAGGGATCAGTGGTGAGGGAGTGAATAGTGGAGTGTTGCAGGGATCAGTGCTGAGGAAGTGAATAGTGGGGTGTGACAGGGATCAGAGCTGATGCACTGAATAGTGGAGTGTAACAGAGATCAGTGCTGAGGCAGTGAATAGTGGAGTGTGATAGTGATCAGTGCTGAGGCAGTGAATATTGCAGTGTCAGCGGGATCATTGCCGAGGCAGTGAATAATGGAGTGTCACAGGGATCATTGCTTAGACAGTGAATATTGGAGTGTTGCAGGGATCAGTGCTGAGGTCGTGAATAGTGGAGTGTGACAGGGATCAGTACTGCGGCAGTGAATAGTGGAGCGTGACAGGGATCAGTGCTGAGGCAGTGAATAGTGGAGTTTCACAGGGATCAGTGCTGAGGTAGTGAATAGTGGAGTGTCACAGGGATCAGTGCTGAGGCAGTGAATAGTGGAGTGTGGCAGGGATCAGTGCTGAGGTAGTGAATAGTGGAGTGTCACAGGGATCAGTGCTGAGGTAGTGAATAGTGGAGTGTCTCTGGGATCAGCGGTGAGGGAGTGATTAGTGGAGTGTTGCAGGGATCAGTGCTGAGGTAGTGAATAGTGGGGTGCGACAGGGATCAGTGCTGAGGCAGTGAATAGTGGAGTGTCACATGGATCAGTGCTGAGGTAGTGAATAGTGGAGTTTGACTGGTATCGGTGCTGAAGCAGTGAATAGTGGAGTGTCACAGGGATCATTTCTGAGGCAGTGAATAGCGGAGTGTCACAGGGATCAGAGCTAAGATATTGAATAGTGGAGTGTCAAAGGGATCAGTGCTGATGCAGTGAATAGTGGAGTGTCACAGGGATCAGTGCTGAGGCAGTGAATAGTGGAGTGTCGCAGGGTCCAATCCTGTGGCAGTGAATAGTGCAGTGTCAAAGGGATCAGTGCTGAGGCAGTGAATAGTGGAGTGTGACAGGGATCAGTGCTGAGGCAGTGAATAGTGGAGTGTCACAGGGATCAGTGCTGAGGCAGTGAATAGTGGAGTGTGACAGGGATCAGTGCTGAGGCAGTGAATAGTGGAGTGTCACAGGGATCAGTGCTGAGGGAGTGAATAGTGGAGTGTCACAGGGATCATTGCTGATGCAGTGAATAGTAGAGTGTCACAGGGATCAGTGCTGAGGCAGTGAATAATGGAGTGTCACAGGGATCAGTGCTGAGGCACTGAATAGTGGAGTGTGACAGGGATCAGTGCTGAGCCAGTGAATAGTGGAGTGTCACAGGGATCAGTGCTGAGGCTGTGAATAGTGGAGTGTCACAGGGATCAGTGCTGAGGCTGTGAATCGTGGAGTGTGACAGGGATCAGTGCTGAGGCTGTGAATAGTGGAGTGTCACAGGGATCAGTGCTGAGGCAGTGAATCGTGGAGTGTGACAGGGATCAGTGCTGAAGCAATGAATAGTGAGTGTCAAAGTGATCAGTGTTGAGGCAGTGAATAGTGGAGTGTCGCAGGGTTCAGAGCTGAGGCAGTGAATAGTGGAGTGTGACAGGGATCAGTGCTGAGGTAGTGAATAGTGGAGTGTCACAGGGATCAGAGCTGAGGCAGTGAATAGAGGAGTGTCAAAGGGATCAGTTCTGAGTCAGTGAATAGTGGAGTGTCGCAGGGTCCAATACTGAGGCAGTGAATTGTGGAGTGTCACAGGGATCAGTGCTGAGGCAGTGAATAGTCGAGTGTCGCAGGGTCAAAAACTGAGGCAGTGAATAGTGGAGTGTGAAAGGGATCAGTGCTGAGACAGTGAACAAATGAGTGTGTAAGGGATCAGTGCTGAGGCAGTGAATAGTGGAGTGTCAAAGGGATCAGTGCTGAGGTACTGAATAGTGGAGTGTGACAGGGATCAGTGCTGAGGCAGTGAATAGTGGAGTGTGACAGGCATCAGTCCTGAGGCACTGAATAGTGGAGTGAGAGAGGAATCAGTGGTGAGGGAGTGAATAGTGGAGTGTTGCAGGGATCAGTGCTGAGGCTGTGAATAGTGGAGTGTGACATGGATCAGTGCTGAGGCTGTGAATAGTGGAGTTTGACAGGGATCAGTGCTGAGGCAGTGAATCGTGGAGTGTGACAGGGATCAGTACTGAGCCAGTGAATAGTGGAGTGTCACAGGGATCAGTGCTGAAGCAGTGAAAAGTGCAGTGTCACAGGGATCAGAGCTAAGGCAATGAATAGTGGAGTGTGACAGGGGTCAGAGCTGGGACAGTGAATGGTGGAGTGTGAGAGGAATCAGATCTGAGGCAGTGAATAGTGGAGTGTGACAGGGATCAGTGCTGAGGCAGTGACTGTTGGCATGTCACAGGGATCAGTGCTGAGGCAGTGAAAAGTGGAGTGTCACAGAGATCAGAGTTAAGGCAATGAATAGTGGACTGTCCCAGGGGTCAGTGGTGAGGGAGTGAATAGTGGAGTGTTGCAGGGATCAGTGCTGAGGTAGTGAATAGTGGGGTGTGACAGGGATCAGAGCTGATGCGCTGAATAGTGGAGTGTAACAGAGATCAGTGCTGAGGCAGTGAATAGTGGAGTGTCACAGGGATCAGTGCTGAGGTAGTGCATAGTGGAGTGTGACTGGTATCAGTGCTGAGGCAGTGAATAGTGGAGTGTCACAGGGATCAATTCTGAGGCAATGAATAGTGGAGTGTCACAGGGATCAGAGCTAAGATATTGAATAGTGGAGTGTAAAAGGGATCAGTGCTGATGCAGTGAATAGTGGAGTGTGACAGGGATGAGTGTTAGGTTTTGAATAGTGGAGTGTCACAGGGATCAGTGCTGAGGAAGTGAATAGTGGAGCGTGACAGGGATCAGTGCTGAGGCAGTGAATAGTGGAGTGTGACAGGGATCAGTGCTGAGGCAGTGAATAGTGGAGTGTCGCAGGGTCCAATCCTGTGGCAGTGAATAGTGGAGTGTCACAGGGATCAGTGCTGAGGCAGTGAATAGTCGAGTGTCGCAGGGTCAAAAACTGAGGCAGTGAATAGTGGAGTGTGACAGGGGTCAGTGCTGAGGCAGCGAATAGTGGAGTGTCACAGGGATCAGTGATGAGGGAGTGAATAGTGGAGTCTCACAGGGATCAGTGCTGAGGGAGTGAATAGTGGAGTGTCGTAGGGATCAGTGCTGAGGTAGTGAATAGTGGAGTGTCACAGGGATCAGAGCTGAGGCAGTGAATAGTGGAGTGTCAAAGGGATCAGTTCTGAGGCAGTGAATAGTGGAGTGTCGCAGGGTCCATTATGAGGCAGTGAATAGTGGAGTGTGACAGGGATAAGTGCTGAGGCAGTGAATAGTGGAGTGTGACAGGGATCAGTGCTGAGGCAGTGAATAGTGGAGTGTGACAGGGATCAGTGCTGAGACAGTGAACAACTGAGTGTGTAAGGGATCAGTCCTGAGGCTCTGAATAGTGGAGTGAGAGAGGAATCAGTGGTGAGGGAGTGAATAGTGGAGTGTGACAGGGATCAGTGCTGAGGTAGTGAATAGTGCAGTGTCTCAGGGATCAGTGGTGAGGGTGTGAATATTGGAGTGTTGCAGGGATCAGTGCTGAGGCAGTGAATAGTGGAGCGTGACAGTGATCAGTGCTGAGGCTGTGAATAGTGGAGTGTCACAGTGATCAGTGCTGAGGCAGTGAATAGTGGAGTGTCACAGGGATCAGTGCTGAGGCAGTGAATAGAGGAGTGTGACAGGGATCAGTGCTGAGGCAGTGAATAGTGGATTGTCACAGGGATCAGTGCTGAGGCAGTGAATAGTGGAGTGTTACAGGGATCTGTGCTGAGGCAGTGAATACTGGAGTGTCACAGGGATCAGTGCTGAGGCAGTGAATAGTGGAGTGTCGCAGGGTCCAATCCTGTGGCAGTGAATAGTGGAGTGTCACAGGGATCAGTGCTGAGGCAGTGAATAGTCGAGTGTCGCAGGGTCAAAAACTGAGGCTGTGAATAGTGAAGTGTGACAGGGGTCAGTGCTGAGGCAGTGAATAGTGGAGTGTCACAGGGATCAGTGCTGTGGGAGTGAATAGTGGAGTGTCACAGGTATCAGTGCTGAGGGAGTGAATAGTGGAGTGTCGCAGGGATCAGTGCTGAGGTAGTGAATAGTGGAGTGTCACAGGGATCTGAGCTGAGGCAGTGAATAGTGGAGTGTCAAAGGGATCAGTTCTGAGGCAGTGAATAGTGGAGTGTCGCAGGCTCCAATACTGAGGCAGTGAATAGTGGAGTGTCACAGGGATCAGTGCTGAGGCAGTGAATATTCGAGTGTCGCAGGGTCAAAAACTGAGGCAGTGAATAGTGGAGTGTGACTGGGATCAGTGCTGAGACAGTGAACAAATGAGTGTGTAAGGGATCAGTGCTGAGGCAGTGAATAGTGGAGTGTCACAGGGATCAGTGCTGAGTTAGTGAATACTGGAGTGTGACAGGGATCTGTGCTGAGGCAGTGAATAGTGGAGTGTGACAGGGATCAGTCCTGAGGCTCTGAATAGTGGAGTGAGAGAGGAATCAGTGCTGAGGCTCTGAATAGTGGAGTGACACAGGGATCAGTGATGAGGCAGTGAATCGTGGAGTATCACAGGGATCAGTGCTGAGGCAGTGAATAGTGGAGTGTGACAGGGATCAGTCCTGAGTCAGTGAATAGTGAAGTGTCACAGGGATCAGTGTTGAGGCAGTGAATAGTGGAGTGTCACAGGGATCAGTGCTGATGCAGTGAATAGTGGAGTGTGACAGGGATCAGTGCTGAGGCATTGAATATTGGAGTGTCACAGGGATCAGTGCTGAGGCAGTGAATAGTGGAGTGTCACGGGGATCCGTGCTGAGGCAGTGAATAGTGGAGTGTCACAGGGATCAGTGCTGACTTAGTGAATAGTCGAGTGTCACAGGGATCAGTGATGATGCAGTGAATAGTTGAGTGTCAAATGGATCAGTGCTGAGGGAGTGAATAGTGGAGTGTCACAGGGTTCAGTGCTGAGGCAGTGAATAGTGGAGTGTAAAAGGGATCAGTGGTGAGGCAGTGAATATTGGAGTGTCACAGGGATCAGTACTGCGGGAGTGAATAGTGGAGTGTCACAGGGATTAGTGCTGAGGCAGTGAATAGTGGACTGTCTACAGGGATCAGTGCTGATGCACTGAATATTGGAGTGTCAAAGGGATCAGTGCTGAGGCAGTGAATAGTGGAGTGTCCCAGTGATCTGTGCTGAGGTAGTGAATAGTGGAGTGTGACAGAGATCAGTTCTGAGGTAGTGAATAGTGGAGTGTCACAGGGATCAGTGCTGAGGTAGTGAATAGTTGAGAGTCACAGGGATCAGTGCTGCGGTAGTGAATACTGGAGTGTCACAGGGATCAGTGCTGAGGCAGTGAATGGTGGTGTGTCACAGGGATCAGAGCTGAGGAATTGAATAGTGGAGTGTCACAGGGATCAGTGCTGAGGCAGTGAATAGTGGAGTGTCACAGGGATCAGTGCTGAGGCAGTGAATAGTGGGGTGTGACAGGGATCAGTGCTGAGGCAGTGAATAGTGAAGTGTCACAGGGATCAGTGTTGAGGCAGTGAATAGTGGAGTGTCACAGGGATCAGTGCTGATGCAGTGAATAGTGGAGTGTGACAGGGATCAGTGCTGAGGCATTGAATATTGGAGTGTCACAGGGATCAGAGCTGAGGCAGTGAATAGTGGAGTGTCACGGGGATCCGTGCTGAGGCAGTGAATAGTGGAGTGTCACAGGGATCAGTGCTGAGGCAGTGAATAGTGGAGTGTCACAGGGATCAGTGATGATGCAGTGAATAGTTGAGTGTCAAATGGATCAGTGCTGAGGGAGTGAATAGTGGAGTGTCACAGGGTTCAGTGCTGAGGCAGTGAATAGTGGAGTGTAAAAGGGATCAGTGGTGAGGCAGTGAATATTGGAGTGTCACAGGGATCAGTACTGCGGGAGTGAATAGTGGAGTGTCACAGGGATTAGTGCTGAGGCAGTGAATAGTGGACTGTCTACAGGGATCAGTGCTGATGCACTGAATATTGGAGTGTCAAAGGGATCAGTGCTGAGGCAGTGAATAGTGGAGTGTCCCAGTGATCTGTGCTGAGGTAGTGAATAGTGGAGTGTGACAGAGATCAGTTCTGAGGTAGTGAATAGTGGAGTGTCACAGGGATCAGTGCTGAGGTAGTGAATAGTTGAGAGTCACAGGGATCAGTGCTGCGGTAGTGAATACTGGAGTGTCACAGGGATCAGTGCTGAGGCAGTGAATGGTGGTGTGTCACAGGGATCAGAGCTGAGGAATTGAATAGTGGAGTGTCACAGGGATCAGTGATGAGGGAGTGAATAGTGGAGTCTCACAGGGATCAGTGCTGAGGGAGTGAATAGTGGAGTGTCGTAGGGATCAGTGCTGAGGTAGTGAATAGTGGAGTGTCACAGGGATCAGAGCTGAGGCAGTGAATAGTGGAGTGTCAAAGGGATCAGTTCTGAGGCAGTGAATAGTGGAGTGTCGCAGGGTCCATTATGAGGCAGTGAATAGTGGAGTGTGACAGGGATAAGTGCTGAGGCAGTGAATAGTGGAGTGTGACAGGGATCAGTGCTGAGGCAGTGAATAGTGGAGTGTGACAGGGATCAGTGCTGAGACAGTGAACAACTGAGTGTGTAAGGGATCAGTCCTGAGGCTCTGAATAGTGGAGTGAGAGAGGAATCAGTGGTGAGGGAGTGAATAGTGGAGTGTGACAGGGATCAGTGCTGAGGTAGTGAATAGTGCAGTGTCTCAGGGATCAGTGGTGAGGGTGTGAATATTGGAGTGTTGCAGGGATCAGTGCTGAGGCAGTGAATAGTGGAGCGTGACAGTGATCAGTGCTGAGGCTGTGAATAGTGGAGTGTCACAGTGATCAGTGCTGAGGCAGTGAATAGTGGAGTGTCACAGGGATCAGTGCTGAGGCAGTGAATAGAGGAGTGTGACAGGGATCAGTGCTGAGGCAGTGAATAGTGGATTGTCACAGGGATCAGTGCTGAGGCAGTGAATAGTGGAGTGTTACAGGGATCTGTGCTGAGGCAGTGAATACTGGAGTGTCACAGGGATCAGTGCTGAGGCAGTGAATAGTGGAGTGTCGCAGGGTCCAATCCTGTGGCAGTGAATAGTGGAGTGTCACAGGGATCAGTGCTGAGGCAGTGAATAGTCGAGTGTCGCAGGGTCAAAAACTGAGGCTGTGAATAGTGGAGTGTGACAGGGGTCAGTGCTGAGGCAGTGAATAGTGGAGTGTCACAGGGATCAGTGCTGTGGGAGTGAATAGTGGAGTGTCACAGGTATCAGTGCTGAGGGA
This sequence comes from Isurus oxyrinchus, assembly GCA_026770705.1. Lineage (NCBI taxonomy): Eukaryota > Metazoa > Chordata > Chondrichthyes > Lamniformes > Lamnidae > Isurus > Isurus oxyrinchus. The sequence continues at coordinate 2,215,543 of JANJGN010000027.1, read as the reverse complement.
GTGAATAGTGGAGTGTCGCAGGGATCAGTGCTGAGGTAGTGAATAGTGGAGTGTCACAGGGATCTGAGCTGAGGCAGTGAATAGTGGAGTGTCAAAGGGATCAGTTCTGAGGCAGTGAATAGTGGAGTGTCGCAGGCTCCAATACTGAGGCAGTGAATAGTGGAGTGTCACAGGGATCAGTGCTGAGGCAGTGAATATTCGAGTGTCGCAGGGTCAAAAACTGAGGCAGTGAATAGTGGAGTGTGACTGGGATCAGTGCTGAGACAGTGAACAAATGAGTGTGTAAGGGATCAGTGCTGAGGCAGTGAATAGTGGAGTGTCACAGGGATCAGTGCTGAGTTAGTGAATACTGGAGTGTGACAGGGATCTGTGCTGAGGCAGTGAATAGTGGAGTGTGACAGGGATCAGTCCTGAGGCTCTGAATAGTGGAGTGAGAGAGGAATCAGTGCTGAGGCTCTGAATAGTGGAGTGACACAGGGATCAGTGATGAGGCAGTGAATCGTGGAGTATCACAGGGATCAGTGCTGAGGCAGTGAATAGTGGAGTGTGACAGGGATCAGTCCTGAGTCAGTGAATAGTGAAGTGTCACAGGGATCAGTGTTGAGGCAGTGAATAGTGGAGTGTCACAGGGATCAGTGCTGATGCAGTGAATAGTGGAGTGTGACAGGGATCAGTGCTGAGGCATTGAATATTGGAGTGTCACAGGGATCAGTGCTGAGGCAGTGAATAGTGGAGTGTCACGGGGATCCGTGCTGAGGCAGTGAATAGTGGAGTGTCACAGGGATCAGTGCTGACTTAGTGAATAGTGGAGTGTCACAGGGATCAGTGATGATGCAGTGAATAGTTGAGTGTCAAATGGATCAGTGCTGAGGGAGTGAATAGTGGAGTGTCACAGGGTTCAGTGCTGAGGCAGTGAATAGTGGAGTGTAAAAGGGATCAGTGGTGAGGCAGTGAATATTGGAGTGTCACAGGGATCAGTACTGCGGGAGTGAATAGTGGAGTGTCACAGGGATTAGTGCTGAGGCAGTGAATAGTGGACTGTCTACAGGGATCAGTGCTGATGCACTGAATATTGGAGTGTCAAAGGGATCAGTGCTGAGGCAGTGAATAGTGGAGTGTCCCAGTGATCTGTGCTGAGGTAGTGAATAGTGGAGTGTGACAGAGATCAGTTCTGAGGTAGTGAATAGTGGAGTGTCACAGGGATCAGTGCTGAGGTAGTGAATAGTTGAGAGTCACAGGGATCAGTGCTGCGGTAGTGAATACTGGAGTGTCACAGGGATCAGTGCTGAGGCAGTGAATGGTGGTGTGTCACAGGGATCAGAGCTGAGGAATTGAATAGTGGAGTGTCACAGGGATCAGTGCTGAGGCAGTGAATAGTGGAGTGTCACAGGGATCAGTGCTGAGGCAGTGAATAGTGGGGTGTGACAGGGATCAGTGCTGAGGCAGTGAATAGTGGAGTGTCACAGGGATCAGTGCTGAGGTAGTGAATAGTGGAGTGTCACAGGGATCAGTGCTGTGGCAGTGAATAGTGGAGTGTCACAGGGATCAGTGTTTAGGCAGTGAATAGTGGAGTGTCAAAGCGATCAGTGCTGAGGCAGTGAATAGTGGAGTGTCTCTGGGATCAGCGGTGAGGGAGTGAATAGTGGAGTGTTGCAGGGATCAGTGCTGAGGTAGTGAATAGTGGGGTGTGACAGGGATCAGTGCTGAGGCAGTGAATAGTGGAGTGTCACATGGATCAGTGCTGAGGTAGTGAATAGTGGAGTTTGACTGGTATCAGTGCTGAAGCAGTGAATAGTGGAGTGTCACAGGGATCATTTCTGAGGCAGTGAATAGCGGAGTGTCACAGGGATCAGAGCTAAGATATTGAATAGTGGAGTGTCAAAGGGATCAGTGCTGATGCAGTGAATAGTGGAGTGTCACGGGGATCAGTGCTGAGGCAGTGAATAGTGGAGTGTCGCAGGGTCCAATCCTGTGGCAGTGAATAGTGCAGTGTCAAAGGGATCAGTGCTGAGGCAGTGAATAGTGGAGTGTGACAGGGATCAGTGCTGAGGCAGTGAATAGTGGAGTGTCACAGGGATCAGTGCTGAGGCAGTGAATAGTGGAGTGTGACAGGGATCAGTGCTGAGGCAGTGAATAGTGGAGTGTCACAGGGATCAGTGCTGAGGGAGTGAATAGTGGAGTGTCACAGGGATCATTGCTGATGCAGTGAATAGTAGAGTGTCACAGGGATCAGTGCTGAGGCAGTGAATAATGGAGTGTCACAGGGATCAGTGCTGAGGCTGTGAATCGTGGAGTGTGACAGGGATCAGTGCTGAGGCTGTGAATAGTGGAGTGTCACAGGGATCAGTGCTGAGGCAGTGAATCGTGGAGTGTGACAGGGATCAGTGCTGAAGCAATGAATAGTGAGTGTCAAAGTGATCAGTGTTGAGGCAGTGAATAGTGGAGTGTCGCAGGGTTCAGAGCTGAGGCAGTGAATAGTGGAGTGTGACAGGGATCAGTGCTGAGGTAGTGAATAGTGGAGTGTCACAGGGATCAGAGCTGAGGCAGTGAATAGAGGAGTGTCAAAGGGATCAGTTCTGAGTCAGTGAATAGTGGAGTGTCGCAGGGTCCAATACTGAGGCAGTGAATTGTGGAGTGTCACAGGGATCAGTGCTGAGGCAGTGAATAGTCGAGTGTCGCAGGGTCAAAAACTGAGGCAGTGAATAGTGGAGTGTGAAAGGGATCAGTGCTGAGACAGTGAACAAATGAGTGTGTAAGGGATCAGTGCTGAGGCAGGGAATAGTGGAGTGTCAAAGGGATCAGTGCTGAGGTACTGAATAGTGGAGTGTGACAGGGATCAGTGCTGAGGCAGTGAATAGTGGAGTGTGACAGGCATCAGTCCTGAGGCACTGAATAGTGGAGTGAGAGAGGAATCAGTGGTGAGGGAGTGAATAGTGGAGTGTTGCAGGGATCACTGCTGAGGCTGTGAATAGTGGAGTGTGACATGGATCAGTGCTGAGGCAGTGAATAGTCGAGTGTCGCAGGGTCAAAAACTGAGGCTGTGAATAGTGGAGTGTGACAGGGGTCAGTGCTGAGGCAGTGAATAGTGGAGTGTCACAGGGATCAGTGCTGTGGGAGTGAATAGTGGAGTGTCACAGGTATCAGTGCTGAGGGAGTGAATAGTGGAGTGTCGCAGGGGTCAGTGCTGAGGTAGTGAATAGTGGAGTGTCACAGGGATCTGAGCTGAGGCAGTGAATAGTGGAGTGTCAAAGGGATCAGTTCTGAGGCAGTGAATAGTGGAGTGTCGCAGGGTCCAATACTGAGGCAGTGAATAGTGGAGTGTCACAGGGATCAGTGCTGAGGCAGTGAATATTCGAGTGTCGCAGGGTCAAAAACTGAGGCAGTGAATAGTGGAGTGTGACTGGGATCAGTGCTGAGACAGTGAACAAATGAGTGTGTAAGGGATCAGTGCTGAGGCAGTGAATAGTGGAGTGTCACAGGGATCAGTGCTGAGTTAGTGAATACTGGAGTGTGACAGGGATCTGTGCTGAGGCAGTGAATAGTGGAGTGTGACAGGGATCAGTCCTGAGGCTCTGAATAGTGGAGTGAGAGAGGAATCAGTGCTGAGGCTCTGAATAGTGGAGTGACACAGGGATCAGTGATGAGGCAGTGAATCGTGGAGTATCACAGGGATCAGTGCTGAGGCAGTGAATAGTGGAGTGTGACAGGGATCAGTCCTGAGTCAGTGAATAGTGAAGTGTCACAGGGATCAGTGTTGAGGCAGTGAATAGTGGAGTGTCACAGGGATCAGTGCTGATGCAGTGAATAGTGGAGTGTGACAGGGATCAGTGCTGAGGCATTGAATATTGGAGTGTCACAGGGATCAGAGCTGAGGCAGTGAATAGTGGAGTGTCACGGGGATCCGTGCTGAGGCAGTGAATAGTGGAGTGTCACAGGGATCAGTGCTGACTTAGTGAATAGTGGAGTGTCACAGGGATCAGTGATGATGCAGTGAATAGTTGAGTGTCAAATGGATCAGTGCTGAGGGAGTGAATAGTGGAGTGTCACAGGGTTCAGTGCTGAGGCAGTGAATAGTGGAGTGTAAAAGGGATCAGTGGTGAGGCAGTGAATATTGGAGTGTCACAGGGATCAGTACTGCGGGAGTGAATAGTGGAGTGTCACAGGGATTAGTGCTGAGGCAGTGAATAGTGGACTGTCTACAGGGATCAGTGCTGATGCACTGAATATTGGAGTGTCAAAGGGATCAGTGCTGAGGCAGTGAATAGTGGAGTGTCCCAGTGATCTGTGCTGAGGTAGTGAATAGTGGAGTGTGACAGAGATCAGTTCTGAGGTAGTGAATAGTGGAGTGTCACAGGGATCAGTGCTGAGGTAGTGAATAGTTGAGAGTCACAGGGATCAGTGCTGCGGTAGTGAATACTGGAGTGTCACAGGGATCAGTGCTGAGGCAGTGAATGGTGGTGTGTCACAGGGATCAGAGCTGAGGAATTGAATAGTGGAGTGTCACAGGGATCAGTGCTGAGGCAGTGAATAGTGGAGTGTCACAGGGATCAGTGCTGAGGCAGTGAATAGTGGGGTGTGACAGGGATCAGTGCTGAGGCAGTGAATAGTGGAGTGTCACAGGGATCAGTGCTGAGGTAGTGAATAGTGGAGTGTCACAGGGAACAGTGCTGTGGCAGTGAATAGTGGAGTGTCACAGGGATCAGTGCTGAGGTAGTGAATAGTGGAGTGTCTCTGGGATCAGCGGTGAGGGAGTGAATAGTGGAGTGTTGCAGGGATCAGTGCTGAGGTAGTGAATAGTGGGGTGCGACAGGGATCAGTGCTGAGGCAGTGAATAGTGGAGTGTCACATGGATCAGTGCTGAGGGAGTGAATAGTGGAGTGTCACAGGGATCATTGCTGATGCAGTGAATAGTAGAGTGTCACAGGGATCAGTGCTGAGGCAGTGAATAATGGAGTGTCACAGGGATCAGTGCTGAGGCAGTGAATAGTGGAGTGTGACAGGGATCAGTGCTGAGCCAGTGAATAGTGGAGTGTCACAGGGATCAGTGCTGAGGCTGTGAATAGTGGAGTGTCACAGGGATCAGTGCTGAGGCTGTGAATCGTGGAGTGTTACAGGGATCAGTGCTGAGGCTGTGAATAGTGGAGTGTCACAGGGATCAGTGCTGAGGCAGTGAATCGTGGAGTGTGACAGGGATCAGTGCTGAAGCAATGAATAGTGAGTGTCAAAGTGATCAGTGTTGAGGCAGTGAATAGTGGAGTGTCGCAGGGTTCAGAGCTGAGGCAGTGAATAGTGGAGTGTGACAGGGATCAGTGCTGAGGTAGTGAATAGTGGAGTGTCACAGGGATCAGAGCTGAGGCAGTGAATAGAGGAGTGTCAAAGGGATCAGTTCTGAGTCAGTGAATAGTGGAGTGTCGCAGGGTCCAATACTGAGGCAGTGAATTGTGGAGTGTCACAGGGATCAGTGCTGAGGCAGTGAATAGTCGAGTGTCGCAGGGTCAAAAACTGAGGCAGTGAATAGTGGAGTGTGAAAGGGATCAGTGCTGAGACAGTGAACAAATGAGTGTGTAAGGGATCAGTGCTGAGGCAGGGAATAGTGGAGTGTCAAAGGGATCAGTGCTGAGGTACTGAATAGTGGAGTGTGACAGGGATCAGTGCTGAGGCAGTGAATAGTGGAGTGTGACAGGCATCAGTCCTGAGGCACTGAATAGTGGAGTGAGAGAGGAATCAGTGGTGAGGGAGTGAATAGTGGAGTGTTGCAGGGATCAGTGCTGAGGCTGTGAATAGTGGAGTGTGACATGGATCAGTGCTGAGGCTGTGAATAGTGGAGTTTGACAGGGATCAGTGCTGAGGCAGTGAATCGTGGAGTGTGACAGGGATCAGTACTGAGCCAGTGAATAGTGGAGTGTCACAGGGATCAGTGCTGAAGCAGTGAAAAGTGCAGTGTCACAGGGATCAGAGCTAAGGCAATGAATAGTGGAGTGTGACAGGGGTCAGAGCTGGGACAGTGAATGGTGGAGTGTGAGAGGAATCAGATCTGAGGCAGTGAATAGTGGAGTGTGACAGGGATCAGTGCTGAGGCAGTGACTGTTGGCATGTCACAGGGATCAGTGCTGAGGCAGTGAAAAGTGGAGTGTCACAGAGATCAGAGTTAAGGCAATGAATAGTGGACTGTCCCAGGGGTCAGTGGTGAGGGAGTGAATAGTGGAGTGTTGCAGGGATCAGTGCTGAGTTAGTGAATAGTGGGGTGTGACAGGGATCAGAGCTGATGCGCTGAATAGTGGAGTGTAACAGAGATCAGTGCTGAGGCAGTGAATAGTGGTGTGTCACATGGATCAGTGCTGAGGTAGTGCATAGTGGAGTGTGACTGGTATCAGTGCTGAGGCAGTGAATAGTGGAGTGTCACAGGGATCAATTCTGAGGCAGTGAATAGTGGAGTGTCACAGGGATCAGAGCTAAGATATTGAATAGTGGAGTGTAAAAGGGATCAGTGCTGATGCAGTGAATAGTGGAGTGTCACAGGGATCAGTGCTGAGGAAGTGAATAGTGGAGCGTGACAGGGATCAGTGCTGAGGCAGTGAATAGTGGAGTGTGACAGGGATCAGTGCTGAGGCAGTGAATAGTGGAGTGTCGCAGGGTCCAATCCTGTGGCAGTGAATAGTGGAGTGTCACAGGGATCAGTGCTGAGGCAGTGAATAGTCGAGTGTCGCAGGGTCAAAAACTGAGGCAGTGAATAGTGGAGTGTGACAGGGGTCAGTGCTGAGGCAGCGAATAGTGGAGTGTCACAGGGATCAGTGATGAGGGAGTGAATAGTGGAGTCTCACAGGGATCAGTGCTGAGGGAGTGAATAGTGGAGTGTCGTAGGGATCAGTGCTGAGGTAGTGAATAGTGGAGTGTCACAGGGATCAGAGCTGAGGCAGTGAATAGTGGAGTGTCAAAGGGATCAGTTCTGAGGCAGTGAATAGTGGAGTGTCGCAGGGTCCATTATGAGGCAGTGAATAGTGGAGTGTGACAGGGATAAGTGCTGAGGCAGTGAATAGTGGAGTGTGACAGGGATCAGTGCTGAGGCAGTGAATAGTGGAGTGTGACAGGGATCAGTGCTGAGACAGTGAACAACTGAGTGTGTAAGGGATCAGTCCTGAGGCTCTGAATAGTGGAGTGAGAGAGGAATCAGTGGTGAGGGAGTGAATAGTGGAGTGTGACAGGGATCAGTGCTGAGGTAGTGAATAGTGCAGTGTCTCAGGGATCAGTGGTGAGGGTGTGAATATTGGAGTGTTGCAGGGATCAGTGCTGAGGCAGTGAATAGTGGAGCGTGACAGTGATCAGTGCTGAGGCTGTGAATAGTGGAGTGTCACAGTGATCAGTGCTGAGGCAGTGAATAGTGGAGTGTCACAGGGATCAGTGCTGAGGCAGTGAATAGAGGAGTGTGACAGGGATCAGTGCTGAGGCAGTGAATAGTGGATTGTCACAGGGATCAGTGCTGAGGCAGTGAATAGTGGAGTGTTACAGGGATCTGTGCTGAGGCAGTGAATACTGGAGTGTCACAGGGATCAGTGCTGAGGCAGTGAATAGTGGAGTGTCGCAGGGTCCAATCCTGTGGCAGTGAATAGTGGAGTGTCACAGGGATCAGTGCTGAGGCAGTGAATAGTCGAGTGTCGCAGGGTCAAAAACTGAGGCTGTGAATAGTGGAGTGTGACAGGGATCAGTGCTGAGGCAGTGAATAGTGGAGTGTCACAGGGATCAGTGCTGTGGGAGTGAATAGTGGAGTGTCACAGGTATCAGTGCTGAGGGAGTGAATAGTGGAGTGTCGCAGGGATCAGTGCTGAGGTAGTGAATAGTGGAGTGTCACAGGGATCTGAGCTGAGGCAGTGAATAGTGTAGTGTCAAAGGGATCAGTTCTGAGGCAGTGAATAGTGGAGTGTCGCAGGGTCCAATACTGAGGCAGTGAATAGTGGAGTGTCACAGGGATCAGTGCTGAGGCAGTGAATATTCGAGTGTCGCAGGGTCAAAAACTGAGGCAGTGAATAGTGGAGTGTGACTGGGATCAGTGCTGAGACAGTGAACAAATGAGTGTGTAAGGGATCAGTGCTGAGGCAGTGAATAGTGGAGTGTCACAGGGATCAGTGCTGAGTTAGTGAATACTGGAGTGTGACAGGGATCTGTGCTGAGGCAGTGAATAGTGGAGTGTGACAGGGATCAGTCCTGAGGCTCTGAATAGTGGAGTGAGAGAGGAATCAGTGCTGAGGCTCTGAATAGTGGAGTGACACAGGGATCAGTGATGAGGCAGTGAATCGTGGAGTATCACAGGGATCAGTGCTGAGGCAGTGAATAGTGGAGTGTGACAGGGATCAGTCCTGAGTCAGTGAATAGTGAAGTGTCACAGGGATCAGTGTTGAGGCAGTGAATAGTGGAGTGTCACAGGGATCAGTGCTGATGCAGTGAATAGTGGAGTGTGACAGGGATCAGTGCTGAGGCATTGAATATTGGAGTGTCACAGGGATCAGTGCTGAGGCAGTGAATAGTGGAGTGTCACGGGGATCCGTGCTGAGGCAGTGAATAGTGGAGTGTCACAGGGATCAGTGCTGAGGCAGTGAATAGTCGAGTGTCACAGGGATCAGTGATGATGCAGTGAATAGTTGAGTGTCAAATGGATCAGTGCTGAGGGAGTGAATAGTGGAGTGTCACAGGGTTCAGTGCTGAGGCAGTGAATAGTGGAGTGTAAAAGGGATCAGTGGTGAGGCAGTGAATATTGGAGTGTCACAGGGATCAGTACTGCGGGAGTGAATAGTGGAGTGTCACAGGGATTAGTGCTGAGGCAGTGAATAGTGGACTGTCTACAGGGATCAGTGCTGATGCACTGAATATTGGAGTGTCAGAGGGATCAGTGCTGAGGCAGTGAATAGTGGAGTGTCCCAGTGATCTGTGCTGAGGTAGTGAATAGTGGAGTGTGACAGAGATCAGTGCTGAGGTAGTGAATAGTGGAGTGTCACAGGGATCAGTGCTGAGGTAGTGAATAGTTGAGAGTCACAGGGATCAGTGCTGCGGTAGTGAATACTGGAGTGTCACAGGGATCAGTGCTGAGGCAGTGAATGGTGGTGTGTCACAGGGATCAGAGCTGAGGAATTGAATAGTGGAGTGTCACAGGGATCAGTGCTGAGGCAGTGAATAGTGGAGTGTCACAGGGATCAGTGCTGAGGCAGTGAATAGTGGGGTGTGACAGGGATCAGTGCTGAGGCAGTGAATAGTGGAGTGTCACAGGGATCAGTGCTGAGGTAGTGAATAGTGGAGTGTCACAGGGATCAGTGCTGTGGCAGTGAATAGTGGAGTGTCACAGGGATCAGTGTTTAGGCAGTGAATAGTGGAGTGTCAAAGCGATCAGTGCTGAGGCATTGAATAGTGGAGTGTTACAGGGATATGTGCTGAGGCAGTGAATCGTGGAGTATCACAGGGATCAGTGCTGAGGCAGTGAATAGTTGGAGTGTGACAGGGATCAGTCCTGAGTCAGTGAATAGTGGAGTGTCACAGGGATCAGTGCTGTGGTAGTGAATAGTGGAGTGTGACAGGGATCAGTCCTGAGTCAGTGAATAGTGGAGTGTCACAGGGATCAGTCCTGAGTCAGTGAATAGTGAAGTGTCACAGGGATCAGTGTTGAGGCAGTGAATAGTGGAGTGTCACAGGGATCAGTGCTGATGCAGTGAATAGTGGAGTGTGACAGGGATCAGTGCTGAGGCATTGAATAGTGGAGTGTGACAGGGATCAGTGCTGAGGCAGTGAATAGTGGAGTGTCGCAGGGTCCAATCCTGTGGCAGTGAATAGTGGAGTGTCACAGGGATCAGTGCTGAGGCAGTGAATAGTCGAGTGTCGCAGGGTCAAAAACTGAGGCAGTGAATAGTGGAGTGTGACAGGGGTCAGTGCTGAGGCAGCGAATAGTGGAGTGTCACAGGGATCAGTGATGAGGGAGTGAATAGTGGAGTCTCACAGGGATCAGTGCTGAGGGAGTGAATAGTGGAGTGTCGTAGGGATCAGTGCTGAGGTAGTGAATAGTGGAGTGTCACAGGGATCAGAGCTGAGGCAGTGAATAGTGGAGTGTCAAAGGGATCAGTTCTGAGGCAGTGAATAGTGGAGTGTCGCAGGGTCCATTATGAGGCAGTGAATAGTGGAGTGTGACAGGGATCAGTGCTGAGGCAGTGAATAGTGGAGTGTGACAGGGATCAGTGCTGAGACAGTGAACAACTGAGTGTGTAAGGGATCAGTCCTGAGGCTCTGAATAGTGGAGTGAGAGAGGAATCAGTGGTGAGGGAGTGAATAGTGGAGTGTGACAGGGATCAGTGCTGAGGTAGTGAATAGTGCAGTGTCTCAGGGATCAGTGGTGAGGGTGTGAATATTGGAGTGTTGCAGGGATCAGTGCTGAGGCAGTGAATAGTGGTGCGTGACAGTGATCAGTGCTGAGGTTGTGAATAGTGGAGTGTCACAGTGATCAGTGCTGAGGCAGTGAATAGTGGAGTGTCACAGGGATCAGTGCTGAGGCAGTGAATAGAGGAGTGTGACAGGGATCAGTGCTGAGGCAGTGAATAGTGGATTGTCACAGGGATCAGTGCTGAGGCAGTGAATAGTGGAGTGTTACAGGGATCTGTGCTGAGGCAGTGAATACTGGAGTGTCACAGGGATCAGTGCTGAGGCAGTGAATAGTGGAGTGTCGCTGGGTCCAATCCTGTGGCAGTGAATAGTGGAGTGTCACAGGGATCAGTGCTGAGGCAGTGAATAGTCGAGTGTCGCAGGGTCAAAAACTGAGGCTGTGAATAGTGGAGTGTGACAGGCGTCAGTGCTGAGGCAGTGAATAGTGGAGTGTCACAGGGATCAGTGCTGAGGCAGTGAATAGTGGAGTGTCACAGGGATCAGTGCTGAGGCAGTGAATAGTGGGGTGTGACAGGGATCAGTGCTGAGGCAGTGAATAGTGGAGTGTCACAGGGATCAGTGCTGAGGTAGTGAATAGTGGAGTGTCACAGGGATCAGTGCTGTGGCAGTGAATAGTGGAGTGTCACAGGGATCAGTGTTTAGGCAGTGAATAGTGGAGTGTCAAAGCGATCAGTGCTGAGGCATTGAATAGTGGAGTGTTACAGGGATATGTGCTGAGGCAGTGAATCGTGGAGTATCACAGGGATCAGTGCTGAGGCAGTGAATAGTTGGAGTGTGACAGGGATCAGTCCTGAGTCAGTGAATAGTGGAGTGTCACAGGGATCAGTGCTGTGGTAGTGAATAGTGGAGTGTGACAGGGATCAGTCCTGAGTCAGTGAATAGTGGAGTGTCACAGGGATCAGTCCTGAGTCAGTGAATAGTGAAGTGTCACAGGGATCAGTGTTGAGGCAGTGAATAGTGGAGTGTCACAGGGATCAGTGCTGATGCAGTGAATAGTGGAGTGTGACAGGGATCAGTGCTGAGGCATTGAATAGTGGAGTGTCACAGGGATCAGTGCTGAGGCAGTCAATAGTGGAGTGTCACAGGGATCCGTGCTGAGGCAGTGAATAGTGGAGTGTCACAGGGATCAGTGCTGACTTAGTCAATAGTGGAGTGTCACAGGGATCAGTGATGATGCAGTGAATAGTTGAGTGTCAAATGGATCAGTGCTGAGGGAGTGAATAGTGGAGTGTCACAGGGTTCAGTGCTGAGGCAGTGAATAGTGGAGTGTCGCAGGGTCCAATACTGAGGCAGTGAATTGTGGAGTGTCACAGGGTTCAGTGCTGAGGCTGTGAATAGTGGTGTGTGACAGGGATCAGTGCTGAGGGAGTGAATAGTGGAGTGTTACAGGGATCTGTGCTGAGGCAGTGAATAGTGGAGTGTGACAGGGATCAGTGCTGAGGCAGTGAATAGTGGAGTGTCGCAGGGTCCTATCCTGTGGCAGTGAATAGTGGAGTGTCACAGGGATCAGTGCTGAGGCAGTGAATAGTCGAGTGTCGCAGGGTCCAATACTGAGGCAGTGAATAGTGGAGTGTCACAGGGATCAGTGCTGAGGCAGTGAATAGTGGAGTGTCACAGGGATCAGTCCTGAGGTAGTGAATAGTAGAGTGTGAAGGGATCAGTGCTGTGGCAGTGAATAGTGGAGTGTGACAGGGATCAGTCCTGAGGCTCTGAATAGTGGAGTGAGAGAGGAATCAGTGCTGAGGCTCTGAATAGTGGAGTGTCACAGGGATCAGTGCTGAGGCAGTGAATAGTGGAGTGTGACAGGGATCAGTCCTGTGTCAGTGAATAGTGGAGAGTCACAGGGATCAGTGCAGTGGTAGTGAATTTAGGAGGGTGACAGGGATCAGTCCTGAGTCAGTGAATAGTAGAGTGTCACAGGGATCAGTGTTGAGGCAGAGAATAGTGGAGTGTGACAGGGATCAGTGCCGATGCAGTGAATATGGAGTGTCACAGGGGTCAGTGCTGAGGCAGTGAATAGTGGAGTGTCACAGGGATCAGTGCTGTGGCAGTGAATAGTGGAGTGTGATCAGGGATCAGTGCTAAGGCAGTGAATAGTGGAGTGTCAAAGGGATCAGTGCTGAGGCAGTGAATAGTGGAGTGTCACAGGGATCAGTGCTAAGGCAGTGAATAGTGGAGTGTCACAGGGAGCAGTGCTGACTTAGTGAATAGTGGAGTGTCACAGGGATCAGTGATGATGCAGTGAATAGTTGAGTGTCAAAGGGATCAGTGCTGAGGGAGTGAATAGTGGAGTGTCACAGGGTTCTGTGCTGAGGCAATGAATAGTGGAGTGTAAAAGGGATCAGTGGTGAGGCAGTGAATATTGGAGTGTCACAGGGATCAGTGCTGAGGGAGTGAATAGTGGAGTGTGACAGGGATCAGTGCTGAGGCAGTGAATAATGGAGTGTCACAGGGATCAGTGCTGATGCAGTGAATAGTGTAGTGTCAAAGGGATCACTGCTGAGGCAGTGAATAGTGGAGTGTCACAGGGATCAGTGCTGAGGTAGTGAATAGTGGAGTGTCACAGGGATCAGTGCTGAGGCAGTGAATAGTGGATTGTCACAGGGATCAGAGCTGAGGCAGTGAATAGTGGAGTGTCACAGGGATCTGTGTTGAGGCAATGAATAGTGGAGTGTCACAGTGATCAGAGCTGAGGCAGTGAATAGTGGAGTGTCACAGGGATCAGTGCTGAGGTAGTGAATAGTGGAGTGTCACAGGGATCAGTGCTGACGCAGTGAATAGTGGAGTGTCACAGTGATCAGAGCTGAGGCAGTGAATAGTGGAGTGTCACAGGGATCAGAGCTGAGGCAGTGAATAGTGGAGTGTCACAGGGATCAGTACTGAGGCAGTGAATAGAGGTGTGTGACAGGGATCAGTGCTGAGGCAGTGAATAGTGGAGTGTCACTGGGATCAGAGCTGAGGTAGTGAATAGTGGAGTGTCAGAGATCAGTGCTGAGGCAGTGAATAGTGGAGTGTCGCAGGGTCCAATACTGAGGCAGTGAATAGTGGAGTGTCACAGGGATCAGTGCTGAGGCAGTGAATAGTGGAGTGTCAGAGATCAGTGCTGAGGCAGTGAATAGTGGCGTGCGACAGGGATCAGTGCTGAGGCAGTGAATAGTGGAGTGTCGCAGGGTCCAATGCTGAGGCAGTGAATAGTCGAGTGTCTCAGGGATCAGTGCTGATGCATTGAATAGTCGAGTGTCGCAGGGTCAAAAACTGAGGCAGTGAATATTGGAGTGTGACAGGGATCAGTGCTGAGGCAGTGAACAATTGAGTGTGAAAGGGATCAGTGCTGAGGCAGTGAATAGTGGCGTGTCACAGGGATCAGTGCTGAGGCAGTGAATAGTCGATTGTCGCAGGGTGAAAAACTGAGGCAGTGAATTTTGGAGTGTCACACGGATCAGTGCTGAGGTAGGGAATAGTGGAGTGTCACAGGGACAGTGCTGAGGCAGTGAATAGTGGAGTGTCAAAGGGATCAGTGCTGAGGGTGTGAATAGTGGAGTGTCAAAGGGATCAGTGCTGAGGCAGTGAATAGTGGAGTGTCACAGGGATCAGTGCTGAGGGTGTGAATTTTGGAGTGTCACAGGCATCAGAGATGAGGCAGTGAATAGTCGAGTCTCACAGGGAACATTGCTGAGGCAGTGAATAGTGGAGTGTCACAGTGATCAATACTGAGGCAGTGAATAGTGGAGTGTGACAGGGATCAGTGCTGAGGTAGTGAATAGTGGAGTGACACAGGGATCAGTGCTGAGCCACTGAATAGTGGAGTGTAACAGAGATCAGTGCTGAGGCAGTGAATAGTGGAGTGTGACATGTATCAGTGCTGAGGTAGTAAATAGTGGAGTGTCGCAGGGATCAGTGCTGAGGTAGTGAATAGTGGAGTGTGACAGGGATCAGTGCTGAGGCAGTGAATAGTGGAATGTCACAGGGATCAGTGCTGAGGCAGTGAATTGTGGAGGTTCACAGGGATCAGTGCTGAGGCAGTCAATATTGGAGTGTCACAGGGATCAGTGCTGAGGCAGTGAATAGTGGAGTGTGACAGGGTTCAGTGATGAGGCGGTGAATAGTGGAGTGTCACAGGGATCAGTGCTGAGTTAGTGAATACTGGAGTGTGACAGGGATCTGTGCTGAGGCAGTGAATAGTGGAGTGTGACAGGGATCAGTCCTGAGGCTCTGAATAGTGGAGTGAGAGAGGAATCAGTGCTGAGGCTCTGAATAGTGGAGTGACACAGGGATCAGTGATGAGGCAGTGAATCGTGGAGTATCACAGGGATCAGTGCTGAGGCAGTGAATAGTGGAGTGTGACAGGGATCAGTCCTGAGTCAGTGAATAGTGAAGTGTCACAGGGATCAGTGTTGAGGCAGTGAATAGTGGAGTGTCACAGGGATCAGTGCTGATGCAGTGAATAGTGGAGTGTGACAGGGATCAGTGCTGAGGCATTGAATATTGGAGTGTCACAGGGATCAGTGCTGAGGCAGTGAATAGTGGAGTGTCACGGGGATCCGTGCTGAGGCAGTGAATAGTGGAGTGTCACATGGATCAGTGCTGACTTAGTGAATAGTGGAGTGTCACAGGGATCAGTGATGATGCAGTGAATAGTTGAGTGTCAAATGGATCAGTGCTGAGGGAGTGAATAGTGGAGTGTCACAGGGTTCAGTGCTGAGGCAGTGAATAGTGGAGTGTAAAAGGGATCAGTGGTGAGGCAGTGAATATTGGAGTGTCACAGGGATAAGTACTGCGGGAGTGAATAGTGGAGTGTCACAGGGATTAGTGCTGAGGCAGTGAATAGTGGACTGTCTGCAGGGATCAGTGCTGATGCACTGAATATTGGAGTGTCAAAGGGATCAGTGCTGAGGCAGTGAATAGTGGAGTGTCCCAGTGATCTGTGCTGAGGTAGTGAATAGTGGAGTGTGACAGAGATCAGTGCTGAGGTAGTGAATAGTGGAGTGTCACAGGGATCAGTGCTGAGGTAGTGAATAGTTGAGAGTCACAGGGATCAGTGCTGCGGTAGTGAATACTGGAGTGTCACAGGGATCAGTGCTGAGGCAGTGAATGGTGGTGTGTCACAGGGATCAGAGCTGAGGAATTGAATAGTGGAGTGTCACAGGGATCAGTGCTGAGGCAGTGAATAGTGGAGTGTCACAGGGATCAGTGCTGAGGCACTGAATAGTGGGGTGTGACAGGGATCAGTGCTGAGGCAGTGAATAGTGGAGTGTCACAGGGATCAGTGCTGAGGTAGTGAATAGTGGAGTGTCACAGGGATCAGTGCTGTGGCAGTGAATAGTGGAGTGTCACAGGGATCAGTGTTTAGGCAGTGAATAGTGGAGTGTCAAAGCGATCAGTGCTGAGGCATTGAATAGTGGAGTGTTACAGGGATATGTGCTGAGGCAGTGAATCGTGGAGTATCACAGGGATCAGTGCTGAGGCAGTGAATAGTTGGAGTGTGACAGGGAACAGTCCTGAGTCAGTGAATAGTGGAGTGTCACAGGGATCAGTGCTGTGGTAGTGAATAGTGGAGTGTGACAGGGATCAGTCCTGAGTCAGTGAATAGTGGAGTGTCACAGGGATCAGTCCTGAGTCAGTGAATAGTGAAGTGTCACAGGGATCAGTGTTGAGGCAGTGAATAGTGGAGTGTCACAGGGATCAGTGCTGATGCAGTGAATAGTGGAGTGTGACAGGGATCAGTGCTGAGGCATTGAATAGTGGAGTGTGACAGGGATCAGTGCTGAGGCAGTGAATAGTGGAGTGTCGCAGGGTCCAATCCTGTGGCAGTGAATAGTGGAGTGTCACAGGGATCAGTGCTGAGGCAGTGAATAGTCGAGTGTCGCAGGGTCAAAAACTGAGGCAGTGAATAGTGGAGTGTGACAGGGGTCAGTGCTGAGGCAGCGAATAGTGGAGTGTCACAGGGATCAGTGATGAGGGAGTGAATAGTGGAGTCTCACAGGGATCAGTGCTGAGGTAGTGAATAGTGGAGTGTCGTAGGGATCAGTGCTGAGGTAGTGAATAGTGGAGTGTCACAGGGATCAGAGCTGAGGCAGTGAATAGTGGAGTGTCAAAGGGATCAGTTCTGAGGCAGTGAATAGTGGAGTGTCGCAGGGTCCATTATGAGGCAGTGAATAGTGGAGTGTGACAGGGATCAGTGCTGAGGCAGTGAATAGTGGAGTGTGACAGGGATCAGTGCTGAGACAGTGAACAACTGAGTGTGTAAGGGATCAGTCCTGAGGCTCTGAATAGTGGAGTGAGAGAGGAATCAGTGGTGAGGGAGTGAATAGTGGAGTGTGACAGGGATCAGTGCTGAGGTAGTGAATAGTGCAGTGTCTCAGGGATCAGTGGTGAGGGTGTGAATATTGGAGTGTTGCAGGGATCAGTGCTGAGGCAGTGAATAGTGGAGCGTGACAGTAATCAGTGCTGAGGTTGTGAATAGTGGAGTGTCACAGTGATCAGTGCTGAGGCAGTGAATAGTGGAGTGTCACAGGGATCAGTGCTGAGGCAGTGAATAGAGGAGTGTGACAGGGATCAGTGCTGAGGCAGTGAATAGTGGATTGTCACAGGGATCAGTGCTGAGGCAGTGAATAGTGGAGTGTTACAGGGATCTGTGCTGAGGCAGTGAATACTGGAGTGTCACAGGGATCAGTGCTGAGGCAGTGAATAGTGGAGTGTCGCTGGGTCCAATCCTGTGGCAGTGAATAGTGGAGTGTCACAGGGATCAGTGCTGAGGCAGTGAATAGTCGAGTGTCGCAGGGTCAAAAACAGGCTGTGAATAGTGGAGTGTGACAGGGGTCAGTGCTGAGGCAGTGAATAGTGGAGTGTCACAGGGATCAGTGCTGTGGGAGTGAATAGTGGAGTGTCACAGGTATCAGTGCTGAGGGAGTGAATAGTGGAGTGTCGCAGGGATCAGTGCTGAGGTAGTGAATAGTGGAGTGTCACAGGGATCTGAGCTGAGGCAGTGAATAGTGGAGTGTCAAAGGGATCAGTTCTGAGGCAGTGAATAGTGGAGTGTCGCAGGGTCCAATAAAGAGGCAGGGAATAGTGGAGTGTCACAGGGATCAGTGCTGAGGCAGTGAATATTCGAGTGTCGCAGGGTCAAAAACTGAGGCAGTGAATAGTGGAGTGTGACTGGGATCAGTGCTGAGACAGTGAACAAATGAGTGTGTAAGGGATCAGTGCTGAGGCAGTGAATAGTGGAGTGTCACAGGGATCAGTGCTGAGTTAGTGAATACTGGAGTGTGACAGGGATCTGTGCTGAGGCAGTGAATAGTGGAGTGTGACAGGGATCAGTCCTGAGGCTCTGAATAGTGGAGTGAGAGAGGAATCAGTGCTGAGGCTCTGAATAGTGGAGTGACACAGGGATCAGTGATGAGGCAGTGAATCGTGGAGTGTCACAGGGATCAGTGCTGATGCAGTGAATAGTGGAGTGTGACAGGGATCAGTGCTGAGGCATTGAATATTGGAGTGTCACAGGGATCAGTGCTGAGGCAGTGAATAGTGGAGTGTCACGGGGATCCGTGCTGAGGCAGTGAATAGTGGAGTGTCACAGGGATCAGTGCTGACTTAGTGAATAGTGGAGTGTCACAGGGATCAGTGATGATGCAGTGAATAGTTGAGTGTCAAATGGATCAGTGCTGAGGGAGTGAATAGTGGAGTGTCACAGGGTTCAGTGCTGAGGCAGTGAATAGTGGAGTGTAAAAGGGATCAGTGGTGAGGCAGTGAATATTGGAGTGTCACAGGGATCAGTACTGCGGGAGTGAATAGTGGAGTGTCACAGGGATTAGTGCTGAGGCAGTGAATAGTGGACTGTCTACAGGGATCAGTGCTGATGCACTGAATATTGGAGTGTCAAAGGGATCAGTGCTGAGGCAGTGAATAGTGGAGTGTCCCAGTGATCTGTGCTGAGGTAGTGAATAGTGGAGTGTGACAGAGATCAGTGCTGAGGTAGTGAATAGTGGAGTGTCACAGGGATCAGTGCTGAGGTAGTGAATAGTTGAGAGTCACAGGGATCAGTGCTGCGGTAGTGAATACTGGAGTGTCACAGGGATCAGTGCTGAGACAGTGAATGGTGGTGTGTCACAGGGATCAGAGCTGAGGAATTGAATAGTGGAGTGTCACAGGGATCAGTGCTGAGGCAGTGAATAGTGGAGTGTCACAGGGATCAGTGCTGAGGCAGTGAATAGTGGGGTGTGACAGGGATCAGTGCTGAGGCAGTGAATAGTGGAGTGTCACAGGGATCAGTGCTGAGGTAGTGAATAGTGGAGTGTCACAGGGATCAGTGCTGTGGCAGTGAATAGTGGAGTGTCACAGGGATCAGTGTTTAGGCAGTGAATAGTGGAGTGTCAAAGCGATCAGTGCTGAGGCATTGAATAGTGGAGTGTTACAGGGATATGTGCTGAGGCAGTGAATCGTGGAGTATCACAGGGATCAGTGCTGAGGCAGTGAATAGTTGGAGTGTGACAGGGATCAGTCCTGAGTCAGTGAATAGTGGAGTGTCACAGGGATCAGTGCTGTGGTAGTGAATAGTGGAGTGTGACAGGGATCAGTCCTGAGTCAGTGAATAGTGGAGTGTCACAGGGATCAGTCCTGAGTCAGTGAATAGTGAAGTGTCACAGGGATCAGTGTTGAGGCAGTGAATAGTGGAGTGTCACAGGGATCAGTGCTGATGCAGTGAATAGTGGAGTGTGACAGGGATCAGTGCTGAGGCATTGAATAGTGGAGTGCCACAGGGATCAGTGCTGAGGCAGTCAATAGTGGAGTGTCACAGGGATCCGTGCTGAGGCAGTGAATAGTGGAGTGTCACAGGGATCAGTGCTGACTTAGTCAATAGTGGAGTGTCACAGGGATCAGTGATGATGCAGTGAATAGTTGAGTGTCAAATGGATCAGTGCTGAGGGAGTGAATAGTGGAGTGTCACAGGGTTCAGTGCTGAGGCAGTGAATAGTGGAGTGTCGCAGGGTCCAATACTGAGGCAGTGAATTGTGGAGTGTCACAGGGATCAGTGCTGAGGCTGTGAATAGTGGTGTGTGACAGGGATCAGTGCTGAGGGAGTGAATAGTGGAGTGTTACAGGGATCTGTGCTGAGGCAGTGAATAGTGGAGTGTGACAGGGATCAGTGCTGAGGCAGTGAATAGTGGAGTGTCGCAGGGTCCTATCCTGTGGCAGTGAATAGTGGAGTGTCACAGGGATCAGTGCTGAGGCAGTGAATAGTCGAGTGTCGCAGGGTCCAATACTGAGGCAGTGAATAGTGGAGTGTCACAGGGATCAGTGCTGAGGCAGTGAATAGTGGAGTGTCACAGGGATCAGTCCTGAGGTAGTGAATAGTAGAGTGTGAAGGGATCAGTGCTGTGGCAGTGAATAGTGGAGTGTGACAGGGATCAGTCCTGAGGCTCTGAATAGTGGAGTGAGAGAGGAATCAGTGCTGAGGCTCTGAATAGTGGAGTGTCACAGGGATCAGTGCTGAGGCAGTGAATAGTGGAGTGTGACAGTGATCAGTCCTGTGTCAGTGAATAGTGGAGTGTCACAGGGATCAGTGCAGTGGTAGTGAATTTAGGAGGGTGACAGGGATCAGTCCTGAGTCAGTGAATAGTAGAGTGTCACAGGGATCAGTGTTGAGGCAGTGAATAGTCGAGTGTGACAGGGATCAGTGCCGATGCAGTGAATATGGAGTGTCACAGGGGTCAGTGCTGAGGCAGTGAATAGTGGAGTGTCACAGGGATCAGTGCTGTGGCAGTGAATAGTGGAGTGTGATCAGGGATCAGTGCTAAGGCAGTGAATAGTGGAGTGTCAAAGGGATCAGTGCTGAGGCAGTGAATAGTGGAGTGTCACAGGGATCAGTGCTAAGGCAGTGAATAGTGGAGTGTCACAGGGAGCAGTGCTGACTTAGTGAATAGTGGAGTGTCACAGGGATCAGTGATGATGCAGTGAATAGTTGAGTGTCAAAGGGATCAGTGCTGAGGGAGTGAATAGTGGAGTGTCACAGGGTTCTGTGCTGAGGCAATAAATAGTGGAGTGTAAAAGGGATCAGTGGTGAGGCAGTGAATATTGGAGTGTCACAGGGATCAGTGCTGAGGGAGTGAATAATGGAGTGTCACAGGGATCAGTGCTGATGCAGTGAATAGTGTAGTGTCAAAGGGATCAGTGCTGAGGCAGTGAATAGTGGAGTGTCACAGGGATCAGTGCTGAGGTAGTGAATAGTGGAGTGTCACAGGGATCAGTGCTGAGGCAGTGAATAGTGGATTGTCACAGGGATCAGAGCTGAGGCAGTGAATAGTGGAGTGTCACAGGGATCTGTGTTGAGGCAATGAATAGTGGAGTGTCACAGTGATCAGAGCTGAGGCAGTGAATAGTGGAGTGTCACAGGGATCAGTGCTGAGGTAGTGAATAGTGGAGTGTCACAGGGATCAGTGCTGACGCAGTGAATAGTGGAGTGTCACAGTGATCAGAGCTGAGGCAGTGAATAGTGGAGTGTCACAGGGATCAGAGCTGAGGCAGTGAATAGTGGAGTGTCACAGGGATCAGTACTGAGGCAGTGAATAGAGGTGTGTGACAGGGATCAGTGCTGAGGCAGTGAATAGTGGAGTGTCACTGGGATCAGAGCTGAGGTAGTGAATAGTGGAGTGTCAGAGATCAGTGCTGAGGCAGTGAATAGTGGAGTGTCGCAGGGTCCAATACTGAGGCAGTGAATAGTGGAGTGTCACAGGGATCAGTGCTGAGGCAGTGAATAGTGGAGTGTCAGAGATCAGTGCTGAGGCAGTGAATAGTGGCGTGCGACAGGGATCAGTGCTGAGGCAGTGAATAGTGGAGTGTCGCAGGGTCCAATGCTGAGGCAGTGAATAGTCGAGTGTCTCAGGGATCAGTGCTGATGCATTGAATAGTCGAGTGTCGCAGGGTCAAAAACTGAGGCAGTGAATATTGGAGTGTGACAGGGATCAGTGCTGAGGCAGTGAACAATTGAGTGTGAAAGGGATCAGTGCTGAGGCAGTGAATAGTGGCGTGTCACAGGGATCAGTGCTGAGGCAGTGAATAGTCGATTGTCGCAGGGTGAAAAACTGAGGCAGTGAATTTTGGAGTGTCACACGGATCAGTGCTGAGGTAGGGAATAGTGGAGTGTCACAGGGACAGTGCTGAGGCAGTGAATAGTGGAGTGTCAAAGGGATCAGTGCTGAGGGTGTGAATAGTGGAGTGTCAAAGGGATCAGTGCTGAGGCAGTGAATAGTGGAGTGTCACAGGGAACATTGCTGAGGCAGTGAATAGTGGAGTATCACAGTGATCAATACTGAGGCAGTGAATAGTGGAGTGTGACAGGGATCAGTGCTGAGGTAGTGAATAGTGGAGTGTCACAGGGATCAGTGCTGAGCCACTGAATAGTGGAGTGTAACAGAGATCAGTGCTGAGGCAGTGAATAGTGGAGTGTGACATGTATCAGTGCTGAGGTAGTAAATAGTGGAGTGTCGCAGGGATCAGTGCTGAGGTAGTGAATAGTGGAGTGTGACAGGGATCAGTGCTGAGGCAGTGAATAGTGGAATGTCACAGCGATCAGTGCTGAGGCAGTGAATTGTGGAGTTTCACAGGGATCAGTGCTGAGGCAGTCAATATTGGAGTGTCACAGGGATCAGTGCTGAGGCAGTGAATAGTGGAGTGTGACAGGGTTCAGTGATGAGGCGGTGAATAGTGGAGTGTCACAGGGATCAGTGCTGAGGAAGTGAATAGTGGAGTGTGACAGGGATCAGTGCTGAGGCAGTGAATAGTGGAGTTTCACAGCGATCAGTTCTGAGCTAGTGAGTAGTGGAGGGTGACAGGGATCAGTGTTGAGGTAGTGAATAGTGGAGTGTCACAGGGATCAGTGCAGAGGCTGTGAATAGTGGAGTGTGACAGGGATCGGAGCTGAGGCAGTGAATAGTGGACCGTAACATGGATCACTGCTGAAGCAGTGAATAGTGGAGTTTCACAGGGATCAGTGCTGAGGCAGTGAATACTGGAGTGTGACACGGATCGGAACTCAGGGAGTGAATAGTAGTGTGTCCCAGGGATCAGTGCTGAGGCAGTGATTAGTGGAGTGTGACAGGGATCGGAGCTGAGGCAGTGAATAGTGGAGCGTAACATGGATCACTGCTGAAGCAGTGAATAGTGGAGTTTCACAGGGATCAGTGCTGAGGCAGTGAATACTGGAGTGTGACACGGATCGGAACTCAGGGAGTGAATAGTAGTGTGTCACAGGGATAAGTGCTGAGGCAGTGAAAAGTGGAGTGTCACAGGGATCAGAGCTGAGGCAGAGAATAGTGGAGTGTCATCGGGGTCAGAGCCACGACAGTGAATAGTGGAGTGTGAGAGGAATCATTTCTGAGGCAGTGAATAGTGGTGTGTCACAGGGATCAGTGCTGACTTAGTGAATAGTGGAGTGCCACAGGGTTCAGTGCGGAGTCCGTGAATAGTGGAGTGCCACAGTGTTCAGTGCTGAGGCAGTGAATAGTGGAGTGTCACTGGGATCAGTGCTGAGACAGTGAATAGTGGAGTGTCACTGGGATCAGTGCTGAGACAGTGAATAGTGGAGTGTCACAGGGATCAGTGCTGAGTCCGTGAATAGTGGAGTGTCACAGGGATCAGTGCTGAGGCAGTGAATAGTGGAGTGTCACTGGGATCAGTGCTGAGACAGTGAATAGTGGAGTGTGACAGGGATCAGTGCTGAGGCAGTGAATAGTGGTGTGTCACAGGGATCAGTGCTGAGGCAGTGAATAGTGGAGTGTCACAGGGAACTGTGTTGAGGCAATGAATAGTGGAGTGTGACAGGGATCAGTGCTGACGCAGTGAATAGTGGAGTGTCACAGTGATCAGAGCTGAGGCAGTGAATAGTGGAGTGTCACAGGGATCAGAGCTGAGGCAGTGAATAGTGGAGTGTCACAGGGATCAGTACTGAGGCAGTGAATAGAGGTGTGTGACAGGGATCAGTGCTGAGGCAGTGAATAGTGGAGTGTTACAGGGATCAGTGTTGAGAATGTGAATAGGGGAGTGTCACTGGGATCAGAGCTGAGGTAGTGAATAGTGGAGTGTCAGAGATCAGTGCTGAGGCAGTTAATAGTGGAGTGTCAGAGATCAGTGCTGAGGCAGTGAATAGTGGAGTGTCGCAGGGTCCAATACTGAGGCAGTGAATAGTGGAGTGTCACAGGGATCAGTGCTGAGGCAGTGAATAGTGGAGTGACTCAGGGATCAGTGCTGAGGCAGTGAATAGTGGAGTGTGACAGGGATCAGTGCTGAGGGAGTGAATAGTGGAGTGTGACAGGGATCAGTGCTGAAGCAGTGATTAGTGGAGTGTCACCGGGATCAGTGCTGAGGCAGTGAATAGTGGAGTGTCGCAGGGATCAGTGCTGAGGCAGTGTATTCTGGAGTGTGACTTGGATCAGTGCTGAGGCAGTGAATAGTGGAGTGTGTCAGGGATCAGTGCTGAGGCAGTGAATATTGGACTGTGACAGGGATCAGTCCTGAGGCAGTGAATAGTGGAGTGTGACAGGGATCAGTGCTGAGGCAGTGAATAGTGGAGTGTGACAGGGATCAGTGCTGAGGCAGTGACTATTGGAGTGTCACAGGGATCACTACTGAGGTAGTGAATAGTGGAGTGTCAGAGGGATCAGTGCTGAGGCAGTGAAAATTGGAGTGTCACGGGGATCAGAGATAAGGCAATGAATAGTGGAGTGCCACAGTGATCAGTGTTGAGGCAGTGAATAGTGGAGTGTGACAGGAATCAGTGCTGAGGCAGTGACTAGTGGAGTGTCACAGGGTTCAGTGCTGAGGTACTGAATAGTGGAGTGTCACAGGGATCAGTGCTGAGGCAGTGAATAGTGGAGTGTGATAGTGATCAGTGCTGAGGCAGTTAATACTGGAGTGTGGGAGGAATCAGTGCTGAGGCAGTGAATATTGGAGTGTCAGCAGGATCATTGCCGAGGCAGTGAATATTGGAGTATCACAGGGATCAGTGCTGAGGCAGTGAATATTGGAGTGTCAGCGGGATCATTGCCGAGGCAGTGAATAGTGGAGTGTCACAGGGATCAGTGCTGAGGCAGTGAATAGTGGAGTGTCACAGGGATCACTGCTTTGGCAGTGAATAATGGAGTGTCAGAGGGATCAGTGCTGAGGCAGTGAATAGTGGAGTGTCACAGGGATCAGTGCTGAGGTTGTGAATAGTGGAGTGTCACAGGGATCAGTGCTGAGGCAGTGAATAGTGGAGTGTCACAGGGATCAGGGCTGAGGTAGTGAATAGTGGCATGTGACAGGGATCAGTGCTGAGGTAGTGAACAGTGGAGTTTTGCAGGGATCAGTGCTGAGGCAGTGAATAGTGGAGTGTGACAGGGATCAGTGCTGAGGCAGTGAACAGTGGAGTGGCCCAGGGATCAGTGCTGAGGCAGTGAATAGTGGAGTGGCACAGGGATCAGTGCTGAGGCAGATAATAGTGGAGTGTGAATGGGATCAGTGCTGAGGCAGTGAATATTGGAGTGTGACAGGGATCAGTGCTGAGCCAGTGAATAGTAGAGTGTCACAGGAATCAGTGCTGAGGCTGTGAATAGTGGAGTGTGACAGGGATCCGTGCTGATGCAGTGAATCGTATAGTGTGACAGGGATCAGTGCTGAGCCAGTGAATAGTGGAGTGTCACAGGGATCAGTGCTGAAGCAGTGAAAAGTGGAGTGTCACAGGGATCAGAGCTAAGGCAATGAATAGTAGAGTGTCAAATTGATCAGTGTTGAGGCAGTGAATAGTGGAGTGTCAAAGGTGTCAGAGCTGAGACAGTGAATAGTGGAGTGTGAGAGGAATCAGTGCTGAGGCAGTGAATAGTGGAGTGTGACAGGGATCAGTGCTAAGGCAGTGACTATTGGAGTGTCACAGGGATCACTACTGAGGTAGTGAATAGTGGAGTGTCACAGGGATCAGTGCTGAGGCAGTGAAAATTGGAGTTTCACGGGGATCAGAGATAAGGCAATGAATAGTGGAGTGTCACAGTGATCAGTGTTGAGGCAGTGAATAGTGGACTGTCACAGAGCTGAGACAGTGAATAGTGGAGTGTGAGAGGAATCAGTGCTGAGGCAGTGAATCGTGGATGTGTGACAGGGATCAGTGCTGAGGCAGTGACTAGTGGAGTGTCACAGGGATCACTGCTGAGGTACTGAATAGTGGAGTGTCACAGGGATCAGTGCTGAGGCAGTGAATAGTGGAGTGTGATAGTGATCAGTGCTGAGGCAGTTAATAGTGGAGTGTGGGAGGAATCAGTGCTGAGGCAGTGAATATTGGAGTGTCAGCGGGATCATTGCCGAGGCGGTGAATATTGGAGTGTCACAGGGATCAGTGCTGAGGCAGTGAATAGTGGAGTGTCACAGGGATCAGTGATGAGTCAGTGAATAGTGGAGAGTTGCAGGGATGAGTGCTGAGGTAGTGAATAGTGGAGTTTCACAGGGTTCAGTGCTGAGTTAGTGAATAGTGGAGTGTGACAGGGATCAGTGCTGAGGTAGTGAATAGTGGTGTGTTATAGGGATCAGTGCTGCGGCAGTGAATAGTAGAGCGTGACAGGGATCAGTGCTGAGGCAGTGAATAGTGGAGTTTCACAGGGATCAGTGCTGAGTTAGTGAATAGTGGAGTGTGACAGGGATCAGTGCTGAGATAGTGAATAGTGGAGTGTCACAGGGATCAGTGCTTAGGCAGCGAATAGTTCAGTGTGATAGGGATCAGTGCTGAGGGAGTGAATAGTGTAGTGTCGCAGGGATCAGTGCTGAGGCAGTGAATAGTGGAGTGTCACAGGGATCAGTGCTGAGGCAGTGAATAGTGGAGTGTGACAGTGATCAGTGCTGAGGCAGTGAATAGTGGAGTGTGACAGTGATCAGTGCTGAGGCAGTGAATAGTGGAGTGTCACAGGGATCAGTGCTGAGATAGTGAATAGTGTAGTGTGACAGGGATCAGTGCTGAGGCAGTGAATAGTGGAGTGTCACAGGGATGAGTGCTGAGATAGTGAATAGTGTAGTGTGACAGGGATCAGTGCTGAGGGGGTGAATAGTGGAGTGTCATAGGGATCAGTGATGAGGGCGTGAATGTTGGAGTGTCACAGTGATCTGTGCTGAGGCAGTGAATAGTGGAGTGTCACAGGGATCAGTGATGAGGCAGTGAATAGTGGAGTGTCACAGGGATCAGTGCTGAGGCAGTGAATAGTGGAGTGTCACAGGGATCAGTGCTGAGGCAGTGAATAGTGGAGAGTCACAGGGATCAGTGCTGCGGCAGTGAATAGTGGAGTGTGACAGGGATCAGAGCTGAGGGTGTGAATAGTGGAGTGTGACAGGGATCAGTGCTGAGGCAGTGTTTAGTGGAGTGTGATATGGATCAGTGCTGAGGCATTGAATAGTGGAGTGTGACAGGGATCAGTGCTGAGGGTGTGAATAGTGGAGTGTCAAAGGGATCAGTGCTGATACACTGAATAGTGGAGTGTCACAGGGCTCAGTGCTGAGGCAGTGAATAGTGGAGTGTGACAGGGATCAGTGCTGAGGCAGTGAATATTGGAGTGTGACAGGTATCAGTGCTGAAGTAGTGAATATTGGAGTGCGACAGGGATCAGTGCTGAGGCATTGAATAGTGAAGTGTCACAGGGATCAGTGCTGAGGCAGTGAATAGTGGAGTGTCACAGGGATCAGTGCTTAGGTAGTGAATAATGGAGTGTCTCAGGGATCAGTGCTGAGGCAGTGAATAGTGGAGTGTCACTGGGATCATTGCTGAGGGGGTGAATAGTGGAGTGTGACAGGGTTCAGTGCTGAGGCAGTGAATAGTGTGGTGTGTTTGGGATCAGTGCTGAGGCAGTGAATAGTGGAGTATGACAGGGATCAGTGCTGAGGCAGTGAATAGTAGAGTGTGTTAGGGATCAGAGCTGAGGCAGTGAATATTGGAGTGTCACAGGTATCAGTGCTGAGGCAGTGAATAGTGGAGTGTCAAAGGGATCAGTGCTGAGGTAGTGAATAGTGGAGTGTCACAGGGATCAGTGCTGAGGCAGTGAATAGTGGAGTGTCACAGGGATCAGTGCTGAGGGTGTGAATATTGGAGTGTGACAGGGATCAGTGCTGAGGCAGTGAATAGTGGAGTGTGACTGGGATCAGTGCTGAGGTAGTGAATAGTGGAGTGTCACAGGGATCAGTGCTGAGGTAGTTAATATTGGAGTGTGACAGGGATCAGTGCTGAGGCAGTGAAAATTAGTGTGTCACAGGGATCAGTGCTGAGGCAGTGAATAGTGCAGTGTCACAGGAATCAGTGCTGAGGAGTGAATAGTGGAGTGTCACAGGGATCAGTGCTGAGGTAGTGAATAGTGGAGTGTCACATGGATGAGTGTTGTGTTTTTGAATAGTGGAGTGTGAAAGGGATCAGTGCTGAGGCACTGAATAGTGGAGTGTCACAGGGATCAGTGTTGAGGTTTTGAATAGTGGAGTGCCACAGGGATCAGTGCTGAGGGAGTGAATATTGGAGTGTCAAAGGGATCAGTGCTGAGGTAGTGAATAGTTGAGTGTGACAGGGTTCAGTGCTGAGGCAGTGAATAGTGTGGTGTGTTTGGGATCAGTGCTGAGGCAGTGAATAGTGGAGTATGACAGGGATCAGTGCTGAGGCAGTGAATAGTAGAGTGTGTTAGGGATCAGAGCTGAGGCAGTGAATATTGGAGTGTCACAGGGATCAGAGCTGAGGCAGTGAATAGTGGAGTGTCACAGGTATCAGTGCTGAGGCAGTGAATAGTGGAGTGTCAAAGGGATCAGTGCTGAGGTAGTGAATAGTGGAGTGTCACAGGGATCAGTGCTGAGGGTGTGAATATTGGAGTGTGACAGGGATCAGTGCTGAGGCAGTGAATAGTGGAGTGTGACAGGGATCAGTACTGAGGGTGTGAATAGTGGTGTGTTACTTGTATCAGTGCAGAGGGTGTGAATAATGGAGTGTCACAGGGATCAGTGCAGAGGGTGTGAATATTGGAGTATCACAGGGATGAGTGCAGTGGGTGTGCAAATTGGACTGTCACCGGGATCAGTGCTGAGGTAGTGAAAAGTGGAGTCTCAAAGTCATCAGTGCTGAGGGAGTGAATAGTGGAGTGTCACAGGGATCAGTGCTGAGGCAGTGAATAGTGGAGTCTCACAGGGATCAGTGCTGAGGCAGTGAATAGTAGAGTGTGTTAGGGATCAGAGCTGAGACAGTGAATATTGGAGTGTGTTAGGGATCAGAGCTGAGGCAGTGAATATTGGAGTGTCACAGGGATCAGAGCTGAGGCAGTGAATAGTGGAGTGTCACAGGGATCAGTGCTGAGGCAGTGAATAGTGGAGGGTAACAGGGATCAGTGCTGAGGTAGTGAATAGTGGAGTGTGACAGGGATCAGTGCTGAGGCAGTGAATAGTGGAGTGTGACAGGGATCAGTGCTGAGGCAGTGAATAGTGGAGTGTCACAGGGATCAGTGCTGAGGCAGTGAATAGTGGAGTGTAACAGGGATCAGTGCTGAGGTAGTGAATAGTGGAGTGTGACAGGGATCAGTGCTGAGGGTGTGAATATTGGAGTGTGACAGGGATCAGTGCTGAGGCAGTGAATTGTGGAGTGTGACAGGGATTAGTGCTGAGGGTGTGAATAATGGAGTGTGACACGGATCAGTGCTGAGGTAGTGAATAGTGGAGTGTGATTGGGATCAGTAATGAAGTAGCAAATAGTGGAGTGTTACTTGTATCATTGCAGAGGGTGTGAATAGTGGAGTGTCACAGGGATCAGTGCAGTGGGTGTGAATATTGGAGTATCACAGGGATCAGTGCTGTGGGTGTGAAAATTGGAGTGTTACCGGGATCAGTGCTGAGGTAGTGAAAAGTGGAGTCTCAAAGTTATCAGTGCTGAGGGAGTGAATAGTGGAGTGTCACAGGGATCAGTGCTGAGGTAGTGAATAGTGGAGTGTCACAGGGATCAGTGCTGAGGCAGTGAATAGTGGAGTGTCACAGGGATCAGTGCTGAGGGTGTGAATATTGGAGTGTGACAGGGATCAGTGCTGAGGCAGTGAATAGTGGAGTGTGACAGGGATCAGTGCTGAGGGTGTGAATAGTGGTGTGTTACTTGTATCAGTGCAGAGGGTGTGAATAATGGAGTGTCACAGGGATCAGTGCAGTGGGTGTGAATATTGGAGTATCACAGGGATGAGTGCAGTGGGTGTGAAAATTGGACTGTCACCGGGATCAGTGCTGAGGTAGTGAAAAGTGGAGTCTCAAAGTCATCAGTGCTGAGGGAGTGAATAGTGGAGTGTCACAGGGATCAGTGCTGAGGCAGTGAATAGTGGAGTCTCACAGGGATCAGTGCTGAGGCAGTGAATAGTAGAGTGTGTTAGGGATCAGAGCTGAGGCAGTGAATATTGGAGTGTCACAGGGATCAGTGCTGATGCAGTGAATAGCGGTGTGACTCAGGGATCAGTGCTGAGGCAGTAAATGTTGGAGTATGACAGGGATCAGTGCTGAGGTAGTGAATAGTGGAGTGTCAAAGGGATCAGTGCTGAGGCAGTGAATAGTGGAGTGTCACAGTGATCAATGCTGAGGCAGTGAATAGTGGAGTGTGACAGGGATCAGTGCTGAGTGTGTGAATAGTGAAGTGTGACAGGGATCAGTGCTGAGGGTGTGAATAGTGGAGTGTCACAGGGATCAGTGCTGAGGTAGTGAATAGTTGAGTGTGACAGGGTTCAGTGCTGCGGCAGTGAATAGTGGAGTGTGTTAGGGATCAGTGCTGAGGCAGTGAATAGTAGAGTGTGTTAGGGATCAGAGCTGGGGCAGTGAATATTGGAGTGTCACAGGGATCAGAGCTGAGGCAGTGAATAGTGGAGTATCACAGGGATCAGTGCTGAGGCAGTGAATAGTGGAGGGTAACGGATCAGTGCTGAGGTACTGAATAGTGGAGTGTGACAGGGATCAGTGCTGAGGCAGTGAATAGTGGAGTGTGACAGGGATCAGTGCTGAGGCAGTGAATAGTGGAGTGTCACAGGGATCAGTGCTGAGGCAGTGAATAGTGGAGTGTAACAGGGATCAGTGCTGAGGTAGTGAATAGTGGAGTGTCACAGGGATCAGTGATGAGGCAGTGAATAGTGGAGTGTCACAGGGATCAGTGCTGAGGCAGTGAATAGTGGAGTGTGACAGTGATCAGTGCTGAGGCAGTGAATAGTGGAGTGTCACAGGGATCAGTGCTGAGATAGTGAATAGTGTAGTGTGACAGGGATCAGTGCTGAGGCAGTGAATAGTGGAGTGTCACAGGGATGAGTGCTGAGATAGTGAATAGTGTAGTGTGACAGGGATCAGTGCTGAGGGGGTGAATAGTGGAGTGTCATAGGGATCAGTGATGAGGGCGTGAATGTTGGAGTGTCACAGTGATCTGTGCTGAGGCAGTGAATAGTGGAGTGTCACAGGGATCAGTGATGAGGCAGTGAATAGTGGAGTGTCACAGGGATCAGTGCTGAGGCAGTGAATAGTGGAGTGTCACAGGGATCAGTGCTGAGGCAGTGAATAGTGGAGAGTCACAGGGATCAGTGCTGCGGCAGTGAATAGTGGAGTGTGACAGGGATCAGAGCTGAGGGTGTGAATAGTGGAGTGTGACAGGGATCAGTGCTGAGGCAGTGTTTAGTGGAGTGTGATATGGATCAGTGCTGAGGCATTGAATAGTGGAGTGTGACAGGGATCAGTGCTGAGGGTGTGAATAGTGGAGTGTCAAAGGGATCAGTGCTGATACACTGAATAGTGGAGTGTCACAGGGCTCAGTGCTGAGGCAGTGAATAGTGGAGTGTGACAGGGATCAGTGCTGAGGCAGTGAATATTGGAGTGTGACAGGTATCAGTGCTGAAGTAGTGAATATTGGAGTGCGACAGGGATCAGTGCTGAGGCATTGAATAGTGAAGTGTCACAGGGATCAGTGCTGAGGCAGTGAATAGTGGAGTGTCACAGGGATCAGTGCTTAGGTAGTGAATAATGGAGTGTCTCAGGGATCAGTGCTGAGGCAGTGAATAGTGGAGTGTCACTGGGATCATTGCTGAGGGGGTGAATAGTGGAGTGTGACAGGGTTCAGTGCTGAGGCAGTGAATAGTGTGGTGTGTTTGGGATCAGTGCTGAGGCAGTGAATAGTGGAGTATGACAGGGATCAGTGCTGAGGCAGTGAATAGTAGAGTGTGTTAGGGATCAGAGCTGAGGCAGTGAATATTGGAGTGTCACAGGTATCAGTGCTGAGGCAGTGAATAGTGGAGTGTCAAAGGGATCAGTGCTGAGGTAGTGAATAGTGGAGTGTCACAGGGATCAGTGCTGAGGCAGTGAATAGTGGAGTGTCACAGGGATCAGTGCTGAGGGTGTGAATATTGGAGTGTGACAGGGATCAGTGCTGAGGCAGTGAATAGTGGAGTGTGACTGGGATCAGTGCTGAGGTAGTGAATAGTGGAGTGTCACAGGGATCAGTGCTGAGGTAGTTAATATTGGAGTGTGACAGGGATCAGTGCTGAGGCAGTGAAAATTAGTGTGTCACAGGGATCAGTGCTGAGGCAGTGAATAGTGCAGTGTCACAGGAATCAGTGCTGAGGAGTGAATAGTGGAGTGTCACAGGGATCAGTGCTGAGGTAGTGAATAGTGGAGTGTCACATGGATGAGTGTTGTGTTTTTGAATAGTGGAGTGTGAAAGGGATCAGTGCTGAGGCACTGAATAGTGGAGTGTCACAGGGATCAGTGTTGAGGTTTTGAATAGTGGAGTGCCACAGGGATCAGTGCTGAGGGAGTGAATATTGGAGTGTCAAAGGGATCAGTGCTGAGGTAGTGAATAGTTGAGTGTGACAGGGTTCAGTGCTGAGGCAGTGAATAGTGTGGTGTGTTTGGGATCAGTGCTGAGGCAGTGAATAGTGGAGTATGACAGGGATCAGTGCTGAGGCAGTGAATAGTAGAGTGTGTTAGGGATCAGAGCTGAGGCAGTGAATATTGGAGTGTCACAGGGATCAGAGCTGAGGCAGTGAATAGTGGAGTGTCACAGGTATCAGTGCTGAGGCAGTGAATAGTGGAGTGTCAAAGGGATCAGTGCTGAGGTAGTGAATAGTGGAGTGTCACAGGGATCAGTGCTGAGGCAGTGAATAGTGGAGTGTCACAGGGATCAGTGCTGAGGGTGTGAATATTGGAGTGTGACAGGGATCAGTGCTGAGGCAGTGAATAGTGGAGTGTGACAGGGATCAGTACTGAGGGTGTGAATAGTGGTGTGTTACTTGTATCAGTGCAGAGGGTGTGAATAATGGAGTGTCACAGGGATTAGTGCAGTGGGTGTGAATATTGGAGTATCACAGGGATGAGTGCAGTGGGTGTGCAAATTGGACTGTCACCGGGATCAGTGCTGAGGTAGTGAAAAGTGGAGTCTCAAAGTCATCAGTGCTGAGGGAGTGAATAGTGGAGTGTCACAGGGATCAGTGCTGAGGCAGTGAATAGTGGAGTCTCACAGGGATCAGTGCTGAGGCAGTGAATAGTAGAGTGTGTTAGGGATCAGAGCTGAGACAGTGAATATTGGAGTGTGTTAGGGATCAGAGCTGAGGCAGTGAATATTGGAGTGTCACAGGGATCAGAGCTGAGGCAGTGAATAGTGGAGTGTCACAGGGATCAGTGCTGAGGCAGTGAATAGTGGAGGGTAACAGGGATCAGTGCTGAGGTAGTGAATAGTGGAGTGTGACAGGGATCAGTGCTGAGGCAGTGAATAGTGGAGTGTGACAGGGATCAGTGCTGAGGCAGTGAATAGTGGAGTGTCACAGGGATCAGTGCTGAGGCAGTGAATAGTGGAGTGTAACAGGGATCAGTGCTGAGGTAGTGAATAGTGGAGTGTGACAGGGATCAGTGCTGAGGGTGTGAATATTGGAGTGTGACAGGGATCAGTGCTGAGGCAGTGAATTGTGGAGTGTGACAGGGATTAGTGCTGAGGGTGTGAATAATGGAGTGTGACACGGATCAGTGCTGAGGTAGTGAATAGTGGAGTGTGATTGGGATCAGTAATGAAGTAGCAAATAGTGGAGTGTTACTTGTATCATTGCAGAGGGTGTGAATAGTGGAGTGTCACAGGGATCAGTGCAGTGGGTGTGAATATTGGAGTATCACAGGGATCAGTGCTGTGGGTGTGAAAATTGGAGTGTTACCGGGATCAGTGCTGAGGTAGTGAAAAGTGGAGTCTCAAAGTTATCAGTGCTGAGGGAGTGAATAGTGGAGTGTCACAGGGATCAGTGCTGAGGCAGTGAATAGTGGAGTGTCACAGGGATCAGTGCTGAGGCAGTGAATAGTGGAGTGTCACAGGGATCAGTGCTGAGGGTGTGAATATTGGAGTGTGACAGGGATCAGTGCTGAGGCAGTGAATAGTGGAGTGTGACAGGGATCAGTGCTGAGGGTGTGAATAGTGGTGTGTTACTTGTATCAGTGCAGAGGGTGTGAATAATGGAGTGTCACAGGGATCAGTGCAGTGGGTGTGAATATTGGAGTATCACAGGGATGAGTGCAGTGGGTGTGAAAATTGGACTGTCACCGGGATCAGTGCTGAGGTAGTGAAAAGTGGAGTCTCAAAGTCATCAGTGCTGAGGGAGTGAATAGTGGAGTGTCACAGGGATCAGTGCTGAGGCAGTGAATAGTGGAGTCTCACAGGGATCAGTGCTGAGGCAGTGAATAGTAGAGTGTGTTAGGGATCAGAGCTGAGGCAGTGAATATTGGAGTGTCACAGGGATCAGTGCTGATGCAGTGAATAGCGGTGTGACTCAGGGATCAGTGCTGAGGCAGTAAATGTTGGAGTATGACAGGGATCAGTGCTGAGGTAGTGAATAGTGGAGTGTCAAAGGGATCAGTGCTGAGGCAGTGAATAGTGGAGTGTCACAGTGATCAGTGCTGAGGCAGTGAATAGTGGAGTGTGACAGGGATCAGTGCTGAGTGTGTGAATAGTGAAGTGTGACAGGGATCAGTGCTGAGGGTGTGAATAGTGGAGTGTCACAGGGATCAGTGCTGAGGTAGTGAATAGTTGAGTGTGACAGGGTTCAGTGCTGCGGCAGTGAATAGTGGAGTGTGTTAGGGATCAGTGCTGAGGCAGTGAATAGTAGAGTGTGTTAGGGATCAGAGCTGGGGCAGTGAATATTGGAGTGTCACAGGGATCAGAGCTGAGGCAGTGAATAGTGGAGTATCACAGGGATCAGTGCTGAGGCAGTGAATAGTGGAGGGTAACGGATCAGTGCTGAGGTACTGAATAGTGGAGTGTGACAGGGATCAGTGCTGAGGCAGTGAATAGTGGAGTGTGACAGGGATCAGTGCTGAGGCAGTGAATAGTGGAGTGTCACAGGGATCAGTGCTGAGGCAGTGAATAGTGGAGTGTAACAGGGATCAGTGCTGAGGTAGTGAATAGTGGAGTGTCACAGGGATCAGTGATGAGGCAGTGAATAGTGGAGTGTCACAGGGATCAGTGCTGAGGCAGTGAATAGTGGAGTGTGACAGGGATCAGTGCTGAGGCAGTGAATAGTGCAGTCTCACAGGGATCAGTGCTGAGGAGTGAATAGTGTTGTGTCAGAGGGTTCAGTGCTGAGGGAGTGATTAGTGGAGTGTGACAGGGATCAGTGCTGACTTAGTGAATAGTGGAGTGTGACAGGGATCGGTGCTGAGATAGTGAATAGTGGAGTGTCGCAGGTTTCAGTGCTGAGCCAGTGAATAGTGGTGTGTGACAGGGATCAGTGCTGAGGCAGTGAATAGTGGATTGTCACAGGGATCACTGCTGAGGGGGTGAATAGTGGAGTGTCACAGGGATCAGTGATGAGGGAGTGAATATTGGAGTGTCACAGGGATCAGTGATGAGGGAGTATATATTGGAGTTTCACAGGGATCAGTGCTGAGGGTTTGAATAGTGGAGTGTCACAGGGATCAGTGCTGAGGTAGTGAATAGTGGAGTCCGACAGGGATCAGTGCTGAGGCAGTGAAAATTAGTGTGTCACAGGGATCAGTGCTGAGGCAGTGAATAGTGGAGTGTGACTGGGATCAGTGCTGAGGCTGTGAATTGTGGAGTGTTACAGGGATCAGTGCTGAGGCAGTGATTAGTGGAGTGTGATATGGATCAGTGCTGAGGCATTGAATAGTGGAGTGTCACAGGAATCAGTGCTGAGGCAGTGAATAGTGGAGTGTCAGAGG
This sequence comes from Isurus oxyrinchus, assembly GCA_026770705.1. Classification (NCBI taxonomy): domain Eukaryota; kingdom Metazoa; phylum Chordata; class Chondrichthyes; order Lamniformes; family Lamnidae; genus Isurus; species Isurus oxyrinchus. Next base: position 2,179,942 of record JANJGN010000027.1, on the reverse strand, counting down.
GTTCAGTGCTGAGGAAGTGTTTAGTGGAGTGTGACAGGGATCAGTGCTGACTTACTGAATAGTGGAGTGTCACAGGGATCACTGCTGAGTTAGTGAATAGTGGAGTGGGACACGGATCAGTGCTGAGATAGTGAATAGTGGAGTGTCACAGGGATCAGTGCTTAGGCAGCGAAAAGTGGAGTGTGATAGGGATCAGTGCTGAGGGAGTGAATAGTGGAGTGTCGCAGGGATCAGTGCTGAGCCAGTGAATAGTGGTGTGTGACATGGATCAGTGCTGAGGCTGTGAATAGTGGAGTGTCACAGGGATCAGTGCTGAGGCAGTGAATAGTGGATTGTGACAGGGATCACTGCTGAGCGGGTGAATAGTGGAGTGTCACGCGGATCAGTGATGAGGGAGTGAATATTGGAATGTCACAGGGATCAGTGATGAGGGAATATATATTGGAGTGTCACTGGGATCAGTGCTGAGGGTGTGAATAGTGGAGTGTCACAGGGATCAGTGCTGAGGTAGTGAATACTGGAATGTGACAGGGATCAGTGCTGAGGCAGTGAACATTAGTGTGTCACAGGGATCAGTGCTGAGGCAGTGAATAGTGGAGTGTCACAGGGATCAGTGCTGAGGGAGTGAATAGTGGAGTGTCACAGGGATCAGTGCTGAGGCAGTGAATATTGGAGTGTGATATGTATCAGTGCTGAGGCAGTGAATAGTGGAGTGTGACAGGGATCAGTGCTGAGAGTGTGAATAGTGGAGTGTGACAGGGATCAGTGCTGAGGCAGCGATTATTGGAGTGTGATATGGATCAGTGCTGAGGCAGTGAATCGTGGAGTGTCACAGGAATCAGTGCTGAGACAGTGAATAGAGGAGTCTCACTAGGATCAGTGCTGAGGCAATGAATAGTGGAGTTTGACAGGGATCATTGCTGAGGCAGTGAATATTGAAGTGTCACAGGGATCAGTGCTGAGGCAGTGAATAGTGGAGTTTCACATGGATCAGTGCTGAGGTAGTGAATAGTGGAGTGTGACAGGGATCAGTGCTGATGTGGTGAATAGTGGAGTGTCACATGGATGAGTGTTGAGTTTTTGAATACTGGAGTGTGAAAGGGATCAATGCTGAGGGGGTGAATAGTGGAGTGTCACAGGGATCAGTGATGAGGGAGTGAATATTGGAGTGTCACAGGGATCAGTGATGAGGGAGTATATATTGGATTGTCACAGGGATCAGTGCTGAGTGTGTGAATAGTGGAGTGTCACAGGGGTCAGTGCTGAGGTAGTGAATAGTGGAGTGTGACAGGGATCAGTGCTGAGGCAGTGAATAGTGGATTGTCACAGGGATCACTGCTGAGGGGGTGAATAGTGGAGTGTCACAGGGATCAGTGATGAGGGAGTGAATATTGGAGTGTCACAGGGATCAGTGCCGAGGCAGTGAATAGTGGAGTGTGACAGGGATCAGTGCTGAGTCAGTGAATACTGGAGTGTCAGAGGGTTCAGTGCTGAGGGAGTGATTAGTGGAGTGTGACAGGGATCAGTGCTGAGATAGTGAATAGTGGAGTGTCACAGGGATCAGTGCTGGGCCAGTGAATAGTGGTGTGTGACAGGGATCATTGCTGAGGGAGTCAATAGTGGAGTGTGACAGGGATCAGTGCTGAGGCAGTGAATAGTGGAGTGTCAGAGGGATGAGTGCTCAGAGAGTGAATAATGGAGTGTCACAGGGGTCAGTGCTGAGGTAGTGAATAGTGGAGTGTGACAGGGATCAGTGCTGAGTCAGTGAATAGTGGATTGTCACAGGGATCACTGCTGAGGGGGTGAATAGTGGAGTGTCACAGGGATCAGTGATGAGGGAGTGAATATTGGAGTGTCACAGGGATCAGTGATGATGGAGTATATATTGGAGTTTCACAGGGATCAGTGCTGAGGGTTTGAATAGTGGAGTGTCACAGGGATCAGTGCTGAGGTAGTGAATAGTGGAGTCCGACAGGGATCAGTGCTGAGGCAGTGAAAATTAGTGTGTCACAGGGATCAGTGCTGAGGCAGTGAATAGTGGAGTGTGACTGGGATCAGTGCTGAGGCTGTGAATAGTGGAGTGTTACAGGGATCAGTGCTGAGGCAGTGATTAGTGGAGTGTGATATGGATCAGTGCTGAGGCATTGAATAGTGGAGTGTCACAGGAATCTGTGCTGAGGCAGTGAATAGTGGGGTGTCAGAGGGTTCAGTGCTGAGGAAGTGATTAGTGGAGTGTGACAGGGATCAGTGCTGAGGCAGTGAATAGTGGATTGTGACAGGGATCACTGCTGAGCGGGTGAATAGTGGAGTGTCACACGGATCAGTGATGAGGGAGTGAATATTGGAATGTCACAGGGATCAGTGATGAGGCAATATATATTGGAGTGTCACTGGGATCAGTGCTGAGGGTGTGAATAGTGGAGTGTCACAGGGATCAGTGCTGAGGTAGTGAATAGTGGAATGTGACAGGGATCAGTGCTGAGGCAGTGAACATTAGTGTGTCACAGGGATCAGTGCTGAGGCAGTGAATAGTGGAGTGTCACAGGGATCAGTGCTGAGGCAGTGAATATTGGAGTGTGATATGGATCAGTGCTGAGGCAGTGAATCGTGGAGTGTGACAGGGATCAGTGCTGAGAGTGTGAATAGTGGAGTGTGACAGGGATCAGTGCTGAGGCAGCGATTATTGGAGTGTGATATGGATCAGTGCTGAGGCAGTGAATCGTGGAGTGTCACAGGAATCAGTGCTGAGACAGTGAATAGAGGAGTCTCACTAGGATCAGTGCTGAGGCAATGAATAGTGGAGTTTGACAGGGATCATTGCTGAGGCAGTGAATAGTGAAGTGTCACAGGGATCAGTGCTGAGGCAGTGAATAGTGGAGTGTCACATGGATCAGTGCTGAGGTAGTGAATAGTGGAGTGTGACAGGGATCAGTGCTGATGTAGTGAATAGTGGAGTGTCACATGGATGAGTGTTGAGTTTTTGAATACTGGAGTGTGAAAGGGATCAATGCTGAGGGGGTGAATAGTGGAGTGTCACAGGGATCAGTGATGAGGGAGTGAATATTGGAGTGTCACAGGGATCAGTGATGAGGGAGTATATATTGGATTGTCACAGGGATCAGTGCTGAGTGTGTGAATAGTGGAGTGTCACAGGGGTCAGTGCTGAAGTAGTGAATAGTGGAGTGTGACAGGGATCAGTGCTGAGGCAGTGAATAGTGGATTGTCACAGGGATCACTGCTGAGGGGGTGAATAGTGGAGTGTCACAGGGATCAGTGCTGAGGCAGTGAATAGTGGAGTGTGACAGGGATCAGTGCTGAGTCAGTGAATACTGGAGTGTCAGAGGGTTCAGTGCTGAGGGAGTGATTAGTGGAGTGTGACAGGGATCAGTGCTGAGATAGTGAATAGTGGAGTGTCACAGGGATTAGTGCTGAGCCAGTGAATAGTGGTGTGTGACAGGGATCATTGCTGAGGGAGTCAATAGTGGAGTGTGACAGGGATCAGTGCTGAGGCAGTGAATAGTGGAGTGTCACAGGGATGAGTGCTCAGAGAGTGAATAGTGGAGTGTCACAGGGGTCAGTGCTGAGGTAGTGAATACTGGAGTGTGACAGGGATCAGTGCTGAGTCAGTGAATAGTGGATTGTCACAGGGATCACTGCTGAGGGCGTGAATAGTGGAGTGTCACAGGGATCAGTGATGAGGGAGTGAATATTGGAGTGTCACAGGGATCAATGCTGAGGGTGTGAATAGTGGAGTGTCACAGGGATCAGTGCTGAGGAGTGAATATTGGAGTGTCACAGGGATCAGTGTTGAGGGAGTGAATATTGGAGTGTCACAGGAATCAGTGCTGAGGCAGTGAATAGTGGAGTGTCACAGGGATCAGTGCCGAGGGAGTGAATATTGGAGTGTCACAGGAATCAGTGCTGAGGCAGTGAATAGTGGAGTGCCACAGGGATCAGTGCTGAGGGGGTGAATAGTGGAGTGTTAAAGGGATCAGTGCTGAGATAGTGATTAGTAGAGTGTGACAGGGATCAGTGCTGAGGCAGCGAATAGTGGAGTGTGATAGGGATCAGTGCTGAGGGAGTGAATAGTGGAGTGTCGCAGGGATCAGTGCTGAGGCAATGAATAGTGGAGTGTGATAGGGATCAGTGCTGAGGGTGTGAATATTGGAGTGTGACAGGGATCAGTGCTGAGGCAATGAATAGTGGTGTGTGACAGGGATCAGTGCTGAGGGTGTGAATAGTGGAGTGTGACAGGGATCAGTGCTGAGGGTGTGAATAGTGGTGTGTTTGTGGGATCAGTAATGATTTAGCAAATAGTGGAGTGTTACTTGTATCAGTGCAGAGGGTGTGAATAATGGAGTGTCACAGGGATGAGTGCAGTGGGTGTGAATATTGGAGTATCACAGGGATCAGTGCTGAGGTAGTGAAAAGTGGAGTCTCAAATTCATCAGTGCTGAGGGAGTGAATAGTGGAGTGTCACAGGGATCAGTGCTGAGGCAGTGAATAGTGGAGTCTCACAGGGAGCAGTGCTGAGGCAGTGAATAGTAGAGTGTGTTAGGGATCAGAGCTGAGGCAGTGAATATTGGAGTGTCACTGGGATCAGTGCTGATGCAGTAAATAGTGGAGTGTGTTAGGGATCAGAGCTGAGGCAGTGAATATTGGAGTGTGACAGGGATCAGTGCTGAGGCAGTAAAGAGTGGAGTGTGACAGGGATCAGTGCTGAGGCAGTGAATAGTGGAGTGTCACAGTGATCAGGGCTGAGGTACTGAATAGTGGAGTGTCACAGGGATCAGTGCTGAGGTAGTGAATAGTGGAGAGTCACAGGGATCAGTGATTAGGCAGTGAATAGTGGAGTGTCACAGGGATCAGTGCTGAGACAGTGAATAGTGGACTTTCACAGGGATCAGTGCTGAGGCAGTGAATAGTGGAGTGTGACAGGGATCAGTGCTGAGATAGTGAATAGTGGATTGTGACAGGGATCAGTGCTGAGGCTGTGAGTAGTGGATTGTGACCGTGATCATTGCTGAGGCAGTGAATAGTGGAGTGTGACAGGGATCAGTGCAGGGGTAGTGAATAGTGCAGTGTGACAGGGTTCAGTGCTGAGGCAGTGAATAGCGGAGTGTCACAGGGATCAGTGCTGAGGTAGTGAATAGTGGAGTGTCACAGGGTTAAGTGCTTAGGTAGTGAATAGTGGAGTGTCACAGGGATCAGTGCTGAGGCAGTGAATAGTCGAGTATCAAAGGGATCAGTGCTGACGTAGTGAATAGTGGAGTGTCACAGGGATCAGTGCTGTGGCAGTGAATAGTTGAGTGTGACAGGGATCAGAGCTGAGGCAGTGAATAGTGGAGTGTCACAGGGATCAGTGCTGAGGCAGTGAATAGTGGAGTGTCACAGTGATCAGTGCTGTGGCAGTGAATAGTGGAGTGTGACAGGGATCAGTGTTGAGGGTTTGAATAGTGGAGTGTCAAAGGAATCATTGCTGAGGCAGTGAATAGTGGAGTGTGACAGGGATCAGTGCTGAGGGTGTGAATAATGGAGCGTGACAGGGATCAGTGCTGAGGCAGTGAATAGTGGAGTGTCACCGGGCTCAGAGCTGACGCAGTGAATAGTGGAGTGTGACAGGGATCAGTGCTGAGGCAGTGAATATTGGAGTGTGATATTGATCAGTGCTGAAGTAGTGAATATTGGTTTGTCACAGGGATCAGTGCTGAGACAGTGAATAGTGGAGTGTGACAGGGATCAGTGCTGAGTCAGTGAATATTGGAATGTCAGAGGGTTCAGTGCTGAGATAGTGAATAGTGGAGTGTCATAGGGATCAGTGCTGAGCCAGTGAATAGTGGTGTGTGACAGGGATCAGTGCTGAGGCAGTCAATAGTGGAGTGTGACTGGGATCAGTGCTGAGGCAGTGAATAGTGGTGTGTGACAGGGATCAGTGCTGAGGCAGTGAATAGTGGATTGTCACAGGGATCACTGCTGAGGGGGTGAATAGTGGAGTGTCACAGGGATCAGTGATGAGGGCGTGAATATTGGAGTGTCACAGCGATCACTGCTGAGGGGGTGAATAATGGAGTGTCACAGGGATCAGTGATGAGAGAGTGAATATTGGAGTGTCACAGGGATCAGTGCTGAGGGTGTGAATAGTGGAGTGTCACAGGGATCAGTGCTGAGGTAGTGAATAGTGGATTGTCACAGGGATCAGTGCTGAGGGAGTGAATATTGGAGTGTCACAGGGATCAGTGCTGAGGGTGTGAATAGTGGAGTGCCACAGGGATCAGTGCTGAGGGGGTGAATAGTGGAGTGTCAAAGGGATCAGTGCTGAGATAGTGAATAGTGGAGTCTGATAGGGATCAGTGCTGAGGCAGCGAATAGTGGAGTGTGATAGGGATCAGTGCTGAGGGAGTGAATAGTGGAGTCTCGCAGGGATCAGTGATGAGGGCGTGAATATTGGAGTGTCACAGGGATCAGTGCTGAGGGGGTGAATAATGGAGTGTCACAGGGATCAGTGATGAGGGCGTGAATATTGGAGTGTCACAGCGATCACTGCTGAGGGGGTGAATAATGGAGTGTCACAGGGATCAGTGATGAGAGAGTGAATATTGGAGTGTCACAGGGATCTGTGCTGAGGGTGTGAATAGTGGAGTGTCACAGGGATCAGTGCTGAGGTAGTGAATATTGGAGTGTCACAGGGATCAGTGCTGAGGGAGTGAATATTGGAGTGTCACAGGAATCAGTGCTGAGGCAGTGAATAGTGGAGTGCCACAGGGATCAGTGCTGAGGGTGTGAATAGTGGAGTATCACAGGGATCAGTGCTGAGGTAGTGAATAGTGGAGTGTCACAGGGATCAGTGCCGAGGGAGTGAATACTGGAGTGTCACAGGAATCAGTGCTGAGGCAGTGAATAGTGGAGTGCCACAGGGATCAGTGCTGAGGGGGTGAATAGTGGAGTGTTAAAGGGATCAGTGCTGAGATAGTGATTAGTAGAGTGTGACAGGGATCAGTGCTGAGGCAGCGAATAGTGGAGTGTGATAGGGATCAGTGCTGAGGGAGTGATTAGTGGAGTGTCGCAGGGATCAGTGCTGAGGCAATGAATAGTGGAGTGTGATAGGGATCAGTGCTGAGGGTGTGAATATTGGAGTGTGACAGGGATCTGTGCTGAGGCAATGAATAGTGGTGTGTGACAGGGATCAGTGCTGAGGGTGTGAATAGTGGAGTGTGACAGGGATCAGTGCTGAGGCAGTGAATTGTGGAGTGTGAGATGGATTAGTGCTGAGGGTGTGAATAATGGAGTGTGACACGGATCAGTGCTGAGGGTATGAATAGTGGAGTGTGATTGGGATCAGTAATGAAGTAGCAAATAGTGGAGTGTCACTTGTATCATTGCAGAGGGTGTGAATAGTGGAGTGTCACAGGGATCAGTGCAGTGGGTGTGAAAATTGGAGTGTTACCGGGATCAGTGCTGAGGTAGTGATAAGTGGAGTCTCAAAGTTATCAGTGCTGAGGGAGTGAATAGTGGAGTGTCACAGGGATCAGTGCTGAGGCAGTGAATAGTGGAGTCTCACAGGGATCAGTGCTGAGGCAGTGAATAGTGGAGTGTCACAGGGATCAGTGCTGTGGGTGTGAATATTGGAGTGTGACAGGGATCAGTGCTGAGGCAGTGAATAGTGGAGTGTCACAGGGATCAGTGCAGTGGGTGTGAATATTGGAGTATCACAGTGATGAGTGCAGTGGGTGTGAAAATTGGACTGTCACCGGGATCAGTGCTGAGGTCGTGAAAAGTGGAGTCTCAAAGTCATCAGTGCTGAGGGAGTGAATAGTGGAGTCTCACAGGGATCAGTGCTGAGGCAGTGAATAGCAGAGTGTGTTAGGGATCAGTGCTGATGCAGTGAATAGTGGTGTGTCTCAGGGATCAGTGCTGAGGCAGTAAATGTTGGAGTGTGACAGGGATCAGTGCTGAGGTAGTGAATAGTGGAGTGTCAAAGGTATCAGTGCTGAGGTAGTGAATAGTGGAGTGTCACAGGGATCAGTGCTGAGGCAGTGAATAGTGGAGTGTGACAGGGATCAGTGCTGAGTGTGTGAATAGTGGAGTGTGACAGGGATCAGTGCTGAGGGTGTGAATAGTGGAGTGTGACAGGGATCAGTGCTGAGGTAGTGAATAGTTGAGTGTGACAGGGTTCAGTGCTGCGGCAGTGAATAGTGTAGTGTGTTAGGGATCAGTGCTGAGGCAGTGAATAGTGGAGTGTGACAGGGATCTTTGCTGAGGCAGTGAATAGTAGACTGTGTTAGGGATCAGAGCTGAGGCAGTGAATATTGGAGTGTCACAGGGATCAGAGCTGAGGCAGTGAATAGTGGAGTGTCACAGGGATCAGTGCTGAGGCAGTGAATAGTGGAGGATTTCAGGGATCAGTGCTGAGGCAGTGAAGAGTGGAGTGTGACAGGGATCAGTGCTGAGGGTGTGAATATTGGAGTGTGACAGGGATCAGTGCTGAGGCAGTGAAGAGTGGAGTGTGACAGGGATCAGTGCTGAGGGTGTGAATATTGGAGTGTGACAGGGATCAGTGCTGAGGCAGTGAATTGTGGAGTGTGACAGGGATTAGTGCTGAGGGTATGAATAGTGGAGTGTGATTGGGATCAGTAATGAAGTAGCAAATAGTGGAGTGTTACTTGTATCATTGCAGAGGGTGTGAATACTGGAGTGTCACAGGGATCAGTGCAGTGGGTGTGAATATTGGAGTATCACAGGGATCATTGCTGTGGGTGTGAAAATTGGAGTGTTACCGGGATCAGTGCTGAGGCAGTGAATAGTGGAGTGTGACAGGGATCTTTGCTGAGGCAGTGAATAGTAGAGTGTGTTAGGGATCAGAGCTGAGGCAGTGAATATTGGAGTGTCACAGGGATCAGAGCTGTGGCAGTGAATAGTGGAGTGTCACAGGGATCAGTGCTGAGGCAGTGAATAGTGGAGGGTATCAGGGATCAGTGCTGAGGCAGTGAATAGTGGAGTGTCACAGGGATCAGTGCTGAGGGTGTGAATAATGGAGTGTGACAGGGATCAGTGCTGAGGCAGTGAATAGTGGAGTGTCACCGGGCTCAGAGCTGACACAGTGAATAGTGGAGTGTGACAGGGATCATTGCTGAGGCAGTGAATATTGGAGTGTGATATTGATCAGTGCTGAAGTAGTGAATATTGGTTTGTCACAGGGATCAGTGCTGAGACAGTGAATAGTGGAGTGTGACAGGGATCAGTGCTGAGTCAGTGAATATTGGAATGTCAGAGGGTTCAGTGCTGAGATAGTGAATAGTGGAGTGTCATAGGGATCAGTGCTGAGCCAGTGAATAGTGGTGTGTGACAGGGATCAGTGCTGAGGCAGTCAATAGTGGAGTGTGACTGGGATCAGTGCTGAGGCAGTGAATAGTGGTGTGTGACAGGGATCAGTGCTGAGGCAGTGAATAGTGGATTGTCACAGGGATCACTGCTGAGGGGGTGAATAGTGGAGTGTCACAGGGATCAGTGATGAGGGCGTGAATATTGGAGTGTCACAGCGATCACTGCTGAGGGGGTGAATAATGGAGTGTCACAGGGATCAGTGATGAGAGAGTGAATATTGGAGTGTCACAGGGATCAGTGCTGAGGGTGTGAATAGTGGAGTGTCACAGGGATCAGTGCTGAGGTAGTGAATAGTGGATTGTCACAGGGATCAGTGCTGAGGGAGTGAATATTGGAGTGTCACAGGGATCAGTGCTGGGGGTGTGAATAGTGGAGTGCCACAGGGATCAGTGCTGAGGGGGTGAATAGTGGGGTGTCAAAGGGATCAGTGCTGAGATAGTGAATATTGGAGTCTGACAGGGATCAGTGCTGAGGCAGCGAATAGTGGAGTGTGATAGGGATCAGTGCTGAGTGAGTGAATAGTGGAGTGTCGCAGGGATCAGTGATGAGGGCGTGAATATTGGAGTGTCACAGGGATCAGTGCTGAGGGTGTGAATACTGGAGTGTCACTGGGATCAGTGCTGAGGGTGTGAGTAGTGGAGTGTCACTGGGATCAGTGCTGAGGTAGTGAATATTGGAGTGTGACAGTGATCAGTGCTGAGGCAGTGAATAGTGGAGTGTGACTGGGATCAGTGCTGAGGCAGTGAATAGTGGAGTGTGACAGGGATCAGTGCTGAGGCAGTGAATAGTGGAGTGTGATATGGATCAGTGCTGAGGCATTGAATAGTGGAGTGTCACTGGGATCAGTGCTGAGGCAGTGAATAGTGGAGTGTGACAGGGATCAGTGCTGAGGTAGTGAATAGTGGAGTGTCACAGGGATCAGTTCTGAGGTAGTTAATATTGGAGTGTGACAGCGATCAGTGCTGAGGCAGTGAAAATTAGTGTGTCACAGGGATCAGTGCTGAGGCAGTGAATAGTGCAGTGTCACAGGAATCAGTGCTGAGGAGTGAATAGTGGAGTGTGAAAGGGATCAGTGCTGAGGCACTGAATAGTGGAGTGTCACAGGGATCAGTGTTGAGGTTTTGAATAGTGGAGTGCCACAGGGATCAGTGCTGAGGGAGTGAATATTGGAGTGTCAAAGTGATCAGTGCTGAGGTAGTGAATAGTTGAGTGTGACAGGGTTCAGTGCTGAGGCAGTGAATAGTGTGGTGTGTTTGGGATCAGTGCTGAGGCAGTGAATAGTGGAGTATGACAGGGATCAGTGCTGAGGCAGTGAATATTGGAGTGTCACAGGGATCAGTGCTGATGCAGTGAATAGTGGTGTGTCTCAGGGATCAGTGCTGAGGCAGTAAATGTTGGAGTATGTCAGGGATCAGTGCTGAGGTAGTGAATAGTGGAGTGTCAAAGGGATCAGTGCTGAGGCAGTGAATAGTGGAGTGTCAGTGATCAGTGCTGTGGCAGTGAATAGTGGAGTGTGACAGGGATCATCGCTGAGTGTGTGAATAGTGGAGTGTGACAGGGATCAGTGCTGAGGGTGTGAATAGTGGAGTGTGACAGGGATCAGTGCTGAGGTAGTGAATAGTTGAGTGTGACAGGGTTCAGTGCTGCGGCAGTGAATAGTGTAGTGTGTTAGGGATCAGTGCTGAGGCAGTGAATAGTGGAGTGTGACAGGGATCTTTGCTGAGGCAGTGAATAGTAGAGTGTGTTAGGGATCAGAGCTGAGGCAGTGAATATTGGAGTGTCACAGGGATCAGAGCTGAGGCAGTGAATAGTGGAGTGTCACAGGGATCAGTGCTGAGGCAGTGAATAGTGGAGGGTTTCAGGGATCAGTGCTGAGGCAGTGAATAGTGGAGTGTGACAGGGATCAGTGCTGAGGGTGTGAATATTAGAGTGTGACAGGGATCAGTGCTGAGGCAGTGAAGACTGGAGTGTGACAGGGATCAGTGCTGAGGGTGTGAATATTGGAGTGTGACAGGGATCAGTGCTGAGGCAGTGAATTGTGGAGTGTGACAGGGATTAGTGCTGAGGGTATGAATAGTGGAGTGTGATTGGGATCAGTAATGAAGTAGCAAATAGTGGAGTGTTACTTGTATCATTGCAGAGGGTGTGAATATTGGAGTGTCACAGGGATCAGTGCAGTGGGTGTGAATATTGGAGTATCACAGGGATCAGTGCTGTGGGTGTGAAAATTGGAGTGTTACCGGGATCAGTGCTGAGGCAGTGAATAGTGGAGTGTGACAGGGATCTTTGCTGAGGCAGTGAATAGTAGAGTGTGTTAGGGATCAGAGCTGAGGCAGTGAATATTGGAGTGTCACAGGGATCAGAGCTGAGGCAGTGAATAGTGGAGTGTCACAGGGATCAGTGCTGAGGCAGTGAATAGTGGAGGGTATCAGGGATCAGTGCTGAGGCAGTGAATAGTGGAGTGTCACAGGGATCAGTGCTGAGGGTGTGAATAATGGAGTGTGACAGGGATCAGTGCTGAGGCAGTGAATAGTGGAGTGTCACCGGGCTCAGAGCTGACGCAGTGAATAGTGGAGTGTGACAGGGATCATTGCTGAGGCAGTGAATATTGGAGTGTGATATTGATCAGTGCTGAAGTAGTGAATATTGGTTTGTCACAGGGATCAGTGCTGAGACAGTGAATAGTGGAGTGTGACAGGGATCAGTGCTGAGTCAGTGAATATTGGAATGTCAGAGGGTTCAGTGCTGAGATAGTGAATAGTGGAGTGTCATAGGGATCAGTGCTGAGCCAGTGAATAGTGGTGTGTGACAGGGATCAGTGCTGAGGCAGTCAATAGTGGAGTGTGACTGGGATCAGTGCTGAGGCAGTGAATAGTGGTGTGTGACAGGGATCAGTGCTGAGGCAGTGAATAGTGGATTGTCACAGGGATCACTGCTGAGGGGGTGAATAGTGGAGTGTCACAGGGATCAGTGATGAGGGCGTGAATATTGGAGTGTCACAGCGATCACTGCTGAGGGGGTGAATAATGGAGTGTCACAGGGATCAGTGATGAGAGAGTGAATATTGGAGTGTCACAGGGATCAGTGCTGAGGATGTGAATAGTGGAGTGTCACAGGGATCAGTGCTGAGGTAGTGAATAGTGGATTGTCACAGGGATCAGTGCTGAGGGAGTGAATATTGGAGTGTCACAGGGATCAGTGCTGAGGGTGTGAATAGTGGAGTGCCACAGGGATCAGTGCTGAGGGGGTGAATAGTGGAGTGTCAAAGGGATCAGTGCTGAGATAGTGAATAGTGGAGTCTGACAGGGATCAGTGCTGAGGCAGCGAATAGTGGAGTGTGATAGGGATCAGTGCTGAGGGAGTGAATAGTGGAGTGTCGCAGGGATCAGTGATGAGGGCGTGAATATTGGAGTGTCACAGGGATCAGTGCTGAGGGTGTGAATACTGGAGTGTCACTGGGATCAGTGCTGAGGGTGTGAGTAGTGGAGTGTCACTGGGATCAGTGCTGAGGTAGTGAATATTGGAGTGTGACAGTGATCAGTGCTGAGGCAGTGAATAGTGGAGTGTGACTGGGATCAGTGCTGAGGCAGTGAATAGTGGAGTGTGACAGGGATCAGTGCTGAGGCAGTGAATAGTGGAGTGTGATATGGATCAGTGCTGAGGCATTGAATAGTGGAGTGTCACCGGGATCAGTGCTGAGGCAGTGAATAGTGGAGTGTGACAGGGATCAGTGCTGAGGTAGTGAATAGTGGAGTGTCACAGGGATCAGTTCTGAGGTAGTTAATATTGGAGTGTGACAGCGATCAGTGCTGAGGCAGTGAAAATTAGTGTGTCACAGGGATCAGTGCTGAGGCAGTGAATAGTGCAGTGTCACAGGAATCAGTGCTGAGGAGTGAATAGTGGAGTGTCACAGGGATCAGTGCTGAGGTAGTGAATAGTGGAGTGTCACATGGATGAGTGTTGTGTTTTTGAATAGTGGAGTGTGAAAGGGATCAGTGCTGAGGCACTGAATAGTGGAGTGTCACAGGGATCAGTGTTGAGGTTTTGAATAGTGGAGTGCCACAGGGATCAGTGCTGAGGGAGTGAATATTGGAGTGTCAAAGTGATCAGTGCTGAGGTAGTGAATAGTTGAGTGTGACAGGGTTCAGTGCTGAGGCAGTGAATAGTGTGGTGTGTTTGGGATCAGTGCTGAGGCAGTGAATAGTGGAGTTTGACAGGGATCAGTGCTGAGGCAGTGAATATTCGAGTGTCACAGGGATCAGTGCTGATGCAGTGAATAGTGGTGTGTCTCAGGGATCAGTGCTGAGGCAGTAAATGTTGGAGTATGTCAGGGATCAGTGCTGAGGTAGTGAATAGTGGAGTGTCAAAGGGATCAGTGCTGAGGCAGTGAATAGTGGAGTGTCACAGTGATCAGTGCTGTGGCAGTGAATAGTGGAGTGTGACAGGGATCATCGCTGAGTGTGTGAATAGTGGAGTGTGACAGGGATCAGTGCTGAGGGTGTGAATAGTGGAGTGTGACAGGGATCAGTGCTGAGGTAGTGAATAGTTGAGTGTGACAGGGTTCAGTGCTGCGGCAGTGAATAGTAGAGTGTGTTAGGGATCAGAGCTGGGGCAGTGAATATTGGAGTGTCACAGGGATCAGAGCTGAGGCAGTGAATAGTGGAGTGTCACAGGGATCAGTGCTGAGGCAGTGAATAGTGGAGGGTAACGGATCAGTGCTGAGGTACTGAATAGTGGAGTGTGACAGGGATCAGTGCTGAGGCAGTGAATAGTGGAGTGTGACAGGGATCAGTCCTGAGGCAGTGAATAGTGGAGTGTCACAGGGATCAGTGCTGAGGCAGTGAATAGTGGAGTGTAACAGGGATCAGTGCTGAGGTAGTGAATAGTGGAGTGTGACAGGGATCAGTGCTGAGGGTGTGAATATTGGAGTGTGACAGGGATCAGTGCTGAGGCAGTGAATTTTGGAGTGTGACAGGGATTAGTGCTGAGGGTGTGAATAATGGAGTGTGACACGGATCAGTGCTGAGGGTATGAATAGTGGAGTGTGATTGGGATCAGTAATGAAGTAGCAAATAGTGGAGTGTTACTTGTATCATTGCAGAGGGTGTGAATAGTGGAGTGTCACAGGGATCAGTGCAGTGGGTGTGAAAATTGGAGTGTTACCGGGATCAGTGCTGAGGTAGTGATAAGTGGAGTCTCAAAGTTATCAGTGCTGAGGGAGTGAATAGTGGAGTGTCACAGTGATCAGTGCTGAGGCAGTGAATAGTGGAGTCTCACAGGGATCAGTGCTGAGGCAGTGAATAGTGGAGTGTCACAGGGATCAGTGCTGAGGGTGTGAATATTGGAGTGTGACAGGGATCAGTGCTGAGGCAGTGAATAGTGGAGTGTCACAGGGATCAGTGCAGTGGGTGTGAATATTGGAGTATCACAGGGATGAGTGCAGTGGGTGTGAAAATTGGACTGTCACCGGGATCAGTGCTGAGGTCGTGAAAAGTGGAGTCTCAAAGTCATCAGTGCTGAGGGAGTGAATAGTGGAGTCTCACAGGGATCAGTGCTGAGGCAGTGAATAGTGGAGTGTCACAGGGATCAGTGCTGTGGGTGTGAATATTGGAGTGTGACAGGGATCAGTGCTGAGGCAGTGAATAGTGGAGTGTCACAGGGATCAGTGCAGTGGGTGTGAATATTGGAGTATCACAGGGATGAGTGCAGTGGGTGTGAAAATTGGACTGTCACCGGGATCAGTGCTGAGGTCGTGAAAAGTGGAGTCTCAAAGTCATCAGTGCTGAGGGAGTGAATAGTGGAGTCTCACAGGGATCAGTGCTGAGGCAGTGAATAGCAGAGTGTGTTAGGGATCAGAGCTGAGGCAGTGAATATTGGAGTGTCACAGGGATCAGTGCTGATGCAGTGAATAGTGGTGTGTCTCAGGGATCAGTGCTGAGGAAGTAAATGTTGGAGTGTGACAGGGATCAGTGCTGAGGTAGTGAATAGTGGAGTGTCAAAGGTATCAGTGCTGAGGTAGTGAATAGTGGAGTGTCACAGGGATCAGTGCTGAGGCAGTGAATAGTGGAGTGTGACAGGGATCAGTGCTGAGTGTGTGAATAGTGGAGTGTGACAGGGATCAGTGCTGAGGGTGTGAATAGTGGAGTGTGACAGGGATCAGTGCTGAGGTAGTGAATAGTTGAGTGTGACAGGGTTCAGTGCTGCGGCAGTGAATAGTGTAGTGTGTTAGGGATCAGTGCTGAGGCAGTGAATAGTGGAGTGTGACAGGGATCTTTGCTGAGGCAGTGAATAGTAGACTGTGTTAGGGATCAGAGCTGAGGCAGTGAATATTGGAGTGTCACAGGGATCAGAGCTGAGGCAGTGAATAGTGGAGTGTCACAGGGATCAGTGCTGAGGCAGTGAATAGTGGAGGGTTTCAGGGATCAGTGCTGAGGCAGTGAATAGTGGAGTGTGACAGGGATCAGTGCTGAGGGTGTGAATATTGGAGTGTGACAGGGATCAGTGCTGAGGCAGTGAAGAGTGGAGTGTGACAGGGATCAGTGCTGAGGGTGTGAATATTGGAGTGTGACAGGGATCAGTGCTGAGGCAGTGAATTGTGGAGTGTGACAGGGATTAGTGCTGAGGGTATGAATAGTGGAGTGTGATTGGGATCAGTAATGAAGTAGCAAATAGTGGATGTTACTTGTATCATTGCAGAGGGTGTGAATATTGGAGTGTCACAGGGATCAGTGCAGTGGGTGTGAATATTGGAGTATCACAGGGATCAGTGCTGTGGGTGTGAAAATTGGAGTGTTACCGGGATCAGTGCTGAGGCAGTGAATAGTGGAGTGTGACAGGGATCTTTGCTGAGGCAGTGAATAGTAGAGTGTGTTAGGGATCAGAGCTGAGGCAGTGAATATTGGAGTGTCACAGGGATCAGAGCTGAGGCAGTGAATAGTGGAGTGTCACAGGGATCAGTGCTGAGGCAGTGAATAGTGGAGGGTATCAGGGATCAGTGCTGAGGCAGTGAATAGTGGAGTGTCACAGGGATCAGTGCTGAGGGTGTGAATAATGGAGTGTGACAGGGATCAGTGCTGAGACAGTGAATAGTGGAGTGTCACCGGGCTCAGAGCTGACGCAGTGAATAGTGGAGTGTGACAGGGATCATTGCTGAGGCAGTGAATATTGGAGTGTGATATTGATCAGTGCTGAAATAGTGAATATTGGTTTGTCACAGGGATCAGTGCTGAGACAGTGAATAGTGGAGTGTGACAGGGATCAGTGCTGAGTCAGTGAATATTGGAATGTCAGAGGGTTCAGTGCTGAGATAGTGAATAGTGGAGTGTCATAGGGATCAGTGCTGAGCCAGTGAATAGTGGTGTGTGACAGGGATCAGTGCTGAGGCAGTCAATAGTGGAGTGTGACTGGGATCAGTGCTGAGGCAGTGAATAGTGGTGTGTGACAGGGATCAGTGCTGAGGCAGTGAATAGTGGATTGTCACAGGGATCACTGCTGAGGGGGTGAATAGTGGAGTGTCACAGGGATCAGTGATGAGGGCGTGAATATTGGAGTGTCACAGCGATCACTGCTGAGGGGGTGAATAATGGAGTGTCACAGGGATCAGTGATGAGAGAGTGAATATTGGAGTGTCACAGGGATCAGTGCTGAGGGTGTGAATAGTGGAGTGTCACAGGGATCAGTGCTGAGGTAGTGAATAGTGGATTGTCACAGGGATCAGTGCTGAGGGAGTGAATATTGGAGTGTCACAGGGATCAGTGCTGAGGGTGTGAATAGTGGAGTGCCACAGGGATCAGTGCTGAGGGGGTGAATAGTGGGGTGTCAAAGGGATCAGTGCTGAGATAGTGAATAGTGGAGTCTGACAGGGATCAGTGCTGAGGCAGCGAATAGTGGAGTGTGATAGGGATCAGTGCTGAGGGAGTGAATAGTGGAGTGTCGCAGGGATCAGTGCTGAGGGTGTGAGTAGTGGAGTGTCACAGGGATCAGTGCTGAGGTAGTGAATATTGGAGTGTGACAGTGATCAGTGCTGAGGCAGTGAATAGTGGAGTGTGACTGGGATCAGTGCTGAGGCAGTGAATAGTGGAGTGTGACAGGGATCAGTGCTGAGGCAGTGAATAGTGGAGTGTGATATGGATCAGTGCTGAGGCATTGAATAGTGGAGTGTCACCGGGATCAGTGCTGAGGCAGTGAATAGTGGAGTGTGACAGGGATCAGTGCTGAGGTAGTGAATAGTGGAGTGTCACAGGGATCAGTTCTGAGGTAGTTAATATTGGAGTGTGACAGCGATCAGTGCTGAGGCAGTGAAAATTAGTGTGTCACAGGGATCAGTGCTGAGGCAGTGAATAGTGCAGTGTCACAGGAATCAGTGCTGAGGAGTGAATAGTGGAGTGTCACAGGGATCAGTGCTGAGGTAGTGAATAGTGGAGTGTCACATGGATGAGTGTTGTGTTTTTGAATAGTGGAGTGTGAAAGGGATCAGTGCTGAGGCACTGAATAGTGGAGTGTCACAGGGATCAGTGTTGAGGTTTTGAATAGTGGAGTGCCACAGGGATCAGTGCTGAGGGAGTGAATATTGGAGTGTCAAAGTGATCAGTGCTGAGGTAGTGAATAGTTGAGTGTGACAGGGTTCAGTGCTGAGGCAGTGAATAGTGTGGTGTGTTTGGGATCAGTGCTGAGGCAGTGAATAGTGGAGTATGACAGGGATCAGTGCTGAGGCAGTGAATATTGGAGTGTCACAGGGATCAGTGCTGATGCAGTGAATAGTGGTGTGTCTCAGGGATCAGTGCTGAGGCAGTAAATGTTGGAGTATGTCAGGGATCAGTGCTGAGGTAGTGAATAGTGGAGTGTCAAAGGGATCAGTGCTGAGGCAGTGAATAGTGGAGTGTCACAGTGATCAGTGCTGTGGCAGTGAATAGTGGAGTGTGACAGGGATCATCGCTGAGTGTGTGAATAGTGGAGTGTGACAGGGATCAGTGCTGAGGGTGTGAATAGTGGAGTGTGACAGGGATCAGTGCTGAGGTAGTGAATAGTTGAGTGTGACAGGGTTCAGTGCTGCGGCAGTGAATAATGTAGTGTGTTAGGGATCAGTGCTGAGGCAGTGAATAGTGGAGTGTGACAGGGATCTTTGCTGAGGCAGTGAATAGTAGACTGTGTTAGGGATCAGAGCTGAGGCAGTGAATATTGGAGTGTCACAGGGATCAGAGCTGAGGCAGTGAATAGTGGAGTGTCACAGGGATCAGTGCTGAGGCAGTGAATAGTGGAGGGTTTCAGGGATCAGTGCTGAGGCAGTGAATAGTGGAGTGTGACAGGGATCAGTGCTGAGGGTGTGAATATTGGAGTGTGACAGGGATCAGTGCTGAGGCAGTGAAGACTGGAGTGTGACAGGGATCAGTGCTGAGGGTGTGAATATTGGAGTGTGACAGGGATCAGTGCTGAGGCAGTGAATTGTGGAGTGTGACAGGGATTAGTGCTGAGGGTATGAATAGTGGAGTGTGATTGGGATCAGTAATGAAGTAGCAAATATTGGAGTGTTACTTGTATCATTGCAGAGGGTGTGAATATTGGAGTGTCACAGGGATCAGTGCAGTGGGTGTGAATATTGGAGTATCACAGGGATCAGTGCTGTGGGTGTGAAAATTGGAGTGTTACCGGGATCAGTGCTGAGGCAGTGAATAGTGGAGTGTGACAGGGATCTTTGCTGAGGCAGTGAATAGTAGAGTGTGTTAGGGATCAGAGCTGAGGCAGTGAATATTGGAGTGTCACAGGGATCAGAGCTGAGGCAGTGAATAGTGGAGTGTCACAGGGATCAGTGCTGAGGCAGTGAATAGTGGAGGGTATCAGGGATCAGTGCTGAGGCAGTGAATAGTGGAGTGTCACAGGGATCAGTGCTGAGGGTGTGAATAATGGAGTGTGACAGGGATCAGTGCTGAGGCAGTGAATAGTGGAGTGTCACCGGGCTCAGAGCTGACGCAGTGAATAGTGGAGTGTGACAGGGATCATTGCTGAGGCAGTGAATATTGGAGTGTGATATTGATCAGTGCTGAAGTAGTGAATATTGGTTTGTCACAGGGATCAGTGCTGAGACAGTGAATAGTGGAGTGTGACAGGGATCAGTGCTGAGTCAGTGAATATTGGAATGTCAGAGGGTTCAGTGCTGAGATAGTGAATAGTGGAGTGTCATAGGGATCAGTGCTGAGCCAGTGAATAGTGGTGTGTGACAGGGATCAGTGCTGAGGCAGTCAATAGTGGAGTGTGACTGGGATCAGTGCTGAGGCAGTGAATAGTGGTGTGTGACAGGGATCAGTGCTGAGGCAGTGAATAGTGGATTGTCACAGGGATCACTGCTGAGGGGGTGAATAGTGGAGTGTCACAGGGATCAGTGATGAGGGCGTGAATATTGGAGTGTCACAGCGATCACTGCTGAGGGGGTGAATAATGGAGTGTCACAGGGATCAGTGATGAGAGAGTGAATATTGGAGTGTCACAGGGATCAGTGCTGAGGGTGTGAATAGTGGAGTGTCACAGGGATCAGTGCTGAGGTAGTGAATAGTGGATTGTCACAGGGATCAGTGCTGAGGGAGTGAATATTGGAGTGTCACAGGAATCAGTGCTGAGGGTGTGAATAGTGGAGTGCCACAGGGATCAGTGCTGAGGGGGTGAATAGTGGGGTGTCAAAGGGATCAGTGCTGAGATAGTGAATAGTGGAGTCTGACAGGGATCAGTGCTGAGGCAGCGAATAGTGGAGTGTGATAGGGATCAGTGCTGAGGGAGTGAATAGTGGAGTGTCGCAGGGATCAGTGATGAGGGCGTGAATATTGGAGTGTCACAGGGATCAGTGCTGAGGGTGTGAATACTGGAGTGTCACTGGGATCAGTGCTGAGGGTGTGAGTAGTGGAGTGTCACTGGGATCAGTGCTGAGGTAGTGAATAGTGGAGTGTCGCAGGGATCAGTGATGAGGGCGTGAATATTGGAGTGTCACAGGGATCAGTGCTGAGGGTGTGAATACTGGAGTGTCACTGGGATCAGTGCTGAGGGTGTGAGTAGTGGAGTGTCACTGGGATCAGTGCTGAGGCAGTGAATAGTGGAGTGTGACTGGGATCAGTGCTGAGGCAGTGAATAGTGGAGTGTGACAGGGATCAGTGCTGAGGCAGTGAATAGTGGAGTGTGATATGGATCAGTGCTGAGGCATTGAATAGTGGAGTGTCACCGGGATCAGTGCTGAGGCAGTGAATAGTGGAGTTTGACAGGGATCAATGCCGAGGTAGTGAATAGTGGAGTGTCACAGGGATCAGTTCTGAGGTAGTTAATATTGGAGTGTGACAGCGATCAGTGCTGAGGCAGTGAAAATTAGTGTGTCACAGGGATCAGTGCTGAGGCAGTGAATAGTGCAGTGTCACAGGAATCAGTGCTGAGGAGTGAATAGTGGAGTGTCACAGGGATCAGTGCTGAGGTAGTGAATAGTGGAGTGTCACATGGATGAGTGTTGTGTTTTTGAATAGTGGAGTGTGAAAGGGATCAGTGCTGAGGCACTGAATAGTGGAGTGTCACAGGGATCAGTGTTGAGGTTTTGAATAGTGGAGTGCCACAGGGATCAGTGCTGAGGGAGTGAATATTGGAGTGTCAAAGTGATCAGTGCTGAGGTAGTGAATAGTTGAGTGTGACAGGGTTCAGTGCTGAGGCAGTGAATAGTGTGGTGTGTTTGGGATCAGTGCTGAGGCAGTGAATAGTGGAGTATGACAGGGATCAGTGCTGAGGCAGTGAATATTGGAGTGTCACAGGGATCAGTGCTGATGCAGTGAATAGTGGTGTGTCTCAGGGATCAGTGCTGAGGCAGTAAATGTTGGAGTATGTCAGGGATCAGTGCTGAGGTAGTGAATAGTGGAGTGTCAAAGGGATCAGTGCTGAGGCAGTGAATAGTGGAGTGTCACAGTGATCAGTGCTGTGGCAGTGAATAGTGGAGTGTGACAGGGATCATCGCTGAGTGTGTGAATAATGGAGTGTGACAGGGATCAGTGCTGAGGGTGTGAATAGTGGAGTGTGACAGGGATCAGTGCTGAGGTAGTGAATAGTTGAGTGTGACAGGGTTCAGTGCTGCGGCAGTGAATAGTGGAGTGTGTTAGGGATCAGTGCTGAGGCAGTGAATGGTGGAGTGTGACAGGGATCAGTGCTGAGGCAGTGAATAGTAGAGTGTGTTAGGGATCAGAGCTGGGGCAGTGAATATTGGAGTGTCACAGGGATCAGAGCTGAGGCAGTGAATAGTGGATTGTCACAGGGATCACTGCTGAGGGGGTGAATAGTGGAGTGTCACAGGGATCAGTGATGAGGGCGTGAATATTGGAGTGTCACAGCGATCACTGCTGAGGGGGTGAATAATGGAGTGTCACAGGGATCAGTGATGAGAGAGTGAATATTGGAGTGTCACAGGGATCAGTGCTGAGGGTGTGAATAGTGGAGTGTCACAGGGATCAGTGCTGAGGTAGTGAATAGTGGATTGTCACAGGGATCAGTGCTGAGGGAGTGAATATTGGAGTGTCACAGGAATCAGTGCTGAGGGTGTGAATAGTGGAGTGCCACAGGGATCAGTGCTGAGGGGGTGAATAGTGGGGTGTCAAAGGGATCAGTGCTGAGATAGTGAATAGTGGAGTCTGACAGGGATCAGTGCTGAGGCAGCGAATAGTGGAGTGTGATAGGGATCAGTGCTGAGGGAGTGAATAGTGGAGTGTCGCAGGGATCAGTGATGAGGGCGTGAATATTGGAGTGTCACAGGGATCAGTGCTGAGGGTGTGAATACTGGAGTGTCACTGGGATCAGTGCTGAGGGTGTGAGTAGTGGAGTGTCACTGGGATCAGTGCTGAGGTAGTGAATAGTGGAGTGTCGCAGGGATCAGTGATGAGGGCGTGAATATTGGAGTGTCACAGGGATCAGTGCTGAGGGTGTGAATACTGGAGTGTCACTGGGATCAGTGCTGAGGGTGTGAGTAGTGGAGTGTCACTGGGATCAGTGCTGAGGCAGTGAATAGTGGAGTGTGACTGGGATCAGTGCTGAGGCAGTGAATAGTGGAGTGTGACAGGGATCAGTGCTGAGGCAGTGAATAGTGGAGTGTGATATGGATCAGTGCTGAGGCATTGAATAGTGGAGTGTCACCGGGATCAGTGCTGAGGCAGTGAATAGTGGAGTTTGACAGGGATCAATGCCGAGGTAGTGAATAGTGGAGTGTCACAGGGATCAGTTCTGAGGTAGTTAATATTGGAGTGTGACAGCGATCAGTGCTGAGGCAGTGAAAATTAGTGTGTCACAGGGATCAGTGCTGAGGCAGTGAATAGTGCAGTGTCACAGGAATCAGTGCTGAGGAGTGAATAGTGGAGTGTCACAGGGATCAGTGCTGAGGTAGTGAATAGTGGAGTGTCACATGGATGAGTGTTGTGTTTTTGAATAGTGGAGTGTGAAAGGGATCAGTGCTGAGGCACTGAATAGTGGAGTGTCACAGGGATCAGTGTTGAGGTTTTGAATAGTGGAGTGCCACAGGGATCAGTGCTGAGGGAGTGAATATTGGAGTGTCAAAGTGATCAGTGCTGAGGTAGTGAATAGTTGAGTGTGACAGGGTTCAGTGCTGAGGCAGTGAATAGTGTGGTGTGTTTGGGATCAGTGCTGAGGCAGTGAATAGTGGAGTATGACAGGGATCAGTGCTGAGGCAGTGAATATTGGAGTGTCACAGGGATCAGTGCTGATGCAGTGAATAGTGGTGTGTCTCAGGGATCAGTGCTGAGGCAGTAAATGTTGGAGTATGTCAGGGATCAGTGCTGAGGTAGTGAATAGTGGAGTGTCAAAGGGATCAGTGCTGAGGCAGTGAATAGTGGAGTGTCACAGTGATCAGTGCTGTGGCAGTGAATAGTGGAGTGTGACAGGGATCATCGCTGAGTGTGTGAATAATGGAGTGTGACAGGGATCAGTGCTGAGGGTGTGAATAGTGGAGTGTGACAGGGATCAGTGCTGAGGTAGTGAATAGTTGAGTGTGACAGGGTTCAGTGCTGCGGCAGTGAATAGTGGAGTGTGTTAGGGATCAGTGCTGAGGCAGTGAATGGTGGAGTGTGACAGGGATCAGTGCTGAGGCAGTGAATAGTAGAGTGTGTTAGGGATCAGAGCTGGGGCAGTGAATATTGGAGTGTCACAGGGATCAGAGCTGAGGCAGTGAATAGTGGAGTGTCACAGGGATCAGTGCTGAGGCAGTGAATAGTGGAGGGTAACGGATCAGTGCTGAGGTACTGAATAGTGGAGTGTGACAGGGATCAGTGCTGAGGCAGTGAATAGTGGAGTGTGACAGGGATCAGTCCTGAGGCAGTGAATAGTGGAGTGTCACAGGGATCAGTGCTGAGGCAGTGAATAGTGGAGTGTAACAGGGATCAGTGCTGAGGTAGTGAATAGTGGAGTGTGACAGGGATCAGTGCTGAGGGTGTGAATATTGGAGTGTGACAGGGATCAGTGCTGAGGCAGTGAATTGTGGAGTGTGACAGGGATTAGTGCTGAGGGTGTGAATAATGGAGTGTGACACGGATCAGTGCTGAGGGTATGAATAGTGGAGTGTGATTGGGATCAGTAATGAAGTAGCAAATAGTGGAGTGTTACTTGTATCATTGCAGAGGGTGTGAATAGTGGAGTGTCACAGGGATCAGTGCAGTGGGTGTGAAAATTGGAGTGTTACCGGGATCAGTGCTGAGGTAGTGATAAGTGGAGTCTCAAAGTTATCAGTGCTGAGGGAGTGAATAGTGGAGTGTCACAGTGATCAGTGCTGAGGCAGTGAATAGTGGAGTCTCACAGGGATCAGTGCTGAGGCAGTGAATAGTGGAGTGTCACAGGGATCAGTGCTGAGGGTGTGAATATTGGAGTGTGACAGGGATCAGTGCTGAGGCAGTGAATAGTGGAGTGTCACAGGGATCAGTGCAGTGGGTGTGAATATTGGAGTATCACAGGGATGAGTGCAGTGGGTGTGAAAATTGGACTGTCACCGGGATCAGTGCTGAGGTCGTGAAAAGTGGAGTCTCAAAGTCATCAGTGCTGAGGGAGTGAATAGTGGAGTCTCACAGGGATCAGTGCTGAGGCAGTGAATAGTGGAGTGTCACAGGGATCAGTGCTGTGGGTGTGAATATTGGAGTGTGACAGGGATCAGTGCTGAGGCAGTGAATAGTGGAGTGTCACAGGGATCAGTGCAGTGGGTGTGAATATTGGAGTATCACAGGGATGAGTGCAGTGGGTGTGAAAATTGGACTGTCACCGGGATCAGTGCTGAGGTCGTGAAAAGTGGAGTCTCAAAGTCATCAGTGCTGAGGGAGTGAATAGTGGAGTCTCACAGGGATCAGTGCTGAGGCAGTGAATAGTAGAGTGTGTTAGGGATCAGAGCTGAGGCAGTGAATATTGGAGTGTCACAGGGATCAGTGCTGATGCAGTGAATAGTGGTGTGTCTCAGGGATCAGTGCTGAGGCAGTAAATGTTGGAGTGTGACAGGGATCAGTGCTGAGGTAGTGAATAGTGGAGTGTCAAAGGTATCAGTGCTGAGGTAGTGAATAGTGGAGTGTCACAGTGATCAGTGCTGAGGCAGTGAATAGTGGAGTGTGACAGGGATCAGTGCTGAGTGTGTGAATAGTGGAGTGTGACAGGGATCAGTGCTGAGGGTGTGAATAGTGGAGTGTGACAGGGATCAGTGCTGAGGTAGTGAATAGTTGAGTGTGACAGGGTTCAGTGCTGCGGCAGTGAATAGTGTAGTGTGTTAGGGATCAGTGCTGAGGCAGTGAATAGTGGAGTGTGACAGGGATCTTTGCTGAGGCAGTGAATAGTAGAGTGTGTTAGGGATCAGAGCTGAGGCAGTGAATATTGGAGTGTCACAGGGATCAGAGCTGAGGCAGTAAATAGTGGAGTGTCACAGGGATCAGTGCTGAGGCAGTGAATAGTGGAGGGTTTCAGGGATCAGTGCTGAGGCAGTGAATAGTGGAGTGTGACAGGGATCAGTGCTGAGGGTGTGAATATTGGAGTGTGACAGGGATCAGTGCTGAGGCAGTGAATAGTGGAGTGTGACAGGGATCAGTGCTGAGGGTGTGAATATTGGAGTGTGACAGGGATCAGTGCTGAGGCAGTGAATTGTGGAGTGTGACAGGGATTAGTGCTGAGGGTATGAATAGTGGAGTGTGATTGGGATCAGTAATGAAGTAGCAAATAGTGGAGTGTTACTTGTATCATTGCAGAGGGTGTGAATATTGGAGTGTCACAGGGATCAGTGCAGTGGGTGTGAATATTGGAGTATCACAGGGATCAGTGCTGTGGGTGTGAAAATTGGAGTGTTACCGGGATCAGTGCTGAGGCAGTGAATAGTGGACTGTGTTAGGGATCAGAGCTGAGGCAGTGAATATTGGAGTGTCACAGGGATCAGAGCTGAGGCAGTGAATAGTGGAGTGTCACAGGGATCAGTGCTGAGGCAGTGAATAGTGGAGGGTATCAGGGATCAGTGCTGAGGCAGTGAATAGTGGAGTGTCACAGGGATCAGTGCTGAGGCAGTGAATAGTGGAGTGTAACAGGGATCAGTGCTGAGGCAGTGAATAGTGGAGTGTGACAGGGATCAGTGCTGAGGCAGTGAATTGTGGAGTGTGACAGGGATTAGTGCTGAGGGTGTGAAAAATGGAGTGTGACACGGATCAATTCTGAGGCTATGAATAGTGGAGTGTGATTGGGATCAGTAATGAAGTAGCAAATAGTGGAGTGTTACTTGTATCATTGCAGAGGGTGTGAATAGTGGAGTGTCACAGGGATCAGTGCAGTGGGTGTGAATATTGGAGTATCACAGGGATCAGTGCTGTGGGTGTGAAAATTGGAGTGTTACCGGGATCAGTGCTGAGGTAGTGAAAAGTGGAGTCTCAAAGTTATCAGTGCTGAGGGAGTGAATAGTGGAGTGTCACAGGGATCACTGCTGAGAGAGTGAATAGTGGAGTCTCACAGGGATCAGTGCTGAGGCAGTGAATAGTAGAGTGTCACAGGGATCAGAGCTGAGGCAGTGAATATTGTAGTGTCACAGGGATCAGTGCTGAGGCAGTAAATAGTGGAGTGTGACAGGGATCAGTGCTGAGGTAGTGAATAGTGGAGTGTCAAAGGGATCAGTGCTGAGGTAGTGAATAGTGGAGTGTCAAAGGGATCAGTGCTGAGGCCGTGAATAGTGGAGTGTGACAGGGATCAGTGCTGAGGGTGTGAATAGTGGTGTGTGATTGGGATCAGTAATGAAGTAGGAAATAGTGGAGTGTTACTTGTACCAGTGCAGCGGGTGTGAATAGTGGAGTGTCACAGGGATCAGTGCAGTGGGTGTGAATATTGGAGTATCACAGGGATCAGTGCAGTGGGTGTGAATATTGGAGTATCACAGGGATGAGTGCAGTGGGTGTGAAAATTGGAGTGTCACCAGGATCAGTGCTGAGGTAGTGAAAAGTGGAGTCTCAAAGTCATCAGTGCTGAGGGAGTGAATAGTGGAGTGTCACAGGGATCTGTGCTGAGGCAGTGAATATTGGAGTGTGACAGGGATCAGTGCTGAGGCAGTGAATATTGGAGTGTGACAGGGATCAGTGCTGAGGCAGTGAATATTGGAGTGTGACAGGGATCAGTGCTGAGGCAGTGAATAATGGAGTGTGACAGGGTTCAGTGCTGAGGCAGTGAATAGTGGAGTGTGACACGGATCAGTGCTGAGGTGGTGAATAGTGGAGTGTGACAGGGATCAGTGCTGAGGCAGTGAATAGTGGAGTGTCACAGGGATCAGTGCTGAGGCAGTGAATAGTGGAGTGTCACAGGGATCAGTGCTGAGGGAGTGAATAGTGGAGTGTCACAGGGATCAGTGCTGAGGGAGTGAATAGTGGAGTGTCACAGGGATCAGTGCTGAGGTAGTGAATAGTGGAGTGTCACAGGGATCAGTGCTGAGGCAGTGAATAGTGGAGTGTCACAGGGATCAGTGCTGAGGTAGTGAATAGTGGAGTGTGACAGGGATCAGTGCTGAGGTAGTGAATAGTGGAGTGTGACAGGGATCAGTGCTGAGGTAGTGAATAGTGGAGTGTGACAGGGATCAGTGCTGAGGGTGTGAATAGTGGAGGGTGACAGGGATCAGTGCTGAGGCAGTGAATAGTGGAGTTTGATAGGGATCCGTGCAGATGCCTCCAGTATTTACAATCTATATTCATGAATTAGACTTAAACATTAATGTATCAAAGTTCGCTGCTGATACCAAATAACTTGGAAAGGTGAGCTGTGTGGAGGACACATGCAGGCTGCAATGAGATTACAGCAGGTTCTGTTCATTGGCAACAAGTTGGCAGATGAAGTATATTGTGAGTAAATGTGAAGTTGTTCACTTTGGTCATAAGAATGGAGAAGCTGAATATTTTTTTACAGGTGTGAAACTTGATATTTAAAGAGACTTGGGCGTGCTCATACAATGAGGATGGAAGTTCCTATGCAAGTGCAGTAAGCAATTAGGAAGGCAAATGAATTGTTGGCCGTTATTGCAAGGGCGTTACATTCCAAGGATAAAGCAGCCTTGCTACAATTGTATAGGGTTTTGTCGAGACTGCATCTGGGGTACGGTGTACAGTTTTGGTCTCCACATTTAAGGAAGAATATACTTGCGTTGGAAGCAGTGCAGCGAAGGCTCACTAGATCAGACCCTGGGGTCAGGGGGCTGCCCTATGATCAGAAGCTGAGTAAATTGGGCTACTTCATCTGAACTCTGAGAACATGAGAGGCCATCTCATTGAAACATACAAAGTTCTGAAGGGGCTTGAGAGGTTGAGATGCAGAGAGGTTGTTTCCACTATCTGGATGATTTAAACATGGGGACACAGTCTCAGGATAAAGGGCCAATCATTTAGGACTTAGATGGGGAGGAATTTCTTTACTCAACAAGTTATGAATCTTTGGAATTCTCCACCCCAGAGGGTTATGGATGATCCATTATTGAATATATTTAAGGCTGGGATAGACAGATTTTGGGAGTCTCAGTGAATTAAAGGATATGGGTCATGGGCAGGAAAGTGGACTTGAAGCCTAAGATCAGCTTTGATCATATTGAATGGCAGAGCAGGCTCGATGGGCGCGTTGTCTAATCCTGCTTCTGCTTATTGTCTTCCTGTGACCTCAGTGTGGAAGAAGAATAGATGCAAAGGAAGTTGGAACTTTTGGCATCCATGAGTTTGTTGCCTAGCTAGGAAGTTGTAGGAAAGAGCTGATGCCCAAAACATCTGTCCCATGTGCTATCAGGTAACTGAAGGGCACAGCCCAATGGTGGAGCAATTCTAATCAGACAATGTCGCCAAAGGGCAGCAGGTAGATGAGAAGTAGGAGGGGCCAAGGATAGATCCTTGGGGGCACCCGAGAGAACAGGAAGAGAAGCCTTTGTGGATGATTGTCTGGCTACCATTAGTCAGTTAAGAATGGAATCATGTAAGAGCTGTCTCGCCCAGTTGGGTGAGAGTGGAGAGGTGTTGGAGGTAGATAGTGTGGTCAGCCATGGATAAGAGGAAGGGTTTACCTTTAAAACAGCCACATGAGATGGGTTATGAAAGGGTACAGGGAGTGAGCAGATGAGTGAGAATAGACTGGGTGGGATAGTAAAGATTTTGGGGAGTGAGTGGGAGAGTGGGTCTGGATTGGGTGGGATATTAAGGGATATGTGGAGTGAGCAGAAAAGTCGGATTGGATTTCCTGAAAGCAGGAGACTAATCCTACCCACAGCCCGATGCATTGCAGCTGTTCTCTATTATAACCTTGATGCTTCTATTGGATCATTGCTTAACCTTGCCAGTCCTAATAAGTTCTATCCCCAGTTCTTACTCATGCCTGGTAAGGTCCTGGTGAATGTCTGTTGTACATTTCCTGATACATTACAACTTTCTCCAATGACATGGCCCAAGCTGTACCCAATACTCTGATTGGACAAGTTTAACATTACCCACTTAGTTTTAGTATTTTGGGCCTTGTGACTAAACCCTATAATTTTCTTTGCTTTTTTAAATGCACAGGGCTGATTGGTGTGAGACTGACCTGAGTGAAGTTTAGGATTTTTTATAATGCACATGGACCCATGATAATTTCAGAATTCTCACCCTCTCTGGCTAAGGTACTTGGGTTCGAATGTTTGTGGAGTTAACTGACAGCCGTAAGTCTGAAGAATCACAGAGAGGTCCCGGCCATAGATTCCTATGGATTTGTCCAGGACTAATTCAGTGGGAGTTACATGTTTTCTATCACTGCGTCCGCATCACCTGTGCGTACAACTAAATCCCCTTCATACTAATGTCTCTTTTTAAAATACATTCGCTACAAAACACACCCCTTCAACGTAGGAGGAAAGAAAACTTTGTATTAAAACAGTAAGTTCTGACTGACACTTTCCCTGCCCCGAGAAAGCTGCCAGTGGTTTATTGTCCTTGGGCACTGCCTGACTTGTGCGTTTTGCAGCGGGGTTTCCTATCTCCCTGTTTGCCCTTAACCATTCTTCCCACCCAGTGTGCCAGCTAGGGGCTGATCTTACCAATCTCCCCCTTGTCCAACTCACTGTATCTGCCAGTGGTCCAGCTCTCACTGCCCCTCTCTGCATCTCCCTCCAGAATATCTGTTCACTCACAAATAAAGGCCTCGTCACCACCTCAGGTTCTCTCCCCAGGTATTGACCCTCTCTTCTTCAAATCTCCTGTCATCACCCCTCTCCTCAAAAAAACAGCCCTTGACAACTGTGTCCTTGCAAACTACCTTCCCATCTCCAACCTCCCAATCCTCTCCAAAGCCCTTGAACATGTTGGTGCCTCTGCAATCCGTGCCCATCTTTTCCACCCCTAAGGACCTACACTGGGCCCCCTCCTTTCTACATGCGCTCCTTGGTGACATCATAAACATGAGAGGACATGGCTTTAGGGTGAAAGGGGAAAGGTTTAGGGGGAACATTGGGGGGAACTTCTTCACTCAGAGAGTGGTGAGAGTGTGGAACGAGCTGCCATCTGACGTGGTAAATGTGGGCTCACTCTTAAGTTTTAAGAATAAATTGGATAGATACATGGTTATGGACTGGGTGCAGGTCAATGGGATTAGCGGAATAATATTTCGGCACAGACTAGAAGGGCCGAATGGCCTGTTTTCTGTGCTGTAGTGTTCTATGGTTCTATGGTTCTAATTGCCAAGGCCCTAATCTCTGGAGCTCCCTCCCTCCACCTCTCTGCCTCTCTTCTGGTTATCTGACCAAAGGTGATCTCCTATGTGGTTTGATGTCAAATGTTGTTCACAATGATCCTGTGGAGGTGCCCTGACGTGTTTTATTAAATTACAGGCGCTATATAAATGTGAACAGTTATGATTGTTGAGTCGGGACCTGGTGCCCACCAGTCAATTATATTCAAAACTTGTGTACTGAGAGTAGCGGAGTGACATCTCAGACAGGGGTGAAGATGGCACCGGGGGAAGGGTCAGTATGGTACCCAGGGATGAGGCAGGAGTGAGGGGGACACATTTACTAGGTGTTACTGTACCATTGAACTACCACCCCAGAGTTGAGACGATGGGTAACCAGCTGCAGATGGCACTGGGCATGGCTTTTCCCAGCATGTTGACACCAACGTTGAATGGTTTACAACTTTAAATGGCCATATTTCAGAAAGGCCTTTAAACACTGGCTGGATCCTGGTCTCACTGCGTGCCCGCTGGGAACCCAGGCACCAATCGGGAATCGGGATTCCCGGAAGGGAATTCCTGTCATCCCTCCCTCACGATGGCCTGATTGAACCGAGCCTGTCCCAGATCACATTCGGGTTTCAGGGGTTCCAGGTTTCCAGGAACAAGTCTTCACCTCTGAAATTTGCTGTCTAATCTTTAAAACGCA
Organism: Isurus oxyrinchus; assembly: GCA_026770705.1. Lineage (NCBI taxonomy): Eukaryota > Metazoa > Chordata > Chondrichthyes > Lamniformes > Lamnidae > Isurus > Isurus oxyrinchus. The sequence goes on along the minus strand of JANJGN010000027.1, from coordinate 2,148,678 downwards.
ACTAATTATTTTAATTGGAATCTTTCAATCCAGCGTTTTAAAATCCGCTAGTAGATCCCCAGATAGGTCAAGCAAAACCTCGAAGTCTGATCATATTTTACAATAATCTAGATTTAAATTAGATTATTTAATGAACATTAACTTGACCAGTACTTTATTTTTCCAGTTTGGAACATCTTGAATTGGTGTGTTCTTCAGTAATTGACTCCTTGCATTTTGTAAGATCCCTGTTGTGTGAATAATTTATAAAAAACTTTAATAAATGGAAACTTCAAGAAACATTGAAATTGTGCGTTTAATGTTTTTGATGTAAAATACAGCTCTAAGTGGCTTCCTACTGCTCACTCATGTCTTTTATTAATGTTAGATTAATGACTGAGTGTCTTTAAAGGTTATTAGAACCATTAGACACAAAAAGTTGAAACTGTATTTCTTTTCTGATGTGGTGAAAGATACTTGAAAAGGGGAAATTTTCAGGGCTCTGGGTAAAGAGGAGTATGTATGGGGTCATTTGGGGTGTTTGCACAAAGGTATTTTTAGAGGATTAACATGGAGCTGTGTGACAGCTAGGAGCATCTGTTAAACAGAATGGCTTGTAAACCGGGTGGCACTGGGGAACCTGGTGAGAGTGAGAGTTCAGTACAGAAAGAGGTGCTGTGTGCTTTAATCCAAGCCAAAATGGTAAACATATCAATAAATTTTAATTAATTAGAGCAAACAGGTTGATTTTTCAGCAAAATGATGGCAGATCGGGAGCCTGCACTCCTGGGAACGCCAGGAGCCTGCACTCCTGGGAACGCCAGGAGCCTGCACTCCTGGGAACGCCAGGAGCCTGCACTCCTGGGAACGCCAGGAGCCTGCACTCCTGGGAACGCCAGGATGTATCATGGATATCTCTAGTTGCTCAACCTCAGAGTTTCCGAGTTTGAGCAGTAATTGGAGTCACTGCTGGGCGGTGGGAGGCTGCGAATTTTCTCGGGTACACGCTCCAGGCGACGGTCACCCTGTAACTGCAGTGGGGGAGGTGATGGTGTTGTGGTATTGTCGCTGGTGGCGTAGTGGTATTGTCGCTGGACTAGTGATCCAGAGACCCGGGGTAATGCTCTGGGGATCTGGGTTCGAATCCCACCATGGCAGATGGTGGAATTTGAATTCAATAAAGATCTGGAAATAAAAGTATGATGGTGACCATGAAACAGTTGTTGATTGTTGTAAAAACCCACCTGGTTCACTAATGTCCTTTAGAGAGGGGAATCTGCTGACCTTACCTGGTCTGGCCTACATGTGACTCCAGACCCACCAGCAATGTGGTTGACTCTTAAATGCCCCCTGAACAAGGGCAATTAGGGATGGGCAATAAATGCTGGCCTAGTAGTGCTCTCATCCCATCCCGTGAATGAATAATAAATTTAAAACAAGGGTTCAGGATAGGAAGGTGGCAAGCTGTACAGGAACCCTCCAGAAGTGTGGCACACTCAAACCAGGCAGGGTGGTGCAGTTTGGCGCCACGCTGTGGGGTAAAAGGCTGCATGGTTGTTTGGAAGGAATGCTGATAGGAGATTCGATACTCATGGAGATAAACAGGTGTCAAGGTGAGTCTTACATGATGTCTCTTGTCTGGCATCAGAGTAAAGGAAACCACATTTCACAGGGTGAAGGGGAGCAGTCAAAAGCTGTGGTCCACGAGACAACCAATGACACAGGAAGGAAGAGAGGTGGCATTCTACAGTCAGAGGGTGAAGAGCACAGGAGGAAGTGTAAAGTAGAACCTCTGGCTCCATGTGCCCCATGCCAGTGAGTTTCACAGTGAGCCAGTGAGAACAGGCTGACAAGGCAGAAGAGAGGTTTCCAATTCCTGCAGCATTGGCCCCAGTTCTGGGGCAGGTCAAGGTGGATGGTCTGTACCTCAACAGGGCTGGGGTCAGTGTTCTCACAGAGCAGCTATCTAGTGCTGTGGAGGAGGGGGAGGCTAAAATTCATTTGGTAGGGGGTCAGGTACCAGGATGAAATATTAGAGAGGAGAAGCACGATGCACTGGGAGAGACAAATAGCACCAGAGTAAAGAATCGTTCAGGAGCAGGAGAGATCAAGAGTGTGAAGCAATTCAAGATGTGTTTGGTGTGCATTTAGACAGCTGCATAGAGTGTGGTAAATCAGGCCGGTGAGCTGCAGGCATAAGTTATACCCACACCACATGGACTGCAGCAGCTCACCACCGCCTTCTCAAGGGCAACTAGGGATGGGCAATAAATGCTGGTCCAGCCAGTGATGCCCATATCCCATGGATTAATTTAAAAAAATGCTTTGTGGCAATAACAGAGACCTTGTTCAAAGAAGGAGGGGCATTGGCAACTTAATATTCCTGGCTGCAAGGTATTCAGGAAAGATAGCGAATGAATGAGGAGGCAGTGGTAGTATTGATCAAAGAAGCTATAATAGCACTGGAGAGAGATGATGGAGTTGAGGGGTCAAGGACAGAATCTGTTTGGTTATGATTGAGGAACAGTCAGGGACAATGACACGCTGGATGTATACAATGGGCCATCACATAAAGCAAAAGGCAAAGAGGCGAAATCTGCAGGCAAATTACAGAAAGATGCAAGAAGTATAAAGGAGTGATAATGCGGGACTTCAGTTATCCTAATATAAACTGGGATAGTAATTGTGTGACAGGAAAGACCAGAAGGAATTTATGTACAAGAGAACTTTCTAGTGAAAGCAAAAAACTGCGGATGCTGGAAATCCAAAACAAAAACAAAAATACCTGGAAAAACTCAGCAGGTCTGACAGCATCTGCGGAGAGGAACACAGTTAACGTTCCGAGTCCGAATGACTGTTCGAGTGAACTTTGTTTCTAGCCCAGTATGGAATGGAACTATGCTGAATCTATTTCCGGGGATTGAATTGTAGAAATACTGAACTGGAGGAGGGCTAACTTCAATGGGCTAAAAGGACCTGACCGAGATGGATTGGAATCAAAATTGTTCAGCAGTAATTAAGGAGATGCTTCAGGTACAGAAGAAACGCATTCTGAAAGGAGATGGGGGAGCGGAGGGGGAAAAGGAAGGACATCAAAACTGGAGCTCCCTGGATAATTAAAGATACAGAGGTTAAAATAGACACAAAAAGGAGGCTTCTGATGAATGTAACATAGTAACTAGGAGCAAGAGTAGGCTATTTGGCCCTTCGAACCTGCTCTGCCATTCAGTACAATTATGCTGATCCTCCATCTCAACGCTGTACTCCCGCTCTCTCCCCGTACCCCTTAACACCTTTAGAGCCCAGAAATCCATCTATTTCCTTCTTAAATATATTCAGTGACTTGGCCTCCACAGTCTTTGTGGTAGAGAATTCCACAGGTTCACCACCCTCTGAGTGAAGATGTTTCTCCTCATTTCAGTCCTAAATGGTCTACTCCGTATCCTGAGAGACTGTGACCCCTTGTTCTAGACTCCCCCAGCCAGAGGAAACATCATCCCTATATCCAGTCTGTCCATCCCTGTCAGAATTTTATACATTTCAATGAGATCCCCTCTCATTCTTCTAAACTCCAGTGAATACAGGCCTAGTCGGCCCAATCTCTCTTCATACAACAATCCTGCCATCCCAGGAATCAGTCTGCTAAACCTTCACTTCACTCCCTCTGTGGCAAGTATATCCTTTCTTAGGTAAGGAGACAAAACTGCACACAATACTCCAGGCGTGGTCTCACCAAGGCCATGTACAGCTGCAGTAAGACATCCTTGCTCCTGTACTCAAGTCCTCTCGCAACAAAGGCCAACATACCATTTACCTTCTTAACTGCTTGCTGTACCTGCATGCTTGCTTTCAGTGATTGATGTACAAGGACACCCAGATCCCTTTGTACATCAACATTTCCCAATCTATCACCATTTAAATAATACACTGCCATTCTGTTTTTCCTACCGGAGTGGATAACTTCACACTTATCCATGTTATACTGCATCTGCCATGTATTTGTCCATTCACTCAACTTGCCTAAATCACCTTGAAGCCTCTTAACATCCTCCTCACCACTCACATTCTCCCCAAGTTTTCTGTCATCCTCAAACTTGGAAATATTACATTTGGTTCCTTCATCCAAATCACTGATATATATTGTGAATGGCTAGGGCCCAAGCACTGATCCCTGCGGTACCCCACTAGTCACTTCCTGCCACTCCAAAAAAGACCCATTTATTCCTACTCTCTGTTTCCTGGCTGTTAGCCAATTCTCAATCCATGCCAATATAATACCCCCAATTCTATGTGCTTTAATTATGCACACTAACCTCTTATGTGGGACTTTATCAAAAGCTTTCTGAAAATCCAAATACACCACATCCACTGGTTCTCCCTTACCTATTCTGCTAGTTACATCCTCAAAAAACTCCAGTAGGTTTGTCAATATGATATCCATTTCATACATCCATGGTGACTTTGTCTCATCCTGTTGATATTTCCTAAGTGTCCTGTTATCACGCCCTTTATAATAGACACTAGCATTCTCCCCACTGCTGATATTTTTCCCCTCCTTTTTGAAATAGTGGGGTGACATTTGCCACCCTCCAATCAAGCTGGCACTGTTCCAGAATCTGCAGAATTTTGGGAGATGACAGCCAACGCATCCACTATTTCCATGGGCACCTCGTTTAGTACCCTGGGATATAGTAATCTGGCCCTTGGAATTTATTGGCTTTCAGTCCCTTTCATTTCTCCAGCGCTGTTTTTTTTAGTAATATTAATTCCTTTCAATTCCTCCTTCCCACTAGAGCCCTGGTTCCCTAGCATTTCTGGGAAGTTATTTGTGTCTTCGTCTGTGAAGACAGAACTAAAGTAGTTGTTTAATTGCTCTGCCATTTCTTTGTTCTCTTATTATAAATTCTCCTGCTTTGGACTTTAAGGGACCTACATTTGTCTTCACTAATCTTTTTCTTCTTACATACTTATAGAAGCTTTTACAGTCTGCTTTTATGTTCCTTGCAAGTTTACTCTCATACTCTATTTTTCCCTCTTATTCAATCCCTTGGTCCTCCTTTGCTGAATTCTAAACTGCTCCCAATCTTCAGACTTGCTACTTTTTCTAGCAACTTTATATGACTCCTCTTTGGATCTAATACTATCCCTAATTTCTTTTATTAGCCACGGTTGAGCCACTTTTCCTGTTGTGTTTTTGCGCCAGAAAGGAATGTTTCTCTGTTGCAATGCAGACATTCGTTCCTCAAATATTAGCCACTGCCTATCCACTGTCAAGCTTTTTAATGAAGTTCCCCAATCTATCTTAGCCAAATCATGCCTCATACCTTCATAGTTTCCTCCGTTTTGGTTTAGGGTCTCAGTTTCAGATCGGACTTTCCATCCTAAACAGGAATTCTAAGAACGTAACATAAGAAATAGGAGCAGGAGTAGGCCACTCAGCCCCTCAAACCTGCCCCGCTATTCAATAAGATCATGGCTGATCTGCCCCAGGCTTCAACTCCTCTTTTGTGCCAGCTCCTCATAGTCCTCAACTCCCCGATATTTCAAAAATCTATCTACCTCCTCTTTAAATACTTTCAGCGATCTAGCCTCCACAACTCTCTGGGGTAGAAAATTCCAGACATTCACTACCCGCTGAGAGAAGAAATTCCTTTGCATCTCAGTTTTAAATGTGTGTCCCCTTATTCTGTAACTATGTCCCCTAGTTCGAGATTCCCCCACTTCTCAACATCTACCCAGTCAAACCCCCTCAGAATCTTGTACGTTTCAATAAGATCACCCCTCATTCTTCTAAACTCTAATGAATAAAGGCCTAACCTGCTTACCTTTCTTGATAAGTCAACCCCTTCATCCCAGGAATCAGCCTAGTGAATCTCTTTTGAACTGCCTCCAATGCCAATATATCCTTTCTTAAATACGGGGACCAAAGCTGTACACAGTACTCCAGGTGCGGCCTCACCAACACCCTGTACAGTTGTAACAAGACTTCCTTATTTTTAAACTCCAACCCCCCCACCTAGCAATACAGGCCAAAATTCCACTTGCCTTCTTAATTACTTGCTGCACCTGCATGATAACTTTCTGTGTTTCATGCACACGAACACCCAGATCCCTTTGTGCTGCACTTTTTAGGAGTCTCTCTCCATTTAAATAATTTTGATTTTTCCTACCAAAGTGCATGACCTCACACTTTCCTACATTAAACTCCATCTGCCAAATTTTTGCCCACTCACTCAACCTGTCTTTATCCCCTTGCAGATTCCTTATGTCCACATTACAACATACCTTCTCACCAATTTTTCATCCGCAAATTTGGATACATCATACTCTGCCCCCTCATTAATATAGACAGTAGATAATTGAGGCCCTAGGGCTGATCCTTGTGGGACTCCATTAGTTCCATCTTTCCAACCTGAAAAGGACCTATTAATCCCGACTCTGTCTTCTGTGTGTGAATCAATCCTCAATCCATGCTAATACATTACCCCCAATACTGTGACCTCCTACCTTGTGCAATAATCTTTTATGTGGCACCTTATCGAATGCTTTCTGGAAATCCAAATACACTACATCTACCAGCTCCCCTTTAACAACTCTGCTTGTTATATCCTCAAAGAATTCCAGCAAATTTGTCAAACATGATTTCCCTTTCACAAAACCATGTTGACTCTGTTTAATTGTGTTAAGCTTTTCTAAATGTCCTGCTATTTCTTCATTAATAATGGACTCTAGCATTTTCCCAATGATAGATATTAAGCTGACTGGCCTATAGTTTCCTGCTTTTTGTCTCCCTCCCTTCTTGAACAGTCACATTAGTGGTTTTCCATTCCGCTGGGACCCTCCCGGAATCCAGTGAGTTCTGGAATATTTCGACCAATGCCTCCACTATCTCTGCAGCCACTTCCTTTAAAACCCTTGGATACAGGCCATCAGGTCCTAGTGACTTGTCTGCCTTTAGTCCCATTAGTTTGTCAAATACTTTATCCTTCGTGATAGAGACTGTTACAAGATCTTTCCTCCAATTAGCTCCTTGCTTATCTGATATCTTTGGGATGTTTATTGTGTGATTCCGATGCAGAATATTGGTTTAAATTATCTGCCATTTCCCTGTTCCCCGTTATCAATTCTGCAGTCGCATCCTCCAAGGGTCCCATGCTCACTTTAGCTACTCTCTTTCTTTTTATAGGCCCGTTGAAGCTCTTGCCATTTCTATATTTCTTGCCAATTTACTTTCATAATCAATTTTCTCTCTGTTTATTAGCTTTTTAGGCATCCACTGCTGATTCCTAAAAAATTCCCAATCCTCTGGCCTACCACTAGTCTTTGCTGCTTTGTATGCCTTACTTTTTGATTGGACACTCTCCTTGACCACCTTTGTTAACCACGGGTGGTTCATCCTTCTCACTGAGACCTTCTTTTAGACTGGGATAAATTTTTGCTGAGCGTTATGAAATATCTGCTTAAATGTCTGTCACTGCTCATCCACTGACCTTCCCCTTAGTCTATTTTCCCAGCCCGCTTTAGACAATTCTTTCTTCATACCTCTGTAACTGTCCTGATTTAAGTTGAGGACACTGGTTTGAGATCTGAATTGCTCGCCCTCGAACTGAATTTAAAATTCTACCATGTTGTGATCGCTACCCCCTACAGGATCCTTAATTATGAGATCTCTTATTAATCCTTCATCATTACACATTACACATTTAAGATAGCCTGTTGCCGGGTAGGTTCTGCAACGTATTGCTTGAAGAAACAATCCCTGATGCACTCTACAAATGGATCTTCCACATTACCCCTGCCAATCTGATTTGTCCAGTCAATATGCAGAATAAAATCACCCATGATGATTGTTACACGCCTCCTATAATTTCCTGATTTATAATTTGTCCTACAGTGAGGCAACTCTTCGGGGGCCAATAGCCGACTCCCACCCATGACTTCTGCCCCTTGCTATTCCTTATTTCCACCCAAACTGATTCCACATCACGATCTATTGCACCTGTATCAGTACTCACCATGGTACTGATACCTTCCTTTATTAACAAAGTTACCCCACCTCCTTTCCCTTTTTGCCTATTTTTCTGGAACGTCGAATACCCTTGAATATTGAGTTCCCAATCCTGGTCACCCTGCAAACACGTCTCTGTAATAGTTATCAAGTTGTATTCATTTATTTCTATTTGTGCCATCAACTCATCTATCTTGTTCCAAATGCTGCGTGTATTCAGATAAAGAGCCTTAAGCTTTAAATTTTTACCATTATTACTCATTCTGGTTCTAATTTCTGCTGCACTCTTCTACTTATATTTTCTGCCCCTTCCTATCACACTTTGATTATCGTTCATCTTTTCACTACCCTGCACTTCTGCTCTCTCGTTTCTTTTTGATTTTTTAAACTTCTCTTCAGTTGAACTCTCCCTCCCCAGCTAATTAGTTTAAAGTCCTACCTACAACCCTAGTTATACAAATCACCAGCACACTGGTCCCAGCATGGTTCAAATGAAGCCTTTCCCAATGGAACAGCTCTCTCCTTCCCCAGTACTGGTGCCAGTGCCCCATGAACCGGAAACCATTTCACTCACACCAATCTTTGAGCCAAGCCTTTACCCCTCTAATCTTACCTACACTACACCAATTTCCATGTGGCTAAGGTTGTAATCCGGGGATTATTACCTTTGTGGTTCTGCTTTTTAATTTAGCCCCGAGCTGCTCACTGTCCCTCAGCAGGACCTCCTTCCTAATCCTATCTATGTCATCGGACCTTACATGGACCATGACAGCGGGGTCCTTCCCCAACCACTCCAAGTTCCTCTCCAGCCCAGAAAAAAATGCCCTTAACCTTGGTACCAGGTAGACAACATAGCCTTCGGGACACTGTCTTACTGCAGAGAATAGTTTCTATTCCCCCAAATATATTATCCCCTATTACTACTACATTTGTCTTTTCTCCCCCTATTTGAATGGCGCTCTGTACCATTGTGCTGTGGTCAGTTCGCTCATCGCCCCTGCAGTTTGTCCCTCGTCCACACCGGGAGCAAGAACCTCGTACCTGTTGAGCAAGGACACTGGCTGGGGCTCCTCCAAAGCTAAATTCTGGATCTCCATACCTGCCTCACTTGGAGTCACACCCTCTTGTCCCTGACCCATGGTCCAAATTTGATGTAATTAATCTAAGGCACGTGACTGCCTCCTGAAACAGTGTCCAGGTACATTCTCCCCATCCCCCACTGATGTGTCGCAGTGTCTGCAGCTCAGACCCCAGCTCAACAACTCTGAGCCAAAGTTCTGTTAGCACTTGCTGCAGATGTGGTCACTGTGGATCACACCAGTGTCCATCAGCCCCATACTCTACAGCTGCAACACATTGCCTACCAAGCCATCTCTATTCTACTTAATTAATTTGGGTGTTAAATATTTTAAAAGTGAATTTCTGAACTGTACTTTTCAGCTGTAATAACATCTCCTGATTTAAGTTGCTTGGCCAGTCAAATGAGACATGGAAGAGATAGCCACCAATCACCTACCTGATTTCCTGTGATGTCACACTTTGGCTCTGACAGGTAGAAACAGATTGAAGGAACTCTCTGCCGCTGGTTTTCATCTGCCACCTCACACAGGTCCACTCTCTGTGTGCTCCCGGCTCTCCTCTCGCTGTTTTACACTGTAGAAATCCCGGCTCTCCTCTCGCTGTTTTACACTGTAGAAATCCCGGCTCTCCTCTCGCTGTTTTACACTGTAGAAATCCCGGCTCTCCTCTCGCTGTTTTACACTGTAGAAATCCCGGCTCTCCTCTCGCTGTTTTACACTGTAGAAATCCCGGCTCTCCTCTCGCTGTTTTACACTGTAGAAATCCCGGCTCTCCTCTCGCTGTTTTACACTGTAGAAATCCCGGCTCTCCTCTCGCTGTTTTACACTGTAGAAATCCCGGCTCTCCTCTCGCTGTTTTACACTGTAGAAATCCCGGCTCTCCTCTCGCTGTTTTAAACTCTATCATGTTATGGTCACTGTTCCCTAAAGGACCCCGCACAACAAGATTATTAATTAACCCCCTTCTCATTGTACAACATGAAATCTAGGATAGCCTGTTCCCTAGTTGGTTCCTCGATGTACTAGTCTAAAAAAACCATCTCATACAAACTCCAGGAATTCTTCCGCCACAGTATTATTGCTAATTTGGTTTGCCCAGTCTATATGCAAATTAAAGCCACCCATGGTTATTATAGCACCTTTGTTCCATGCATCACAAATTTCCTGTTTAATGCTGTCCCCTACCTTACCACTACTGTTTGGAGGTGTAGCCGGAAAAGTTAAGCAAGCTGCAACATTCATGCAGCATTTTGGTAAAGGATGTCAACATAGAAGCAGGGACAGGAATGGAATGTGCACTATCAGCAAAAGGGTAGGGGCCATTGGTTGCAGGGGACAGAAGGTACACCCCCCCCCACCCCCTCCACTGGATGAATCAACACAAATGAAAAACTAATAGGCGGGCGGGTGGGTGGTGGGGTGGGGGGGTGCAGAAAAGGCCCCCTTAAAATAAGCTGTCCCACTTCCTCTTGGCTGGGGAACCACTCCCTGCAGGATCATCATCTTTGTGGTCAAAGAAAGAAAACTTTAAATGTTGCAATTTGGCATGTTCGAACTCTCCCGGATAATCTCGGGATGACCGCCAGGAAAGGAGAACTGCAATCGTATCGCACGAGCTACCGAGACTCCAAACTCAGTGAGACCCATCTTCCTGGGGAGGGCCAGCTGAGGAACAAGCAGGGCGAGACACCTTCTACTGGAAAGGAAAGTTAACAGCGATCCTCGCGTCCACGGATTTAGTTCTGCCATCCAGGATAGGATCTCGGATGCACTGCTCGAACTCCCCAGATGTATAAATGAATGACTGGTGACACCTACGGCTTAGCCACAGGTGAAGTGGTCAAGAGATGATGGCAGTAGTGGTAATGTCACTGGACTATAATCCAGAGGCCAAGACTAATGTTCTGGGGACATGGGTTCAAATCCCACTACAGCAGCCTAGAATTTAAATTCAATTAATAAATCTAGAATTGAAAGCTAGTCTCAGTAACGGTGACCATGGAACTATCACCGATTGTTGTAAAAACCCATCTGGTTCACTAATGTCCTTTAGGGAAGGAAATCTGCTGTCCTTACCTGGTCTGACCTACATGTGACTCCAGACCCACAGCAATGTGGTTGACTCTTAACTGCCCTCTGAAATGTCCAGTTCAAGGGTAATTAGAGATGGGCAACAAATGCTGGCCTTATCAACGAGATGTCCACTTCCCATGAAAGAGTGAATAAAAAGCCACAGTTATCAGCGGTTATGCCCAACCCTTGATTGTGATGAAGCAATGGATTCCTCACTGCTGTTCCAAAAGAAGAAACAATCACCTTCTGGGGGACTTTAATGCCAGGCTTGATCCCAAGGAACCATTGGGAAAAGCAGGGTGTGAAAAGCCAATGCAAATGGCATCCTCCTGCTGACCAAGTGCACTCAGCATGGTCTCATTATAACAAGCACCTTCTTCTGCCCGAGGGACAAATATAAAACCACATGCAGACAGAAGACGCATGCCCATGCATTGCACCTTTTTCAACTAAGTAAAAGCTTGTGGGATAGCCCTTCCCTTGTTCATTCCTCATGGCAATGCCTTGACCGCTCAGAGGCAACCTGCTTGGTTTGAATTTAAATAAAAGCTTGGCAGTTATATGTTCCCTGGTGAATTCCCTTGCCAATCAATCAGCATTCCTTTCTCATGCAGTATAAATTGTTGATCCCTTTGCTATTGGCATTTTTGCAAACTGACCTGATGAGTGTGAGACAAAAAGCTTCAACAGCATGTCTCTTTCTCAGCAGCACTTAAACTGTAACTATCTTCAAGAAGGGAGATAAATCATGCTGAGGAAACTATCGAGGTATTTCCCTCTCATCCAAAGCAGGGAAAATTCTGACACATTCCTCTGAATCACTTACTTCCTGTGGCTGAGGAAATCACCCAGGGACATAGTGTGGCTTTCGATCTTAGAGGAACCTCTGACATGGTCTTTGTTACCAGGCAAATCCAAGAAAAATGTTGCAACTCCACCAGGAACTCTTCATTGCATTCATCGACCTGTCCAAAGCATTTGACTCAGTAGATCACGAGGCTCTGTGGATCGTGCTTCAGAGTTTGGACATCCAACAAACTACATCACAATCCTGTTTCATGATGACATGGCTGCAGCTGCCTAGAGTGGGAGATCTGAATATGGACTGGGGTCAAGCAAGACAGAATGATAGCCCCCATACTATTTACAGTGACAGTAGCTATTTACCTCAAACCTGTGTGGGCCAGCTAAGCCAGCATTACTCTTCTTCAGAGGGCATTTAAGAGTCAGCCACATTGCTGTGGGTCTGGAGTCACATGTAGGCCAGACCAGGTAAGGACAGCAGATTTCCTTCCCTAAAGGACATTAGTGAACCATATGGGTTTATTGCAGGAATTGACAATGGTCTTTTAATTCCAGATTTTTATTCAACTCAAATTCCACCTCTGCTGTGGCAGGATTCAAACCCAGGTCCCCAGAGCATTACCCTGGATTACCAGTCTAGTAACAATACCACTATGCCATTGCCTCCCCATCAGTATTAATGTTAAATACCACCTAGGTGGAAAACTCTTTCTCCTCAGTCACCTCTGTGCCAAAACTAAACTGACTATCAAAGACACACATGATCTACAGTTTGTGGATGACTACAGGGTCATTGCCCATTCTGCACTAGATTTTCAAGTCACTCTTGATGTCTTCAATTTTGCTTACAAGAAATTCAGCCTGTCCTTGAATATGGCCAAAACAAAACTCATGTAAACCCACACCAAATGCTAGAGTCCTTCTTGAAGCCAGCTCCGCAAACATTCAGGCGAAACTCCTATTAAATATCCCACCTTCCATATATATTGAAGGGGAGATACTAGAATAGGTTGAACACTTCCCATACCTTGGTAGCCTCAAAAGTCTCAAAAGGGCACCATTGACGAGGAGATCCAACACCGGATCAGCTGTGCCAGCTCAGCCTTCTACAAACTACAGCAGCAAGTGTTTGACAACAAATACCTCTACAAGTCAACAAAAGTCCTAATGTACAGAACAGTTGTTGTCACACTCCTGTACTGCAGTGAGATGTGGACTTGTATCAGCAACATATAGGAGTGCTGGAGAACTTCCATCTCCAATGCTCCTGCTCCATCTTCCGAATTCAATGGGAGGACTGTCGAACAAATGCTAGCGCCCTTCTTGAAGTCGGTTCCATAAACATTCAGGCAAAACTCCTAGGAAATCAACTTCGATGGACTGGACGCTGTGTCCAGATGGTTGAAAAGTGGCTTCCCCACCAGGTCCTCTTTTCTCAACTCACAGATGGCCAATGTTTCAGGGATGGACAAAGAAAGAAATTCGGAGACATTGAAGCTCTCCTTGAAGCACAGCAGCATTGACATTAATGACTGGGAGAAGCTTGCGACCAATCATTCAGAATGGCAACAACTTGTCCATCAAGCTGCATCTCGCTTTGGGTCCAAACGTCTTAATGATCTGGCAAAACAGCGGCAGAGAAGGAAAGAAAAAGAAGCAAACCCTGCACCCAGGATCCCACTACCTGATGGGATGTCCTGACCCATGAGCCCAAAGATCTGTGGGTCAAGAATCGACCTGTTCAGTCACATGAAGTCCCAAGGCAGCATCCCACAAACCTCAGTAGACGTCATCCTCCAGTCGAGGGAGAGCCAATGAGATGACATTTTTCCTGAAGTGTGCACAATATTCCAGCTAAGGCCTGACCAATATTTCTAAAGCTCCAGCATGAACTCTGTTTCATGTTCCATCTTTCCATTTATAAACCCAAATAACCTGCATGTTTTTAAAACCTCCTGATTAATTGTCTTGTCAGCTGTCAGGATTTGTGTATACGGACAGTTCGTTCACCTTGTTCATCTGCATTTTCCAAAATCATCTCATTTATTGTATACTAACCCTCCCAAGCAGCATCATAGCACACCTCCCGGCAATGAACTTCACCTCCCTCACTTCTGCCCAATTCACCATCCAGCCTCTGTTATCCTGACACCTTTAACTATCCTCATCACTATTCCCTACTTCGGCAAATATCATGCTATCTGTTCTTTACATGCATGTCTGGGTCACTAACAACAATTGAAAAGAGTATAGACCCAAAAGTGACCCTTGGGGAACAACACAATGAACCACTTCCCAGTCAGCATAACATCCATTCAGCATCACTTTTTGCATCCTGTCTTTGAGCCAATTTCATAATCATACCTTCACTTTAACTTCAATTCCATGTGCTACCATCTTCTTAACAAGCCTCCTTTGTCCAATGCCTTCTGAAAGTTCATTTATATGGCATCTACTACACCACCTTCATCAACCCACCCTGTTACCTCATCCAAGAATTCAACCATGTTAGTCAGGCACAATTTCCCATTAACAAATCCATTCTCTCTCCTCGATTAACCCAATGCCTTTGCAAATGAAAGTTTACGTTGTCCCTGGTATTGGTTTCCAATACCTTTCCCACCACTGATGTTCGGCTGAAAGGCCTGTGATTTCCTAGTTTCCCTCCCTCCCTTTCCTTAAACACTGATATAACATTAGGAACCTCCAAATCCTCACGTACAACTCCTGTGTCCAATGAGGATTGAAAGATTGTGACCAATGCCTCTGCTTTTCTACCTTCGCTTTCCCTTGTCATATTTAGAACAGCAAGAGGTCAGAGGAGACAAGAGCAAAATACTGCAGATGCTGAAAACCTGAAATAAAAACAAAAGTGCTGGAAATACTCAGCCAGTCCTGGCAGCGCCTATAGAGAGAGAAGCAGAGTTAATGTTGTAGGTTTTCATTAGAACCACAAGATAAGATTTCATAGAGGTGTTCAAAATTATAAATAATTTGGATAGAGCAAATAAAGAGAAATTGTTTCCACAGGCAGTCAGATCAGAAACAAAAGATAATTGGTGAAAGAACCAGAAGGAATATGGAGGAAGTCATTTTTAATACAGTCAATTGTGATGACCTGGGATGTAGTGTCTGAAATGATAGTGGAAGCAGCTGGGATGTTGGTGAAATACTTGAAGGGAACATTTTCCAGAACTTTCAGGCAAGAGCTGGAGAGTGGGACAAATTGAAAAGCTCCACTAAAGAGCTGGCACAGGCATGATGAGCAGAATGGCCATATTCTGCATTGTCATCCTATGACTCCTGCATCCAGTTTTTGAAAAAAAAACCCTTTAAATTGCAGGATGCTTGATGTTCCATGTGTTGAAAAAATAGAAGATTAAATTTAACTGACTATAATCAACGATTGAAGTGGGTTATCCACCAAGTGGGTTATTTATTAAGTGGGTGACTTCCCACATTGTGCAGGAAGAGCATTCCACATGACCAAGCTACCCTGCCATGACTTGTCCTTAAATTACTCCCTTTACTTTTACTTCCTCTAGTTTAGAGAATATCAAGGACAGTAGAAATACTCACAAAATCTTACTTACTAAGGCCGCTGCTCTCCTTTCTGAGGAAAGGTAAAAAATGAAAGGATCACCTCCTTCTCTCTTCAGCGAACTCCCTCACTCGCCAAACTCCAACTGAAGGCACTCAAAATAGCCCAAGGCAGCACTGTAGGTGCCCTGCTTTAATGCTACCTGAATCTAGTTTCTGTAAACCTGTTTAAGCCAGTTATCCAATTAACTAGCTGCAAGCACTTCACTATTTATGAAGTGGGTTATTTGTGAAGTGGATTACCTATGAAGTGGGTTACTTATGAAGTGGATTATCTGCAAAGTGGATTATCTGTGAAGTGGGGTTATCTGCGAAGTGGGGTTATCTGCGAAGTGGATTATTTGTGAAGTAGTTATCTCAAGTGGATTATCTGCAAAGTTGGTTTTCTGAGAAGTGGGTTACCTGAAGTGGATTATTTGCAAAGTGGATTATTTGTGAAGTGGCTATCTGAAGTGGATTATCTGCAAAATTGGTTTTCTGCGAAGTGGGTTACCTGAAGTGTATTATTTGCGAAGTGGGTTACCTGTGAATTGGGCTATCTGAAGTGGGTTATCTGCAAAGTGGATTATTTGTGAAATGGGGTTATTTGCGAAGTGTGTTACCTGGGAAGTGGGTTACCTGCGAAGTGGGTTATCTGCGAAGTGGGTTACCAGCGAAGTGGGTTATCAGTGAAGTGGGTTATCTGCAAAGTGGATTATTTGCGAAATGGGGTTATTTGCGAAGTGGGTTATCTGCGAAGTGGGTTATTTGCGAAGTGGGTTATCGGCGAAGTGGGTTATTCGTGAAGTGGGTTATTTGTGAAGTGGGTTATTTGTGAAGTGGATTATCTGCGAAGTGGATTATCTGCGAAGTGGGTTACCTGCAAAGTGGGTTATCTGCGAAGTGGGTTATCTGTGAAGTGGGTTATCTGCGAAGTGGATTATTCACAAAGTGAGTTATCAGCGAAGTGGGTTATCTGCGAAGTGGGTTATCTGCGAAGTGGGTTATTCGTGAAGTGGATTATCTGCGAAGTGGGTTATCTGCAAAGTGGGTTATTCGTGAAGTGGATTATCTGCGAAGTGGGTTATCTGCGAAGTGGGTTATTCGTGAAGTGGATTATCTGCAAAGTGGGTTATCTGCGAAGTGGGTTATCTGCGAAGTGGGTTATCTGCGAAGTGGGTTATTCACGAAGTGGATTATTCGCGAAGTGGGTTATTCGCGAAGTGGGTTATCTGTGAAGTGGATTAACTGTGAAGTGGATTATCTGCGAAGTGTGTTATCTGCGAAGTGTGTTATCTGCGAAGTGGGTTATCTGCGAAGTGGGTTATCTGCGAAGTGTGTTATCTGCGAAGTGGGTTATCTGCAAAGTGGGTTATCTGCGAAGTGGGTTATCTGCGAAGTGGGTTATTTGTGAAGTGGGTTAGTCGTGAGGTGGGTTACCTGCGAAGTGGGTTACCTGCGAAGTGGGTTATCTGCGAAGTGGGTTATTCGTGAAGTGGATTATCTGCGAAGTGGGTTATCTGTGAAGTGGGTTATATGTGAAGTGGGTTATCTGTGAAGTGGGTTATCTGCGAAGTGGGTTATTCGTGAAGTGGATTATCTGCGAAGTGGGTTATCTGTGAAGTGGGTTATATGCGAAGTGGGTTATTCGTGAAGTGGATTATCTGTGAAGTGGGTTATCTGCGAAGTGGGTTATCTGCAAAGTGGGTTATCTGCAAAGTAGGTTATCCGCGAAGTGGGTTATCTGCGAAGTGGGTTATCTGCGAAGTGGGTTATTCGCGAAGTGGATTATCTGCGAAGTGGGTTACCTGCGAAGTGGGTTACCTGTGAAGTGGGTTACCTGCGAAGTGGGTTATCTGTGAAGTGGGTTATCTGCGAAGTGGGTTATTCACAAAGTGGGTTACCTGCGAAGTGGGTTATCTGCGAAGTGGGTTATCTGCGAAGTGGGTTATCTGTGAAGTGGATTATTTGTGAAGTGGGTTATTCGTGAAGCGGGTTACCTGCGAAGTGGGTTACCTGCGAAGTGGGTTATTTGCGAAGTGGGTTATCTGTGAAGTGGGTTATATGCGAAATGGGTTATCTGTGAAGTGGGTTATTCGCGAAGTGGGTTATCTGTGAAGTGAGTTATTTGCGAAGCGGGTTATCTGCGAAGTGGATTATCTGCGAAGTGGGGTTATTTGCGAAGTGGTGTTATCTGTGAAGTGGGTTATTTGCGAAGTGGGTTATCTGCGCAGTGGGTTATCTGTGAAGTGGGTTATTTGCGAAGTGGGTTATTCGTGAAGTGGATTATCTGCGAAGTGGGGTTATTCGCGAAGTGGGGTTATCTGCGAAGTGGGTTATTCGTGAAGTTGGTTATTCACGAAGTGTGGATATCTGCGAAGTGGGTTATTTGCAAAGTGGTTTATTTGTGAAGTGGGTTATCTGCGAAGTGGGTTATCTGCAAAGTGGATTATCTACGAAGTGGGTTATTTGCAAAGTGCGTTATTCGTGAAGTGGCTTAGCTGCAAAGTGGGTTATCTGCGAAGTGGGTGATCTGCAAAGTGTGTTATCTGCGAAGTGGGTTATCTGCAAAGTGGATTATCTGCAAAGTGGGGTTATTCATGAAGTGGGGTTATCTGCAAAGTGGGTTATTTGCGAAGTGGGTTATTCGTGAAGTGGGTTATCTGCAAAGTGGGTTATCTGTGAAGTGGGTTATCTGCAAAGTGGGTTATTCACGAAGTGGGGTTATCTGCGAAGTGGGGTTATCTGCGAAGTGGGTTATTTGCGAAGTGGGTTATCTGCAAAGTGAGTTATCTGTGAAGTGGGTTATCTGCAAAGTGGATTATCTACCAAGTGGAGTTATTCGCGAAGTGGGGTTATCTGCAAAGTGGGTTATTTGCGAAGTGTGTTATCTGCAAAGTGGGTTATCTGCAAAGTGGGTTATTCGTGAAGTAGGTTATTTGCGAAGTGGGGTTATCTGCGAAGTGGGTTATTTGTGAAGTGGGTTATTCGCGAAGTGGGTTATTTGCGCAGTGGGTTATTCGCGAAGTGGGTTATTCACGAAGTGGGTTATCTGCGAAGTTGGTTATTTGTGAAGTGAGTTATCTGCAAAGTGGGTTATCTGCGAAGTGGGTTATCTGCGAAGTGGGTTATCTATGAAGTGGGTTATCTGCGAAGTGGGTTATCTGCGAAGTGGATTATCTGCGAAGTGGGGTTATTCGCAAAGTGGTGTTATCTGTGAAGTGGGTTATTTGCGAAGTGGGTTATCTGCGAAGTGGGTTATCTGTGAAGTGGGTTATCTGCAAAGTGGGTTATTCGCGAAGTGGGTTATCAGTGAAGAGGGTTATCTGCTAGTGGGTTATCTGCGAAGTGGGTTATTCACGAAGTGGGTTATTCGCAAAGTGGGTTATTTGCGAAGTGGGTTATCTGCGAAGTGGGTTATCTGTGAAGTGTGTTATTCGCGAAGTGAGTTATCTGCGAAGTGGGTTATTTGCGAAGTGGGTTATTCGTGAAGTGGATTATCTGCGAAGTGGGTTATCTGTGAAGTGGGTTATCTGCAAAGTGGGTTATTCGCGAAGTGGGGTTATCTGCGAAGTGGGTTATCTGTGAAGTGGGTTATCTGCGAAGTGGTTTATCCGCAAAGTGGGTTATCAGCGAAGTGTGTTATCTGCGAAGTGTGTTATCTGCGAAGTGGGTTATCTACCAAGTGGGGTTATTCGCGAAGTGGGGTTATCTGCAAAGTGGGTTATTTGCGAAGTGGGTTATCTGCAAAGTGGGTTATCTGCAAAGTGGGTTATTTGCGAAGTAGGTTATTTGCGAAGTGGGGTTATCTGCGAAGTGGGTTATTTGTGAAGTGGGTTATTCGCGAAGTGGGTTATTTGCGAAGTGGTTTATCTGCAAAATGGGTTATCTGCGAAGTGGGTTATTCATGAAGTGGATTATCTGCGAAGTGCGTTATCTACAAAGTGGGTTATCTGCGAAGTGGGTTATCTGTGAAGTGGGTTATTTGCGAAGGGGTTATTCGTGAAGTGGATTATCTGCAAATGGGTTATCTGCGAAGTGTGTTATCTGTGAAGTGGGTTATTTGCGAAGGGGTTATTCGTGAATTGGATTATCTGTGAAGTGGGTTACCTGCAAAGTGGGTTATCTGCAAAGTGGGTTATCTGCGAAGTGGGTTATCTGTGAAGTGGATTATTCACAAAGTGGGTTATCTGCGAAGTGGGTTATCTGCAAAGTGGGTTATCTGCGAAGTGGGTTATCTGCGAAGTGGGTTATTCATGAAGTGGATTATCTGCGAAGTGGGTTATCTGCAAAGTGGGTTATTCGTGAAGTGGATTATCTGCGAAGTGGGTTATCTGCAAAGTGGTTTAGCTGCGAAGTGCGTTATTCGTGAAGTGGATTATTCGCGAAGTGGGTTATCTGTGAAGTGAGTTATTTGCGAAGCGGGTTATCTGCGAAGTGGATTATCTGCGAAGTGCATTATCTGCGAAGTGTGTTATCTGCGAAGTGTGTTATCTGCGAAGTGGGTTATCTGCGAAGTGGGTTATCTGCGAAGTGGGTTATCTGCGAAGTGAGTTATCTGCGAAGTGGGTTATTTGCGAAGTGGGTTATTCGTGAAGTGGATTATCTGCGAAGTGGGTTATCTGTGAAGTGGATTATCTGCAAAGTGGATTATCTGCGAAGTGGGTTATTTGCAAAGTGCGTTATTCGTGAAGTGGCTTAGCTGCGAAGTGGGTTAATTGCGAAGTGGGTGATCTGCGAAGTGTGTTATCTGCGAAGTGGGTTATCTGCGAAGTGGATTATCTGCAAAGTGGGGTTATTCGCGAAGTGGGGTTATCTGCAAAGTGGGTTATTTGCGAAGTGGGTTATCTGCAAAGTGGGTTATTCGTGAAGCTGGTTATTCACGAAGTGTGGATATCTGCGAAGTGGGTTATTTGCGAAGTGGGTTATTCGTGAAGTGGGTTATCTGTGAAGTGGGTTATCTGCAAAGTGGATTATCTACGAAGAGGGTTATTTGCAAAGTGCGTTATTCGTGAAGTGGCTTAGCTGCGAAGTGGGTTATCTGCGAAGTGGGTGATCTGCAAAGTGTGTTATCTGCGAAGTGGGTTATCTGCGAAGTGGATTATCTGCGAAGTGGGGTTATTGTGAAGTGGTGTTATCTGCGAAGTGGATTATTTGCGAAGTGGGTTATCTGCGAAGTGGGTTATCTGCGAAGTGGGTTATTTGCGAAGTGAGTTATCTGCGAAGTGGGTTATTTGCAAAGTGGATTATTCGTGAAGTGGATTATCTGCGAAGTGGGTTATCTGTGAAGTGGGTTATCTGCAAAGTGGATTATCTACGAAGTGGGTTATTTGCAAAGTGCATTATTCGTGAAGTGGCTTAGCTGCGAAGTGGGTTATCTGCGAAGTGGATTATCTGCGAAGTGTGTTATCTGCGAAGTGGATTATCTGCAAAGTGGGGTTATTCATGAAGTGGGGTTATCTGCAAAGTGGGTTATTTGCAAAGTGGGTTATCTGCAAAGTGGGTTATTCGTGAAGTTGGTTATTCGCAAAGTGGGGTTATCTGCGAAGTGGGTTATTTGCGAAGTGGGTTATTCGTGAAGTGGGTTATCTGCAAAGTGGTTATTCGCGAAGTGGGGTTATCTGTGAAGTGGGTTATCTGCGAAGTGGGTTATCTGCGAAGTGGGTTATCTGCGAAGTGGATTATCTGCGAAGTGGGTTATCTGCGAAGTGGATTATCTGCGAAGTGGGGTTTTGCGAAGTGGTGTTATCTGCAAAGTGGGTTATTTGCGAAGTGGGTTATCTGCGAAGTGGGTTATCTGCGAAGTGGGTTATCTGCAAAGTGGATTATCTACGAAGTGGGTTATTTGCAAAGTGCGTTATTCGTGAAGTGGCTTAGCTGCAAAGTGGGTTATCTGCGAAGTGGGTTATTCATGAAGTGGATTATCTGCGAAGTGGGTTATCTGCAAAGTGGGTTATTCGTGAAGTGGATTATCTGCGAAGTGGGTTATCTGCAAAGTGGTTTAGCTGCGAAGTGCGTTATTCGTGAAGTGGATTATTCGCGAAGTGGGTTATCTGTGAAGTGAGTTATTTGCGAAGCGGGTTATCTGCGAAGTGGATTATCTGCGAAGTGGATTATCTGCGAAGTGTGTTATCTGCGAAGTGTGTTATCTGCGAAGTGGGTTATCTGCGAAGTGGGTTATCTGCGAAGTGGGTTATCTGCGAAGTGAGTTATCTGCGAAGTGGGTTATTTGCGAAGTGGGTTATTCGTGAAGTGGATTATCTGCGAAGTGGGTTATCTGTGAAGTGGATTATCTGCAAAGTGGATTATCTGCGAAGTGGGTTATTTGCAAAGTGCGTTATTCGTGAAGTGGCTTAGCTGCGAAGTGGGTTAATTGCGAAGTGGGTGATCTGCGAAGTGTGTTATCTGCGAAGTGGGTTATCTGCGAAGTGGATTATCTGCAAAGTGGGGTTATTCGCGAAGTGGGGTTATCTGCAAAGTGGGTTATTTGCGAAGTGGGTTATCTGCAAAGTGGGTTATTCGTGAAGCTGGTTATTCACGAAGTGTGGATATCTGCGAAGTGGGTTATTTGCGAAGTGGGTTATTCGTGAAGTGGGTTATCTGTGAAGTGGGTTATCTGCAAAGTGGATTATCTACGAAGAGGGTTATTTGCAAAGTGCGTTATTCGTGAAGTGGCTTAGCTGCGAAGTGGGTTATCTGCGAAGTGGGTGATCTGCAAAGTGTGTTATCTGCGAAGTGGGTTATCTGCGAAGTGGATTATCTGCGAAGTGGGGTTATTGTGAAGTGGTGTTATCTGCGAAGTGGATTATTTGCGAAGTGGGTTATCTGCGAAGTGGGTTATCTGTGAAGTGGGTTATTTGCGAAGTGAGTTATCTGCGAAGTGGGTTATTTGCAAAGTGGATTATTCGTGAAGTGGATTATCTGCGAAGTGGGTTATCTGTGAAGTGGGTTATCTGCAAAGTGGATTATCTACGAAGTGGGTTATTTGCAAAGTGCATTATTCGTGAAGTGGCTTAGCTGCGAAGTGGGTTATCTGCGAAGTGGATTATCTGCGAAGTGTGTTATCTGCGAAGTGGATTATCTGCAAAGTGGGGTTATTCATGAAGTGGGGTTATCTGCAAAGTGGGTTATTTGCAAAGTGGGTTATCTGCAAAGTGGGTTATTCGTGAAGTTGGTTATTCGCAAAGTGGGGTTATCTGCGAAGTGGATTATTTGCGAAGTGGGTTATTCGTGAAGTGGGTTATCTGCAAAGTGGGTTATTCGCGAAGTGGGGTTATCTGTGAAGTGGGTTATCTGCGAAGTGGGTTATCTGCGAAGTGGGTTATCTGCGAAGTGGATTATCTGCGAAGTGGGTTATCTGCGAAGTGGATTATCTGCGAAGTGGGGTTTTGCGAAGTGGTGTTATCTGCAAAGTGGGTTATTTGCGAAGTGGGTTATCTGCGAAGTGGGTTATCTGCGAAGTGGGTTATCTGCAAAGTGGATTATCTACGAAGTGGGTTATTTGCAAAGTGCGTTATTCGTGAAGTGGCTTAGCTGCAAAGTGGGTTATCTGCGAAGTGGGTTATCTGCAAAGTGGGTTATCTGCAAAGTGGATTATCTGCAAAGTGGGGTTATTCATGAAGTGGGGTTATCTGCAAAGTGGGTTGTTTGCGAAGTGGGTTATTCGTGAAGTGGGTTATCTGCAAAGTGGGTTATCTGTGAAGTGGGTTATCTGCAAAGTGGGTTATTCACGAAGTGGGGTTATCTGCGAAGTGGGTTATCTGCGAAGTGGGTTATCTGCGAAGTGGTTTATCCGCAAAGTGGGTTATCTGCGAAGTTTGTTATCTGCGAAGTGTGTTATCTGCGAAGTGGGTTATCTGCGAAGTGGATTATCTACCAAGTGGGGTTATTCGCGAAGTGGGGTTATCTGCAAAGTGGGTTATTTGCGAAGTGGGTTATCTGCAAAGTGGGTTATCTGCAAAGTGGGTTATTCGTGAAGTAGGTTATTTGCGAAGTGGGGTTATCTGCGAAGTGGGTTATTTGTGAAGTGGGTTATTCGCGAAGTGGGTTATTTGCGCAGTGGGTTATTCGTGAAGTGGGTTATTCGCGAAGTGGGTTATCTGCGAAGTGGGTTATTTGCGAAGTGAGTTATCTGCGAAGTGGGTTATCTGCGAAGTGGGTTATCTGCGAAGTGGGTTATCTACGAAGTGGGTTATCTGCAAAGTGGGTTATCTGCGAAGTGGATTATCTGCGAAGTGGGGTTATTCACGAAGTGGTGTTATCTGCGAAGTGGGTTATTTGCGAAGTGGGTTATCTGCGAAGTGGGTTATTTGCGAAGTGGGTTATTCGTGAAGTGGATTATCTGTGAAGTGGGTTATCTGCGAAGTGGGTTATCTGCAAAGTGGATTATCTGCGAAGTGGATTATTTGCAAAGTGCATTATTCGTGAAGTGGCTTAGCTGCAAAATGGGTTATCTGCGAAGTGGATGATCTGTGAAGTGGGGTTATTCGTGAAGTTGGTTATTCGCGAAGTGGGGTTATCTGCGAAGTGGGTTATTTGCGAAGTGGGTTATTCGTGAAGTGGTGTTATCTGTGAAGTGGGTTATCTGTGAAGTGGGTTATCTGCAAAGTGGGTTATCTGCGAAGTGGTTTATCTGCAAAGTGGGTTATCTGCGAAGTGGGTTATCTGCAAAGTGGATTATCTACCAAGTGGGGTTATTCGCGAAGTGAGGTTATCTGCGAAGTGGAGTGAGTTATTTGCGAATTGGTTATCTGCAAAGTGGGTTATCTGCAAAGTGGGTTATTCGCGAAGTAGGTTATTTGAGAAGTGGGGTTATCTGCGAAGTGGGTTATTTGCGAAGTGGGTTATTCGTGAAGTGGGTTATCTGCGAAGTGGGTTATCTGTGAAGTGGGTTATCTGCGAAGTGGGTTATTCGCGAAGTGGGGTTATCTGTGAAGTGGGTTATCTGCGAAGTGGGTTATTTGCGAAGTGGGTTATTCGTGAAGTGGAATATCTGCGAAGTGGGTTATTCGTGAAGTGGGTTATCTGCGAAGTGGGTTATTTGCAAAGTGGGTTATGCGTGAAGTGAATTATCTGCGAAGTGGGTTATTCACAAAGTGGGTGATCTGCGAAGTGTGTTATCTGCGAAGTGGGTTATTCACAAAGTGGGTTATTCGTGAAGTGGGTTATTCACGAAGTGGGTTATTCGCGAAGTGGATTATCTGCGAAGTGGGTTATTCGCGAAGTGGGTTATCAGTGAAGAGGGTTATCTGCAAGTGGGTTATCTGCGAAGTGGGTTATTCACGAAGTGGGTTATTCGCGAACTGGATTATCTGCAAAGTGGGTTATTTGCGAAGTGGGTTATCTGCGAAGTGGGTTATTCATGAAGTGGGTTATTTGCGAAGTGGATTATCTGCGAAGTGGGTTATTCGCGAAGTGGGTTATCAGTGAAGAGGGTTATCTGCTAGTGGGTTATCTGTGAAGTGGGTTATTCACGAAGTGGGTTAATCGCAAATTGGGTTATTTGCGAAGTGGGTTATCTGCGAAGTGGGTTATCTGCGAAGTGGGTTATTTGTGAAGTGGGTTATCTGCGAAGTGGATTATCTGCGAAGTCTGCGAAGTGGGTTATCTGTGGAGTGGGTTATCTGTGAATGGGTTACCTGTGGAGTGGGTTATCTGTGGAGTGGGTTATCTGTGAATGGGTTACCTGTGGAGTGGGTTATCTGTGAAGTGGGTTATTTGTGGACTGGGTTATCTGTGAATGGGTTATCTGTGGAGTGGGTTATCTGCGAAGTGGGTTATTTGTGGAGTGTGTTATCTGGATATTGTGTGGTATCAATTCTACCCCAGGACGTGTCCGAGAATTCTCAGGCTAGTACTTCTTTGTTTTAAAATTCCTGTTAAATCATGGGTAGCTGATCAATTTATACTGGGGAAATATTGGAACTTCCTGTCATTGGTCCTGTATGTCCAGTTTGGGAATGTCCTGTTAATTGATCTTTGATACCTGTCGCGGACCTTCCACTGACCCCACACACTGGGCACAATCATCACAGTAATGGGAGGAAAATGTTCCCTCTTTTTGGAGCGGAATATGTAAGAACCCAGACCGGCAAATTTGGCAGTGATTTATGTTTCTGTAAAAGGTTTCCGAGACTCACATTAGTATCAGGCTCAGTATTTTGTGGGGTTAGTAAGAGACTGCACCTGACACACGGGGCGATTTGGACCAGGATTATTTTGTTATCCCTCCCTCCCTGGGTCAGTGTGTTTCCAGATTGGCTGTAAAGCCGTGTCCGGGGAGACGGGGGCAGACTCGACGCGACAGTGGCGCAAATCCGCCCGAGCTGGGAGCAGTCAGGAGGCGGAGAGCTCCCTGGATCTGCATTTGGGGCGATGTGTGAGTGAGGGACCGGGATAGTCCCGGCCGCTGATTGGTGCAGCCGCTCTGTGATTGACAGGGGGGCGGGTGAAGCGGCTCATTGACCGGGACCGACCCGGGACTGAGCGGATCAGAGAGGATCAGAGAGCGGCTCCGGCTGCAACTCCTCCCGGGCTCCACTCTCTCTACCCCCGGGATCCACTCTCTTCTCTTCCCCCTCTCCCTCCCCCCCCACCCCCGGGATCCACTCTCTCCTCTCCACCCCCCCCCCAGGGATCCACTCTCTCCTCTCCAACCCCCCCAGGGATCCAGTCTCTCCTCATCCCCGGGATCCACTCTTCCTCTCCCCACCCCCGGGATCCACTCTCCTCTCCACCCCCAGGGATCCACTCTCCTCTCTTCACCTCCCCCCTTCCCCAGGAACCCACTCTCTCCTCTTCAACCCACCCCAGGGATCTACTCTCTCTTCCCCCCGGGATCCAGTGTCCACCCGCCCCCCCCCCCCCCTCTAATCGGGTTGACAATGATTCTCCGGTTGATTTTCGCTCTCCTTTGCTGCCGGGAGCTCGGATCCACTTCTTGGACGGACACTCTGGATCAGATCGACTACAAGGATCCCTGTAAAGCCGGTGAGTGAAGGGATCAGGGATAGGGGCAGGGGATCGGCTCTGGGATCTCCCCGAGGCTCTAGGAGCCCCCTCCGGGGTTCTGAGATCCCCCCAGGTCAGTGATCCACCAGGGCTCTGGGATCCTCCCCGGTCTGGGATCCCCCAGGTCTGGGATCCTCCCCCGGGCTCTGGGATCTTCCCCAGTCTGAGATCCCCCAGGTCTGGGATCTTCCCCGGTCTGGGATCTCCCCCGGGGCTCTGGGATCTTCCCCGGTCTGGGATCTCCCCCGGGGCTCTGGGATCTTCCCCCGTCTGGGATCCTCCCCCGGGCTCTGGGATCTTCCCCGGTCTGGGATCCTCCCCCGGGACTCTGGGATCTTCCCCGGTCTGGGACCCCCTATGTTTGCCCCAGTTTCAGCCTCTGTGCCCGGGCTCCGCTGCCCCCATGTGCCGGCCCGGAGAGTCCAGTCTGCCGGCGCAGTGACCGCACTCTCCCCGCTCCTTCACACCCCCTTCCCGGCAGTAAAACCAGAGCCACATCCTCCCCAGTCTGCAATCATTCGAGAAACATCAAAACAAATCATCTCAGTGCGGAGTTGGAAAGAAGTTTTGGAAATAATGTTGTTGTTGGGTTTGCTATTTGACAGGATGAGTTCGCCATTTGTCTTTAATGTCCCAGACACCAGGGCTGACAGTGTGAGTCTGTGTCAATGAAGGTGATTTGTGTTATTATCACCTCGTTCAATGTATTTCAGTATCTCTGCATTTTACAGCATTACTGTTACTGTGTGTGTCCCTCAGTCTATCTGACGGATGTGGAATCACTGTTTGTGTATCCCAGTGTGACTGTACTAGTGCTTCTCTGTAATGTTATTTTGTTAGGTTGATTCACCACGTTTAAACACACTCTGCTCGCATTAACCCCTCCCTCCCTCCCATTCTGTTTGACTAGCCAGGACGCTCTCTGCCACAGTTGATGAATGAATGGTGAACACACTGGACGCTAATGATTGGAACTTGAAAGCAAAATACTGCGGATGCTGGGAATCTGAAATATAAACAGTAAATGCTGGAAAAACTCAGCAGGGTCTGGCAGCATCTGTGGAGAGAGAAGCAGAGCTAATGTTTCGAGTCTGCATGACCCTTCCTCAGCTGATTGGGGCTTAGTGGACTGTGTTTAGCTGCTGTACAGTTTGCATTTCATTGAGTTTCAATGCTTAAAACTGGCTTGGAATCATACAGTATTGGATGGAGACAGCACAGTTTGAGATGGTGTTAAAAAGACTGCAAGATCTTTGGATTTATAAACAGAGAGAGAGAGAGTACTCTACAAAAGTTGTGCTAAATGGTTAGAAATCACTGTTAGGTCTCAGCTGGAGATTTCTGGCCACCAGCCTTGTGGGACTTTAGAGAGGCTGCAGAGGTCATTGGCTCGAATGGTACCAGAGAGGGGCATCCGGACAGACTGGAGAAGCTGGGATTGTTCTCCTTGGAGCAGAGCAGGTTCAGAGGGAATTTAAAAGAGGTGTTCATGAGGGGCGCACAGTACCACAGGAGGTCATTCAGCCCTTGTGCCAATACCAGCCCTTTGAAAGAGCTTTCCAATTAGTCACGCTGCCCTCCATTTCCCCACAGCACTGTAAAGTTTTCTTTTCCAAGTATTTATCCAATTCCTTTTTAAAAGTTACTGTGAATCTGCTTCCAGCATCTTTTCCAACAGAAGACTCCTGGATCATAGTGCGCTGAATCAAGAAAATCTCTCCAGCCACCTCCTGGATTGGTTTTGTTGACAAATTTCTGAAATCTGTGTCCCCTTTGGTTAATTCTTATTTAACCGGCCATAATCCCTCAGCACATTCAGTGCCTCGATTAAATCTCACCTCAAACCATTTCAGTTGGAAGGAGAGTTTCTGCAGCTTCTACTGTTTCGCTCTGAATGCCCCCACACCCAGCAGCCCCCACCCCCCAAAAAATCAGTGTTTAAATTTGTTAACCGACCATGAATGCAGAAGGATGAATCTAACCACATCTGGACAATGTAAAAATTCACTGTATTAGGATATCAGCCCAACTTGTTTAACCCCAGGAGAGGACAATCCACCAGGTTTTCTCTTATTAACACACTCGGGAGTGGAATGAAACTCCTCAGTGCCACCCCTCCTGTCTATATTATTGTTAGATCTGTTCAAAATATATCCCATTTAGCATAGTGGTAGTGCCACACAACTCAATGGAGGATATCCTCAATGTGAAGTTGGAACTTTGTCTCCACAACAACTGTGCGGTGGTCACTCCTACTGATACTGTCATGGACAAACACATCTGCAGCAGGCAGGTTGGTGAGGATGAGGTCAAGTATGTTTTTCCCTGTTGTTGGTTCCCTCACCACCTGTCGCAGACCCAGTCTAGCAGCTATGTCATTTAGGACTCGGCCAGCTCGGTCAGTAGTGGTGCTACCGAGCCACTCTTGGTGATGGACATTGAAGTCCCCACCCAGAGTACATTCTGCACCCTTGTCACCCTCAGTGCTTCCTCCAAGTGATATTCAACATGGAGGAGCACTGATTCATCAGCTGAGGGAAGGCGGTATGTGGTCATCAGCTAGAGGTTTCCTTGTCCATGTTTGACCTGATGACATGAGACTTCCTGGGATCCAGAGTCGATGTTGAAGATTCCCAGGGCAACTCCCTCCTGACTGTATACCACTGTGTCACCACCTCTGCTGGACCTGTCCTGCTGGTGGGACAGGACATACCCAGGGATGGTGATGGTGGTGTCTGGGACATTATCTGTAAGGTATAATTCCGTAAGCATCACTATGTCAGGCTGTTGCTTGACTAGTCTGTGAGACAGCTCTCCCAATTTTGGCACTAGCCCCCAGATGTTAGTCAAGAGGACTTTGTAGAGTCGACAGGGCTGAGATTCCCATTGTGGTTTCCGGTGCCTAGGTCAATGCCGGGTGGTCCATCCGTTTTCATTCCTTTTAGGCTTTTTAGCAGATTAATACAACTGGGTGTCTTACTTGGACTATTTCAGAGGGCAGTTAAGAGTCAACCACATTGCTGTGAGTCTGGAGTCACATGTAGGCCAGACCAGGGAAGGACAGCAGATTTCCTTCCCTAAAGGGCATTAGTGAACCAGATGGGTTTTTACAACAATCGACAATGGTTTCATGCTCACCGTTACTGAGACTAGCTTTCAATCCCTGATATATTAATTGAATTTAGATTCCATCAGCTCAAATCCTGCCAGGGTGAGATTTGAACCCTTGTTCCTCTGGCATTGCCACTACCACCACCTCCCCTCTGTTCAGCGATTTGTGTGGATACACAACAATGTAGGAATGAGTTAATTTTTTCCCCTCACTGACTTGCTGACTTGCAAGTTTCCGCTGAAAAATCCCATTAATGGGTATGAACAGGATGGTCATAAAGCACATCAAAGGGGCCATGGTAATGAGCATTCCCCAGCCGGTGCATTAACTGATCTCAGTGGCAGTGTTGCAGCTTGACTTGGCACCTTGTGCTTGGGAGAAAATCAGCCTGCTCTATACTGCCCTCTGGGAGTGGAAGGAGACACGGGGGGGTGGGGGGGAGGGAGGGGGTGAGAGGGACAGAGAAGAAAGGGAGTTGGATGAGACAGAGAGAGAGGGACAGTGAGAGACAGAGAGAGAAGGATGGAGAGATTTAGTCTGTGCCCCCTGTCCATTGCAAAATTTGAACTGGAATTGAAACCTTATTGGACAATTTGGGATCACTCTATTAGACTGGGTGTACAGACTGACTGACCTTCACCAATCCCAGTGCTCAGCTCAGACACTGTGTTCTAAACGAGCCTCTGGTCCCGGGAGCATCCCACTCCCCACACTGTCACACACATGCTGTCACATGCGCTGTCACACACGCTGTCACAAACACTGTCACACACAATGCCACACACACTGTTACACACATGCACACACTAAAACAGTTACACACACTCTCAAACACTGTCACACACACTGGCAAGCACACTGTCACACACACACACACACTGTCATACACTGTCATACCCATACTGTCACACACACTGTCACACACACTCTCTCACACTCACACACACTCACACTGTCAAACACACTCACAGACACTCACACATCGTTACGCACACAATGTCATACACACACACACATTGTCACACACTGACACACACACTGTCACACACTGTTGCACACAATCTCACACACAGTCACACACACTGTTACACACACACTGTCATACATACTGTGACACACTCTGTCACACCAACACTGTCACACACACACTGTCACACACACACAGGCAGACATACAGGTGCACAGACAAGCATAGAGGCACACAGGCAGATAGACAGACACACATAGGCAGACAGACAAGACACACACAGGCAGACAGGTACACAGGCAGACAGGCACACACAGGCAGGCAGACAAGACGCTCAGGCAGATAGACAGACACACATAGACAGACAAGACACACATAGGCAGACAGACACAGGCACACACATGCATGCACACACGCAGACAGACATACACAGGCAGACAGACAGACACATGCACACACACACGAACACACAGGCAGATAGACACCCACACAAGTAGACAGACAGACATAGGCCGACAGGCACTTACATGCCTTCTAGCTGCCTGAATAGGTTCAAACATGGGAACACTGAAGGCTCCAGGTTCAGTCCCTTGTCTGTGCTGAATCAGCTCACCACAGGACCATAAAACCTGTGGCGTTAGAAAAGAATCACCAGCTCTCCCTGACCCTCCACCCCCCTGGCCCCGAATGTGTGGAAGTGAAGGCCTGGCTTGTCTATGATGCCCTTCATGGTTAACCAGCCTGTTGATGTTCATAAAGGTGATGAACCCTGGCCTGGTTACTGAAATGTTGCAGATCCCAACCATCCTGGGGAAGGGGGAAAGGGTTTCAAATCCAGCTAATTAATAGTGAAATATCACTCAGGAACACAGGAAAAGGAGGTGGCCATTCAGCCCCTCTTCCATTCAGTCAGATCATGACCAATCTGTAGCTCAACTCCAAATATCTGCATTTGCTCTAAATCTCTCGATACTCTAACCAGCAAAGGTTTAGCAGTCAGAGCCTTAAAAGCATTAGCCTAAAGCTTGTCCTTATGTAATTCCTGTATGTTAGTTGGATCTGTGCCAGTACAGGGAGACTGCCCCTCCCCTGGCCATTAGTATGTTGCCTGGGGAGAGATGCTGATGGTTTATTACCGTCTGTGTCTCTGTCTGACCCTGGATCTGTTGGTGGTAGACAGGAGTTTGGGGCTGTCAGTGTGGAATATATTCAGTGACATTGTGAATGAGGGTGAGGAGGCTGGGAGAGGAGGGAGTGAGTGTTGTTTGTCTGTGTTGGGGGTTGTGATGCCTGAGAAACCTTTTTTAATTTATAGGTCGGCACTTTTAATAGGTGTTCCAAAAGCAAGGAGAAAGATCAAACATAGCTTTATGGTTCCTGCTTGCTGTGTGTCCTTTACTGTGGAGCTAGTGAGTTAGAAAGTAGGAGCAGTTTTAATTAGAATTTGCCTTGTAAAGGAAGCTTGCAGATATGCAAGATCAGCCCAGGGGTAAATGCAGGTGTTAACTGGAGCTTCCCACGACTGTTTGATATACCTCTTTAACACCTCTGGCTGAAAACAAACTACCTTTAACAATGATTCAGAGCTACTTTAAAGAAAATCTTGTTTTAAACACTTGACTCTTTTTAATGTCAAGCGTTCCCCCATAAACATCTGTTCTGTTCTGCAAATGTTTCCTTTATACAAAGTGACCTCTTAGCCCATCTCGCTCCCCTCCGCCTCCCCACCAACACCCCCCCCACCTCGACCCCCAACACCCCCGCCCCACCCCGACCCCCGACACCACCCCCCCCCCCCACCCCACCCCCAGTCAACAAAGATGTGTTGGGTTTTCGACAAATGTGACTGAGATAAAAGCTCCCATTGTCGAGCCTGACAATGGGATCTTTCTATTGATTCCTGAGGTTTCCCTTGATGAGGAGGTGGGCCTGGTTGGAGGATGGGATGGGCCCACAACCTTGTGTGGGAAGTCTTTGAGAGGACAGGAAAGCACTCCTTGGATGTTCTTTGTGGGATTCTATTTGAAGTGTTGACAGGACCCAGCCCAGTGATCCTTGTATGTGTGGTAGGAGCAGGGTCAATGTGATTGACAAGAAATTGAAGCTATCCCAGAAACGCCCGGTAAAGTGAGTAAAGCAATTCAGATATTGGGATGTCCGTAAAGGTTAGTATTGAGTTGACATAATGAGGTCATTCTGCCACTTTATAAATTATTGGTGTGACTACACTTGGTCAGCACAGTATGAGAAGGATATTACAGCTGCCAGAAGGATAGAGAGGGGAGTCCAACATGATTGTGGGGATGGAGGGGTTGGATGAGAAATGATTTCGTAAAAGAGAATATTCTCACCATAAAGGAAAGGTTGAGAGGGGAAATATCTGCTGTTTTGTGGATTCTAATGAGATTGGGTAATGGACTGTGATGAGCTGTTTCACCTTGTGCAGAGTATTAGGACCGGAGGAAGCAACCTTCACTTCAAAACTAAACTGAACAATATTTCAGTGAGTGAGTGGAACAGGACACCTCCCGGGGAATCATTAAGATGCAGATTTATAAGCTGATTGATTTTCGAGAGCATCTCTTTTGTTGTAGGGTATCTGAGTAACTTTAGATGTGTTGGCCTGAAATTTCAGCTCGGTGGGTAGGCACAATTGGCGGGGCTCGGGCGCAGTCAGCAAATGGACTGTGGACCGCGATTGGCCCCCGACTGCCATTTCATGCTGGCTGGCCAATTACCGGCCAACGTGAAATCCGCCATGAGAAGCTCAGTACAGCCAGGGTGGGGGTGGGAGGAGAGCGGGCCACGAGGTTTCCGTGGGCGTGGGCTAGCGCTGAGATGAAGACAGCTGCCTCCACAAGCTGCAGACCCGAAAACCATGAAATAAAGCCTTGAAAATCAGGGGAAAAAAAACGTCCCAAGCGTCACAATCAGATGGTAACGGTGCTGTCCATAGATTTGTATTTTTATTTTATTTGAGAAGGGAAATCTTGCCAACTCCGCCCGGCCAATTCGCCTGCCCCCCCAACCATAAGGTTGGGGGGATCATGAAAAATCAGCCACAATTGCGCCGTTAATGGGTTTAATTGCCCCCTTAATTGTCGGCGGGCGTGCTTCCGATTTCTGCGCGTACCCGCCGAGTGAAATATCGCACGAGCGCGGGATGAGGTCAGGGCGCTTGCCCGATGTCCTCTCACGCGATTTTACACCCAATCGGGTCAGGTGCCCACCCGCCTGCCCAGGGGATGGAAATCCCTGGCCGATGTGCGCTGAGTGTAACTCAATCAGGAGGGATAGGCGACTGCAGAACCATCTTTCTTTCAAAAAATATATTTCATTCATAAAATATCTGAAAGAACGTTTCAAATTAGACATTACAAAAAGCGCAGTAAGATTCAGCTTTTCTCCACAGCTCATGTTGCGTTCTGAGGCGCCTCAGTACAATATCAAATCATGTGATATTTATTTCAGTGTCAGGCATACAGCCCGTGAAGTTCTACACGGGTCCCAGCCCCTCGGTGCACTATGGCTGAAAGGTTTTAGACTGTGACCCTTTCCCACTGCGCCTCAGCATGGTCTTTCCAAGCTTTAATGTGTCCCTCAGTATGTAGTCCTGGACCTTGGAATGTCGCCGGTCTGCAACACTCGGTTGAGGACAACTCTTTGCACCAAGGATTGTCTTTCACTGAGTTGATGACCCTCCAGCAGTCTCGGTGTGCGTCCCTGGGAACAGCCCTTCAAGCACACGGTCCCCCCATTACAGAGCTGCTCAGGATGAACCTTGGCAATAGCCTCTGCCTCGCTTTCCAGACCTGCTTCTTAAAGGCACGTGCCAGAGGGAGGTAGGCAACAGTCTCCTCCTCCCCACACAGCAGCCTGATCTTTCCCAAAGCTCTCTGCCACCGGGAATTTTCCTTACCCACATGTCATGTTCATGTTGATTAGTCAACAGCTCGATTCTCGTTGGGACTGAGGACGGTAGAAAGTGAACCGGATGGACTTTGGTCTTTTTTCAGTTAGCGGCTCTATTATATATTGTTTCACATTCACATTCTGCGCACTACTCACATTGATTGGGTTTTTAGGAGCTCTGTGCTGGCTGCATGCACCTTGGAAAGTGGGATTTGCCCATGCAGTTTGGAGTAAACTAGACCCTGTACAGGAACGTCAGAGATAGAAGCAGTAGGGCCCCTGGCCCCTTGCACCTGCTCCACTCAGTAAGATCAAGGCTGATCAGATTGTGGCTTTAATGCCGCTGTCCTGCCTGCCCCTAGCTTTCACTCCCTTGTCGATCAAAAATCCTGTCTTAACTCAGCCTTGAATGTATCAGGCTCCACTGCTCTCTGGGAGGAGAATTCCAAAGATGGATCTCTTCTTTGCCTCCATCTATCACTGGCCCTCCAACCAGCTCTACCTGTCCCACCCACCTTCAACCAGCTTATATTCCACCTCATTTCTATATTTCTTAGTTCTGTTGAAGAGTCATTCGGACTCGAAACGTTAACTGTGTTCCTCTCCGCAGATGCTGTCAGACCTGCTGAGTTTTTCCAGGTGTTTTTGTTCCAAAGATTAATGACTCCTTGAGAAGAATCTGCTCCTCATCTTTTTAAATGGGAGACCCCTTACTGTGAAACTGTGTCCCTTGTTCCAGATTCCCCAACAATGGAGAAACATCCTCTCAGCATCTACCCTGACAAGCCTCCTCCCAATCTTATACATTTCAATAAGATCACCTCTCATTCTCCTAAACCCCAATGAGTATAGGCCCAACCTGCTTAACCTTTCCATATAAGACATGCCCTTCATCCCCGGAATCAGCCTAGTTAACCTCCTCTGAGCTGCTTACAATACAAGTACATCCCTCCTTAAGTAAAGAGACCAACACTGTACACTACTCTAGCTGCAGTCTCACCAATGCCTGGTTACAGTTGTAACAAGACTTCCCTACTTATATATTCCTTTCCTTTGCAATAAAGGTCAACATTCATTTCTACTTCCTAATTACTTATTGTATCTGAATGTTAACTTCCGGTGATTCATGTACAAGGACACCCGGATCCCTCTGTACCACAACGTTCTGCAGCCTCTCTCCATTTAAATAATCTGCTTTTCTATTCTTTCCACCAAAGTGGACAATGTCACATTTTCCCACATTGGATTCCATCTGCCAATTTTTTTTTCCCACTCACTTAAACAACCTATATCTCTTTGTAGACTCTTTAATGCCTCCTCACAACTTGCTTTCCTACCCATCTTTGTATTGTCAGCAAATTTGACTACAATCCAGGTCAACAATATGGATTGTCAATAGCTGAGGCCCCAGCACTAAGGAGATAAAGTAGAGCTGGGCACTTAGAGTGGAGCTGAGGGAGCTAGACACTGGCCTGGTGGTAATTATGAACCAATTGGCTGTTAGGAGCCCAGGATGGTATTTATATATTCATCTTGCTCAGGAGGGGGCCACTGTGAATGCATTGAAGGAGAAAATGTCTCTGTAAGGGGCTTTTATGTCTGAAACTAAATACATAGGAACAGGAGGAGGCCATTCAGCCTATTAAGCTTGTTCTGCTATCCAATGAAATGGTGGCTGATCTCTATCCTAACTCCATCTTAGTTTGGCTCCATTTATATCCTTGTCAGGCAAAAATGTATTAATATAAAAGCAAAATACTGCAGATGCTGGAAACCTGAAATAAAAACAGAAAATGCTGGGAAAACTCAGTAGGCCTGACAGCACCTGTGGAGAGAGAAACAGAGTTAACGTTTCGAGTCCGAATGACTCTTCTCCAGAGCTAGAGAGAAGTAGAAATGTGATGGAATTTATACTGTTTAAAAGGGGGTGGAGCAGGTGAAGCTGGATAGAAGGTCAGCGATAGGGAAAGATGTCATGGACAGAAAGTCAAAGGGAGTGTTAATGGTGGTGGTAAGGGCTGAAAAAGATGCTGATAGTGACATAAACTTAAGAAAGCAGAATGTGTGAATAGCAGAACAAGGTTCAGCTCTTTGTGGAAGAACAACATCCTAATTTATGCTATCTCCCCATATAATCTAGGTCTCGGAGCCCTGGTTGCACTTACTGTATCTGTGTTGCATTCTTTTGAAGGTCAGTGTATCTGTTCCAAGGTGCAAGGGCCAGATTTGTACACAGATTTCCCCTTTCTATTCAAGCCCCTGGTTATAAAAATTGCCCATTTCACCTTTATGATTTTTATTGTACCCAACCCCAACATTGTAGTGATCTGTGTACCTGGACTTCCAAATTCATCACAAGTTACGCTGTTCTTAGTTTTTCACCATTTAAATAAATCTATCCTTCCTCGGTCCAATTAGATAACTTCAGCCTGACCTGTGTTGAAATCTATCTCCCACAATTCCACCTACTCACTTAATCTAGCACCATCTCTTTATAATTTTATACTGGTGTCCAAACTACTTATTCACCCATCAATCTTTGCAGGCCTGGATATATGACTCTCTATCCTCTTATCTAAGATATTAATAAATATCAGGAATTGGTGAGGCTTCAGTACAATCCATGTCGGGCACCACAGATCACGTTCTCCTAATTTGAGTACCTACCCATATTATCCCTAGTCTCTGCCTTCTACCATCTAATCAGTCTTCTAACTAGGTGCCTATGGAACCTTGAATGCCTCCTTGAAGTCCACTTAAACTACATCCATAGACATTCCCCAATCTACTACTTTAGTCACTTCCTCTAAAGATTCAGTTAGGCTGGTTGGATGTGGCGCAGGGGTAGTGTTCCTATGTCCGGGCCAGAAGCTTTGGGTTCAAGTCCCCTCAGGACTTGATAGTCATGGAAGGTGAATTTGTAATGTGATCAGACAAGTTGTTTATCAGTCTGTAGATCCTTCAAATACACCTGATGGCAGGTGGTAAGAGCAAGAGAGTCTCCTGGTCAGCTGTACTGCAGAAAGCAATGGCAAACCACTGCAGTACTTTGTCAAGCATAATCATGGACCAATCCAATGGAAGCCCATATGTGCCTCTGGGGGTATGGTACGTGGAGGTGGGGGAAGATATGACCCAGCCTTTAGAAATCAATATTGGCTGTCTCTCTCTCTCTCTCTCTCTCATCATCTCAGATTTCTCTAAGTGCTCAGTTGAACATTCCAATAACTTTCCCACAATATATTTGACTAAAAGGTTTGTAATTTCCTGTGTTTTTTCTTGCACCTTTGTTGTTATATTGGCCAGGATTTTTGCTATGGTGGGCGAGCTTGATGGGATTGGGTGGGGGCGGGCACGGAGCGGAATTGCTGCTTGTGGTTGGCTCTGTGCCGCCATTTTACATGGGTAGGCCAACTAAGGCCCACCCAGCGTAATACACGGCCGGTAGCTCTCAGTGTTACCTGTGCGGGGGCGGGGGGGGGTGGGGGGGGTGGGGGGGGGGGGGGGGGGGTGGGGTGGTGGGGGGAGGAGGGAGAGTCAGGGCCAGCGCTCTCGCACATGTGTGGGAGAGAGTGCAACAATCTCCCTGAGGCACAGAGCCGCCTCAGGGAGATTGAATGGATAGTAAAATAATTGAATAAATGATCTAAAAATTGATTTAAACATGTCTCTTCATGAATTGGGACATGTTTTTATGTTTCTGAAAATTTATTTATTTAATAAAAGCTTCAGGAAACCTCATCCCGCCCGTGGATGAGGTTTCCTGAAAAAATGTGAAGGCCGCTTGGGATTTTTGCCTGTCCCGACAACTTTAAGTTTGGACGGGCAGTGTTACTAATGACAATAATTGCTTCCTTAACGGCCTTAATAGACTGTTTACATTTCAGTGGGCGCGCGGCTGACTCTGGCGTGCGCCCGTCAAACGAAATATCGCGATGGCACCGGGACGCAGGTCCAACATCATCGTGCATCATTTTACACATCGGCGTGTCGGGCCTGACCCCGCTCGCTGACCGGAAAACTCCAGCCCATCGTTACGTTTGCAATTTTGCAACCTAGAGGGACAATTCCAAACTGAGAGAGCTTCACAAAATCCTGCGGAAGCTGGAGGTCTGGAATAAGAACGGGAAATGCTAAAATCCTCAGCAGGTCTGGCAGCTGCTGTGGGGAGAGAAGCAGAGTGAACTTTTCAGGTTGATGACCCTTTGTCAGAACTGTTTTTAGGAAAGCTCATTGACCTGAAACATTAACCCTGTTTCTCTTCACAGTTGCTGCCAGGCAGTTTGGAAGATTATGGCTCAAGCAGCTGCAATTTCCTCAGCTATTGCTTTTCAAACTATCAGATCCTGGGGATTTGTCAGTCTTTAGAGCCATTATATTTCTTATAGACTGATTTCTTACTTGTGTTAACTTGAGTGTGCTCCAGTTCATGATTCATTAATCATTTCCCTCTAACTTCAGGTGTACAATCCTCTCCCCCTAGTGTGAAAACTGACAGTAATTATTCAACACATCTGCCATTTCCTTAGTAACATTTTGCAATATTATCCACATCTGCTTTTAAAGGGAGCATGTAACTTTTACCTGCCCTTTTCTCCCCATTGTAGTTGTAAAAACTTTAGTTTTTAAACCCCTCACAAGTTTCCCGTCGTACCTTCCTTTGGCAGATCTCTGGCATTTCAGCTTGCTGTCCTTGCAAGTCCCTGCCTGTTTGAGTTAGCAGTTGGGGTGGGTGTGGGGGAGAGCAGGAGCACGGGAGTAGCTGTGTGGGGGAGAGCAGGAGCACGGGAGTAGCTGTGTGGGGGAGAGCAGGAGCACGGGAGTAGCTGTTCACATGGTTCCACCGCTCATTAGGCCGTAGCTGTTGTATTTTAACATAAGTGACCCGCCTTGTTCTGTAACCCTGGATACCCTTGTTGAACAAAAATTAAATCAGCCTCGGTTTTGAATGTTTCAGTTTTTGAGGGTGATGGTGGTGTAGTGCTGGTGTCACTGGACTAGTGACCCAGAAACCCAAACATATGCTGTGGTGACGTGGGTTCAAACCCCACCCACGGCAGCTGGTGGAATTTAAATTTGGTTAATAAATGTGGAATTTAAAATGGGATCACAGCTTTTAATCTGCAGCTGTGGCCCAGGATTCCAAGTAACAAATCTGTGCCCATCACAAGGACAAAATCCAGCCCTATAAGGTCACCTAGAGCATCCAGGAAATGGGGTGAGGAGGGGAGCGAGCCAGGGGATCCTGGGGTCAAGGGAGGGTCAGCCAGAGGACCCTGGGGTCGAGGGTGGGGTGGGGTGGGGTGGGGTCAGCCAGAGGACCCTGGGGTTAAGATAAAAGCAAAGAACTGCGGATGCTGGAAATCCAGAACAAAAACAGAAACAGAATTACCTGGAAAATCTCAGCAGGTCTGGCAGCATCGGCGGAGAAGAGCACAGTTAACGTTTCGAGTCCTCATGACCCTTCAACAGAACTAAGTAAAAATAGGAAAGGGGTGAAATATAAGCTGGTTTAAGGGTGGGGTGGGGGAGGCGGCATTGTTGGGACCAGCAGTCAATAATAGGTGGAGATAACCAAAAGATGTCACAGACAAAAGAACAAAGAGGTGTTGAAGGTGGTGATATTATTACAGACAAAAGAATAATATAATATCACCACCTTCAACACCACTTTGTTCTTTTGTCTGTGACATCTTTTGGTTATCTCCACCTATCACTGACTGCTTGTCCCAACAACTCCTCCCCCCCCCCCACCTTAAACCAGCTTATATTTCACCCCTTTCCTATTTTTACTTAGTTCTGTTGAAGGGTCATGAGGACTCGAAACATCGACTGTTCTCTCCTCCGCCAATGCTGCCAGACCTGCTGAGTTTTTCCAGATATTTCTGTTTCTGTTTTTGATCATGGGGTTAAAGGTGGGGGTGGGTTCAGCCAGAGAGTCCTGGGGTCAGGGGAGGGTCAGCCAGACCCTCAGTAATAGTCTCGGTAATAGTGACCATGAAACTATTGTCAATTGTTGTAAAAACCCATCGGGTTCACCAATGTCCTTTAGGAAAGGAATTCTGCCATCCTTACCTGGTCTGGCCTACACGTGACTCCAGACCTACAGCAATGTGGTTGATTCTTAACTGCCCTGAAATGCCTGAGCAAGACACCCAGTTCAAGCCCTTGTTCTGGGCTTCCCCCAGCAGAGGAAATCCTTTCTCTCTATTTCCCCAATCAAACCCTAAAGCACCTCAACTTGATCATGGGATTACTCTAGGGAATACAAGCCTAGTATGTGCAACCTGTTTCTCATATTTTAACCCTTTTAGCCCTGGTATCAATCTGGGTGAATCTGTGCTGCATTCCCTCCGAGCTCAGTATATTCTTCCTGAAGTGAGGTGCCCAGAACTGAGTGCAGGATTCCAGATGCAGTCTAACCAGAGCTCGGCACAGCTGGAATATAACTTCCTCCTCTTTGTATTCCAGCCCTCTTCAGATAAAGGCCAAACTGCTTTAGCATTTTTAATTATTTTTTTGTCCCTGGCCTTTAGGGATTTCTATTCTTGGACCCCCTAAATCTCTGTGCACCAAATTGTTCCTAGCTTCTCATTAGTTAGAAAGTACTCCGATCTTTCTTGGGTCCAAAGTGGATAACATCCTACTTGCTGGATATATAGAATTTTATATGGTTGATCACAGTGAAGTGGTCAATCTTGACAGTTGACACCAGCTGTTCCAGCATTAAAGACCATTGTATCCAAGCTGTCCCACCACCGTCTGATCATTTCCCATTCACCGTTCTTGGATAGTGATCAGGGTGCAGTCTCTGACCCCTTTGGCTCCTCCCCACATCAATGTAGAAGCAGTGGTTTTGAATACATTCTGTGTTGGGATCCCCTGCAAATTTCGATGCACTATCAGGGACCCCTGATCCTAAAACCTGAATGTTGTATAATTTCCTGAATGTGCATCTTTCAAACTTTAAAAGTGGTTGGAGGCAGGAGCCAGTGAAAATAAGGCTGATAGAAATCTGAAGATTCCGGGATCCCCTGGCTGACCCTCCCCTGATCATGGGATCCCCTGGTTGATCCTCCCCCGACCCCAGGGTCTTCTGGCTGACCCCACCCCACCCTTGGCCCTAGGGTCCTCTGGCTGACCTAACCCCGCCCTTGACCCTAGGGTCCACTGGCTGACCCTCTCCTGACCCCAGGGTCCTCTGGCTAACCCCACCCTCGACCCCAGGGTCCTCTGGCTGACCCCACCCTGACCCCAGGATCCTCTGGCTCGCTCCCCTCCTCATCCCATTTCCTGGATGCTCTATGTGAGCTTATAGGGTTGGATGATCCCAATATTTTGTCTTTGTGATGGGCACAGATTTGTTACTTGGAATCTGGGACACAGCTGCAGGTTAAAAGTTGTGATCCCAAAATGCACTGGGGTCTCCAGCTGTTGACAAATCTGGGGGATCTGATTTCGGACCCTTTTGCCAATGAGACAACAGTGCCGTGGGCATGACACCCACCTCCAGGCCCAGGAAACTGAGAGGACCAGCCAGAGGGTGAGAAATCTGAGCCCCACTTGAGGCTGAGCTGTTGACACTTGATGCAGATTTAGTCCCTTCAGCCTGGAGTGTGTGGTCCCTGGTGTACAAACCTGTGGCTTCAGGTGCTGGTCTTGAGATCAGTTAACTGCTTAATCAGCATCTTGAGACACTTTGCCAGCATGAACTCTCTTTGCATTCTATGCCTGTGCTTTGGTTCCTGTAATGGTTTCCATCTCGAGGCTGTTAGTTAAACCTCTAAATCTGCCTCTTATTGTATTGCTGAGACAGATTGTTACTGATTTGCGACCTCACTGCCAACGAATCAGTGCCAAAGTCCCAGGCTCGAGGGGCCGAATGGCCTACTCCTGTCCCTGTTTCGAATGTTCCTAATGGATCCCATGAATTTCCATTGGTTTCACGGATTACACCTATTGCTTTCTCTGGGGAACAATAACAGATTATCGCCAGGTTTCCAGTGAATTGGAAGGATTGATTCACTGGAGCAGGGAGACACATACCCGCCCTCCGATCTGCAGTCTTTTCTGCCCTGGGGCAGAATGCTCGGCTTGTTGGGTGGGTACGTGCCTGACCCGAATGAGCGTAAAATGATGTGCGATGATGTCGGGCGGATGTCCTGAGGTCGTTGTGCACTCGCACAATATTTTGGTCAGTGGGCGCGTGTGGGAGTCAGCAGTGCGCCCGCTGACAATTAAGTTGTTCTGTTAAGGCCCTTAGTCAACTAATTGATAGGAATTTTTGGCTGCCCGCCCAACCATTCAGTTGGCAGGCGGGCGAAAGGGCCAAGTGGCCTTTGCATTTTTGGCAAAACCTCTTTCGCGGGCGGGATGAGGTTTCGACCAGTGATTAAAAAAAAATCTTTTTGCGCTCTGAGGCGAGACGTTTTTCTTATTTTAAAAATCCTAATTTTTACAGATAAAATGCTTCAGCTGTCTGAGGCAGCTCTGTGCCCCAGGGAGCTTTTACTGGGCACGCGTGTGAGAACTTCAGTGCTCAGGCTCCTTCCGCCCCCACCCTGCCCCCCCACCCTCCCCCATCCCGGCAGCGCTGGGCGCTGCAGCGCGCGATTCATGCTGGCCCACCGTTAATCGGTCAGCCGGCGTGAAATCGGCCGCTCCCGCTTGTCCCTGCCAAGTCCGCCTGACTACTGGAAAATCCTGCCCCCTTGGTTTATTCTTGACTGTGCCTCATCTGCATCCCAGGGAAAGTAGTTCATCAGACGCCCCACTAAATGGCTTCTTCAGAAAGCAGTTCAGTGGCTGCGACGTGTTTCGGGACATCCTAAAAATGTGAAAGGTGCTATAAAACTGCAAGTTTTGGCTTTGCCCTGCTTGATCGGTTGAGTGCCAGGGTTAAGAAGCTGCTGATCAGTGGCACACACACTGGCACTGTCCACAACACTCTCTAGGGAGGTCTCTTCCCCGCTTGGGTCAGGAATGTAACATGTGGGCCCTGGCCTGTAATGCCACAGTTGGCAGCTGCCCTGTTGGATGCCCAGAATTGTGTTAAATACTTCTGTAAATCTTTGACACAGCTGCCGATCTGTCTTCGGGGTCAGAGAGAGAGTTGACATCTAATATCAAAGCAAAATCCTGCCGATGCTGGAAATCTGAAACAAAAACAGAAAATGCTGGAAAAACTCAGCAGGTCCGACAGCATCTGTGGGGAGAGAAACAGGGTTAACGTTTTGAGTCTGTATGACTCTCCTTCAGAGCTTTAAGGAGAGTCATTCAGACTCGGAGCGCTAAGCCTGTTTTTCTCCCCCACAGATGCTGTTAGACCTGCTGAGTTTTTGACTTCTAATTTGTCCTGGCCACTGACTTGCCCTGTGCATCAGCAACTGGTTATTGAAGTTGCAGGAGTGACTGCCCTCACTGCCAGTTCACACATTAAGTGACCTTCATCACCTCATCATGTCCCAAGGTGCTTTGCAGCCAATCCATGAAGTGTAGTCACAGTTGCAAAAGCACGACAGCCAACGTGGAGCACAGCAAGCTCCCACAAGCAATGAGATGATGCCTGGATTATCTGTTTTGAATGATATTGGTGAGAGACACTGGGGAGAATTCCCCTCCTCTGCAAGTAGTGCCACTGGCTCTTTTACCATCCTGAGAGGGCAGATGGGCATCAATTTGGCATCTCACCTGAAAGGCAGCGC
Source organism: Isurus oxyrinchus (assembly GCA_026770705.1). Taxonomy (NCBI): domain Eukaryota; kingdom Metazoa; phylum Chordata; class Chondrichthyes; order Lamniformes; family Lamnidae; genus Isurus; species Isurus oxyrinchus. The sequence goes on along the minus strand of JANJGN010000027.1, from coordinate 2,104,451 downwards.
CTCTGACAGTGCTGCACCACCCACTCAGAACCATGCTGGAGTTTTTATTTATTCACCTTACGGGATAGGGGCTTTGCTGGCTGGACCAGCATTTATTGCCCATCCCTAATTGCCCCTTGAGAAAGTGGTGGTGAGCTGCCTTCTTGAACCGCTGCAGTCCATGTGGTGTAGGTACATCCACAGTGCTGTTAGGAAGGGAGTTCCAGGGTTTTGACCCAGTGACAGTGAAGGAACAAGTCAGGATGGTGAGTGACTTAAAGGGGAACTTCCATGTGGTGGTGTTCCCATGTGTCTGCTGCCCTTGTCCTTCTAGATGGTAGAGGTTGTGGGATTGGAAGGTGCTGTCTAAGGAGCTTTGCAGAGTTTCTGCCTGGATTTTGTGCACAGATCCCTTGGGTGGGATTTGAACCTCAGTCTAAAAATCTCCAGCTGTTACTGGAGCTGGAACTATTGCTGACACCCACACATCCAGAAGTGACCCCAAAGTTAGATTCGTTTATGGCACACGAGCAGGCCACTCGGCCCATCGAGATGATTATAATTGCCGTTAACTGTAATTACCGTTATGATTAAATAATTTGTGGTGGGTTTTTCTATGAGATGTTGTTGTAGGGCCAGGTTTTCGTAGAGTCCTGGAGACTCTCTGACCTTTAAAAATGGCGGACAGGACCCGTTCCAGGAAGTCCCGCCCCATTCCCCACATCCCATTTTCAGCGATAGGGGTGTGATTCACACAGCCAAGAAACCGGAACTCAGCAGCGAAATTTAAACCCAATGCTGAGTTCAAACAGAACCCATTTTTGATGCAGCAAGTGCCTTAACCCCCAGTGTGGGAGTCACAGATTTATGCAGGAGACATAATGCCCTTGGACAAGGTCTGCAGAACTGTCAAACTGTCAAGTTATTTATATCCACAGGTCTTTAAAAATTAAAAAGCAGCCTGCCTGTGACAGTGAGAGTTGAAAAAATCTGTTACATAAAAACATAGAAAATAGAAACAAGAGTAGGTCATTCAGCCCTTCGAGCCTGCTCTGCCATTCAATATGATCATTGCTGATCCTCTATCTCAACGCCGTACTCCCACCCTCTCCCCAGACCCCTTGCTGCTTTTAGAGTCTAGAAATCTATCTATTTCCTTCTTAAATATATTCAGTGACTTGCCCTCCACAGCCTCTGCAGTAGAGAATTCCACAGGTTCACCACCCTCTGAGTGAAGACGTTTCTCCTCATCTCAGTCCTAAATGGTCTACCCTGTATCCTGAGACTGTCACCCCTTGTTCCAGACCCCACCCTCAGCCAGAGGAAACATCATCCCTGTATCCAGTCTGTCCATCCCTGTCAGAATTTTATACATTTCAATGAGATCCCCTCTCATTCTTCTAAACTCCAGTGAATACAGGTCTACTCGGCCCAATCTCTCTTCATACAACAGTCCTGCCATCGCAGGAATCAGTCTGGTGAACCTTCGCTGCACTCCCTCTATGGCAAGTGTATCCTTTCTTAGGTAAGGAGACAAAGCTGCACACAATACTCCAGGTGTGGTCTCACCAAGACCCTGTACAGCTGCAGTAAGACATCCTTGCTCCTGTACTCAAGTCCTCTCACAACAAAGGCCAACATACCATTTACCTTCTTAACTGCTTGCTGACCCTGCATGCTTGCTTTCAGTGATTGGTGGACAAGGACACCCAGATCCCTTTGAACATCAACATTTCCCAATCTATCACCATTTAAATAATACTCTGCCATTCTGTTTTCCTACTGAAATGGATAACTTCACACTTATCCACATTATACTGCATCTGCCATGTATTTACCCACTCACTCAACTTGTCTAAATTACCTTGAAGCCTCTTAATACCCTCCTCATCACTCACATTCCCATCAATTATCATGGTGCCAGCGAACTTGGTAATATTGCATTTGTTTCCATCACTGTGTTGCTATTATGCAGTAGCAACATGAGTGGTATTTGTGACTAACAGGATGTTGCTGTTAAGCCAAAAAGATGTTCTGTCTATCACACAAATGAGTAATGAGGTGTGTGAATTTCAGTGCCAGTGTGATGCTAGTTATGCAGGCCGTATGTCCCAAACACCGGCGGATTGTATCAAACAGCATGTCCCAGCCACTGTTTGCAATGGGCAGGGTACAGACCAAACCCAACCAGCCCCTGCTTGCAAAACTCAAAACAGAGTGTCCAATATTAGAAATGATTCCATGATTGGACAATATTTGCTAAATAATCCTCAGTATGCTAAGAATTACACTAACAGCCAATTTAAGATTATCAGTTGGGCTCACAGTATAGTGCATGTGTGTGTACTGGAAGTTACATATATTAATACTCAGGGCCCTGGTCTCTGCAGCAGAAAGAACATGTACACACATTGCGCCTGTTTCAGCTAAACAAAACAAGTGACAGCCATTCACTGGTTCATTCCTCAGGGCAATGGCTTGACCAATCAGGGTCAAGCTGCCTGGTTTAAATTTCAAACAATGCATTGCAGTTAACCATCAGTCATCACTGGTGCATTCTCCACGCCTCTACCAATCAGAGTCCACTTTCCAACCAATTAGCACTCTTTTCACATACAGCATAAGTTGTTGTTTCCCCTTATGTTGGAATTATTGCGAGTGCCTTGGTGAGTGCAAGATGAAAAGCTTTGACAGGTCTCTTTTTTCAGCAATACTTAAATGGATTTTTTAAAGAAACTGTAAGCTAAAATCAATATTAGATCTTTATTTCATCTCAACATGGCTCCTGAGATCTGCCCCCATGGTGGAAACTGGGTGAGATGGCATGGAGGGCATAAGGTGGAGGGCATGAGTTGGCATAAAGTTGGAATTAAATTGCCATGGAGGCTGTAAGAAGCCATGGGGAGGGGGTGGATGGGAGTGGGTAGGGAACATGGATTGGCATGGAGGGTATGAGGGGCTATGGAGGTGGTTGGGGGCATAGATTGGCATTGAGGGTATGGGTCATGGTGGTGTGTGAGAGACATGGATGGGCAATGAGTGGGGGGGTGTGTGCGGTGAGGGCCAGAGGGCCTAATATTTAGCAAAATAACTGGGACAAAGATGAGGAGAACCTAAACAGGCCTTTTAACAGGCCGCCTCAGCACTCAGCACCCCTGCGGCTGCATCAGATCTGTGCCCAGGACTCCCATCCCCTACTGGCACACCCTGCCCACCCCAGAGTGGAAATTACGCCATTAGGAGCCATTTTTGGTGAGGAGGGTGTGCTACGCAGGGAAACATACTGACTCGGGATACACAGTGGGAGTGAAAATCTGCCCACTATTGTGTAGTTCAGCTCAATGGTGTTTCTTGGCTTCTTCAGTTTGCATCCTGGGAATCGCTATCTCCCTACATGCCAACTATTCACATTGGATTCCTGCCTGTCGTGCACGCCCAGTAATGAAGCTTCAGTGCTTAGAGGTGACAACAGTGCTGAATGTTCTGAATGAATTAGTTGTGTTGGTTCCTTGCTCTGCTATTCTGTACTTTGATCTGGGCGTTGCTGTACACAAATGCTAAAGATTCCACTAACAGAGATGGAGGTCACAAATCTGCTTCCTCAGTCAGTCATTCAATCTCTTTACAAATGCCTAGATCCTGCCCCAGGAGATAGGAGTCTTTGTCTGTGTGAGATTGCTCTGGACTGGGTGTAAAGATAGCTTCATGTTTGCAAATTGTCATCGTAATGGCCTTTTCGCAAACAATACTTGGAAAATATGTTTTTGGTGAGCCTTGCGTCTCAGTGATATTGGAAGTGAGGTTTCCCTTGCTTCCAGCTTTCCCTATCACAGGCTGTGTTCTGATGGAGGCCTGTGGCATAGGGGTAGCTCCTACCTCTGGCCCAGAAGCCCCAGGTTCAAATCCCACTTCAGGAATTGATGTCCAGGGAAGATGTGTTCATAATGTGGCCAAACAGGTTGATTATTAGCCTGTAAACCATTCCAATATACCTGATAGCAGGCAGTAAGTGAGAGAGCTTCCTGGTCAGTCATACATTCAAAAAAGGTTAGAAAGATCTGCCCTCTAAGTACAGATCAGTCAGTTTAACTTTGGTGGTAGGGAAACTTCTAGAAATCATTCAGGATAGAATTAATAGCCACATGGAAAATTGTGGATTGATTGGGAAGAGTCAGCATGGATTTGTTGAAGGAAAATCATTTGTAACTAACTTACTGGAGTTTTTTGAAGAGGTAACAGAGATGGTGGATGAGGGCAAAGACGTTGATGTGGTGGATATGGACTTCCAAAAGGTGTTAGATACAGCGCCACACAATAGACTTGTGAGGAAAGTTACAGGTCATGGAATAGAACAGACAGTAACAACATGGATACAAAATTGGCTGAGGGATGAGAAACAGAGAGTAATGGTTAACGAGTATTTTTGGGCTGGAAGAAGGTTTGTAGTGGAGTTCCCCAGGGGTCGGTATTGGGACCCTTGCTTTTCCTGATATATATAAATGATTTAGATCTTGGTGTGCAGGGGACAATTTCAAAGTTTGCAGATGACACAAAACTTGGGAGAATTGTAAACTGTGAGGAGGACAGTGGAGAACTTCAAAAAGACAATGACACATTGGTGGAGTGGGCAGATAGGTAGCAGATGAGGTTCAATGCGGAGAAGTGTGAGGTGATACACTTTGGTACAAAGAACATGGAGAGACAGTATAAAATAAAGGATACTATTCTGAAGGGCGTGCAGGAGCAGAGACCCTGGGTGTATATGCACATAAGTCATTAAAGGTGGCAGGACAGGTAGAGAGAGCTGTTACTAAAGCATAGGTATTCTAGGCTTCATTAATAGGGGCATAGAGTGCAAGAGCAGGGAGGCTTTGATGAACTTATATAGAACAATGGTTAGACCTCAGCTGGAGTATTGTGTACAGATTTAGTTGCCACATTATAGGAAGGATCTGAACACATTGGACAGAGTGTAGAAGAGGTTTACGAAATTAGTTCTAGGGATGAGACACTTCAGTTATGAGGAAAGATTGGAGAAGTTGGGACTGTTTTGCTTGGAGAGGAGAAGGCTAAGAGGAGACTTGATAGAAGTTTTCAAAATCATGAGGGATTTAGACAGAGTGGACAGGGAGAAACTGTTCCCACTTGTACACGGATTGAGAACCAGAGGAGACAGTTTTAAAGAGTTTTGCAAAAGAAACAAATGTGAGGTAAGAAAAATTTTTTTCAGGCAGCGAGTAGTTAGGGTTTGGAATGTGTTGCCTGGAAGTGTGGTGGAGGCAGGTTCAACTGAGGCATTCAAGAGGGGATTGGGTGATTATTTAAATAGAAACAATGTGCAGGAGTTATAGGGAAAAGCCAGGAGATTGGCACTAAGTTAAAATGTTCAGAGAACCGGTGCAGAAACAATGGGCCGAATGGCCTCCTTCCACACTGTAACGATTCTGTGATACTGTCGAAGGCAGTGACAACCACTGCAGTCCTTTGCCAAGCATAATCATGGACCAATCCAATTGAAGCCCATGACCACCAAAGCCCTCTTAGGGTGTGCTACCTGAAGGAGGAGGAGATATTTATATGTATATATATATCAATTACAGCACTAAAGGAGGCCATTCAGCCCACCAATTCTATGTTGGCCCTTTCAAAGACCTATCTAGTTCATTTCGCAGCCCTGTTCTTTCCCCATCGCCTGGATTTTTTCCTTCAAATATTTATCCAATTCTGTGTTGCAGGTGATTATTGAATCTGCTTCCATCACCCAATCAGGCAGTGCATTTCTTTTATCTCTCCCAACACCTTGTTTCTAACATCATAAAATGGGCTGAGCTGCTTCATAGGAGCATTATCAAACAAAATTTGACACTGAGCCTCACAAGATCTTAGGACTGATGACCAGAAGCTTGGAGCATCTTGAACATCCCCAATTTTAACTGCCCCATCATTGGTGGTTGTTAGATTCATAAGGTTAGGGTCGAGTGGGCGGGAGGTGGGTCTCATGGACAAGATGAGCTGACAAGGGCTTGAGGTGTGATAGGAGGGAAACTAGAGAACGATGTGAGTTCAGGGCTCGAATGGGGAGGGCGGAATTTAAGGCGTTTGGCCTGTCGGGCGAGGGGAAGGGAGTGATATGGCAGAGGCAGCTGACTGAATTGTCCCAGTCTTAGTGACATGTCCATGACCCCTCCTCGTACTGTACTTGGTTTTGGAGGTGAAGTGAGGGGTATAAGAAGATGATTTTAAGTAGAGTAAAGAATCTATGTGCAGGCTTTCCATTCCAGGATGACCCTGGATTAGTGAATGTTTTCGACTTGGAGAGTAGGATCCAGTCATGTGGCCTGTGGTCCAGCCAGGAGCTGATGGGGAATGGCTGACCCAGTCGTGCGCCAGCTAAGTTTAAGTTTGCATCCCTTGGAATTAAGGGAGTGGAGATGAGGCCAGGGTGAGAGAGAGCAATGGTTTTAATGGGGACGAGTGCATCTAGGATGAGAATGAAGGCTGGCGTGGCAGACCATATCTGTAGCTGCAGAAATATCATGGTCAATGTGAGAGCCAAAGGCTAGACGTTGGGATTCCGAAGCTGCAGCTGTAGGTGAATTGAGGCAGAGTTTTTTTTCCAGGGGTGCAGAAGGAGCTGAGATTGGAAGGGTAGAAAGGGCTGTGAGTGAAGAAGGCACTGATCCCAGATGGCCTTAACTGTGATTGACACAACGGCAGCACTGAGGCCACATGAGCCTCCACTGACCCTCTCCTTTATTCCCTCCCACTGACTTGTTCCCTTATGTTAAATGCATTTGGTGCCTCAGCGATTGAGGGAAGCCTGTAATGTAGCACTGGGCCAATCATACAGGAATGGCCAGCAGGCATCCCCGTGACCGCCAGCAAGGGAGGATGGGGAAAAGCCAGGGATCCCACTTCCAATTAGGATCCACCTCACCTCCCCTGGCAACTCCTTGCAGGTTCAGGCTTTGATGATGTGGTGCTAAATAGGGTTAATAACCTGCAGAAGCTGGGCACACACATGAAGAATGGCCACTTGGGTGGTGGGGGGCTGGGGGGTGGTGTTGGAGTGGGGCTGGTGCCTGTACGATCAAATTAATGTTGAATTTGGTGAGTTTAACAGGGGATGGAGGGGCTGATGACTGTTTTGGGAATCAGGCACTGGATTGGAGTGGGGGAGCGAGTTGATATGAAGCAGAATTAGTCAAAATGATGATATTGATAAACTCGTGTTGTGTACGTTGGAACTTGGTGTGGAATTGTTTGGCTTCTCTGAGTTAATGCCAGCCTAGAACACGAGACATTTCAGTACCATGAGACACTAATGGAGCCCAGGAAAGGGTCTGTCACTGATTCTGGCCATCTTACAGTGGTACAGTCCCTGGTACACTGGCTGCTGCTCTACTGAAGCAGCTGAAGATGGTTGGGCTGAGGACACTACCCTGAGGAACTCCTGCAGTGATGCCCTGGAGCTGAGATGACTGACCTCCAGCAATCACAACCATCTTCCTTTGTGCTAGGTATGACTCCAGCCACTGGAGTGTTAGGATGTACTTCATGCTGGTGGCCCTAATACTGGGAGTGACTGTAAGATGAATGAGTATCTATCATTGAGTAACTTGGCCTGAAGGTCTAGAAAGAGCTTTATCCCTGGTCTGAGAAGACGCAAGATTTTTATTTTCACGGAATCACAGAACTGTTACAGTGCAGAAGGAGGCCATTCAGCCCATCATGTCTGCACCAGCTCAGTTCCTTGATTTTGTCGCTCAAGGAATCTCGCAACGTGAATCATCAGTGATTGAGAATTAATGAGGAAAATACCTTTGTAGCAAAATGTCTTCAGTTTTTCTCTAACCATGAACTCACCCATCTGGACCTTGTGTGAGTTGTTTCCGCTGCCTTGACTGGGGTTCTGGGTGGGGGGGTGGTAGGAGGGGTTGGGAGTGGGTTGTGTTGCTACCCCTGAGATTCAATGGATGAAGAAGGAGAAGAATCCTTCTGACCCTGAGCTGTCACATGAAATTGTTGGACTCGTTCTCTGAGGTTTCACATGCTGAGGGCAGGACCTGCTTTGGGTTCAGTCACGCAGGGTATAATAAAGCATCAATGCAGTCTTCAAAAATGCCATGGCTCACACTTGTTCAAAACCACCCTTCTAAACCAGACAGTGATGAGTTTTCTGCGGCACTGGCTGGAAACAGCTGGTGATTGTAAAGGATCTGATGGTAGTTTTAGTACAAATTGGCCTTCATCCTACCTTAATATTAATTTACAGTAGTAAGATTATTGAGAGTTTTTGGAATGCTTTGATGCTTTTATGTGGGAGATGTGTATCCCTCAGCTGTAACCAGGTGCTACCCGCCTCCCCGGCACTCCCCCTCTCACCCTCGCCGAAGTCCCATTCATGTATGAGTGGAATTGTAATAAAACGCACTTTTAAAGCAGATGTGTGTTGACTGGCCACGCTAACAGTGAATTCTTCTCATATGGGCTTTGATTTGTAGTCGTTCCAGTCTTGTACTGTTGCTCTGCTCTCCTGCCACCGGAGCGATATCCTTCATTGACACTGTTTGATTAGTATACCAGATGTTGAGTGACAGGTTGTCACCACTTGTTGAATATTTGGAGGTGACTGGATGCCTGGACATGCTTTTCTCTCTTCCTTGTAATGCTTAATCCTTTAGTGGGAGGGAGGAGGGGTTACTGTTGCTCCAACGAGTTTTGAGAAACCAATGGATTTAAGGAAGACTTAAACCAATGGATTTAAGGAAGACCCAAACCAAGGGAGCTGAGATGCTTTATTTGAGAAAAGTGGGCCTTTCGCAAAGAGACCTGATTAAAGTTTGGATGAGAAGTTCTTAACCAACAACAGCCTTAGACAAACACCCCTATGCAGCTGCCCGATCGTCCATGTATATTCACAAGTGGCCTGAAATTGGATATTTATTTCAGCATTAATGGTCCATTGCTGTATCAGCTCTTCAAGATGTAAAATACATCCACCGTTTTTGTTTAATAAGAAAACCCTCCTATGTTTCTCAAATGGCTGAAAGAATAACAGGGTCAAAGGTTTGTCAAACAGACAGGAAGGAGGTGGGGAGGGAGGTGATGGGGAGGGAGGCAGGAGTTGGGCGATTCTCAGCCAGGTTCTAGTAGAGTTGGTGGATATTTTATTGTTTGATTTCAGGAATTCTACCAACTTGTAAGACGTTAGTGCAGCACTTATGGACATTGGAGTAATAATGAACCTAACACAACTTTACACAATTCAAGCAGACACCTCATTAGTTGCCCATGAACGTGAAATATCCTAAAATAAGCTGTAACTATATATACACACGTGGCATATTCACAAGTTGTAACACTGCTGGCTCCAGTTCCCCAAAAATCAGTCAATTAATCTCACTATTTGTTTTATACAGCCCACTCTTTCCTGCCCATGTCTAATGTCTAATTTAATAGCCAATGTCTAATGTCTAATTTAATAGCCAAACAAGATCTTGTTTTTGTACAATTCCTTACACACGGGTCACCTGGCAGCTTATTGATCTTAAGGTTCAACCTGCCTGAAGCTTTGTTAGTGACTGTTAACTCGGCTTCTGATTGTTTTCCCTATCTTCCTGCTCTGTCTTGTTTGACACTGGTCAGAAGTTGATTAGGGTACTTGGCTAACAACACAATAGAAAATTAAACAAACTCTTTCTTCATGGAATGTTGGCCTTTATCTCAAGAGGGCTGATAGCAAAAGGGAGGAAGTGTAGCTTCAGTTGTATACCCTTGGTCAGACTGGCCATCTGATGTACTGTGCTCAATTCGAGGTAGTGCATCTCAGGAAGAATATGTAAGCCTTGTGTAGAGGGTCCGGCACAGATTCACCAGTATAATTCCAAGATTTGAAGGGTTGAGTTACAACCTTTTCAGATTAGCTTTCTCAGTACAGACTCGGAATTGAACTTGACACCTGTGTGTTTTCATTTCACAATACCTAATTGCTCAGTCATGGGTGGGTGGATTGGTAGTAGGGCCCATGTGATGTGTTGGCCTCGCTCTCCATGTTTCTGCAGTGTGACCTGTGTGCGTAGAAGTTCCAGCTATAGTTTGTGACATCTTCCGACTAGGCACCTTACAGCCTTCCGGACTGAATATTGAATTCAACAACTTTAGGTCGTGAGCTCCCTCCCCCATCCCCACCCCCTTTCTGTTTCCCCCTTTTTCCTTTTTTTTTCCCTATAAATTTTATAGATTTTTCTTTCCCCACATATTTCCATTATTTTTAAATATTTTAAAATCTTTTATGCTCCCCCCACCCCCACTAGAGCTGTACCTTGAGTGCCCTACCATCCATTCTTAATTAGCACATTCATTTAGATAATATCACCATATCACCAACTTTAACTTTAACACCTATGTGTTCTTTTGTACCATTGTCGCTGACATCTTTTGATGATCTGCTTCTATCACTGCTTGTTTGTCTACACAAGCACCTCTCTCTCTCCCTATCTCTCCGCCCCACACACACACCTTAAACCAGTTTATATTTCAACTCTTTCTTGGACTCGAAATCAAGTTCTGTCGAAGGGTCATGAGGACTCGAAACGTCAACTCTTTTCTTCTCCGCCGATGCTGCCAGACCTGCTGAGTTTCTCCAGGTAATTCTGTTTTTGTTTTGGATTTCCAGCATCCGCAGTTTTCTTTGTTTTTATCTTATAGTTTGTGACTGTTTGTTGATGACAGGTCTTGAGTCTGATAGAACTTTCTGGCCCAGTGATGGTTTTGGGTAAGCCTGGGGAAAGTACCTTCCTTTCAGAGAGTCAGCGATCTGGCTGCAAATTCACAACCCAAATTAAATCATTTGAACCTGGATTTAATTTGGGTTTTGACTTTGCTTGTCCAGTACTCTCCTGGAATGATCAGACCCCATACCAGAATGGGAGGGGACCAAGCTTCTGTCCCAGGTAATATAGCAGCAGCTGTGAAACTGGAGATGATCTTCAGCCCATCTAATCCACCTATCCACAGTGGTGTAATTGTATTAACATTTAGTCAGATTTGTTGATGAGAACCTGTCTCATTCCTTCTTGAAACTCATTAAGGTTCTTTGCTCCACTACCAGTGACAGTAATCTGCTCCACAAACTTCCTACCCTTTCAGTAAAAACTGGACCTCCTACAATTTCTGTTTTCTTAAGATGCCCCTAATTGGAAAATGAGGAGCTCACTTCACATGGTGAATAGTTGAGTGTCTTTGAACTTCACAAAATGGATGTTCAGGAGACATTCAGAAGGGGTTGCACAGGAGACAATTAACAGTGATGAGAGCAAATGAAACTGGAGAAAACCTTGCCACATTGGTTGGAAAATGGTTGGGTGATAGGAGACAGAGTGAGTGTAAAGCGAATTCTGGATTTCCATGCGCTTACATCTTGCAGAAGATTCCCGCTACTCTACCATAGGACTTTGTGCATTCAAAATGGTGACACTCACTGGAAGGATTCAATTCAATGGAAGGATTCAATTGCCCATACAGTTTCTTCCAAGCTCGGAAAAGACAGGCAGTTTTGTTGTGGGAGGAGAACCTGATGTTTTTAATACGTCCAACATAGCAACATAGGTGTGAAACCCCAAACAGGTCATCTGCTGCTCCCCTCCCCCCACTGTAAACTCTGGCCAGCGGTCATTGTGTCTTGTGAGGAGGAGGGGGTAAAACTGAACAAGATTTCTGAGAACTGGGCTTAAATACCTTCCAAACCTGTGACCACTACCATCTAGAAGGACAAGGGCAGCAGACACATGGGAACACCACCACCTGGAGGTTCCCCTCCAAGCCACTCACCATCCTGACTTGGAAATATATCACCACTCCTTCACTGTCACTGGGTCAGAATCCTGGAACTCCCTCCCTAACAGCACTGTGGGTGTACCTACAAGAAGACAGCTCACCACCACCTTCTCAAGGGCAACTAGGGATGGGCAATAAATGCTGGCCCAGCCAGCGAAGCTCACATCCCGTGAATGAATTAAAAAAATACAGCCCAGCAGAAGGATAAAGATCCCATCTCTGGCCTAATGAGGGACTCTTTCCTAAAGGGTATCTGGAGCTGGGCAGAGTTTGGGCAGTGGGTCAGAGGCTGATGGTTGGCTTATTGACCAGGAAGCAGGAATGAGGACACTCGATTGCCTGTCTCATGTTTCTTCTGACTACAGCATTTTTGTCCTTATCAATCTCCAATAATTGTTTCCCGTACTAAACAGTACAGATGTGTTCAATAAGGATTCCGGCAAATTCTATAGTCTTGTGACATTGGCAGACATTCTCACGGGCATTTCTCCCTGAATCTTCACCCAACAACACTGAGATAGCACCTTTAATGTTGTAACCTGCCTAATGCACTTCACAGGAGCATTAGAAAAAAAAGTTTGAGACTGAGCCACAGGGGGAGATGTCAGGTCAAATGGTCAAAAGCTTAGAGAAAAAGGTAGATTTTAAAGAGTGTCTTAAAAGAGGAAAGAGAGGTGAAGAGGTTTAGGGAGGGAACCCCAGAGCTTAGGGCCATAGCTGATGGTGGAACAATTCAAATCAGGGATGGTCAAGAGGCCAGAATTTGAATGAGTACATTGTGGGGCTGGAGGAGATTCCAGAGATAGGGAGCGGTGAGGCTATGTAAGGATTTGAAAACAGGGATGAGAATTTTAAAATCGAAGCATTGCCTAGAGTTTTGGATGAAGTTTATGGAGGCTGGGGATTTGTCAACTGTGTGCTATTCCCAATGGCGTATCAGGACCCGTACGCCACTTCCACTAGCTTTTTCCCATACGATTATAGTTAACATTCTAAGTGCCAGTGGCGTGCATGCAACACATGTTTGATTTAGTAATGGGGAAGCTTTCCATTGTTGAAAGACACTGTCTGCTGACAGTGCAGCATCCCAGGCGGCCAGTTAAGGAGCTTCCTGGCCAAACAGGGAGACTCTGCATCACAGTCACAACTTTCCTCTCCAACCCCATTTCCATGAACATAGGTGGCACGGGGGGGTGTTTTTCAAAATTAACTTTCACTTGTAAAGCTCACATTACCTTGGTTTTGCTTTATTTGTGTGTGCCTCATTATTTGTTGAGACTAGCTTAGTCAGAGAGCTAAGTGTGCCCAATGCTTGACACATACAGGGGAGTTAGGGACATTTCCTTTATTGTGGAAGAAACAATGTTGTGTTTTTTGTTCACCCTTTGTTGAATGTTCATGTTAGCGCCCAGTGTTGTTCCCGCTATTCTGTGGGACATGGCTGAACGTGTTGGCTTAGCTGGCCCTCCCTTCTCTGTATCAGAAAGGATATTGTCTGAGATCACTCTCAGTGGGGGTAATTGAAAGGTTATAGATTAACTCACTCCCTGTTAGGACCCTGTCAGCCATCACCCTGGCATAGACCCTATTTGGATGGCACTAAGAGCAGCCTTTAGGCCCCTCATTTTCTCACCTTACCACTACGCCCAGGACATTCTCACTTCACTCCTCCATGCCCCTGACCTACTCCACACCCCTCCCTCACAAGTTACTTGCCCTTGCCAGTCCCGAGCCACCACACAAGCTGCCACTCTCATGCTCCCCTCCCTTGTGCTGTAGAGTTAAGGAAACCAACTCCACAAAGCCAACATGGTGCATGCCATCCTTAAGTGACTGTGAACTGGATGCCATGAAATTTCTGTCCGCCGCTGACTTTATCTTGAAGGTAGGACATAATAAATTTACACTAATGGGTATTCATGACATGCAAATGTATTCCAAGTAGAACCCCGCCCACAGGCTGGTGTTATCCTCAACAGGCCACAAGCATGCCGCTCACTTTATCACCTCAACCCTCCACTGGGAAATCAAAGTTTCCCATCCTATCCAACCAAGTCACATTTCCCACCCTTATAAAGTCCCCCCCACCCCCGGAGGGTAGAATGTGAGGCTGGTGAGGGGTGCACTGGAATAGTCAAGCCTGGAGGCAAATAAGCCATGAATGAGGATTCAACAAAACAGCAGATGAGCTGAGATAGGGGTGAGCTGTGTGATGTTACTGAGGTGCCACCATGCAATATGTGGCCTGTTGGGCAAGAAGGTGGGGAGTCTGTACTCCTGGGTCAGAGTGTGTCTACACCACCACCCCTCCGGACCAGTGTATCTATCTCCAGATCTCTCTGCTCCTCCCCTCCTGTTAGATGTGAGATCTCTGTGGCATTAAGCACCGTATTATAGTCTATTTTCATGCCGCTCGCCCCTGGAATATATTGCCAAACACTGTTTCTGTGAGGGTGGTGTCCCTTTAATAGAAATAGATTCTCAGTGTGGCCACTGTTTGTCTGTGGGGTTCGGTTTGAAAGCCCCCAGTGCATGAATGTGAAACGTAGCAGTGCATGGTGCTGTGTCAGTGGACAATCCCTCTATTGTTTGGACACAGCATGCTCCTGCCAAAGTTTATTAATGTGACCTGAATATTTATCTAGTGAATGACTGCACTCAGGAAACACTGTTCAATTCAATATTGTTTCTGTGGCTTTCGAGTTTTCAGTCTTTGGAGTTAATTAACTTTTCTCTGGCGATAGTCTTGCACTTTATGCAGTTCTCACTCAGAATGTGTCTTGAATAACTGCAGTGCTCAGCCACTTAGCTGCAACGTTTTCAATCTATTAGCTCACTGTATGGAAAGAATAACTTGAATTTAAATAGCACTTTTCACAACTACCAAAGGTCTCAAAGTGCTTTGCAGCTAATGTTCTAATTTTGAAGTCTGGTCACTGTCATAATGCAACTTATGCACAGCAAGATCCCACCGACAATAATGTGGCATTGACCACATCATCTGTTTCAGGGGGTATTGATTGAGGGATAATTATTGGACCCCGGGGAGAACCACCCCCCCGCCCAGCTTTTCTTCAAAATAGTCCCGTGCGTTCTTTTACACATGCGCAAGCAGTAAGGGCCTTAGTTTAACGTCTCGACGGAAAGATGGCACCTCCAGCGGTGCAGCACTCCCTCGGTACTGTACTGCAGTGCCAGCCTTTATAATTGCCCTCATGCCCAGGAATGAGACTTGAACCTAGAACCTTGTGACCCAGAGGTGAGAGTGTTACCCACAGACTCACATTTGATACTCAAATGGATCGTTTTGCTTCATTTATGGGATTGGAGGGGGTGGCGGGGTGGTGGGGTTGGTGGGGGGCAGGGAGGGTGAGGGCTTGTACCCCGCATCTCCAGGCTGCAAGTTGCTGATGTCAATAAACAGCTTGGCTTAATGGTTCAGAGGCAAGACTCGGATGTACTGAGCTACACAGACTGAGTGAGCAGACCTCAGCCAGAGTAGCCATTGGACACGTCCTGACCTTTGTCTTGTAATCCACACTGGAAAGCAGGTCCCTGTTCAGAACAGGAGTCTGGCGGGGGTGGGGGGGTATGGTACGGGTGCAGTTAGTTATGATTCCTCTCTGGGTACATGGCCAGTTGGGTGTGCTTGCAGAGGCTTGCCTGCACCTAAGAGCCAAACCCCAATGCCTGTGGCATGTAAACTGGTACAATTTAATGTGTAAGCGATCACAATGAGAGTCAGCAGACTGTATGATAGTGAACAGGCTGTACGATAGTGAGCAGGCTGTACGATAGTGAACAGACTGTACGATAGTGAACAGGCTGTATGATAGGGAGCAGACTGTATGATAGTGATCAGACTGAATGATAGTGAACAGACTGTATGATAGTGAACAGACTATATAATAGTGAGCAGGCTGTACGATAGTGAACAGGCTGTATGATAGTGAACAGGCTGTATGATAGTGAGCAGACTGTATGATAGTAAACAGACTATATGATAGTGAACAGGCTGTACGATAGTGAACAGGCTGTATGATAGTGAGCAGACTGTATGATAGTGAGCAGACTGTATGATAGTGAACAGACTATATGATAGTGAACAGGCTGTATGATAGTGAACAGACTGTGCGATAGTGAGCAGACTGTATGATAGTGAACAGACTGTATGATAGTGATCAGACTGAATGATAGTGAACAGACTATATGATAGTGAGCAGGCTGTACGATAGTGAACAGGCTGTATGATAGTGAACAGACTGTACGATAGTGATCAGACTGAATGATAGTGAACAGACTGTACGATAGTGATCAGACTGAATGATAGTGAACAGACTATATGATAGTGAGCAGGCTGTATGATAGTGATCAGACTGAATGATAGTGGGCAGACTGTATGATAGTGAACAGACTGAATGATAGTGAACAGACTGTACGATAGTGATCAGACTGAATGATAGTGAACAGACTATATGATAGTGATCAGACTGAATGATAGTGGGCAGACTGTATGATAGTGAACAGACTATATGAGAGTCAGCAGGTAGAATGATAGTGAGCAGACTGTATGATAGTGATCAGACACTATGATGGTCAGCAGACTGTATGATGGTCAGCAAACTGTGATATTGAGCATACTGTATGATATTGAGTAGACTGTATGATAGTCAACAACATTTACATCTGCGACACCCTACCTTGCCTGACATTCCAGGGGGGGAACATTGATCAGGAGCTTGGGCTGACTCTTCTCCTCCCTGGCTCAGGAGGACTGAGGCCAATTATAGCACCTGAGCTGTTGCAGCGATCAGGAACTGCTGACTGTGCTCTGTTTCTGAGCAGCACACTGGGAAGCAAGTCTTTCAGCGTCTGTCCTGTATCTGCGAGAGCGACTCCAGGACAGAGAGCTAACTTTACATTTCTCGCAGTGCCTCTCAGGAGCGTTTTCAATGCTACCTTAACCTCTCTGCTCCAGGCCTTAAACTGTGGGATGTCCCCGGTATCAGATTTGACATTGGATACGGGATTAAAAAGTTCCTTTGACTTTCTCGCTGAATTTTGTTCCTGCCTCGCATAAGGTACTGGCTGCTCCTGGGTGTAAATAAACAAGGCTCAGTGATCCACCTGATCCCCCTCCAGTGGATCACTGTGTGATTAACCACAGCCACCATCAGAGTTAAACCCACGGTGGTTGGTGAGCAGAGTGCCCATACACCTTGCAGGTCCCTGAGCATCCACAGGAGTTGTGGATGTATTTTATTTTCTTTCCAGCTCAAAGACTTTGTAGAATCAGAGAATGATACATCTCAGAAGGAGGCCATTCAGCCCATCGTGCTTGCTCTGGTCTTTTGAAGGAACTATCTTATTTAAACCCACTCCCCTGCTCTTCCCCCATAATCCTACAAATTTCTCACTTCCAATTTTTATTCAGTTCCATTTGAAAGTTATTATCTGGGTCTTTGGCCAATTCCCTTAAAATCTGACCTCTGGTTACTGACACCTCTGCTTCTGGAAACAGCTTCTCCTTATTTACTCTAGTAAAGCCCCTCATGATTTTGGACACCACCAGTAAATCTCCCCGTAACCTTCTCTCCTCTAAGGAGAGCAATCCCAACTTCTCTAGTCTCTCCACATCACTGACGACTCAAATTACTGGTGCCATTCCTGTAAATCTCCTCTGCACCCTCTCCAAGATCTTGACACCTTTCTTACTGAGTGATGCCCAGAATTGGACACAGCTCCCCAGCTGGGATCTAACCAACGTTTAATGAAGGTTTAGCAAAGGTTTGGTGCTTTGGATTCTGCGCCCTCATTTATAAAGCTAAGGATCCTGTATGCTTAAGTAAAGCTGTGTCAACTTATCCAGCAACCATCCCAGGTTTCTGTACGTCCACCTCAACAGCAACCTGCACCTATATAGCACCTTTCACATAGCAAAACCTCCCAACATGTACCACAGCAGCATTAGCAAATGAAATTTGACAGCAAGCTACGGAAGGAGACATTAAGGCTGATGTAGGTTTTAATATGGCATTTTCGAAATTGTGGGCCATGACCCCCAGTGGGGTCACGGGACATGATTTTGAGATCACGCACTCTGAGGCAGCAATGGCTGCTCTGGAGCTATCAGCTGCGAGGCCCCTTTAAATTCTTGCCTTTTTTTTTCTAATGGTGGGCGTGGCCTAATGGACAGCTCTTTGAGGGCTGATTGCTGCTGCAAAAAAACGCTGGCGGAAAGAACAATTTCTATCCCGTCCGACCGGCACCTGTCCCATCCCCTTCCCCCGGCCCTGCTCAACAAATGAAAGCCCCCCCCACTCACCTTCGCTCCCCACCACATTCAACAGCTCTCATATCCCCAAAATTTTCATGCTGGGGCAGTAAAATGGGGTCACACTGAGAGAAAGTTTGGGAAGCGCTGAATGAATGAGTGTGTTTAAGGGAGAAAGAGAAGTAAAAAAAGCCAGAGAGCTTCAGGAGAGAATTCCAGAAGTTAGAACCTCAGCAACTGAAGGCAGTGGTGGAACAATTAATATCGAGGATACTCGAGAGGCCAGAATTGGAGGAGCGCAGTTTTATCCTTTCATGAGATGTGGATGTCGCTGGCTGGGCCAGCATTTATTGCCCATCCCTAGTTGCCCTTGAGAAGGTGGTGGTGAGCTGCCTTCTTGAACCACAGCAGTCCATGTGGTGTAGGTACACCCACAGTGCTGTTAGGGAGGGAGTTCCAGGATTTTGACCCAGCGACAGTGAAGGAGTGGCGATATATTTCCAAATCAGGATGGTGAGTGGCTTGGAGGGGAACTTCCAGGTGGTGGTGTTCCCATGTGTCTGCTGCCCTTGTCCTTCTGTGTGGTAGGGGTTTAAGGGAGGAGTGGCACCTCTCACAGGTGGACTTGCTGCAGCCTTTGGAGTGTCTCATTCTGTATTGGTCTTCACCTTCACCCAGCTCTCACCTGTGGCTCTGAGTAGCTGTTAGCATGTGACAGTGGACACGCCCCCGTAAATTGCTTCAAGAGAAGAGTCAAACCAGGGTGAGGGCACCCTCAGGCCTCCTACCCATGTGCAATTTGGGGATTTGTCTATCCTGGCACACAGAGACTGATTCTGGGAGTCTGAGCGGATGAGACCAATCTAAGGTCCAATGGCCTTAAAGATGGGCCAGCGCCTTGTTGTGGAACACATATAGTATGACGAGATGCAGAAGATGTCTGGTCACCCACTGCACCTGGATCTATCTCCAGCCAACTGGTCTTGCCATTGGACCAAGATAGGTCATGATGAGAGAGTGAGGCTGACGATGTGTGACTCTCCCTCAATACAATCCAATTCGCACACAGGTCATATTCACCATCTTTCCATTATCTATCACAAATCCCGAGGCAGCAACTTGTCCAAGACTCAGTCGCCTGTGGGATCCTGTCCTACTTGCATCAGAACTTTCAGGGCACAGATTGGCCTTAGCCGTAATTTCCATACCCACCAGAAGCCTACCAAACACCCCAGATGATAAACGTGGTCATCTTCAACTCAAAGGACAGACAAGAGAGCGAGAGGGGGAGGTGGATAGAACTCACTTGGAAGGTGCTGTCAATGAAGGCTTGCTGTGTTCCTGCAGTGCACCTTATAGATGGTACACGCTGCTGTCACTGTATGTCAGTGGTGTTGGAGTGAGCGTTTGAGGTGGTTACTGGGATACCAATCATGCGGGCTGTTTTGTCCTGGATGGTGTCGAGCTTCTTGAGTGTTGTGGGAGCTGCACTCATCCAAGCAGGTGGAGAGTATCCCATCACACTCCTGACTTGTGCCTTGTAGATGGTGGACAGGCTTTGGGGAGCCAGGAGGTGAGTTACTGTCTGCAGAATTCCCAGCCTCTGACCTGCTGTTGTAGCCACAGTATTTATAAGGCTGGTTCAGTTAAGTTTCTCGTAAATGAATTAACACTCTAGGATGTTGAAAGTGGGGGATTCAGTGATGGTAATGCCATTGAATGTCAAGGGGAGATGGTAGATTCTCTCCTGTTGGAGGTGGTCATTGCCTGGCACTTGTGTGGTGTGAATGTTACTTGCCACTTGTCAGCCCAAGCCTGGATATTGTCCAGGTCTTGCTGCATTTGGACATGGACTGCTTCAGTATCTGAGGAGTATCTGGTGCTGAACATTGTGCAATCATCAGCGAACATCCCCACTTCTGACCTTATGATGGAAGGAAGGTCATTGATGAAGCAGCTGAAGATGGTTGGGTTGAGGACACTACCCTGAGGAACTCCTGCAGTGATATCCTGGAACTGAGATAATTGGTCTTCAACCATCTTCCAATGTGCTGAGTATGACTTCAACCAATGGAGAGTTTTCCTCTGATTCCCATTGACTTCAATTTGCTAGGCTCCTTGTTGCTGAGGGCAGTCTCTCTCACCTCACATCTGGAATTCAGCTCTTTTGTCCAGGTTTGCATCAAGGCTGTGATGGAGCTGAGTGGCCCTGGCGGAACCCAAACTGAAACATTGGTGAGCAGGTTATTGCTGAGTAAGTGCCACGTGATAGCACTGTTGACACCACGGTCCATCACTGCTGGTGGTCGAGAGTAGACTGATGGGGCTGAACGCGTGGGTCTGAGAGGGATCATTCACTCGGCACATCTGGCTGATGATGGTTTCTGATATATCAGGAAGTTGTGGGGCTAGAGGAAATTAAAAGAGATAAGGAGGACCGAGGACACAGGTGGGTTTGAAAACAAGGATGAGAATTTTAAAATGGAGGAGCTGCTTGAACAGAAGCTAATATAAGTCAGTAAATGGGAAGCAGAGTTTGGATAAGCTCAAGGTTCCTGAGGACAGAGTTTGGGAGGCCGGACAGGGGTGTGCAGCTGTGGTCAAGTCTAGAAGTAATAAAGTCATCAATGAGGGTTTCTGTAGTAGATGAGCTGAGGCAGGGCAAAGTCCAGTGCTCTGATAAGTAATCTCAGCAATGGCCCAGATATGTGGTTGGAAGTGCATCTTGTGGTCAAACATGACATAAAGGTTGCAGCCAGTTTAAATCAGTCTCAGACAGTTGTCAAGAAGAGAGATGAAGTTAGGAGCTACAGAATGGAGTTTGTAGCAGGGATTGGAGGCAATGAATGGAAGCTGGGCAAGAACCTGGTAATTTGGAGACAGTGGAGAGATTGAGAGGGGTGATGAAGGGCGTCATCACATGTGGAAACAAACCCTGTTTTTGGATGATGTCAAAGAACAAAGAACAAAGAACAAAGAAAAGTCCAGCACAGGAACAGGCCCTTCGGCCCTCCAAGCCTGCACCGATCATATTGCCCGTCAACTAAAATATTTTGCACTTCCGGGGTCCGTATCCCTCTATTCCCATCCTATTCATGTATTTGTCAAGCTGCCTCTTAAACACCACTATCGTACCTGCTTCCACCACCTCCTCTGGCAGCGAATTCCAGACACTCACTACCCTCTGCATAAAAACCTTGCCCTGCACATCTCCTCTATAGTTTTCTCCTCTCACCTTAAATCTATGTCCCCTAGTAATTGACTCTTCCACCCTGGGAAAAAGCTTCTGACTATCTACTCTGTCCAGGCCACTCATAATTTTGTAAACTTCTATCAAGTCACCCCTCAATCTCCGTCGCTCTAGTGAGAACAATCCGAGTTTCTCCAACCTCTCCTCATAGCTAATAACCTCCAGACCAGGCAGCATCCTGGTAAACCTCCTCTGCACCCTCTCCAACACCTCCATATCCTTCTGGTAATGTGGTGACCAGAATTGCACGCAATATTCCAAGTGTGGGCTAACCAAGGTTCTATACAGCTGCAGCATGTATACTCATGTATACTCAATACCCCTGCCAATGAAGGCAAGCATGCCATATGCCTTCCTGACTACCTTATCCACCTGCGTTGCCACTTTCAGTGACCTGTGGACCTGTACACCCAGATCCCTCTGCCCGTCAATGCACCCAAGGGCAGCATGTAATTGAGAAATAGGACGGACCAAGGATATATCCTTGGGGGACACCAGAAGTCTTCCCATTCCTGCAACCCCATAAAAATGAGAGAAACCCTATATAGTTTATATTGCTTCCCTTCATCCTTCCTTCCAAAGTGTATAATTTCACACCACCTGTCATCTGCTATGTGTCTGCCCACTTCACCAGTCTGTCTTTGTCCTCCTGACACCTGTTATTCCCCTCCTCACTGTTCACCACATTTCCAAATTTCACATCATCTGCAATTTGAAATTATGCCCAAGTCCAGGTCTTCTGCCCCCCAAGAATATTTCCATCTTGGTCCATCCTCACCCTTCCTTTGACTATTCTTTTACTCGTTTTTGATTCATTCATGGGGTGTGGGCATCACTGGCAAGGCCAGTAGTTCTTGCCCATCACTAATTGCCCTTCAGGAGGCAGTGGTGAGCCACTGCCAACTTGTCAACTTGCCAACTGCAGGGCCCTTTCAGAGTCATCCACATTGCTATGTGTCTGGAGCCACATGTAGGCCAGACCAGGTAAGGATGGCAGATTTCCTTCCCTAAAGAACATAAGTGGACAATTTTTATAGGTCTACAAAAGACTTTAGTATTCCTTTTATATTAGTTGCTAATCTATTCTCACACACTCTTTTTTCCTTCCTTACTTATTCAGACCTGCCTTGCACTCTCTGTAGTGTAAGTCCGCAATTTAAGTTGTAGTTCCGTTCCTGAAAAGTGCAACTTTAAGCGAAGTGACTTTAAGCGAATCAGATTTTCCCATCACAATCAATGTAAAAGCTGTAGTTAGGTTCCATAGGACCTTTCTTATCAGAAAAAACACTTTTAAAACATTATACCCTGTAAGATAAAATACTTTACATTCCTACATTGGTAAAGGAAACAACTATTACATTAAAATCAATGAAACAACATAAAAGAAATGTGCTAATTTTATCCTTACGTCCCACTCACTGTCAGTCCTGCTTTCTGAACCTCCTGCTTGCCCTCCATCCTGCCCCCTGACCCTCCTGGTCACTGTGGGCCCTCCATCTCACTGAGCCTCCCACTCTCTGCCTCTCCCGCTTCCTTCTCCTCTCCCCCTTGAACCCTCGCTGTGAGCGAGTGCTTTAGAGACGAGTGATGAGAAGTGGGAAGAGCAGCTTCGACTTGTGATAAGCCGGACGCTGGAGTGTCAACAGCGAGAGGACAGGTCAGGGAGCAGCAGATCCAAAATGGTGCCCATTGGTCATGTGGCCCAACATCGAGCGTGGTGCAAAATAACTCGAAAGTGAAGCTTGGGATGCTAAATAAGAATATGGGCCCCGTTCGCTGACAGATATTAAAGCGAAACGACTTAAAATGGGGACTTACTGTATTCAGCTTGATTCTCTGTTGTGAACCTGGTGTTTAGTGTAAACCTTTTCCTGTTTATTTTTAAGTCTCTACCTTTGGATTTCCATCCTTTCTCCTTCATGGGAATGTGCTAAGTCTGTTGAACAATAGGATTGTTACAGCACAGGAGATCATTCAGCCCTTCCTACCCATGCTGGCTCCCTGTAAGAGCAATTTAGTGAGTTCCACTCCCCTACCCTTCCTGCTGGGCCCTGTAAATGTTATCCCTCCAGTGGCTTATCCAATTCCCTTCTGAAAATCACCATTGATCCTGCCTCCATCAGACTCTCAGGCAGCACATTCCAGATCCTGACCACTTGCTGTGTGTAAAGAAAAGTCTTCCCTTGTGTTGGATCTAGTTTTTTGCCAATCATTTTAAATCTGAGTCCTCTCATTCTCCCTATCCACTCTGTCCTGACCCCTCGTGGTTTTGAATACCTCCATCCAATCACCTCTCAGCCTTCTCTAAGGAGAACAGTTCCAACTTCTCCAATCTATCCATATAACTGAAGCTCCTCATCCCTGCAACCATTTTCATAAATCTTGTTTGCACCCTCTCTAAAGCCTTCAAACCCTTCCTAATCCATGGTGCCCAGAATTGGGAACACTACTCCCGCTGAAGCCAAAACAGTTTTTTTTATATAGAAATTCATTATAACTTCCTTTTTGCACTCTGCTGCTATTTATAAAGCCCAGGATCGCATATGCCTTTGTTAACCACTTTCCCAACCTGTCCTGCCACCTTCAATGATTTATGCACATACACCCCCAGGTCCCTCTGCTCCCACACCCACTTTCAAATTATACCTTTTATTTTATATTACCATTCCATGTTCTTCCTATCATAATGTACCACTTCACACTTTCAATTTCATCGAGCCATGTGCCCACCCATTCCACCAGCTTGTCTATATCCTGTTAAAATCTATCGCTATCCGCCTCACAGTTCACAATATTTACAAGTTTTGAGTTAGCTGCAAATTTTGGGGTTGTGTCCCATCCACCAAAATTAAAGTAATTAATACATAACAAGTAAAGCAAGGGTCCCACCACTGATCCCTGGGGAATCCCACGATGAATCTGCCTCCAGTCCGAAAAGCAACTGATCATTCTGTTTCCTGTCATTCAGCCAATTTCATGTCCATGATGTCACTTTCCCTTTTATTCCATGGGCTTCAACGTTGCTGACAAGCTTGTTATGTGGCATTTATCAAATGGCTTGTGGAAGTTCATGTTCACCACATCAACCACATTACCCTCATCAACCATCTCTGTTACCTCACCAAACCTCTTTGAAGATCCCCCATTGCTCATTTACTATTTTACCTGGTAATCTCCAACCAGTTGAACCAGATTCTCCCTATTGATTCTCTTGTAACCCTTCACACCTCTCTGTAGGGAGCTCTCCTTATCCTGCTGTGCAGGATGTAATGGCATTCGATTCCCACATATTAACTATCCTGTCCCTCTCTGTGGGAGGTTTGTACTTGTTGATTGTATTATGCTCTGGGCCTGTGGCTGCAAATAACCAGGTTGTAACCATTTAATTGGAATGCAGTTTGCAGAGATGAAAAGCCAGTGATTTACTTACTGTACTGCCCAGTCTCTTAAGGAAAGATCTCTGAAATAATGGTTGAGTGTTTGATGGGATGATCTGGTTGGTGATTGTGGCTCTGAAAACCTATGTTTAATTACCAGGATGATGACATTAGTCTTGATCTTTCACTTAATGGAGTGGGTCATGTGAAGAGTGAAATCTTCCACTGGTGAGTACAAGCTGGGGAACACCAGCATGAGTATCTCAGCCATCGGTGCTGGTCCTCTGGAGCCAACCGCTGTGTAGCTTTATGCAGCAGAATAGCCAAAGTCCAGCCATCGATGTCCAACTGAAAACTGCAGTGCTCTGTATCACTGGAAGACTCAAGTCAGCCGTAGCACCCTCTCTGCCCATGCTGTTACACATCACTCCCCCATCCATTCACCATGACGCTGTGTCACTCCAGAGAAGTTCCACCAATTGAAGAAAACATCCACCAATTCCCTCAACACTGTTTAAAGTCACACCGGCCTGTCTGCACCCCTGTGTGGGTGCAGCAATAGGACTCCAACCCTGAAGAATCTTTGAAAACCCAATGGAGTTGACAAGAAGTCACAAACACCCTGTGACAGACTCAGTGCAGAGGATGTCCAGCTTTGATCTGCTGCAAGGCTCATGGACACCCTGAAATCACAATCACACAAACCATGGTGAATAAGGATACCAGATGCACAAATGGAAAATGAAAACTCTCCACTGTAATCGCCCAGAACAGACCATAGGAGATATTGCAGCTTGGTGCCTGGTAGGCAATAAACTCCACTCACTCTGGTGCAATTATCTAGCTTTAATCACCTGAATGCAAATTATAGTTGTTGCTCCACATTGACATCAGCAGATGAAGGAACAATTAGGCTCTTCAATGTACACAGCAGAACTCAGTTGCTTTCCCTGGATTACACTATATTTGTGATTTTGTAAATACCTCTTTTAAACTGGAGGCAGCCAGCCAAGGATATATTGCTCTTGTGTTTAACGTTCCCTGATCTGTTAGTGGGAGCTCTACAAATCTGCCTCTTCTTGTTGTTACTAACATTCATATTGCTTCACCTTGCAGTAAAACAGCCCCGAGGTATTTCATAGGGACATTAATCAAACAAGATACCGAGCCATGGACAGGTGAATAAAGGCTCGGCCAAAAGGGTAGGTTTTAAGGAGGAGGCTGAGGCGGAGGGGTGGAGAGGTGTAGGAAGGGAATTCCAGAACTTGGGGCCAAGGTATGGCCGCTGTTGGTGAAGCGATTAAACCCGTGGATGCACAAGAGGCCAGGATTAAAGGAGCGCAGATATCGCTGAGGATTATAGGTCTGGTCTCCAGCGCTTTTCTGCCCTTATTGAGACAGCGAGCCCCCCAGTACCTCATTGTGCGGAGCTTCACTGCTCCAGCTTGGAGATAAAACTCTCCATCTTACCTTCACTCACTCACTCATTCTCCACTTGCGCACGTATATATCTTTCAGCAGGTGCCACTAGGTATTGAGCAGGAGTGGAAATTCTGACTGAAATGATTACCCACCAGTCAGAGTTACTCAGCAATTTGAGGGAGTTTATATCTTTGGTCTTGCTGTGTTTTTCTCCCATTTTTGTTATTTGTCCATCGTCCAGAGTCAATGGGTGAGCCTGGAGCCATTTAAACCCTTGTGGCAGGCTCCTTCTCCATTGAAAATGCAGTGTGCAGAGGCCAGGGTGTTGCTGGGTTGGGGGGACACAGTCTGTGCTTTCAGTGTTGTAACTGGGAGATGTTGTGGGTTCTCCTGGGTTCTCCTGGGCTAGGGAAGCATAATTTCCTTTATTATATTTGTTCTTGGGATGCAAGCATCGCTGGCTGGTCCAGCATTCATTGCCCATCCCTAATTACCCTTGAGAAGGTGGTGGTGAGCTGCCTTCTTGAGCCGCTGCAGTCCATGTGGTGTAGGTACACCCACAGTGCTGTTAGGGAGGGAGTTCCAGGATTTTGACCCAGTGACAGTGAAGGAATGGCATTTTGTTCAGGGTTCGTGCTCCTGGTGATCCAGACTGGAATATGTGCTTGTGGTACTTTTGGAGGAAGATGGGACTGTGATGTTCTTCATGGTCAAATAGTGTTGTAGTTGACAACTTGTGAATGGCCACTTGAATAGGGTTCAGGAGAATTGCCAGTGGGCTATAAACGTAAAGAATTAATAGATTCTGGGGTGGGGGTGAGGTGGGGGGTGTGGCAGTGGGGAGGGTGGGTTGTGGAGGTATAAAGGGGTAAAAATTCCTTTGAGTGGGAGCTTGAGCCCTTTATCCCAGTGACAGCCTTCAGAATCTCACAGCTTGTTTAAGTATAGGGGTGGGATGTGGCTGCACTTACCAGACCTGCAGTCAGGGAAGTTTTTGTCCATTCCGGTTGTTAGATGTGCCCCTCGGTGTGCTGGTAAGGGAGGGGAATTCAAATGATTGAAGATCAATGAGACTGACCTCAAACTAATGCAGGAGAGGAGAGACTTCCACATGACGATGATTACCATGAACAAGTGATTCTCTGGAACTCCCCTGTACCAAATCCCAGTGTGTCTCACCTGAGACTAACACTGCCCTCTCTGCATCTCCCTTTAGCAGCTCTCTGATGACGATGTATTAAGTTTGTTTCAATGGCTTTCTGTAAAACACAGCAGGATTGCAGAGACCGAGGGATTATTTTTATGCATTTATAGAACACTGTCCTTGTTAATAGAATGCTCCAAAGTGTGACACAGCCAATGAAGTACATTTGGGGGTGTAGCCACTGTTGTAATGTAGAAAATACGTGACAGGCACTACGCAGGCACACACCAGGGCTGTGCACCTGGGTGAGATATTGGGACTGGCATCTGTGAAAACTTACTATAGTATAAGTGAGAGACTCTATCAAAATTTGAAACAGGGGCATTATACTGAGCCTTTATAAAGCCCTGGTTAGACCACAACTAGAGTATTGCATCCGGTTCTGGTCACTACACTTCAGGATGGATGTGAGGGTCCAGAAAGGATGAAAGAAGATTGACCAGAATGGTCCCAGGGGTGAGGGATTTTAGCGACAGGGTTAGGTTAGAGAAACTGTTCTCCTTGGAGTAAAGGAGGTTGATGGGAGATTAATAGAGGTGGACAAGATAATGACAGGTTTAGATAAGGTCCACAAGGAAAAGCTGATCCCATTGGCTGAAGGTACAACAACTAAGGGTTACAGATTTCAGGCTTTGGGCAGGGGTGGGGGGGGTGATGTAAGGAACTTGTTTACCCCGTGAGTGGTACTGGCCTGGAACTCGCTGCTCAGGGGGATGGTGGAAGCAGCGATGATCAGCAGCTTCAACATGGATGGGCACTTGAGGAAAATAAACTTGCTACAGGGATAGAGCGACGGAATGGGACTGACTGAATTGCTCTAAAAAGACCCTATGGACTCAGTGGGCTGAATGGCCTCCTCCTGTACAGTGAATGACTCTATGACTGGAATTTAATCCAGGCATTGGGGGTCTCTCCTGCCAGCCCCCACGGCATCTCCTTTGGTGAAGGCCTGCCCAGCGAGGCACTTAAGTGGCCACTGGCAGGTCTTCCCCGGAGTCAAGGCTCCTGAGAGCTGCAGGCTAATTAAAGGCCGGCAGCTCTCCATTGCAGGCAGAGCCACCCAACAGAGGCCCAGGATCATCGATGGACCAGGCCACAGGGTAGGGTGGGGGTTGGAGGGTGTGACTGGTGGGGTTGGAAGAAAGGGCAGGGGGATGGCTTTCAGTGGGGTTTTGCATTTTGGGCTTCTCGCTTGGCGACTGCCCTGGGGCAGGCTGGGTAATCACCAGAATGAGGCCCACTTAACCGTGTTGGGGCAGGAAGGCCGTACATGAGCCTTCCCACCCCTGACTTAGTCGGGACACCCTGCACCCTCTAGCCCGATTAAATGCCCCCCCTCCAAACTCATTTGGGGAAGGGCATTAAATTCCACCCTCTGACTCTAAAAGCACAGAGACAATCGGAATAAAGGAACTGTCGTCCATATTTGCAAATCCTGTTCCCTCTCCGAGTTATTTTTGTTGCACAGCTTTGATGTTTTACAGCCCTCGAGCCCACTCTGCTTCTTTTTGCTGTATTTTAACAGTGCGTTTCTGGGGAGATATCGCCTTGGATGAAGAAGATATGAAATATTTTCAGATTGATGGGACCGCAGAATTGGAGACACAGGGAATCAGAAGGACAGGGCAGACATCTGGTAAGTGCCCCTAAACTAACAGGTTTGCTGAGGGCATGAGAAAAAGCCACAAACAAGGAGATTCTTTGGGTGCAGAAGACTTCATTGATAAAGGAAACTGCTTGTAGTTTTAAGATATCTTAGATAAATAAAGTGTCAGAAACCCATCAAAAGAGCCATTATAAGGAGTGTAATAATGAAAAAAGCAAAGGAGGAAAATATTCAGTGAAACATTAATATAAAATGAGACTTGCTAAAGGTGAGGTGGGCGGAGACAATTGTTAGCTTGTTGGTGGAATTAGTGGAGATATTTAATAATAACATTGGTGTCTATTGAATGTCAGAGAGGAAGTGAATGCTGAAGGGGTTGAGAGTGAGCTGAGTGATTATTGTGTTAGATAAAAGCAAAGTTTAAGATCAGTTCCTTAAGCTAACGGAAGATTAAAAGCCAGGACTAAACTGGATCCATCCTCAGATCCTGAGGGAGGAGATTAGAAAGATCCCAGAAATTCTGTTTCAGGCTGTACTGTATGTATTTTGTTATGATTGCGGTGGAGACCAGGTGATTTATTTTGAAAATAAGAAATCCGAAATCCCAGTTATTTGCTAAGAGAATGAAGCCACAAGATTCCATGTTTCAAAATAGAAGAATTTTTACTAATAAGAGTCAAATAAAGCAAACAACTCCTATCTTGGATAATCGCCTATACACCTGGAGTAAGATAAACATGAATTAACAGGTAAATTGTGGTCAATTTTAATCTAAACTATAAGTTACACATTAATTGGCAGATACAAGTAAGACGCATCTTACAAATTGGCTTGACAGTCCATTCAGCGTATAGACCAGTAAATTCAGTCACACACTCCTTCAAAACTCAAGTCTTCCTTAGAAGAAAATATTCAGCTCCTCTCCTTCGAGGAGCTTGCCTAATCCTCAGCCAACAGCTGCACACAACCAACTTGAATTTCACAGGCACAGTCTTCCCCAGAAATGGCCCACGTCTGCAGAATTTCCACAACTCGGTCTGGATAGTGTAGATCCGTCAGTGTTATCTTCAAGTAACAGAAACAGTGACTGTATGTTTGCTTATTCTAAGCTTCTGGGTCTAGCCTCTGTTTTCACCTTGCCTGGACTACACCATTGAGCTCATCAACCAGCCTGGATGGCTCTACGCCCCCTTATTTGGTCTCAGCCAGATTCAGTCTGCCCAGATGTTTTGGTTTCCAATCTCAGTTTCCGTTCTCCTTTCCTTAGAAACTGGGAGGGTCGTTTTCCTTTCTCGGTTTCCATGTTCAGTTAGTGCCTGCCTCAAAAAATGCAAGCTTTGAAATCACAGATTCCACCACAATGTGAGCCAGGCAATGCAGAGTGGTCACTCCAGGACCTGTTTATAAATAGAGAGACAGGCTTATCTGAGCAGTTACAGGATGGTTAGTTCAACATCTGTAGGAGGGAAAAATTAGATCAAGAGTGAAAGGACCACACATTTAGATAAAGATAAAATAGACATAAATAGCCACATGGATTTCAAAAGGGCTGATTGATCATCTGATAGAATTCTTTGTAGAGGTAACAGATACGGTCAGTAGGGAAATGTGGTAGATGTGGTTTACGTGGACCTTAGGAAAGACTTTGACCAGTTGCCAGTCAGGAGATGACTCGAGAAGATTAAGGTTATGTAATTAATGAGAGGACAGCAAACTGGATTGAAGATTAACTGGAAGGGGGAAATCTGGGATGAGGAGCTCAGAGCAGGTTTTCAGGAAGGATGGAAGTGGTTAGTGGGGTCCCACAGGGTTCAGTTCTGAGATCACTTCTGTTCACTGTGAATATCAATGATTTGGATTCGGGTCCAGAGGGAGCGGGGTCAAAACTTGCAGGTGATCCCAAAATAGGAATTAATTGAATTCTTTAAAAGATCAAAGGAACCTGCAATGGGACATTGATAAGGTGGGGATTGGGCTAAAATGTAGCAGCTGGAATTCAGTGTCAATAAGTGTGAGGTGGATATTATTTTAAATAAAATAGACACTATTAAATTAAACAACAGCAATGATTATATTCTGATTAAATGTATGCTTGGCTTGGGGAGAGCAGAGGGGTTTGAGGGACAGGTTCACAGGATATTACAGGCAGCACCTCAGGCTAATGAGATTGGAATGAAAATGAATGGCTTTTTTAGGTTTTACCACAGTGTATATAATAGAAAGACTAAGAGCCAACGGCGATCTTGCATAATACCTTCAGCTCAAGAACCATCTGTTGTTCTGGGTTTAAAAGCAGAAAGAAAGACCTTACACAACATCAAAGTGCGTTACAGCCTTTTTTAAAGTGTAGTCACTGTTATAATGTAGTGAAATAGGGTGACTAATTTGCGCACAGCAAGCTCCCACAAACAGCAATGTGAGGATGACCAGATAACCTGTTCTAACGTTGCTTGAGGTCTGAACACTGGGGAGAAATCCCCTTGCTGTTCTTCGAATAATGGCATGGGATCTTTTGCATCCACATGAGAAGACAGTCAGAACTTTGATTTATCACTGACACTGAAGATATTGAGGCGTTAGAAAGGCTGAAGCACAGATTCACGAGGAAGCTAAAGGCGTGAGAAATAAAAATAATATGAAGAAAACCTTGAAAAATGGGCCTTTCTAAATGAGAACATTGCAGATTACAGAGCAATATGACTGAGATGATTAAGAACATTTGAACGTGAGAAATAGGAGCAGGAATGGCCATTCAGCCCTTCGAGCCCATTCCACCATTCAGTGAGGTCATGACTAATCATCATCTTCAACACCATTTTTCTGCACTATCCCTTTATCCCTGGATGTTTTTAATATGTAGAAATCTAACGATCTCAGTCTTGAACATACTCCGTGACCGAGCCTCCACAGCCCTATGGGACAGAGAATTCCAAAGATTCACCACCCCCTGAGTGAAGAAATTTCTCCTCATCTCAGCCCTAAATGGCCTACCCCTTATTCTGAGACTGTGTCTCTGATTCTAGAACCCACCCCAACCTCAGCCAGGGGAAACATCCTTCCTGTCCTTTACCCTGTGGAGCCCTGTGAGAATTTTGTATATTTGAATGAGATCACCTCTCATTCTTCTAAACTCCATTGGGAAAGGTTGGGTGTGGAAATGGACTTTCCCCAACAGTTGAGGGATGGAGAACAAGAAACCTTTGGATAGAAACACAGAGGGCAGGAGAGATGTTTTCTACGTTATAAGGCAGTGGGTTTTCCAATCGAGGATTAATGATTGAAGCAAAAACTGTCAATGTTGGGTAGGTGATTGAAGGAAAAGAGACTGAAGAGGTTTGGGGTCAGAGTGCATTATCGTGATGGTGACTATTTGCTTGTGTAAACTCCAACCCTTCTATGTCGTAACTTCGATAGGAGGAAATTTGAAATATTTAACCCATCACAAACGGAAAAGCTTTCATCTGTTAGATGCCATATTTTATCTCAGTGTACTGAGGGGGCTGGGTGGCGAGTGCTTGGAGTGGGAGGGGATTTGTTCAATTCTTTCATGGGGTGTGGGTGTGGTTGGTTGGGCCAGCATTTATTGCCCATCCCTAATTGCTCTCGGATTGCTTGACTGATTCCTGATAGCTATCCTGTCAACCCTGTGCTCCTTTTAGATGTTGGACAAGGCAGGGATCAGGCTGGGGTAACAGAGTCCTCTCCATGGTGAAATATCCCACAGACCCTTGCTTGCATGGTTCAGGAAGAATAACCAGGTCCCAGCGTGTTAGTCACGGCATTTGGTGGAATTTAAATTCCATTAATAAATCTGGAATTGAAAGCTAGTCTAATGATAACCACGAAACCATTGTCAGAAAATCCATCTGGTTCACTAATGTCCTTTAGGGAAGGGAATCTCTCATCCTTACCTGGTCTGGCCTACATGTGACTCCAGACCCACAGCAATGTGGTTGACTCTTAACTGCCCTCTGAAATGGCCCAGCAAGCTGCTCAGTTGTATCAAACTGCTACAAAGTCTATAAGGGATGAAAGCGGATGGACCACCTAGCATTGACCTAGGCACCGGAAACAACAATGGGAATCTCAGCCCTGTCGACCCTGCAAAGTCCTTTTTACTGACATCTGGGGGCTTGTGCCAAAATTGGGAGAGCTGTCTCACAGACTAGTCAAGCAACAGCCTGACATAGTCATCCTCACGGAATCATACCTTACAGATAATGTCCCAGACGAAGCTATCATCATCCCTGGCTCTCCCTCAGCGCCGACTCTCCCTTAGCCCTGACTCTCCCTCAGTGTTGACTCTCCCTCAGCACTGACTCTCCCTCAGCGCTGACTCTCCCTCAGCGCCAACTCTCCCTCAGCGCTGACTCTCCCTCAGTGCCAACTCTCCCTCAGCACTGACTCTCCCTCAGCGCTGACTCTCCCTCAGCCCTGACTCTCCCTCAGCGCTGACTCTCCCTCAGCCCTGACTCTCCGTCAGTGCTGACTCTCCCTCAGCCCTGACTCTCCTTCAGCGCCAACTCTCCCTCAGCACCGACTCTCCCTCGGCGCCGACTCTCCCTCAGCGCCGACTCTCCCTTGACGCCAACTCTCCCTCAGCACCAACTCTCCCTCAGTGCCGACTCTCCCTCAGCGCCGACTCTCCCTTGGTGCCAACTCTCTCTCAGCACCAACTCTCCCTCAGCCCTGACTCTCCCTCAGCGCCAACTCTCCCTCAGCCCTGACTCTCCCTTAGCCCTGACTCTCCCTCAGCCTTGACTCTCCCTCAGTGCCAACTCTCCCTCAGCGCCAACTCTCCCTCAGCGCCAACTCTCCCTCAGCACTGACTCTCCCTCAGCGCCGACTCTCCCTCAGCGCTGACTCTCCCTCAGCGCCAACTCTCCCTCAGCGCCGACTCTCCCTCAGCGCCGACTCTTCTTCAGCGCCGACTCTCCGTCAGCGCCGACTCTCCCTCAGCGCCGACTCTCCCTCAGCGCCGACTCTCCCTCAGCGCCGACTCTCCCTCAGCCCTGACTCTCCCTCAGCCCTGACTCTCCCTCAGCCCTGACTCTCCCTCAGCGCCGACTCTCCCTCAGCCCTGACTCTCCCTCAGCCCTGACTCTCCGACGGTGCTCCCTCAGGACTGTACTGGAGTGCCTGCGGAGATTTTGTTCACCGGTCTGTGTTGTGGGAGATCTGGTCAAACACACAGACACCCAATGTGCCGTTGAGTCAGGGTGAGCACTGCCAATTTGGGCAGGGTTTTTAGGTCATGCGAGCACGATCGATGGGCCCGGGGGTGGCTGGAGACCGGACCGCTGCTCCCGATTGTCCCCCGACCCACAACCTCATGCTGGTTGGCCAATTCACGGGCAGCTCGGTGTGAAACGTGCGGTGAAAATGCTCAGCGATGCGGGTGTGGGGGCAGGAGGGTCGCTGGGGGGAGCTGGACAACACCGACCTCGGGGAGCTGAAGACTTCAAAACAATTTCGGTAAAGATTTTAAACCCTGGAATAAACCGTCCACGCACCAGAATCAGTCGCCTGGACAGATACACCATGAAAATTCTGCCCGTCCATTTTTATTCCTTTTCGAGTTAATAATGGGAACCTCCTCCCTCCCTTGGATGAGGTTTCGGCAAAAATGCGACCTTTGCTCATCCACCCACGGTACGCTGGGATAGACCGTGAGAAACCTGGAACCTCAGCAATTTTAATTCTCTGCTTAATTATCGGTGGGTTCCCCTTCCTACACCCGGGCGTGCCCGCCGAACGGAATATCGACCGACGAGCGCAGGATGACATCAGGGACGCTCGCCCCGGCACCATCACCCGCGATTTCGTGTCCGATCGGGTCGAGGCGTGTGCCCACAGGCTGACCTCAACATTCTGCCCTTTGTACAGCAGCCCACCCTCGCACACCACTGGCCGAAGCTCACCTTGCCCTGACCTCCAGCGGGTCAGACGACAGTCCAGAATCAGCCTCTGTCAGCCGATCAGCCGGTGTCCAAGTCACCCAGCGATGCGGATTCGGCACAACAGTCACACTGTCGAGATACGGCCGTGTGGAACCAGACTGCTGAGCGAGGGGTGGATCATTGTCACTGTTTAAGACACCGGGCTGTCCCTGGGCTCAGGGTGGTTAGATTAATCCTTTCAGAACCGCTCGCAGCCCCGCTCGCAGCCGATGAATTCCTTTTGCAGTGTGGAATCTTGGATTTAGTACATCAGAAACTGAGGCCATTTGACCCATCGAGCTTATGCTATCTCTTTGGAAGAACAATCCGGGTAGTTCCACACAGCCCATGGAATATTATTCAAATCCTGTTTGTTTTTGAGGGCAGAAAGGCTTACGTTTCTTTTCACGGCCGCTGGATGCCAGTAAAGTACTTTTGAGGTGTAGTCACTCTGGTAATGCAGGAAACCCGGCAACTGATCTGTGCAAAGCAAGATCCCACAAACAGCAATATGCTAAGGACCAAATTAGTTGTTTTTAGTGATGTTGACGGAGGGACCAGCGCCGTGGGATCTTTCACATCCAGGCGAGAGGGCAGACGTGGCCTCGCTTTGTTGTCTTATCTGAAAGACAGCATCTCTGACAGTGCAGCACTCCCTCCATCCTGCACTGCAGTGCCAGCTTTGATTTTTGCGCTCAAGTCCTGGGTTGGAACTTAAACCCACGACCTTCTGACTGAGGAGGGATTGCTACCAATAGAGTCACAGCCGTCATAAAGGACAATTGAATCTGTATCCACCCCCACTATTGGGCAATGCTTTCCAAAATCCAAACCATTCATTAGGTGGAAATGTTTTTACCCATGTTGCCTCTGGTTCTATTGCCAGTTTTGTTCAATCTGTGCCCCTGATTAGTGACAGTCACCGTTCTTTAAAAAGTACAGTACAAACCCACTGGGAAGTGTCCAGTGTCCAGTCCAACCCAGAGGAGCGGCTCATAATCTGGGACCCGGGAATGGGACTGTTGGCAGTTGATGAGGTGAGACATGTATGTTTGTTGTTTTTTTCCATAATGTTTGTTTATCTGGTGAATTGAAAGAGGATGATGATCAACCTCCCTCCAGCCGCCAGTGATTAGCCTGCCTCACTGCTTATTTGCCAGCAAGGTATCAGCTTTCCCTGTCTGCAGCCTTTATAATTTTTAAGCGGGTTAGTTATTAGAACTCAGGGTGCTTTATTCTGTAGGTGTGTGGAATGATAATTATAAACATAGCAAAGAAGGGAGGTTTACAAAGCAGCGTGCCAAAAGTGATGTCCCTCAATTACAGAGAACATTTTGACAACATCTCCAATTCTGTTTAAATCAGCGTCAAGATCACTGCATTGTTTCTGCTGGTGCACGTGTCACTTCGTCTAACATCCCCACACTGGTCTGGCCCAGAGTGAGGCTGCTCTGTCTGCACTGGCCCAGGGTGAGGCTGCTCTGTCTGCACTGGCCCTGGGTGAGGCTGCTCTGTCCACACTGGCCCAGGGTGAGGCTGCTCTGTCCACACTGGCCCAGGGTGAGGCTGCTCTGTCTGCACTGGCCCAGGGTGAGGCTGCTCTGTCCGCACTGGCCCAGGGTGAGGCTGTTCTGTCTACACTGGCCCAGGGTGAGGCTGCTCTATCTGCGCTGGTCCAGGGTGAGGCTGCTCTGTCCGCACTGGCCCAGGTTGAGGCTGCTCTATCCGCACTGGCCCTGGGTGAGGCTGGTCTATCCGCACTGGTCCAAGGTGAGGCTGCTGTGTCCACACTGGTCCAGGGTGAGGCTGCTCTGTCCGCACTGGCCCAGGTTGAGGCTGCAGTATCTGCACTGGCCCTGGGTGAGGTTGCTCTATCCGCACTGGTCCAGGGTGAGGCTGCTCTGTCCGCACTGGCCCAGGTTGAGGCTGCTATGTCCACATTGGCCCTGGGTGAGGCTGCTCTGTCTGCACTGGCCCAGGGTGAGGCTGCTCTGTCCACACTGGCCCTGGGTGAAGCTGCTCTGTCCGCACTGGCCCTGGGTGAAGCTGCTCTGTTCACACTGGCCCAGGGTGAGGCTGCTCTGTTCACACTGGCCCAGGGTGAGGCTGCTCTGTCCACACTGGCCCTGGGTGAAGCTGCTCTGTTCGCACTGGCCCTGGGTGAGGCTGCTCTGTCCACACTGGCCCTGGGTTAAATCTGACTGCGCTGTCCCAGGATGGGACTGTGCACCTGAACGCCGGCTGCTTCCTCCGCGCTTGAACCCCAATACTGAGAGCATTCATGCAGCTCTGGACAATACCAAGCCCTTAAAATAAAAGCGAAATACTGCGGATGATGGAAATCTGAAATGAAAAGAGAATACACTGGAAAAGCTCAGCAGGTCTGGCAGCCTCTGTGAGAAGAGCCAGAGTAAAGGTTGCGAGTCCGTATGACTCTTCTTCAGAGCTCTGCCAGACCTGCATAGTTTTCCCAGCATTTTCTGTTGTTATTTCAGAGCAAAGCCCCTGACCAGCTCAGTCCCCCAGCCTCCTGGCTGGCACAGTAAACAAACAAAGATTAACTGGAACAAAAACAGAATTACCTGGAAAAACTCAGCAGGTCTGGCAGCATCGGCGGAGAAGAAAAGAGTTGACGTTTCGAGTCCTCATGACCCTTCCACAGAACTTGGACTCAAAACGTCAACTCTTTTCTTCTCCGCCGACGCTGCCAGACCTGCTGAGTTTTTCCAGGTAATTCTGTTTTTGTTTTGGATTTCCAGCATCCGCAGTTTTTTTGTTTTTATCTTTAAGATTAACTGGTCTCCACCTGAATGGCAGATGAGATTGGCTCACAGCTTGCTCATTGGCTTTGTAAATACGCTCAGCCCTGTCCAAGAACACACAACCCGAGCCCTGGGACCCTGTGACCCAGCAAATACCAAAATAAAGCAGAACAGGAGGTACTCTTAGCGCAGGGTGAAAATGGACAAATCACACAAACCATTTGCTGTTGGCATTATTGCCCTAAATGAGCTACTCTGAGTGTTAGCTGCAGCAACTGTTTCAGACAGACACAGGAGGTCAAAGCAAAACACTGCAGATGCCGGAAATCTGAAACAAAACAAAAATTGCTGGAAAAACTCAGCAGGTCTGAGAGCATCTGTGGAGAGAAAGACAGAGTTAACGTTTCGAGTCCGTATGACTCTTCATCGGGACTGTTCTGAGGGAGAGCTGGCTTCAGGAAAGACAGGAGCGTTTGGTGGATGGGATTCTCATAGAATCCAGAGAATGTGGCAGAGGAACAGCTGATGCAGACTACAGTAAGCTTACTGCTTAACACAAGCTATTCAACAGGACGCATATAAATGACCCTACCTACATAGCAAGCAGATTGTGATATCACCAATATACCTATTATAAACTGTGGGGAAGTGTACCATAGAGTACAGACACAGGACAGCCCCAGTATAGGATAGAATACAGACACAAGACAGTCCCAGTACAGGACAGAGTACAGACACAGGACAGTCCTGGAACAGGATAGAGTACAGGCACAGGACAGTCCTGGAACAGGATTGAGTACAGACACAGGACAGTCCCGGAGCAGGATAGAGTACAGACACAGGACAGTCCCACTGCAGGATAGAGTACAGACACAGAACAGTCCTGGAACAGGATAGAGTACAGACACGGGATAGTCCCAGTACAGGATAGAATACAGGCACAGGACAGTCCTGGAACAGGATTGAGTACAGACACAGGACAGTCCCCCTGCAGGATAGAGTACAGACACAGGACAGTCCTTGAACAGGATACAGTACAGACACAGGAGAGTCACATTACAGGATAGAATACAGACACAGGAGAGTCCCAGTGCAGGATAGAGTACTGACATGGGACAGTCCTGGAACAGGATAGACTAAAGACACAGGACATTCCCAGTATAGGATAGAGTACAGACACAGAACAGCCCCAGAGCAGGATAGAGTACAGACACAGGACAGTCCCAGTACAGGTGAGAGTACTGACACGGGACAGTCCTGGAACAGGATAGACTACAGACACAGGACAGTCCCATTACAGGATAGAGTACTGACACAGGACAGCGCTTGAACAGGATAGAGAACCGACACAGTACAGCCCTGGAGCAGGATAGAGTACAGACACTGGGCAGTCCCATTACAGGATAGACTACAGACACAGGACAGTCCCAGTATAGAATAGAGTACTGACACAGGACAGCCCCAGAGCAGGATAGAGTACAGACACAGGACAGCCCTGGAGCAGGATAGAGTACAGACACAGGACAGTCCCTGAGCAGGATTGAGTACAGACAGAGGACAGTCCAGAAGCAGGATAGAGTACAGACTCAAGACAGTCCCAGAACTGGATAGAATACAGAAACAGGACAGTCCTTGACAAAGATAGAGTGCAGACACAGGACGGTCCTAGAACAGGATAGAGTACAGACACTGGGCAGTCCTTTTACAGGGTAGAGTACCGACACTGGACAGTGCTATTACAGTATAGAGTAGACACTGGGCAGTCCCATTACAGGATAGAGAACAGACAGAGGACAGTCCTATTACAGCATAGAATAGACACAGGACAGTCCCATTACAGGATAGAGTTCAAATACAGGACAGTCCCATTAGAGGATAGATTACTGGCACAGGACAGTCGCATTACAGGATAGAGTCCAGACACAGGATAGTCCCATTATAGGATAGAGTACAGACATAGGACAGCCCTGGAGCAGGATAGAGTACAGACACAGGGCAGTCCAGGAGCAGGATAGAGTACAGACACAGGACAGTCCAGGAGCAGGATAGAGTACAGACTCAAGACAGTCCCAGAACTGGATAGAATACAGAAACAGGACTGTTCTTGACAAAGATAGAGTGCAGACACAGGATGGTCCTGGAACAGGATAGAATACAGACTCTGGGCAGTCCCATTACAGGATAGAGTACAGACACGGGACAGTGCTATTACAGGATAGTGTTGACACAGGACAGTCCCATTATGGGATAGAGTTCAAACACAGGACAGACCCATCACTGGATAGAGAACAGGCACAGGACAGTCCCATTACAGGATAGAGTACAAACAGAGCACATTCCTGGAACAGGATAGAGTACAGAAACAGGACAGTCCCAGTGCAGGACAGTGAACAGACACAGGACATTCCTGGAACAAGATAGAGTACAGACACAGGACAGTCCCGGAACAGGTTAGAATATCGACACAGGACAGTCTGGGAACCAGATAGAATATAGACACAGAACAGTCCTGGAACAGGATAGAGTACAGAAACAGGACAGTCCCAGAACAGGATAGAATACAGACACAGGATTGTCCTTGACAAGGATAGAGTACAGCCACAGGACAGTCCTGGAACAGGATAGAGTACAGCCACAGGACAGTCCTGGAACAGGATAGAGTACAGACACAGGACGGTCCCATTACAGGATAGAGTACAGAGAGCGGACAGTCCCAGTACAGGATAGGGTACAGACACAGGATTGTCCTTGACAAGGATAGAGTACAGCCACAGGACAGTCCTGGAACAGGATAGAGTACAGCCACAGGACAGTCCTGGAACAGGATAGAGTACAGACACAGGACGGTCCCATTACAGGATAGAGTACAGAGAGCGGACAGTCCCAGTACAGGATAGGGTACAGACACAGGACAGTTCAGTATAGGATAGAGTACAGACACGGGACGGTCCCAGTACAGGATAGATTATCGACACAGGAAAGTCCCAAAACAGGATAGAGTACAGACACAGGACAGTCCGTTTACAGGATAGTGTACAGACCAGGACAGTCCCAGTGCAGGATAGAGTACAGACACAGGACAGCCCCATTACAGGATAGAGTACAGACACAGGACAGCCCTGGAACAGGATAGAGTACAAACACAGGACAGTCCCATTACAGGATAGAGTGCAGACACCAGACAGTCCCAGTGCAGGATAGAGTAGACACAGACAGTCCCAGTGCAGGATAGAGTACGGACACAGGACAGCCCTGGAACAAGATAGAGGATGGACACAGGACAATCCCATTACACGATAGAGTACAGACACAGGACAGCCCTAGAACAGGATAGAGGATGGACACAGGACAGTCCCATTACAGGATAGAGTAAAGAGAGCGGACAGTCCCAGTACATGATAGAGTACAGACACAGGACAACCCCAGAGCAGGATTGAGTACAGACACAGGACAGTCCAGGAGCAGGATATAGTACAGACTCAAGATAGTCCCAGAACTGGATAGAATACAGAAACAGGACGGTCCTTGACAAAGTGCAGACACAGGATGGTCCTGGAACAGGATAGAGTACAGACACTGGGCAGTCCTTTTACAGGATAGAGTACAGACACCGGACAGTGCTACTACAGTATAGAGTAGACACAGGACAGTCCCATTATGGGATAGAGTTCAAACACAGGACAGTCCTATCAGAGGATAGAGAACAGGCACAGGACAGTCCCATTACAGGATAGAGTACAGACACGGGACGGGCCCAGTACAGGATAGAGTACAGACACAGGACAGTCCGTTTACAGGATAGTGTACAGACACAGGACAGTCCCAGTGCAAGATAGAGTACAGACACAGGACAGCTCTGGAATAGGATAGAGTACAGACACAGGACAGTCCAATTACAGGATAGAGTGCAGATACCAGACAGTCCCAGTGCAGAATAGAGTACAGACGCAGGACAGCCCTGGAACAGGCTAGAGGATGGACACAGAACAGTCCCATTACAGGATAGCGTACAGAGAGCGGACAGTCCCAGTACAGGATAGGGTACAGACACAGGACAGTTCATTATAGGATAGAGTACAGACACGGGACGGTCCCAGTACAGGATAGATTACCGACACAGGAAAGTCCCAGAACAGGATAGAGTACAGACACAGGACAGTCCGTTTACAGGATAGTGTACAGACACAGGACAGTCCCAGTGCAGGATAGAGTACAGACACAGGACAGTCCCAGTGCAGGATAGAGTACAGACACAGGACTGCCCCGGAGCAGGATAGTGTACAGACACGGGACAGTCCCAGTGCCGGATAGAGTACAGACACAGGGCAGTCCCAATACAGGATAGAGTACATAAACAGAATACTCCTGGAACAGGATAGAATACAGAAACAGGATAGTCCATGACAAGGATAGAGTACAGACACAGGAGAGACCCAGTACAGGATAGAGTACAGAAACCGGACAGTGCCATTACAGGATAGAATAAAGATACGGGACAGTCCCATTGCAGGATAGAGTACAGACACAGGACAGTCCCATTACAGGTTAGAGTACAGACACAGGACAGTCCCAGAACAGGATAGAGGATGGACACAGGACAGTCCGTTTACAGGATAGAGTACAGACACAGGACAGCCCTGGAACAGGATAGAGTACAGACACAGGACAGCCCCAGAGCAGGATAGAGTACAGACACAGGACAGTCCAGGAGCAGGATATAGTACAGACTCAAGATAGTCCCAGAACTGGATAGAATACAGAAACAGGACGGTCCTTGACAAAGTGCAGACACAGGATGGTCCTGGAACAGGATAGAGTACAGACACTGGGCAGTCCTTTTACAGGAAAGAGTACAGACACCGGACAGTGCAACTACAGTATAGAGTAGACACAGGACAGTCCCATTATGGGATAGAGTTCAAACACAGGACAGTCCTATCAGAGGATAGAGAACAGGCACAGGACAGTCCCATTACAGGATAGAGTACAGACACGGGACGGGCCCAGTACAGGATAGAGTACAGAGACAGGACAGTCCGTTTACAGGATAGTGTACAGACACAGGACAGTCCCAGTGCAAGATAGAGTACAGACACAGGACAGCTCTGGAATAGGATAGAGTACAGACACAGGACAGTCCCATTACAGGATAGAGTGCAGACACCAGACAGTCCCAGTGCAGAATAGAGTAGACACAGACAGTCCCAGTGCAGAATAGAGTAAAGACACAGGACAGCCCTGGAACAGGATAGAGGATGGACACAGGACAGTCCCATTACATGATAGAGTAAAGAGAGCGGACAGACCCAGTACAGGATAGAGTACAGACACGGGACGGTCCCAGTACAGGATAGATTACCGACACAGGAAAGTCCCAGAACAGGATAGAGTACAGACACAGGACAGTCCATTTACAGGATAGTGTACAGACCAGGACAGTCCCAGTGCAGGATAGAGTAGACACAGACAGTCCCAGTGCAGGATAGAGTACGGACACAGGACAGCCCTGGAACAAGATAGAGGATGGACACAGGACAGTCCCATTACACGATAGAGTACAGACACAGCACTGTCCCAGTGCAGGATAGAGTACTGACACGGGACAGTCCTGGAACAGGATAGACTACAGACACAGGACAGTCCCAGTGTAGGATAGAGTACAGACACAGTACAGCCCCGGAGCAGGATAGAGTACAGACATAGGACCGCACTGGAACAGGATAGAGTACAGACACAGGACAGCCCTCCAGGATAGAGTACAGACTCAAGACAGTCCCAGAACTGGATAGAATACAGAAACAGGACAGTCCTTGACCAAGATAGAGTTCAGACACAGGACGGTCCTGGAACAGGATTGAGTACAGACACTGGGCAGTCCCATTACAGGATAGAGTACAGTCACGGGACAGTGCTATTACAGGATAGTTATGACACAGGACAGTCCCATTACGGGATAAAGTTCAAACACAGGACATTCCCATCAGAGGATAGAGAACAGGCACAGGACAGTCCCATTACAGAATAGATTACAGACACTGGACAGTCCCAGATCAGGTTAGAGTACAGACACAGGATAGAATATCGACAAAGGACAGTCCTGGAACAGGATAGAACATAGAAACAGAACACTCCTGGAACAGGATAGAGTACAGACACAGGACAGTGCCAGTGCAGGATAGAGTACAGACACAGGACTGCCCTGGAGCAGGATAGTGTACAGACACGGGACAGTCCCAGTGCCGGATAGAGTACAGACACAGGGCAGTCCCAATACAGGATAGAGTACATAAACAGAATACTCCTGGAACAGGTTAGAATACAGACACAGGATCGTCCATGACAAGGATAGAGTATAGACACAGGAGAAACCCAGTACAGGATAGAGTACAGAAACCGGACAGTGCCATTACAGGATAGAATAAAGATACGGGACAGTCCCATTACAGGATAGATTACTGACACAGGACGGTCCCAGAACAGGATAGAGTACAGACACAGGACAGTCCGTTTACAGGATAGTGTACAGACACAGGACAGTCCCAGTGCAGGATAGAGTACAGACACAGGACAGCCCTGGAACAGGATAGAGTACAGACACAGGACAGTCCTGTTACACGATAATGTACAGACACGGGACAGTGCTATTGCAGGATAGTGTTGACACAGGACAGTCCCATTATGGGATAGAGTTCAAACACAGTACAGACCCATCAGAGGATAGAGAACAGGCACAGGACAGTCCCATTACAGGATAGTGTCCAGAGACAGGACTGTCCCATTACAGGATAGAGTACAGACACTGGACAGTCCCAGAGCAGGATACAGTATAGACAAAGGACAGTCCCGGAACAGGATAGAGTACAGACACAGGACAGTCCCATTACAGGATAGAGTGCAGAAACAAGACAGTCCGGGAACAGGACAGAACATAGACACAGAAGAGTCCTGGGAGAGCATAGAGTACAGACACAGGACAGTCCTGGGCAGGGATAGAGTACAGACACAGGGCAGTCCTGGAACAGGATAGAGTACAGACCCTGGATAGTCCCAGTGCAGGATAGAGTACAGACACAGGACAGTCCCAGTATAGTATAGAGTACAGACACAGGAGTGCCCCGGAGCAGGATAGTGTACAGACACGGGACAGTCCCAGTGCAGGATAGAGTACAGACAAAGGAGAGACCCAGTACAGGATAGAGTACAGAAACCGGACAGTGCCATTACAGGATAGAAGAAAGACACAGGACAGTCCCATTACTGGATAGAGTAAAAACAGAGG
Source organism: Isurus oxyrinchus (assembly GCA_026770705.1). Lineage (NCBI taxonomy): Eukaryota > Metazoa > Chordata > Chondrichthyes > Lamniformes > Lamnidae > Isurus > Isurus oxyrinchus. Next base: position 2,059,521 of record JANJGN010000027.1, on the reverse strand, counting down.
ACATTCCTGGAACAGGGTAGAGTACAGCTACAGGACAGTCCCAGTGCTGGGTAGTGTACAGACACAGGACAGTCCAGGATCAGGATAGAATATAGACACAGGGCAGTCCGGGAACAGGATATAACATAGACACAGAACAGTCCTGGAACAGGATAGAGTACAGAAACAGGACAGTCCCAGAACAGGATAGAATACAGACACAGGAAAGTCCTTGACAAGGATAGAGTACAGCCACAGGAAATCCTGGAACAGGATAGAGTACAGACACGGGACAGTGCCATTACAGGATAGAATACGAACACGGGACTGTCCCACTATAGGATAGATTACCGATACAGGACAGTCCCAGAACAGGATAGAGTACAGACACAGGACAGTCCTGGAACAGGATAGAGTATAGACACGGGACAGTGCCATTACAGGATAGAATACGAACACGGGACTGTCCCACTATAGGATAGATTACCGATACAGGACAGTCCCAGAACAGGATAGAGTACAAACACAGGACAGTCCGTTTACAGGATAGAGTACAGACACAGGACAGCCCTGGAATAGGATAGAGTACAGAAACAGGACAGTCCCATTACAGGATAGAGTGCAGACACCAGACAGTCCCAGTGCAGGATAGAGTAGACACAGACAGTCCCAGTGCAGAATAGAGTACGGACACAGGACAGCTTTGGAACAGGATAGAGGATGGACACAGGACAGTCCCATTACAGGATAGAGTACAGAGAGCGGACAGTCCCATTACAGGATAGAGTACAGACACCGGACTGTCCTAGTGCAGGATAGAGTACTCACATGGGACAGTTCTGGAACAGGATAGACTACAGAGACAGGACAGTCCCAGTATAGGATAGAGTACAGACACAGGACAGCCCCAGAGCAGGATAGAGTACAGACGCAGGACAGCGCTGGAGCAGGATAGAGTACAGACACAGGACAGTCCAGGAGCAGGATAGAGTACAGACTCAAGACAGTCCCAGAACTGGATAGAATACAGAAACAGGACAGTCCTTGACAAAGATAGAGTGCAGACACTGGGCAGTCCCATTACAGGATAGAGTAGAGACACGGGACAGTGCAATTACAGGATAGTGTTGACACAGGACAGTCCCATTACGGGATAGAGTTCAAACACAGGTCAGACCCATCACTGGATAGAGAACAGGCACAGGACAGTCCCATTACAGGATAGAATCCAGAGACAAGACAGTCCCATTACAGGATAGAGTACAGACACTGGACAGTCCCAGAGCAGGATAGAGTACAGGCACAGGACAATCCCGGAACAGGATAGAATATAGACAAAGGACAGTCCGGGAACAGGATAGAACAGAGACACAGAACAGTCCTGGAAAGGATAGAGTACAGACACGGGACAGTCCCAGAACTGGATAGAATACAGAAACAGGACAGTCGTTGACAAAGATAGAGTGCAGACACAGGACGGCCCTGGAACAGGATAGAGTACAGACACTGGGCAGTCCTGGAACAGGATAGAGTACAGACACGGGACAGTCCCGGAGCAGGATAGAGTACTGACACAGGACAGTCCCGGAACTGGATAGAGGAAAAACACAGGCCAGTCCCATTGCAGGATAGAGTACAGACAGCGGACAGTCCCAGTACAGGATAGAGTACAGACACAGGACAGTCCCATTACAGGATAGATTACAGACACAGGACAGTGCAATTACAGGATAGTGTTGACACAGGACAGTCCCATTACGGGATAGAGTTCAAACACAGGACAGACCCATCACTGGATAGAGAACAGGCACAGGACAGTCCCATTACAGGATAGAATCCAGAGACAAGACAGTCCCATTACAGGATAGAGTACAGACACTGGACAGTCCCAGAGCAGGATAGAGTACAGGCACAGGACAATCCCGGAACAGGATAGAATATAGACAAAGGACAGTCCGGGAACAGGATAGAACAGAGACACAGAACAGTCGTGCAACAGGATAGAGTACAGACACAGGAGGGTCCTTGACAAAGATAGAGTGCAGACACAGGATGGTCCTGGAAAGGATAGAGTACAGACACGGGACAGTCCCAGAACTGGATAGAATACAGATACAGGACAGTCGTTGACAAAGATAGAGTGCAGACACAGGACGGTCTTGGAACAGGATAGAGTACAAACACTGGGCAGTCCTGGAACAGGATAGAGTACAGACACGGGACAGTCCCATTACAGTTTAGAGTACAGACACAGGACAGTCCCAGTACTGGATAGAGTACAGACACAGGACAGTCCCAGTATAGTATAGAGTGCAGACACAGGACTTTCCTGGAACAGGATGCAGGACAGACACAGGACAGTCCCGGAATGGGATAGAACATAGACACAGAACAGTGCTGGAACAGGATAGAGTACAGACACAGGGCAGTCCCAGAACTGGATAGAATACAGAAACAGGACAGTCCTTGACAAAGATAGAGTGCAGACACAGGACGGTCCTAGTGCAGGATAGAGTACTCACATGGGACAGTCCTGGATCAGAATAGACTACAGACACAGGACAGTCCCATTTTAGGATAGAGTACAGACACAGTACAGCCCCGGAGCAGGATAGAGTACAGACATAGGACCGCACTGGAACAGGATAGAGTACAGACACAGGACAGCCCCGGAGCAGGATAGAGTACAGACACAGGACAGTCCAGGAGCAGGATAGAGTACAGACTCAAGACAGTCCCAGAACTGGATAGAATACAGAAACAGGACAGTCCTTGACCAAGATAGAGTTCAGACACAGGACGGTCCTGGAACAGGATTGAGTACAGACACTAGGCAGTCCCATTACAGGATAGAGTACAGACACGGGACAGTGCTATTACAGGATAGTGTTGACACAGGACAGTTCCATTACGGGATAAAGTTCAAACACAGGACAGACCCATCAGAGGATAGAGAACAGGCACAGGACAGTCCCATTACAGGATAGAGTACAGACACTGGACAGTCCCAGATCAGGTTAGAGTACAGACACAGGGCAATCCTGGAACAGGATAGAATATAGACAAAGGACAGTCCTGGAACAGGATAGAACATAGAAACAGAACAGTCCTGGAACAGGATAGAGTACAGACACAGGATAGTCCCAGTGCAGGATAGAGTACAGACACAGGACTGCCCCGGAGCAGGATAGTGTACAGACACTGGACAGTCCCAGTGCCGGATAGAGTACAGACACAGGGCAGTCCCAATACAGGATAGAGTACATAAACAGAATACTCCTGGAACAGGATAGAATACAGACACAGGATAGTCCATGACAAGGATAGAGTATAGACACAGGAGAAACCCAGTACAGGATAGAGTACAGAAACCAGACAGTGCCATTACAGGATAGAATAAAGATACGGGACAGTCCCTTAACAGGATATATTACCGACACAGGATGGTCCCAGAACAGGATTGAGTACAGATACAGGACAGTCCGTTTACAGGATAGTGTACAGACACAGGACAGTCCCAGTGCAAGATAGAGTACAGACACAGGACAGCCCTGGAACAGGATAGAGTACAGACACAGGACAGTCCCATTACACGATAATGTACAGACACGGGGCAGTGCTATTACAGGATAGTGTTGACACAGGACAGTCCCATTATGGGATAGAGTTCAAACACAGTACAGACCCATCAGAGGATAGAGAACAGGCACAGGACAGTCCCATTACAGGATAGTGTCCAGAGACAGGACTGTCCCATTACAGGATAGAGTACAGACACTGGACAGTCCCAGAGCAGGATAGAATATTGACAAAGGACAGTCCCGGAACAGGATAGAACATAGACAAAGAACAGTCCTGGAACAGGATAGAGTACAGACACAGGACAGTCCCATTACAGGATAGAGTGCAGACACAAGACAGTCCGGGAACAGGACAGAACATAGACACAGAAGAGTCCTAGGAGAGCATAGAGTACAGACACAGGACAGTCCTGGGCAGTGATAGAGTACAGACACAGGGCAGTCCTGGAACAGGATAGAGTACAGACCCAGGATAGTCCCAGTGCAGGATAGAGTACAGACACAGCACAGTCCCAGTATAGTATCGAGTACAGACACAGGACTGCCCCGGAGCAGGATAGTGTACAGATACAGGACAGTCCCAGTGCAGGATAGAGTACAGACACAGGACATTCCCAATACAGGATAAAGTACATACACAGAACAGTCCTGGAACAGGATAGAGTACAGACACGGGACGGTCCCATAACAGGATAGAGTACAGACAAAGGAGAGACCCAGTACAGGATAGAGTACAGAAACCGGACAGTGCCATTACAGGATAGAATAAAGACACGGGACAGTCCCATTACAGGATGGAGTACAGACACAGGACAGTTCCATTACTGGATAGAGTAAAAACAGAGGACATTCCTGGAACAGGATAGAGTACAGCTACAGGACAGTCCCAGTGCTGGGTAGTGTACAGACACAGGACAGTCCAGGAACAGGATAGAATATAGACACAGGGCAGTCCGGGAACAGGATATAACATAGACATGGAACAGTGCTGGAACTGGATAGAGTACAGAAACAGGACAGTCCCAGAACAGGATAGAATACAGACACAGGAAAGTCCTTGACAAGGATAGAGTACAGACACAAGGACAGTCCTGGAACAGGAGAGAGTACAGACACAGGACAGCCCTGGAACAGGATAGAGTACAGACACGGGACAGTGCCATTACAGGATAGAGTACGAACACGGGACTGTCCCACTATAGGATAGATTACTGATACAGGACAGTCCCAGAACAGGATAGAGTACAAACACAGGACAGTCCGTTTACAGGATAGAGTACAGACACAGGACAGTCCTGGAATAGGATAGAGTACAGAAACAGGACAGTCCCATTACAGGATAGAGTGCAGACACCAGACAGTCCCAGTGCAGGATAGAGTAGACACAGACAGTCCCAGTGCAGAATAGAGTACGGACACAGGACAGCCTTGGAACAGGATAGAGGATGGACACAGGACAGTCCCATTACAGGATAGAGTACAGAGAGCGGACAGTCCCAGTACAGGATAGAGTACAGACACAGGACTGTCCTAGTGCAGGATAGAGTACTCACATGGGACAGTTCTGGAACAGGATAGACTACAGAGACAGGACAGTCCCAGTATAAGATAGAGTACAGACACAGGACAGCCCCAGAGCAGGATAGAGTACAGACGCAGGACAGCGCTGGAGCAGGATAGAGTAAAGACACAAAACAGTCCAGGAGCAGAATAGAGTACAGACTCAAGACAGTCCCAGAACTGGATAGAATACAGAAACAGGACAGTCCTTGACAAAGATAGAGTACAGACATTGGGCAGTCCCATTACAGGATAGAGTACAGACATGGGACAGTGCAATTACAGGATAGTGTTGACACAGGACAGTCCCATTACGGGATAGAGTTCAAACACAGGACAGACCCATCACTGGATAGAGAACAGGCACAGGACAGTCCCATTACAGGATAGAATCCAGAGACAAGACAGTCCCATTACAGGATAGAGTACAGACACTGGACAGTCCCAGAGCAGGATAGAGTACAGGCACAGGACAATCCCGGAACTGGATAGAATATAGACAAAGGACAGTCCGGGAACAGGATAGAACAGAGACACAGAACAGTCGTGCAACAGGATAGAGTACAGACACAGGAGGGTCCTTGACAAAGATAGAGTGCAGACACAGGATGGTCCTGGAAAGGATAGAGTACAGACACGGGACAGTCCCAGAACTGGATAGAATACAGAAACAGGACAGTCGTTGACAAAGATAGAGTGCAGACACAGGACAGCCCTGGAACAGGATAGAGTACAGACACTGGGCAGTCCTGGAACAGGATAGAGTACAGACACGGGACAGTCCCGGAGCAGGATAGAGTACTGACACAGGACAGTCCCGGAACTGGATAGAGGAAAAACACAGGCCAGTCCCATTACAGGATAGAGTACAGACAGCGGACAGTCCCAGTACAGGATAGAGTACAGACACAGGACAGTCCCATTACAGGATAGAGTACAGACACAGGACAGTCCCAATACAGGATAGAGTACATATACCGAACAGTCCTGGAACAGGATAGAGTACAGAAACAGGACTGCTCCGGAGCAGGATAGTGTACATTCACGGGACAGTCCCAGTGCAGGATAGAGTACAGACACGGGACAATCCCATTACAGGATAGAGTACAGACACAGGACAGTTCCATTACAGGATAGAGTACAGACACAGGACAGTCCCATTACTGGATAGAGTAAAAACAGAGTACATTCGTGGAACAGGATAGAGTACAAACACAGGACAGTCCCAGTGCAGGATAGTGTACAGACACAGGACATTCCTGGAACAAGATAGAGTACAGACACAGGACAGTCCCGGAACAGGATAGAATATAGACACAGGATAGTCCGGGAACAGGATATAACCTAGACACAGAACAGTCCCAGAACAGGATAGAGTACAGAAACAGGACAGTCCCAGAACAGGATAGAATACAGACACAGGATAGTCCTTGACAAGGATAGAGTACAGCCACAGGAAAGTCCTGGAACAGGATAGAGTACAGACACAGGAGAGACCCAGTACAGGATAGAGTACAGAAACTGGACAGTGCAATTACAGGATAGAATAAAGACACGGGACAGTCCCATTACAGGATAGAGTACAGACACAGGACAGTCCCATTACAGGATAGAGGACAGACACAGGACAGTCCCAACACTGGATAGAGTACAAACAGAGGACATTCCTGGAACAGGATAGAATACAGCCACAGGACAGTCCTGGAACAGGATAGAGTACAGACGCAGGACAGTCCCAGTACAGGATAGAGTATAGACATGGGATGGTCCCAGCACAGGATAGAGTACAGACACAGAACAGTTCAGTATAGGATAGAGTACGAACATGGGACCATCCCACTACAGGATAGATTACTGACACAGGATGGTCCCAGAACAGGATAGAGTACAGACACAGGACAGTCCGTTTACAGGATAGTTTACAGACACAGGACAGTCCCAGTGCAGGATAGAGTACAGACACAGGGCAGTCCCGTTACATGATAATGTACAGACACGGGATAGTGCTATTGCAGGATAGTGTTGACACAGGACAGTCCCATTATGGGATAGAGTTCAAACACAGTACAGACACATCAGAGGATAGACAACAGGCACAGGACAGTCCCATTACAGGATAGTGTCCAGAGACAGGACAGTCCCATTACAGGATAGAGTAGAGACACTGGACAGTCCCAGAGCAGGATAGAGTACAGACACAGGACAATCTCGGAACAGGATAGAACATAGACAAAGAACAGACCTGGAACAGGACAGACACAGGACAGTCCCATTACAGGATAGAGTGCAGACACAAGAAAGTCCGGGATCAGGACAGAACATAGACACAGAAGAGTCCTTGGAGAGCATAGAGTACAGACACAGGACAGTCCTGGGCAGGGATAGTGTACAGAAATAGGGCAGTCCTGGAACAGGATAGAGTACAGACCCAGGATAGTCCCAGTGCAGGATAGAGTACAGACACAGGACAGTCCCAGTATAGTATAGAGTACAGACACAGGACTGCCCCGGAGCAGGATAGTGTACAGACACGGGACAGTCCCAGTGCAGGATAGAGTACAGACACAGGACATTCCTGGAATAAGATAGAGTACAGACACAGGACAGTCCCAGAACAGGATAGAATACAGACACAGGATAGTCCTTGACAAGGATAGAGTACAGCCACAGGAAAGTCCTGGAACAGGATAGAGTACAGACACAGGAGAGACCCAGTACAGGATAGAGTACAGAAACCGGACAGTGCAATTACAGGATAGAATAAAGACACGGGACAGTCCCATTACAGGATAGAGTACAGACACAGGACAGTCCGGGAGCAGGATAGAGTACAGAGACAGGACAGTCCCAGAACAGGATAGAGGAAAAACACAGGCCAGTCCCATTACAGGATAGAGTACAGACAGCGGACAGTCCCAGTACAGGATAGAGTACAGACACAGGACAGTCCCAGGATAGTATAGAGTAGAGATACAGGACTTTCCTGGAACAGGATACAGTACAGACACAGGACAGTCCCGGAATAGGATAGAACATAGACACAGAACAGTGCTGGAACAGGATAGAGTACAGACACAGGACAGTCCCATTACAGGATAGAGTGCAGACACAAGAAAGTCCGGGATCAGGACAGAACATAGACACAGAAGTGTCCTTGGAGAGCATAGATTATAGACACAGGACAGTCCTGGGCAGGGATAGAGTACAGTCATAGGGCAGTCCTGGAACAGGATAGAGTACAGACCCAGGATAGTCCCAGTGCAGGATAGAGTACAGACACAGGACAGTCCCAGTATAGTATAGAGTACAGACACAGGACTGCCCCGGAGCAGGATAGTGTACAGACACGGGACAATCCCAGTGCTGGATAGAGTACAGACACAGGACATTCCTGGAACAAGATAGAGTACAGACACAGGACAGTCCCGGAACAGGATAGAATATAGACACAGGATAGTCCGGGAACAGGATATAACATAGACACAGAACAGTCCCAGAACAGGATAGAGTACAGACACAGGACAGTCCTGGAACAGGATAGAGAACAGACACGGGTTGGTCCTTGTACAGGATAGAGAACAGATACAGAACAGTCCCATTACAGGATAGAGTAGAGACACAGGACAGTCCCATTACAGGATAGAGTACAGACACAGGACATTCCGTGAGCAGGATAGAGTACAGAGACAGGACAGTCCCGGAACAGGATAGAGGAAAACCACAGGCCAGTCCCATTACAGGATAGAGTACAGACACAGGACAGTCCCATTACAGGATAGAGTACAGACACAGGACAGTCCCAGAACTGGATAGAGAACAGGCACAGGACAGTCCCATTACAGGATAGAGTACAGACACAGGACTGTCCCAGGATAGTATAGAGTAGAGACACAGGACTTTCCTGGAACAGGATACAGTATAGACACAGGACAGTCCCAGAACTGGATAGAATTCAGACACAGGACAGTCGTTGACAAAGATAGAGTGCAGACACAGGACGGTCCGGGAACAGGAAAGAGAACAGACATAGGACAGTCCTGGAACAGGATAGAGAACAGACACGGGTTGGTCCCTGTACAGGATAGAGAACAGACACAGAACAGTCCCATTACCGGATAGAGTACAGACACAGGACAGTCCCGGAACAGGATAGAGGAAAAGCACAGGCCAGTCCCATTACAGGATAGAGTACAGACAGCGGACAGTCCCAGTACAGGATAGAGTACAGACACAGGACAGTCCCAGTATAGTATAGAGTATAGACACAGGACTTTCCTGGAACAGGATGCAGTACAGACACAGGACAGTCCCAGTATAGTATAGAGTATAGACACAGGACTTTCCTGGAACAGGATAGAGTACAGACACAGGACAGTCCTGGAACAGGATAGAGAACAGACACAGGACAGTCCTGGAACAGGATAGAGAACAGACACAGGACAGTCCTGGAACAGGATTGAGAACAGACACGGGTTGGTCCCTGTACAGGATAGAGAACAGACACAGAACAGTCCCATTACAGGATAGAGTAGAGACACAGGACAGTTCCCTTACAGGATAGAGTACAGACACAAGACAGTCCGGGAACAGGACAGAACATAGACACAGAAGAGTCCTGGGAGAGCACAGAGTACAGACACAGGACAGTCCTGGTCAGGGATAGGGTACAGACACAGGGCAGTCCTGTTCAGGGATAGAGTACAGACACAGGGCAGTCCTGGAACAGGATAGAGTACAGACCCAGGATAGTCCCAGTGCAGGATAGAGTACAGACACAGGACTGTCCCAGTATAATATAGAGTACAGACACAGGAGTGCTCCGGAGCAGGATAGTGTACAGACATGGGACAGTCCCAGTGCAGGATAGAGTACAGACACAGGACATTCCCAATACAGGATAGAGTGCATACGCAGAACAGTCCTGGAACAGGATAGAGTATAGACACGGGACAGTCCCATTACAGGATAGAGTACAGACACAGGACAGTTCCATTACAGGATAGATTACAGACACAGGACAGTGCAATTACAGGATAGTGTTGACACAGGACAGTCCCATTACGGGATAGAGTTCAAACACAGGACAGACCCATCACTGGATAGAGAACAGGCACAGGACAGTCCCATTACAGGATAGAATCCAGAGACAAGACAGTCCCATTACAGGATAGAGTACAGACACTGGACAGTCCCAGAGCAGGATAGAGTACAGACCCAGGACAATCTCGGAACAGGATAGAATATAGACAAAGGACAGTCCGGGAACAGGATAGAACATAGACACAGAACAGTTCTGGAACAGGATAGAGTACAGACACAGGAGGGTCCTTGACAAAGATAGAGTGCAGACACAGGATGGTTCTGGAAAGGATAGAGTACAGACAAGGGACAGTCCCAGAACTGGATAGAATACAGAAACAGGACAGTCGTTGACAAAGATAGAGTGCAGACACAGGACGGTCCTGGACCAGGATAGAGTACAGACAATGGGCAGTCCTGGAACAGGATAGAGTACAGACACGGGACAGTCCCGGAGCAGGATAGTGTACAGACACAGGACAGTCCTGTTACAGGATAGAGTGCAGACATCAGACAGTCCCAGTGCAGGATAGAGTAGACACAGTCAGTCCCAGTGCAGAATAGAGTACAGACACAGGACAGCCCTGGAACAGGATAGAGGATGGACACAGGACAGTCTCATTACAGGTTAGAGTACAGAGAGCGGACAGTCCCAGTACAGGATAGAGTACAGACACAGGAATGTCCTAGTGCAGGATAGAGTACTCACATGGGACAGTTCTGGAACGGGATAGACTACAGACACAGGACAGTCCCAGTATAGGATAGAGTACAGACACAGGACAGCACCAGAGCAGGATAGAGTACAGACACAGGACAACCCTGGAGCAGGATAGAGTACAGACACAAGACAGTCCCAGAACTGGATAGAATACAGAAACAGTACAGTCCTTGTCAAAGATAGAGTGCAGACACAGGACGGTCCTGGAACAGGATAGAGAACAGACACAGGACAGTCCTGGAACAGGATAGAGAACAGACACAGGACAGTCCTGGAACAGGATTGAGAACAGACACGGGTTGGTCCCTGTACAGGATAGAGAACAGACACAGAACAGTCCCATTACAGGATAGAGTAGAGACACAGGACAGTCCCATTACATGATAGAGTAGAGACACAGGACAGTTCCCTTACAGGATAGAGTACAGACACAAGACAGTCCGGGAACAGGACAGAACATAGACACAGAAGAGTCCTGGGAGAGCACAGAGTACAGACACAGGACAGTCCTGGTCAGGGATAGGGTACAGACACAGGGCAGTCCTGTTCAGGGATAGAGTACAGACACAGGGCAGTCCTGGAACAGGATAGAGTACAGACCCAGGATAGTCCCAGTGCAGGATAGAGTACAGACACAGGACTGTCCCAGTATAATATAGAGTACAGACACAGGAGTGCTCCGGAGCAGGATAGTGTACAGACATGGGACAGTCCCAGTGCAGGATAGAGTACAGACACAGGACATTCCCAATACAGGATAGAGTGCATACGCAGAACAGTCCTGGAACAGGATAGAGTATAGACACGGGACAGTCCCATTACAGGATAGAGTACAGACACAGGACAGTTCCATTACAGGATAGATTACAGACACAGGACAGTGCAATTACAGGATAGTGTTGACACAGGACAGTCCCATTACGGGATAGAGTTCAAACACAGGACAGACCCATCACTGGATAGAGAACAGGCACAGGACAGTCCCATTACAGGATAGAATCCAGAGACAAGACAGTCCCATTACAGGATAGAGTACAGACACTGGACAGTCCCAGAGCAGGATAGAGTACAGAACCAGGACAATCCCGGAACAGGATAGAATATAGACAAAGGACAGTCCGGGAACAGGATAGAACATAGACACAGAACAGTTCTGGAACAGGATAGAGTACAGACACAGGAGGGTCCTTGACAAAGATAGAGTGCAGACACAGGATGGTTCTGGAAAGGATAGAGTACAGACAAGGGACAGTCCCAGAACTGGATAGAATACAGAAACAGGACAGTCGTTGACAAAGATAGAGTGCAGACACAGGACGGTCCTGGACCAGGATAGAGTACAGACAATGGGCAGTCCTGGAACAGGATAGAGTACAGACACGGGACAGTCCCGGAGCAGGATAGTGTACAGACTCAAGACAGTCACAGAACTGGAGAGAATACAGAAACAGGACAGTCCTTGACAAAGATAGAGTACAGACACTTGGCAGTCCCATTACAGGATAGAGTGCAGACACGGGACAGTGCTATTACAGGATAGTGTTGACACTGGACAGTTCCATTACGGGATAGAGTTCAAACACAGGACAGACCCATCACTGGATAGAGAACAGGCACAGGACAGTCCCATTACAGGATAGAGTACAGACACAGGACAGTCCCAGGATAGTATAGAGTAGAGACACAGCACTTTCCTGGAACAGGATACAGTACAGACACAGGACAGTCCCGGAATAGGATAGAACATAGACACAGAACAGTGCTGGAACAGGGTAGAGTACAGACAGCGGACAGTCCCAGTACAGGATAGAGTACAGACACAGGACAGTCCCATTACAGGATAGAGTACAGACACAGGACTGTCCCAGGATAGTATAGAGTAGAGACACAGGACTTTCCTGGAACAGGATACAGTATAGACACAGCACAGTCCCAGAACTGGATAGAATACAGAAACAGGACAGTCGTTGACAAAGATAGAGTGCAGACACAGGACGGTCCTGGAACAGGATAGAGAACAGACATGGGACAGTCCCTGTACAGGATAGACTACGAACATGGGACTGTCCCACTATAGGATAGATTACCGATACAGGACAGTCCCAGAACAGGATAGAGTACAGACACAGGACAGTCCGTTTACAGGATAGCGTACAGACACAGCACAGCCCTGGAATAGGATCCTTGACAAAGATAGAGTGCAGACACAGGATGGTTCTGGAAAGGATAGAGTACAGACAAGGGACAGTCCCAGAACTGGATAGAATACAGAAACAGGACAGTCGTTGACAAAGATAGAGTGCAGACACAGGACGGTCCTGGACCAGGATAGAGTACAGACAATGGGCAGTCCTGGAACAGGATAGAGTACAGACACGGGACAGTCCCGGAGCAGGATAGTGTACAGACACAGGACAGTCCTGTTACAGGATAGAGTGCAGACATCAGACAGTCCCAGTGCAGGATAGAGTAGACACAGTCAGTCCCAGTGCAGAATAGAGGACAGACACAGGACAGCCCTGGAACAGGATAGAGGATGGACACAGGACAGTCTCATTACAGGTTAGAGTACAGAGAGCGGACAGTCCCAGTACAGGATAGAGTACAGACACAGGAATGTCCTAGTGCAGGATAGAGTACTCACATGGGACAGTTCTGGAACGGGATAGACTACAGATACAGAACAGTCCCAGTATAGGATAGAGTACAGACACAGGACAGCCCCAGAGCAGGATAGAGTACAGACACAGGACAGTGCTGGAACAGGATAGAGTACAGACACAGGACAACCCTGGAGCAGGATAGAGTACAGACACAGGACATTCCCAGAACGGGATAGAATACAGAAACAGGACAGTCGTTGATAAAGATAGAGTGCAGACACAGGACGGTCCTGGAACAGGATAGAGAACAGACATGGGACAGTCCCTGTACAGGATAGAGTACAGACGCAGGACAGTCCAGGAGAAGGATAGAGTACAGACTCAAGACAGTCACAGAACTGGATAGAATACAGAAACAGGACAGTCCTTGACAAAGATAGAGTACAGACACTTGGCAGTCCCATTACAGGATAGAGTGCAGACATGGGACAGTGCTATTACAGGATAGTGTTGACACTGGACAGTCCCATTACGGGATAGAGTTTAAACACAGGACAGACCCATCACTGGATAGAGAACAGGTACAGGACAGTCCCATTACAGGATAGAGTACAGACACAGGACAGTCCCAGGATAGTATAGAGTAGAGACACAGCACTTTCCTGGAACAGGATACAGTACAGACACAGGACAGTCCCGGAATAGGATAGAACATAGACACAGAACAGTGCTGGAACAGGGTAGAGTACAGACAGCGGACAGTCCCAGTACAGGATAGAGAACAGACACAGGACAGTCCCATTACAGGATAGAGTACAGACACAGGACTGTCCCAGGATAGTATAGAGTAGAGACACAGGACTTTCCTGGAACAGGATACAGTATAGACACAGCACAGTCCCAGAACTGGATAGAATACAGAAACAGGACAGTCGTTGACAAAGATAGAGTGCAGACACAGGACGGTCCTGGAACAGGATAGAGAACAGACATGGGACAGTCCCTGTACAGGATAGAGTACGAACATGGGACTGTCCCACTATAGGATAGATTACCGATACAGGACAGTCCCAGAACAGGATAGAGTACAGACACAGGACAGTCCGTTTACAGGATAGCGTACAGACACAGGACAGCCCTGGAATAGGATAGAGTACAGACACAGGACAGGCCCATTACAGGATAGAGTGCAGACACCAGACAGTCCCAGTGCAGGATAGAGTGGAAACAGACAGTCCCAGTGCAGAATAGAGTACAGACACAGGTCAGCCCTGGAACAGGATGGAGGATGGACACAGGACAGTCCCAGTACAGGATAGAGTAAAGAGAGCGGACAGTCCCAGTACTGGATAGAGTACAGACACAGGACTGTCCTAGTGCAGGATAGAGTACTCACATGGGACAGTTCTGGAACAGGATAGACTACAGACACAGGACAGTCCCAGTATAGGACAGAGTACAGACACAGGACAGCCCCAGAGCAGGATAGGGTACAGACCCAGCACAGCGCTGGAGCAGGCTAGAATACAGACACAGAACAGTCCAGGAGCAGGATAGAGTACAGACTCAAGACAGTCCCAGAACTGGATAGAATACAGAAACAGGACAGTCCTTGACAAAGATAGAGTACAGACCCTGGGCAGTCCCATTACAGGATAGAGTACAGACACGGGACAGTCCCATTACAGGATGGAGTACGAACACTGGACTGTCCCGCTATCGGATAGATTACCAACACAGGACAGTCCCATAACAGGATAGAGTACAAACACAGGACAATCCATTTACAGGATAGTGTACAGACACAGGACAGTCCCAGTGCCGGATAGTGTACAGACACAGGACAGCCCTGGAATAGGATAGAGTACAGACACAGAACAGTCCCAATGCAGGATAGAGTGCAGACATCAGACAGTCCCAGTGCAGGATAGAGTAGACACAGTCAGTCCCAGTGCAGAATAGAATACGGACACAGGACAGCCCTGGAACAGGATAGAGGATGGACACAGGACAGTCCCATTACAGGTTAGAGTACAGAGAGCGGACAGTCCCAGTGCAGGATAGAGTACAGACACAGGACTGTCCTAGTGCAGGATAGAGTACTCACATGGGACAGTTCTGGAACAGGATAGACTACAGACACAGGACAGTCCCAGTATAGGATAGAGTACAGACACAGGACAGCCCCAGAGCAGGATAGAGTACAGACACAGGACAGGGCTGGAACAGGCTAGAGTACAGACACAGGACCACACTGGAGCAGGATAGAGTACAGATACAGGACAGTCCCAGAACTGGATAGAATACAGAAACAGGACAGTCCTTGACAAAGACAGAGTACAGACACTGGGCAGTCCCATTACAGGATAGAGTGCAGACACGGGACAGTGCTATTACAGGATAGTGTTGACACTGGACAGTCCCATTACGGGATAGAGTTCAAACACAGGACAGACCCATCACTGGATAGAGAACAGGCACAGGACAGTCCCATTACAGGATTGAAACCAGACACAAGACAGTCCCATTACAGGATAGAGTACAGACACTGGACAGTCCCAGAGCAGGATAGAGTACAGACCCAGGACAATCCCGGAACAGGATAGAATATAGACAAAGGACAGTCCGGGAACAGGATAGAACATAGACACAGAACAGTCCTGGAACAGGATAGAGTACAAACACAGGAGGGTCCTTGACAAAGAATGAGTGCAGACACAGGATGGTTCTGGAAAGGATAGAGTACAGACATGGGACAGTGCCTGAACTGGATAGAATACAGAAACAGGACAGTCGTTGACAAAGATAGAGTGCAGACACAGGACGGCCCTGGACCAGGATAGAGTACAGACAATGGGCAGTCCTGGAACAGGATAGGGTACAGACACGGGACAGTCCCGGTGCAGGATAGATTACAGACACAGGACAGTCCTGGAACAGGATTGAGGAAAAACACAGGCCAGTCCCATTACAGGATAGAGTACAGACAGCGGACAGTCCCAGTACAGGATAGAGTACAGACACAGAACAGTCCCAGTATAGTATAGAGTAGAGACACAGGACTTGCCTGGAACAGGATACAGTACAGACACAGGACAGTCCTGGAATAGGATAGAACATAGACACAGAACAGTGCTGGAACAGGATAGAGTACAGACACAGGACAGCCCCAGAGCAGGATAGAGTACAGACACAGGACAGCGCTGGAGCAGGCTAGACTACAGACACAGAACATTCCAGGAGAAGGATAGAGTACAGACTCAAGACAGTCCCAGAACTGGATAGAATACAGAAACAGGACAGTCCTTGACAAAGATAGAGTACAGACACTTGGCAGTCCCATTAGAGGATAGAGTGCAGACACGGGACAGTGCTATTACAGGATAGTGTTGACACTGGACAGTCCCATTACGGGATAGACTTCAAACACAGGACAGACCCATCACTGGATAGAGAACAGGCACAGGACAGTCCCATTACAGGATAGAGTACAGACACAGGACAGTCTCAGGATAGTATAGAGACACAGGACTTTCCTGGAACAGGATACAGTACAGACACAGGACAATCCTGGAATAGGATAGAACATAGACACAGAACAGTGCTGGAACAGGATAGAGTACAGACACAGGACAGTCCCAGTATAGGATAGAGTACTGACACAGGACAGCCCCAGAGCAGGATAGAGTACAGACACAGGACAGCGCTGGAGCAGGCTAGAATACAGACACAGAACATTCCAGGAGAAGGATAGAGTACAGACTCAAGACAGTCCCAGAACTGGATAGAGTACAGAAACAGGACAGTCCTTGACAAAGATAGAGTACAGACAATTGGCAGTCCCATTACAGGATAGAGTGCAGACACGGGACAGTGCTATTACAGGATAGTGTTGACACTGGACAGTCCCATTACGGGATAGAGTTCAAACACAGGACAGACCCATCACTGGATGGAGAACTGGCACAGGACAGTCCCATTACAGGATAGAGTACAGACACAGGACTGTCCCAGGATAGTATAGAGTAGAGACACAGGACTTTCCTGGAACAGGATACAGTATAGACTCAGGACAGTCCCAGAACTGGATAGAATACAGAAACAGGACAGTCGTTGACAAAGATAGAGTGCAGACACAGGACGGTCCTGGAACAGGATAGAGAACAGACATGGGACAGTCCCTGTACAGGATAGAGTACGAACACGGGACTGTCCCACTATAGGATAGATTACCGATACAGGACAGTCCCAGAACAGGATAGTGTACAGACACAGGACAGCCCTGGAATAGGATAGAGTACAGACACAGGACAGTCCCATTACAGGATAGAGTGCAGACACCAGACAGTCCCAGTGCAGGATAGAGTGGACACAGACAGTCCCAGTGCAGAATAGAGTACAGACACAGGTCAGCCCTGGAACAGGATAGAGGATGGACACAGGGCATTCCCATTTCAGGATAGAGTAAAGAGAGCGGACAGTCCCAGTACTGGATAGAGTACAGACACAGGACTGTCCTAGTGCAGGATAGAGTACTCACATGGGACAGTTCTGGAACAGGATAGACTACAGACACAGGACAGTCCCAGTATATGATAGAGTATAGACACAGGACAGCCCCAGAGCAGGATAGAGTACAGACACAGGACAGCGCTGGAGCAGGCTAGAGTACAGACACAGAACAGTCCAGGAGCAGGATAGAGTACAGACTCAAGACAGTCCCAGAACTGGATAGAATACAGAAACAGGACAGTCCTTGACAAAGATAGATTACAGACACTGGGCAGTCCCATTACAGGATAGAGTACAGACACGGGACAGTCCCATTACAGGATGGAGTACGAACACTGGACTGTCCCGCTATAGGATAGATTACCAACACAGGACAGTCCCATAACAGGATAGAGTACAAACACAGGACAATCCATTTACAGGATAGTGTACACACACAGGACAGTCCCAGTGCCGGATAGTGTACAGACACAGGACAGCCCTGGAATAGGATAGAGTACAGATACAGAACAGTCCCATTACAGGATAGAGTGCAGACACCAGACAGTCCCAGTGCAGGATAGAGTAGACACAGTCAGTCCCAGTGCAGAATAGAGTACAGACACAGGACAGCCCTGGAACAGGACAGAGGATGGACACAGGACAGTCCCATTACAGGTTAGAGTACAGAGAGCAGACAGTCCCAGTACAGGATAGAGTAGAGACACAGGACTGTCCTAGTGCAGGATAGAGTACTCACATGGGACAGTTCTGGAACGGGACAGACTACAGACACGGGACAGTCCCAGTATAGGATAGAGTACAGACACAGGACAGCCCCAGAGCAGGATAGAGTACAGACACAGGACAGTGCTGGAACAGGATAGAGTACAGACACAGGACGACCCTGGAGCAGGATAGAGTACAGACACAGGACAGTCCCAGAACTGGATAGAATACAGAAACAGGACAGTCATTGATAAAGATAGAGTGCAGACACAGGACGGTCCTGGAACAGGATAGAGAACAGACATGGGACAGTCCCTGTACAGGATAGAGTACGAACACGGGACTGTCCCACTATAGGATAGATTACCGATACAGGACAGTCCCAGAACAGGATAGAGTACAGACACAGGACAGTCCGTTTACAGGATAGCGTACAGACACAGGACAGCCCTGGAATAGAATAGAGTACAGACACAGGACAGTCCCATTACAGGATAGAGTGCAGACACCAGACAGTCCCAGTGCAGGATAGAGTAGACACAGACAGTCCCAGTGCAGAATAGAGTATAGACACAGGTCAGCCCTTGAACAGGATAGAGGATGGACACAGGACAGTCCCATTACAGGATAGAGTAAAGAGAGCGGACAGTCCCAGTACTGGATAGAGTACAGACACAGGACTGTCCTAGTGCAGGATAGAGTACTCACATGGGACAGTTCTGGAACAGGATAGACTACAGAGACAGGACAGTCCCAGTATAGGATAGAGTACAGACACAGGACAGCGCTGGAGCAGGCTAGAGCACAGACACAGAACAGTCCAGGAGCAGGATAGAGTTCAGACTCAAGACAGTCCCAGAACTGCATAGAATACAGAAACAGGACAGTCCTTGACAAAGATAGAGTACAGACACTTGGCAGACCCATTACAGGATAGATTGCAGACACGGGACAGTGCTATTACAGGATAGTGTTGACACTGGACAGTCCCATTAAGGGATAGAGTTCAAACACAGGACAGACCCATCACTGGATAGAGAACAGGCACAGGACAGTCCCATTACAGGATAGAGTACAGACACAGGACAGTCCCAGTACAGGATAGAGTTCAAACATAGGACAGACCCATCACTGGATAGAGAACAGGCACAGGATTGTCCCATTACAGGATAGAGTACAGACACAGGACAGTCCCAGGATAGTATAGAGTAGAGACACAGCACTTTCCTGGTACAGGATACAGTACAGACACAGGACAGTCCTGGAATAGGATAGAACATAGACACAGAACAGTGCTGGAACAGGGTAGAGTACAGACAGCGGACAGTCCCAGTACAGGATAGAGTACAGACACAGGACAGTCCCATTACAGGATAGAGTACAGACACAGGACAGTCCCAGGATAGTATAGAGTAGAGACACAGGACTTTCCTGGAACAGGATACAATATAGACACAGGACAGTCCCAGAACTGGATAGAATACAGAAACAGGACAGTCGTTGACAAAGATAGAGTGCAGACACAGGACGGACCTGGAACAGGATAGAGAACAGACATGGGACAGTCCCTGTACAGGATAGAGTATGAACACGGGACTGTCCCACTATAGGATAGATTACCGATACAGGACAGTCCCAGAACAGGATAGAGTACAGACTCAGAACAGTCCGATTACAGGATAGTGTACAGACACAGGACTTTCCCAGTGCAGGATAGAGTACAGACACAGGACAGTCCTGGAATAGGATAGAGTACAGACACAGGACAGTCCCATTACAGGATAGAGTGCAGACACCAGACAGTCCCAGTGCAGGATAGAGTGGACACAGACAGTCCCAGTGCAGAATAGAATACAGACACAGGTCAGCCCTGGAACAGGATAGAGGATGGACACAGGGCAGTCCCATTACAGGATAGAGTAAAGAGAGCAGACAGTCCCAGTACTGGATAGAATACAGACACAGGACTGTCCTAGTGCAGGATAGAGTACTCACATGGGACAGTTCTGGAACAGGATAGACTACAGACGCAGGACATTCCCAGTATAGGATAGAGTACAGACACAGGACAGCCCCAGAGCAGGATAGAGTACAGACACAGGACAGCGCTGGAGCAGGATAGAGTACAGACACAGAACAGTCCAGGAGCAGGATAGAGTACAAACACAGGACAGTCCCAGTATAGGATAGAGTACAGACACAGGACAGCCCCAGAGCAGGATAGAGTACAGACTCAAGACAGTCCCAGAACTGGATAGAATACAGAAACAGGACAGTCCTTGACAAAGATAGAGTACAGACACTGGGCAGTCCCATTACAGGATAGAGTACAGACACGGGACAGTCCCATTACAGGATGGAGTACGAACACTGGACTGTCCCGCTATAGGATAGATTACCAACACAGGACAGTCCCAGAACAGGATAGAGTACAGACACAGGACAATCCATTTACAGGATAGTGTACAGACACAGGACAGTCCCAGTGCCGGATAGTGTACAGACACAGGACAGCCCTGGAATAGGATAGAGTACAGACACAGGACTGTCCTAGTGCAGGATAGAGTACTCACATGGGACAGTCCTGGATCAGAATAGACTACAGACACAGGACAGTCCCAGTATAGGATAGAGTACAGACACAGGACAGCGCTGGAGCAGGCTAGAGTACAGACACAGGACAGCCCTGGAATAGGATAGAGTACAGACACAGGACAGTCCCATTACAGGATAGAGTGCAGACACCAGACAGTCCCAGTGCAGGATAGAGTGGACACAGACAGTCCCAGTGCAGAATAGATTACAGACACAGGTCAGCCCTGGAACAGGATAGAGGATGGACACAGGTCAGTCCCATTACAGGATAGAGTAAAGAGAGCGGACAGTCCCAGTACTGGATAGATAACAGACACAGGACTGTCCAAGTGCAGGATAGAGTACTGACATGGGACAGTTCTGGAACAGGATAGACTACAGAGACAGGACAGTCCCAGTATAGGATAGAGTACAGACACAGGACAGCGCTGGAGCAGGCTAGAGTACAGACACAGAACAGTCCAGGAGAAGGATAGAGTACAGACTCAAGACAGTCCCAGAACTGGATAGAATACAGAAACAGGACAGTCCTTGACAAAGATAGAGTACAGACACTTGGCAGTCCCATTACAGGATAGAGTGCAGACACGGGACAGTGTTATTACAGGATAGTGTTGATACTGGACAGTCCCATTACGGGATAGAGTTCAAACACAGGACAGACCCATCACTGGATAGAGAACAGGCACAGGACAGTCCCATTACAGGATAGAGTACAGACACAGGACAGTCCCAGGATAGTATAGAGTAGAGACACAGCACTTTCCTGGAACAGGATACAGTACAGACACAGGACAGTCCCGGAATAGGATAGAACATAGACACAGAACGGTGCTGGAACAGGGTAGAGTACAGACAGCGGACAGTCCCAGTACAGGATAGAGTACAGACATAAGACAGTCCCATTACAGGATAGAGTACAGACACAGGACAGTCCCAGGATAGTATAGAGTAGAGACACAGGACTTTCCTGGAACAGGATACAGTATAGACACAGGACAGTCCCAGAACTGGATAGAATACAGAAACAGGACAGTCGTTGACAAAGATAGAGTGCAGACACAGGACGGTCCTGGAACAGGATAGAGAACAGACATGGGACAGTCCCTGTACAGGATAGAGTACGAACATGGGACTGTCCCACTATAGGATAGATTACCGATACAGGACAGTCCCAGAACAGGATAGAGTACAGACACAGGACAGTCCGTTTACAGGATAGCGTACAGACACAGGACAGCCCTGGAATAGGATAGAGTACAGACACAGGACAGTCCCATTACAGGATAGAGTGCAGACACCAGACAGTCCCAGTGCAGGATAGAGTGGACACAGACAGTCCCAGTGCAGAATAGAGTACAGACACAGGTCAGCCCTGGAACAGGATAGAGGATGGACACAGGTCAGTCCCATTACAGGATAGAGTAAAGAGAGCGGACAGTCCCAGTACTGGATAGATAACAGACACAGGACTGTCCAAGTGCAGGATAGAGTACTGACATGGGACAGTTCTGGAACAGGATAGACTACAGAGACAGGACAGTCCCAGTATAGGATAGAGTACAGACACAGGACAGCGCTGGAGCAGGCTAGAGTACAGACACAGAACAGTCCAGGAGATGGATAGAGTACAGACTCAAGACAGTCCCAGAACTGGATAGAATACAGAAACAGGACAGTCCTTGACAAAGATAGAGTACAGACACTTGGCAGTCCCATTACAGGATAGAGTGCAGACACGGGACAGTGTTATTACAGGATAGTGTTGATACTGGACAGTCCCATTACGGGATAGAGTTCAAACACAGGACAGACCCATCACTGGATAGAGAACAGGCACAGGACAGTCCCATTACAGGATAGAGTACAGACACAGGACAGTCCCAGGATAGTATAGAGTAGAGACACAGCACTTTCCTGGAACAGGATACAGTACAGACACAGGACAGTCCCGGAATAGGATAGAACATAGACACAGAACAGTGCTGGAATAGGGTAGAGTACAGACAGCGGACAGTCCCAGTACAGGATAGAGTACAGACATAAGACAGTCCCATTACAGGATAGAGTACAGACACAGGACAGTCCCAGGATAGTATAGAGTAGAGACACAGGACTTTCCTGGAACAGGATACAGTATAGACACAGGACAGTCCCAGAACTGGATAGAATACAGAAACAGGACAGTCGTTGACAAAGATAGAGTGCAGACACAGGACGGTCCTGGAACAGGATAGAGAACAGACATGGGACAGTCCCTGTACAGGATAGAGTACGAACACGGGACTGTCCCACTATAGGATAGATTACCGATACAGGACAGTCCCAGAACAGGATAGAGTACAGACACAGGACAGTCCGTTTACAGGATAGCGTACAGACGCAGGACAGCCCTGGAATAGGATAGAGTACAGACACAGGACAGTCCCATTACAGGATAGAGTGCAGACACCAGACAGTCCCAGTGCAGGATAGAGTGGACACAGACAGTCCCGGTGCAGAATAGAGTACAGACACAGGTCAGCCCTGGAACAGGATGGAGGATGGACACAGGACAGTCCCATTACATGATAGAGTAAAGAGAGCGGACAGTCCCAGTACTGGATAGAGTACAGACACAGGACTGTCCTAGTGCAGGATAGATTACTCACATGGGACAGTTCTGGAACAGGATAGACTACAGACACAGGACAGTCCCAGTATAGGATAGAGTACAGACACAGGACAGCGCTGGAGCAGGCTAGAATACAGACACAGAACAGTCCAGGAGCAGGATAGAGTACAGACTCAAGACAGTCCCAGAACTGGATAGAATACAGAAACAGGACAGTCCTTGACAAAGATAGAGTACAGACACTGGGCAGTCCCATTACAGGATAGAGTACAGACACGGGACAGTCCCATTACAGGATGGAGTACGAACACTGGACTGTCCCGCTATAGGATAGATTACCAACACAGGACAGTCCCATAACAGGATAGAGTACAAACACAGGACAATCCATTTACAGGATAGTGTACAGACACAGGACAGTCCCAGTGCTGGATAGTGTACAGACACAGGACAGCCCTGGAATAGGATAGAGTACAGACACAGAACAGTCCCAATGCAGGATAGAGTGCAGACATCAGACAGTCCCAGTGCAGGATAGAGTAGACACAGTCAGTCCCAGTGCAGAATAGAGTACAGACACAGGACAGCCCTGGAACAGGATAGAGGATGGACACAGGACAGTCCCATTACAGGTTAGAGTACAGAGAGCGGACAGTCCCAGTGCAGGATAGAGTACAGACACAGGACTGTCCTAGTGCAGGACAGAGTACTCACATGGAACAGTTCTGGAACAGGATAGACTACAGACACAGGACAGTCCCAGTATAGGATAGAGTACAGACACAGGACAGCCCCAGAGCAGGATAGAGTACAGACACAGGTCTGCGCTGGAACAGGCTAGAGTACAGACACAGGACCACCCTGGAGCAGGATAGAGTACAGACACAGGACAGTCCCAGAACTGGATAGAATACAGAAACAGGACAGTCGTTGACAAAGATAGAGTACAGACACTGGGCAGTCCCATTACATGATAGAGTGCAGACACGGGACAGTGCTATTACAGGATAGTGTTGACACTGGACAGTCCCATTACGGGATAGAGTACAAACACAGGACAGACCCATCACTGGATAGAGAACAGGCACAGGACAGTCCCATTACAGGATAGAATCCAGAGACAAGACAGTCCCATTACAGGATAGAGTACAGACACTGGACAGTCCCAGAGCAGGATAGAGTACAGACCCAGGACAATCCCGGAACAGGATAGTATATAGACAATGGACAGTCTGGGAACAGGATAGAACATAGACACAGAACAGTCCTGGAACAGGATAGAGTACAGACACAGGAGGGTCCTTGACAAAGAATGAGTGCAGACACAGGATGGTTCTGGAAAGGATAGAGTACAGACACGGGACAGTGCCAGAACTGGATAGAATACAGAAACAGGACAGTCGTTGACAAAGATAGATTGCAGACACAGGATGGTCCTGGACCAGGATAGAGTACAGACAATGGGCAGTCCTGGAACAGGATAGAGTACAGACATGGGACAGTCCCGGTGCAGGATAGATTACAGACACAGGACAGTCCTGGAACTGGATAGAGGAAAAACACAGGCCAGTCCCATTACAGGATAGAGTACAGACAGCGGACAGTCCCAGTACAGGATAGAGTACAGACACAGAACAGTCCCAGTATAGTGTAGAGTCGAGACACAGGACTTTCCTGGAACAGGATACAGTACAGACACAGGACAGTCCTGGAATAGGATAGAACATAGACACAGAACAGTGCTGGAACAGGATAGAGTACAGACACAGGACAGCCCCTGAGCAGGACAGAGTACAGACACAGGACAGCGCTGGAGCAGGCTAGACTACAGACACAGAATATTCCAGGAGAAGGATAGAGTACAGACTCAAAACAGTCCCAGAACTGGATAGAATACAGAAACAGGACAGTCCTTGACAAAGATAGAGTACAGACACTTGGCAGTCCCATTACAGGATAGAGTACAGGCACAGGACAGTTCCAGGATAGTATAGAGTAGAGACACAGGACTTTCCTGGAACAGGATACAGTACAGACACAGGACAGTCCCGGAATAGGATAGAACATAGACACAGAACAGTGCTGGAACAGGATAGAGTACAGACAGCGGACAGTCCCAGTACAGGATAGAGTACAGACACAGGACAGTCCCATTACAGGATAGAGTGCAGACACAGGACAGTCCCAGGATAGTATAGAGTAGAGACACAGGACATTCCTGGAACAGGATACAGTATAGACTCAGGACAGTCCCAGAACTGGATAGAATACAGAAACAGGACAGTCGTTGACAAAGATAGAGTACAGACACAGAACGGTCCTGGAACAGGATAGAGAACAGACATTGGACAGTCCCTGTACAGGATAGAGTACGAACACGGGACTCTCCCACTATAGGATGGATTACCGATACAGGACAGTCCCAGAACAGGATAGAGTACAGACACAGGACAGTTCGTTTACAGGATAGTGTACAGACACAGGACAGTCCCAGAACAGGCTAGAGTACAGACACAGGACAGTCCCATTACAGGATAGAGTGCAGACACCAGATAGTCCCAGTGCAAGATAGAGTGGACACAGACAGTCCCAGTGCAGAATAGAGTACAGACACAGGTCAGCCCTGGAACAGGATAGAGGATGGACACAGGACAGTCCCATTACAGGATAGAGTAAAGAGAGCGGACAGTCCCAGTACTGGATAGAGTACAGACACAGGACTGTCCTTGTGCAGGATAGAGTACTGACATGGGACAGTTCTGGAACAGGATAGACTACAGAGACAGGACAGTCCCAGTATAGGATAGAGTACAGACACAGGACAGCCCCAGAGCAGGATAGAGTACAGACACAGGGCAGCGCTGGAGCAGGCTAGAGTACAGACACAGAACAGTCCAGGAGCAGGATAGAGTACAGACTCAAGACAGTCCCAGAACTGGATAGAATACAGAAACAGGACAGTCCTTGACAAAGATAGAGTACAGACACTGGGCAGTCCCATTACAGGATAGAGTACAGACACGGGACAGTCCCATTACAGGATGGAGTACGAACACTGGACTGTCCCGCTATAGGATAGATTACCAACACAGGACAGTCCCAGAACAGGATAGAGTACAAACACAGGACAATCCATTTACAGGATAGTGTACAGACTCAGGACAGTCCCAGTGCCGGATAGTGTAGACACAGGACAGCCCTGGAATAGGATAGAGTACAGACACGGAACAGTCCCAATGCAGGATAGAGTGCAGACATCAGACAGTCCTAGTGCCGAATAGAGTACAGACACAGGAAAGCCCTGGAACAGGATAGAGGATGGACACAGGACAGTCCCATTACAGGTTAGAGTACAGAGAGCGGACGGTCCCAGTGCAGGATAGAGTACAGACACAGGACTGTCCTAATGCAGGATAGAGTACTCACATGGAACAGTTCTGGAACAGGATAGACTACAGACACAGGACAGTGCCAGTATAGGATAGAGTACAGACACAGGACAGCCCCAGAGCAGGATAGAGTACAGACACAGGACAGTCCCAGAACTGGATAGAATACAGAAACAGGACAGTCCTTGACAAAGATAGAGTACAGACACTGGGCAGTCCCATTACAGGATAGAGTGCAGACACGGGACAGTGCAATTACAGGATAGTGTTGACACTGGACAGTCCCATTACGGGATAGAGTTCAAACACAGGACAGGCCCATCACTGGATAGAGAACAGGCACAGGACAGTCCCATTACAGGATAGAATCCAGAGACAAGACAGTCCCATTACAGAATAGAGTACAGACACCGGACAGTCCAAGAGCAGGATAGAGTGCAGACACAGGACAATCCCGGAACAGGTTAGAGTACAGACACAGGAGGGTCCTTGACAAAGGTAGAGTGCAGACACAGGATGGTCCTGGAAATGATAGAGTACAGAAACAGGACAGTCCCAGGACAGGATAGAATACAGAAACAGGATAGTCCTTGACAAGGATAGAGTACAGCCACAGGAAAGTCCTGGAACAGGATAGAGTACAGAAACAGGACTGTCCTGGAACAGGATAGAGTACAGACAACGGGTCAGTCCCATTACAGGATAGATTACGATCACGGGACAGTCCCACCATAGGATAGATTACCGACACAGGACAGTCCCAGAACAGGATAGAGTACAGACACAGAACAGTCCGTTTACAGGATAGTGTACAGACACAGGACTTTCCCAGTGCAGGATAGAGTACAGACACAGGACAGTGCTATTACAGGATAGTGTTGACACTTTACAGTCCCATTACGGGATAGAGTTCAAACACAGGACAGACCCATCACTGGATAGAGAACAGGCACAGGACAGTCCCATTACAGGATAGAGTACAGACACAGGACAGTCCCAGTACAGGATAGAGTTCAAACATAGGACAGACCCATCACTGGATAGAGAACAGGCACAGGACAGTCCCATTACAGGATAGAGTACAGACACAGGACAGTCCCAGGATAGTATAGAGTAGAG
The DNA here is from genome assembly GCA_026770705.1 of Isurus oxyrinchus. Lineage (NCBI taxonomy): Eukaryota > Metazoa > Chordata > Chondrichthyes > Lamniformes > Lamnidae > Isurus > Isurus oxyrinchus. Next base: position 2,031,061 of record JANJGN010000027.1, on the reverse strand, counting down.
ACACAGCACTTTCCTGGTACAGGATACAGTACAGACACAGGACAGTCCTGGAATAGGATAGAACATAGACACAGAACAGTGCTGGAACAGGGTAGAGTACAGACAGCGGACAGTCCCAGTACAGGATAGAGTACAGACACAGGACAGTCCCATTACAGGATAGAGTACAGACACAGGACAGTCCCAGGATAGTATAGAGTAGAGACACAGGACTTTCCTGGAACAGGATACAATATAGACACAGGACAGTCCCAGAACTGGATAGAATACAGAAACAGGACAGTCGTTGACAAAGATAGAGTGCAGACACAGGACGGTCCTGGAACAGGATAGAGAACAGACATGGGACAGTCCCTGTACAGGATAGAGTATGAACACGGGACTGTCCCACTATAGGATAGATTAACGATACAGGACAGTCCCAGAACAGGATAGAGTACAGACACAGAACAGTCCGTTTACAGGATAGTGTACAGACACAGGACTTTCCCAGTGCAGGATAGAGTACAGACACAGGACAGTCCTGGAATAGGATAGAGTACAGACACAGGACAGTCCCATTACAGGATAGAGTGCAGACACCAGACAGTCCCAGTGCAGGATAGAGTGGACACAGACAGTCCTAGTGCAGAATAGAGTACAGACACAGGTCAGCCCTGGAACAGGATAGAGGATGGACACAGGACAGTCCCATTACAGGATAGAGTAAAGAGAGCAGACAGTCTCAGTACTGGATAGAGTACAGACACAGGACTGTCCTAGTGCAGGATAGAGTAATCACATGGGACAGTTCTGGAACAGGATAGACTACAGACGCAGGACAGTCCCAGTATAGGATAGAGTACAGACACAGGACAGCCCCAGAGCAGGATAGAGTACAGACACAGGACAGCGCTGGAGCAGGATAGAGTACAGACACAGAACAGTCCAGGAGCAGGATAGAGTACAGACTCAAGACAGTCCCAGAACTGGATAGAATACAGAAACAGGACAGTCCTTGACAAAGATAGATTACAGACACTGGGCAGTCCCATTACAGGATAGAGTACAGACACGGGACAGTCCCATTACAGGATGGAGTACGAACACTGGACTGTCCCGCTATAGGATAGATTACCAACACAGGACAGTCCCAGAACAGGAGAGAGTACAAACACAGGACAATCCATTCACAGGATAGTGTACAGACACAGGACAGTCCCAGTGCCGGATAGTGTACAGACACAGGACAGCCCTGGAATAGGATAGAGTACAGACACAGGACAGTCCCATTACAGGATAGAGTGCAAACACCAGACAGTCCCAGTGCAGGATAGAGTAGACACAGTCAGTCCCAGTGCAGAATAGAGTACAGACACAGTACTGCCCTGGAACAGGATAGAGGATGGACACAGGACAGTCCCATTACAGGTTAGAGTACAGAGAGCGGACAGTCCCAGTACAGGATAGAGTACAGACACAGGAATGTCCTAGTGCAGGATAGAGTACTCACATGGGACAGTTCTGGAACGGGATAGACTACAGACACAGGACAGTCCCAGTATAGGATAGAGTTCAGACACAGGACAGCCCCAGAGCAGGATAGAGTACAGACACAGGACAGTGCTGGAACAGGATAGAGTACAGACACAGGACAACCCTGGAGCAGGATAGAGTACAGACACAGGACAGTCCCAGAACTGGATAGAATACAGAAACAGGACAGTCGTTGATAAAGATAGAGTGCAGACACAGGACGGTCCTGGAACAGGATAGAGAACAGACATGGGACAGTCCCTGTACAGGATAGAGTACGAACACGGGACTGTCCCACTATAGGATAGATTACCGATACAGGACAGTCCCAGAACAGGATAGAGTACAGACACAGGACAGTCCGTTTACAGGATAGCGTACAGACACAGGACAGCCCTGGAATAGGATAGAGTACAGACACAGAACAGTCCAGGAGCAGGATAGAGTGCAGACTCAAGACAGTCCCAGAACTGGATAGAATACAGAAACAGGACAGTCCTTGACAAAGATAGAGTACAGACACTTGGCAGTCCCATTACAGGATAGAGTGCAGACACGGGACAGTGTTATTACAGGATAGTGTTGATACTGGACAGTCCCATTACGGGATAGAGTTCAAACACAGGACAGACCCATCACTGGATAGAGAACAGGCACACGACAGTCCCATTACAGGATAGAGTACAGACACAGGACAGTCCCAGGATAGTATAGAGTAGAGACACAGCACTTTCCTGGAACAGGATACAGTACAGACACAGGACAATCCTGGAATAGGATAGAACATAGACACAGAACAGTGCTGGAACAGGGTAGAGTACAGACAGCGGACAGTCCCAGTACAGGATAGAGTACAGACATAAGACAGTCTCATTACAGGATAGAGTACAGACACAGGACAGTCCCAGGATAGTATAGAGTAGAGACACAGGACTTTCCTGGAACAGGATACAGTATAGACACAGGACAGTCCCAGAACTGGATAGAATACAGAAACAGGACAGTCGTTGACAAAGATAGAGTGCAGACACAGGACGGTCCTGGAACAGGATAGAGAACAGACATGGGACAGTCCCTGTACAGGATAGAGTACGAACACGGGACTGTCCCACTATAGGATAGATTCCCGATACAGGACAGTCCCAGAACAGGATAGAGTACAGACACAGGACAGTCCGTTTACAGGATAGCGTACAGACACAGGACAGCCCTGGAATAGGATAGAGTACAGACACAGGACAGTCCCATTACAGGATAGAGTGCAGACACCAGACAGTCCCAGTGCAGGATAGAGTGGACACAGACAGTCCCAGTGCAGAATAGAGTACAGACACAGGTCAGCCCTGGAACAGGATGGAGGATGGACACAGGACAGTCCCAGTACAGGATAGAGTAAAGAGAGCGGACAGTCCCAGTACTGGATAGAGTACAGACACAGGACTGTCCTAGTGCAGGATAGATTACTCACATGGGACAGTTCTGGAACAGGATAGACTACAGACACAGGACAGTCCCAGTATAGGATAGAGTACAGACACAGGACAGCGCTGGAGCAGGCTAGAATACAGACACAGAACAGTCCAGGAGCAGGATAGAGTACAGACTCAAGACAGTCCCAGAACTGGATAGAATACAGAAACAGGACAGTCCTTGACAAAGATAGAGTACAGACACTGGGCAGTCCCATTACAGGATAGAGTACAGACACGGGACAGTCCCATTACAGGATGGAGTACGAACACTGGACTGTCCCGCTATAGGATAGATTACCAACACAGGACAGTCCCATAACAGGATAGAGTACAAACACAGGACAATCCATTTACAGGATAGTGTACAGACACAGGACAGTCCCAGTGCTGGATAGTGTACAGACACAGGACAGCCCTGGAATAGGATAGAGTACAGACACAGAACAGTCCCAATGCAGGATAGAGTGCAGACATCAGACAGTCCCAGTGCAGGATAGAGTAGACACAGTCAGTCCCAGTGCAGAATAGAGTTCAGACACAGGACAGCCCTGGAACAGGATAGAGGATGGACACAGGACAGTCCCATTACAGGTTAGAGTACAGAGAGCGGACAGTCCCAGTGCAGGATAGAGTACAGACACAGGACTGTCCTAGTGCAGGACAGAGTACTCACATGGAACAGTTCTGGAACAGGATAGACTACAGACACAGGACAGTCCCAGTATAGGATAGAGTACAGACACAGGACAGCCCCAGAGCAGGATAGAGTACAGACACAGGTCTGCGCTGGAACAGGCTAGAGTACAGACACAGGACCACCCTGGAGCAGGATAGAGTACAGACACAGGACAGTCCCAGAACTGGATAGAATACAGAAACAGGACAGTCGTTGACAAAGATAGAGTACAGACACTGGGCAGTCCCATTACATGATAGAGTGCAGACACGGGACAGTGCTATTACAGGATAGTGTTGACACTGGACAGTCCCATTACGGGATAGAGTTCAAACACAGGACAGACCCATCACTGGATAGAGAACAGGCACAGGACAGTCCCATTACAGGATAGAATCCAGAGACAAGACAGTCCCATTACAGGATAGAGTACAGACACTGGACAGTCCCAGAGCAGGATAGAGTACAGACCCAGGACAATCCCGGAACAGGATAGTATATAGACAATGGACAGTCTGGGAACAGGATAGAACATAGACACAGAACAGTCCTGGAACAGGATAGAGTACAGACACAGGAGGGTCCTTGACAAAGAATGAGTGCAGACACAGGATGGTTCTGGAAAGGATAGAGTACAGACACGGGACAGTGCCAGAACTGGATAGAATACAGAAACAGGACAGTCGTTGACAAAGATAGATTGCAGACACAGGATGGTCCTGGACCAGGATAGAGTACAGACAATAGGCAGTCCTGGAACAGGATAGAGTACAGACACGGGTCAGTCCCGGTGCAGGATAGATTACAGACACAGGACAGTCCTGGAACTGGATAGAGGAAAAACACAGGCCAGTCCCATTACAGGATAGAGTACAGACAGCGGATAGTCCCAGTACAGGATAGAGTACAGACACAGAACAGTTCCAGTATAGTGTAGAGTCGGGACACAGGACTTTCCTGGAACAGGATACAGTACAGACACAGGACAGTCCTGGAATAGGATAGAACATAGACACAGAACAGTGCTGGAACAGGATAGAGTACAGACACAGGACAGCCCCAGAGCAGGACAGAGTACAGACACAGGACAGCGCTGGAGCAGGCTAGACTACAGACACAGAACATTCCAGGAGAAGGATAGAGTACAGACTCAAAACAGTCCCAGAACTGGATAGAATACAGAAACAGGACAGTCCTTGACAAAGATAGAGTACAGACACTTGGCAGTCCCATTACAGGATAGAGTACAGACACAGGACAGTTCCAGGATAGTATAGAGTAGAGACACAGGACTTTCCTGGAACAGGATACAGTACAGACACAGGACAGTCCCGGAATAGGATAGAACATAGACACAGAACAGTGCTGGAACAGGATAGAGTACAGACAGCGGACAGTCCCAGTACAGGATAGAGTACAGACACAGGACAGTCCCATTACAGGATAGAGTGCAGACACAGGACAGTCCCAGGATAGTATAGAGTAGAGACACAGGACATTCCTGGAACAGGATACAGTATAGACTCAGGACAGTCCCAGAACTGGATAGAATACAGAAACAGGACAGTCGTTGACAAAGATAGAGTGCAGACACAGGACGGTCCTGGAACAGGATAGAGAACAGACATGGGACAGTCCCTGTACAGGATAGAGTACGAACACGGGACTCTCCCACTATAGGATGGATTACCGATACAGGACAGTCCCAGAACAGGATAGAGTACAGACACAGGACAGTTCGTTTACAGGATAGTGTACAGACACAGGACAGTCCCAGAACAGGCTAGAGTACAGACACAGGACAGTCCCATTACAGGATAGAGTGCAGACACCAGACAGTCCCAGTGCAAGATAGAGTGGACACAGACAGTCCCAGTGCAGAATAGAGTACAGACACAGGTCAGCCCTGGAACAGGATAGAGGATGGACACAGGACAGTCCCATTACAGGATAGAGTAAAGAGAGCGGACAGTCCCAGTACTGGATAGAGTACAGACACAGGACTGTCCTAGTGCAGGATAGAGTACTCACATGGGACAGTTCTGGAACAGGATAGACTACAGAGACAGGACAGTCCCAGTATAGGATAGAGTACAGACACAGGACAGCCCCAGAGCAGGATAGAGTACAGACACAGGGCAGCGCTGGAGCAGGCTAGATACAGACACAGAACAGTCCAGGAGCAGGATAGAGTACAGACTCAAGACAGTCCCAGAACTGGATAGAATACAGAAACAGGACAGTCCTTGACAAAGATAGAGTACAGACACTGGGCAGTCCCATTACAGGATAGAGTACAGACACGGGACAGTCCCATTACAGGATGGAGTACGAACACTGGACTGTCCCACTATAGGATAGATTACCAACACAGGACAGTCCCAGAACAGGATAGAGTACAAACACAGGACAATCCATTTACATGATAGTGTACAGACTCAGGACAGTCCCAGTGCCGGATAGTGTAGACACAGGACAGCCCTGGAATAGGATAGAGTACAGACACAGAACAGTCCCAATGCAGGATAGAGTGCAGACATCAGACAGTCCCAGTGCCGAATAGAGTACAGACACAGGAAAGCCCTGGAACAGGATAGAGGATGGACACAGGACAGTCCCATTACAGGTTAGAGTACAGAGAGCGGACGGTCCCAGTGCAGGATAGAGTACAGACACAGGACTGTCCTAATGCAGGATAGAGTACTCACATGGAACAGTTCTGGAACAGGATAGACTACAGACACAGGACAGTGCCAGTATAGGATAGAGTACAGACACAGGACAGCCCCAGAGCAGGATAGAGTACAGACACAGGACAGTCCCAGAACTGGATAGAATACAGAAACAGGACAGTCCTTGACAAAGATAGAGTACAGACACTGGGCAGTCCCATTACAGGATAGAGTGCAGACACGGGACAGTGCAATTACAGGATAGTGTTGACACTGGACAGTCCCATTGCGGGATAGAGTTCAAACACAGGACAGGCCCATCACTGGATAGAGAACAGGCACAGGACAGTCCCATTACAGGTTAGAATCCAGAGACAAGACAGTCCCATTACAGAATAGAGTACAGACACCGGACAGTCCAAGAGCAGGATAGAGTGCAGACACAGGACAATCCCGGAACAGGTTAGAGTACAGACACAGGAGGGTCCTTGACAAAGGTAGAGTGCAGACACAGGATGGTCCTGGAAATGATAGAGTACAGAAACAGGACAGTCCCAGGACAGGATAGAATACAGAAACAGGATAGTCCTTGACAAGGATAGAGTACAGCCACAGGAAAGTCCTGGAACAGGATAGAGTACAGAAACAGGACTGTCCTGGAACAGGATAGAGTACAGACAACGGGTCAGTCCCATTACAGGATAGATTACGATCACGGGACAGTCCCACCATAGGATAGATAACCGACACAGGACAGTCCCAGAACAGGATAGAGTACAGACACAGCACAGTCCGTTTACAAGATAGTGTCCAGACACAGGACAGTCCCAGTGCAGGATAGTGTACGGACCCAGGACAGCCCTGGAATAGGATAGAGTACAGACACAGGACAGTCCCATTACAGGATAGAGTGCAGACACCAGACAGTCCCAGTGCAGGATAGAGTGGACACAGACAGTCCCAGTGCAGAATAGAGTACAGACACAGGTCAGCCCTGGAACAGGATAGAGGATGGACACAGGACATTCCCATTTCAGGATAGAGTAAAGAGAGCGGACAGTCCCAGTACTGGATAGAGTACAGACACAGGACTGTCCTAGTGCAGGATAGAGTACTCACATGGGACAGTTCTGGAACAGGATAGACTACAGAGACAGGACAGTCCCAGTATAGGATAGAGTACAGACACAGGACAGCCCCAGAGCAGGATAGAGTACAGACACAGGACAGCGCTGGAGCAGGCTAGAGTACAGACACAGAACAGTCCAGGAGCAGGATAGAGTACAGACTCAAGACAGTCCCAGAACTGGATAGAATACAGAAACAGGACAGTCCTTGACAAAGATAGATTACAGACACTGGGCAGTCCCATTACAGGATAGAGTACAGACACGGGACAGTCCCATTACAGGATGGAGTACGAACACTGGACTGTCCCGCTATAGGATAGATTGCCAACAAAGGACAGTCCCATAACAGGATAGAGTACAAACACAGCACAATCCATTTACAGGATAGTGTACAGACACAGGACAGTCCCAGTGCCGGATAGTGTACAGACACAGGACAGCCCTGGAATAGGATAGAGTACAGACACAGAACAGTCCCATTACAGGATAGAGTGCAGACACCAGACAGTCCCAGTGCAGGATAGAGTTGACACAGTCAGTCCCAGTGCAGGATAGAGTACAGACACAGGACAGCCCTGGAACAGGACAGAGGATGGACACAGGACAGTCCCATTACAGGTTAGAGTACAGAGAGCGGACAGTCCCAGTACAGGATAGAGTAGAGACACAGGACTGTCCTAGTGCAGGATAGAGTACTCACATGGGACAGTTCTGGAACGGGACAGACTACAGACACGGGACAGTCCCAGTATAGGATAGAGTACAGACACAGGACAGCCCCAGAGCAGGATAGAGTACAGACACAGGACAGTGCTGGAACAGGATAGAGTACAGACACAGGACAACCCTGGAGCAGGATAGAGTACAGACACAGGACAGTCCCAGAACTGGATAGAATACAGAAACAGGACAGTCATTGATAAAGATAGAGTGCAGACACAGGACGGTCCTGGAACAGGATAGAGAACAGACATGGGACAGTCCCTGTACAGGATAGAGTACGAACACGGGACTGTCCCACTATAGGATAGATTACTGATACAGGACAGTCCCAGAACAGGATAGAGTACAAACACAGGACAGTCCGTTTACAGGATAGCGTACAGACACAGGACAGCCCTGGAATAGGATAGAGTACAGACACAGGACAGTCCCATTACAGGATAGAGTGCAGACACCAGACAGTCCCAGTGCAGGATAGAGTAGACACAGACAGTCCCAGAGCAGAATAGAGTACAGACACAGGTCAGCCCTGGAACAGGATAGAGGATGGACACAGGACAGTCCCATTACAGGATAGAGTAAAGAGAGCGGACAGTCCCAGTACTGGATAGAGTACAGACACAGGACTGTCCTAGAGCAGGATAGAGTACTCACATGGGACAGTTCTGGAACAGGATAGACTACAGAGACAGGACAGTCCCAGTATAGGATAGAGTACAGACACAGGACAGCGCTGGAGCAGGCTAGAGTACAGACACAGAACAGTCCAGGAGCAGGATAGAGTTCAGACTCAAGACAGTCCCAGAACTGGATAGAATACAGAAACAGGACAGTCCTTGACAAAGATAGAGTACAGACACTTGGCAGACCCATTACAGGATAGAGTGCAGACACGGGACAGTGCTATTACAGGATAGTGTTGACACTGGACAGTCCCATTACGGGATAGAGTTCAAACACAGGACAGACCCATCACTGGATAGAGAACAGGCACAGGACAGTCCCATTACAGGATAGAGTACAGACACAGGACAGTCCCAGTACAGGATAGAGTTCAAACATAGGACAGACCCATCACTGGATAGAGAACAGGCACAGGACAGTCCCATTACAGGATAGAGTACAGACACAGGACAGTCCCAGGATAGTATAGAGTAGAGACACAGCACTTTCCTGGTACAGGATACAGTACAGACACAGGACAGTCCTGGAATAGGATAGAACATAGACACAGAACAGTGCTGGAACAGGGTAGAGTACAGACAGCGGACAGTCCCAGTACAGGATAGAGTACAGACACAGGACAGTCCCATTACAGGATAGAGTACAGACACAGGACAGTCCCAGGATAGTATAGAGTAGAGACACAGGACTTTCCTGGAACAGGATACAATATAGACACAGGACAGTCCCAGAACTGGATAGCATACAGAAACAGGACAGTCGTTGACAAAGATAGAGTGCAGACACAGGACGGTCCTGGAACAGGATAGAGAACAGACATGGGACAGTCCCTGTACAGGATAGAGTATGAACACGGGACTGTCCCACTATAGAATAGATTACCGATACAGGACAGTCCCAGAACAGGATAGAGTACAGACACAGAACAGTCCGTTTACAGGATAGTGTACAGACACAGGACAGTCCCAGTGCAGGATAGAGTACAGACACAGGACAGTCCTGGAATAGGATAGAGTACAGACACAGGACAGTCCCATTACAGGAAAGAGTGCAGACACCAGACAGTCCCAGTGCAGGATAGAGTGGACACAGACAGTCCCAGTGCAGAATAGAGTACAGACACAGGTCAGCCCTGGAACAGGATAGAGGATGGACACTGGACAGTCCCATTACAGGATAGAGTAAAGAGAGCAGACAGTCCCAGTACTGGATAGAGTACAGACACAGGACTGTCCTAGTGCAGGATAGAGTACTCACATGGGACAGTTCTGGAACAGGATAGACTACAGAGACAGGACAGTCCCAGTATAGGATAGAGTACAGACACAGGACAGCCCCAGAGCAGGATAGAGTACAGACACAGGACAGTGCTGGAACAGGATAGAGTACAGACACAGGACAACCCTGGAGCAGGATAGAGTACAGATACCGGACAGTCCCAGAACTGGATAGAATACAGAAACAGGACAGTCGTTGATAAAGATAGAGTGCAGACACAGGACGGTCCTGGAACAGGATAGAGAACAGACATGGGACAGTCCCATTACAGGATAGAGTACGAACACGGGACTGTCCCACTATAGGATAGATTACCGATACAGGACAGTTCCAGAACAGGATAGAGTACAGACACAGGACAGTCCGTTTACAGGATAGCGTACAGACACAGGACAGCCCTGGAATAGGATAGAGTACAGACACAGGACAGTCCCATTACAGGATAGAGTGCAGACACCAGACAGTCCCAGTGCAGGTTAGAGTAGACACAGACAGTCCCAGTGCAGAATAGAGTACAGACACAGGTCAGCCCTGGAACAGGATAGAGGATGGACACAGGACAGTCCCATTACAGGATAGAGTAAAGAGAGCGGACAGTCCCAGTACTGGATAGAGTACAGACACAGGACTGTCCTAGTGCAGGATAGAGTACTGACATGGGACAGTTCTGGAACAGGATAGACTACAGAGACAGGACAGTCCCAGTATAGGATAGAGTACAGACACAGGACAGCGCTGGAGCAGGCTAGAGTACAGACACAGAACAGTCCAGGAGAAGGATAGAGTACAGACTCAAGACAGTCCCAGAACTGGATAGAATACAGAAACAGGATAGTCCTTGACAAAGATAGAGTACAGACACTTGGCAGTCCCATTACAGGATAGAGTGCAGACACGGGACAGTGTTATTACAGGATAGTGTTGATACTGGACAGTCCCATTACGGGATAGAGTTCAAACACAGGACAGACCCATCACTGGATAGAGAACAGGCACAGGACAGTCCCATTACAGGATAGAGTACAGACACAGGACAGTCCCAGGATAGTATAGAGTAGAGACACAGCACTTTCCTGGTACAGGATACAGTACAGACACAGGACAGTCCTGGAATAGGATAGAACATAGACACAGAACAGTGCTGGAACAGGGTAGAGTACAGACAGCGGACAGTCCCAGTACAGGATAGAGTACAGACACAGGACAGTCCCATTACAGGATAGAGTACAGACACAGGACAGTCCCAGGATAGTATAGAGTAGAGACACAGGACTTTCCTGGAACAGGATACAATATAGACACAGGACAGTCCCAGAACTGGATAGAATACAGAAACAGGACAGTCGTTGACAAAGATAGAGTGCAGACACAGGACGGTCCTGGAACAGGATAGAGAACAGACATGGGACAGTCCCTGTACAGGATAGAGTATGAACACGGGACTGTCCCACTATAGGATAGATTACCGATACAGGACAGTCCCAGAACAGGATAGAGTACAGACACAGAACAGTCCGTTTACAGGATAGTGTACAGACACAGGACAGTCCCAGTGCAGGATAGAGTACAGAGACAGGACAGTCCTGGAATAGGATAGAGTACAGACACAGGACAGTCCCATTACAGGATAGAGTGCAGACACCAGACAGTCCCAGTGCAGGATAGAGTGGACACAGACAGTCCCAGTGCAGAATAGAGTACAGACACAGGTCAGCCCTGGAACAGGATAGAGGATGGACACAGGACAGTCCCATTACAGGTTAGAGTACAGAGAGCGGACGGTCCCAGTGCAGGATAGAGTACAGACACAGGACTGTCCTAATGCAGGATAGAGTACTCACATGGAACAGTTCTGGAACAGGATAGACTACAGACACAGGACAGTGCCAGTATAGGATAGAGTACAGACACAGGACAGCCCCAGAGCAGGATAGAGTACAGACACAGGACAGCGCTGGAGCAGGCTAGAGTACAGACACAGAACAGTCCAGGAGAAGGATAGAGTACAGACTCAAGACAGTCCCAGAACTGGATAGAATACAGAAACAGGACAGTCCTTGACAAAGATAGAGTACAGACACTTGGCAGTCCCATTACAGGATAGAGTGCAGACACGGGACAGTGTTATTACAGGATAGTGTTGATACTGGACGGTCCCATTACGGGATAGAGTTCAAACACAGGACAGACCCATCACTGGATAGAGAACAGGCACAGGACAGTCCCATTACAGGATAGAGTACAGACACAGGACAGTCCCAGGATAGTATAGAGTAGAGACACAGCACTTTCCTGGAACAGGATACAGTACAGACACAGGACAGTCCTGGAATAGGATAGAACATAGACACAGAACAGTGCTGGAACAGGGTAGAGTACAGACAGCGGACAGTCCCAGTACAGGATAGAGTACAGACATAAGACAGTCTCATTACAGGATAGAGTACAGACACAGGACAGTCCCAGGATAGTATAGAGTAGAGACACAGGACTTTCCTGGAACAGGATACAGTATAGACACAGGACAGTCCCAGAACTGGATAGAATACAGAAACAGGACAGTCGTTGACAAAGATAGATTGCAGACACAGGACGGTCCTGGAACAGGATAGAGAACAGACATGGGACAGTCCCAGTACAGGATAGAGTAAAGAGAGCTGGCAGTCCCAGTACTGGATAGATAACAGACACAGGACTGTCCTAGTGCAGGATAGATTACTCACATGGGACAGTTCTGGAACAGGATAGACTACAGACACAGGACAGTCCCAGTATAGGATAGAGTACAGACGCAGGACAGCGCTGGAGCAGGCTAGAGTACAGACACAGAACAGTCCAGGAGCAGGATAGAGTACAGACTCAAGACAGTCCCAGAACTGGATAGAATACAGAAACAGGACAGTCCTTGACAAAGATTGATTACAGACACTGGGCAGTCCCATTACAGGATAGAGTACAGACACGGGACAGTCCCATTACAGGATGGAGTACGAACACTGGACTGTCCCGCTATAGGATAGATTACCAACACAGGACAGTCCCAGAACAGGATAGAGTACAAACACAGGACAATCCATTTACAGGATAGTGTACAGACACAGGACAGTCCCAGTGCCGGATAGTGTACAGACACAGGACAGCCCTGGAATAGGATAGAGTACAGACACAGAACAGTCCCAATGCAGGATAGAGTGCAGACATCAGACAGTCCCAGTGCAGGATAGAGTAGACACAGTCAGTCCCAGTGCAGAATAGAGTTCAGACACAGGACAGCCCTGGAACAGGATAGAGGATGGACACAGGACAGTCCCATTACAGGTTAGAGTACAGAGAGCGGACAGTCCCAGTGCAGGATAGAGTACAGACACAGGACTGTCCTAGTGCAGGACAGAGTACTCACATGGAACAGTTCTGGAACAGGATAGACTACAGACACTGGACAGTCCCAGTATAGGATAGAGTACAGACACAGGACAGCCCCAGAGCAGGATAGAGTACAGACACAGGACAGCGCTGGAACAGGCTAGAGTACAGACACAGGACCACCCTGGAGCAGGATAGAGTACAGACACAGGACAGTCCCAGAACTGGATAGAATACAGAAACAGGACAGTCCTTGACAAAGATAGAGTACAGACACTGGGCAGTCCCATTACATGATAGAGTGCAGACACGGGACAGTGCTATTACAGGATAGTGTTGACACTGGACAGTCCCATTACGGGATAGAGTTCAAACACAGGACAGACCCATCACTGGATAGAGAACAGGCACAGGACAGTCCCATTACAGGATAGAATCCAGAGACAAGACAGTCCCATTACAGGATATAGTACAGACACTGGACAGTCCCAGAGCAGGATAGAGTACAGACCCAGGACAATCCCGGAACAGGATAGTATATAGACAATGGACAGTCTGGGAACAGGATAGAACATAGACACAGAACAGTCCTGGAACAGGATAGAGTACAGACACAGGAGGGTCCTTGACAAAGAATGAGTGCAGACACAGGATGGTTCTGGAAAGGATAGAGTACAGACACGGGACAGTGCCAGAACTGGATAGAATACAGAAACAGGACAGTCGTTGACAAAGATAGATTGCCGACACAGGATGGTCCTGGACCAGGATAGAGTACAGACAATGGGCAGTCCTGGAACAGGATAGAGTACAGACACGGGACAGTCCCGGTGCAGGATAGATTACAGACACAGGACTGTCCTGGAACTGGATAGAGGAAAAACACAGGCCAGTCCCATTACAGGATAGAGTACAGACAGCGGACAGTCCCAGTACAGGATAGAGTACAGACACAGAACAGTCCCAGTATAGTGTAGAGTCGAGACACAGGACTTTCCTGGAACAGGATACAGTACAGACACAGGACAGTCCTGGAATAGGATAGAACATAGACACAGAACAGTGCTGGAACAGGATAGAGTACAGACACAGGACAGCCCCAGAGCAGGACAGAGTACAGACACAGGACAGCGCTGGAGCAGGCTAGACTACAGACACAGAATATTCCAGGAGAAGGATAGAGTACAGATTCAAAACAGTCCCAGAACTGGATAGAATACAGAAACAGGACAGTCCTTGACAAAGATAGAGTACAGACACTTGGCAGTCCCATTACAGGATAGAGTACAGACACAGGACAGTTCCAGGATAGTATAGAGTAGAGACACAGGACTTTCCTGGAACAGGATACAGTACAGACACAGGACAGTCCCGGAATAGGATAGAACATAGACACAGAACAGTGCTGGAACAGGATAGAGTACAGACAGCGGACAGTCCCAGTACAGGATAGAGTGCAGACACAGGACAGTCCCAGGATAGTATAGAGTAGAGACACAGGACATTCCTGGAACAGGATACAGTATAGACTCAGGACAGTCCCAGAACTGGATAGAATACAGAAACAGGACAGTCGTTGACAAAGATAGAGTGCAGACACAGGACGGTACTGGAACAGGATAGAGAACAGACATGGGACAGTCCCTGTACAGGATAGAGTACGAACACGGGACTCTCCCACTATAGGATGGATTACCGATACAGGACAGTCCCAGAACAGGATAGAGTACAGACACAGGACAGTCCGTTTACAGGATAGTGTACAGACACAGGACAGTCCCAGAACAGGCTAGAGTACAGACACAGGATAGTCCCATTACAGGATAGAGTGGACACAGACAGTCCCAGTGCAGAATAGAGTACAGACACAGGTCAGCCCTGGAACAGGATAGAGGATGGACACAGGACAGTCCCATTACAGGATAGAGTAAAGAGAGCGGACGGTCCCAGTGCAGGATAGTGTACAGACACAGGACAGTCCCAGTGCAGGATAGAGTACAGAGACAGGACAGTCCTGGAATAGGATAGAGTACAGACACAGGACAGTCCCATTACAGGATAGAGTGCAGACACCAGACAGTCCCAGTGCAGGATAGAGTGGACACAGACAGTCCCAGTGCAGAATAGAGTACAGACACAGGTCAGCCCTGGAACAGGATAGAGGATGGACACAGGACAGTCCCATTACAGGTTAGAGTACAGAGAGCGGACGGTCCCAGTGCAGGATAGAGTACAGACACAGGACTGTCCTAATGCAGGATAGAGTACTCACATGGAACAGTTCTGGAACAGGATAGACTACAGACACAGGACAGTGCCAGTATAGGATAGAGTACAGACACAGGACAGCCCCAGAGCAGGATAGAGTACAGACACAGGACAGTCCCAGAACTGGATAGAATACAGAAACAGGACAGTCCTTGACAAAGATAGAGTACAGACACTGGGCAGTCCCATTACAGGATAGAGTGCAGACACGGGACAGTGCAATTACAGGATAGTGTTGACACTGGACAGTCCCATTACGGGATAGAGTTCAAACACAGGACAGGCCCATCACTGGATAGAGAACAGGCACAGGACAGTCCCATTACAGGATAGAATCCAGAGACAAGACAGTCCCATTACAGAATAGAGTACAGACACCGGACAGTCCAAGAGCAGGATAGAGTGCAGACACAGGACAATCCCGGAACAGGTTAGAGTACAGACACAGGAGGGTCCTTGACAAAGGTAGAGTGCAGACACAGGATGGTCCTGGAAATGATAGAGTACAGAAACAGGACAGTCCCAGGACAGGGTAGAATACAGAAACAGGATAGTCCTTGACAAGGATAGAGTACAGCCACAGGAAAGTCCTGGAACAGGATAGAGTACAGAAACAGGACTGTCCTGGAACAGGATAGAGTACAGACAACGGGTCAGTCCCATTACAGGATAGATTACGATCACGGGACAGTCCCACCATAGGATAGATTACCGACACAGGACAGTCCCAGAACAGGATAGAGTACAGACACAGCACAGTCCGTTTACAAGATAGTGTCCAGACACAGAAAAGTCCCAGTGCAGGATAGTGTACGGACCCAGGACAGCCCTGGAATAGGATAGAGTACAGACACAGGACAGTCCCATTACAGGATAGATTGCAGACTCCAGACAGTCCCAGTGCAGGATAGAGTAGACTCAGACAGTCCCAGTGCAGAATAGAGTACAGACACAGGAAAGCCCTGGAACAGGATAGAGGATGGACACAGGACAGTCCCATTACAGGATAGAGTACAGAGAGCGGACAATCCCAGTACAGGATAGAGTACAGACACAGGACTGTCCTAGTGCAGGATAGAGTACTCACATGGGACAGTTCTGGAACAAGATAGACTACAGACACAGGACAGTCCCAGTATAGGATAGAGTACAGACACAGGACAGCCCCAGAGCAGGATAGAGTACAGACACAGGACAGTCCAGGAGCAGGATAGAGTACAGACTCAAGACAGTCCCAGAACTGGATAGAATACAGAAACAGGACAGTCCTTGACAAAGATTGAGTACCGACACTGGGCAGTCCCATTACAGGATAGAGTGTTGACACAGGACAGTCCCATTACGGGATAGAGTTCAAACACAGGACAGACCCATCACTGGATAGAGAACAGGCACAGGACAGTCCCATTACAGGATAGAATCCAGAGACAAGACAGTCCCATTACAGGATAGAGTACAGACACTGGACAGTCGCAGAACTGGATCGAATACAGAAACAGGGCAGTTCTTGACAAAGATACAGTGCAGACACAGGACGGTCCTGGAACAGGTTAGAGTACAGACACTGGGCAGTCTTGGAACAGGATAGAGTACAGACACCGGTTGGTCCCCGTACAGGATAGAGAACAGACATAGGACAGTCCCGTTACAGGATAGAGTACAGTTTAGTCCCATTAGAGGATATAGTACAGACACAGGACATTCCTGGAACAGCATAGAGTGCAGACACTGGACAGTCTCGGAACAGGATAGAATATAGACACAGGACAGTCCAGGAACACGCTAGAACTTAGATACAGAACAGTCCTGGGATAGCATAGAGTATAGGCACAAGACAGTCCTGGGCAGGGATAGAGTACAGACACAAGGACAGTCCCAGTGCAGGATAGAGTACAGACACGGAACAGTCCTGGAACAGGATAGAGTACAGACCCTGGACAGTCCCAGTGCAGGATAGAGTACAGACACAGGACAGTCCCAGAACAGGATAGAGTACAGACACAGCACAGTCCATTTACAGGATAGTGTACAGACACAGGACAGTCCCAGTGCAGGATAGTGTACAGACACAGGACAGCCCTGGAATAGGATAGAGTACAGACACAGGACAGTCCCATTACAGGATAGATTGCAGACACCAGACAGTCCCAGTGCAGGATAGAGTAGACACAGACAGTCCCAGTGCAGAATAGAGTACAGACACAGGAAAGCCCTGGAACAGGATCGAGGATGGACACAGGACAGTCCCATTACAGGATAGAGTACAGTGAGCGGACAATCCCAGTACAGGATAGAGTACAGACACAGGACTGTCCTAGTGCAGGATAGAGTACTCACATGGGACAGTTCTGGAACAGGATAGACTACAGACACAGGACAGTGCCAGTATAGGATAGAGTACAGACACAGTTCATTCCCATTAAAGGATATAGTACAGACACAGGACATTCCTGGAACAGGATAGAACATAGACACAGAACAGTCCTGGGAGAGCATAGAGTATAGACACAAGACAGTCCTGGGCAGGGATAGAGTACAGACACAGGACAGCCCCAGAGCAGGATAGAGTACAGAAACAGGACAGTGCTGGAACAGGCTAGAGTACAGACACAGGACAACCCTGGAGCAGGATAGAGTACAGACACAGGACAGTCCCAGAACTGGATAGAATACAGAAACAGGATAGTCCTTGACAAAGATAGAGTGCAGACATAGGACGGTCCTGCAATAGGATAGAGAATAGACACAGGCGGTCCGGGAACAGGATAGAGTGCAGACACGGGATAGTTCCGGAACAGGATTGAATAGAGAAACAGGACAGTCCTTGACAAAGATAGAGTGCAGACACAGGACGGTCCTGGAACAGGATAGAGTACAGACACGGGTTGGTTCCCGTACAGGATAGAGAACAGACACAGAACAGTCCCATTACAGGACAGAGGCAAAACACAGGACAGTCCCAGTACAGGATGGAGTACAGACACCGGACAGTCCCTTGACAGGATAGAGTACGGAAACGAGACAGTTCCAGTACAGGATAGAGTACAGACACAGGGCAGTCCCATTACAGGATAGAGTACAGACACCAGAGAGTCCCAGTTCAGGATAGAGTACAGACACAGAACAGCGCTGGAACATGATAGAGGATAGACAGCGGACAGTCCCAGTGCAGGATAGAGTACTCACACGGGACAGTCCTGGAACAGGATACACTACAGATACAGGACAGTCCCAGTATAGGATAGAGTACAGACAGCAGATAGTCCCAGAACAGGATAGAGTACAGACACAGGACAGCCCCAGAGCAGGATAGAGTACAGACATAGGACAGCCCTGGAGCAGGATAGAGTACAGACACAGGACAGTCCAGGAGCAGGATAGAGTACAGACTGAAGACAGTCCCAGATCTGGATAGAATACAGAAACAGGACAGACCTTGACAAAGATAGAGTGCATATACAGCACGGTCCTGGTGCAGGACAGAGTACAGACACTGGGCAGTCCCATTACTAGATAGAGTACAGACACGGGACATTCCTATTACAGGATAGAGTACAGACACAGGACAGCCCTGGAACAATATAGAGTACAGACACAGGACAGTCCCAGTGCAGGATAGAGTGCAGACATGGGAAAGTCCTACTACAGGATTGACAACAGGCACAGGACAGCCCTGGAACAGGATAGAGTACAGACACAGGACAGTCCCAGTGCAGGATAGAGTACAGACATGGGACAGTCCTATTACAGGATAGATTACAGACACAGGTCAGCCCTGGAACTGGATAGAGGACAGACACAGGACAGTCCAAATACAGGATAGAGTACAGACAGCCGACCGTCCCAGTACAGGATAGAGTACAGACACAGGACAATCCTGGAACAGGATGGAGTACAGACACAGGACAGTCCCGGTGCAGGATAGAGTACTGTCACGGGAATATCCCATTACAGGATAGAGTACAGACACAGGATAGTCCCAGTGCAGGATAGAGTACTGACACGGGACTATCCCATTACAGGATAGAGTACAGACACAGGAAATTCCAGGAACTGGATAGAATATACACATAGGGCAGTCCGGGAACAGGATAGTACATAGACACAGAAAGGTGCTGGAACAGGATAGAGAACAGACACAGGACAGTCCCAGAACTGGATAGAATACAGAAACAGGACAGTCCTTGACAAAGATAGAGTACAGTCAAAGGACGGTCCTGGAACAGGATAGAGTACAGACACGGGACAGTCCGGGAACAGTACAGAACATAGACACAGGACAGTCCTGGGGGAGCATAGAGTACAGACACAGGACGGTCCTGGACAAGGATAGAGTACAGACACAGGAAAGTCTTGGAACAGGATAGAGTAAAGACAAGGAACAGTCCCAGTGCTGGATAGAGTACAGACACGGGACAGTCCCAGTGCAGGATAGAGTACAGACACGGGACAGTCCTGGAACAGGATAGAGAGCAGACACGGGACAGGCATGGAACAGGATAGAGTACAGACTGAAGACAGTCCCAGATCTGGATAGAATACAGAAACAGGACAGACCTTGACAAAGATAGAGTGCATATACAGCACGGTCCTGGTGCAGGACAGAGTACAGACACTGGGCAGTCCCATTACTAGATAGAGTACAGACACGGGACATTCCTATTACAGGATAGAGTACAGACACAGGACAGCCCTGGAACAATATAGAGTACAGACACAGGACAGTCCCAGTGCAGGATAGAGTGCAGACATGGGAAAGTCCTACTACAGGATTGACAACAGGCACAGGACAGCCCTGGAACAGGATAGAGTACAGACACAGGACAGTCCCAGTGCAGGATAGAGTACAGACATGGGACAGTCCTATTACAGGATAGATTACAGACACAGGTCAGCCCTGGAACTGGATAGAGGACAGACACAGGACAGTCCAAATACAGGATAGAGTACAGACAGCCGACCGTCCCAGTACAGGATAGAGTGCAGACACAGGACAATCCTGGAACAGGATGGAGTACAGACACAGGACAGTCCCGGTGCAGGATAGAGTACTGACACGGGAATATCCCATTACAGGATAGAGTACAGACACAGGATAGTCCCAGTGCAGGATAGAGTACTGACACGGGACTATCCCATTACAGGATAGAGTACAGACACAGGAAATTCCAGGAACTGGATAGAATATACACATAGGGCAGTCCGGGAACAGGATAGTACATAGACACAGAAAGGTGCTGGAACAGGATAGAGAACAGACACAGGACAGTCCCAGAACTGGATAGAATACAGAAACAGGACAGTCCTTGACAAAGATAGAGTACAGTCAAAGGACGGTCCTGGAACAGGATAGAGTACAGACACGGGACAGTCCGGGAACAGTACAGAACATAGACACAGGACAGTCCTGGGGGAGCATAGAGTACAGACACAGGACGGTCCTGGACAAGGATAGAGTACAGACACAGGAAAGTCTTGGAACAGGATAGAGTAAAGACAAGGAACAGTCCCTGTGCTGGATAGAGTACAGACACGGGACAGTCCCAGTGCAGGATAGAGTACAGACACGGGACAGTCCTGGAACAGGATAGAGAGCAGACACGGGACAGGCATGGAACAGGATAGACTACAGACACAGGACAGTTCCATTGCAGGATAGAGTGCAGACATGGGACAGTCCTACTACAGGATAGAGAACAGGCACAGGACTGCCCTGGAACAGCATAGAGTACAGACACAGGACAGTCCCAGTGCAGGATAGAGTACAGACATGGGACAGTCCTATTACAGGATAGAGTACAGACATGGGACAGTCCTATTATAGGATAGATTACAGACGCAGGACAGCCCTGGAACTGGATAGAGGACAGACACAGGACAGTCCAAATACAGGATAGAGTACAGACAGAGGACAATCCTGTAACAGGATGGAGTACAGACACAGGAAAGTCCCAGTGCAGGATAGAGTACTGTCACGGGTCTATCCCATTACAGGATAGAGTACAGACACAGGACAGTCCCAGTGCAGGATAGAGTACTGACACGGGACTATCCCATTACAGGATAGAGTACAGACACAGGACAATCCTGGAACAGGATGGAGTACAGACAGAGGAAAGTCCCAGTGCAGTATAGAGCACTGACACGGGATAGCCCTGGAACAGGATAGAGGATGGACACCGGACAGTCCCATTACAGGATAGAGTACAGACACAGGACAGCCCCGGAGCAGGATAGAGTACAGACAAAGGATAGTCCAGGAGCAGGATAGAGTACAGACTCAAGACAATCCCAGAACTGGATAGAATCCAGAGACAGGACAGTCCTTCACAAAGATAGAATGCAGACACAGGACGGTCCTGGAGCAGGATAGTTTACAGAGTCAAGACAGTCCCACAACTGGATAGAATACAGAAACAGGACAGTTCTTAACAATGATAGAGTGCAGACACAGGATGGTCCTGGAACAGGATAGAGTACAGACACTGGGCAGTCCCAGTATAGGATAGAGTACTGACACAGGACAGCCCCAGAGCAGGATAGAGTACAGTCACAGGACAGTCCAGGAGCAGGATAGAGTACAGACTCAAGACAGTCCCAGAACTGGATAGAATACAGAAACAGAACAGTTCTTAACAATGATAGAGTGCAGACACAGGACGGTCCGGGAACAGAATAGAACATAGACACAGAACAGTGCTGGAACAGGATAGAGCACAGACACAGGACATTCCTAGAACTGGATAGAATACAGAAACAGGACAGTCCTTGACAAAGATAGAGTGCAGACACAGGACGGTCCTGGAACAGGATAGAGTACAGACACGGGACAGTCTCATTACAAGATAGATACAGACTGCAGACAGTCCCAGTACAGGATGGAGTACAGACACAGGACAATCCTGGAACAGGATAGAGTACAGACACGGGACAGTCCCAGTGCAGGATAGGGTGCTGACACGGGACAGTCCCAGTGCAGGATAGAGTACAGACACAGGATAGTCCTGGAACCGGATAGAGTACAGACACAGGACAGTCCCATTATAGGATAGAGTACAGACACAGGACAGCCCCGGAGCAGGATAGAGTACAGACAAAGGATAGTCCAGGAGCAGGATAGAGTACAGACTCAAGACAGTCCCAGAACTGGATAGAATCCAGAGACAGGACAGTCCTTCACAAAGATAGAATGCAGACACAGGACGGTCCTGGAACAGGATAGAGTACAGACACTGGGCAGTCCCATTACAGGATAGAGTAGGCACAGGACAGTACAATTAGAGGATAGATTACTGGCACAGGACAGTCCCATTACAGGATAGAGTCCAGACACAGGACAGTCCCAGTACAGGATAGAGTCCAGACACAGGACAGTCCTATTACAGGATTGAGTACAGACACAGGACTTTCCTGGAACACGATAGAGTACAGACACAGGACAGTCCCAGAACTGGATAGAATACAGAAACAGGATAGTCCTTGACAAAGATATAGTGCAGACGCAGAACGGTCCTGTAACAGGATAGAGAACAGACACAGGTGGTCCGGGAGCAGGATAGAGTACAGACACGGGACAGTCCCGGAACAGGATTGAATAGAGAAACAGGACAGTCCTTGACAAAGATAGAGTGCAGACACAGGACGGTCCTGGAACAGGATAGAGAACAGACACGGGACAGTCCTGGAATAGCATAGAGAACAGACACGTGTTGGTCCCCGCACACAATGGAGAACAGACAGAGAACAGTCCCATTACAGGATAGAGGCAAAACACAGGACAGTACAATAGAGTACAGAACATGATAGAGGATAGACAGCGGACAGTCCCAGTGCAGGATAGAGTACTCACACGGGACAGTCCTGGAACAGGATACACTACAGATACAGGACAGTCCCATTCCAGGATAGAGTACAGACACCAGAAAGTCCCAGTACAGGATAGAGTACAGAAACAGGACAGCGCTGGAACATGATAGATGATAGACACCGGACAGTTCCATTACAATATAGAGTACAGACAGCGGACAGACCCAGTGCAGGATAGAGTACAGACACAGGACAGTCCCAGTGCAGGATAGAGTACCCACACGGGACAGTCCTGGAACAGGATAGACTACAGACACAGGAGAGTCCCCGTATAGGATAGAGTACAGACACAGGAAAGTCCTGGAACAGGATAGAGTACAGACAAGGAACAGTCCCAGTGCTGGATAGAGTATAGACACGGGATAGTCCTAGAACTGGATAGAGTATAGACACGGGACAGTCCTGGAACAGGATAGAGAACAGACACAGGACAGTTCCAGTGCAGGATAGAGTGCAGACATGGTACAGTCCTACTACAGGATTGAGAACAGGCACAGGACAGCCCTGGAACAGGATAGAGTAGAGACACAGGACAGTCCCATTACAGGATAGACTACAGACATGGGACAGTTCTAGTACAGGATAGAGTAGACACAGGATAGTCCCATTACAGGATAGAGTTCAAACACAGGACAGTCCCATTAGAGGATTAGAGTACTGACACAGGACAGTTCCATTACAGGATAGAGTACTGGCACAGGACAGCCCTTTTACAAGATAGAGTACAGACACAGGACAGTCCCAGAGCAGGATAGAGTACAGACACAGGACAGTCCAGGAGCAGGATAGTTTACAGAGTCAAGACAGTCCCACAACTGGATAGAATACAGAAACAGGACAGTTCTTAACAATGATAGAGTGCAGACACAGGATGGTCCTGGAACAGGATAGAGTACAGACACTGGGCAGTCCCAGTATAGGATAGAGTACTGACACAGGACAGCCCCAGAGCAGGATAGAGTACAGTCACAGGACAGTCCAGGAGCAGGATAGAGTACAGACTCAAGACAGTCCCAGAACTGGATAGAATACAGAAACAGAACAGTTCTTAACAATGATAGAGTGCAGACAAAGGACAGTCCGGGAACAGGATAGAACATAGACACAGAACAGTGCTGGAACAGGATAGAGTACAGACACAGGACATTCCTAGAACTGGATAGAATACAGAAACAGGACAGTCCTTGACAAAGATAGAGTGCAGACACAGGACGGTACTGGAACAGGATAGAGTACAGACACGGGACAGTCTCATTACAAGATAGATACAGACTGCAGACAGTCCCAGTACAGGATGGAGTACAGACACAGGACAATCCTGGAACAGGATAGAGTACAGACACGGGACAGTCCCAGTGCAGGATAGGGTGCTGACACGGGACAGTCCCAGTGCAGGATAGAGTACAGACACAGGATAGTCCTGGAACCGGATAGAGTACAGACACAGGACAGTCCCATTATAGGATAGAGTACTGACACAGGACAGCCCCGGAGCAGGATAGACTACAGACATGGGACAGGCCTGGAACTGGATAGAGAACAGACACAGGACAGTCCCAGTGCAGGATAGAGTGCAGACATGGGACAGTCCTACTACAGGATTGAGAACAGGCACAGGACAGCCCTGGAACAGGATAGAGTACAGACACAGGACAGTCCCATTACAGGATAGACTACAGACATGGGATAGTTCTAGTACAGGATAGAGTAGACACAGGACAGTCCCATTACAGGATAGAGTTCAAACACAGGACAGTCCCATTAGAGGATTAGAGTACTGGCACAGGACAGTTCCATTACAGGACAGAGTACTGGCACAGGACAGCCCTTTTACAAGATAGAGTACAGACACAGGACAGTGTCAGAGCAGGATAGAGTACAGACACAGGACAGTCCCAGAGCAGGATAGAGTACAGACTCAAGACAGTCTCACAACTGGATAGAATACAGAAACAGGACAGTTCTTAACAATGATAGAGTGCAGACACAGGATGGTCCTGGAACAGGATAGAGTACAGACACTGGGCAGTCCCATTACAGGATAGAGTACAGACATGGGACCGTTCTAGTACAGGATAGAGTAGATACAGGACAGTCCCATTACAGGATAGAGTTCAAACACAGGACAGTCCCATTAGAGGATTAGAGTACTGGCACAGGACAGTCCCGGAACAGGATAGAACATAGACACAGAACAGTGCTGGAACAGGATAGAGTACAGACACAGGACAGTCCCAGTGCAGGATAGAGTACAGACATGGGACAGTCCTATTACAGGATAGATTACAGACACAGGTCAGCCCTGGAACTGGATAGAGGACAGGCACAGGACAGTCCAAATACAGGATAGAGTACAGACAGCCGACCGTCCCAGTACAGGATAGAGTACAGACACAGGACAATCCTGGAACAGGATGGAGTACAGACACAGGACAGTCCCGGTGCAGGATAGAGTACTGACACGGGAATATCCCATTACAGGATAGAGTACAGACACAGGATAGTCCCAGTGCAGGATAGAGTACTGACACGGGACTATCCCATTACAGGATAGAGTACAGACACAGGAAATTCCAGGAACTGGATAGAATATACACATAGGGCAGTCCGGGAACAGGATAGTACATAGACACAGAAAGGTGCTGGAACAGGATAGAGAACAGACACAGGACAGTCCCAGAACTGGATAGAATACAGAAACAGGACAGTCCTTGACAAAGATAGAGTACAGTCAAAGGACGGTCCTGGAACAGGATAGAGTACAGACACGGGACAGTCCGGGAACAGTACAGAACATAGACACAGGACAGTCCTGGGGGAGCATAGAGTACAGACACAGGAAAGTCCTGGAACAGGATAGAGTACAGACAAGGAACAGTCCCAGTGCTGGATAGAGTACAGACAAGGGACAATCCTAGAACTGGATAGAGTACAGACACAGGAAAGTCTTGGAACAGGATAGAGTAAAGACAAGGAACAGTCCCAGTGCTGGATAGAGTACAGACACGGGACAGTCCTAGAACTGGATAGAGTACAGACACGGGACAGTCCTGGAACAGGATAGAGAGCAGACACAGGACTGCCCTGGAACAGCATAGAGTACAGACACAGGACAGTCCTATTACAGGATAGAGTACAGACATGGGACAGTCCTATTACAGGATAGATTACAGACGCAGGACAGCCCTGGAACTGGATAGAGGACAGACACAGGACAGTCCAAATACAGGATAGAGTACAGACAGCCGACCGTCCCAGTACAGGATAGAGTACAGACAGAGGACAATCCTGGAACAGGATGGAGTACAGACACAGGAAAGTCCCAGTGCAGGATAGAGTACTGTCACGGGTCTATCCCATTACAGGATAGAGTACAGACACAGGACAGTCCCAGTGCAGGATAGAGTACTGACACGGGACTATCCCATTACAGGATAGAGTACAGACACAGGACAATCCTGGAACAGGATGGAGTACAGACAGAGGAAAGTCCCAGTGCAGTATAGAGCACTGACATGGGACTATCCCATTACAGAATAGAGTACAGACACAGGACAGCCCTGGAACAGGATAGAGGATGGACACCGGACAGTCCCATTACAGGATAGAAGACAGACACAGGACAGCCCCGGAGCAGGATAGAGTACAGACAAAGGATAGTCCAGGAGCAGGATAGAGTACAGACTCAAGACAGTCCCAGAACTGGATAGAATCCAGAGACAAGACAGTCCTTGACAAAGATAGAGTGCAGACACAGGACGGTCCTGGAACAGGATAGAGTACAGACACTGGGCAGTCCCATTACAGGATAGAGTAGACACAGGACAGTACAATTAGAGGATAGAGTACAGACACAGGACTTTCCTGGAACACGATAGAGTACAGACACAGGACAGTCCCAGAACTGGATAGAATACAGAAACAGGATAGTCCTTGACAAAGATAGATGCAGACACAGGACGGTCCTGGAACAGGATAGAGAACAGACACAGGTGGTCCGGGAGCAGGATAGAGTACAGACACGGGACAGTCCCGGAACAGGATTGAATAGAGAAACAGGACAGTCCTTGACAAAGATAGAGTGCAGACACAGGACGGTCCTGGAACAGGATAGAGAACAGACACGGGACAGTCCTGGAATAGCATAGAGAACAGACACGTGTTGGTCCCCGCACACAATGGAGAACAGACAGAGAACAGTCCCATTACAGGATAGAGGCAAAACACAGGACAGTCGCATTACAGAATAGAGTACAGAAAGCGGACAGTCCCATTACAGGATAGAGTACAGACACCAGAGAGTCCCAGTACAGGATAGAGTACAGACACAGGACAGCGCTGGAACATGATAGAGGATAGACACCGGACAGTTCCATTACAGTATAGAGTACAGACAGCGGACAGACCCAGTGCAGGATAGAGTACAGACACAGGACAGTCCCAGTGCAGGATAGAGTACCCACACGGGACAGTCCTGGAACAGGATAGACTACAGACACAGGAGAGTCCCAGTATAGGATAGAGTACAGACACAGGACAGTCCCATTACGGGATAGAGTACAGACACCAGAGACTCCCAGTACAGGATATAGTACAGACACAGGACAGCGCTGGAACATGATAGAGGATAGACACCGGACAGTCCCATTACAGTATAGAGTACAGACAGCGGACAGTCCCAGTGCAGAATAGAGTACAGACACAGGACAGTCCCAGTGCAGGATAGAGTACTCACACGGGACAGTCCTGGAACAGGATAGACTAAAGACACAGGACAGTCCCAGAGCAGGATAGAGTACAGACATTGGACAGCCCTGGAGCAGGATAGAGTACAGACACAGGACAGTCTAGGAGCAGGATAGAGTACAGACTGAAGACAGTCCCAGATCTGGATAGAATACAGAAACAGGACAGTCCTTGACAAAGATAGAGTGCATACACAGGACGGTTTTGGAATAGGATAGAGTACAGACACAGGATAGTCCGGGAACAGTACAGAACATAGACACAGACACAGGACAGTCCTGGGGGAGCATAGAGTACAGACACAGGATAGTCCTGGACAAGGATAGAGTACAGACACAGGAAAGTCCTGGAACAGGATAGAGTACAGACAAGGAACAGTCCCAGTGCTGGATAGAGTATAGACACGGGATAGTCCTAGAACTGGATAGAGTATAGACACGGGACAGTCCTGGAACAGGATAGAGAACAGACACAGGACAGTCCCAGTGCAGGATAGAGTGCAGACATGGTACAGTCCTACTACAGGATTGAGAACAGGCACAGGACAGCCCTGGACCAGGATAGAGTAGAGACACAGGACAGTCCCATTACAGGATAGACTACAGACATGGGACAGTTCTAGTACAGGATAGAGTAGACACAGGATAGTCCCATTACAGGATAGAGTTCAAACACAGGACAGTCCCATTAGAGGATTAGAGTACTGACACAGGACAGTTCCATTACAGGATAGAGTACTGGCACAGGACAGCCCTTTTACAAGATAGAGTACAGACACTGGGCAGTCCCAGTATAGGATAGAGTACTGACACAGGACAGCCCCTGAGCAGGATAGAGTACAGTCACAGGACAGTCCAGGAGCAGGATTGAGTACAGACTCAAGACAGTCCCAGAACTGGATAGAATACAGAAACAGAACAGTTCTTAACAATGATAGAGTGCAGACACAGGACGGTCCGGGAACAGGATAGAACATAGACACAGAACAGTGCTGGAACAGGATAGAGCACAGACACAGGACGGTCCGGGAACAGGATAGAACATAGACACAGAACAGTGCTGGAACAGGATAGAGTACAGACACAGGACAGTCCTAGAACTGGATAGAATACAGAAACAGGACAGTCCTTGACAAAGATAGAGTGCAGACACAGGACGGTACTGGAACAGGATAGAGTACAGACACGGGACAGTCTCATTACAGGATAGATACAGACTGCAGACAGTCCCAGTACAGGATGGAGTACAGACACAGGACAATCCTGGAACAGGATAGAGTACAAACACGGGACAGTCCCAGTGCAGGATAGGGTGCTGACACGGGACAGTCCCAGTGCAGGATAGAGTACAGACACAGGATAGTCCTGGAACCGGATAGAGTACAGACACAGGACAGCCCCATTATAGGATAGAGTACAGACACAGGACAGCCCCGGAGCAGGATAGACTACAGACATGGGACAGGCCTGGAACTGGATAGAGAACAGACACAGGACAGTCCCAGTGCAGGATAGAGTGCAGACACGGGACAGTCCTACTACAGGATTGAGAACAGGCACAGGACAGCCCTGGAACAGGATAGAGTACAGACACAGGACAGTCCCATTACAGGATAGACTACAGACATGGGACAGTTCTAGTACAGGATAGAGTAGACACAGGACAGTCCCATTAGAGGATTAGAGTACTGACACAGGACAGTTCCATTACAGGACAGAGTACTGGCACAGGACAGCCCTTTTACAAGATAGAGTACAGACACAGGACAGTCCCAGAGCAGGATAGAGTACAGACACAGGACAGTCCCAGAGCAGGATTGAGTACAGACTCAAGACAGTCTCACAACTGGATAGAATACAGAAACAGGACAGTTCTTAACAATGATAGAGTGCAGACACAGGATGGTCCTGGAACAGGATAGAGTACAGACATGGGACCGTTCTAATACAGGATAGAGTAGATACAGGACAGTCCCATTAGAGGATTAGAGTACTGACACAGGACAGTTCCATTACAGGATAGAGTACTGGCACAGGACAGTCCCGGAACAGGATAGAACATCGACACAGAACAGTGCTGGAACAGGATAGAGTACAGACACAGGACAGTCCCAGTGCAGGATAGAGTACAGACATGGGACAGTCCTATTACAGGATAGATTACAGACACAGGTCAGCCCTGGAACTGGATAGAGGACAGACACAGGACAGTCCAAATACAGGATAGAGTACAGACAGCCGACCGTCCCAGTACAGGATAGAGTACAGACACAGGACAATCCTGGAACAGGATGGAGTACAGACACAGGACAGTCCCGGTGCAGGATAGAGTACTGACACGGGACTATCCCATTACAGGATAGAGTACAGACACAGGATAGTACCAGTGCAGGATAGAGTACTGACACGGGACTATCCCATTACAGGATAGAGTACAGACACAGGAAATTCAAGGAACTGGATAGAATATACACATAGGGCAGTCCGGGAACAGGATAGTTCATAGACACAGAAAGGTGCTGGAACAGGATAGAGAACAGACACAGGACAGTCCCAGAACTGGATAGAATACAGAAACAGGACAGTCCTTGACAAAGATAGAGTACAGTCAAAGGACGGTCCTGGAACAGGATAGAGTACAGACACGGGACAGTCCGGGAACAGTACAGAACATAGACACAGGACAGTCCTGGGGGAGCATAGAGTACAGACACAGGACGGTCCTGGACAAGGATAGAGTACAGACACAGGAAAGCCTTGGAACAGGATAGAGTACAGACAACGAACAGTCCCAGTGCTGGATAGAGTACAGACACGGGACAGTCCTAGAACTGGATAGAGTACAGACACGGGACAGTCCTGGAACAGGATAGAGAACAGACACGGGACAGGCCTGGAACAGGATAGAGTACAGACACAGGACAGTTCCATTGCAGGATAGAGTGCAGACATGGGACAGTCCTACTACAGGATAGAGAACAGGCACAGGACTGCCCTGGAACAGCATAGAGTACAGACACAGGACAGTCCCAGTGCAGGATAGAGTGCAGACATGGGACAGTCCTATTATAGGATAGATTACAGACGCAGGACAGCCCTGGAACTGGATAGAGGACAGACACAGGACAGTCCAAATACAGGATAGAGTACAGACAGCCGACCGTCCCAGTACAGGATAGAGTACAGACAGAGGACAATTCTGTAACAGGATGGAGTACAGACACAGGAAAGTCCCAGTGCAGGATAGAGTACTGTCACGGGTCTATCCCATTACAGGATAGAGTACAGACACAGGACAGTCCCAGTGCAGGATAGAGTACTGACACGGGACTATCCCATTACAGGATAGAGTACAGACACAGGACAATCCTGGAACAGGATGGAGTACAGACAGAGGAAAGTCCCAGTGCAGTATAGAGCACTGACATGGGACTATCCCATTACAGAATAGAGTCCAGACACAGGACAGTCCTATTACAGGATAGAGTACAGACACAGGACTTTCCTTGAACACGATAGAGTACAGACACAGGACAGTCCCAGAACTGGATAGAATACAGAAACAGGATAGTCCTTGACAAAGATAGATGCAGACACAGAACAGTCCTGGAACAGGATAGAGAACAGACACAGGTGGTCCGGGAGCAGGATAGACTACAGACACGGGACAGTCCTGGAACAGGATTGAATAGAGAAACAGGACAGTCCTTGACAAAGATAGAGTGCAGACACAGGACGATCCTGGAACAGGATAGAGAACAGACACGGGACAGTCCTGGAATAGCATAGGGAACAGACACGGGTTGGTCCCCGCACACAATGGAGAACAGACAGAGAACAGTCCCATTACAGGATAGAGGCAAAACACAGGACAGTCGCATTACAGAATAGAGTACAGAAAGCGGACAGTCCCAGTACAGGATAGAGTACAGACACAGGACAGCGCTGGAACATGATAGAGGATAGACACCGGACAGTTCCATTACAGTATAGAGTACAGACAGCGGACAGACCCAGTGCAGGATAGAGTACAGATACAGGACAGTCCCAGTGCAGGATAGAGTACCCACACGGGACAGTCCTGGAACAGGATAGACTACAGACACAGGAAAGTCCCAGTATAGGATAGAGTACAGACACAGGACAGTCCCGTTACGGGATAGAGTACAGACACCAGAGAGTCCCAGTACAGGATATAGTACAGACACAGGACAGCGCTGGAACATGATAGAGGATAGACACCGGACAGTCCCATTACAGTATAGAGTACAGACAGCAGACAGTCCCAGTGCAGGATAGAGTACTCACACGGGACAGTCCTGGAACAGGATAGACTAAAGACACAGGACAGTCCCAGAGCAGGATAGAGTACAGACATAGGACAGCCCTGGAGCAGGATAGAGTACAGACACAGGGCAGTCTAGGAGCAGGATAGAGTACAGACTGAAGACAGTCCCAGATCTGGATAGAATACAGAAACAGGACAGTCCTTGACAAAGATAGAGTGCATATACAGGACGGTCCTGGAATAGGATAGAGTACAGACACAGGACAGTCCGGGAACAGTACAGAACATAGACATAGACACAGGACAGTCCTGGGGGAGCATAGAGTACAGACACAGGACAGTCCTGGAACAGGATAGAGTACAGACACAGGAAAGTCCTGGAACAGGATAGAGTACAGACAAGGAACAGTCCCAGTGCTGGATAGAGTATAGACACGGGATAGTCCTAGAACTGGATAGAGTATAGACACGGGACAGTCCTGGAACAGGATAGAGAACAGACACAGGACAGTCCCAGTGCAGGATAGAGTGCAGACATGATACAGTCCTACTACAGCATTGAGAACAGGCGCAGGACAGCCCTGGAACAGGATAGAGTAGAGACACAGGACAGTCCCATTACAGGATAGACTACAGACATGGGACAGTTCTAGTACAGGATAGAGTAGACACAGGATAGTCCCATTACAGGATAGAGTTCAAACACAGGACAGTCCCATTAGAGGATTAGAGTACTGACACAGGACAGTTCCATTACAGTATAGAGTACTGGCACAGGACAGCCCTTTTACAAGATAGACTACAGACACAGGAGAGTCCCAGTATAGGATAGAGGACAGACACAGGACAGTCCCATTACGGGATAGAGTACAGACACCAGAGAGTCCCAGGACAGGATACAGTACAGACACAGGACAGCGCTGGAACATGATAGAGGATAGACACCGGACAGTCCCATTACAGTATAGAGTGCAGACAGCGGACAGTCCCAGTGCAGAATAGAGTACAGACACAGGACAGTCCCAGTGCAGGATACAGTACTCACACGGGACAGTCCTGGAACAGGATAGACTAAAGACACAGGACAGTCCCAGTATAGGATAGAGTACAGACACAGGACAGTCCAGGAGCAGGATAGAGTACAGACTGAAGACAGTCCCAGATCTGGATAGAATACAGAAACAGGACAGTCCTTGACAAAGATAGAGTGCATACACAGGACGGTCCTGGAACAGGATAGAGAACAGACACAGGACAGTCCCATTACAGGATAGAGTTCAAACACAGGACAGTCCCATTAGAGGATAGAGTACTGGCACAGGACAGTCCCATTACAGGGTAGAGTCCAGACACAGGACAGTCCCATTACAGGATAGAGTACAGACATAGGACAGCCCTGGAGCAGGATAGAGTACAGACACAGGACAGTCTAGGAGCAGGATAGAGTACAGATTGAAGACAGTCCCAGATCTGGATAGAATACAGAAACAAGACAGTCCTTGACAAAGATAGAGTGCAGACACTGGACGGTCCTGGAACAGGATAGAGTACAGACACAGGACAGTCCGGGAACAGTACAGAACATAGACATAGACACAGGACAGTCCTGGGCGAGCATAGAGTACAGACACAGGACAGTCCTGGACAAGGATAGAGTACAGACACAGGAAAGTCCTGGAACAGGATAGAGTACAGACAAGGAACAGTCCCAGTGCTGGATAGAGTATAGACACGGGATAGTCCTAGAACTGGATAGAGTACAGACACGGGACAGTCCTGGAACAGGATAGAGAACAGACACAGGACAGTCCCAGTGCAGGATAGAGTGCAGACATGGTACAGCCCTACTACAGGATTGAGAACAGGCACAGGACAGCCCTGGAACAGGATAGAGTAGAGACACAGGACAGTCCCATTACAGGATAAACTACAGACATGGGACAGTTCTAGTACAGGATAGAGTAGACACAGGATAGTCCCATTACAGGTTAGAGTTCAAACACAGGACAGTCCCATTAGAGGATTAGAGTACTGACACATGACAGTTCCATTACAGGACAGAGTACTGGCACAGGACAGCCCTTTTACAAGATAGAGTACAGACACAGGACAGTCCCAGAGCAGGATAGAGTACAGACACAGGACAGTCCAGGAGCAGGATAGTTTACAGAGTCAAGACAGTCCCACAACTGGATAGAATACAGAAACAGGACAGTTCTTAACAATGATAGAGTGCAGACACAGGATGGTCCTGGAACAGGATAGAGTACAGACACTGGGCAGTCCCAGTATAGGATAGAGTACTGACACAGGACAGCCCCAGAGCAGGATAGAGTACAGTCACAGGACAGTCCAGGAGCAGGATAGAGTACAGACTCAAGACAGTCCCAGAACTGGATAGAATACAGAAACAGAACAGTTCTTAACAATGATAGAGTGCAGACACAGGACGGTCCGGGAACAGGATAGAACATAGACACAGAACAGTGCTGGAACAGGATAGAGCACAGACACAGGACATTCCTAGAAGTGGATAGAATACAGAAACAGGACAGTCCTTGACAAAGATAGAGTGCAGACACAGGACGGTACTGGAACAGGATAGAGTACAGACACGGGACAGTCTCATTACAGGATAGATACAGACTGCAGACAGTCCCAGTACAGGATGGAGTACAGACACAGGACAATCCTGGAACAGGGTAGAGTACAGACACAGGACAGTCCCAGTGCAGGATAGGGTGCTGACACGGGACTGTCCCAGTGCAGGATAGAGTACAGACACAGGATAGTCCTGGAACCGGATAGAGTACAGACACAGGACAGCCCCGGAGCAGGATAGGCTACAGACATGGGACAGGTCTGGAACTGAATAGAGAACAGACACAGGACAGTCCCCGTGCAGGATAGAGTGCAGACATGGGACAGTCCTACTACAGGATTGAGAACAGGCACAGGACAGACGTGGAACAGGATAGAGTACAGACACAGGACAGTCCCATTACAGGATAGACTACAGACATGGGACAGTTCTAGTACAGGATAGAGTAGACACAGGACAGTCCCATTACAGGATAGAGTTCAAACACAGGACAGTCCCATTACAGGATTAGAGTACTGACACAGGACAGTTCCATTACAGGATAGAGTACTGGCACAGGACAGTCCCGGAACAGGATAGAACATAGACACAGAACAGTGCTGGAACAGGATAGAGTACAGACACAGGACATTCCCAGAACTGGATAGAATACAGAAAGAGGACAGTCCTTGACAAAGATAGAGTACAGACACAGGACGGTCCTGGAGCAGGATAGAGTACAGACAAGGAACAGTCCCAGTGCTGGATAGAGTATAGACACGGGATAGTCCTAGAACTGGATAGAGTATAGACACGGGACAGTCCCTGAGCAAGATAGAGTACAGACTCAAGACAGTCTCACAACTGGATAGAATACAGAAACAGGACAGTTCTTAACAATGATAGAGTGCAGACACAGGACGGTCCAGGAACAGGATAGAACATAGACACAGAACAGTGCTGGAACAGGATAGAGTACAGACACAGGACAGTCCTAGAACTGGATAGAATACAGAAAGAGGACAGTCCTTGACAAAGATAGAGTACAGACACGAGACAGTCCCGGAACAGGATTGAATAGAGAAACAGGACAGTCCTTGACAAAGATAGAGTGCAGACACAGGACGGTCCTGGAACAGGATAGAGAAAAGACACGGGACAGTCCTGGAATAGCATAGAGAACAGACACGGTTTGGTTCCCGTACAGGATAGAGTACAGACACCGGACAGTCCCTTTACAGGATAGAGTACGGACACCAGACCTTCCCAGTACAGGATAGAGTACAGACACAGGACAGTCCCATTACGGGATAGAGTACAGACACCAGAGACTCCCAGTACAGGATATAGTACAGACACAGGACAGCGCTGGAACATGATAGAGGATAGACACCGGACAGTCCCATTACAGTATAGAGTACAGACAGCGGACAGTCCCAGTGCAGAATAGAGTACAGGCACAGGACAGTGTCAGAACAGGATACAGTACTCACACGGGACAGTCCTGGAACAGGATAGACTAAAGACACAGGACATTTCAGGAGCAGGATAGTTTACAGACTCAAGACAGTCCCAGAACTGGATTAGAATACAGAAGCAGGACAGTCCTTGACAAAGATAGAGTGCAGGCACAGGACGGTCCTGGAACAGGATAGAGTACAGACACTGGGCAGTCCCATTACTGGATAGACTACAGACAGAGGACTGTCCCAGTATAGAATAGAGTACTGACACAGGACAGCCCCAGAGCAGGATAGAGTACAGACACAGGACAGTCCCTGAGCAGGATAGAGTACAGACACAGTTCAGTCCCTGAGCAGGATAGAGTACAGACACAGGACAGTCCCTGAGCAGGATAGAGTACAAGCAGAGGACAGTCCCAGAACAGGATAGAATATAGACACAGGATAGTCTGGGAATGGGATAGAACATAGACACAGAACAGAGGATACAGTACTGGCACAGGACAGTCCCATTACAGGATAGAGTGCAACACATGACAGTCCCAGAGCGGGATAGAGTACAGACACAGGACATTCCTGGTATGGGATGGAGTACAGACACAGGACAGTGTCAGAACAGGATAGAATATGGACACAGGACAGTGCTGGAACAGGATAGAGTACAGACAGAGGACATTCCCAGAACTGGATAGAACACAAAAACAGGACAGTCCTTGACAAAGATAGAGTACAGACACCGGATAATCCAGGAACAGGATAGAGTAGAGACACAGGACAGTCCCATTGCAGGATAGAGTACTGACACGGGACAGTCCCAGTGCAGGATAGAGTACAGGCACAGGACAGTCCCGTTGCAGGATAGAGTGCGGACACAGGATAGTCCCATTACAGGATAGAATACATACACAGAACAAATCTGGAACAGGATAGAGTACAGAAACAGGACAGTCCCAGTTCAGGATAGAGTACAGACACAGGACAGTCCCAGTATAGGATAGAGTACAGACACAGGAGAGTCCCAGTTCAGGATAGAGTACAGACACAGGACAGTCCTGGAACCGGATAGAGTACAGACAAAGGACAGCCCCGGAGCAGGATAGACTACAGACACAGGACAGTCCAGTAGCAGGATAGAGTACAGACACAGGACAGTCCAAGAGCAGGATAGAGTACAGACACAGGACAGCCCCAGAGCAGGATAGAGTACATACATAGGACAGCCCTGGAGCAGGATAGAGTAAAGACACAGGACAGTCCAGGAGCAGGATAGAGTACAGATTGAAGACAGTCCCAGATCTGGATAGAATACAGAAACAGGACAGTCCATGACAAAGATAGAGTGCATACACAGGACGGTCCTGGAATAGGATAGAATACAGACACTGGGCAGTCCCATTACAGGATAGAGTACAGACACGGGACATTCCTATTACAGGATAGAGTAGACACAGGACAATCCCATTACAGGATAGAGTTCAAACACAGGACAGTCCCATTAGAGGATAGAGTACTGGCACAGGACAGTCCCATTACAGGGTAGAGTCCAGACACAGGACAGTCCCATTACAGGATAGAGTACAGACACAGGACAGTCCCAGAGCAAGATAGAGTACAGACACAGGAAATTCCTGGAACAGGATAGAATATAGACATATTGCAGTCCGGGAACAGGATAGTACATAGACACAGAAAGGTGCTGGAACAGGATAGAGAACAGACACAGGTCAGTCCCAGAACTGGATAGAATACAGAAACAGGACAGTCCTTGACAAAGATAGAGTACAGTCAAAGGACGGTCCTGGAACAGGATAGAGTACAGACACGGGACAGTCCGGGAACAGTACAGAACATAGACACAGGACAGTCCTGGGGGAGCATAGAGTACAGACACAGGAAAGTCCTGGAACAGGATAGAGTACAGACAAGGAACAGTCCCAGTGCTGGATAGAGTACAGACAAGGGACAGTCCTAGAACTGGATAGAGTACAGATACGGGACAGTCCTGGAACAGAATAGAGAACAGACACGGGACAGGCCCGGAACAGGATAGAGTACAGACATGGGACAGCCCTACTACAGGATTGAGAACAGGCACAGGACAGCCCTGGAACAGGATAGAGTACAGACATAGGACAGTCCCAGTGCAGGATAGAGTACAGACATGGGACAGTCCTATTACAGGATAGATTACAGACGCAGGACAGCCCTGGAACTGGATAGAGGACAGACACAGGATAGTCCAAATACAGGATAGAGTACAGACAGCCGACCGTCCCAGTACAGGATAGAGTACAGACAGAGGACAATCCTGGAACAGGATGGAGTACAGACACAGGAAAGTCCCAGTGCAGGAAAGAGTACTGTCACGGGTCTATCCCATTACAGGATAGAGTACAGACACAGGACAGTCCCAGTGCAGGATAGAGTACTGACATGGGACGATCCCATTACAGGATAGAGTACAGACACAGGACAATCCTGGAACAGGATAGAGGATGGACACCGGACAGTCCCATTACAGGATAGAGTACAGACACAGGACAGTCCCAGTGCAGGATAGAGGATGGACACTGGACAGTCCCATTACACGATAGAGTACAGACACAGGACAGTCCCAGTGCAGGATAGAGTACTCACATGGGACAGTCCTGGAATAGGATAGACTACAGACAGAGGACAGTCCCAGTATAGAATAGAGTACTGACACAGGACAGCCCCAGAGCAGGATAGAGTACAGACACAGGACAGTCCCTGAGCAGGATAGAGTACAGACACAGGACAGTCCAGGAGCAGGATAGTTTACAGACTCAAGACAGTCCCAGAACTGGACAGAATACAGAAGCAGGACAGTCCTTGACAAAGATAGAGTGCAGGCACAGGACGGTCCTGGAACAGGATAGAGTACAGACACTGGGCAGTCCCATTACAGGATAGACTACAGACAGAGGACTGTCCCAGTATAGAATAAAGTACTGACACAGGACAGCCCCAGAGCAGGATAGAGTACAGACACAGGACAGCCCCGGAGCAGGATAGAGTACAGACACAGGACAGTCCCTGAGCAGGATAGAGTACAGACAAAGGACAGTCCCTGAGCAGGATAGAGTACAAACAGAGGACAGTCCCAGAACAGGATAGAATATAGACACAGGATAGTCTGGGAATGGGATAGAACATAGACACAGAACAGAGGATACAGTACTGGCACAGGACAGTCCCATTACAGGATAGAGTGCAACACAGGACAGTCCCAGAGCTGGATAGAGTACTGACACAGGACATTCCTGTTACGGGATGGAGTACAGACACAGGACAGTGTCAGAACAGGATAGAATATGGACACAGGACAGTCCGGAAACAGGATAGAACATAGACACAGAACAGTGCTGGAACAGGATAGAGTACAGACAGAGGACATTACCAGAACTGGATAGAACACAGAAACAGGACAGTCCTTGACAAAGATAGAGTACAGACACCGGATAATCCAGGAACAGGATAGAGTAGGGACACAGGACAGTCCCATTGCA
This sequence comes from Isurus oxyrinchus, assembly GCA_026770705.1. Classification (NCBI taxonomy): domain Eukaryota; kingdom Metazoa; phylum Chordata; class Chondrichthyes; order Lamniformes; family Lamnidae; genus Isurus; species Isurus oxyrinchus. Next base: position 1,990,807 of record JANJGN010000027.1, on the reverse strand, counting down.
GGATAGAGTACTGACACGGGACAGTCCCAGTGCAGGATAGAGTACAGGCACAGGACAGTCCCATTGTAGGATAGAGTGCGGACACAGGATAGTCCCATTACAGGATAGAATACATACACAGAACAAAGCCGGAACAGGATAGAGTACAGACACAGGACAGTCCTAGTTCAGGATAGAGTACAGACACAGGACAGTCCTGGAACCGGATAGAATACAGACACAGGACAGTCCCAGAGCAGGATAGAGTACAGACACAGGACAGTCCAGGAGCAGGATAGAGTACAGACTCAGGACAGTCCCAGATCTGGATAGAATACAGAAACAGGACAGTTCTTAACAATGATAGAGTACAGAAACAGGACAGTCCCATTACGGGATAGAGTACAGACACCAGAGAGTCCCGGTACAGGATATAGTACGGACACAGGGCAGCGCTGGAACATGATAGAGGATAGACACCGGACAGTCCCATTACAGTATAGAGTACAGACAGCGGACCGTCCCAGTGCAGAATAGAGTACTGCCACGGGACAGTCCCATTGCAGGATAGAATACATACACAGAACAAACACGGAACAGGATAGAGTACAGACACAGGACAGTCCCAGTGCAGGATAGAGTACAGACACAGGACAGTTCCAGTGCAGGATAGAGTACTCACACGGGACAGTCCTGGAACAGGATAGACTAAAGACACAGTACATTCCCAGTATAGGATAGAGTACAGACACAGGACAGCCCCAGTGCAGAATAGAGTACTGACACGGGACAGTCCCATTGCAGGATAGAGTGTGGACACAGGATAGTCCCATTACAGGATAGAATACATACACAGAACAAACCCGGAACAGGATAGAGTACAGACACAGGACAGTCCCAGTGCAGGATAGAGTACTCACACGGGACAGTCCTGGAACAGGTAAGACTAAAGACACAGTACATTCCCAGTATAGGATAGAGTACAGACACAGGACAGCCCCAGAGCAGGATAGAGTACAGACATAGGACAGCCCTGGAGCAGGATAGAGTAAAGACACAGGACAGTCCAGGAGCAGGATAGAGTACAGACTGAAGACAGTCCCAGATCTGGATAGAATACAGAAACAGGACAGTACTTGACAAAGATAGAGTGCATACACAGGACGGTCCTGGAATAGGATGGAGTACAGACACTGGGCAGTCCCATTACAGGATAGAGTACAGACACAGGACAGTCCCAGAGCAAGATAGAGTACAGACACAGGAAATTCCTGGAACAGGATAGAATATAGACATATTGCAGTCCGGGAACAGGATAGTACATAGATACAGAAAGGTGCTGGAACAGGATAGAGAACAGACACAGGTCAGTCCCAGAACTGGATAGAATACAGAAACAGGACAGTCCTTGACAACGATAGAGTACAGTCAAAGGACGGTCCTGGAACAGGATAGAGTACAGACACGGGACAGTCCGGGAACAGTACAGAACATAGACACAGGACAGTCCTGGGGGAGCATAGAGTACAGACACAGGACAGTCCTGGACAAGGATAGAGTACAGACACAGGAAAGTCCTGGAACAGGATAGAGTACAGGCAAGGAACAGTCCCAGTGCTGGATAGAGTACAGACACGGGACAGTCCTAGAACTGGATAGAGTACAGACACGGGACAGGCCTGGAACAGGATAGAGTGCAGACATGGTACAGTCCTACTACAGGATTGAGAACAGGCACAGGACAGCCCTGGAACAGGATAGAGTACAGACACAGGACAGTCCCTGAGCAGGATAGAGTACAGACACAGGACAGTCCCTGAGCAGGATAGAGTACAGACACAGGACAGTCCCTGAGTAGGATAGGGTACAGACACAGGACAGTCCCTGAGCAGGATAGAGTACAAACAGAGGACAGTCCCAGAACAGGATAGAATATAGACACAGGATAGTCGGGATGGGATAGAACATAGACACAGAACAGAGGATACAGTACTGGCACAGGACAGTCCCATTACAGGATAGCGTGCAACAGAGGACAGTCCCAGAGCGGGATAGAGTACAGACACAGGACGTTCCTGGTATGGGATGGTTTACAGACACTGGACAGTGTCAGAACAGGATAGAATATGGACACAGGACAGTGCTGGAACAGGATAGAGTACAGACAGAGGACATTCCCAGAATTGGATAGAACACAGTCACAGGACAGTCCTTGACAAAGATAGAGTACAGACACCGGATAATCCAGGGGCAGGATAGAGTAGAGACACAGGACAGTCCCATTGCAGGATAGAGTGCGGACACAGGATAGTCCCATTACAGGATAGAATACATACACAGAACAAAGCCGGAGCAGGATAGAGTACAGACACAGGACAGTCCCAGTGCAAGATAGAGTACAGACATAGGACAGTCCTGGAACCGGATAGAGTACAGACACAGGACAGTCCCAGTAAAGGATAGAGTACTGACACAGGACAGCCCCAGAGCAGGATAGAGTACAGACACAGGACAGCCCCGGAGCAGGATAGACTACATACATAGGACAGTCCCTGAGCAGGATAGAGTACAGACACAGGACAGTCCAGGAGCAGGATAGAGTACAGACTCAAGACAGTCTTAGAACTGGATAGAATACAGAAACAGGACAGTTCTTAACAATGATAGAGTGCAGACACAGGACAGTCCTATTACGGGATAGAGTACAGACACCAGAGAGTCCCAGTACTGATATAGTACAGACACAGGACAGCACTGGAACATGATAGAGGATAGACACCGGACAGTCCCATTACAGTATAGAGTACAGACAGCGGGCAGTCCCAGTGCAGAATAGAGTACAGACACAGGACAGACCCAGTGCAGGATAGAGTACTCACACGGGACAGTCCTGGAACAGGATAGACTAAAGGCACAGGACATTCCCAGTATAGGATAGAGTACAGACACAGGACAGCCCCAGTGCAGAATAGAGTACTGACACGGGACAGTCCCATTGCAGGATAGAGTGTGGACACAGGATAGTCCCATTACAGGATAGAATACATACACAGAACAAACCCGGAACAGGATAGAGTACAGACACAGGACAGTCCCAGTGCAGGATAGAGTACAGACACAGGACAGTCCAGGAGCAGGATAGAGTACAGACTCAGGACAGTCCCAGATCTGGATAGAATACAGAAACAGGACAGTTCTTAACAATGATAGAGTACAGAAACAGGACAGTCCCATTACGGGATAGAGTACAGACACCAGAGAGTCCCGGTACAGGATATAGTACGGACACAGGGCAGCGCTGGAACATGATAGAGGATAGACACCGGACAGTCCCATTACAGTATAGAGTACAGACAGCGGACCGTCCCAGTGCAGAATAGAGTACTGCCACGGGACAGTCCCATTGCAGGATAGAATACATACACAGAACAAACACGGAACAGGATAGAGTACAGACACAGGACAGTCCCAGTGCAGGATAGAGTACAGACACAGGACAGTTCCAGTGCAGGATAGAGTACTCACACGGGACAGTCCTGGAACAGGATAGACTAAAGACACAGTACATTCCCAGTATAGGATAGAGTACAGACACAGGACAGCCCCAGTGCAGAATAGAGTACTGACACGGGACAGTCCCATTGCAGGATAGAGTGTGGACACAGGATAGTCCCATTACAGGATAGAATACATACACAGAACAAACCCGGAACAGGATAGAGTACAGACACAGGACAGTCCCAGTGCAGGATAGAGTACTCACACGGGACAGTCCTGGAACAGGTAAGACTAAAGACACAGTACATTCCCAGTATAGGATAGAGTACAGACACAGGACAGCCCCAGAGCAGGATAGAGTACAGACATAGGACAGCCCTGGAGCAGGATAGAGTAAAGACACAGGACAGTCCAGGAGCAGGATAGAGTACAGACTGAAGACAGTCCCAGATCTGGATAGAATACAGAAACAGGACAGTACTTGACAAAGATAGAGTGCATACACAGGACGGTCCTGGAATAGGATGGAGTACAGACACTGGGCAGTCCCATTACAGGATAGAGTACAGACACAGGACAGTCCCAGAGCAAGATAGAGTACAGACACAGGAAATTCCTGGAACAGGATAGAATATAGACATATTGCAGTCCGGGAACAGGATAGTACATAGATACAGAAAGGTGCTGGAACAGGATAGAGAACAGACACAGGTCAGTCCCAGAACTGGATAGAATACAGAAACAGGACAGTCCTTGACAACGATAGAGTACAGTCAAAGGACGGTCCTGGAACAGGATAGAGTACAGACACGGGACAGTCCGGGAACAGTACAGAACATAGACACAGGACAGTCCTGGGGGAGCATAGAGTACAGACACAGGACAGTCCTGGACAAGGATAGAGTACAGACACAGGAAAGTCCTGGAACAGGATAGAGTACAGGCAAGGAACAGTCCCAGTGCTGGATAGAGTACAGACACGGGACAGTCCTAGAACTGGATAGAGTACAGACACGGGACAGGCCTGGAACAGGATAGAGTGCAGACATGGTACAGTCCTACTACAGGATTGAGAACAGGCACAGGACAGCCCTGGAACAGGATAGAGTACAGACACAGGACAGTCCCTGAGCAGGATAGAGTACAGACACAGGACAGTCCCTGAGCAGGATAGAGTACAGACACAGGACAGTCCCTGAGTAGGATAGGGTACAGACACAGGACAGTCCCTGAGCAGGATAGAGTACAAACAGAGGACAGTCCCAGAACAGGATAGAATATAGACACAGGATAGTCGGGATGGGATAGAACATAGACACAGAACAGAGGATACAGTACTGGCACAGGACAGTCCCATTACAGGATAGCGTGCAACAGAGGACAGTCCCAGAGCGGGATAGAGTACAGACACAGGACGTTCCTGGTATGGGATGGTTTACAGACACTGGACAGTGTCAGAACAGGATAGAATATGGACACAGGACAGTGCTGGAACAGGATAGAGTACAGACAGAGGACATTCCCAGAATTGGATAGAACACAGTCACAGGACAGTCCTTGACAAAGATAGAGTACAGACACCGGATAATCCAGGGGCAGGATAGAGTAGAGACACAGGACAGTCCCATTGCAGGATAGAGTGCGGACACAGGATAGTCCCATTACAGGATAGAATACATACACAGAACAAAGCCGGAGCAGGATAGAGTACAGACACAGGACAGTCCCAGTGCAAGATAGAGTACAGACATAGGACAGTCCTGGAACCGGATAGAGTACAGACACAGGACAGTCCCAGTAAAGGATAGAGTACTGACACAGGACAGCCCCAGAGCAGGATAGACTACATACATAGGACAGTCCCTGAGCAGGATAGAGTACAGACACAGGACAGTCCAGGAGCAGGATAGAGTACAGACTCAAGACAGTCTTAGAACTGGATAGAATACAGAAACAGGACAGTTCTTAACAATGATAGAGTGCAGACACAGGACAGTCCTATTACGGGATAGAGTACAGACACCAGAGAGTCCCAGTACAGGATATAGTACAGACACAGGACAGCACTGGAACATGATAGAGGATAGACACCGGACAGTCCCATTACAGTATAGAGTACAGACAGCGGGCAGTCCCAGTGCAGAATAGAGTACAGACACAGGACAGACCCAGTGCAGGATAGAGTACTCACACGGGACAGTCCTGGAACAGGATAGACTAAAGGCACAGGACATTCCCAGTATAGGATAGAGTACAGACACAGGACAGCCCCAGTGCAGAATAGAGTACTGACACGGGACAGTCCCATTGCAGGATAGAGTGTGGACACAGGATAGTCCCATTACAGGATAGAATACATACACAGAACAAACCCGGAACAGGATAGAGTACAGACACAGGACAGTCCCAGTGCAGGATAGAGTACTCACACGGGACAGTCCTGGAACAGGTAAGACTAAAGACACAGTACATTCCCAGTATAGGATAGAGTACAGACACAGGACAGCCCCAGAGCAGGATAGAGTACAGACATAGGACAGCCCTGGAGCAGGATAGAGTAAAGACACAGGACAGTCCAGGAGCAGGATAGAGTACAGACTGAAGACAGTCCCAGATCTGGATAGAATACAGAAACAGGACAGTACTTGACAAAGATAGAGTGCATACACAGGACGGTCCTGGAATAGGATGGAGTACAGACACTGGGCAGTCCCATTACAGGATAGAGTACAGACACAGGACAGTCCCAGAGCAAGATAGAGTACAGACACAGGAAATTCCTGGAACAGGATAGAATATAGACATATTGCAGTCCGGGAACAGGATAGTACATAGATACAGAAAGGTGCTGGAACAGGATAGAGAACAGACACAGGTCAGTCCCAGAACTGGATAGAATACAGAAACAGGACAGTCCTTGACAACGATAGAGTACAGTCAAAGGACGGTCCTGGAACAGGATAGAGTACAGACACGGGACAGTCCGGGAACAGTACAGAACATAGACACAGGACAGTCCTGGGGGAGCATAGAGTACAGACACAGGACAGTCCTGGACAAGGATAGAGTACAGACACAGGAAAGTCCTGGAACAGGATAGAGTACAGGCAAGGAACAGTCCCAGTGCTGGATAGAGTACAGACACGGGACAGTCCTAGAACTGGATAGAGTACAGACACGGGACAGGCCTGGAACAGGATAGAGTGCAGACATGGTACAGTCCTACTACAGGATTGAGAACAGGCACAGGACAGCCCTGGAACAGGAAAGAGTACAGACACAGGACAGTCCCTGAGCAGGATAGAGTACAGACACAGGACAGTCCCTGAGCAGGATAGAGTACAGACACAGGACAGTCCCTGAGTAGGATAGAGTACAAACAGAGGACAGTCCCAGAACAGGATAGAATATAGACACAGGATAGTCCGGGAACAGGATAGAACATAGACACAGAACAGAGGATACAGTACTGGCACAGGACAGTCCCATTACAGGATAGCGTGCAACAGAGGACAGTCCCAGAGCGGGATAGAGTACAGACACAGGACGTTCCTGGTATGGGATGGTTTACAGACACAGGACAGTGTCAGAACAGGATAGAATATGGACACAGGACAGTGCTGGAACAGGATAGAGTACAGACAGAGGACATTCCCAGAATTGGATAGAACACAGTCACAGGACAGTCCTTGACAAAGATAGAGTACAGACACCGGATAATCCAGGGGCAGGATAGAGTAGAGACACAGGACAGTCCCATTGCAGGATAGAGTGCGGACACAGGATAGTCCCATTACAGGATAGAATACATACACAGAACAAAGCCGGAGCAGGATAGAGTACAGACACAGGACAGTCCCAGTGCAAGATAGAGTACAGACATAGGACAGTCCTGGAACCGGATAGAGTACAGACACAGGACAGTCCCAGTAAAGGATAGAGTACTGACACAGGACAGCCCCAGAGCAGGATAGAGTACAGACACAGGACAGCCCCGGAGCAGGATAGACTACATACATAGGACAGTCCCTGAGCAGGATAGAGTACAGACACAGGACAGTCCAGGAGCAGGATAGAGTACAGACTCAAGACAGTCTTAGAACTGGATAGAATACAGAAACAGGACAGTTCTTAACAATGATAGAGTGCAGACACAGGACAGTCCTATTACGGGATAGAGTACAGACACCAGAGAGTCCCAGTACAGGATATAGTACAGACACAGGACAGCACTGGAACATGATAGAGGATAGACACCGGACAGTCCCATTACAGTATAGAGTACAGACAGCGGGCAGTCCCAGTGCAGAATAGAGTACAGACACAGGACAGACCCAGTGCAGGATACAGTACTCACACGGGACAGTCCTGGAACAGGATACACTATAGGCACAGGACATTCCCAGTATAGGATAGAGTACAGACACAGGACTGTTCCAGAGCAGGATAGAGTACAGACATAGGACAGCCCTGGAGCAGGATAGAGTACAGACACAGGACAGTCCATCAGCAGGATAGAGTGCAGACATGGTACAGTCCTACTACAGGATTGAGAACAGGCACAGGACAGCCCTGGAACAGGATAGAGTACAGACATAGGACAGTCCCAGTGCAGGATAGAGTACAGACATGGGACAGTCCTATTACAGGATAGATTACAGAAATAGGACTGTGCTGGAACTGGATAGAGGACAGACACAGGATAGTCCAAATACAGGATAGAGTACAGACCGCCGACCGTCCCAGTACAGGATAGAGTACAGACAGAGGACAATCCTGGAACAGGATGGAGTACAGACACAGGAAAGTCCCAGTGCAGGATAGAGTACTGTCACGGGACTATCCCATTACAGGATAGAGTACAGACACAGGACAATCATGGAACAGGATGGAGTACAGACAGAGGAAAGTCCCAGTGCAATATAGAGCACTGACATGGGACTATCCCATTACAGAATAGAGTACAGACACAGGACAGCCCTGGAACAGGATAGAGGATAGACACCGGACAGTCCCATTACACGATAGAGTACAGACACAGGACAGTCCCAGTGCAGGATAGAGTACTCACATGAAACAGTCCTGGAATAGGATAGACTACAGACAGAGGACAGTCCCAGTATAGGATAGAGTACTGACACAGGACAGCCCCAGAGCAGGATAGAGTACAGACACAGGACAGCCCCGGAGCAGGATAGAGTACAGACACAGGACAGTCCCTGAGCAGGATAGAGTACAAACAGAGGACAGTCCCAGAACAGCGTAGAATATAGACACAGGATAGTCTGGGAATGGGATAGAACATAGACACAGAACAGAGGATACAGTACTGGCACAGGACAGTCCCATTACAGGATAGAGTGCAACACAGGACAGTCCCAGAGCTGGATAGAGTACTGACACAGGACATTCCTGGTACGGGATGGAGTACAGACACAGGACAGTGTCAGAACAGGATAGAATATGGACACAGGACAGTCAGGAAACAGGATAGAACATAGACACAGAACAGTGCTGGAACAGGATAGAGTACAGACACCGGTAATCTTGGAACAGGATAGAGTAGAGACACAGGACAGTCCCATTGCAGGATAGAGTACTGACACAGGAAAGTCCCATTACAGGATAGAGTACATACACAGAACAGAGCCGGAACAGGATAGAGTACAGACACAGAACAGTCCCAGTGCAGGATAGAGTACAGACACAGGACAGTCCTGGAACCGGATAGAGTACAGACACAGGACAGTCCCGGAGCAGGATAGACTACATACACAGGACAGTCCCTGAGCAGGATAGAGTACAGACACAGGACAGTCCAGGAGCAGGATAGAGTACAGACTCAAGACAGTCTTAGAACTGGATAGAATACAGAAACAGGACAGTTCTTAACAATGATAGAGTACAGACACAGACAGTCCCATTAGGGGATAGAGTACAGACACCAGAGAGTCCCAGTACAGGATATAGTACAGACACAGGACAGCACTGGAACATGATAGAGGATAGACACCGGACAGTCCCATTACAGTATAGAGTACAGACAGCGGGCAGTCCCAGTGCAGAATAGAGTACAGACACAGGACAGACCCAGTGCAGGATAGAGTACTCACACGGGACAGTCCTGGAACAGGATAGACTAAAGACACAGGACATTCCCAGTATAGGATAGAGTACAGTCACAGGACTGCTCCAGAGCAGGATAGAGTACAGACATAGGACAGCCCTGGAGCAGGATAGAGTAAAGACACAGGACAGTCCAGGAGCAGGATAGAGTACAGACTGAAGACAGTCCCAGATCTGGATAGAATACAGAAACAGGACAGTCCTTGACAAAGATAGAGTGCATACACAGGACGGTCCTGGAATAGGATAGAGTACAGACACTGGGCAGTCCCATTATAGGATAGAGTACAGACACGGGACATTCCTATTACAGGATAGATTAGACACAGGACAGTCCCATTACAGGATAGAGTTCAAACACAGGACAGTCCATTAGAGGATAGAGTACTGGCACAGGACAGTCCCATTACAGGGTAGAGTCCAGACACAGGACAGTCCCATTACAGGATAGAGTACAGACACAGGACAGTCCCAGAGCAAGATAGAGTACAGACACAGGAAATTCCTGGAACAGGATAGAATATAGACATATTGCAGTCCGGGAACAGGATAGTACATAGACACAGAAAGGTGCTGGAACAGGACAGAGAACAGACACAGGACAGTCCCAGAACTGGATAGAATACAGAAATAGGACAGTCCTTGACAAAGATAGAGTACAGTCAAAGGACGGTCCTGGAACAGGATAGAGTACAGACACGGGACAGTCCGGGAACAGTACAGAACATAGACACAGGACAGTCCTGGGGGAGCATAGACTACAGACACAGGACAGTCCTGGAACAGGATAGAGTACAGACACAGGAAAGTCCTGGAACAGGATAGAGTACAGACAAGGAACAGTCCCAGTGCTGGATAGAGTACAGACACGGGACAGTCCTAGAACTGGATAGAGTACAGACACGGGACAGTCCTGGAACAGGATAGAGAACAGACACGGGACAGTCCTGGAACAGGATAGAGTGCAGACATGGTACAGTCCTACTACAGGATTGAGAACAGGCACAGGACAGCCCTTGAACCGGATAGAGTACAGACATAGGGCAGTCCTACTACAGGATAGATTACAGACACAGGACTGTGCTGGAACTGGATAGAGGACAGACACAGGATAGTCCAAATACAGGATAGAGTACAGACAGCCGACCGTCCCTGTACAGGATAGAGTACAGACAGAGGACAATCCTGGAACAGGATGGAGTACAGACACAGGAAAGTCCCAGTGCAGGATAGAGTACTGTCATAGGTCTATCCCATTACAGGATAGAGTACAGACACAGGACAGTCCCAGTGCAGGATAGAGTACTGAAACGGGACTATCCCATTACAGGATAGATACAGACACAGGACAATCCTGGAACAGGATGGAGTACAGACAGAGGAAAGTCCCAGTGCAATATAGAGCACTGACATGGGACTATCCCATTACAGAATAGAGTACAGACACAGGACAGCCCTGGAACAGGATAGAGGATGGACACCGGACAGTCCCATTACACGATAGAGTACAGACACAGGACAGTCCCAGTGCAGGATAGAGGATGGACACCGGACAGTCCCAGTGCAGGACAGAGTACAGACATGGGACAGTCCTATTACAGGATAGAGTATAGACACAGGACAGTCCGGGAATAGGATAGAGGACAGACACAGGACAGTCCCATTATAGGATAGAATACAGACAGCCGACCGTCCCAGTACAGGATAGAGTACAGACACAGGACAATCCTGGAACAGGATAGGGGACAGACACAGGACGGTCCTGGAACAGGATAGAAAACAGACACGGGTTGGTCCCCGTACAGAATAGAGAACAGACAGAGAACAATCCCATTACAGGATAGTGTAGAGACACAGGACAGTCCCATTACAGGATAGAGTACAGACAGCGGACAGTCCCAGTACAGAATAGAGTACTGACACAGGACAGTCACATTACAGGATAGAGTACAGACACCAGACAGTCCCAGTGCAGGATAGAGTACAGACATGGGACAGCCCTGGAACAGGATAGAGGACAGACACAGGACAGTCCCATTATAGGATAGAATACAGACAGCCGACCGTCCCAGTACAGGATAGAGTACAGACACAGGACAATCCTGGAACAGGATAGGGTACAGACACAGCACAATCCCAGTGCAGAATAGAGTACAGACACAAGACAGCCCTGGAACAGGTTAGAGGATGGACACCGGACAGTCCATTACAGGATAGAGTACAGACAGCGGACAGTCCCATTACATGATAGAGTACAGACACAGGACAGTCCCAGTGCAGGACAGAGTATCCACATGGGACAGTCCTGGAACAGGATAGACTAAAGACACAGGACAGTCCCTGTATAGGATAGAGAACTGACACAGGACAGCCCCAGAGCAGGATAGAGTACAGACACAGGACAGCCCTGGAGCAGGATAGAGTACAGACACAGGACAGCCCTGGAGCAGGATAGAGTACAGACACAGGACAGTCCAGGAGCAGGATAGAGTGCAGACACAGGACAGCCCTGGAGCAGGATAGAGTACAGACACAGGACAGTCCAGGAGCAGGATAGAGTGCAGACACAGGACAGTCCAGGAGCTGGGTAGAGTACAGACTCAAGACAGTCCCAGAACTGGATAGAATACAGAATCAGGACAGTCCTTGACAAAGCTAGAATGCAGACACAGGACGGTCCTGGAATAGGATAGAGTTCAGACACTGGGCAGTTCCATTACAGGATAGAGTACAGACACAGGATAGTCCCATTACAGGATAGAGTACAGACTCGGGACAGTCCTAGTAAAGGATAGAGTTCAAACACAGGACAGTCACAGAGCAGGATAGAGTACAGACACAGGACATTCCTGGAACAGGATAGAGTACAAACACAGGACAGTCCGGGAATAGGATAGAGTATAGAAACAGAACAGTGCTGGAACAGGATAGAGTACAGACACGGGACAGTCCCGGAACAGGATAGAATACAGAAACAGGACAGTCCTTGACAAAGATAGAGTACAGCCACAGGACGATCCTGGAACCGGATAGAGAACAGACACGGGTTGGTCCCCGTACAGGATAGAGAAAGACAGAGAACATTCCTATTACAGGATAGTGTAGAGACACAGGACAGTCCCATTACAGGATAGAGTAGAGACACAGGACAGTCCCATTACAGGATAGAGTAGAGACACAGGACAGTCCCATTACTGGATAGAATACAGACACAGGACAGTCCCGGAACAGGAGAGAGGAAAAACACAGGCCAGTCCCATTTCAGGATGGACTACCGACAGCAGACAGTCCCAGTACAGGATAGAGTGCTGACACAAGACAGTCCCAGTACAGGATAGATTTCAGACACAGGACAGTCCCAAAACTGGTTAGAATACAGAAACAGGACAGTGCTTGACTAAGATAGAGCACAGTCAAAGGACGGTCCTGGAACAGGATAGAGTACAGACACGGGACAGTCCCGGAACAGGATAGAATAGAGAACCTGGACAGTCCTATTACAGGATAGAGTACAGATAAGGGACAGTCCTGGAACAGGATAGAGTACACACACAAGATAGTCCGGAAACAGTACAGAACATAGAAACAGGACAGTCATGGACAAGCATAGAGTACAGACACAGGAAAGTCCTGGAACAGGATAGAGTACAGACACAGGACAGTCCCGGAACAGGATAGAGTACAGACAAGGAACAGTCCCAGTGCTGGATAGAGTACAGACACGGGACAGTCCTAGAACTGGATTGAGTACAGACACAGGACAATCCTGGAACAGGATGGAGTACAGACAGAGGAAAGTCCCAGTGCAATATAGAGCACTGACATGGGACTATCCCATTACAGAATAGAGTACAGACACAGGACAGCCCTGGAACAGGATAGAGGATGGATACCGGACAGTCCCATTGCACGATAGAGTACAGACACAGGACAGTCCCAGTGCAGGATAGAGGATGGACACCGGACAGTCCCAGTGCAGGACAGAGTACAGACATGGGACAGTCCTATTACAGGATAGAGTACAAACACAGGACAGTCCGGGAATAGGATAGAACATAGACACGAACAGTGCTGGAACAGGATAGAGTACAGACACAGGACAGTCCCGGAACAGGATAGAATACAGAAACAGGACAGTCCTTGACAAAGATAGAGTACAGCCACAGGACGGTCCTGGAACCGGATAGAGAACAGACACGGGTTGGTCCCCGTACAGGATAGAGAACTGGACAGTCCCAGAACAGGATAGAATATAGACACAGGATAGTCCGGGAACAGGATAGAACATAGACACAGAACAGAGGATACAGTACTGGCACAGGACAGTCCCATTACAGGATAGAGTACAGACACAGGACAGTCCCAGAGCGGGATAGAGTACAAACATAGGACAGTCCAGGAATAGGATAGAACATAGACACAGAACAGTGCTGGAACAGGATAGAGTCCAGACACAGGACAGTCCCGGAGCTGGATAGAGTACATGCCCAGGACAGTCCCGGAGCAGGATAGAGTACAGGCCCAGGACAGTCCAGGAGCAGGATAGAGTACAGACTGAAGACAGTCCCAGAACTGGATAGAATACAGTAACAGGACAGTCCTTGACAAAGATAGAGTGCAGACACAGGACGGTCCTGGTACAGGATAGAGTACAGACACTGGACAGTCCCATTACAGGATAGAGTACAGACACAGGACAGTCCCAGAGCAAGATAGAGTACAGACACAGGAAATTCCTGGATCAGGATAGAATATAGACATATTGCAGTCCGGGAACAGGATAGTACATAGACACAGAAAGGTGCTGGAACAGGATAGAGAACAGACACAGGACAGTCCCAGAACTGGATTGAATACAGAAACAGGACAGTCCTTGACAAAGATAGAGTACAGTCAAAGGACGGTCCTGGAACAGGATAGAGTACAGACACGGGACAGTCCGGGAACAGTACAGAACATAGACACAGGACAGTCCTGGGGGAGCATAGAGTACAGACACGGGACAGTCCTGGACAAGGATAGAGTACAGACACAGGAAAGTCCTGGAACAGGATAGAGTACAGACAAGGAACAGTCCCAGTGCTGGATAGAGTACAGACACGGACAGTCCTAGAACTGGATAGAGTACAGACACGGGACAGTCCTGGAACAGGATAGAGAACAGACACGGGACAGTCCTGGAACAGGATAGAGTGCAGACATGGTACAGTCCTACTACAGGATTGAGAACAGGCACAGGACAGCCCTGGAACAGGATAGAGTACAGACATGGGGCAGTCCTATTACAGGATAGATTACAGACACAGGACTGCGCTGGAACTGAATAGAGGACAGACACAGGATAGTCCAAATACAGGATAGAGTACAGACAGCCGACCGTCCCTGTACAGGATAGAGTACAGACAGAGGACAATCCAGGAACAGGATGGAGTACAGACACAGGAAAGTCCCAGTGCAGGATAGAGTACTGTCACGGGTCTATCCCATTACAGGATAGAGTACAGACACAGGACAGTCCCAGTGCAGGATAGAGTACTGACACGGGACTATCCCATTACAGGATAGAGTACAGACACAGGACAATCGTGGAACAGGATGGAGTACAGACAGAGGAAAGTCCCAGTGCAATATAGAGCACTGACATGGGACTATCCCATTACAGAATAGAGTACAGACACAGGACAACCCTGGAACAGGATAGAAGATGGACACCGGACAGTCCCATTACATGATAGAGTACAGACACAGGACAGTCCCAGTGCAGGATAGAGGATAGACACCGGACAGTCCCAGTGCAGGATAGAGTACAGACATGGGACAGTCCTATTACAGGATAGAGTACAGACACAGGACAGCCCTGGAACAGGATAGAGGACAGACACAGGACAGTCCCATTACACGATGGAGTACAGACACAGGACAATCCTGGAACAGGATAGAGTACAGACACAGGACGGTCCTGGAACAGGATAGAGTACAGACACAGGACGGTCCTGGAACAGGATAGAGAACAGACACGGGTTGGTCCCCGTACAGGATAGAGAACAGACAGAGAACAGTCCCATTACAGGATAGTGTAGAGACACAGGACAGTCCCATTACAGGATAGAGTACAGACACAGGACAGCCCTGGAACTGGATAGAGGACAGACGCAGGACAGTCCCATTATAGGATAGAATACAGACAGCCGACCGTCCCAGTACAGGATAGAGTACAGACACAGGACAATCCTGGAACAGGATAGAGTACAGACACAGCACAATCCCAGTGCAGAATAGAGTACAGACACAAGACAGCCCTGGAACAGGTTAGAGGATGGACACCGGACAGTCCATTACAGGATAGAGTACAGACAGCGGACAGTCCCATTACATGATAGAGTACAGACACAGGACAGTCCCAGTGCAGGATAGAGTACTCACATGGGACAGTCCTGGAACAGGATAGACTAAAGACACAGGACAGTCCCTGTATAGGATAGAGAATTGACACAGGACAGCCCCAGAGTAGGATAGAGTACAGACACAGGACAGCCCTGGAGCAGGATAGAGTGCAGACACAGGACAGTCCAGGAGCAGGATAGAGTACAGACTCAAGACAGTCCCAAAACTGGATAGAATACAGAAACAGCACAGTCCTTGTCAAAGATAGAGTGCAGACACAGGACGGTCCTGGAATAGGATAGAGTACAGACACTGGGCAGTCCCATTACAGGATAGAGTACAGACACAGGATAGTCCCATTACAGGATAGAGTACAGACTCGGGACAGTCCTAGTAAAGGATAGAGTTCAAACACAGGACAGTCACAGAGCAGGATAGAGTACAGACACAGGACATTCCTGGAACAGGATAGAGTACAGACACGGGACAGTCCCGGAACAGGATAGAATACAGAAACAGGACAGTCCTTGACAAAGATAGAGTACAGCCACAGGACGGTCCTGGAACCGGATAGAGAACAGACACGGGTTGGTCCCCGTACAGGATAGAGAACAGACAGAGAACATTCCCATTACAGGATAGTGTAGAGACACAGGACAGTCCCATTACAGGATAGAGTAGAGACACAGGACAGTCCCATTACAGGAAAGAGTACTGACACAGGACAGTCCCGGAACAGGAGAGAGGAAAAACACAGGCCAGTCCCATTTCAGGATGGACTACCGACAGCAGACAGTCCCAGTACAGGATAGAGTGCTGACACAAGACAGTCCCAGTACAGGATAGATTTCAGACACAGGACAGTCCCAAAACTGGATAGAATACAGAATCAGGACAGTCCTTGACAAAGATAGAATGCAGACACAGGACGGTCCTGAAACAGGATAGAGTACAAACACAGGACAGTCCCGGAACAGGATAGAATATAGACACAGGATAGTCCGGGAACAGGATAGAACATAGACACAGAACAGAGGATACTGTACTGGCACAGGACAGTCCCATTACAGGATAGAGTACAGACACAGGACAGTCCCAGAGCGGGATAGAGTACAGTCACAGGACAGTCCAGGAGCAGGATAGAGTACAGTCACAGGACAGTCCAGGAGCAGGATAGACTACAGACTCCAGACAGTGCCAGAACTGGATAGAATACAGAAACAGGACAGTCCTTGACAAAGATAGAATGCAGACACAGGACAGTCCTGGAACAGGATAGAGTACAGGCACTGGACAATCCCATTACAGATTAGAGTACAGACACGGGGCAGTCCTATTACAGGATAGAGTATAGACCACCGGACAGTCCCATTACAGAATAGAGTTCAGACAGCGGACAGTCCCAGTGCACGATAGTTTGCTCACACGGGACAGTCCAGGAGCAGGTTAGACTACAGACAGCGGACAGTCCCAGTGCAGGATAGTGTACTCACATGGGACAGTCCTGGAACAGGATAGACTACAGACACAGGACAGTCCCAGTATAGGATAGTGTACTGACACAGGACAGCCCCAGAGCAGGATAGAGTACAGACACAGGACAGTCCCGGAGCAGGATAGAGTACAGGCCCAGGACAGTCCCGGAGCAGGATAGAGTACAGGCCCAGGACAGTCCAGGATCAGGATAGAGTACAGACTGAAGACAGTCCCAGAACTGGATAGAATAAAGAAACAGGGCAGTCCTTGACAAAGATACAGTGCAGACACAGGACGGTCCTGGTACAGATAGAGTACGGACACTGGACAGTCCCATTACAGGATAGAGTACAGACACAGGACAATCCTGGAACAGGATAGAGTACAGACACAGGACGGTCCTGGAACAGGATAGAGTACAGACACAGGACGGTCCTGGAACAGGATAGAGAACAGACACGGGTTGGTCCCCGTACAGGATAGAGAACAGACAGAGAACAGTCCCATTACAGGATAGTGTAGAGACACAGGACAGTCCCATTACAGGATAGAGTACAGACACAGGACAGCCCTGGAACTGGATAGAGGACAGACAGCCGACAGTCCCATTATAGGATAGAATACAGACAGCCGACCGTCCCAGTACAGGATAGAGTACAGACACAGGACAATCCTGGAACAGGATAGAGTACAGACACAGCACAATCCCAGTGCAGAATAGAGTACAGACACAAGACAGCCCTGGAACAGGTTAGAGGATGGACACCGGACAGTCCATTACAGGATAGAGTACAGACAGCGGACAGTCCCATTACATGATAGAGTACAGACACAGGACATTCCCAGAGCAGGATAGAGTACAGACACAGGAAATTCCTGGAACAGGATAGAGTACAGACACAGGACAGTCCCGGAACAGGATAGAATATAGAAATAGGGCAGTCCGGGAACAGGATAGTACTTAGACACAGAAAGGTGCTGGAACAGGATAGAGTACAGACACAGGACAGTCCCAGAACTGTATAGAATACAGAAACAGGACAGTTCTTGACTAAGATAGAGTACAGTCAAAGGACGGTCCTGCAACAGGATAGAGTACAGACACGGGACAGTCCCGGAACAGGAGAGAATAGAGAAACAGGACAGTCCTATTACAGGATAGAGTACAGACACGGGACAGTCCTATTACAGGATGGAGTTCAAACAGAGGACAGTCACAGAGCAGGATAGAGTACAGACACAGGACATTCCTGGAACAGGATAGAGTACAAACACAGGACAGTCCCAGAACAGGATAGAATATAGACACAGGATAGTCCGGGAACAGGATAGAACATAGACACAGAACAGACGATACAGAAATGGCACAGGACAGTCCCATTACAGGATAGAGTACAGACACAGGACAGTCCCAGAGCGGGATAGAGTACAGACACAGGACATTCCTGGAACAGGATAGAGTGCAGACATAGGAGAGTCCAGGAGCAGGATAGAGTACAGACACAGGACAGTCCAGGAACAGGATAGAGTACAGACTCAAGACAGTCCCAGAACTGGATAGAATACAGAATCAGGACAGTCCTTGACAAAGCTAGAATGCAGACACAGGACGGTCCTGTGTCCTATTACAGGATAGAGTTCAAACACAGGACAGTCCGGGGATAGGATAGAACATAGACACAGAACAGTGCTGGAACAGGATAGAGTACAGACACAGGACATACCCAGAACTGGATAGAATACAAAAACAGGATAGTCCTTGACAAAGATAGAGTACAGACAGAGGCGGTGCGGGAACAGGATAGAGAACAGACAGAGAACAGTCCCATTACAGGATAGAGTAGAGACACAGGACAGTCCCATTACAGGATAGAGTAGAGACACAGGACAGTCCCGGAACAGGATAGAGGAAAAACACAGGACAGTCCCATTACTGGATAGAGTACAGACACAGGACAGTCCCGGAACAGGATAGAGGTAAAACACAGGACAGTCCCATTACAGGATAGAGTACAGACACCAGACAGTCCCAGGACAGGATAGACTACAGGCACAGCACAGCCCTGGAACAGGATAGAGGATAGACACCGGACAGTCCCATTACAGAATAGAGACCAGACAGCGGACAGTCCCAGTGCAGGATAGTGTACTCACAAGGGACAGTCCTGGAACAGGATAGAGTACAGACACAGGACAGTCCCAGAGCAGGATAGAGTACAGGCCCAGGACAGTCCCGGAGCAGGATAGAGTACAGGCCCAGGACAGTCCCGGAGCAGGATAGAGTACAGTCTGAAGACAGTCCCAGAACTGGATAGAATAAAGAAACAGGGCAGTCCTTGACAAAGATAGAATGCAGACACAGGACGGTCCTGGAATAGGATAGAGTACAGACACTGGGCAGTCCCATTATAGGATAGAGTTCAAACACTGGACAGTCCCATTACAGGATAGAGTACAGACACGGGACAGTCCTATTATAGCATAAAGTAGACACAGGACAGTCCCATTAGAGGATAGAGTCCAGACACAGGATTGTCCCATTACAGGATAGAGTACAGACACAGGACAGTCCCAGAGCAGGATAGAGTACTGACACAGGAAATTCCTGGAACAGGATAGTGTACAGACACAGGACAGTCCCGGAACAGGGTAGAATATAGAAATAGGGCAGTCCGGGAACAGCATAGTACGTAGACACAGAAAGGTGCTGGAACAGGATAGAGTACAGACACAGGGCAGTCCCAGAACTGGATAGAATACAGAAACAGGACAGTCCTTGACTAAGATAGAGTACAGTCAAAGGACGGTCCTGCAACAGGATAGAGTACAGACACGGGACAGTCCCGGAACAGGAGAGAATAGAGAAGCAGGACAGTCCTATTACAGGATAGAGTACAGACACGGGACAGTCCTATTACAGGATAGAGTTCAAACAGAGGACAGTCACAGAGCAGGATAGAGTACAAACACAGGACAGTCCCTGAACAGGATAGAATATAGACACAGGATAGTCCGGGAACAGGATAGAACATAGACACAGAACAGAGGATACAGAACTGGCACAGGACAGTCCCATTACAGGATAGAGTACAGACACAGGACAGTCCCAGAGCGGGATAGAGTACAGACACAGGACATTCCTGGAACAGGATAGAGTACAGACACAGGACAGTCCAGGAACAGGGTAGAGTGCAGACATAGGAGAGTCCAGGAGCAGGATAGAGTACAGACACAGGACAGTCCAGGAGCAGGATAGAGTACAGACTCAAGACAGTCCCAGAACTGGATAGAATACAGAATCAGGACAGTCCTTGACAAAGATAGAATGCAGACACAGGACGGTCCTGGAACAGGATAGATTACGGACACTGGACAGTCCCATTACAGGTTTAGTGTACAGACACGGGACAGTCCTATTACAGGATAGAGTTCAAACACAGGACAGTCCGGGGATAGGATAGAACATAGACACAGAACAGTGCTGGAACAGGATAGAGTACAGACACAGGAGAGTCCTTGACAAAGATAGAGTACAGACAGAGGCGGTGCGGGAACAGGATAGAGAACAGACAGAGAACAGTCCCATTACAGGATAGAGTAGAGACACAGGACTGTCCCGGAACAGGATGGAGGAAAAACACAGGACAGTCCCGGAACAGGATAGAGGAAAAACACAGGACAGTCCCATTACAGGATAGAGTACAGACAGCGGACAGTCCCAGTACAGGATAGAGTACTGACACAGGACAGTCACATTACAGGATAGAGTACAGACACCAGGCAGTCCCAGTACGGGATAGAGTACAGACACAGGACAGTCCCATTACAGGATAGAGTACAGATACCAGACAGTCCCAGGACAGGATAGACTACAGGCACAGGACAGCCCTGGAACAGGATAGAGGATAGACACCGGACAGTCCCATTACAGAATAGAGTCCAGACAGCGGACAGTCCCAGTGCAGGATAGTGTGCTCACACGGGACAGTCCAGGAACAGGATAGACTACAGACAGCGGACAGTCCCAGTGCAGGATAGTGTACTCACACGGGACAGTCCTGGAACAGGATAGACTACAGACACAGGACAGTCCCAGTATAGGATAGTGTACTGACACAGGACAGCCCCAGAGCAGGATAGAGTACAGACACAGGACAGTCCCGGAGCAGGATAGAGTACAGGCCCAGGACAGTCCCGGAGCAGGATAGAGTACAGGCCCAGGACAGTCCAGGAGCAGGATAGAGTACAGTCTGAAGACAGTCTCAGAACTGGATAGAATAAAGAAACAGGGCAGTCCTTGACAAAGATAGTGTGCAGACACAGGACGGTCCTGGTACAGGATAGAGTACAGACACTGGACAGTCCCATTACAGGATAGAGTACAGACACGGTAACAGTCCTATTATAGCATAAAGTAGACACAGGACAGTCCCATTAGAGGATAGAGTACAGACACAGGACAGTCCCATTACAGGATAGAGTACAGACACAGGACAGTCCCAGAGCAGGATAGAGTACAGACACAGGAAATTCCTGGAACAGGATAGAGTACAGACACAGGACAGTCCCGGAACAGGATAGAATATAGAAATAGGGCAGTCCAGGAACAGCATAGTACGTAGACACAGAAAGGTGCTGGAACAGGATAGAGTACAGACACAGGACAGTCCCAGAACTGGATAGAATACAGAAACAGGACAGTCCTTGACTAAGATAGAGTACAGTCAAAGGACGGTCCTGCAACAGGATAGAGTACAGACACGGGACAGTCCCGGAACAGGAGAGAATAGAGAAGCAGGACAGTCCTATTACAGGATAGAGTACAGACACGGGACAGTCCTATTACAGGATAGAGTTCAAACAGAGGACAGTCACAGAGCAGGATAGAGTACAGACACAGGACATTCCTGGAACAGGATAGAGTACAAACACAGGACAGTCCCTGAACAGGATAGAATATAGACACAGGATAGTCCGGGAACAGGATAGAACATAGACACAGAACAGAGGATACAGAACTGGCACAGGACAGTCCCATTACAGGATAGAGTACAGACACAGGACAGTCCCAGAGCGGGATAGAGTACAGACACAGGACATTCCTGGAACAGGATAGAGTACAGACACAGGACAGTCCAGGAACAGGGTAGAGTGCAGACATAGGAGAGTCCAGGAGCAGGATAGAGTACAGACACAGGACAGTCCAGGAGCAGGATAGAGTACAGACTCAAGACAGTCCCAGAACTGGATAGAATACAGAATCAGGACAGTCCTTGACAAAGTTAGAATGCAGACACAGGACGGTCCTGGAACAGGATAGAGTACGGACACTGGACCGTCCCATTACAGGTTTAGTGTACAGCCACGGGACAGTCTTATTACAGGATAGAATTCAAACACAGGACAGTCCAGGGATAGGATAGAACATAGACACAGAACAGTGCTGGAACAGGATAGAGTACAGACACAGGACATACCCAGAACTGGATAGAATACAAAAACAGGAGAGTCCTTGACAAAGATAGAGTACAGACAGAGGCGGTGCGGGAACAGGATAGAGAACAGACAGAGAACAGTCCCATTACAGGATAGAGTAGAGACACAGGACAGTCCCATTACAGGATAGAGTAGAGACACAGGACAGTCCCGGAACAGGATAGAGGAAAAACACAGGACAGTCCCATTACAGGAGAGAGTACAGACAGCGGACAGTCCCAGTACAGGATAGAGTACTGACACAGGACAGTCACATTACAGGATAGAGTACAGACACCAGACAGTCCCAGGACAGGATAGACTACAGGCACAGGACAGCCCTGGAACAGGATAGAGGATAGACACTGGACAGTCCCATTACAGAATAGAGTCCAGACAGCGGACAGTCCCAGTGCAGGATAGTGTGCTCACACGGGACAGTCCAGGAACAGGATAGACTACAGACAGCGGACAGTCCCAGTGCAGGATAGTGTACTCACACGGGACAGTCCTGGAACAGGATAGACTACAGACACAGGACAGTCCCAGTATAGGATAGTGTACTGACACAGGACAGCCCCAGAGCAGGATAGAGTACAGACACAGGACAGTCCCGGAGCAGGATAGAGTACAGGCCCTGGACAGTCCCGGAGCAGGATAGAGTACAGGCCCAGGACAGTCCCGAAGCAGGATAGAGTACAGACTGAAGACAGTCCCAGAACTGGATAGAATACAGAAACAGGGCAGTCCTTGACAAAGGTAGAGTGCAGACACTGGACGGTCCTATTACAGGATAGAGTTCAAACACAGGACAGTCCCATTAGAGGATAGAGTACAGACACAGGACAGTCCCATTACAGGATAGAGTCCAGACACAGGACACTGCCATTACAGGATAGAGTACAGACACAGGTCAGTCCCAGAGCAGGATAGAGTACAGACACAGGAAATTCCTGGAACAGGATTGAGTGCAGACACTGGACAGTCCCATTATAGCATAGAGTAGACACAGGACTGTCCCATTACAGGATAGATTTCAAACACAGGACAGTCCCATTAGAGGATAGAGTACTGACACAGGACAGTCCCATTACTGGATAGAGACCAGACACAGGACAGTCCCATTACAGGACAGAGTACAGACACAGGAAATTCCTGGAACAGGATAGAGTACAGACACAGGACAGTCCCAGAACAGGATTGAATATAGAAATAGGGCAATCCGGGAACAGGATAGTACATAGACGCAGAAAGGTCTGGAACAGGATAGAGTACAGACACAGGACAGTCCCAGTGCAGGATAGAGTACAGACATGGGACAGTCATATTACAGGAGAGAGTTCAAACAGAGGACAGTCACAGAGCAGGATAGAGTACAGACACAGGACATTCCTGGAACAGGATAGAGTACAAACACAGGACAGTCCCTGAACAGGATAGAATATAGACACAGGATAGTCCGGGAACAGGATAGAACATAGACACAGAACAGAGGATACAGAACTGGCACGGAACAGTCCCATTACAGGATAAAGTACAGACACAGGACAGTCCTGGAACAGGATAGAGTACAGACACAGGACAGTCCCGGAACAGGATAGAATATAGAAATAGGGCAGTCCGGGAACAGCATAGTACGTAGACACAGAAAGGTGCTGGAACAGGATAGAGTACAGACACAGGACAGTCCCAGAACTGGATAGAATACAGAAACAGGACAGTCCTTGACTGAGATAGAGTACAGTCAAAGGACGGTCCTGCAACAGGATAGAGTACAGACACGGGACAGTCCCGGAACAGGAGAGAATAGAGAAGCAGGACAGTCCTATTACAGGATAGAGTACAGACACGGGACAGTCCTATTACAGGATAGAGTTCAAACAGAGGACAGTCACAGAGCAGGATAGAGTACAAACACAGGACAGTCTCTGAACAGGATAGAATATAGACACAGGATAGTCCGGGAACAGGATAGAACATAGACACAGAACAGAGGATATAGTACTGGTACAGGACAGTCCCATTACAGGATAGAGTACAGACACAGGACAGTCCCAGAGCGGGATAGAGTACAGATACAGGACATTCCTGGTACGGGATGGAGTACAGACACAGAACAGTGTCAGAACAGGATAGAATATAGACACAGTACAGTCCGGAAACAGCATAGAACATAGACACAGAACAGTGCTGGAACAGGATAGAGTACAGACAGAGGTCAGTTCCAGAACAGGATAGACTACAGACACAGGACAGTCCAGGAGCAGGATAGAGTACAGACACAGGACGGTCCTGGCACAGGATAGAGTACAGACACCGGGCAGTCCCATTACAGGATAGAGTACAGACACGGGACAGTCCTATTACAGGACAGAGTGACACAGGACCGTCCCATTACAGGATAGAGTTCAAACACAGGACAGTCACAGAAGAGGATTGAGTACAGACACAGGACAGTCCCATTGCAGCAGAGAGTACAGATACAGACAGTCCCAGTGCAGAATAGAGTGCAGACACAGGACAGCCCTGGAACAGAATAGAGGATAGACACCGGACAGTCCCATTACAGTATACAGTACAGACAGCGGACAGTCTCTTTACAGGATAGAGTATAGACACGGGACGGTCCCAGTACAGGATAGAGTACAGACACAGGATAATCCTGGAACAGGATAGAGTGCAGACACAGGACAGTCCCAGTGCAGAATAGAGTACAGACACAGGAAAGCCCTGGAACAGGATAGAGTACAGACACCGGAAAGTCCCATTACAGAATAGAGTACAGACACAGGACAGTCCCAGTTCAGGATTGAGTACTCACATGGAACAGTCCTGGAACAGGATAGTCTACAGACAAAGGACAGTCCCAGTATTGGATAGAGTACTTACACAGGACAGTCCCATTACAGGGTAGAGTACAGACACAGGACAGCCCCAGTATAGGATAGAGTAGACACAGACAGTCCCAGTGCAGGATAGAGTACTCACATTGGACAGTCCTGGAACAGAATAGTCTACAGACACAGGACCGTCCCAGTATTGGATAGAATACAGACACAGGACAGTCCCAGTGCAGGATAGAGTACTCTCACGGGACAGTCCTGGAACAGGATAGTTTACAGACACATGACAGTCCCAGTATAGAATAGAGTACTGACACAGGACAGCCCCAGAGCAGGATAGTGTACAGACACAGGACAACCCTGGAGCAGGATAGATTACAGACACAGGACAGTCCAGGAGCAGGATATAGTACAGACACAGGACAGTCCAGGAGCAGGATAGAGTACAGACTGAAGACAGTCCCAGAACTGGATAGAATACAGAAACAGGACAGTCCTTGACAAAGATAGAGTGCAGACACAGGACGGTCCTGAAACAGGATAGAGTACAGACACGGGACAGTCCCAGAACAGGATAGAATATAGACACAGGATAGTCCGGGAACAGGATAGAACATAGACACAGAACAGAGGATACAGTACTGGCACAGCACAGTCCCATTGCAGGATAGAGTGCAGACACAGAACATTCCCAGAGCGGGATAGAGTACAGATACAGGACAGTCCCGGAACAGGATGGAATATAGACACAGGATAGTCCGGAAACAGGTTAGAACATAGACACAGAACAGTCCTGGAACAGGATAGAGTACAGATAGAGGACAGTCCCAGAACTGGATAGAATACAGAATCAGGACAGTCCTTGACAAAGATAGAATGCAGACACAGGACGGTCCTGGAATAGGATAGAGTACAGACACTGGGCAGTCCCATTACAGGTTAGAGTACAGACACGGGACAGTCCTATTACAGGATAGAGTTCAAACACAGGACAGTCACAGAGCAGGATAGAGTACAGACACAGGACATTCCTGGAACAGGATAGGGTACAAACACAGGACAGTCCCAGAACAGGATAGAATATAGAAACAGGATAGTCCGGGAACAGGATAGAACATAGACACAGAAGAGAGGATACAGTACTGGCACAGGACAGTACCATTACAGGATAGAGTACAGACACAGGACAGTCCCAGAGCAGGATAGAGTACAGACACAGGACATTCCTGGAACAGGATAGAGTACAGACAGCAGACAGTTCCAGAACTGGATAGAATACAGAAACAGGACAGTCCTTGACAAAGATAGAGTACAGCCACAGGACAGTCCCATTACTGGATAGAGTACAGACACAGGACAGTCCCATTACAGGATAGAGTAGAGACACAGGACAGTCCTGGAGTAGGATAGAGTACAGACACAGACACAGGACAGCCCTGGAACAGGGTAGAGGACAGACTCAGAATAGTCCTATTACAGGATTCTGTACATACACTGGACAGTCCCAGTACAGGATAGAGTACAGACACAGGACAGTCCCATTTCAGGATAGAGTACAGACACGGGACAGTCCCATTACAGGATAGCGTACAGACACGGGACAGTCCCATTAAAGGATAGAGTACAGACACGGGACAGTTCCAGAGCAGGATAGAGTTCAGACAAGGGACAGCCCTGAAATAGGATTGAGTACAGACACAGAACAGTCCTGGACAAGGATAGAGTACAGACACAGCACAGTCATGGATCAAGATGGAGTATAGACACAGAGCAGTCCCATTACATGATACAGTACTGACACGGGAGGGTCCCAGTACAGGATAGAGAACGAACACGGCGGGGTCCCAGTATAGGATAGTGTACAGACACAGGACAGTCCCAGTGCAGGATAGAGTACAGACACAGGACAGCCCTGGAATGGGATAGAGTACAAACACAGGACAGTTCAGTATAGGATAGAGTACAGACATGGGAGGGTCCCAGTACAGGATAGAGAACAGACATGGGAGGGTCCCATTACAGGATAGAGTACAGACACTGGACATTCCCATTATAGGGCAGAGTACACAAACAGGACAGACCCATTACAGGATAGTGTACTGGTACAGGACAGTCCCATTTCAGGATAGAGTACAGAAACGGGACAGTCCCAGAACAGGATAGAGTGCAGGCACAGAACAGCCCTGGAAAAGGATAGATTACAGACACAGGACAGTCCCATTACAGGATAGAGTACAGACATGGGACAGTCCCAAAACAGGATAGAGTACAGACAAGGGACAGTCCCAAAACAGGATAGAGTACAGACCCAGGTCAGTCCCATTACAGGATAGAGTACAGGCACAGGACAAATCCATTACAGGATAGAGTACAGAGACCGGACTGTCCCATTACAGGTTATAGTATAGACAGAGAACAGTCCCAGTGCAGAATAGAGTACAGACACAGGACAGCCCTGGAACAGGATAGAGTACAGACACAGCACAGTCCCATTACAGGAAAGAGTACAGACACGGGACTGTCCCAGAACAGGATAGAGCACAGATACAGGACAGCCTCGGAGCAGGATAGAGTACAGACACGGGACAGCCCTGAAACAGGTTAGAGTACAGACACAGGACAATCCTGGAACAGGATAGAGTACAGACACAGGACAGTCCCGTTACAGGATTCTGTACATACACCGGACAGTCCCAGTACAGGATAGAATACAGACACGGGACAGTCCGATTACAGGATAGCGTACAGACACGGGACAGTCCCAGAACAGGATAGAGTACAGACACACGACAGCCTCGGAGCAGGATAGAGTTCAGACAAGGGACAGCCCTGAAATAGGATTGAGTACAGACACAGAACAGTCCTGGACAAGGATAGAGTACAGACACAGCACAGTCATGGATCAGGATGGAGTACAGACACAGGGCAGTCCCATTACATGATACAATACAGACACGGGACAGTCCCAGTACAGGATAGAGTACAGACACAGGACAGTCCCAGAACAGGATAGAGTACAGACACAGGACCGTCCCGGTACAGGATAGTGTATAGACACAGGACTGTCCCAGGGCAGGATAGAGTACAGACACGGGCACAGCTCTGGAAAGGATAGAGTGCAGACACAGGACAGTCCAGTACGGGATTGAGTACCGACACCAGACAGTCCCAGTACAGGATAGAGTACAGACACAGGACAATCCTGGAACAGCATAGAGTACTGACACAGGACAGTCCCATTACAGATAGAGTACAGATACGGGTCTGTCCCATTACAGGATAGAGTACTGACACAGGACAGTCCCAAAACAGGATAGAGTACATACACAGGACAGTCCCAAAACAGGATAGATTACAGACACAAGACAGTCCCAGTACAGGATAGAGTGGAGACACCAGGACAGTCCCATTACAGGATATAGTACAGACCCAGGACAGTCCCATTATAGGATAGAATAGAGGTACAGGACTGTCCCATTACAGGATAGAGTACAGACACAGGACAGCCCTGGAACAGGATAGATTACAGATACAGGACAGTCCCAGTACAGGATAGAGTGGAGACACCATACAGTCCCAGTACAGGATAAAGTACAGACACAGGACAATCCTGGAATAGGATAGAGTACAGACGCACAACAGTCCCGGAACAGGATAGAGTACAGACACAGGACAGTCCCGTTACAGGATTCTGTACATACACCGGACAGTCCCAGTACAGGATAGAATATAGACACAGGATAGTCCGGGAACAGGATAGAACATAGACACAGAACAGAGTATACAGTACTGGCACAGGACAGTCCCATTGCAGGATAGAGTGCAACACAGGACAGTCCCAGAGCGGGATAGAGTACAGACACAGGACAGTCCCAGAGCAGGATAGAGTACAGACACAGGACAGTCCAGGAGCAGGATAGAGTGCAGACACAGGACAGTCCAGGAGCAGGATAGAGTGCAGACTCAACCCAGTCCCAGAACTGGATAGAATACAGAAACAGGACAGTCCTTGACAAAGATAGAATGCAGACACAGGACGGTCCTGGAATAGGATAGAGTACAGACACTGGGCAGTCCCATTATAGGATAGAGTTCAAACACTGGACAGTCACAGAGCAGGATAGAGTACAGACACAGGACATTCCTGGAACAGGATAGAGTACAAACACAGGACAGTCCCAGAACAGGATAGAGTATAGAAACAGGATACTCCGGGTACAGGATAGAACATAGACACAGAAGAGAGGATACAGTACTGGCACAGGACAGTCCCATTACAGGATAGAGTACAGACACAGGACAGTCCCAGAGCAGGATAGAGTACAGACACAGGACATTCCTGGAACAGGATAGAGTACAGACAGAGGACAGTTCCAGAACTGGATAGAATTCAGAAACAGGACAGTCCTTGACGAAGATAGAGTACAGACACAGGATAATCCTGGAACAGGATAGAGTACTGACACGAGACAGTCCCATTACAGGATAGAGTACTGACACAGGGCAGTCCCATTACAGGATAGAGTACAGACAAAGGACAGTCCCATTACAGGATAGAGTACATACTCAGAACAATCCCGGAACAGGATAGAGTACAGTCATGGGACGGTACCAGAACAGGATATAGTACAGACACAGGACAGTCCCAGTGCAGGATAGAGTACTCACGCAGGACAGTCCTGGAACAGCATAGACTACAGACACAGGACTGTCCCAGTATAGGATAGAGTACAGACACAGGACAGCCCTGGAGCAGGACAGAGTACAGACACAGGACAGTCCAGGAGCAGGATAGATTACAGACTCAAGACAGTCCCAGAACTGGATAGAATACAGAAATAGGACAGTCCTTGACAAAGATAGAGTGCAGACACAGGACGGTCCCAGAACAGAATAGTGTACATTACACTGGGCAGTCCCATTACAGGATAGAGTATAGACATGGACAGTCCCATTACAGGATAGAGTCCAGACATGGGACAGTCTTAGTGCAGGATAGAGTAGGCACAGGACAGTCCCATTACAGGATAGAGTACGGACACAGAACAGTGCTGGAACAGGATAGAGTACAGACACAGCACGGTCCTAGAACTGGATAGAATACAGAAACAGGACAGTCCTTGACAAAGATAGAGTGCAGACAAAGGACGGTCCTAGAACAGGATAGGGAACAGACACGGGTTGGTCACCGTACAGGATAGAGTACAGACAAAGGACAGTCCCATTACTTGATAGAGTACAGACACAGGAAAGTCCAATTACAGGATAGAGTTCAAACACAGGACAGTCCTGGAGTAGGATAGAGTACAGACACAGACACAGGACAGTCCTGGAAAGGATAGTGTACTGACATGGGACATTCCCATTACTGGACAGAGTAGAGACACAGGACATTCCCATTTCAGCATAGAGTACAGACACAGGACAGCCCTGGAACAGGATAGAAGACAGACTCAGGACAGTCCCATTACAGGATTCTGTACATACACCGGACAGTCCCAGTACAGGATAGAGTACAGACACGGGACAGTCCCATTTCAGGATAGAGTACAGACACGGGACAGTCCCATTACAGGATAGAGTACAGACACGGGACAGGCCCAGAGCAGGATAGAGTTCAGACAAGGGACAGCCCTGAAATAGGATTGAGTACAGACACAGAACAGTCCTGGACAAAGATAGATTACAGACACAGCACAGTCATGGATCAGGATGGAGTACAGACACAGAGCCGTCCCATTACATGATACAGTACAGACACGGGACAGTCCCAGTACAGGATAGAGTAAAGACACAGGTCAGTTCAGTATAGGATAGAGTACAGACACAGGACAGTCCAAGTACAGGATAGAGAACAGACACGGGACGGTCCCAGTACAGGATAGGTTACCGACACAGGACAGTCCCAGAACAGGATAGAGTACAGACACAGGACAGTCCGATTACAGGATAGAGTACAGACATGGGAAAATCCTATTACAGGATAGAGTACAGGCACAGGTCAATCCCATTAGAGGATAGAGTACAGACACAGGAAAGTCCCATTACAGGATTGAGTACAGACACAGGTCAGTCCCATTACAGGATAGAGTACAGGCACAGGACAAATCCATTACAGGATAGAGTACAGAGAACGGACTGTCCCATTACAGGTTATAGTATAGACAGAGAACAGTCCCAGTGCAGAATAGAGTACAGACACAGGACAGCCCTGGAACAGGATAGAGTACAGACACAGCACAGTCCCATTACAGGAAAGAGTACAGACACGGGACTGTCCCAGAACAGGATAGAGCACAGATACAGGACAGCCTCGGAGCAGGATAGAGTACAGACACGGGACAGCCCTGAAACAGGATAGAGTATAGACACGGGACAGTCCTGGAACAGCTTCATGTACAGACACAGGACCGTCCCATTACAGGATAGAGTACAGGAACAGGAGAGTCAAATTACAGGATAGCGTACAGACACAGCACAGTCATGGATCAGGATGGAGTACAGACACAGGGCAGTCCCATTACATGATACAATACAGACAAGGGACAGTCCCAGTACAGGATAGAGTACAGACACAGGACTGTCCCAGGGCAGGATAGAGTACAGACACAGGCACAGCTCTGGAAAGGATAGAGTGCAGACACAGGACAGTCCCAGTACAGGATAGAGTACAGACACAGGACAATCCTGGAACAGCATAGAGTACTGACACAGGACAGTCCCATTACAGATAGAGTACAGATACGGGTCTGTCCCATTACAGGATAGAGTACAGACACGGGATAGTCCCAAAACAGGATAGAGTACAGACACAGGACAGTCCCATTACAGGATAGAGTACAGACACAGGACAGTCCCAAAACAGGATAGAGTACAGACACAGGACAGCCATGGTGCAGGATAGATTACTGACACAAGACAGTCCCAGTACAGGATAGAGTGGAGACACCAGACAGTCCCATTACAGGATATAGTACAGACCCAGGACAGTCCCATTATAGGATAGAATAGAGGTACAGGACTGACCCATTACAGGATAGAGTACAGACACAGGACAGCCCTGGAACAGGATAGATTACAGATACAGGACAGTCCCAGTACAGGATAGAGTGGAGACACCATACAGTCCCAGTACAGGATAAAGTACAGACACAGGACAATCCTGGAATAGGATAGAGTACAGACGCACAACAGTCCCGGAACAGGATAGAGTACAGACACAGGACAGTCCCGTTACAGGATTCTGTACATACACCGGACAGTCCCAGTACAGGATAGAATATAGACACAGGACAGTCCGGGAACAGGATAGAACATAGACACAGAACAGAGTATACAGTACTGGCACAGGACAGTCCCATTGCAGGATAGAGTACAGACACAGGACAGTCCCAGAGCGGGATAGAGTACAGACACAGGACAGTCCCAGAGCAGGATAGAGTACAGACACAGGACAGCCCCAGAGCAGGCTAGAGTACAGACACAGGACAGTCCAGGAGCAGGA
The DNA here is from genome assembly GCA_026770705.1 of Isurus oxyrinchus. Lineage (NCBI taxonomy): Eukaryota > Metazoa > Chordata > Chondrichthyes > Lamniformes > Lamnidae > Isurus > Isurus oxyrinchus. The sequence goes on along the minus strand of JANJGN010000027.1, from coordinate 1,957,522 downwards.
TAGAGAGCAGACTCAACACAGTCCCAGAACTGGATTAGAATACAGAAACAGGACAATCCTTGACAAAGATAGAATGCAGACACAGGACGGTCCTGGAATAGGATAGAGTACAGACACTGGGCAGTCCCATTATAGGATAGAGTTCAAACACTGGACAGTCACAGAGCAGGATAGAGTACAGACACAGGACATTCCTGGAACAGGATAGAGTACAAACACAGGACAGTCCCAGAACAGGATAGAATATAGAAACAGGATACTCCGGGTACAGGATAGAACATAGACACAGAAGAGAGGATACAGTACTGGCACAGGACAGTCCCATTACAGGATAGAGTACAGACACAGGACAGTCCCAGAGCAGGATAGAGTACAGACACAGGACATTCCTGGAACAGGATAGAGTACAGACAGAGGACAGTTCCAGAACTGGATAGAATACAGAAACAGGACAGTCCTTGACAAAGATAGAGTATAGACACAGGATAATCCTGGAACAGGATAGAGTACTGACACGAGACAGTCCCATTACAGGTTAGAGTACTGACACAGGGCAGTCCCATTACAGGATAGAGTACAGACAAAGGACAGTCCCATTACAGGATAGAGTACATACTCAGAACAATCCCGGAACAGGATAGAGTACAGTCATGGGACGGTACCAGAACAGGATATAGTACAGACACAGGACAGTCCCAGTGCAGGATAGAGTACTCACGCAGGACAGTCCTGGAACAGCATAGACTACAGACACAGGACTGTCCCAGTATAGGATAGAGTACAGACACAGGACAGCCCTGGAGCAGGACAGAGTACAGACACAGGACAGTCCAGGAGCAGGATAGATTACAGACTCAAGACAGTCCCAGAACTGGATAGAATACAGAAATAGGACAGTCCTTGACAAAGGTAGAGTGCAGACACAGGACGGTCCCAGAACAGAATAGTGTACATTACACTGGGCAGTCCCATTACAGGATAGAGTATAGACATGGACAGTCCCATTACAGGATAGAGTCCAGACATGGGACAGTCTTAGTGCAGGATAGAGTAGGCACAGGACAGTCCCATTACAGGATAGAGTACGGACACAGAACAGTGCTGGAACAGGATAGAGTACAGACACAGCACGGTCCTAGAACTGGATAGAATACAGAAACAGGACAGTCCTTGACAAAGATAGAGTGCAGACAAAGGACGGTCCTAGAACAGGATAGGGAACAGACACGGGTTGGTCACCGTACAAGATAGAGAACAGACAAAGGACAGTCCCATTACTGGATAGAGTACAGACACAGGAAAGTCCAATTACAGGATAGAGTTCAAACACAGGACAGTCCTGGAGTAGGATAGAGTACAGACACAGACACAGGACAGTCCTGGAAAGGATAGAGTACTGACATGGGACATTCCCATTACTGGACAGAGTAGAGACACAGGACATTCCCATTTCAGCATAGAGTACAGACACAGGACAGCCCTGGAACAGGATAGAAGACAGACTCAGGACAGTCCCATTACAGGATTCTGTACATACACCGGACAGTCCCAGTACAGGATAGAGTACAGACACGGGACAGTCCCATTTCAGGATAGAGTACAGACACGGGACAGTCCCATTACAGGATAGAGTACAGACACGGGACAGGCCCAGAGCAGGATAGAGTTCAGACAAGGGACAGCCCTGAAATAGGATTGAGTACAGACACAGAACAGTCCTGGACAAGGATAGAGTACAGACACAGCACAGTCATGGATCAAGATGGAGTACACACATAGAGCAGTCCCATTACATGATACAGTACAGACACGGGACAGTCCCAGTACAGGATAGTGTACAGACACAGGTCAGTTCAGTATAGGATAGAGTACAGACACAGGACAGTCCAAGTACAGGATAGAGAACAGACACGGGACGGTCCCAGTACAGGATAGGTTACCGACACAGGACAGTCCCAGAACAGGATAGAGTACAGACACAGGACAGTCCGATTACAGGATAGAGTACAGACATGGGAAAATCCTATTACAGGATAGAGAACAGGCACAGGTCAATCCCATTAGAGGATAGAGTACAGACACAGGAAAGTCCCATTACAGGATTGAGTACAGACACAGGTCAGTCCCATTACAGGATAGAGTACAGGCACAGGACAAATCCATTACAGGATAGAGTACAGAGACCGGACTGTCCCATTACAGGTTATAGTATAGACAGAGAACAGTCCCAGTGCAGAATAGAGTACAGACACAGGACAGCCCTGGAACAGGATAGAGTACAGACACAGCACAGTCCCATTACAGGAAAGAGTACAGACACGGGACTGTCCCAGAACAGGATAGAGCACAGATACAGGACAGCCTCGGAGCAGGATAGAGTACAGACACGGGACAGCCCTGAAACAGGATAGAGTATAGACACGGGACAGTCCTGGAACAGCTTCATGTACAGACACAGGACCGTCCCATTACAGGATAGAGTACAGGAACAGGAGAGTCAAATTACAGGATAGAGTACAGACACAGGACAGTCCCATTGCAGGATCGATTTCAGACACAGGGAAGTCCCATTATAGGGTAGAGTACACACACAGGACAGTCCCATTTCAGGATAGTTTACTGGCACAGGACAGTCCCATTTCAGGATAGAGTACAGACACGGGACAGTCGCAAAACAGGATAGAGTACAGACACAGGACAGCCGCGGTGCAGGATAGAGTACAGACACGGGAGAGCCCTGAAACAGGATAGAGTATAGACACGGGTCAGTCCTGGATCAGGACAGAGTACAGACACAGGACAGCCTCGGAGCAGGATAGAGTTGGGACAAGAGACAGCCCTGAAACAGGATTGAGTACAGACACAGAACAGTCCTGGACCAGGATAGAGTACAGACACAGGACAGTCATGGAACAGGATGGAGTATAGACACCGAGCAGTCCCATTACATGATTCAGTACAGACACGGGAGGGTCCCAGTACAGGATAGAGAACGAACACGGCGGGTTTCCAGTACAGGATAGTGTACAGACACAGGACAGTCCCAGTGCAGGATAGAGTACAGACACAGGACAGCCCTGGAATGGGATAGAGTACAAACACAGGACAGTTCAGTATAGGATAGAGTACAGACATGGGAGGGTCCCAGTACAGGATAGAGAACAGACATGGGAGGGCCCCATTACAGGATAGAGTACAGACACTGGACATTCCCATTATAGGGCAGAGTACACAAACAGGACAGACCCATTACAGGATAGTGTACTGGTACAGGACAGTCCCATTTCAGGATAGAGTACAGACATGGGACAGTCCCAGAACAGGATAGAGTACAGGCACAGAACAGCTCTGGAAAAGGATAGATTATAGACACAGGACAGTCCCAGTACAGGATAGAGTACAGACACAGGACAGTCCCAAAACTGGATAGATTACAGACACAGGACAGTCCCAGTACAGGATAGAGTGGAGACACCAGACAGTCCCATTACAGAATATAGTACAGACCCAGGACAGTCCCGTTATAGGATAGAATAGAGGTACAGGACTGTCCCATTACAGGATAGAGTACAGACACGGGAGAGCCCTGGAACAGGATAGATTACAGATACAGGACAATCCCAGTACAGGATAGAGTACAGACACAGGACAGTCCTGGAACAGGATAGAGTACAGACACAGGACAGCCACGGTGCAGGATAGATTACAGACACAAGACAGTCCCAGTACAGGATAGAGTTGAGACACCAGACAGTCCCAGTACAGGATAGGTTACCGACACAGGACAGACCCAGAACAGGATAGTGTACAGACACAGGGCAGTCCCGTTACAGGATAGAGAACAGATATGGGACTGTCCCAGGGTAGGATAGAATACAGACACGGGACAGTCCCAGAACAGGATTGAGTACAGGCACAGGATAGCCTCGGAGCAGGATAGAGTACAGACAAGGGACTGCCCTGAAACAGGATTGAGTACAGACACAGAACAGTCCTGGACAAGGATAGAGTACAGACACAGCACAGTCATGGAACATGATGGAATACAGACACAGGGCAGTCCCATTATATGATACAATACAGACACAGGACAGTTCCAGGACAGGATAGAGTACAGACAAAGGACCGTCCCGTTACAGGATAGTGTATAGACACAGGACTGTCCCAGGGCAGGATAGAGTACAGACACAGGCACAGCTCTGGAAAGGATAGAGTACAGACACAGGACAGTCCCAGTACGGGATTGAGTACCGACACCAGACAGACACAGTACAGGATAGAGTACAGACACAGGACAATCCTGGAACAGCATAGAGAACTGACACAGGACAGTTCCATTACAGATAGAGTACAGATACGGGTCTGTCCCATTACAGGATAGACTACAGACACAGGACAGTCCCATTACAGGATAGAGTACAGACACAGGACAGTCCCAAAACAGGATAGAGTACAGACACAGGACAGCCATGGTGCAGGATAGATTACTGACACAAGACAGTCCCAGTACAGGATAGAGTGGAGACACCAGACAGTCCCATTACAGGATATAGTACAGACCCAGGACAGTCCCATTATAGGATAGAATAGAGGTACAGGACTGTCCCATTACAGGATAGAGTACAGACACGGGACAGCCCTGGAACAGGATAGATTACAGATACAGGACAGTCCCAGTACAGGATAGAGTGGAGACACCAGACAGTCCCAGTACAGGATAGAGTACAGACACAGGACAATCCTGGAACAGGATAGAGCACAGACGCACAACAGTCCCGGAACAGGATAGAGTACAGACACAGGAGAGTCCCGTTACAGGATTCTGTACATACACCGGACAGTCCCAGTACAGGATAGAGTACAGACACGGGACAGTCCGATTACAGGATAGCGTACAGACACGGGACAGTCCCAGAACAGGATAGAGTACAGACACAGGACAGTCCCGTTACAGGATTCTGTACATACACCGGACAGTCCCAGTACAGGATAGAGTACAGACACGGGATGGTCCCAGTACAGGATAGGTTACCGACACAGGACAGTCCCAGAACAGGATAGTGTACAGACACAGGGCAGTCCCGTTACAGGATAGAGTACAGATATGGGACTGTCCCATTACAGGATAGAGTACGGACACGGGACAGTCCCAGAACAGGATTGAGTACAGGCACAGGATAGCCTCGGAGCAGGATAGAGTACATACAAGGGACTGCCCTGAAACAGGATTGAGTATAGACACAGAACAGTCCTGGACAAGGATAGAGTACAGACACAGCACAGTCATGGAACATGATGGAGTACAGAAACAGGGCAGTCCCATTACATGATACAATACAGACAAGGGACAGTCCCAGTACAGGATAGAGTACAGACACAGGTCAGTTCAGTATAGAATAGATTACAGACACAGGACAGTCCCAGTACAGGATAGAGAACAGACACAGGACGGTCCCAGTACAGGATAGATTAACGACACAGGACAGTCCCAGAACAGGATAGAGTACTGACACAGGACCGTCCCGTTAGAGGATAGTGTATAGACACAGGACTGTCCCAGGGCAGGATAGAGCACAGACACAGGCACAGCCCTGGAAAGGATAGAGTACAGACACAGGACAGTCCCAGTACGGGATTGAGTACCGACACCAGACAGTCCCAGTACAGGATAGAGTACAGACACAGGACAATCCTGGAACAGCATAGAGTACTGACACAGGACAGTCCCATTACAGATAGAGTACAAACACGGGACTGTCCCAGAACAGGTTTGAGTGCAGACACAGGACAGCCCTGGAACAGGATAGAGTACAGACACAGGACAGTCCCATTACAGGATAGAGTGGAGACACGAGACTGTCCCAGAACAGGATAGAACACAGATACAGGACAGCCTTGGAGCAGAATAGAGTACAGACAGGGGACAGCCCTGAAACAGGATAGAGTATAGACACGGGACAGTCCTGGAACAGGTTTGTGTAAAGACACAGGACCATCCCATTACAGGATAGAGTACAGACACGGGACAACCCTGGAACAGGATAGAGTACAGACACAGGACAGTTCCATTACAGGATAGAGTACAGACACGGGAAATTCCTATTACATGATAGAGTACAGACACAGGACTGTCCCATTACAGGATAGAGTACAGACACAGGTCAATCCCATTAGGGGATAGAGTACAGACACAGGAAAGTCCCATTACAGGATTGACTACGGACACAGGACAGTCCCATTACAGGATAGAGTACAGGCACAGAACAAATCCATTACAGGATAGAGTACAGACACCGGACTCTCCCATTACAGGATATAGTATAGACACGGGACTGTCCCAGGACAGGATAGAGCATAGATACAGCACAGCCTCGGAGCAGGATAGAGTACAGACACGGAACAGCCCTGAAACAGGATAGAGTATAGACACGGGACAGTCCTGGAACAGGTTCGTGTACAGACACAGGACCGTCCCATTACAGGATAGAGTACAGACACAGGACAGCCCTGGAACAGGATAGAGTACAGACACAGGACAGTCCCATTGCAGGATAGAGTACAGACACAGGACAGTCCCAGTTCAGAATAGGGTACAGACACAGGACAGCCCTGGAACAGGATAGAGTACAGACACAGGACAGTCCCATTACAGGATAGAGTGGAGACACGAGACTGTCCCAGAACAGGATAGAGCATAGATACAGGACAGCCTCGGAGCAGGATAGAGTACAGACAGGGAACAGCCCTGAAACAGGATAGAGTATAGACACGGGACAGTCCTGGAACAGGTTCGTGTACAGACACAGGACCGTCCCATTACAGGATAGAGTACAGGAACAGGACTGTCAAATTACAGGATTGAGTACAGACACAGGACAGTCCCATTCCAGGATAGATTACAGACACAGGGCAGTCCCATTATAGGGTAGAGTACAAACACAGGACAGTCCCATTTCAGGATAGTGTACTGGCACAGGACAGTCCCATTTCAGGATAGAGTACAGACATGGGACAGTCCCAAAACAGGATAGAGTACAGACACAGGACAGCCGCGGTGCAGGATAGAGTACAGACACGGGAGAGCCCTGAAACAGGATAGAGTATAGACACGGGTCAGTCCTGGAACTGGTTTGTGTAAAGACACAGGACCGTCCTATTACAGGATAGAGTACAGGAACAGGACAGTCAAATTACAGGATAGAGTACAGGCACAGGACAGTCCCATTGCAGGATAGATTACATACACAGGGCAGTCCCATTATAGGGTAGAATACACACACAGGACAGTCCCATTACAGGATAGAGTACAGACACGGGACAGTCCCATTTCAGGATAGAGTACAGACACAGGACAGTCCCAAAACAGGATAGTGTACAGACACGGGACAGTCCCAAAACAAGATTGAGTACAGACACGGGACAGCCACGGTGCAGGATTGATTACAGACACAGGACAGTCCTGGAACAGGATAGAGTACAGACGCAGAAGAGTCCCGGAACAGGATAGAGTACAGACGCACAACAGTCCCGGAACAGGAGAGAGTACAGACACAGGACAGTCCCGTTACAGGATTCTGTAAGTACACCGGACAGTCCCAGTACAGGATAGAGTACAGACACAGGACAGTCCCAGAACAGGATAGCGTACAGACACGGGACAGTCCCAGAACAGGATAGAGTACAGACAAAGGACAGCCTCGGAGCAGGACAGAGTTCTGACAAGGGACAGCCCTGAAATAGGATTGAGTACAGACACAGAACAGTCCTGGACAAGGATAGAGTACAGACACAGCACAGTCATGGATCAAGATGGAGTATAGACACAGAGCAGTCCCATTACATGATACAGTACAGACACGGGACAGTCCCAGTACAGGATAGAGTACAGACACAGTTCAGTTCAGTATAGGATAGAGTACAGACACAGGACAGTCCCAGTACAGGATAGAGAACAGACACGGGACAGTCCCAGTACAGGATAGGTTACCGACACAGGACAGTCCCAGAACAGGATAGTGTACAGACACAGGGCAGTCCCATTACAGGATAGAGTACAGATATGGGACTGTCCCATTACAGGATAGAGTACAGACACGGGACAACCCTGGAACAGGATAGAGTACAGACACAGGACAGTCCCATTACAGGATAGAGTACAGACACGGGAAAGTCCTATTACAGGATAGAGTACAGACACAGGACTGTCCCATTACAGGATAGAGTACAGACACAGGACAGTCCCATTATAGGATAGAGTACAGACACAGGTCAATCCCATTAGGGGATAGAGTACAGACACAGGAAAGTCCCATTACAGGATTGACTACGGACACAGGACAGTCCCATTACAGGATAGAGTACAGGCACAGGACAAATCCATTACAGGATACAGTACAGACACCGGACTCTCCCATTACAGGATATAGTATAGACACGGGACTGTCCCAGAACAGGATAGAGCATAGATGCAGGACAGCCTCGGAGCAGGATAGAGTACAGACATGGAACAGCCCTGAAACAGGATAGAGTATAGACACGGGACAGTCCTGGAACAGGTTCGTGTACAGACACAGGACCGTCCCATTACAGGATAGAGTACAGACACAGGACAGCCCTGGAACAGGATAGAGTACAGACACAGGACAGTCCCATTACAGGATAGAGTACAGACACAGGACAGTCCCAGTTCAGAATAGGGTACAGACACGGGACTGTCCCAGAACAGGATAGAGCATAGATACAGGACAGCCTCGGAGCAGGATAGAGTACAGACAGGGAACAGCCCTGAAACAGGATAGAGTATAGACACGGGACAGTCCTGGAACAGGTTCATGTACGGACACAGGACCGTCCCATTACAGGATAGAGTACAGGGACAGGACAGTCAAATTACAGGATAGAGTACAGACACAGGACAGTCCCATTGCAGGATAGATTACAGACACAGGGCAGTCCCATTATAGGGTAGAGTACACACACAGGACAGTCCCATTTCAGGATAGTGTACTGGCACAGGACAGTCCCATTTCAGGATAGAGTACAGACATGGGACAGTCTCAAAACAGGAAAGAGTACAGACACAGGACAGCCGCGGTGCAGGATAGAGTACAGACACGGGAGAGCCCTGAAACAGGATAGAGTATAGACACGGGACAGTCCTGGAACTGATTTGTGTAAAGACACAGGACCGTCCTATTACAGGATAGAGTACAGGAACAGGACAGTCAAATTACAGGATAGAGTACAGGCACAGGATAGTCCCATTGCAGGATAGATTACAGACACAGGGCAGTCCCATTATAGGGTAGAATACACACACAGGACAGTCCCATTACAGGATAGAGTACAGACACGGGACAGTCCCATTTCAGGATAGAGTACAGACACAGGACAGTCCCAAAACAGGATAGTGTACAGACACGGGACAGTCCCAAAACAAGATTGAGTACAGACACGGGACAGCCGCGGTGCAGGATTGATTACAGACAAAGGACAGTCCTGGAACAGGATAGAGTACAGACGTAGAAGAGTCCCGGAACAGGATAGAGTACAGACGCAGAACAGTCCTGGAACAGGATAGAGTACAGACACAGGACAGTCCCGTTACAGGATTTGTTACATACACAAGACAGTCCCAGTACAGGCTAGAGTGGAGACAACAGACAGTCCCATTACAGCATATAGTACAGACCCAGGACAGTCCCATTATAGGATAGAATAGAGGTACAGGACTGTCCCATTACAGGATAGAGAACAGACACGGGACAGTCCTGGAACAGGATAGATTACAGATACAGGACAGTCCCAGTACAGGATAGAGTACAGACACAGGACAATCCTGGAACAGGATAGAGTACAGACGCACAACAGTCCCGGAACAGGAGAGAGTACAGACACAGGACAGTCCCGTTACAGGATTCTGTAAGTACACCGGACAGTCCCAGTACAGGATTGAGTACAGACACAGCACAGTCCTGGACAAGGATAGAGTACAGACACAGCACAGTCATGGATCATGATGGAGTATAGACACAGAGCAGTCCCATTACATGATACAGTACAGACACGGGACAGTCCCAGTACAGGATAGAGTACAGACACAGGTCAGTTCAGTATAGGATAGAGTACAGACACAGGACAGTCCCAGTACAGGATAGAGAACAGACACGGGACGGTCCCAGTACAGGATAGGTTACCGACACAGGACAGTCCCAGAACAGGATAGTGTACAGACACAGGGCAGTCCCATTACAGGATAGAGTACAGATATGGGACTGTCCCATTACAGGATAGAGTACAGACACGGGACAACCCTGGAACAGGATAGAGTACAGACACAGGACAGTCCCATTACAGGATAGAGCACAGACACGGGAAAGTCCCATTACAGGATAGAGTACCGGCACAGAACTGTCCCATTACAGGATAGAGTACAGACACAGGACAGTCCCATTATAGGATAGAGTACAGACACAGGTCAATCCCATTAGAGGATAGAGTACAGACACAGGAAAGTCCCATTACAGGATTGACTACGGACACAGGACAGTCCCATTACAGGATAGAGTACAGGCACAGGACAAATCCATTACAGGATAGAGTACAGACACCGGACTCTCCCATTACAGGATAAAGTATAGACACAGGACAGTCCCAGTTCAGAATAGAGTACAGACACAGGACAGCCCTGGAACAGGATAGAGTACAGACACAGGACAGTCCCATTACAGGATAGAATACAGACACGGGACTGTCCCAGAGCAGGATAGAGCACAGATACAGGACAGCCTCGGAGCAGGATAGAGTACAGACACGGAACAGCCCTGAAACGGGATAGAGTATAGACACGGGACAGTCCTGGAACAGGTTCGTGTACAGACACAGGACCGTGCCATTACAGGATAGAGTACAGGAACAGGACAGTCAAATTACAGGATAGAGTACAGACACAGGACAGTCCCATTGCAGGATAGATTACAGACACAGGGCAGTCCCATTATAGGGTAGAGTACAGACACAGGACAGTCCCATTTCAGGATAGTGTACTGGCACAGGACAGTCCCATTTCAGGATAGAGTACAGACACGGGACAGTCCCAAAACAGGATAGAGTACAGACACAGGACAGCCTTGGAGCAGGATAGAGTTCAGACAAGGGACAGCCCTGGACCAGGATAGAGTACAGACGCAGTCATGGAACAGGATGGAGTATAGACACAGAGCAGTCCCATTACATGATACAGTACAGACACGGAAGGCACCCAGTACAGGATAGGGAAGGAACACGGCGGGGTCTCAGTACAGGATAGTGTACAGACACAGGCAGTCCCAGTGCAGTATAGAGTACAGACACAGGAAAGCCCTGGACAAGGATAGAGTACAGACACAGCACTGTCATGGATCAGGATGGAGTACAGACACAGAGCAGTCCCATTACAGGATTCTGTACATACACTGGACAGTCCCAGTACAGGATAGAGTACAGACACGGGACAGTCCCATTACAGGATAGAGTACAGGCAAGGGACAGTCCCAGAACAGGATAGAGTACAGACACAGGACAGCCTCGGAGCAGGATAGAGTTCAGACAAGGGACAGCCCTGAAATAGGATTGAGTACAGACACAGAACAGTCCTGGACAAAGATAGATTGCAGACACAGCACAGTCATGGATCAGGATGGAGTACAGACACAGAGCAGTCCCATTACATGATACAGTACAGACACGGGACAGTCCCAGTACAGGATAGAGTACAGAGACAGGTCAGTTCAGTATAGGATAGAGTACAGACACAGGACAATCCTATTACAGGATAGTGTACAGACACAGGACAGTCCCAGTGCAGGATAGAGTACAGACACAGGACAGCCCTGGACAAGGATAGAGTACAGACACAGCACAGTAATGGATCAGGATGGAGTACAGAGACAGAGCAGTCATGGAACATGATGGAGTACAGACACAGGACAGCCCTGGAACAGGATAGAGTACAGACACAGGACAGTCCCATTACAGGGTAGAATACAGACACGGGACTGTCCCAGAGCAGGATAGAGCACAGATACAGGACAGCCTCGGAGCAGGATAGAGTACAGACACGGAACAGCCCTGAAACAGGATAGAGTATAGACACGGGACAGTCCTGGAACAGGTTCGTGTACAGACACAGGACCGTTCCATTACAGGATAGAGTACAGGAACAGGACAGTCAAATTACAGGATAGAGTACAGACACAGGACAGTCCCATTGCAGGATAGATTACAGACACAGGGCAGTCCCATTATAGGGTAGAGTACAGACACAGGACAGTCCCAAAACAGGATAGAGTACAGACACAGGACAGCCGCGGTGCAGGATAGAGTACAGACACGGGACAGTCCTGGAACTGGTTTGTGTAAAGACACAGGACCGTCCTATTACAGGATATAGTACAGACACGGGAAAGCCCTGGAACAGGATGGATTACAGATACAGGACAGTCCCAGTACAGGATAGAGTACAGACACAGGACAGTCCCGTTACAGGATTCTGTAAGTACACCGGACAGTCCCAGTACAGGATTGAGTACAGACACAGCACAGTCCTGGACAAGGATAGAGTACAGACACAGCACAGTCATGGATCATGATGGAGTATAGACACAGAGCAGTCCCATTACATGATACAGTACAGACACGGGACAGTCCCAGTACAGGATAGTGTACAGACACGGGACAGTCCCAAAACAAGATTGAGTACAGACACGGGACAGCCGCGGTGCAGGATTGATTACAGACAAAGGACAGTCCTGGAACAGGATAGAGTACAGACGTAGAAGAGTCCCGGAACAGGATAGAGTACAGACGCAGAACAGTCCTGGAACAGGATAGAGTACAGACACAGGACAGTCCCGTTACAGGATTTGTTACATACACAAGACAGTCCCAGTACAGGATAGAGTGGAGACAACAGACAGTCCCATTACAGCATATAGTACAGACCCAGGACAGTCCCATTATAGGATAGAATAGAGGTACAGGACTGTCCCATTACAGGATAGAGAACAGACACGGGACAGTCCTGGAACAGGATAGATTACAGATACAGGACAGTCCCAGTACAGGATAGAGTACAGACACAGGACAATCCTGGAACAGGATAGAGTACAGACGCACAACAGTCCCGGAACAGGAGAGAGTACAGACACAGGACAGTCCCGTTACAGGATTCTGTAAGTACACCGGACAGTCCCAGTACAGGATTGAGTACAGACACAGCACAGTCCTGGACAAGGATAGAGTACAGACACAGCACAGTCATGGATCATGATGGAGTATAGACACAGAGCAGTCCCATTACATGATACAGTACAGACACGGGACAGTCCCAGTACAGGATAGAGTACAGACACAGGTCAGTTCAGTATAGGATAGAGTACAGACACAGGACAGTCCCAGTACAGGATAGAGAACAGACACGGGACGGTCCCAGTACAGGATAGGTTACCGACACAGGACAGTCCCAGAACAGGATAGTGTACAGACACAGGGCAGTCCCATTACAGGATAGAGTACAGATATGGGACTGTCCCATTACAGGATAGAGTACAGACACGGGACAACCCTGGAACAGGATAGAGTACAGACACAGGACAGTCCCATTACAGGATAGAGCACAGACACGGGAAAGTCCCATTACAGGATAGAGTACCGGCACAGAACTGTCCCATTACAGGATAGAGTACAGACACAGGACAGTCCCATTATAGGATAGAGTACAGACACAGGTCAATCCCATTAGAGGATAGAGTACAGACACAGGAAAGTCCCATTACAGGATTGACTACGGACACAGGACAGTCCCATTACAGGATAGAGTACAGGCACAGGACAAATCCATTACAGGATAGAGTACAGACACCGGACTCTCCCATTACAGGATAAAGTATAGACACAGGACAGTCCCAGTTCAGAATAGAGTACAGACACAGGACAGCCCTGGAACAGGATAGAGTACAGACACAGGACAGTCCCATTACAGGATAGAATACAGACACGGGACTGTCCCAGAGCAGGATAGAGCACAGATACAGGACAGCCTCGGAGCAGGATAGAGTACAGACACGGAACAGCCCTGAAACGGGATAGAGTATAGACACGGGACAGTCCTGGAACAGGTTCGTGTACAGACACAGGACCGTGCCATTACAGGATAGAGTACAGGAACAGGACAGTCAAATTACAGGATAGAGTACAGACACAGGACAGTCCCATTGCAGGATAGATTACAGACACAGGGCAGTCCCATTATAGGGTAGAGTACAGACACAGGACAGTCCCATTTCAGGATAGTGTACTGGCACAGGACAGTCCCATTTCAGGATAGAGTACAGACACGGGACAGTCCCAAAACAGGATAGAGTACAGACACAGGACAGCCTTGGAGCAGGATAGAGTTCAGACAAGGGACAGCCCTGGACCAGGATAGAGTACAGACGCAGTCATGGAACAGGATGGAGTATAGACACAGAGCAGTCCCATTACATGATACAGTACAGACACGGAAGGCACCCAGTACAGGATAGGGAAGGAACACGGCGGGGTCTCAGTACAGGATAGTGTACAGACACAGGCAGTCCCAGTGCAGTATAGAGTACAGACACAGGAAAGCCCTGGACAAGGATAGAGTACAGACACAGCACTGTCATGGATCAGGATGGAGTACAGACACAGAGCAGTCCCATTACAGGATTCTGTACATACACTGGACAGTCCCAGTACAGGATAGAGTACAGACACGGGACAGTCCCATTACAGGATAGAGTACAGGCAAGGGACAGTCCCAGAACAGGATAGAGTACAGACACAGGACAGCCTCGGAGCAGGATAGAGTTCAGACAAGGGACAGCCCTGAAATAGGATTGAGTACAGACATAGAACAGTCCTGGACAAAGATAGATTGCAGACACAGCACAGTCATGGATCAGGATGGAGTACAGACACAGAGCAGTCCCATTACATGATACAGTACAGACACGGGACAGTCCCAGTACAGGATAGAGTACAGAGACAGGTCAGTTCAGTATAGGATAGAGTACAGACACAGGACAATCCTATTACAGGATAGTGTACAGACACAGGACAGTCCCAGTGCAGGATAGAGTACAGACACAGGACAGCCCTGGACAAGGATAGAGTACAGACACAGCACAGTAATGGATCAGGATGGAGTACAGAGACAGAGCAGTCATGGAACATGATGGAGTACAGAAACAGGGCAGTCCCATTACATGATACAATACAGACAAGGGACAGTCCCAGTACAGGATAGAGTACAGACATGGGACAGTCCCAAAACAGGAAAGAGTACAGACACAGGACAGCCGCGGTGCAGGATAGAGTACAGACACGGGAGAGACCTGAAACAGGATAGAGTATAGACACGGGACAGTCCTGGAACTGGTTTGTGTAAAGACACAGGACCGTCCCATTACAGGATAGAGTACAGGAACAGGACAGTCAAATTACAGGATAGAGTACAGACACAGGACAGTCCCATTGCAGGATAGATTACAGACACAGGGCAGTCCCATTATAGGGTAGAGTACAGACACAGGACAGTCCCATTTCAGGATAGTGTACTGGCACAGGACAGTCCCATTTCAGGATAGAGTACAGACACGGGACAGTCCCAAAACAGGATAGAGTACAGACACAGGACAGCCTTGGAGCAGGATAGAGTTCAGACAAGGGACAGCCCTGGACCAGGATAGAGTACAGACGCAGTCATGGAACAGGATGGAGTATGGACACAGAGCAGTCCCATTACATGATACAGTACAGACACGGAAGGCACCCAGTACAGGATAGGGAAGGAACACGGCGGGGTCTCAGTACAGGATAGTGTACAGACACAGGCAGTCCCAGTGCAGTATAGAGTACAGACACAGGAAAGCCCTGGACAAGGATAGAGTACAGACACAGCACTGTCATGGATCAGGATGG
The DNA here is from genome assembly GCA_026770705.1 of Isurus oxyrinchus. Taxonomy (NCBI): domain Eukaryota; kingdom Metazoa; phylum Chordata; class Chondrichthyes; order Lamniformes; family Lamnidae; genus Isurus; species Isurus oxyrinchus. The sequence continues at coordinate 1,941,538 of JANJGN010000027.1, read as the reverse complement.
AGTACAGACACAGAGCAGTCCCATTACAGGATTCTGTACATACACTGGACAGTCCCAGTACAGGATAGAGTACAGACACGGGACAGTCCCATTACAGGATAGAGTACAGGCAAGGGACAGTCCCAGAACAGGATAGAGTACAGACACAGGACAGCCTCGGAGCAGGATAGAGTTCAGACAAGGGACAGCCCTGAAATAGGATTGAGTACAGACACAGAACAGTCCTGGACAAAGATAGATTGCAGACACAGCACAGTCATGGATCAGGATGGAGTACAGACACAGAGCAGTCCCATTACATGATACAGTACAGACACGGGACAGTCCCAGTACAGGATAGAGTACAGAGACAGGTCAGTTCAGTATAGGATAGAGTACAGACACAGGACAATCCTATTACAGGATAGTGTACAGACACAGGACAGTCCCAGTGCAGGATAGAGTACAGACACAGCACAGTAATGGATCAGGATGGAGTACAGAGACAGAGCAGTCATGGAACATGATGGAGTACAGAAACAGGGCAGTCCCATTACATGATACAATACAGACAAGGGACAGTCCCAGTACAGGATAGAGTACAGACATGGGACAGTCCCAAAACAGGAAAGAGTACAGACACAGGACAGCCGCGCTGCAGGATAGAGTACAGACACGGGAGAGACCTGAAACAGGATAGAGTATAGACACGGGACAGTCCTGGAACTGGTTTGTGTAAAGACACAGGACCGTCCCATTACAGGATAGAGTACAGGAACAGGACAGTCAAATTACAGGATAGAGTACAGACACAGGACAGTCCCATTGCAGGATAGATTACAGACACAGGGCAGTCCCATTATAGGGTAGAGTACAGACACAGGACAGTCCCATTTCAGGATAGTGTACTGGCACAGGACAGTCCCATTTCAGGATAGAGTAAAGACACGGGACAGTCCCAAAACAGGATAGAGTACAGACACAGGACAGCCGCGGTGCAGGATAGAGTACAGACACGGGAGAGCCCTGAAACAGGATAGAGTATAGACACGGGACAGTCCTGGAACTGGTTTGTGTAAAGACACAGGACCGTCCTATTACAGGATAGAGTACAGGAACAGGACAGTCAAATTACAGGATAGAGTACAGGCACAGGATAGTCCCATTGCAGGATAGATTACAGACACAGGGCAGTCCCATTATAGGGTAGAATACACACACAGGACAGTCCCATTACAGGATAGATTACAGACACGGGACAGTCCCATTTCAGGATAGAGTACAGACACAGGACAGTCCCAAAACAGGATAGTGTACAGACACGGGACAGTCCCAAAACAAGATTGAGTACAGACACGGGACAGCCGCGGTGCAGGATTGATTACAGACAAAGGACAGTCCTGGAACAGGATAGAGTACAGACGCAGAAGAGTCCCGGAACAGGATAGAGTACAGATGCAGAACAGTCCTGGAACAGGATAGAGTACAGACACAGGACAGTCCCGTTACAGGATTTGTTACATACACAAGACAGTCCCAGTACAGGATAGAGTGGAGACAACAGACAGTCCCATTACAGCATATAGTACAGACCCAGGACAGTCCCATTATTGGATAGAATAGAGGTACAGGACTGTCCCATTACAGGATAGAGAACAGACACGGGACAGTCCTGGAACAGGATAGATTACAGATACAGGACAGTCCCAGTACAGGATAGAGTACAGACACAGGACAATCCTGGAACAGGATAGAGTACAGACGCACAACAGTCCCGGAACAGGAGAGAGTACAGACACAGGACAGTCCCGTTACAGGATTCTGTAAGTACACCGGACAGTCCCAGTACAGGATTGAGTACAGACACAGCACAGTCCTGGACAAGGATAGAGTACAGACACAGCACAGTCATGGATCATGATGGAGTATAGACACAGAGCAGTCCCATTACATGATACAGTACAGACACGGGACAGTCCCAGTACAGGATAGAGTACAGACACAGGTCAGTTCAGTATAGGACAGAGTACAGACACAGGACAGTCCCAGTACAGGATAGAGAACAGACACGGGATGGTCCCAGTACAGGATAGGTTACCGACACAGGACAGTCCCAGAACAGGATAGTGTACAGACACAGGGCAGTCCCATTACAGGATAGAGTACAGATATGGGACTGTCCCATTACAGGATAGAGTACAGACACGGGACAACCCTGGAACAGGATAGAGTACAGACACAGGACAGTCCCATTACAGGATAGAGCACAGACACGGGAAAGTCCCATTACAGGATAGAGTACCGGCACAGAACTGTCCCATTACAGGATAGAGTACAGACACAGGACAGTCCCATTATAGGATAGAGTACAGACACAGGTCAATCCCATTAGAGGATAGAGTACAGACACAGGAAAGTCCCATTACAGGATTGACTACGGACACAGGACAGTCCCATTACAGGATAGAGTATTGACACAGGACAGTCCCAGTACAGGATAGAGTGCAGGCACAGGACAAATCCATTACAGGATAGAGTACAGACACCGGACTGTCCCATTACAGGATAAAGTATAGACACAGGACAGTCCCAGTTCAGAATAGAGTACAGACACAGGACAGCCCTGGAACAGGATAGAGTACAGACACAGGACAGTCCCATTACAGGATAGAATACAGACACGGGACTGTCCCAGAGCAGGATAGAGCACAGATACAGGACAGCCTCGGAGCAGGATAGAGTACAGACACGGAACAGCCCTGAAACAGGATAGAGTATAGACACGGGACAGTCCTGGAACAGGTTCGTGTACAGACACAGGACCGTTCCATTACAGGATAGAGTACAGGAACAGGACAGTCAAATTACAGGATAGAGTACAGACACAGGACAGTCCCATTGCAGGATAGATTACAGACACAGGGCAGTCCCATTATAGGGTAGAGTACAGACACAGGACAGTCCCAAAACAGGATAGAGTACAGACACAGGACAGCCGCGGTGCAGGATAGAGTACAGACACGGGACAGTCCTGGAACTGGTTTGTGTAAAGACACAGGACCGTCCTATTACAGGATATAGTACAGACACGGGAAAGCCCTGGAACAGGATGGATTACAGATACAGGACAGTCCCAGTACAGGATAGAGTACAGACACAGGACAGTCCTGGAACAGCATAGAGTACACACGCAGAACAGTCCCGGAACAGGATAGAGTACAGACACAGGACAGTCCCGTTACAGGATTTGGTACATACACCGCACAGTCCCAGTACAGGATAGAGTGGAGACACCAGACAGTCCCATTACAGGATGTAGTACAGACCCAGGACAGTCCCATTATAGGATAGAATAGAGGTACAGGACTGTCCCGTTACAGGATAGAGTACAGACACGGGACAGCCCTGGAACAGGATAGATTACAGATACAGGACAGTCCCAGTACAGGATTGAGTACAGACACAGGACAGTCCTGGAACAGGATAGAGTACAGACACAGTCATGGAACAGGATGGAGTATAGACACAGCGCAGTCCCATTACATGATACAGTACAGACACGGGAGGCACCCAGTACAGGATAGAGAACGAACACGGCGGGGTCCCTGTACAGGATAGTGTACAGACACAGGACAGTCCCAGTGCAGGATAGAGTACAGACACAGGACAGCTCTGGAACGGGGTAGAGAACAGACACAGGACAGTTCAGTATAGGATAGAGTACAGGCATGGGAGGGTCCCAGTATCGGATAGATTAACGACACAGGACTGTCCCAGGGCAGGATAGAGCACAGACACAGGCACAGCCCTGGAAAGGATAGAGTACTGACACAGGACAGTCCCAGTACGAGATTGAGTACCGACACCAGACAGTCCCAGTACAGGATAGAGTACAGACACAGGACAATCCTGGAACAGCATAGAGTACAGACACAGGACAGTCCCAAAACAGGATAGAGTACAGACACGGGTCAGTCCTGGAACAGGATAGAGTACAGACACAGGACAGCCTCGGAGCAGGATAGAGTTCAGACAAGGGACAGCCCTGAAAGAGGATTGAGTACAGACACAGAACAGTCCTGGACAAGGATCGAGTACAGGCACAGCACAGTCATGGATCAAGATGGAGAATAGACACAGTGCAGTCCCATTACATGATACAGTACAGACAGGGGACAGTCCCAGTACAGGATAGAGTACAGACGCAGGTCAGTTCAGTATAGGATAGAGTACAGACACAGGACAGTCCCAGTACAGGATTGAGAACAGACACGGGAGGGTCCCAGTACAGGATAGGTTACCGACACAGGACAGTCCCTGAACAGGATAGTGTACAGACACAGAGCAGTCCCATTACAGGATAGAGTACATATATGGGACTGTCCCATTACAGGATAGAAAACAGACACGGGACAACCCTGGAACTGGATAGAGTACAGACACAGGACAGTCCCATTACAGGATAGAGTACAGACACGGGAAAGTCCTATTACAGGATAGAGTACAGGCACAGGACTGTCCCATTACAGCATAGAGTACAGACACAGGTCAATCCCATTAGAGGATAGCGTACAGACACAGGAAAGTCCCATTACAGGATTGACTACGGACACAGGACAGTGCCATTACAGGATAGAGTATTGACACAGGACAGTCCCAATACAGGATAGAGTACAGGCACAGGACAAATCCATTACAGGATAGAGTACAGACACCGGACTGTCCCATTACAGGATATAGTATAGACACAGGACAGTCCCAGTTCAGAATAGAGTACAGACACAGGACAGCCCTGGAACAGGATAGAGTACAGACACCGGACTGTCCCTTTACAGGATATAGTATAGACACAGGACAGTCCCAGTTCAGAATAGAGTACAGACACAGGACAGCCCTGGAACAGGATAGAGTACAGACACAGGACAGTCCCATTACAGGATAGAGTACAGACACAGGAAAGTCCCATTACAGGATAGAGTGGAGACACCAGACAGTCCCATTACAGGATATAGTACAGACCCAGGACAGACCCATTATAGGATAGAATAGAGGTACAGGACTGTCCCATTACAGGATAGAGTACAGACAAGGGACAGCCCTGGAACAGGATAGATTACAGATACAGGACAGTCCCAGTACAGGATAGAGTACAGTCCCAGGACAGCCCTGGAACAGGATAGAGTACAGACGCAGAATAGTCCCGGAACACGATAGAGTACAGACACAGGACAGTCCCGTTACAGGATTCGGTACATACACCGCACAATCCCAGTACAGGATAGAGTACAGACACGGAACAGTCCTGGAACAGGATAGAGTACAGACACAGGACAGTCCCATTGCAGGATAGAGTACAGACACGGGACAGAGCCAGAACAGGATAGAGTACAGACACAGGACAGCCTCGGAGCAGGATAGAGTTCAGACAAGGGACAGCCCTGAAATAGGATTGAGTACAGACACAGAACAGTCCTGGACAAAGATAGATTACAGACACAGCACAGTCATGGATCAGGATGGAGTACAGACACAGAGCCGTCCCATTACGTGATACAGTACAGACACGGGACAGTCCCAGTACAGGATAGAGTAAAGACACAGGTCAGTTCAGTATAGGATAGAGTACAGACACAGGACAGTCCCAGTACAGGATAGAGAACAGACACGGGACGGTCCCAGTACAGGATAGGTTACTGACACAGGACAGTCCCAGAACAGGATAGTGTACAGATACAGGACAGTCCCATTACAGGATAGAGTACAGATTCGGGTCTGTCCCATTACAGGATAGAGTACAGACACGGGACAACCCTGGACCAGGATAGAGTACAGACACAGGACAGTCCCGTTATACGATAGAGTACAGACACAGGTCAATCCCATTAGAGGATAGAGTACAGACACAGGAAAGTCCCATTACAGGATGGACTACGGACACAGGACAGTCCCATTACAGGATAGAGTACAGGCACAGGACAAATCCATTACAGGATAGAATACAGACACCGGACTGTCCCATTACAGGATATAGTATAGACACAGGACAGTCCCACTGCAGAATAGAGTACAGACACAGGACTGCCCTGGAACAGGATAGAGTACAGACACAGGACAGTCCCATTACAGGATAGAGTACAGACACGGGACTGTCCCAGAACTGGATAGAGCACAGATACAGGACAGCCTCGGAGCAGGATAGAGTACAGACACGGGACAGCCCTGAAACAGGATAGAGTATAGACACGGGACAGTCCTGGAACAGGTTTGGGTAAAGACACAGGACCGTCCCATTACAGGATAGAGTACAGACACGGGACAACCCTGGAACAGGATAGAGTACAGACACAGGACAGTCCCATTACAGGATAGAGTACAGACACGGGAAAGTCCTATTACAGGATAGAGTACAGGCACAGGACTGTCCCATTACAGGATAGAGTACAGACACAGGACCGTCCCATTACAGGATAGAGTACAGGAATAGGACAGTCAAATAACAGGATAGAGTACAGACACAGTACAATCCTGGAACAGGATAGAGTACAGACGCACAACACTTCGGAACAGGATAGAGTACAGACACAGGACAGTCCCGTTACAGGATTCTGTACAAACACCGGACAGTCCCAGTCCAGGATAGAGTACAGACACGGGACAGACCCATTACAGGATAGAGTACAGACACGGGACAGTCCCAGAACAGGATAGAGTACAGACACAGGACAGCCTCGGAGCAGGATAGAGTTCAGACAAGGGACAGCCCTGAAATAGGATTGAGTAGACACCGAACAGTCCTGGACAAAGATAGATTACAGACACAGCACAGTCATGGATCAGGATGGAGTACAGACACCGAGCAGTCCCATTACATGATACAGTACAGACACGGGACAGTCCCAGTACAGGATAGAGTACAGACACAGGTCAGTTCAGTATAGGATAGAGTACAGACACAGGACAGTCCCAGTACAGGATAGAGAACAGACATGGGATGGTCCCAGTACAGGATAGGTTACCGACACAGGACAGTCCCAGAACAGGATAGTGTACAGACACAGGGCAGTCCCGTTACAGGATTGTGTACAGACACGTGACAGTCCCGGTACAGGATAGAGTACAGACACGGGACAGTCCCAGAACAGGATAGAGTACAGACACAGAACAGTCCTGGACAAGGATAGAGTACAGTCATGGAACATGATGGAATACAGACACAGGGCAGTCCCATTATATGATACAATACAGACAAGGGACAGTCCCAGTACAGGATAGAGTACAGACACACGTCAGTTCAGTATAGAATAGAGTACAGACACAGAACAGTCCCAGTACAGGATAGAGAACAGACACAGGACGGTCCCAGTACAGGATAGATTAACGACACAGGACACTCCCATAACAGGATAGTGTACAGACACAGCACCGTCCCGTTACAGGATAGTGTATAGACACAGGACTGTCCCAGGGCAGGATAGAGCGCAGACACACGCACAGCCCTGGAAAGGATAGAGGACAGACACAGGACAGTCCCAGTACGGGATTGAGTACTGACACCAGACAGTCCCAGTACAGGATAGAGTACAGACACAGGACAATCCTGGAACAGCATAGAGTACTGACACAGGACAGTCCCATTACAGATAGAGTACAGATACCAGTCACTCCCATTACAGGATAGAGTACAGATACGGGTCTGTCCCATTACAGGATAGAGTTCAGACACAGGACAGTCCCATTACAGGATAGAGTACAAACACGGGACTGTCCCAGAACAGGTTTGAGTGCAGACACAGGACAGCCCTGGAACAGGATAGAGTACAGACAAAGGACAGTCCCGTCACAGGATAGAGTACAGACACAGGACAGTGCCAGAACAGGATAGAGCACAGATACAGGACAGCCTTGGAGCAGAATAGAGTACAGGCAGGGGACAGCCCTGAAACAGGATAGAGTATAGACACGGGACAGTCCTGGAACAGGTTTGGGTAAAGACACAGGACCGTCCCATTACAGGATAGAGTACAGACACGGGACAACCCAGGAACAGGATAGAGTACAGACACAGGACAGTCCCATTACAGGATAGAGTACAGACACGGGAAAGTCCTATTACAGGATAGAGTACAGGCACAGGACTGTCCCATTACAGGATAGAGTACAGACACAGGACAGTCCTGTTATAGGATAGAGTACAGACACAGGTCAATCCCATTAGAGGATAGAGTACAGACACAGGAAAGTCCCATTACAGGATTGACTACAGACACAGGACAGTCCCATTACAGGATAGAGTATTGACGCAGGACAGTCCCAATACAGGATAGAGTACAGGAACAGGACAGTCAAATTACAGGATAGAGTACACACACAGGACAGTCCCATTGCAGGATAGATTACAGACACAGGGCAGTCCCATTAAAGGCTAGAGTACACACACAGGACAGTCCCATTTCAGGATAGTGTACTGGCACAGGACAGTCCCATTTCAGGATAGAGTACAGACATGGGACAGTCCCAAAACAGGAAAGAGTACAGACACAGGACAGCCGCGGTGCAGAATAGAGTACAGACACGGGAGAGCCCTGAAACAGGATAGAGTATAGACACGGGACAGTCCTGGAACTGGTTTGTGTAAAGACACAGGGCCGTCCCATTACAGGATAGAGTACAGGAACAGGACAGTCAAATTACAGGATAGATTACAGACACTGGGCAGTCCCATTACAGGATAGAGTACAGACACAGGACAGTCCCAAAACAGGATAGAGTACAGACACGGGACAGTCCCAAAACAAGATTGAGTACAGACACGGGACAGCCGCGGTGCCGTATAGATTACAGACACAGGACAGTCCTGGAACAGGATAGAGTACAGACGCAGAACAGTCCCGGAACAGGATAGAGTACAGACGCAGAACAGTCCCGGAACAGGATAGAGTACAGACACAGGACAGTCCCGTTACAGGATTTGGTATATACACCGCACAGTCCCAGTACAGGATAGAGTGGAGACACCAGACAGTCCCATTACAGCATATAGTACAGTCCCAGGACAGTCCCATAATAGGATAGAATAGAGGTACAGGACTGTCCCATTACAGGATAGAGTACAGACACGGGACAGCCCTGGAACAGAATAGATTACAGATACAGGACAGTCCCAGTACAGGATAGAGTACAGTCCCAGGACAGCCCTGGAACAGGATAGAGTACAGACGCAGAACAGTCCCGGATCAGGTTAGAGTACAGACACAGGACAGTCCCGTTACAGGATTTGGTACATACACCGCACAGTCCCAGTACAGGATAGATACAGACACAGAACAGTCCTGGAACAGGATAGAGTACAGACACGGGACAGTCCCATTACAGGATAGAGTACAGACACGGGACAGTCCCAGAACAGGATAGAGTACAGACACAGGACAGCCTCGGAGCAGGATAGAGTACAGACACAGGACAGCCCTGGAACAGGATAGAGTACAGACACAGAACAGTCCTGGACAAAGATAGATTACAGACACAGCACAGTCATGGATCAGGATGGAGTACACACACAGAGCAGTCCCATTACATGATACAGTACAGACACGGGACAGTCCCAGTACAGGATAGAGTATAGACACAGGTCAGTTCAGTATAGGATAGAGTACAGACACAGGACAGTCCCAGTACAGGATAGAGAACAGACACGGGACGGTCCCAGTATAGGATAGGTTACCGACACAGGACAGTCCCAGAACAGGATAGTGTACAGATACAGGACAGTCCCATTACAGGATAGAGTACAGATTTGGGTCTGTCCCATTACAGGATAGAGTACAGACACGGGACAACCCTGGACCAGGATAGAGTACAGACACAGGACAGTCCCATTACAGGATAGAGTACAGACACGGGAAAGTCCTATTACAGGATAGAGTACAGGCACAGGACTGTCCCATACAGGACAGAGTACAGACACAGGACAGTCCCGTTATAGGATAGAGTACAGACACAGGTCAATCCCATTAGAGGATAGAGTACAGACACAGGAAATCCCATTACAGGATGGACTACGGACACAGGACAGTCCCATTACAGGATAGAGTATTGACACAGGACAGTCCCAATACAGGATAGAGTACAGGCACAGGACAAATCCATTACAGGATAGAGTACAGACACCGGACTGTCCCATTACAGGATATAGTATAGACACAGGACAGTCCCAGTTCAGAATAGAGTACAGACACAGAACAGCCCTGGAACAGGATAGAGTACAGACACAGGACAGTCCCATTACAGGATAGAGTACAGACACGGGACAACGCTGGAACAGGATAGAGTACAGACACAGGGCCGTCCCATTACAGGATAGAGTACAGACACGGGAAAGCCCTATTACAGGATAGAGTACAGGCACAGGACTGTCCCATTACAGGATAGAGTACAGACACAGGACAGTCCCGTTATAGGATAGAGTACAGACACAGGTCAATCCCATTAGAGGATAGAGTACAGACACAGGAAAGTCCCATTACAGGATTGACTACGGACACAGGACAGTCCCATTACAGGATAGAGTATTGACGCAGGACAGTCCCAATACAGGATAGAGTACAGGAACAGGACAGTCAAATTACAGGATAGAGTACAGACACAGGACAGTCCCATTGCAGGATAGATTACAGACACAGGGCAGTCCCATTACAGGGTAGAGTACACACACAGGACAGTCCCATTTCAGGATAGTGTACTGGCACAGGACAGTCCCATTTCAGGATAGAGTACAGACATGGGACAGTCCCAAAACAGGAAAGAGTACAGACACAGGACAGCCGCGGTGCAGGATAGAGTACAGACACGGAAGAGACCTGAAACAGGATAGAGTATAGACACGGGACAGTCCTGGAACTGGTTTGTGTAAAGACACAGGACCGTCCCATTACAGGATAGAGTACAGGAACAGGACAGTCAAATTACAGGATAGAGTACAGACACAGGACAGTCCCATTGCAGGATAGATTACAGACACAGGGCAGTCCCATTATAGGGTAGAGTACACACACAGGACAGTCCCATTACAGGATAGAGTACAGACACGGGACAGTCCCAAATCAAGATTAAGTACAGACACGGGACAGCTGCGGTGCAGGATAGATTACAGACGCAGAACAGTCCCGGAACAGGATAGAGTACAGACGCAGAACAGTCCCGTAACAGGATAGAGTACAGACACAGGACAGTCCCGTTACAGGATTTGGTACATACACCGCACAGTCCCAGTACAGGATAGAGTGGAGACACCAGACCGTCCCATTACAGGATATAGTACAGACCCAGGACAGTCCCATTATAGGATAGAATAGAGGTACAGGACTGTCCCATTACAGTATAGAGTACAGACAAGGGACAGCCCTGGAACAGGATAGATTACAGATACAGGACAGTCCCAGTACAGGATAGAGTACAGTCCCAGGACAGCCCTGGAACAGGATAGAGTACAGACGCAGAACAGTCCCGGAACACGATAGAGTACAGACACAGGACAGTCCCGTTACAGGATTCGGTACATACACCGCACAATCCCAGTACAGGATAGAGTACAGACACAGAACAGTCCTGGAACAGGATAGAGTACAGACACGGGACAGTCCCATTGCAGGATAGAGTACAGACACGGGACAGTCCCAGAACAGGATAGAGTACAGACACAGGACAGCCTCGGAGCATGATAGAGTTCAGACAAGGGACAGCCCTGAAATAGGATTGAGTACAGACACAGAACAGTCCTGGACAAAGATAGATTACAGACACAGCACAGTCATGGATCAGGATGGAGTACAGACACAGAGCAGTCCCATTACATGATACAGTACAGACACGGGACAGTCCCAGTACAGGATAGAGTAAAGACACAGGTCAGTTCAGTATAGGATAGAGTACAGACACAGGACAGTCCCATTACAGGATAGAGTACAGATTTGGGTCTGTCCCATTACAGGATAGAGTACAGACACGGGACAACCCTGGACCAGGATAGAGTACAGACACAGGACAGTCCCATTACAGGATAGAGTACAGACATGGGAAAGTCCTATTACAGGACAGAGTACAGGCACAGGACTGTCCCATTACAGGATAGAGTACAGACACAGGACAGTCCCGTTATAGGATAGAGTACAGACACAGGTCAATCCCATTAGAGGATAGAGTACAGAAACAGGAAAGTCCCATTACAGGATGGACTACGGACACAGGACAGTCCCATTACAGGATAGAGTATTGACACAGGACAGTCCCAATACAGGATAGAGTACAGGCACAGGACAAATCCATTACAGGATAGGGTACAGACACCGGACTGTCCCATTACAGGATATAGTATAGACACAGGACAGTCCCAATGCAGAATAGAGTATAGACACAGGACAGCCCTGGAACAGGATAGAGTACAGACACAGGACAGTCCCATTACAGGATAGAGTACAGACACGGGACTGTCCCAGAACAGGATAGAGCACAGATACAGGACAGCCTCGGAGCAGGATAGAGTACAGACACGGGACAGCCCTGAAACAGGATAGAGTATAGACACGGGACAGTTTTGGAACAGGTTCGTGTACAGACACAGGACCGTCCCATTACAGGATAGAGTGCAGGAATAGGACAGTCAAATAACAGGATAGAGTACAGACATAGTACAATCCTGGAACAGGATAGAGTACAGACGCACAACACTTCAGAACAGGATAGAGTACAGACACAGGACAGTCCCGTTACAGGATTCTGTACATACACCGACAGTCCCAGTCCAGGATAGAGTACAGACACTGGACAGACCCATTACAGGATAGAGTACAGACACGGGACAGTCCCAGAACAGGATAGAGTACAGACACAGGACAGCCTCGGAGCAGGATAGAGTTCAGACAAGGGACAGCCCTGAAATAGGATTGAGGAGACACCGAACAGTCCTGGACAAAGATAGATTACAGACACAGCACAGTCATGGATCAGGATGGAGTACAGACACCGAGCAGTCCCATTACATGATACAGTACAGACACGGGACAGTCCCAGTACAGGATAGAGTACAGACACAGGTCAGTTCAGTATAGGATAGAGTACAGACACAGGACAGTCCCAGTACAGGATAGTGTACTGGCACAGGACAATCCCATTTCAGGATAGAGTACAGACATGGGACAGTCCCAAAACAGGAAAGAGTACAGACACAGGACAGCCGCGGTGCAGAATAGAGTACAGACACGGGAGAGCCCTGAAACAGGATAGAGTATAGATATGGGACAGTCCTGGAACTGGTTTGTGTAAAGACACAGGGCCGTCCCATTACAGGATAGAGTACAGGAACAGGACAGTCAAATTACAGGATAGATTACAGACACAGGGCAGTCCCATTATAGGGTAGAGTACACACACAGGACAGTCCCATTACAGGATAGAGTACAGACACAGGACAGTCCCAAAACAGGATAGAGTACAGACACGGGACAGTCCCAAAACAAGATTGAGTACAGACACGGGACAGCCGCGGTGCAGTATAGATTACAGACACAGGACAGTCCTGGAACAGGATAGAGTACAGACGCAGAACAGTCCCGGAACAGGATAGAGTACAGACGCAGAACAGTCCCGGAACAGGATAGAGTACAGACACAGGACAGTCCCGTTACAGGATTTGGTATATACACCGCACAGTCCCAGTACAGGATAGAGTGGAGACACCAGACAGTCCCATTACAGGATATAGTACAGACCCAGGACAGTCCCATTATAGGATAGAATAGAGGTACAGGACAGTCCCATTACAGGATAGAGTACAGACACGGGACAGCCCTGGAACAGGATAGAGTACAGACACAGGACAGTCCCGTTACATGATTCGGTACATACACCGCACAGTCCCAGTACAGGATAGATACAGACACAGAACAGTCCTGGAACAGGATAGAGTACAGACACGGGGCAGTCCCATTACAGGATAGAGTACAGACACGGGACAGTCCCAGAACAGGATAGAGTACAGACACAGGACAGCCTCGGAGCAGGATAGAGTACAGACACAGGACAGCCCTGGAACAGGATAGAGTACAGACACAGAACAGTCCTGGACAAAGATAGATTACAGACACAGCACAGTCATGGATCAGGATGGAGTACACACACAGAGCAGTCCCATTACATGATACAGTACAGACACGGGACAGTCCCAGTACAGGATAGAGTATAGACACAGGTCAGTTCAGTATAGGATAGAGTACAGACACAGGACAGTCCCAGTACAGGATAGAGAACAGACACAGGACGGTCCCAGTACAGGATAGGTTACCGACACAGGACAGTCCCAGAACAGGATAGTGTACAGACACAGGACAGTCCCATTACAGGATAGAGTACAGATTTGGGTCTGTCCCAGTTCAGAATAGAGTACAGACACAGGACAGCCCTGGAACAGGATAGAGTACAGACACAGGACAGTCCCATTACAGGATAGAGTACAGACACGGGATAACGCTGGAACAGGATAGAGTACAGACACAGGACCGTCCCATTACAGGATAGAGTACAGACACGGGAAAGCTCTATTACAGGATAGAGTACAGGCACAGGACTGTCCCATTACAGGATAGAGTACAGACACAGGACAGTCCCGTTATAGGATAGAGTACAGACACAGGTCAATCCCATTAGAGGATAGAGTACAGACACAGGAAAGTCCCATTACAGGATTGACTACGGACACAGGACAGTCCCATTACAGGATAGAGTATTGACGCAGGACAGTCCCAATACAGGATAGAGTACAGGAACAGGACAGTCAAATTACAGGATAGAGTACAGACACAGGACAGTCCCATTGCAGGATAGATTACAGACACAGGGCAGTCCCATTATAGGGTAGAGTACACACACAGGACAGTCCCATTTCAGGATAGTGTACTGGCACAGGACAGTCCCATTTCAGGATAGAGTACAGACATGGGACAGTCCCAAAACAGGAAAGAGTACAGACACAGGACAGCCGCGGTGCAGGATAGAGTACAGACACGGGAGAGACCTGAAACAGGATAGAGTATAGACACGGGACAGTCCTGGAACTGGTTTGTGTAAAGACACAGGACCGTCCCATTACAGGATAGAGTACAGGAACAGGACAGTCAAATTACAGGATAGAGTACAGACACAGGACAGTCCCATTGCAGGATAGATTACAGACACAGGGTAGTCCCATTATAGGGTAGAGTACAGACACAGGACAGTCCCATTACAGGATAGAGTACAGACACGGGACAGTCCCAAAACAAGATTGAGTACAGACACGGGACAGCCGCGGTGCAGGATAGATTACAGACACAGGACAGTCCTGGAACAGGATAGAGTACAGACGCAGAACAGTCCCGGAACAGGATAGAGTACACACGCAGAACAGTCCCGGAACAGGATAGAGTACAGACACAGGACAGTCCCGTTACAGGATTTGGTACATACACCACACGGTCCCAGTACAGGATAGAGTGGAGACACCAGACAGTCCCATTACAGGATATAGTACAGACCCAGGACAGTCCCATTATAGGATAGAATAGAGGTACAGGACTGTCCCATTACAGGATAGAGTACAGACAAGGGACAGCCCTGGAACAGGATAGATTACAGATACAGGACAGTCCCAGTACAGGATAGAGTACAGTCCCAGGACAGCCCTGGAACAGGATAGAGTACAGACGCAGAACAGTCCCGGAACACGATAGAGTACAGACACAGGTCAGTCCCATTACAGGATTCGGTACATACGCAGCACAATCCCAGTACAGAATAGAGTACAGACACAGAACAGTCCTGGAACAGGATAGAGTACAGACACGGGACAGTCCCATTGCAGGATAGAGTACAGACATGGGACAGTCCCAGAACAGGATAGAGTACAGACACAGGACAGCCTCGGAGCAGGATAGAGTTCAGACAAGGGATAGCCCTGAAATAGGATTGAGTACAGACACAGAACAGTCCTGGACAAAGATAGATTACAGACACAGCACAGTCATGGATCAGGATGGAGTACAGACACAGAGCAGTCCCATTACATGATACAGTACAGACACGGGACAGTCCCAGTACAGGATAGAGTAAAGACACAGGTCAGTTCAGTATAGGATAGAGTACAGACACAGGACAGTCCCAGTACAGGATAGAGAACAGACACCGGACGGTCCCAGTACAGGATAGGTTACTGACACAGGACAGTCCCAGAACAGGATAGTGTACAGATACAGGACAGTCCCATTACAGGATAGAGTACAGATTTGGGTCTGTCCCATTACAGGATAGAGTACAGACACGGGACAACGCTGGAACAGGATAGAGTACAGACACGGGACAGACCCATTACAGGATAGAGTACAGACACGGGACAGTCCCAGAACAGGATAGAGTACAGACACAGGACAGCCTCGGAGCATGATAGAGTTCAGACACGGGACAGCCCTGAAATAGGATTGAGGAGACACCGAACAGTCCTGGACAAAGATAGATTACAGACACAGCACAGTCATGGATCAGGATGGAGTACAGACACAGAGCAGTCCCATTACATGATACAGTACAGACACGGGACAGTCCCAGTACAGGATAGAGTACAGACACAGGTCAGTTCAGTATAGGATAGAGTACAGACACAGGACAGTCCCAGTACAGGATAGTGTACTGGCACAGGACAGTCCCATTTCAGGATAGAGTACAGACACGGGAGAGACCTGAAACAGGATAGAGTATAGACACGGGACAGTCCTGGAACTGGTTTGTGTAAAGACACAGGGCCGTCCCATTACAGGATAGAGTACAGGAACAGGACAGTCAAATTACAGGATAGATTACAGACACAGGGCAGTCCCATTGTAGGGTAGAGTACACACACAGGACAGTCCCATTACAGGATAGAGTACAGACACAGGACAGTCCCAAAACAGGATAGAGTACAGACACGGGACAGTCCCAAAACAAGATTGAGTACAGACACGGGACAGCCGCGGTGCAGTATGGATTACAGACACAGGACAGTCCTGGAACAGGATAGAGTACTGACGCAGAACAGTCCCGGAACAGGATAGAGTACAAGCGCAGAACAGTCCCGGAACAGGATAGAGTACAGACACAGGACAGTCCCGTTACAGGATTTGGTATATACACCGCACAGTCCCAGTACAGGATAGAGTGGAGACACCAGACAGTCCCATTACAGGATATAGTACAGACCCAGGACAGTCCCATTATAGGATAGAATAGAGGTACAGGACTGTCCCATTACAGGATAGAGTACAGACACGGGACAGCCCTGGAACAGGATAGATTACAGATACAGGACAGTCCCAGTACAGGATAGAGTACAGTCCCAGGACAGCCCTGGAACAGGATAGAGTACAGACGCAGAACAGTCCCGGAACAGGATAGAGTACAGACACAGGACAGTCCCGTTACAGGATTCGGTACATACACCGCACAGTCCCAGTACAGGATAGATACAGACACAGAACAGTCCTGGAACAGGATAGAGTACAGACACGGGACAGTCCCATTACAGGATAGAGTACAGACACGGGACAGTCCCAGAACAGGATAGAGTACAGACACAGGACAGCCTCGGAGCAGGATAGAGTACAGACCCAGGACAGCCCTGGAACAGGATAGAGTACAGACACAGAACAGTCCTGGACAAAGATAGATTACAGACACAGCACAGTCATGGATCAGGATGGAGTACAGACACAGAGCAGTCCCATTACATGATACAGTACAGACACGGGACAGTCGCAGTACAGGATAGAGTATAGACACAGGTCAGTTCAGTATAGGATAGAGTACAGACACAGGACAGTCCCAGTACAGGACAGAGAACAGACACGGGACGGTCCCAGTACAGGATAGGTTACCGACACAGGACAGTCCCAGAACAGGATAGTGTACAGACACAGGACAGTCCCATTACAGGATAGAGTACAGATTTGGGTCTGTCCCATTACAGGATAGAGTACAGACACGGGACAACCCTGGACCAGGATAGAGTACAGACACAGGACAGTCCCATTACAGGATAGAGTACAGACACGGGAAAGTCCTATTACAGGATAGAGTACAGGCACAGGACTGTCCCATTACAGGACAGAGTACAGACACAGGACAGTCCCGTTATAGGATAGAGTACAGACACAGGTCAATCCCATTAGAGGATAGAGTACAGACACAGGAAATCCCATTACAGGATGGACTACGGACACAGGACAGTCCCATTACAGGATAGAGTATTGACACAGGACAGTCCCAATACAGGATAGAGTACAGGCACAGGACAAATCCATTACAGGATAGAGTACAGACACCGGACTGTCCCATTACAGGATATAGTATAGACACAGGACAGTCCCAGTTCAGAATAGAGTACAGACACAGGACAGCCCTGGAACAGGATAGAGTACAGACACAGGACAGTCCCATTACAGGATAGAGTACAGACACAGGACCGTCCCATTACAGGATAGAGTACAGACACGGGAAAGCCCTATTACAGGATAGAGTACAGGCACAGGACTGTCCCATTACAGGATAGAGTACAGACACAGGACAGTCCCGTTATAGGATAGAGTACAGACACAGGTCAATCCCATTAGAGGATAGAGTACAGACACAGGAAAGTCCCATTACAGGATTGACTACAGACACAGGACAGTCCCATTACAGGATAGAGTATTGACGCAGGACAGTCCCAATACAGGATAGAGTACAGGAACAGGACAGTCAAATTACAGGATAGAGTACAGACACAGGACAGTCCCATTGCAGGATAGATTACAGACACAGGGCAGTCCCATTATAGGGTAGAGTACACACACAGGACAGTCCCATTTCAGGATAGTGTACTGGCACAGGACAGTCCCATTTCAGGATAGAGTACAGACATGGGACAGTCCCAAAACAGGAAAGAGTACAGACACAGGACAGCCGCGGTGCAGGATAGAGTACAGACACGGGAGAGACCTGAAACAGGATAGAGTATAGACACGGGACAGTCCTGGAACTGGTTTGTGTAAAGACACAGGACCGTCCCATTACAGGATAGAGTACAGGAACAGGACAGTCAAATTACAGGATAGAGTACAGACACAGGACAGTCCCATTGCAGGATAGATTACAGACACAGGGTAGTCCCATTATAGGGTAGAGTACACACACAGGACAGTCCCATTACAGGATAGAGTACAGACACGGGACAGTCCCAAAACAAGATTGAGTACAGACACGGGACAGCCGCGGTGCAGGATAGATTACAGACACAGGACAGTCCTGGAACAGGATAGAGTACAGACGCAGAACAGTCCCGGAACAGGATAGAGTATACACGCAGAACAGTCCCGGAACAGGATAGAGTACAGACACAGGACAGTCCCGTTACAGGATTTGGTACATACACCACACAGTCCCAGTACAGGATAGAGTGGAGACACCAGACAGTCCCATTACAGGATATAGTACAGACCCAGGACAGTCCCATTATAGGATAGAATAGAGGTACAGGACTGTCCCATTACAGGATAGAGTACAGACACGGGACAGTCCCAAAACAAGATTGAGTACAGACACGGGACAGCCGCGGTGCAGGATAGATTACAGACACAGGACAGTCCTGGAACAGGATAGAGTACAGACGCAGAACAGTCCCGGAACAGGATAGAGTACACACGCAGAACAGTCCCGGAACAGGATAGAGTACAGACACAGGACAGTCCCGTTACAGGATTTGGTACATACACCGCACAGTCCCAGTACAGGATAGAGTGGAGACACCAGACAGTCCCATTACAGGATATAGTACAGACCCAGGACAGTCCCATTATAGGATAGAATAGAGGTACAGGACTGTCCCATTACAGGATAGAGTACAGACAAGGGACAGCCCTGGAACAGGATAGATTACAGATACAGGACAGTCCCAGTACAGGATAGAGTACAGTCCCAGGACAGCCCTGGAACAGGATAGAGTACAGACGCAGAACAGTCCCGGAACACGATAGAGTACAGACACAGGTCAGTCCCATTACAGGATTCGGTACATACGCAGCACAATCCCAGTACAGAATAGAGTACAGACACAGAACAGTCCTGGAACAGGATAGAGTACAGACACGGGACAGTCCCATTGCAGGATAGAGTACAGACATGGGACAGTCCCAGAACAGGATAGAGTACAGACACAGGACAGCCTCGGAGCAGGATAGAGTTCAGACAAGGGATAGCCCTGAAATAGGATTGAGTACAGACACAGAACAGTCCTGGACAAAGATAGATTACAGACACAGCACAGTCATGGATCAGGATGGAGTACAGACACAGAGCAGTCCCATTACATGATACAGTACAGACACGGGACAGTCCCAGTACAGGATAGAGTAAAGACACAGGTCAGTTCAGTATAGGATAGAGTACAGACACAGGACAGTCCCAGTACAGGATAGAGAACAGACACCGGACGGTCCCAGTACAGGATAGGTTACTGACACAGGACAGTCCCAGAACAGGATAGTGTACAGATACAGGACAGTCCCATTACAGGATAGAGTACAGATTTGGGTCTGTCCCATTACAGGATAGAGTACAGACACGGGACAACGCTGGAACAGGATAGAGTACAGACACGGGACAGACCCATTACAGGATAGAGTACAGACACGGGACAGTCCCAGAACAGGATAGAGTACAGACACAGGACAGCCTCGGAGCATGATAGAGTTCAGACACGGGACAGCCCTGAAATAGGATTGAGGAGACACCGAACAGTCCTGGACAAAGATAGATTACAGACACAGCACAGTCATGGATCAGGATGGAGTACAGACACAGAGCAGTCCCATTACATGATACAGTACAGACACGGGACAGTCCCAGTACAGGATAGAGTACAGACACAGGTCAGTTCAGTATAGGATAGAGTACAGACACAGGACAGTCCCAGTACAGGATAGTGTACTGGCACAGGACAGTCCCATTTCAGGATAGAGTACAGACACGGGAGAGACCTGAAACAGGATAGAGTATAGACACGGGACAGTCCTGGAACTGGTTTGTGTAAAGACACAGGGCCGTCCCATTACAGGATAGAGTACAGGAACAGGACAGTCAAATTACAGGATAGATTACAGACACAGGGCAGTCCCATTGTAGGGTAGAGTACACACACAGGACAGTCCCATTACAGGATAGAGTACAGACACAGGACAGTCCCAAAACAGGATAGAGTACAGACACGGGACAGTCCCAAAACAAGATTGAGTACAGACACGGGACAGCCGCGGTGCAGTATGGATTACAGACACAGGACAGTCCTGGAACAGGATAGAGTACTGACGCAGAACAGTCCCGGAACAGGATAGAGTACAAGCGCAGAACAGTCCCGGAACAGGATAGAGTACAGACACAGGACAGTCCCGTTACAGGATTTGGTATATACACCGCACAGTCCCAGTACAGGATAGAGTGGAGACACCAGACAGTCCCATTACAGGATATAGTACAGACCCAGGACAGTCCCATTATAGGATAGAATAGAGGTACAGGACTGTCCCATTACAGGATAGAGTACAGACACGGGACAGCCCTGGAACAGGATAGATTACAGATACAGGACAGTCCCAGTACAGGATAGAGTACAGTCCCAGGACAGCCCTGGAACAGGATAGAGTACAGACGCAGAACAGTCCCGGAACAGGATAGAGTACAGACACAGGACAGTCCCGTTACAGGATTCGGTACATACACCGCACAGTCCCAGTACAGGATAGATACAGACACAGAACAGTCCTGGAACAGGATAGAGTACAGACACGGGACAGTCCCATTACAGGATAGAGTACAGACACGGGACAGTCCCAGAACAGGATAGAGTACAGACACAGGACAGCCTCGGAGCAGAATAGAGTACAGACCCAGGACAGCCCTGGAACAGGATAGAGTACAGACACAGAACAGTCCTGGACAAAGATAGATTACAGACACAGCACAGTCATGGATCAGGATGGAGTACAGACACAGAGCAGTCCCATTACATGATACAGTACAGACACGGGACAGTCGCAGTACAGGATAGAGTATAGACACAGGTCAGTTCAGTATAGGATAGAGTACAGACACAGGACAGTCCCAGTACAGGACAGAGAACAGACACGGGACGGTCCCAGTACAGGATAGGTTACCGACACAGGACAGTCCCAGAACAGGATAGTGTACAGACACAGGACAGTCCCATTACAGGATAGAGTACAGATTTGGGTCTGTCCCATTACAGGATAGAGTACAGACACGGGACAACCCTGGACCAGGATAGAGTACAGACACAGGACAGTCCCATTACAGGATAGAGTACAGACACGGGAAAGTCCTATTACAGGATAGAGTACAGGCACAGGACTGTCCCATTACAGGACAGAGTACAGACACAGGACAGTCCCGTTATAGGATAGAGTACAGACACAGGTCAATCCCATTAGAGGATAGAGTACAGACACAGGAAATCCCATTACAGGATGGACTACGGACACAGGACAGTCCCATTACAGGATAGAGTATTGACACAGGACAGTCCCAATACAGGATAGAGTACAGGCACAGGACAAATCCATTACAGGATAGAGTACAGACACCGGACTGTCCCATTACAGGATATAGTATAGACACAGGACAGTCCCAGTTCAGAATAGAGTACAGACACAGGACAGCCCTGGAACAGGATAGAGTACAGACACAGGACAGTCCCATTACAGGATAGAGTACAGACACAGGACCGTCCCATTACAGGATAGAGTACAGACACGGGAAAGCCCTATTACAGGATAGAGTACAGGCACAGGACTGTCCCATTACAGGATAGAGTACAGACACAGGACAGTCCCGTTATAGGATAGAGTACAGACACAGGTCAATCCCATTAGAGGATAGAGTACAGACACAGGAAAGTCCCATTACAGGATTGACTACAGACACAGGACAGTCCCATTACAGGATAGAGTATTGACGCAGGACAGTCCCAATACAGGATAGAGTACAGGAACAGGACAGTCAAATTACAGGATAGAGTACAGACACAGGACAGTCCCATTGCAGGATAGATTACAGACACAGGGCAGTCCCATTATAGGGTAGAGTACACACACAGGACAGTCCCATTTCAGGATAGTGTACTGGCACAGGACAGTCCCATTTCAGGATAGAGTACAGACATGGGACAGTCCCAAAACAGGAAAGAGTACAGACACAGGACAGCCGCGGTGCAGGATAGAGTACAGACACGGGAGAGACCTGAAACAGGATAGAGTATAGACACGGGACAGTCCTGGAACTGGTTTGTGTAAAGACACAGGACCGTCCCATTACAGGATAGAGTACAGGAACAGGACAGTCAAATTACAGGATAGAGTACAGACACAGGACAGTCCCATTGCAGGATAGATTACAGACACAGGGTAGTCCCATTATAGGGTAGAGTACACACACAGGACAGTCCCATTACAGGATAGAGTACAGACACGGGACAGTCCCAAAACAAGATTGAGTACAGACACGGGACAGCCGCGGTGCAGGATAGATTACAGACACAGGACAGTCCTGGAACAGGATAGAGTACAGACGCAGAACAGTCCCGGAACAGGATAGAGTATACACGCAGAACAGTCCCGGAACAGGATAGAGTACAGACACAGGACAGTCCCGTTACAGGATTTGGTACATACACCACACAGTCCCAGTACAGGATAGAGTGGAGACACCAGACAGTCCCATTACAGGATATAGTACAGACCCAGGACAGTCCCATTATAGGATAGAATAGAGGTACAGGACTGTCCCATTACAGGATAGAGTACAGACAAGGGACAGCCCTGGAACAGGATAGATGACAGATACAGGACAGTCGCAGTACAGGATAGAGTACAGTCCCAGGACAGCCCTGGAACAGGATAGAGTACAGACGCAGAACAGTCCCGGAACAGGATAGAGTACAGACACAGGACAGTCCCGTTACAGGATTCGGTACATACACCGCACAGTCCCAGTACAGGATAGAGCACAGATACAGGACAGCCTTGGAGCAGAATAGAGTACAGGCAGGGTACAGCCCTGAAACAGGATAGAGTATAGACACGGGACAGTCCTGGAACAGGTTTGTGTAAAGACACAGGACCGTCCCATTACAGGATTGACTACGGAGCCTCGGAGCATGATAGAGTTCAGACAAGGGACAGCCCTGAAATAGGATTGAGGAGACACCGAACAGTCCTGGACAAAGATAGATTACAGACACAGCACAGTCATGGATCAGGATGGAGTACAGACACAGAGCAGTCCCATTACATGATACAGTACAGACACGGGACAGTCCCAGTACAGGATAGAGTACAGACACAGGTCAGTTCAGTATAGGATAGAGTACAGACACAGGACAGTCCCAGTACAGGATAGAGAACAGACACGGGAAGGTCCCAGTACAGGATAGGTTACCGACACAGGACAGTCCCAGAACAGGATAGTGTACAGACACAGGGCAGTCCCGTTACAGGATTGTGTACAGACACGTGACAGTCCCAGTACAGGATAGAGTACAGACACGGGACAGTCCCAGAACAGGATTGAGTACAGACACAGGATAGCCTCGGAGCAGGATAAAGTACAGACAAGGGACAGCCCTGAAGCAGGATTGAGTACAGACACAGAACAGTCCTGGACAAGGATAGAGTACAGTCATGGAACATGATGGAATACAGACACAGGGCAGTCCCATTATATGATACAATACAGACAAGGGACAGTCCCAGTACAGGATAGAGTACAGACACAGGTCAGTTCAGTACAGGATAGAATACAGACACAGGACAGTCCCATTACAGGATAGAGTACAGACACGGGACAGTCCCCGAACAGGATAGAGTACAGACACAGGACAGCCTCGGAGCAAGATAGAGTTCAGACAAGGGACAGCCCTGAAACAGGATTGAGTACAGACACAGAACAGTCCTGGACGAGGATAGAGTAAAGACACAGCACAGTCATGGAACAGGACAGAGTACAGACACAGAGCAGTCCCATTACATGATACAGTACAGACACGGGACAGTCCCAGTACAGGATAGAGTATAGACACAGGTCAGTTCAGTATAGGATAGAGTACAGACACAGGACAGTCCCAGTACAGGATAGAGAACAGACATGGGACGGTCCCAGTACAGGATAGGTTACCGACACAGGACAGTCCCAGAACAGGATAGTGTACAGACACAGGACAGTCCCATTACAGGATAGAGTACAGATTTGGGTCTGTCCCATTACAGGATAGAGTACAGACACGGGACAACCCTGGACCAGGATAGAGTACAGACACAGGACAGTCCCATTACAGGATAGAGTACAGACACGGGAAAGTCCTATTACAGGATAGAGTACAGGCACAGGACTGTCCCATTACAGGACAGAGTACAGACACAGGACAGTCCCGTTATAGGATAGAGTACAGACACAGGTCAATCCCATTAGAGGATAGAGTACAGACACAGGAAATCCCATTACAGGATGGACTACGGACACAGGACAGTCCCATTACAGGATAGAGTATTGACACAGGACAGTCCCAATACAGGATAGAGTACAGGCACAGGACAAATCCATTACAGGATAGAGTACAGACACCGGACTGTCCCATTACAGGATATAGTATAGACACAGGACAGTCCCAGTTCAGAATAGAGTACAGACACAGGACAGCCCTGGAACAGGATAGAGTACAGACACAGGACAGTCCTATTACAGGATAGAGTACAGACACAGGACCGTCCCATTACAGGATAGAGTACAGACACGGGAAAGCCCTATTACAGGATAGAGTACAGGCACAGGACTGTCCCATTACAGGATAGAGTACAGACACAGGACAGTCCCGTTATAGGATAGAGTACAGACACAGGTCAATCCCATTAGAGGATAGAGTACAGACACAGGAAAGTCCCATTACAGGATTGACTACAGACACAGGACAGTCCCGTTACAGGATAGAGTATTGACGCAGGACAGTCCCAATACAGGATAGAGTACAGGAACAGGACAGTCAAATTACAGGATAGAGTACAGACACAGGACAGTCCCATTGCAGGATAGATTACAGACACAGGGCAGTCCCATTATAGGGTAGAGTACACACACAGGACAGTCCCATTTCAGGATAGTGTACTGGCACAGGACAGTCCCATTTCAGGATAGAGTACAGACATGGGACAGTCCCAAAACAGGAAAGAGTACAGACACAGGACAGCCGCGGTGCAGGATAGAGTACAGACACGGGAGAGACCTGAAACAGGATAGAGTATAAACACGGGACAGTCCTGGAACTGGTTTGTGTAAAGACACAGGACCGTCCCATTACAGGATAGAGTACAGGAACAGGACAGTCAAATTACAGGATAGAGTACAGACACAGGACAGTCCCATTGCAGGATAGATTACAGACACAGGGTAGTCCCATTATAGGGTAGAGTACACACACAGGACAGTCCCATTACAGGATAGAGTACAGACACGGGACAGTCCCAAAACAAGATTGAGTACAGACACGGGACAGCCGCGGTGCAGGATAGATTACAGACACAGGACAGTCCTGGAACAGGATAGAGTACAGACGCAGAACAGTCCCGGAACAGGATAGAGTATACACGCAGAACAGTCCCGGAACAGGATAGAGTACAGACACAGGACAGTCCCAGAACAGGATAGAGCACAGATACAGGACAGCCTTGGAGCAGAATAGAGTACAGGCAGGGGACAGCCCTGAAACAGGATAGAGTATAGACACGGGACAGTCCTGGAACAGGTTTGTGTAAAGACACAGGACCGTCCCATTACAGGATAGAGTACAGACACGGGACAACCCAGGAACAGGATAGAGTACAGACACAGGACAGTCCCATTACAGGATAGAGTACAGACACGGGAAAGTCCTATTACAGGATAGAGTACAGGCACAGGACTATCCCATTACAGGATAGAGTACAGACACAGGACAGTCCCGTTATAGGATAGAGTACAGACACAGGTCAATCCCATTAGAGGATAGAGTACAGACACAGGAAAGTTCCATTACAGGATTGACTACGGACACAGGACAGTCCCATTACAGGATAGAGTATTGACGCAGGACAGTCCCAATACAGGATAGAGTACAGGAACAGGACAGTCAAATTACAGGATAGAGTACAGACACAGGACAGTCCCATTGCAGGATAGATTACAGACACAGGGCAGTCCCATTATACGTTAGAGTACACACACAGGACAGTTCCATTTCAGGATGGTGTACTGGCACAGGACTGTCCCATTTCAGGATAGAGTACAGACACGGGACAGTCCCAAAACAGGAAAGAGTACAGACACAGGACAGCCGCGGTGCAGGATAGAGTACAGACGCGGGAGAGCCCTGAAACAGGATAGAGTATAGACACGGGACAGTCCTGGAACTGGTTTGTGTAAAGACACAGGACCGTCCCATTACAGGATAGAGTACAGGAACAGGACAGTCAAATTACAGGATAGAGTACAGACACAGGACAGTCCCATTGCAGGATAGATTACAGACACAGGGCAGTCCCATTATAGGGTAGAGTACACACACAGGACAGTCCCATTACAGGATAGAGTACAGACACGGGACAGTCCCAAAACAAGATTGAGTACAGACACGGGACAGCCGCGGTGCAGGATAGATTACAGACACAGGACAGTCCTGGAACAGGATAGAGTACAGACGCAGAACAGTCCCGGAACAGGATAGAGTACAGACACAGGACAGTCCCGTTACAGGATTTGGTACATACACCGCACAGTCCCAGTACAGGATAGAGTGGAGACACCAGACAGTCCCATTACAGGATATAGTACAGACCCAGGACAGTCCCATTATAGGATAGAATAGAGGTACAGGACTGTCCCATTACAGGATAGAGTACAGACACGGGACAGCCCTGGAACAGGATAGATTACAGATACAGGACAGTCCCAGTACAGGATAGAGAACAGACACGGGATGGTCCCAGTACAGGATAGGTTACCGACACAGGACAGTCCCAGAACAGGATAGGTTACCGACACAGGACAGTCCCAGAACAGGATAGTGTACAGACACAGGGCAGTCCCGTTACAGGATTGTGTACAGACACGTGACAGTCCCAGTACAGGATAGAGTACAGACACGGGACAGTCCCAGAACAGGATTGAGTCCAGACACAGGATAGCCTCGGAGCAGGATAGAGTACAGACAAGGGACAGCCCTGAAGCAGGATTGAGTACAGACACAGAACAGTCCTGGACAAGGATAGAGTACAGTCATGGAACATGATGGAATACAGACACAGGGCAGTCCCATTATATGATACAATACAGACAAGGGACAGTCCCAGTACAGGATAGAGTACAGACACAGGTCAGTTCAGTATAGAATAGAGTACAGACACAGGACAGTCCCAGTACAGGATAGAGAACAGACACAGGACGGTCCCAGTACAGGATAGATTAACGACACAGGACAGTCCCAGAACAGGATACTGTATAGACACAGGACCGTCCTGTTACAGGATAGTGTATACACACATGACTGTCCCAGGGCAGGATAGAGCACAGACACAGGCACAGCCCTGGAAAGGATAGAGGACAGACACAGGACAGTCCCAGTACAGGTTAGATTACACGACACAGGACAATCCTGGAACAGCATAGAGTACTGACACAGGACAGTCCCATTACAGATAGAGTACAGATACGGGTCTCTCCCATTACAGGATAGAGTACAGATACGGGTCTGTCCCATTACAGGATAGAGTACAGACACAGGACAGTCCCATTACAGGATAGAGTACAAACATGGGACTGTCCCAGAACAGGTTTGAGTGCAGACACAGGACAGCCCTGGAACAGGATAGAGTACGGACAAAGGACAGTCCCGTCACAGGATAGAGTACAGACACAGGACAGTCCCAGAACAGGATAGAGCACAGATACAGGACAGCCTTGGAGCAGAATAGAGTACAGGCAGGGGACAGCCCTGAAACAGGATAGAGTATAGACACGGGACAGTCCTGGTACAGGTTTGTGTAAAGACACAGGACCGTCCCATTACAGGATAGAGTACAGACACGGGACAACCCTGGAACAGGATAGAGTACAGACACAGGACAGTCCCATTACAGGATAGAGTACAGACACGGGAAAGTCCTATTACAGGATAGAGTACAGGCACAGGACTGTCCCATTACAGGATAGAGTACAGACACAGGACAGTCACGTTATAGGATAGAGTACAGACACAGGTCAATCCCATTAGAGGATAGAGTACAGACACAGGAAAGTCCCATTACAGGATTGACTACGGACACAGGACAGTCCCATTACAGGATAGAGTATTGACGCAGGACAGTCCCAATACAGGATAGAGTACAGGAACAGTACAGTCAAATTACAGGATAGAGTACAGACACAGGACAGTCCCATTGCAGGATAGATTACAGACACAGGGCAGTCCCATTATAGGTTAGAGTACCCACACAGGACAGTCCCATTTCAGGATAGTGTACTGGCACAGGACAGTCCCATTCCAGGATAGAGTACAGACATGGGACAGTCCCAAAACAGGAAAGAGTACAGACACAGGACAGCCGCGGTGCAGGATAGAGTACAGACACGGGAGAGCCCTGAAACAGGATAGAGTATAGACACGGGACAGTCCTGGAACTGGTTTGTGTAAAGACACAGGACCGTCCCATTACAGGATAGAGTACAGGAACAGGACAGTCAAATTACAGGATAGAGTACAGACACAGGACAGTCCCATTGCAGGATAGATTACAGACACAGGGCAGTCCCATTATAGGGTAGAGTACACACACAGGACAGTCCCATTACAGGATAGAGTACAGGAACAGGACAGTCAAATTACAGGATAGAGTACAGACACAGGACAGTCCCATTGCAGGATAGATTACAGACACAGGGCAGTCCCATTATAGGGTAGAGTACACACACAGGACAGTCCCATTACAGGATAGAGTACAGAAACAGGACAGTCCCAAAACAGGATAGAGTACAGACACGGGACAGTCCCAAAACAAGATTGAGTACAGACACGGGACAGCCGCGGTGCAGGATAGATTACAGACACAGGACAGTCCTGGAACAGGATAGAGTACAGACGCAGAACAGTCCCGGAACAGGATAGAGTACAGACACAGGACAGTCCCGTTACAGGATAGAGTACAGACACGGGACAGCCCTGGAACAGGATAGATTACAGATACAGGACAGTCCCAGTACAGGATAGAGTACAGTCCCAGGACAGCCCTGGAACAGGATAGAGTACAGACGCAGAACAGTCCCGGAACAGGGTAGAGTACAGACACAGGACAGTCCTGGAACAGGATTCGGTACATACACGGGACAGTCCCATTACAGGATAGAGTACAGACACGGGACAGTCCCAGAACAGGATAGAGTACAGACACAGGACAGCCTCGGAGTAGGATAGAGTACAGACACAGGACAGCCCTGGAACAGGATAGAGTACAGACACAGAACAGTCCTGGACAAAGATAGATTACAGACACAGCACAGTCATGGATCAGGATGGAGTACAGACACAGAGCAGTCCCATTACATGATACAGTACAGACACGGGACAGTCCCAGTACAGGATAGAGTATAGACACAGGTCAGTTCAGTATAGGATAGAGTACAGACACAGGACAGTCCCAGTACAGGATAGAGATCAGACACGGGACGGTCCCAGTACAGGATAGGTTACCGACACAGGACAGTCCCAGAACAGGATAGTGTACAGATACAGGACAGTCCCATTACAGGATAGAGTACAGATTTGGGTCTGTCCCAATACAGGATAGAGTACAGACACGGGACAACCCTGGACCAGGATAGAGTACAGACACAGGACAGTCCCATTACAGGATAGAGTACAGGCACAGGACTGTCCCATTACAGGACAGAGTACAGACACAGGACAGTCCCGTTATAGGATAGAGTACAGACACAGGTCAATCCCATTAGAGGATAGAGTACAGACACAGGAAAGTCCCATTACAGGATGGACTATGGACACAGGACAGTCCCATTACAGGATAGAGTATTGACACAGGACAGTCCCAATACAGGATAGAGTACAGGCACAGGACAAATCCATTACAGGATAGAGTACAGACACCGGACTGTCCCATTACAGGATATAGTATAGACACAGGACAGTCCCAATGCAGAATAGAGTACAGACACAGGACAGCCCTGGAACGGGATAGAGTACAGACACAGGACAGTCCCATTACAGGATAGAGTACAGACACGGGACTGTCCCAGAGCAGGATAGAGCACAGATACAGGACAGCCTCGGAGCAGGATAGAGTACAGACACGGGACAGCCCTGAAACAGGATAGAGTATAGACACGGGACAGTTTTGGAACAGGTTCGTGTACAGACACAGGACCGTCCCATTACAGGATAGAGTACAGGAATAGGACAGTCAAATAACAGGATAGAGTACAGACACAGTACAATCCTGGAACAGGATAGAGTACAGACGCACAACACTTCAGAACAGGATAGAGTACAGACACAGGACAGTCCCGTTACAGGATTCTGTACATACACCGGACAGTCCCAGTCCAGGATAGAGTACAGACACGGGACAGACCCATTACAGGATAGAGTACAGACACGGGACAGTCCCAGAACAGGATAGAGTACAGACACAGGACAGCCTCGGAGCAGCATAGAGTTCAGACAAGGGACAGCCCTGAAATAGGATTGAGTAGACACCGAACAGTCCTGGACAAAGATAGATTACAGACACAGCACAGTCATGGATCAGGATGGAGTACAGACACAGAGCAGTCCCATTACATGATACAGTACAGACACGGGACAGTCCCAGTACAGGATAGAGTACAGACACAGGTCAGTTCAGTATAGGATAGAGTACAGACACAGGACAGTCCCAGTACAGGATAGAGAACAGACACGGGAAGGTCCCAGTACAGGATAGGTTACCGACACAGGACAGTCCCAGAACAGGATAGTGTACAGACACAGAGCAGTCCCGTTACAGGATTGTGTACAGACACGTGACAGTCCCAGTACAGGATAGAGTATAGACACGGGACAGTCCCAGAACAGGACTGAGTACAGACACAGGATAGCCTCGGAGCAAGATAGAGTACAAACAAGGGACAGCCCTGAAGCAGGATTGAGTACAGACACAGAACAGTCCTGGACAAGGATAGAGTACAGTCATGGAACATGATGGAATACAGACACAGGGCAGTCCCATTATATGATACAATACAGACAAGGGACAGTCCCAGTACAGGATAGAGAACAGACACAGGACGGTCCCAGTACAGGATAGATTAACGACACAGGACAGTGCCAGAACAGGATAGTGTACAGACACAGGACCGTCCCGTTACAGGATAGTGTACAGACACAGGACTGTCCCAGGGCAGGATAGAGCACAGACACAGGCACAGCCCTGGAAAGGATAGAGGACAGACACAGGACAGTCCCAGTACGGGATTGAGTACTGACACCAGACAGTCCCAGTACAGGATAGAGTACAGACACAGGACAATCCTGGAACAGCATAGAGTACTGACACAGGACAGTCCCATTACAGATAGAGTACAGATACGGGTCTCTCCCATTACAGGATAGAGTACAGATACGGGTCTGTCCCATTACAGGATAGAGTACAGACACAGGACAGTCCCATTACAGGATAGAGTACAAACACGGGACTGTCCCAGAACAGGTTTGAATGCAGACACAGGACAGCCCTGGAACAGGATAGAGTACAGACAAAGGACAGTCCCGTCACAGGATAGAGTACAGGCACAGGACAGTCCCAGAACAGGATAGAGCACAGATACAGGACAGCCTTGGAGCAGAATAGAGTACAGACACGGGACAGCCCTGAAACAGGATGGAGTATAGACACGGGACAGTCCTGGAACAGGATAGAGTATAGGCACGGGACAGTGCTGGAGCAGGTTTGTGTACAGACGCAGGACCGTCCCATTACAGGAGAGAGTACAGGAACAGGACAGTCAAATTACAGGACAGAGTACAGACACAGGACAGTCCCAATGCAGGATAGATTACAGACACAGGGCAGTCCCATTATAGGATAGAGTACACACACAGGACAGTCCCATTCCAGATAGAGTACTGACACGGGACGGTCCCATTTCAGGATAGAGTACAGACACGGGACAGTCCCAAAACAGGATAGAGTACAGACACAGGACGGTCCCATTTCAGGATAGAGTACAGACACAGGACAGTCCCAAAACAAGATTGAGTACAGACACAGGACAGCCACGGTGCAGGATAGATTACAGACACAGGACAGTCCCAGTACAGGATAGAGTGGAGACACCAGACAGTCCCATTACAGGATATAGTACAGACACGGGACAGTTCTGGAACAGGATAGATTACAGATACAGGACAGTCCCAGTACAGGATAGAGTACAGACACAGGACAGCCCTGGAACAGGATAGAGTACAGACACAGGACAGTCCCAGGACAAAGATAGATTACAGACACAGCACAGTCATGGATCAGGATGGAGTACAGACACAGAGCAGTCCCATTACCTGATACAGTACAGACATGGGACAGTCCCAGTACAGGATAGAGTATAGACACAGGTCAGTTCAGTATAGGATAGAGTACAGACACAGGACAGTCCCAGTACAGGATAGAGAACAGACACGGGACGGTCCCTGTACAGGAAAAGTTACCGACACAGGACAGTCCCAGAACAGGATAGTGTACAGACACAGGACAGTCCCATTACAGGATAGAGTACAGATTTGGGTCTGTCCCATTACAGGATAGAGTACAGACACGGGACAACCCTGGACCAGGATAGAGTACAGACACAGGACAGTCCCATTACAGGATAGAGTACAGACACGGGAAAGTCCAATTACAGGATAGAGTACAGGCACAGGACTGTCCCATTACAGGACAGAGTACAGATACAGGACAGTCCCGTTATAGGATAGAGTACAGACACAGGTCAATCCCATTAGAGGATAGAGTACAGACACAGGAAAGTCCCATTACAGGTTGGACTACGGACACAGGACAGTCCCATTACAGGATAGAGTATTGACACAGGACAGTCCCAATACAGGATAGAGTACAGGCACAGGACAAATCCATTACAGGATAGAGTACAGACACCGGACTGTCCCATTACAGGATATAGTATAGACACAGGTCAGTCCCAATGCAGAATAGAGTACAGACACAGGACAGCCCTGGAACAGGATAGAGTACAGACACAGGACAGTCCCATTACAGGATAGAGTACAGACACGGGACTGTCCCAGAGCAGGATAGAGCACAGATACAGGACAGCCTCGGAGCAGGATAGAGTACAGACACGGGACAGCCCTGAAACAGGATAGAGTATAGACACGGGACAGTTTTGGAACAGGTTCGTGTACAGACACAGGACCGTCCCATTACAGGATAGAATACAGGAATAGGACAGCCAAATAACAGGATAGTGTACAGACACAGTACAATCCTGGAACAGGATAGAGTACAGACGCACAACACTTCGGAACAGGATAGAGTACAGACACAGGACAGTCCCGTTACAGGTTTCTGTACATACACCGGACAGTCCCAATCCAGGATAGAGTACAGACACGGGACAGACCCATTACAGGATAGAGTACAGACACAGGACAGTCCCAGAACAGGATAGAGTATAGACACAGGACAGCCTCGGAGCAGGATAGAGTTCAAACATGGGACAGCCCTGAAATAGGATTGAGTAGACATCGAACAGTCCTGGACAAGGATAGAGTACAGACAAAGTACAATCCTGGAACAGGATAGAGTACAGACGCACAACACTTCGGAACAGGATAGAGTACAGACACAGGACAGTCCCGTTACAGGATTCTGTACATACACCGGACAGTCCCAGTCCAGGATAGAGTACAGACACGGGACAGACCCATTACAGGATAGAGTACAGACACGGGACAGTCCCAGAACAGGATAGAGTATAGACACAGGATAGCCTCGGAGCAGGATAGAGTACAGACAAGGGACAGCCCTGAAGCAGGATTGAGTACAGACACAGAACAGTCCTGGACAAGGATAGAGTACAGACACAGCACAGTCATGGAACATGATGGAATGCAGACACAGGGCAGTCCCATTATATGATACAATACAGACAAGGGACAGTCCCAGTACAGGATAGAGTACAGACACAGGTCAGTTCAGTATAGGATAGAGTACAGACACAGGACAGTCCCAGTACAGGATAGAGAACAGACACAGGACGGTCCCAGTACAGGATAGATTAACAACACAGGACAGTCCCAGAACAGGATAGTGTACAGACACAGGACCGTCCCGTTACAGGATAGTGTATAGACACAGGACTGTCCCAGGGCAGGATAGAGCACAGACACAGGCACAGCCCTGGAAAGGATAGAGGACAGACACAGGACAGTCCCAGTACGGGATTGAGTACTGACACCAGACAGTCCCAGTACAGGATAGAGTACAGACACAGGTCAGTTCAGTATAGAATAGAGTACAGACACAGGACAGTCCCAGTACAGGATAGAGAACAGACACAGGACGGTCCCAGTGCAGGATAGATTAACGACACAGGACAGTCCCAGAACAGGATAGTGTATAGACACAGGACCGTCCTGTTACAGGATAGTGTATACACACATGACTGTCCCAGGGCAGGATAGAGCACAGACACAGGCACAGCCCTGGAAAGGATAGAGGACAGACACAGGACAGTCCCAGTACAGGATAGAGTACACGACACAGGACAATCCTGGAACAGCATAGAGTACTGACACAGGACAGTCCCATTACAGATAGAGTACAGATACGGGTCTCTCCCATTACAGGATAGAGTACAGATACGGGTCTGTCCCATTACAGGATAGCGTACAGACACAGGACAGGCCCATTACAGGATAGAGTACAAACACGGGACTGTCCCAGAACAGGTTTGAATGCAGACACAGGACAGCCCTGGAACAGGATAGAGCACAGACAAAGGACAGTCCCGTCACAGGATAGAGTACAGACACAGGACAGTCCCAGAACAGGATAGAGCACAGATACAGGACAGCCTCGGAGCAGAATAGAGTACAGACACGGGACAGCCCTGAAACAGGATGGAGTATAGACACGGGACAGTCCTGGAACAGGATAGAGTTTAGACACGGGAAAGTGCTGGAGCAGGTTTGTGTACAGACACAGGACCGTCCCATTACAGGAGAGAGTACAGGAATAGGACAGTCAAATTACAGGATAGAGTAGAGACACAGGACAGTCCCAATGCAGGATAGATTACAGACACAGGGCAGTCCCATTATAGGATAGAGTACACACACAGGACAGTCCCATTCCAGGATAGAGTACAGACATGGGACGGTCCCATTTCAGGATAGAGTACAGACACGGGACAGCCACGGTGCAGGATTGATTACAGACACAGGACAGTCCCAGTACAGGATAGAGTGGAGACACCAGACAGTCCCATTACAGGATATAGTACAGACACGGGACAGCCCTGGAACGTGATAGATTACAGATACAGGACAGTCCCAGTACAGGATAGAGTACAGACACAGGACAGCCCTGGAACAGGATAGAGTACAGACGCAGAACAGTCCCGGAACAGGATAGAGTACAGACACAGGACAGTCCCGTTACATGATTCGGTACATACACCGCAAAGTCCCAGTACAGGATAGAGTACAGACACAGGACAGTCCTGGAACAGGATAGAGTACAGACACGGGACTGTCCCATTACAGGATAGAGTACAGACACGGGACAGTCCCAGAACAGGATAGAGTACAGACACAGGACAGCCTCGGAGCAGGATAGAGTTCAGACAAGGGACAGTCCTGAAATAGGATTGAGTACAGACACAGAACAGTCCTGGACAATTTTAGATTACAGACACAGCACAGTCATGGATCAGGATGGAGTACAGACACAGAGCAGTCCCATTACATGATACAGTACAGACACGGGACAGTCCCAGTACAGGATAGAGTATAGACACAGATCAGTTCAGTATAGGATAGAGTACAGACACAGGACAGTCCCAGTACAGGATAGAGAACAGACACGGGACGGTCCCAGTACAGGATAGGTTACCGACACAGGACAGTCCCAGAACAGGATAGTGTACAGATACAGGGCAGTCCCGTTACAGGATAGAGTACAGATATGGGACTGTCCCATTACAGGATAGAGTACAGACACGGGACAACCCTCGAACAGGATTGAGTACAGACACAGGACAGTCCCATTACAGGATAGAGTACAGACACAGGTCAATCCCATTAGAGGATAGAGTACAGACACAGGAAAGTCCCATTACAGGATTGACTACGGACACAGGACAGTCCCAATACAGGATAGAGTACAGGCACAGGACAAATCCATTACAGGATAGAGTACAGAGACCGGACTGTCTGATTACAGGATATAGTATAGACACAGGACAGTCCCAGTGCAGAATAGCGTACAGACACAGCAAAGCCATGGAACAGGATAGAGTACAGACACAGGACAGCCCCATTACAGGATAGAGTACAGACACGGGACTGTCCCAGAACAGGATAGAGCACAGATACAGGACAGCCTCGGAGCAGGATAGAGTACAGACACGGGACAGCCCTGAAACAGGATAGAGTATAGACACGGGACAGTCCTGGAACAGGTTCATGTACAGACACAGGACCGTCCCATTACAGGATAGAGTACAGGAACAGGACAGTCAAATTACAGGATAGAGTACAGACACAGGACAGTCCCATTGCAGGATAGATTACAGACACAGGGCAGTCCCATTATAGGGTAAAGTACACACACAGGACAGTCCCGTTTCAGGATAGTGTACTGGCACAGGACAGTCCCATTTCAGGATAGAGTACAGACACGGGACAGTCCCAAAACAGGATAGAGTACAGACACAGGACAGCCGCGGTGCAGGATAGAGTACAGACATGGGAGAGCCCTGGAACAGGATAGAGTATAGACACGGGTCAGTCCTGGAACAGGATAGAGGACAGACACAGGACAGCCTCGGAGCAGGATAGAGTTCAGACAAGGGACACCCCTGAAACAGGATTGAGTACAGACACAGAACAGTCCTGGACCAGGATAGAGTACAGACACAGCACAGTCCCATTACATGATACAGTACAGACACGGGAGGGTCCCAGTACAGGATAGAGAACAAACACGGCGGGTTCCCAGTACAAGATAGTGTACAGACACAGGACAGTCCCAGTGCAGGATAGAGTACAGACACAGGACAGCCCTGGAACGGGATAGAGTACAGACACAGGACATTTCAGTATAGGATAGTGTACAGACATTGGAGGGTCCCAGTATAGGATAGATTAACGACACAGGACAGTCCCAGAACAGGATAGAGTACAGACACAGGACCGTCCCGTTACAGGATAGTGTATAGACACAGGACTGACCCAGGGCAGGATAGAGCACAGACACAGGCACAGCCCTGGAAAGGATAGAGGACAGACACAGGACAGTCCCAGTACGGGATTGAGTACTGACACCAGACAGTCCCAGTACAGGATAGAGTACTGACACAGGACAGTCCCATTACAGATAGAGTACAGATACGGGTCTGTCCCATTACAGGATAAAGTACAGACACAGGACAGCCCCATTACAGGATAGAGTATAAACATGGGACTGTCCCAGTACAGGTTTGAGTACAGACACAGGACAGCGCTGGAACAGGATAGAGAACAGACACAGGACAGTCCCATTACAGGATAGAGTACTGACACGACACTGTCCCTGAACAGGATAGAGCACAGATACAGGACAGCCTCGGAGCAGAATAGAGTACAGACACGGGACAGCCCTGAAACAGGATAGAGTACAGACACGGGACAGCCCTGAAACAGGATAGTGTATAGACACGGTACAGTCCTGGAACAGGTTCGTGTACAGACACAGGACCGTCCTATTACAGGAAAGAGTACAGGAACAGGACAGTCAAATTACAGGATAGAGTACAGACACAGGACAGTCCCATTGCTGGATAGATTACAGACACAGGGCAGTCCCATTATAGGATAGAGTACACACACAGGACAGTCCCATTACAGGATAGAGTACAGACACGGGACAGTCCCAAAACAAGATGGAGTACAGACACAGGACAGTCCCAAAACAGGATAGAGTACAGACACAGAACAGCCGCGGTGCAGGATAGATTACAGACACAGGACAGTCCCAGTACAGGATAGAGTGGAGACACCAGACAGTCCCATTACAGGATATAGTACAGTCCCATTATAGGATAGAATATAGGTACAGGACTGTCCCATTACAGGATAGAGTACAGACACGGGACAGCCCTGGAACAGGATAGATTACAGATACAGGACAGTCCCAGTACAGGATAGAGTACAGACACAGGACAGTCCCGTTACAGGATTCTGTACATACACCGGACAGTTCCAGTACAGGATAGAGTACAGACACGGGACAGTCCCATTACAGGATAGAGTACAGACACGGGACAGTCCCAGAACAGGCTAGAGTACAGACACAGGACAGCCTCGGAGCAGGATAGAGTTCAGACAAGGGACAGCCCTGAAATAGGATTGAGTACAGACACAGAACAGTCCTGGACAAGGATAGAATACAGACACAGCACAGTCATGGATCAGGATGGAGTACAGACACAGAGCAGTCCCATTACATGATACAGTACAGACACGGGACAGTCCCAGTACAGGATAGAGTACAGACACGGGTCAGTTCAGTATAGGATAGAGTACAGACACAGGACAGTCCCAGTACAGGACAGAGAACAGACACGGGTGGGTCCCAGTACAGGATAGGTTACCGACACAGGACAGTCCCAGAACAGGATAGTGTACAGATACAGGGCAGTCCCATTACAGGATAGAGGACAGATATGGGACTGTCTCATTACAGGATAGAGTACAGACACGGGACAACCCTGGAACAGGATAGAGTACAGACACAGGACAGTCCCATTACAGGATAGAGTACAGACACAGGAAAGTCCTATTACAGGATAGAGTACAGGCACAGGACTGTCCCATTACAGGATAGAGTACAGACACAGGACTGTCCCATTATAGGACAGAGTACAGACACAGGTCAATCCCATTAGAGGATAGAGTACAGTCACAGGAAAGTCCCATTACAGGATTGACTACAAACACAGGACAGTCCCATTACAGGATAGAGTATTGACACAGGACAGTCCCAATACAGGATAGAGTACAGGCACAGGACAAATCCATTACAGGATAGAGTACAGACACCGGACTGTCCCATTACAGGATATAATATAGACACAGAACAGTCCCAGTGCAGAATAGAGTACAGACACAGGACAGCCCTGGAACAGGATAGAGTACAGACATGGGACAGTCCTGGAACAGGTTCGTGTACAGACACAGGACCGTCCCATTACAGGATAGAGTACAGGAACAGGACAGTCAAATTACAGGATAGAGTACAGACTCAGGACAGTCCCATTGCAGGATAGATTTCACACACAGGGAAGTCCCATTATAGGGTAGAGTACACACACAGGACAGTCCCATTTCAGGATAGTGTATTGGCACAGGACAGTCCCATTTCAGGATAGAGTACAGACACGGGACAGTCCCAAAACAGGATAAAGTACAGACACAGAACAGCCTCGGAGCAGGATAGAGTACAGACACGGGAGAGCCCTGAAACAGGATAGAGTATAGACACGGGTTTGTCCCGGAACAGGATAGAGTACAGACACGGGACAGTGCCAGAACAGGACAGAGTACAGACACAGGACAGCCTCGGAGCAGGATAGAGTTCAGACAAGGGCAGCCCTGAAACAGGATTGAGTACAGACACAGAATAGTCCTGGACAATGATAGAGTAGAGACACAGCACAGTCATGGAACAGGATGGAGTATAGACACAGAGCAGTCCCATTACATGATACAGTACAGACACGGGAGGGTCCCAGTACAGGATAGAGAACGAACACGGCGGGGTCCCAGTACAGGATAGTGTACAGACACAGGACAGTCCCAGTGCAGGATAGATTACAGACACGGGACAGCCCTGGAACTGGATAGAGTTCAAACACAGGACAGTTCAGTATAGCATAGAGTACAGACATGGGAGGGTCCCAGTACAGGATTGAGAACAGACATGGGAGGGTCCCAGTACAGGATAGAGTACAGACACTGGACATTCCCATTATAGGGCAGAGTACACAAACAGGACAGACCCATTATAGGATAGTGTACAGGTACAGGACAGTCCCATTTCAGGATAGTGTACAGAAACGGGACAGTCCCAGAACAGGATAGAGTACAGGCACAGAACAGCCCTGGAAAAGGATAGATTACAGACACAGGACAGTCCCAGTACAGGGTAGAGTGGAGACACCAGACTGTCCCATTACAGGATAGAGTACAGACATTGGAAAGTCCCAGAACAGGATAAAGTACAGACACAGGACAGTCCCATTACAGGATATAGTACAGACCCAGACAGTCCCAGAACAGGACAGAGTACAGGAACAGAACAGCCCTGTAACAGGATAGATTACAGATACAGGACAGTCCCATTACAGGATATAGTACAGACCCAGGACAGGCCCAGAACTGGATAGAGTACAGACACAGGACAGTCCCGTTACAGGACTGTGTACAGACACCGGACAGTCCCAGTACAGAATAGAGTACAGACACGGGACATTCCCATTAAAGGATAGAGTACAGACATGGGATAGTCTCAGAACAGGATAGAGTACAGACACAGGACAGCCTCGGAGCAGGATAGATTTCAGACAAGGGACAGCCGTGAAACAGGATTGAGTACAGACACAGAACAGTCCTGGACAAGGATAGAGTACAGACACAGCACAGTCATGGATCAGGATGGAGTACAGATACAGAGCAGTCCCATTACAAGATAGAGTACCGACACAGGACAGTCCCAGAACAGGATAGTGTACAGACACAGGACAGTCCCGTTACAGGATTGTGTACAGACACGGGACAGTCCCAGTACAGGATAGAGTACAGACTTGGGACAGCCCTGAAACAGGATAGAGTATAGACACGGGACAGTCTTGGAACAGCTTCGTGTACAGACACAGGACCGTCCCATTACAGGATAGAGTACAGGAACAGGACAGTCCCATTACAGGATTGTGTACAGACATCGGACAGTCCCAGTACAGGATAGAGGACAGACACGGGACAGTCCTATTACAGGATAGTGTACAAAAACAGGGCGGTCCCAATACAGCATAGAGTACAGATATGGGTCTGTCCCAATACAGGATAGAGTACAGACACGGGACAACCCATGGAACAGGATAGAGTACAGACACAGGACAGTCCCATTACAGGATAGAGTACAGACACAGGAACGTCCTATTACAAGTTAGAGTACTGACACGGGACAGTCCCAGTCCAGGATAGAGTACAGACACAGGACAGCCTCGGAGCAGGATAGAGTTCAGACAAGGGACAGCGCTGAAACAGGATTGAGTACAGACACAGAACTGTCCTGGACCAGGATA
The DNA here is from genome assembly GCA_026770705.1 of Isurus oxyrinchus. Taxonomy (NCBI): domain Eukaryota; kingdom Metazoa; phylum Chordata; class Chondrichthyes; order Lamniformes; family Lamnidae; genus Isurus; species Isurus oxyrinchus. The sequence goes on along the minus strand of JANJGN010000027.1, from coordinate 1,898,797 downwards.
GAGTACAGACGCAGTACAGTCATGGAACAGGATGGAGTATAGACACAGAGCATTCCCATTACATGATACAGTACAGACATGGGACAGTCCCAGTACAGGATAGAGAACGAACACGGCGGGGTCCCTGTACAGGATAGTGTACAGACACAGGACACTCCCAGTGCAGGATAGAGAACAGACACAGGACACCCTGGAACGGGATAGAGTACACACACAGGACAGTTCAGTATAGGATAGAGTACAGACATGGGAGGGTCCCAGTACAGGATAGAGAACAGACATGGGAGGGTCCCAGTACAGGATAGAGTACAGACACTGGACATTCCCATTATAGGGTAGAGTACACAAACAGGACAGACCTATTACAGGATAGTGTACAGGTACAGGACAGTCCCATTTCAGGATAGAGTACAGAAACGGGACAGTCCCAGAACAGGATAGAGTGCAGGCACAGAACAGCCCTGGAAAAGGATTGATTACAGACACAGGACAGTCCCAGTACAGGATAGAGTGGAGACAGCAGACAGTCCCATTAGAGGATAGAGTACAGACATTGGACAGTCCCAGAACAGGATAGAGTACAGACACAGGACAGTCCCATTACAGGATATAGTACAGACCCAGGACAGTCCCATTATAGGATAGAATACAGGCACAGGACTGTCCCATTACAGGATAGAGTACAGACACGGGACCACCCCAGAACAGGATAGAGTATAGGAACAGAACAGCCCTGGAACAGGATAGATTACAGATACAGGACAGTCCCAGTACAGGATAGAGTACAGACACAGGACTGTCCCCGTACAGGATAGGGTACAGACGCACAACTGTCCCGGAACAGGATAGAGTACGGACACAGGACAGTCCCGTTACAGGACTGTGAACAGACACCGGACAGTCCCATTACAGGATAGAGTACAGACACGGGACAGTCCCATTACAGGATAGAGTACAGACACAGGTCAATCCCATTAGAGGACAGAGTAAAGACACAGGAAAGTCCCATTACAGGATTGACTACAGACACAGGACAGTCCCATTACAGGATCGAGTACAGACACCGGACAATCCCATTACAGGATAGAGTACAGACACAGGACAGTCCCTGAACAGGAAAGAGTACAGACACAGGACAGCCTCGGAGCAGGATGAAGTACAGACATGGGACAGCGCTGAAACAGGATAGATTATAGACACGGGACAGTCCTGGAACGGAATCGAGTACAGACATAGGACAGTCCTGGAGTACAGACACAGCACGGTCATGGAACAGAATAGAGTGCAGACACAGTGCAGTCCCATTACAGGATAGAGTACTGACACGGGACAGTCCTTTTACAGGATAGAGTACAGACACAGGACAGGCCCATTACATGATACAGTACAGATACGGAACGGTCCCAGTACAGGATAGAGACAGACACGGGACGGTCCCAGTACAGGATTTAGTACAGACGCAGGACAGTCCCATTATAGGATAGAATATAGGCACAGGACTGTCCCATTACAGGATAGAGTACAGACACGGGACGGTCCCAGTACAGGATTTAGTACAGACGCAGGACAGTCCCATTATAGGATAGAATATAGGCACAGGACTGTCCCATTACAGGATAGAGTACAGACACAGAACAGCCCTGGAACAGGATAGATTACAGATACAGGACACTCCCAGTACAGGATAGAGTACAGACACGGGACAGTCCCATTACAGGATAGAGTACAGACACGGGACCGTCCCAGAACAGGATAGAGTACAGACACAGAACAGCCCTGGAACAGGATAGATTACAGATACAGGACAGTCCCAGTACAGGATAGAGGACAGACACAGGACTGTCCCTGTACAGGACAGAGTACAGACGCACAACAATCCCGGAACAGGATAGAGTACAGACACAGGACAGTCCCATTACAGGTCTGTGTACAGACACCCGACACTCCCAGTACAGGATAGAGTACAGACACGGGACAGTCCCATTACAGCATAGAGTACAGACACGGGACAGTCCCAGAACAGGATAGAGTACAGACACAGGACAGCCTCGGAGCAGGATAGAGGTCAGACAAGGGACAGCCCTGAAACAGGATTGAGTACAGACACAGAACAGTCCTGGACAAGGTTAGAGTACAGACACAGCACAGTCATGGAACAGGATGGAGTACAGACACAGAGCAGTCCCATTACATGATACAGTACAGACACGGGACAGTCCCAGTACAGGATAGAGTAGAGACACAGGTCAGTTCAGTATAGGATAGAGTACAGACACAGGACAGTCCCAGTACAGGATAGAGAACAGACACGGGACGGTCCCAGTACAGGATAGGTTACCGACAGAGGACGGTCCCATTACAGGATAGAGTACAAACATGGGACTGTCCCAGAACAGGTTTGAGTACAGACACAGGACAGCCCTGGAACAGGATAGAGTACAGACACAGGACAGTCCCATTACAGGATAGAGCACAGGTACAGGACAGCCTCGGAGCAGGATAGAGTACAGACACGGGACAGCCCTGAAACAGGATAGAGTATAGACACGGGACAGTCCTGGAACAGGATCGTGTACAGACACAGGACCGTACCATTACAGGATAGAGTACAGACACGGGACAGTCCCATTACAGCATAGAGTACAGGAACAGGTCAGTCCAATTACAGGATAGAGTACAGACACTGGACAGTCCCATTGCAGGATAGATTACAGTCACAGGGCAGTCCCATCACAGGATAGAATACAGACACCGGACGGTCGCAGTACAGGATAGAGAACGAACACGGCGGGGTCCCAGTACAGGATAGTGTACAGACACAGGACAGTGCCAGTGCAGGATAGAGTACAGACACAGGACGGTCCCAGTTCAGGATAGAGTACAGACACAGGACAGTTCAGTACAGGATAGAGAACGAACACGGGAGGGTCTCAGTACAGGATAGAGTACAGATACTGGACAGTTCAGTACAGGATAGAGTACAGACACAGGACAGCCCTGGAACGGGATAGAGTACAGACACAGGATGGTCCCAGTACAGGATAGAGTACAGACACTGGACAGTTCAGTACAGGATAGAGTACAGACACAGGACAGCCCTGGAACGGGATAGAGTACAAACACAGGACAGTTCAGTATAGGATAGAGTGCAGACACGGGAGGGTCCCATTACATGATAGAGTACAGACACTGGACATTCCCATTATAGGGTAGAGTACACAAACAGGACAGACCCATTACAGGATAGTGTACTGGCACAGGACAGTCCCATTCCAGGATAGAGTACAGAAATGGGACTGTCCCAAAACAGGATAGATTCAGGAACAGAACAGCCCTGGAAAAGGATAGATTACAGACACAGGACAGTCCAAGTACAGGATAGAGTGGAGACACCAGACAATCCCATTACAGGATATAGTACAGACCCAGGACAGTCCCATTATAGGATAGAATAGAGGTACAGGACTGTCCCATTACAGGATAGAGTACAGACATGGGACAGCCCTGGAACAGGATAGATTACAGATACAGGACCGTCCCAGTACAGGATAGAGTGGAGACACCAGACAGTCCCAGTACAGGATAGAGTACAGACCAAGGACAATCCTGGAACAGGATAGAGTACAGACACAGGACTGTCCCGGTACAGGATAGAATACAGACGCACAACAGTCCCAGAACAGGATAGAGTACAGACGCAGGACAGTCCCATTACAGGATTCTGTACAGACACCGGACAGTCCCAGTACAGGATAGAGTACAGACACGGGACAGTCCCATTACAGGATAGACTACAGACACAGGACAGTCCCAGAACAGGATAGAGTACAGACACAGGACAGCCTCGGAGCAGGATAGAGGTCAGACAAGGGACAGCCCTGAAACAGGATTGAGTACAGACACAGAACAGTCCTGGACAAGGATAGAGTACAGACACAGCACAGTCCTGGAACAGGATGGAGTACAGACACAGAGCAGTCCCATTACATGATACAGTACAGACAGGGGACAGTCCCAGTACAGGATAGAGTAGAGACACAGGACAGTTCAGTGTAGGATAGAGTACAGACACAGGACAGTCCCAGTACAGGATAGAGAACAGACACGGGACGGTCCCAGTACAGGATAGAGTACCGACACAGGTCAGTCCCAGAACAGGATAGTGTACAGACACAGGGCAGTACATTACAGGATAGAGTACAGATATGGGACTGTCCCATTACAGGATAGAGTACAGACACGGGACAACAGTGGAACAGGATAGAGTGCAGACACTGGACAGTCCCATTACAGGATAGAGTACAGACACGGGAAAGTCCTATTACAGGATAGAGTACAGGCACAGGACTGTCCCATTACTGGAAAGAGTGCAGACACAGTGCAGTCCCATTACAGGATAGAGTACAGACACAGGACAGGCCCATTACATGATACAGTACAGATACGGAACGGTCCCAGTACTGGATAGAGAGAGACACGGGACGGTCCCAGTACAGGATTTAGTACAGATGCAGGACGGTCCCATTATAGGATAGAATACAGGCACAGGACTGTCCCATTACAGGATAGAGTACAGACACGGGGCCGTCCCAGAATAGGATAGAGTACAGGAACAGAACAGCCCTGGAACAGGATAAATCACAGATACAGGACAGTCCCAGTACAGGATAGAGGACAGACACAGGACTGTCCCCGTACAGGATAGAGTACAGACGCACAACAGTCCCGGAACAGGATAGAGTACAGACACAGGACAGTCCCATTACAGGACAGTGTACAGACACCTGACACTCCCAGTACAGGATAGAGTACAGACATGGGACAGTCCCATTACAGCATAGAGTACAGACACGGGACAGTCCCAGAACAGGATAGAGTACAGACACAGGACAGCCTCGGAGCAGGATAGAGTACAGACACGGGACAGTCCCAGTGCAAGATAGAGTACAGACACAGGACAGCCTCAGAGCAGGATAGAGGTCAGACAAGGGACAGCCCTGAAACAGGATTGAGTACAGACACAGAACAGTCCTGGACAAGGTTAGAGTACAGACACAGCACAGTCATGGAACAGGATGGAGTACAGACACAGAGTAGTCCCATTACATGATACAGTACAGACAGGGGACAGTCCCAGTACAGGATAGAGTAGAGACACAGGACAGTTCAGTATAGGATAGAGTACAGACACAGGACAGTCCCAGTACAGGATAGAGAACAGACATGGGACGGTCCCAGTACAGGATAGGTTACCGACAGAGGACGGTCCCATTACAGGATAGAGTACAAACATGGGACTGTCCCAGAACAGGTTTGAGTACAGACACAGGACAGCCCTGGAACAGGCTAGAGTTCAGACACAAGACAGTCCCAGAACAGGATAGAGTACAGACACAGGACAGCCCTGGAACAGGATAGAGTACAGACACAGGACAGTCCCATTACAGGATAGAGCACAGGTACAGGACAGCCTCGGAGCAGGATAGAGTACAGACACGGGACAGCCCTGAAACAGGATAGAGTATAGACACGGGACAGTCCTGGAACAGGATCGTGTACAGACACAGGACCGTACCATTACAGGATAGAGTACAGACACGGGACAGTCCCATTACAGCATAGAGTACAGGAACAGGTCAGTCCAATTACAGGATAGAGTACAGACACTGGACAGTCCCATTGCAGGATAGATTACAGTCACAGGGCAGTCCCATCGCAGGATAGAATACAGACACCGGACGGTCCCAGTACAGGATAGAGAACGAACACGGCGGGGTCCCACTACAGGATAGTGTACAGACACAGGACAGTGCCAGTGCAGGATAGAGTACAGACACAGGACGGTCCCAGTTCAGGATAGAGTACAGACACAGGACAGTTCAGTACAGGATAGAGAACGAACACGGGAGGGTCCCAGTACAGGATAGAGTACAGATACTGGACAGTTCAGTACAGGATAGAGTACAGACACAGGACAGCCCTGGAACGGGATAGAGTACAGACACAGGACAGTTCAGTATAGGATAGAGTGCAGACACAGGAGGGTCCCATTACAGGATAGAGTACAGACACTGGACATTCCCATTATAGGGTAGAGTACACAAACAGCACAGACCCATTACAGGATAGTGTACTGGCACAGGACAGTCCCATTCCAGGATAGAGTACAGAAATGGGACTGTCCCAAAACAGGATAGAGTTCAGGGACAGAACAGCCCTGGAAAAGGATAGATTACAGACACAGGACAGTCCCAGTACAGGATAGAGTGGAGACATCAGACAGTCCCATTACAGGATATAGTACAGACCCAGGACAGTCCCATTATAGGATAGAATAGAGGTACAGGACTTTTCCATTACAGGATAGAGTACAGACATGGGACAGCCCTGGAACAGGATAGATTACAGATACAGGACAGTCCCAGTACAGGATAGAGTGGAGACACCAGACAGTCCCAGTACAGGATAGAGTACAGACCAAGGACAATCCTGGAACAGGATAGAGTACAGACACAGGACTGTCCCCGTACAGGATAGAGTACAGACGCACAACAGTCCCAGAACAGGATAGAGTACAGACACAGGACAGTCCCGTTACAGGATTCTGTACAGACACCGGACAGTCCCATTACAGGATAGAGTACAGACACGGGACAGTCCCATTACAGGATAGACTACAGACACGGGACAGTCCCAGAACAGGATAGAGTACAGACACAGGACAGCCTCAGAGCAGGATAGAGGTCAGACATGGGACAGCCCTGAAACAGGATTGAGTACAGACACAGAACAGTCCTGGACAAGGATAGAGTACAGACACAGCACAGTCATGGAACAGGATGGAGTACAGACACAGAGCAGTCCCATTACATGATACAGTACAGACAGGGGACAGTCCCAGTACAGGATAGAGTAGAGACACAGTTCAGTTCAGTATAGGATAGAGTACAGACACTGGACAGTCCCATTACAGGAAAGAGTACAGACACGGGAAAGTCCTATTACAGGATAGAGTACAGGCACAGGACTGTTCCATTACTGGAAAGAGTGCAGACACAGGACAGTCCCATTATAGGATAGAGTACAGACACAGGTCAATCCCATTACAGGATTGAGTACAGACACAGGACTGTCCCATTACAGGATTGACTACAGACACAGGACAGTACCATTACAGGATAGAGTACAGACACAGGACAGTCCCATTATAGGATAGAGTACAGACACAGGTCAATCCCATTAGAGGATACAGTACAGACGCAGGAAAGTCCCATTACAGGATTGTCTACAGACACCGGACAGTCCCATTACCGGATATAGTATAGACACAGGACAGTCCCAGTGCAGAATAGAGTACAGACACAGGACAGCCCTGGAACAGGATGGAGTACAGACACAGTACAGTCCCGTTACAGAATAGTGTACAGACACAGGACAATCCCATTACAGGATAGCGTACAGACACAGGACAGTCCCTGAACAGGAAAGAGTACAGACACAGGACAGCCTCGGAGCAGGATAAAGTACAGACATGGGACAGCGCTGAAACAGGATGGATTATAGACATGGGACAGTCCTGGAACGGAATCGAGTACAGACATAGGACAGTCCTGGAACAGGATAGAGTACAGACACAGCACGGTCATGAAACAGCATAGAGTGCAGACACAGGGCATTCCCATTACAGGATAGAGTACTGACACAGGACAGTCCTTTTACAGGATAGTGTACAGACACAGGACAGGTCCATTACATGATACAGTACAGACACGGAACGGTCCCAGTACAGGATAGGACAGACACGGGACGGTCCCAGTACAGGATAGATAACCGACACAGGACCGTCCCAGAACAGGATAGTGTACAGACACAGGACCGTCCCATTACAGGATGGTGTACAGACACAGGCCAGTCCCAGGGCAGGATAATGTACAGACAAAGGGCAGCCCTGGAACAGGATAGAATACAGACACAGGCCGTTCCCATACAGGATAGAGTACAGACACCAGACAGTCCCAGTACAGGGTAGAGTACAGACACAGGACAATCCTGGAACAGGATAGTGTACAGACACAGGACGGTCCCGTTAAACGATAGTGTACAGACACGGGACAGTCACAGTACAGGATAGAGTACAGAAACAGGACAGACCCATTACAGGATTGAGTACAGACACCGGACAGTCCCAATACAGGTTAGGTTACAGGCACAGGACAGTCCCAGTGCCGAATAGAGTACAGACACAGGACAGTCCCAGAACAGGATAGAGTACTGGCACAGACCAGCCCTGGAACAGGATAGATTACAGAAAATCCCAGTACAGGATAGAGTGGAGATGCCAGACAGTCCCAGTACAGGATAGAGTACAGACAGAGGACAATCCTGGAACAATATAGAGTATAGACACGGGACTGGCCCAGTACAGGATAGAGTACAGACACACAACAGTCCCATTACAGGATAGAGTAGAGATATGGGACTGTTCCATTACAGAATAGAGTACAGACACAGGACAGTCCCATTACAGGATTGAGTACAGACATGGGAAAGTCCTATTATAGGATAGAGTACAGGCACAGGACTGTCCCATTACAGGATAGAGTACAGACATAGGACAGTCCCATTATAAGATAGAGTACAGACGCAGGTCAATCCCATTAGAGGATGGAGTACAGACACAGGAAAGTCCCATTACAGGATTGACTACAGACACAGGACAGTTCCATTACAGGATATAGTATAGACACAGGACAGTCCCAGTGCAGAATAGAGTACAGACACAGGACAGCCCTGGAACAGGATAGAGTACAGACACAGTACAGTCCCGTTACAGAATAGTGTACAGACATAGGACAGTCCCATTACAGGATAGCGTACAGACATAGGACAGTCACAGAACAGGATAGAGTACAGACACAGGACAGCCTCGGAGCAGGATAAAGTACAGACACGGGACAGTCCTGGAACAGAATCAAGTACTGACATAGCACAGTCCTGGAACAGTATAGAGTACAGACACAGCACGGTCATGGAACAGCATAGAGTACTGACACAGGACAGGCCCATTACATGATACAGTACAGATACGGGACGGTCCCAGTACTGGAAAGAGTACAGACACAGGACAGTTCAGTACAGGATAGAGTACAGAAACAGGACAGTCCCATTTCAGGATAGAGTACAGACACTGGACAGTCCCAGTACAGGATAGAGTACAGGCACAGGACAGTCCCAGTGCAGAATAGAGTACAGACACAGGACAGTCCCAGAACAAGATAGAGTACTGGCACAGACCAGCCCTGGAACAGGATAGATTACAGAAAATCCCAGTACAGGATAGAGTGGAGATGCCAGACAGTCCCAGTACAGGATAGAGTACAGACACAGGACAATCCTGGAACAGTATAGAGTATAGACACAGGACTGACCCAGTACAGGATAGAGTACAGACGCACAACAGTCCCTGAACTTGATAGAGTACAGACACAGGACAGTCCTGTTACAGGATTGTGTACAAACACCGGACAGTCCCAGTACAGGATAAGGTACAGACACGTGACAGTCCCATTACAGTATTGTGTACAGACACCGGATATTGCCAGTACAGGATAGAGTACAGACACCAGACAGTCCCATTACAGGAAAGAGCACAGACACCGGACAGTCCCAGTACAGGATAGACTACAGACACAGGACAGTCTCGTTACAGCATAGTGTTCAGTCACAGGACAGCCCCATTACAGGATAGAGTATAGACACGGGACAGTCCCAGAACAGGATTGAGTACAGACACACGATAGCCTCGGAGCAGGATAGAGTACAGACAAGGGACAGCCCTGAAACAGGATTGAGTACAGACACAGAACAGTCCTGGACAAGGATAGAGTACAGACACAGCACAGTCATGGAACATGATGGAGTACAGACACAGGGCAGTCCCATTACATGATACAGGACAGTCCAAGTACAGGATAGAGTACAGACACAGGACAGTTCAGTATAGAATAGAGTACAGACACAGGACAGTCCCAGTACAGGATAGAGAACAGACACGGGACGGTCCCAGTACAGGATAGAGTAACGACACAGGACAGTCTCAGAACAGGATAGAGTATAGACACAGGACCGTCCCATTACAGGATAGTGTATAGACACAGGACTGTCCCAGGGCAGGATAGAGTACAGACACAGGACAATCCTGGAACAGCATAGAGTACTGAACCAGGACAGTCCCATTACAGATACAGTACAGATACGGGACTGTCCCATTACAGGATAGAGTACAGACACAGGACAGTCCCAGTACATGATACGGTACAGACTCGGGACAGTCCAAGTACAGGATAGAGTACAGACACAGGACAGTTCAGTATAGAATAGAGTACAGACACAGGACAGTCCCAGTACAGGATAGAGAACAGACACGGGACGGTCCCAGTACAGGATAGATTAACAACACAGGACAGTCCCAGAACAGGATAGTATACAGACACAGGGCAGTCCCGTTACAGGATAGAGTACAGATACGGGACTGTCCCATTACAGGATAGAGTACAGACACGGGACAGTCCCACAACAGAATTGAGTACAGACACAGGACAGCCTCGGAGCAGGATAGAGTACAGACAAGGGACAGCTCTGAAACAGGATTGAGTACAGACACAGAACAGTCCTGGACAAGGATAGAGTACAAACACAGCACAGTCATGGAACATGATGGAGTACAGACACAGGGCGGTCCCATTACATGATACAGTACAGACACGGGACAGTCCCAGTACAGGATAGAGAATAGACACAGGACAGTCCCAGAACAGGATAGAGTACAGACACAGGTCCGTCCCGTTACAGGATAGTGTATAGAGGTAAGACGGACCCAGGGCAGGATAGAGTACAGACACAGGCACAGCACTGGAAAGGATAGAGTACAGACACAGGACAATCCCAGTACGGGATAGAGTACCGACACCAGATAGTCCCAGTACAGGATAAAGTACAGACACAGGACAGTCCCATTACAGATAGAGTACAGATACAGGACTGTCCCATTACAGGATAGAGTACAGACACAGGACAGTCCCATTACAGGATAGAGTACAAACATGGGACTGTCCCAGAACAGGTTTGAGTACAGACCCAGGACAGTCCTGGAACAGGATAGAGTACAGACACAGGACAGTCCCAGAACAGGATAGAGCACAAGGACAGGACAGCCTCGGAGCAGGATAGAGTACATACACGGGACAGCCCTGAAACAGGATAGAGTATAGACATGGGACAGTCCTGGAACAGAATCGTGTACAGACACAGGACCGTCCCATTACAGGATAGACTACAGACACTGGACATTCCCATTATAGGGTAGAGTACACAAACAGGAAAGACCCATTACAGGATAGTGTACTGGCACAGGACAGTCCCATTCCAGGATAGAGTACAGAAATGGAACAGTCCCAAAACAGGCTAGTGTTCAGGAACAGAACAGCCCTGGAAAATGATAGATTACAGACACAGGACAGTCCCAGTACAGGATAGAGTGGAGACACCAGACAGTCCAATTACAGGATATAGTACAGACCCAGGACAGTCCCATTATAGGATAGAATAGAGGTACAGGACTGTCCCATTACAGGATAGTGTGGAGACACAGGATAGCCCTGGAACAGGATAGATTACAGATACAGGACAGTCCCAGTACAGGATAGAGTGGAGACACCAGACAGTCCCAGTACAGGATAGAGTACAGACACAGGACAATCCTGGAACAGGATAGAGTACAGACACAGGACTGTCCCCGTACAGGATAGAGTACAGACGCACAACAGTCCTGGAACAGGATAGAGTACAGACACAGGACAGTCCCGTTACAGGATTGTGTACAGACACCGGACAGTCCCAGTACAGGATAGAGTACAGACACGGGACAGTCCCATTACAGGATAGACTACAGACACGGGACAGTCCCAGAACAGGATAGTGTACAGACACAGGACAGCCTCGGAGCAGGATAGAGTTCAGAAAGTGACAGCCCTGAGACAGGATTGAGCACAGACACAGAACAGTCCTGGACAAGGATAGAGTACAGACACAGCACAGTCCTGGAACAGGATGGAGTACAGACACAGAGCAGTCCCATTACATGATACAGTACAGACACGGGACAGTCCCATTATAGGATAGAGTAGAGACACAGGACAGTTCAGTATAGGATAGAGTACAGGCACAGGACAGTCCCAGTACAGGATAGAGAACAGACACGGGACGGTCCCAGTACAGGATAGGTTACCGACACAGGACAGTCCCAGAACAGGATAGAGTACAGACACAGGGCAGTCCCATTACAGGATAAGGTACAGATATGGGACTGTCCCATTACAGGATAGAGTACAGGCACAGGACTGTCCCATTACAGGATAGAGTACAGACACAGGACAGTCCCATTATAGGATAGAGTACAGACACAGGTCAATCCCATTAGACGATGGAGTACAGACACAGGAAAGTCCCATTACAGGATTGACTACAGACACAGGACAGTCCCATTACAGGATAGAGTACTGACACAGGACACTCCTAATACAGGATAGAGTACAGGCACAGGACAAATCCATTACAGGATAGAGCATAGACACCGGACAGTCCCATTACAGGATATAGTATAGACACAGGACAGTCCCAGTGCAGAATAGAGTACAGACACAGGACAGCCCTGGAACAGGATAGAGTACAGACACAGTACAGTCCCGTTACAGAATAGTGTACAGACACAGGACAGTCCCATTACAGGATAGCGTACAGACACAGGACAGTCCCTGAATAGGATAGAGTACAGACACAGGTCAGCCTCGGAGCAGGATAAAGTTCAGACACGGGACAGCCCTGAAGCAGGATAAATTATTACACGGGACAGTCCTGGAACAGAATCGAGTACAGTCATAGGACAGTCCAGGAACAGGATAGAGTACAGTCATGGAACATGATGGAATACAGACACAGGGCAGTCCCATTATATGATACAATACAGACAAGGGACAGTCCCAGTACAGGATAGAGTACAGACACAGGACAGTTTAGTATAGAATAGAGTACAGACACAGGACAGTCCCAGTACAGGATAGAGAACAGACACGGGACGGTCCCAGTACAGGATAGATTAACGTCAAAGGACAGTCCCAGAACAGGATAGAGTACAGACACAGGACCGTCCCGTTACAGGATAGCGTTTGGACACATCTGTCCCAGGGCAGGATAGAGTACAGACACAGGCACAGCCCTGGAAAGGATAGAGTACAGACACAGGACAGTCCCAGTACGGGATTGAGTACCGACACCAGACAGTCCCAGTACAGGATAGAGTACAGACACAGGACAATCCTGGAAGAGCATAGAGTACTGACACAGGACAGTCCTATTACAGATAGAGTACAGATACGGGACTGTCCCATTACAGGATAGAGTACAGACACAGGACAGTCCCATTACAGGATAGAGTACAAACATGGGACTGTCCCAGAACAGGTTTGAGTACAGACACAGGACAGCCCTGGAACAGGATAGAGTACAGACACAGGACAATCCCATTACAGGATAGAGTACCGACACGGGAAAGTCCTATTACAGGATAGAGTACAGGCACAGGACTGTCCCATTACAGGATAGAGTACAGACACAGGACAGTCCCATAATAGGACAGAGTACAGACACAGATCAATCCCATTAGAGGATAGAGTACAGACACAGGAAAGTCCCATTACAGGATTGACTACAGACACAGGACAGTCCCATTACAGGATAGAGTATTGACACAGGACAGTCCCAATACAGGATAGAGTACAGACACCGGACAATCCCATTACAGGATATAGTATAGACACCGGACAGTCCCAGTGCAGAATAGAGTACAGACACAGGACAGCCCTGGAAAAGGATAGAGTACAGACACAGGACAGCCCCATTACATGATACAGTACAGATACGGGACGGTCCCAGTGCTGGAAAGAGTACAGACACAGGACAGTTCAGTATAGGATAAAGCACAGACACGGACGGTCCCAGTACAGGATAGAGTACAGACACAGGACAGTCCCAGTACAGGATAGAGAACAGACACGGGACGGTCCCAGTACAGGATAGTGTATAGGCACAAGACTGTCCCAGTACGGGATAGAGTACAGACACAGGATAGCCTCGGAGCAGGATAGAGTACAGACAAGGGACAGCCCTGAAGCAGGATTGAGTACAGACACAGAACAGTCCTGGACAAGGATAGAGTACAGACACAGCACAGTCATGGGACATGATGGAGTACAGACACAGGGCAGTCCCATTATATGATACAATACAGACAAGGGACAGTCCAAGTACAGGATAGAGTACAGACACAGGACAGTTCAGTATAGTATAGAGTACAGACACAGGACTGTCCCAGTACAGGATAGAGAACAGACACGGGACTGTCCCAGTACAGGATAGATTAACGACACAGGACAGTCCCAGAACAGGATAGAGTACAGACACAGGACCGTCCCATTACAGGATAGTGTACAGACACAGGACAGTCCCAGAACAGGATAAAGTACAGACACAGGACCGTCCCGTTACAGGATAGTGTATAGACACAGGACTGTCCCAGGGCAGGATAGAGTACAGACACAGGCACAGCCCTGGAAAGGATAGAGTGCAGACACAGGACAATCCCAGAATGGGATAGAGTAGCAGAAAGTCCCACTACTGGAAAGAGTACTGACACAGGACAGTTCAGTACAGGATAGAGAGAGACACGGGACGGTCCCAGTACAGGATAGATTACCGACACAGGACCGTCCCATTACAGGATAGAGTACAGACACAGGACCGTCCCATTACAGGATAGTGTACAGACACAGGCCAGTCCCAGGGCAGGATAAAGTACAGACATAGGACAGCCCTGGAACAGGATAGAATACAGACACAGGCCGTTCCCGTACAGGATAGAGTACAGACACCGGACAGTCCCAGTACAGGGTAGAGTACAGACACAGGACAATCCTGGAACAGGATAGTGTACGGACACAGGACGGTCCCGTTATACGATAGTGTACAGAAACCAGTCACAGTACAGGATAGAGTACAGAAACAGGACAGTCCCATTACAGGATAGAGTACAGACACCGGGCAGTCCCAGTACAGGATAGAGTACAGGCACAGGACAGTCCCAGTGCAGGATAGAGTACAGACACGGGACAGTCCCAGAACAGGATAGAATACTGGCACAGAACAGCCCTGGAACAGGATAGATTACAGAAAATCCCAGTACAGGATAGAGTGGAGACGCCAGACAGTCCCAGTACAGATTAGAGTACAGACAGAGGACAATCCTGGAACAGGATAGTGTACGGACACAGGAATGTCCCGTTATACGATAGTGGACAGACACCGGACAGTCACAGTACAGGATAGAGTACAGAAACAGGACAGTGCCATTACAGGATAGAGTATAGACACAGGACTGTCCCAGTACAGGATAGAGTACAGATGCACAACAGTCCCGGAACAGGATAGAGTACAGACACAGGACAGTTCCGTTACAGGATTGTGTACAGGCACCGGACAGTCACAGTACAGGATAGAGTACAGACACGGTACAGTCCCATTATAGGATAGAGTACAGACACGGGACAATCCCAGTACAGGATAGAGTACAGACACAGGCCAGTCCCGTTACAGCATAGTGTTCAGACACAGGACAGTCCCATTACAGGATAGAGTACAGACATGGGACAGTCCCATTACAGGATAGAGTAAAGACACGGGACAGTCCCATTATAGGATAGAGTACAGACACCGGACAATCCCAGTACAGGATAGACTACAGACACAGGACAGTCCCGTTACAGCATAGTGTTCAGACACAGGACAGTCCCATTACAGGATAGAGTACAGACATGGGACAGTCCCAGAACAGGATTGAGTACAGACACACGATAGCCTCGGAGCAGGATAGAGTACAGACAAGAGACAGCCCTGAAACAGGATTGAGTACAGACACAGAACAGTCCTGGACAAGGATAGAGTACAGACACAGCACAGTCATGGAACATGATGGAGCACAGACACAGGGCAGTCCCATTACATGACACAGTACAGACACAGGACAGTCCCAGTACAGGATAGAGTACAGACACAGGACAGTTCAGTATAGAATAGAGTAGACACAGGACAGTCCCAGTACAGGATAGAGAACAGACACAGGACGGTCCCAGTACAGGATAGATTAACGACACAGGACAGTCCCAGAACAGGATAGAGTACAGACACAGGACCGTCCCAGGGCAGGATAGAGTACAGACACAGGCACAGCCCTGGAAAGGATAGAGTACAGACACAGGACAATCCCAGAATGGGATAGAGTACAGACACCAGAAAGTCCCAGTACAGGATAGAGTACAGACACAAGACAATCCTGGAACAGCATAGAGTACTGAACCAGGACAGTCCCATTACAGATATAGTACAGATACGGGACTGTCCCATTACAGGATAGAGTACAGACACAGGACAGTCCCATTATAGGATAGAGTACAGACACGGGACAGTCCCAGAACAGGATAGAGTACAGGAACAGAACAGCTCTGGAACAGGATAGATTACAGATACAGGACAGTCCCAGTACAGGATAGAGTGGAGACAACAGACAGTCCCAGTACAGTATAGAGTACAGACACAGGACAATCCTGGAACAGGATAGAGTACAGACACGGGACTGTCCCTGTACAGGATAGAGTACAGTCACAGAACAGTCCCGGAACAGGATAGAGTACAGACACAGGACAGTCCCTTTACAGGATTATGTACAACACCGGACAGTCCCAGTACAGTATAGTGTACAGACACAGGACAGTCCCAGTGCAGGATAGAGTACAGACACAGGACTGTCCCAGTTCAGGATAGAGTACAGACACAGGACAGCCCTGGAACGGGATAGAGTACAGACACAGGACAGTTCAGTATAGGATAGAGTACAGACATGGGAGGGGCCCAGTACAGGATAGGGAACAGACATGGGAGAGTCCCATTACAGGATAGAGTACAGACATTGGACATTCCCATTATAGGGTAGAGTACACAAACAGGACAGACCCATTACAGGATAGTGTACTGGCACAGGACAGTCCCATTTCAGGATAGAGTACAGACACAGGACAGTCCCAAAACAGGATAGAGTACAGACACAGGACAGCCACGGTGCAGGATAGATTACAGACACAGGACAGTCCCAGTACAGGATAGAGTGGAGACACCAGACAATCCCATTATAGGATATAGTACAGACCCAGGCCAGTCCCATTATAGGATAGAATAGAGGTACAAGACTGTCCCATTACAGGATAGAGTACAGACACGTGATAGCCCTGGAAAAGGATAGATTACAGATACAGGACAGTCCCAGTACAGGATAGAGTACAGACACAGGACTGTCCCCATACAGGATAGAGTACAGACGCACAACAGTCCCGGAACAGGATAGAGTACGGGCACAGGACAGTCCCGTTAGAGGATTGTGTACAGACACCGGACAGTCCCAGTACAGGATAGAGTACAGACATGGGTCAGTCCCAGTACAGGATATAGTACAGACCCAGGCCAGTCCCATTATAGGATAGAATAGAGGTACAAGACTGTCCCATTACAGGATAGAGTACAGACACGTGATAGCCCTGGAACAGGATAGATTACAGATACAGGACAGTCCCAGTACAGGATAGAGTACAGACACAGGACAATCCCAGTACAGGATAGAGTGGAGACACCAGACAGTCCCAGTACAGGATAGAGTACAGACACAGGACTGTCCCCATACAGGATAGAGTACAGACGCACAACAGTCCCGGAACAGGATAGAGTACGGGCACAGGACAGTCCCGTTAGAGGATTGTGTACAGACACCGGACAGTCCCAGTACAGGATAGAGTACAGACATGGGACAGTCCCAGTACAGGATAGAGTACAGACACAGGACAGTCCCATTATAGGATAGAGTACAGACACTGGACAATCCCAGT
Source organism: Isurus oxyrinchus (assembly GCA_026770705.1). Classification (NCBI taxonomy): domain Eukaryota; kingdom Metazoa; phylum Chordata; class Chondrichthyes; order Lamniformes; family Lamnidae; genus Isurus; species Isurus oxyrinchus. The sequence continues at coordinate 1,880,756 of JANJGN010000027.1, read as the reverse complement.
ACAGGATAGACTACAGACACAGGACAGTCCCGTTACAGCATAATGTTCAGACACAGGACAGTCCCATTACAGGATAGCGTACAGACATGGGACAGTCCCAGAACAGGATTGAGTACAGACACACGATAGCCTCGCAGCAGGGTAGCGTACAGACAAGAGACAGCCCTGAAACAGGATTGAGTACAGACACAGAACAGTCCTGGACAAGGATAGAGTACAGACACAGCACAGTAATGAAACAGGATAGAGTACAGACATGGGACAGTCCCAGAACAGGATTGAGTACAGACACAGGAGAGCCTCGGAGCAGGATAGAGTTCAGACAAGGGGCAGCCCTGAAACAGGATTGAGTACAGACACAGAACATTCCTGGACAAGGATAGAGTACAGACACAGCACAGTCATGGAACATGATGGAGCACAGACACAGGGCAGTCCCATTACATGATACAGTACAGACACGGGACAGTCCCAGTACAGGATAGAGTACAGACACAGGACCGTCCCAGGGCAGGATAGAGTACAGACACAGGCACAGCCCTGGAAAGGATAGAGTACAGACACAGGACAATCCCAGAATGGGATAGAGTACAGACACCAGAAAGTCCCAGTACAGGATAGAGTACAGACGCAGGACAGTCCCATTACTTGATAGAGTACAGACACGGGACAGTCCCAGAACAGGATAGAGTACAGGAACAGAACAGCTCTGGAACAGGATAGATTACAGACACAGGACAGTCCGAGTACAGGATAGAGTGGAGACAACAGACAGTCCCAGTACAGTATAGAGTACAGACACAGGACAATCCTGGAACAGGATAGAGTACAGACACGGGACTGTCCCTGTACAGGATAGAGTACAGTCACAGAACAGTCCCGGAACAGGATAGAGTACAGACACAGGACAGTCCCTTTACAGGATTATGTACAACACCGGACAGTCCCAGTACAGTATAGTGTACAGACACAGGACAGTCCCAGTGCAGGATAGAGTACAGACACAGGACTGTCCCAGTTCAGGATAGAGTACAGACACAGGACAGCCCTGGAACGGGATAGAGTACAGACACAGGACAGTTCAGTATAGGATAGAGTACAGACATGGGAGGGGCCCAGTACAGGATAGGGAACAGACATGGGAGGGTCCCATTACAGGATAGAGTACAGACATTGGACATTCCCATTATAGGGTAGAGTACACAAACAGGACAGACCCATTACAGGATAGTGTACTGGCACAGGACAGTCCCATTTCAGGATAGAGTACAGACACAGGACAGTCCCAAAACAGGATAGAGTACAGACACGGGACAGCCACGGTGCAGGATAGATTACAGACACAGGACAGTCCCAGTACAGGATAGAGTGGAGACACCAGACAATCCCATTATAGGATATAGTACAGACCCAGGACAGTCCCATTATAGGATAGAATAGAGGTACAAGACTGTCCCATTACAGGATAGAGTACAGACACGTGATAGCCCTGGAACAGGATAGATTACAGATACAGGACAGTCCCAGTACAGGATAGAGTGGAGACACCAGACAGTCCCAGTACAGGATAGAGTACAGACACAGGACTGTCCCCATACAGGATAGAGTACAGACGCACAACAGTCCCGGAACAGGATAGAGTACGGGCACAGGACAGTCCCGTTAGAGGATTGTGTACAGACACCGGACAGTCCCAGTACAGGATAGAGTACAGACATGGGACAGTCCCAGTACAGGATAGAGTACAGACACAGGACAGTCCCATTATAGGATAGAGTACAGACACTGGACAATCCCAGTACAGGATAGACTACAGACACAGGACAGTCCCGTTACAGCATAATGTTCAGACACAGGACAGTCCCATTACAGGATAGCGTACAGACATGGGACAGTCCCAGAACAGGATTGAGTACAGACACACGATAGCCTCGCAGCAGGGTAGCGTACAGACAAGAGACAGCCCTGAAACAGGATTGAGTACAGACACAGAACAGTCCTGGACAAGGATAGAGTACAGACAAGAGACAGTAATGAAACAGGATAGAGTACAGACATGGGACAGTCCCAGAACAGGATTGAGTACAGACACAGGAGAGCCTCGGAGCAGGATAGAGTTCAGACAAGGGGCAGCCCTGAAACAGGATTGAGTACAGACACAGAACATTCCTGGACAAGGATAGAGTACAGACACAGCACAGTCATGGAACATGATGGAGCACAGACACAGGGCAGTCCCATTACATGATACAGTACAGACACGGGACAGTCCCAGTACAGGATAGAGTACAGACACAGGACCGTCCCAGGGCAGGATAGAGTACAGACACAGGCACAGCCCTGGAAAGGATAGAGTACAGACACAGGACAATCCCAGAATGGGATAGAGTACAGACACCAGAAAGTCCCAGTACAGGATAGAGTACAGACACAAGACAATCCTGGAACAGCATAGAGTACTGAACCAGGAAAGTCCCATTACAGATAGAGTACAGATACGGGACTGTCCCATTACAGGATAGAGTACAGACACAGGACAGTCCCATTATAGGATAGAGTACAGACACGGGACAGTCCCAGAACAGGATAGAGTACAGGAACAGAACAGCTCTGGAACAGGATAGATTACAGATACAGGACAGTCCCAGTACAGGATAGAGTGGAGACAACAGACAGTCCCAGTACAGTATAGAGTACAGACACAGGACAATCCTGGAACAGGATAGAGTACAGACACGGGACTGTCCCTGTACAGGATAGAGTACAGTCACAGAACAGTCCCGGAACAGGATAGAGTACAGACACAGGACAGTCCCTTTACAGGATTATGTACAACACCGGACAGTCCCAGTACAGTATAGTGTACAGACACAGGACAGTCCCAGTGCAGGATAGAGTACAGACACAGGACTGTCCCAGTTCAGGATAGAGTACAGACACAGGACAGCCCTGGAACGGGATAGAGTACAGACACAGGACAGTTCAGTATAGGATAGAGTACAGACATGGGAGGGGCCCAGTACAGGATAGGGAACAGACATGGGAGGGTCCCATTACAGGATAGAGTACAGACATTGGACATTCCCATTATAGGGTAGAGTACACAAACAGGACAGACCCATTACAGGATAGTGTACTGGCACAGGACAGTCCCATTTCAGGATAGAGTACAGACACAGGACAGTCCCAAAACAGGATAGAGTACAGACACAGGACAGCCACGGTGCAGGATAGATTACAGACACAGGACAGTCCCAGTACAGGATAGAGTGGAGACACCAGACAATCCCATTATAGGATATGGTACAGACCCAGGCCAGTCCCATTATAGGATAGAATAGAGGTACAAGACTGTCCCATTACAGGATAGAGTACAGACACGTGATAGCCCTGGAAAAGGATAGATTACAGATACAGGACAGTCCCAGTACAGGATAGAGTACAGACACAGGACTGTCCCCATACAGGATAGAGTACAGACGCACAACAGTCCCGGAACAGGATAGAGTACGGGCACAGGACAGTCCCGTTAGAGGATTGTGTACAGACACCGGACAGTCCCAGTACAGGATAGAGTACAGACATGGGTCAGTCCCAGTACAGGATAGAGTAGAGTACAGACATGGGTCAGTCCCAGTACAGGATAGAGTACAGACACAGGACAGTCCCATTATAGGATAGAGTACAGACACTGGACAATCCCAGTACAGGATAGACTACAGACACAGGACAGTCCCGTTACAGCATAATGTTCAGACACAGGACAGTCCCATTACAGGATAGCGTACAGACATGGGACAGTCCCAGAACAGGATTGAGTACAGACACACGATAGCCTCGCAGCAGGGTAGCGTACAGACAAGAGACAGCCCTGAAACAGGATTGAGTACAGACACAGAACAGTCCTGGACAAGGATAGAGTACAGACACAGCACAGTAATGAAACAGGATAGAGTACAGACATGGGACAGTCCCAGAACAGGATTGAGTACAGACACAGGAGAGCCTCGGAGCAGGATAGAGTTCAGACAAGGGGCAGCCCTGAAACAGGATTGAGTACAGACACAGAACATTCCTGGACAAGGATAGAGTACAGACACAGCACAGTCATGGAACATGATGGAGCACAGACACAGGGCAGTCCCATTACATGATACAGTACAGACACGGGACAGTCCCAGTACAGGATAGAGTACAGACACAGGACCGTCCCAGGGCAGGATAGAGTACAGACACAGGCACAGCCCTGGAAAGGATAGAGTACAGACACAGGACAATCCCAGAATGGGATAGAGTACAGACACCAGAAAGTCCCAGTACAGGATAGAGTACAGACACATGACAATCCTGGAACAGCATAGAGTACTGAACCAGGACAGTCCCATTACAGATATAGTACAGATACGGGACTGTCCCATTACAGGATAGAGTACAGACACAGGACAGTCCCATTATAGGATAGAGTACAGACACGGGACAGTCCCAGAACAGGATAGAGTACAGGAACAGAACAGCTCTGGAACAGGATAGATTACAGATACAGGCCAGTCCCAGGGCAGGATAAAGTACAGACATAGGACAGCCCTGGAACAGGATAGAATACAGACACAGGCCGTTCCCGTACAGGATAGAGTACAGACACCAGACAGTCCAAGTACAAGGTAAAGTACAGACACGGGACAATCCTGGAACAGGATAGTGTACGGACACAGGACGGTCCCGTTATGCGATAGTGTACAGAAACCAGACAGTCACAGTACAGGATAGAGTACAGAAACAGGACAGTCCCATTACAGGATAGAGTACAGACACCGGACAGTCCCAGTACAGGATAGAGTATAGGCACAGGACAGTCTCAGTGCAGAATAGAGTACAGACATGGGACAGTCCCAGAACAGGATAGAGTACTGGCACAGAACAGCCCTGGAACAGGATAGATTACAGAAAATCCCAGTACAGGATAGAGTGGAGACGCCAGACAGTCCCAGTACAGGATAGAGTACAGACAGAGGACAATCCTGGAACAGGATAGTGTACGGACACAGGACTGTCCCGTTATATGATAGTGTACAGACACTGGACAGTCACAGTACAGGATAGAGTACAGAAACAGGACAGTTCCATTACAGGATAGAGTATAGACACAGGACTGTCCCAGTACAGGATAGAGTACAGACGCACAACAGTCCCGGAACAGGATAGAGTACAGACACAGGAGTCCCGTTACAGGATTGTGTACAGGCACCGGACAGTCACAGTACAGGATAGAGTACAGACATGGTACAGTCCCATTATAGGATAGAGTACAGACACGGGACAATCCCAGTACAGGATAGAGGACAGACACAGGACAGTCCCGTTACAGCATAGTGTTCAGACACAGGACAGTCCCATTACAGGATATAGTACAGGCACAGGACAGTCCCGTTACAGGATAGAGTAAAGACACGGGACAGTCCCATTATAGGATAGAGTACAGACACCGGACAATCCCAGTACAGGATTGAGTACAAACACACACTAGCCTCGGAGCAGGATAGAGTACAGACAAGGGACAGCCCTGAAACAGGATTGAGTACAGACACAGAACAGTCCTGGACAAGGATAGAGTACAGACACAGCACAGTCATGGAACATGATGGAGCACAGACACAGGGCTGTCCCATTACATGACACAGTACAGACACGGGACAGTCCCAGTACAGGATAGAGTACAGACACAGGACAGTTCAGTATAGAATAGAGTAGACACAGGACAGTCCCAGTACAGGATAGAGAACAGACACGGGACGGTCCCAATACAGGATAGATTAACGACACAGAACAGTCCCGGAACAGGATAGAGTACAGACACAGGACAGTCCCTTTACAGGATTATGTACAGCACCGGACAGTCCCAGTACAGTATAGTGTACAGACACAGGACAGTCCCAGTGCAGGATAGAGTACAGACACAGGACTGTCCCAGGGCAGGATAGAGTACAGACACAGGCACAGCCCTGGAAAGGATAGAGTACAGACACAGGACAATCCCAGAATGGGATAGAGTACCGACACCAGAAAGTCCCAGTACAGGATAGAGTACAGACACAAGACAATCCTGGAACAGCATAGGGTACTGAACCAGGACAGTCCCATTACAGATATAGTACAGATACGGGACAGGCCCATTACATGATAGAGTACAGACACGGGACAGTCCCAGAACAGGATAGAGTACAGGAACTGAACAGCTCTGGAACAGGATAGATTACAGATACAGGACAGTCCCAGTACAGGATAGAGTGGAGACAACAGACAGTCCCAGTACAGTATAGAGTACAGACACAGGACATTCCTGGAACAGGATAGAGTACAGACACGGGACTGTCCCTGTACAGGATAGAGTACAGACACAGAACAGTCCCGGAACAGGATAGAGTACAGACACAGGACAGTCCCTTTACAGGATTATGTACAGCACCGGACTGTCCCAGTACAGTATACTGTACAGACACAGGACAGTCCCAGTGCAGGATAGAGTACAGACACAGGACTGTCCCAGTTCAGGATAGAGTACAGACACAGGACAGCCCTGGAACGGGATAGAGTACAGACACAGGACAGTTCAGTATAGGATAGAGTACAGACATGGGAGGGGCCCAGTACAGGATAGGGAACAGACATGGGAGGGTCCCATTACAGGATAGAGTACAGACATTGGACATTCCCATTATAGGGTAGAGTACACAAACAGGTCAGACCCATTAAAGGATAGTGTACTGGCACAGGACAGTCCCATTTCAGGATAGAGTACAGAAACGGGACAGTCCCAGTACAGGATAGAGTACAGGCATAGAACAGCCCTGGAAAAGGATAGATTACAGACACAGGACAGTCCCAGTACAGGATAGAGTGAAGACACCAGACAGTCCCATTGCAGGATAGAGTACAGACATTGGAAAGTCCCAGAACAGGATAGAGTACAGACTTAAGACAGTCCCATTACAGGATATAGTACAGACCCAGGACAGTCCCATTATAGGATAGAGTACCGACACGGGACAGTCCCAGAACAGGATAGAATACAGGAACAGAACAGCCCTGGAACAGGATAGATTACAGATAAAGGACAGTCCCAGTACAGGATAAAGTGGAGACACCAGACAGTCCCAGTACAGGATAGAGTACAGACACAGGACAATCCTGGAACAGGATAGAGTACAGACACAGGACTGTCCCCGTACAGGATAGAGTACAGACGCACAACAGTTCCGGAACAGGATAGAGTACAGACACAGGACAGTCCCATTACAGGATTGTGTACAGACACCGGACAGTCTCAGTACAGGATAGAGTACAGACACGGGACAGTCCCATTACAGGATAGAGTACAGACACGGGACAGTCGCAGAACAGAATAGAGTACAGACACAGGACAGCCTCGGAGCAGGATAGAGTTCAGACAAGGGACAGCCCTGAAACAGGATTGAGTACAGACACAGAACAGTCCTGGACGAGGATAGAGTAAAGACACGGCACAGTCATGGAACAGGATGGAATACAGACACAGAGCAGTCCCATTACATGATACAGTACAGACACGGGACAGTCCCAGTACAGGATAGATTAGAGACACAGGACAGTTCAGTATAGGATAGAGTACAGACACAGGACAGTCCCAATACAGGATAGAGAACAGACACGGGACGGTCCCAGTACAGGATAGGTTACCGACACAGGACAGTCCCAGAACAGGATAAAGTACAGACACAGGGCAGTCCCATTACAGGATAGAGTACAGATATGGGACTGTCCCATTACAGGATAGAGTACAGACACGGGACAACCCTGGAACAGGATAGAGTACAGACACAGGACAGTCCCATTACAGGATAGAGTACAGACACGGGAAAGTCCTATTACAGGATAGAGTACAGGCACAGGACTGTCCCATTACAGGATAGAGTGCAGACACAGGACTGTCCCATTATAGGATAGAGTACAGACATTGGACATTCCCATTATAGGGTAGAGTACACAAACAGGTCAGACCCATTACAGGATAGTGTACTGGCACAGCACAGTCCCATTTCAGGATAGAGTACAGAAACGGGACAGTCCCAGTACAGGATAGAGTACAGGCATAGAACAGCCCTGGAAAAGGATAGATTACAGACACAGGACAGTCCCAGTACAGGACAGAGTGAAGACACCAGACAGTCCCATTGCAGGATAGAGTACAGACATAGGACAGTCCCATTACAGGATATAGTACAGACCCAGGACAGTCCCATTATAGGATAGAGTACCGACACGGGACAGTCCCAGAACAGGATAGAATACAGGAACAGAACAGCCCTGGAACAGGATAGATTACAGATAAAGGACAGTCCCAGTACAGGATAAAGTGGAGACACCAGACAGCCCCAGTACAGGATAGAGTACAGACACAGGACAATCCTGGAACAGGATAGAGTACAGACACAGGACTGTCCCCGTACAGGATAGAGTACAGATGCACAACAGTTCCGGAACAGGATAGAGTACAGACACAGGACAGTCCCATTACAGGATTGTGTACAGACACCGGACAGTCTCAGTACAGGATAGAGTACAGACACGGGACAGTCCCATTACAGGATAGAGTACAGACACGGGACAGTCCCAGAACAGAATAGAGTACAGACACAGGACAGCCTCGGAGCAGGATAGAGTTCAGACAAGGGACAGCCCTGAAACAGGATTGAGTACAGACACAAACTGTCCTGGACAAGGATAGAGTACAGACACAGCACAGTCATGGAACATGATGGAGTACAGACACAGGGCAGTCCCTTTACATGATACAGTACAGACACGGGACAGTCCCAGTACAGGATAGAGTACAGACACAGGACAGTTCAGTATAGAATAGAGTACAGGCACAGGACAGTCCAAGTACAGGATAGAGAACAGACACGAGACGGTCCCAGTACAGGATAGGTTACCGACACAGGACAGTCCCAGAACAGGATAAAGTACAGACACAGGGCAGTCCCATTACAGGATAGAGTACAGATATGGGACTGTCCCATTACAGGATAGAGTACAGACACGGGACAACCCTGGAACAGGATAGAGTACAGACACAGGACAGTCCCATTACAGGATAGAGTACAGACACGGGAAAGTCCTATTACAGGATAGAGTGCAGACACAGGACTGTCCCATTATAGGATAGAGTACAGACATTGGACATTCCCATTATAGGGTAGAGTACACAAACAGGTCAGACCCATTACAGGATAGTGTACTGGCACAGGACAGTCCCGTTTCAGGATAGAGTACAGAAACGGGACAGTCCCAGTACAGGATAGAGTACAGGCATAGAACAGCCCTGGAAAAGGATAGATTACAGACACAGGACAGTCCCAGTACAGGACAGAGTGAAGACACCAGACAGTCCCATTGCAGGATAGAGTACAGACATTGGAAAGTCCCAGAACAGGATAGAGTACAGACATAGGACAGTCCCATTACAGGATATAGTACAGACCCAGGACAGTCCCATTATAGGATAGAGTACCGACACGGGACAGTCCCAGAACAGGATAGAATACAGGAAAAGAACAGCCCTGGAACAGGATAGATTACAGATAAAGGACAGTCCCAGTACAGGATAAAGTGGAGACACCAGACAGCCCCAGTACAGGATAGAGTACAGACACAGGACAATCCTGGAACAGGATAGAGTACAGACACAGGACTGTCCCCGTACAGGATAGAGTACAGATGCACAACAGTTCCGGAACAGGATAGAGTACAGACACAGGACAGTCCCATTACAGGATTGTGTACAGACACCGGACAGTCTCAGTACAGGATAGAGTACAGACACGGGACAGTCCCATTACAGGATAGAGTACAGACACAGGACAGCCTCGGAGCAGGATAGAGTTCAGACAAGGGACAGCCCTGAAACAGGATTGAGTACAGACACAAACTGTCCTGGACAAGGATAGAGTACAGACATTGGAAAGTCCCAGAACAGGATAGAGTACAGACATAGGACAGTCCCATTACAGGATATAGTACAGACCCAGGACAGTCCCATTATAGGATAGAGTACCGACACGGGACAGTCCCAGAACAGGATAGAATACAGGAACAGAACAGCCCTGGAACAGGATAGATTACAGATAAAGGACAGTCCCAGTACAGGATAAAGTGGAGACACCAGACAGTCCCAGTACAGGATAGAGTACAGACACAGGACAATCCTGGAACAGGATAGAGTACAGACATAGGACTGTCCCCGTACAGGATAGAGTACAGATGCACAACAGTTCCGGAACAGGATAGAGTACAGACACAGGACAGTCCCATTACAGGATTGTGTACAGACACCGGACAGTCTCAGTACAGGATAGAGTACAGACACGGGACAGTCCCATTACAGGATAGAGTACAGACACGGGACAGTCCCAGAACAGAATAGAGTACAGACACAGGACAGCCTCGGAGCAGGATAGAGTTCAGACAAGGGACAGCCCTGAAACAGGATTGAGTACAGACACAAACTGTCCTGGACAAGGATAGAGTACAGACACAGCACAGTCATGGAACATGATGGAGTACAGACACAGGGCAGTCCCTTTACATGATACAGTACAGACACGGGACAGTCCCAGGACAGGATAGAGTACAGACACAGGACAGTTCAGTATAGAATAGAGTACAGGCACAGGACAGCCCAAGTACAGGGTAGAGAACAGACACGAGACGGTCCCAGTACAGGATAGATTAACGACCCAGGACAGTCCCAGAACAGGATAGAGTACAGACACAGGACCGTCCCGTTACAGGATAGTGTATAGACACAGGACTGTCCCAGGGCAGGATAGAGTACAGACACAGGCACAGCCCTGGAAAGGATAGAGTACAGACACAGGACAATCCCAGTATGGGATTGAGTACCGACACCAGAGAGTCCCAGTACAGGATAGAGTACAGACACAGGACAAATCCTGGAACAGCATAGAGTACTGATACAGGACAGTCCAGTTACAGATAGAGTACAGATACGGGACTGTCCCATTACAGGATAGAGTACAGACACAGGACAGTTCCATTACAGGATAGAGTACAAACACGGGACAGTCCCAGAACAGGTTTGAGTACAGACACAGGACAGCCCTGGAACAGGATAGATTACAGACACAGGACAGTCTCATTACAGGATAGAGTACAGACACGGGACTGTCCCAGAACAGGTTTGAGTACAGACACAGGACAGTCCTGGAACAGGATAGAATACAGACACAGGACCGTCCCATTACATGATAGAGTACAGACACGGGACTGTCCCAGAACAGGATTGAGCACAGACGCACAACAGTACCAGAACAGGATAGAGTACAGACACAGGACAGTCCCATTACAATATTGTGTACAGACACCGGACAGTCCCATTCAAGGTAGAGTCCAGACACAGGACAGTCCTGGAACGGGATAGAGTACTGACACAGGACAGTTCAGTACAGGATAGAATACAGACACAGGACAGTCCCATTACAGGATAGAGTACAGACACGGGACAGTCCCAGAACAGGATAGAGTACAGACACAGGACAGCCTCGGAGCAAGATAGAGTTCAGACAAGGGACAGCCCTGAAACAGGATTGAGTACAGACACAGAACAGTCCTGGACGAGGATAGAGTAAAGACACAGCACAGTCATGGAACAGGACAGAGTACAGACACAGAGCAGTCCCATTACATGATACAGTACAGACAGGGGACAGTCCCAGTACAGGATAGAGTAGAGACACAGCACAGTCCCAGTACAGGATAGAGAACAGTCACGGGACTGTTCCAGTACAGGATAGGTTACCAACACAGGACAGTCCCAGAACAGGATAGAGTACAGACACAGGACCGTCCCGTTACAGGATTGTGTACAGACACCGGACAGTCCCAGTACAGGATAGACTACAGACACGGGACAGTCCCAGTACAGGATAGACTACAGACATAGGACAGTCCCGTTACACATAGTGTTCAGACACATGACAGTCCCATTACAGGATAGTGTACAGACACGGGACAGTCCCAGAACAGGATTGAGTACAGGCACAGGATAGCCTCGGAGCAGGATAGAGTTCAGACAAGGGGCAGCCCTGAAACAGGATTGAGTACAGACACAAACTATCCTGGACAAGGATAGAGTACAGACACAGCACAGTCATGGAACATGATGGAGTACAGACACAGGGCAGTCCCTTTACATGATACAGTACAGACACGGGACAGTCCCAGGACAGGATAGAGTACAGACACAGGACAGTTCAGTATAGAATAGAGTACAGGCACAGGACAGTCCAAGTACAGGATAGAGAACAGACACGGGACGGTCCCAGTACAGGATAGATTAACGACCCAGGACAGTCCCAGAACAGGATAGTGTACAGACACAGGACCGTCCCGTTACAGGATAGTGTGTAGACACAGGACTGTCCCAGGGCAGGATAGAGTACAGACACAGGCACAGCCCTGGAAAGGATAGAGTACAGACACAGGACAATCCCAGTATGGGATTGAGTACCGACACCAGAGAGTCCCAGTACAGGATAGAGTACAGACACAGGACAAATCCTGGAACAGCATAGAGTACTGATACAGGACAGTCCAGTTACAGATAGAGTACAGATACGGGACTGTCCCATTACAGGATAGAGTACAGACACAGGACAGTTCCATTATAGGATAGAGTACAAACACGGGACAGTCCCTGAACAGGTTTGAGTACAGACACAGGACAGCCCTGGAACAGGATAGATTACAGACACAGGACAGTCCCATTACAGGATAGAGTACATACACGGGACTGTCCCAGAACAGGTTTGAGTACAGACACAGGACAGTCCTGGAACAGGCTAGAATACAGACACAGGACCGTCCCATTACATGATAGAGTACAGACACGGGACTGTCCCAGAACAGGATTGAGCACAGACGCACAACAGTACCAGAACAGGATAGAGTACAGACACAGGACAGTCCTGGAACGGGATAGAGTACTGACACAGGACAGTTCAGTATAGGATAGAGTACAGACATGGGAGAGTCCCAGTACATGATAGAGAACAGTCACAGTAGGGTCCCATTACAGGATAGAGTACAGACACTGGACAGTCCCAGAACAGGATAGAGTACAGACACAGGACAGTCCCATTACCAGATATTGTACAGACCCAGGACAGTCCCATTATAGGATAGAATACAGACACAGGACTGTCCCATTACAGGATAGTGTACAGACACGGGACAGTCCCAGAACAGGATAGAGTACAGGAACAGAACAGACCTGGAACAGGATAGATTACAGACACAGGACAGTCCCATTACAGGATAGAGTGGAGACAGCAGACAGTCCCAGTACAGGATAGAGTACAGACACAGGACAATCCTGGAACAGGATAGAGTACAGACACAGGACTGTCCCAGTACAGGATAGAGTACAGACGCACAACAGTACCAGAACAGAATAGAGTACAGACACAGGACAGTCCCATTACAGTATTGTGTACAGACACCGGACAGTCCCATTCAAGGGAGAGTACAGACACAGGACAGTCCCATTACAGGTTATAGTAGAGACCCAGGACAGTCCCATTATAGGATAGAATACAAATACAGGACAGTCCCATTACAGGATAGAGTACAGATACGGGGCAGTCCCAGAACAGGATAGAGTACAGGCACAGTATAGTCCTGGAGCAGGATAGAGTACAGACACAGGACATTTCCATTACAGGATAGAGTACAGACACAGGACAGTCTCATTACAGGATAGAGTACAGACACAGGACAGTCCAGTACAGGATAGAGTACAGACACAATTCTGTCCCATTACAGGATAGAGTACAGACACAGGACTGTCGCAGTGCAGGATAGAGTTCAGACTCAGGACTATCCCATTTCAGGATAGAGTACAGACACAGGATAGTCCCAGTACAGGATATAGTACAGACACATGAGAGTCCCTGTACAGGATAGAGTACAGACACAGGAGAGTCCCAGTACAGGATAGAGTACATTCACAGAATACTCCCACTACAGGATAGAGTACAGACACAGGAGAGTCCCAGTACAGGATAGAGTACAGACACAGAATATTCCCACTACAGGATAGAGTACAGACACAGCACAGTCCCAGAACAGGATAGAGTACAGACACAGGACCGTCCCGTTACAGGATAGTGTATAGACACAGGACTGTCCCAGGGCAGGATAGAGTACAGACACAGGCACAGCCCTGGAAAGGATAGAGTACAGACACAGGACAATCCTGGAACAGCAAAGAGTACTGAACCAGGACAGTTCCATTACAGATATAGTACAGATACGGGACTGTCCCATTACAGGATTGAGTACAGACACAGGACATTCCCATTACATGATAGAGTACAGACACGGGACAGTCCCATTACAGGATAGAGTACAGACACAGGACAGTCCCAGGGCAGGATAAAGTACAGACATAGGACAGCCCTGGAACAGGATAGAATACAGACACACACCGTTCCCATACAGGAAAGAGTACAGACACCAGACAGTCCCAGTACAGGGTAGAGTATAGACACAGGACAATCCTGGAACAGGATAGATTACAGATAAAGGACAGTCCCAGTACAGGATAAAGTGGAGACACCAGACAGTCCCAGTACAGGATAGAGTATATACACAGGACAATCCTGGAACAGGATAGAGTACAGACACAGGACTGTCCCCGTACAGGATAGAGTACAGACGCACGACAGTCCTGGAACAGGATAGAGTACAGACACAGGACAGTCCCATTACAGGATTGTGTACAGACACCGGACAGTCCCATTACAGGATAGAGTACAGACACAGGACAGTCCCATTACAGGATAGAGTACAGACACGGGACAGTCCCAGAACAGGATAGAGTGCAGACACAGGACAGCCTCGGAGCAGGATAGAGTTCAGACAAGGGACAGCCCTGAAACAGGATTGAGTACAGACACAGAACAGTCCTGGATGAGGATAGAGTAAAGGCACAGCACAGTCATGGAACAGGACGGAGTACAGACACAGAGCAGTCCCATTACATGATACAGTACAGACAGGGGACAGTCCCAGTACAGGATAGAGTAGAGACACAGGACAGTTCAGTATAGGATAGAGTACAGACACAGGACAGTCCCAGTACAGGATAGAGAACAGTCACGGGACGGTTCCAGTACAGAATAGGTTACCGACACAGGACAGTCCCAGAACAGGATAGAGTACAGACACAGGACAGTCCCGTTACAGGATTGTGTACAGACACCGGACAGTCCCAGTACAGGATAGACTACAGACACGGGACAGTCCCAGTACAGGATAGACTACAGACATAGGACAGTCCCGTTACACATAGTGTTCAGACACATGACAGTCCCATTACAGGATAGTGTACAGACACGGGACAGTCCCAGAACAGGATTGAGTACAGGCACAGGATAGCCTCGGAGCAGGATAGAGTTCAGACAAGGGACAGCCCTGAAACAGGATTGAGTACAGACACAAACTGTCCTGGACAAGGATAGAGTACAGACACAGCACAGTCATGGAACATGATGGAGTACAGACACAGGGCAGTCCCTTTACATGATACAGTACAGACACGGGACAGTCCCAGTACAGGATAGAGTACAGACACAGGACAGTTCAGTATAGAATAGAGTACAGGCACAGGACAGTCCAAGTACAGGATAGAGAACAGACACGGGACGGTCCCAGTACAGGATAGATTAACGACCCAGGACAGTCCCAGAACAGGATAGAGTACAGACACAGAACCGTCCCGTTACAGGATAGTGTATAGACATAGGACTGTCCCAAGGCAGGATAGAGTACAGACACAGGCACAGCCCTGGAAAGGATAGAGTACAGACACAGGACAAATCCTGGAACAGCATAGAGTACTGATACAGGACAGTCCAGTTACAGATAGAGTACAGATACGGGACTGTCCCATTACAGGATAGAGTACAGACACAGGACAGTTCCATTACAGGATAGAGTACAAACACGGGACAGTCCCAGAACAGGTTTGAGTACAGACACAGGACAGCCCTGGAACAGGATAGATTACAGACACAGGACAGTCTCATTACAGGATAGAGTACAGACACGGGACTGTCCCAGAACAGGTTTGAGTACAGACACAGGACAGTCCTGGAACAGGATAGAATACAGACACAGGACCGTCCCATTACATGATAGAGTACAGACACGGGACTGTCCCAGAACAGGATTGAGCACAGACGCACAACAGTACCAGAACAGGATAGAGTACAGACACAGGACAGTCCCATTACAATATTGTGTACAGACACCGGACAGTCCCATTCAAGGTAGAGTCCAGACACAGGACAGTCCTGGAACGGGATAGAGTACTGACACAGGACAGTTCAGTACAGGATAGAATACAGACACAGGACAGTCCCATTACAGGATAGAGTACAGACACGGGACAGTCCCAGAACAGGATAGAGTACAGACACAGGACAGCCTCGGAGCAAGATAGAGTTCAGACAAGGGACAGCCCTGAAACAGGATTGAGTACAGACACAGAACAGTCCTGGACGAGGATAGAGTAAAGACACAGCACAGTCATGGAACAGGACAGAGTACAGACACAGAGCAGTCCCATTACATGATACAGTACAGACAGGGGACAGTCCCAGTACAGGATAGAGTAGAGACACAGCACAGTCCCAGTACAGGATAGAGAACAGTCACGGGACTGTTCCAGTACAGGATAGGTTACCAACACAGGACAGTCCCAGAACAGGATAGAGTACAGACACAGGACCGTCCCGTTACAGGATTGTGTACAGACACCGGACAGTCCCAGTACAGGATAGACTACAGACACGGGACAGTCCCAGTACAGGATAGACTACAGACATAGGACAGTCCCGTTACACATAGTGTTCAGACACATGACAGTCCCATTACAGGATAGTGTACAGACACGGGACAGTCCCAGAACAGGATTGAGTACAGGCACAGGATAGCCTCGGAGCAGGATAGAGTTCAGACAAGGGGCAGCCCTGAAACAGGATTGAGTACAGACACAAACTATCCTGGACAAGGATAGAGTACAGACACAGCACAGTCATGGAACATGATGGAGTACAGACACAGGGCAGTCCCTTTACATGATACAGTACAGACACGGGACAGTCCCAGGACAGGATAGAGTACAGACACAGGACAGTTCAGTATAGAATAGAGTACAGGCACAGGACAGTCCAAGTACAGGATAGAGAACAGACACGGGACGGTCCCAGTACAGGATAGATTAACGACCCAGGACAGTCCCAGAACAGGATAGTGTACAGACACAGGACCGTCCCGTTACAGGATAGTGTGTAGACACAGGACTGTCCCAGGGCAGGATAGAGTACAGACACAGGCACAGCCCTGGAAAGGATAGAGTACAGACACAGGACAATCCCAGTATGGGATTGAGTACCGACACCAGAGAGTCCCAGTACAGGATAGAGTACAGACACAGGACAAATCCTGGAACAGCATAGAGTACTGATACAGGACAGTCCAGTTACAGATAGAGTACAGATACGGGACTGTCCCATTACAGGATAGAGTACAGACACAGGACAGTTCCATTATAGGATAGAGTACAAACACGGGACAGTCCCTGAACAGGTTTGAGTACAGACACAGGACAGCCCTGGAACAGGATAGATTACAGACACAGGACAGTCCCATTACAGGATAGAGTACATACACGGGACTGTCCCAGAACAGGATTGAGCACAGACGCACAACAGTACCAGAACAGGATAGAGTACAGACACAGGACAGTCCTGGAACGGGATAGAGTACTGACACAGGACAGTTCAGTATAGGATAGAGTACAGACATGGGAGGGTCCCAGTACATGATAGAGAACAGACACAGTAGGGTCCCATTACAGGATAGAGTACAGACACTGGACAGTCCCAGAACAGGATAGAGTACAGACACAGGACAGTCCCATTACCAGATATTGTACAGACCCAGGACAGTCCCATTATAGGATAGAATACAGACACAGGACTGTCCCATTACAGGATAGTGTACAGACACGGGACAGTCCCAGAACAGGATAGAGTACAGGAACAGAACAGACCTGGAACAGGATAGATTACAGACACAGGACAGTCCCATTACAGGATAGAGTGGAGACAGCAGACAGTCCCAGTACAGGATAGAGTACAGACACAGGACAATCCTGGAACAGGATAGAGTACAGACACAGGACTGTCCCAGTACAGGATAGAGTACAGACGCACAACAGTACCAGAACAGAATAGAGTACAGACACAGGACAGTCCCATTACAGTATTGTGTACAGACACCGGACAGTCCCATTCAAGGGAGAGTACAGACACAGGACAGTCCCATTACAGGTTATAGTAGAGACCCAGGACAGTCCCATTATAGGATAGAATACAAATACAGGACAGTCCCATTACAGGATAGAGTACAGATACGGGGCAGTCCCAGAACAGGATAGAGTACAGGCACAGTATAGTCCTGGAGCAGGATAGAGTACAGACACAGGACATTTCCATTACAGGATAGAGTACAGACACAGGACAGTCTCATTACAGGATAGAGTACAGACACAGGACAGTCCAGTACAGGATAGAGTACAGACACAATTCTGTCCCATTACAGGATAGAGTACAGACACAGGACTGTCGCAGTGCAGGATAGAGTTCAGACTCAGGACTATCCCATTTCAGGATAGAGTACAGACACAGGATAGTCCCAGTACAGGATATAGTACAGACACATGAGAGTCCCTGTACAGGATAGAGTACAGACACAGGAGAGTCCCAGTACAGGATAGAGTACATTCACAGAATACTCCCACTACAGGATAGAGTACAGACACAGGAGAGTCCCAGTACAGGATAGAGTACAGACACAGAATATTCCCACTACAGGATAGAGTACAGACACAGCACAGTCCCAGAACAGGATAGAGTACAGACACAGGACCGTCCCGTTACAGGATAGTGTATAGACACAGGACTGTCCCAGGGCAGGATAGAGTACAGACACAGGCACAGCCCTGGAAAGGATAGAGTACAGACACAGGACAATCCTGGAACAGCAAAGAGTACTGAACCAGGACAGTTCCATTACAGATATAGTACAGATACGGGACTGTCCCATTACAGGATTGAGTACAGACACAGGACATTCCCATTACATGATAGAGTACAGACACGGGACAGTCCCATTACAGGATAGTGTACAGACACAGGACAGTCCCAGGGCAGGATAAAGTACAGACATAGGACAGCCCTGGAACAGGATAGAATACAGACACACACCGTTCCCATACAGGAAAGAGTACAGACACCAGACAGTCCCAGTACAGGGTAGAGTATAGACACAGGACAATCCTGGAACAGGATAGATTACAGATAAAGGACAGTCCCAGTACAGGATAAAGTGGAGACACCAGACAGTCCCAGTACAGGATAGAGTATATACACAGGACAATCCTGGAACAGGATAGAGTACAGACACAGGACTGTCCCCGTACAGGATAGAGTACAGACGCACGACAGTCCTGGAACAGGATAGAGTACAGACACAGGACAGTCCCATTACAGGATTGTGTACAGACACCGGACAGTCCCATTACAGGATAGAGTACAGACACAGGACAGTCCCATTACAGGATAGAGTACAGACACGGGACAGTCCCAGAACAGGATAGAGTGCAGACACAGGACAGCCTCGGAGCAGGATAGAGTTCAGACAAGGGACAGCCCTGAAACAGGATTGAGTACAGACACAGAACAGTCCTGGATGAGGATAGAGTAAAGGCACAGCACAGTCATGGAACAGGACGGAGTACAGACACAGAGCAGTCCCATTACATGATACAGTACAGACAGGGGACAGTCCCAGTACAGGATAGAGTAGAGACACAGGACAGTTCAGTATAGGATAGAGTACAGACACAGGACAGTCCCAGTACAGGATAGAGAACAGTCACGGGACGGTTCCAGTACAGGATAGGTTACCGACACAGGACAGTCCCAGAACAGGATAGAGTACAGACACAGGACAGTCCCGTTACAGGATAGACTACAGACATAGGACAGTCCCGTTACACATAGTGTTCAGACACATGACAGTCCCATTACAGGATAGTGTACAGACACGGGACAGTCCCAGAACAGGATTGAGTACAGGCACAGGATAGCCTCGGAGCAGGATAGAGTTCAGACAAGGGGCAGCCCTGAAACAGGATTGAGTACAGACACAAACTGTCCTGGACAAGGATAGAGTACAGACACAGCACAGTCATGGAACATGATGGAGTACAGACACAGGGCAGTCCCTTTACATGATACAGTACAGACACGGGACAGTCCCAGTACAGGATAGAGTACAGACACAGGACAGTTCAGTATAGAATAGAGTACAGGCACAGGACAGTCCAAGTACAGGATAGAGAACAGACACGGGACGGTCCCAGTACAGGATAGATTAACGACCCAGGACAGTCCCAGAACAGGATAGAGTACAGACACAGAACCGTCCCGTTACAGGATAGTGTATAGACACAGGACTGTCCCAAGGCAGGATAGAGTACAGACACAGGCACAGCCCTGGAAAGGATAGAGTACAGACACAGGACAATCCCAGTATGGGATTGAGTACCGACACCAGAGAGTCCCAGTACAGGATAGAGTACAGACACAGGACAAATCCTGGAACAGCATAGAGTACTGATACAGGACAGTCCAGTTACAGATAGAGTACAGATACGGGACTGTCCCATTACAGGATAGAGTACAGACACAGGACAGTTCCATTACAGGATAGAGTACAAACACGGGACAGTCCCAGAACAGGTTTGAGTACAGACACAGGACAGCCCTGGAACAGGATAGATTACAGACACAGGACAGTCTCATTACAGGATAGAGTACAGACACGGGACTGTCCCAGAACAGGTTTGAGTACAGACACAGGACAGTCCTGGAACAGGATAGAATACAGACACAGGACCGTCCCATTACATGATAGAGTACAGACACGGGACTGTCCCAGAACAGGATTGAGCACAGACGCACAACAGTACCAGAACAGGATAGAGTACAGACACAGGACAGTCCCATTACAATATTGTGTACAGACACCGGACAGTCCCATTCAAGGTAGAGTCCAGACACAGGACAGTCCTGGTACGGGATAGAGTACTGACACAGGACAGTTCAGTATAGGATAGAGTACAGACATGGGAGTGTCCCAGTACATGATAGAGAACAGACACAGTAGGGTCCCATTACAGGATAGAGTACAGACACTGGACAGTCCCAGAACAGGATAGAGTACAGACACAGGACAGTCCCATTACCAGATATTGTACAGACCCAGGACAGTCCCATTATAGGATAGAATACAGACACAGGACTGTCCCATTACAGGATAGTGTATAGACACGGGACAGTCCCAGAACAGGATGGAGTACAGGAACAGAACAGACCTGGAACAGGATAGATTACAGACACAGGACAGTCCCATTACAGGATAGAGTGGAGACAGCAGACAGTCCCAGTACAGGATAGAGTACAGACACAGGACAATCCTGGAGCAGGATAGAGTACAGACACAGGACTGTCCCAGTACAGGATAGAGTACAGACGCACAACAGTACCAGAACAGAATAGAGTACAGACACAGGACAGTCCCATTACAGTATTGTGTACAGACACCGGACAGTCCCATTCAAGGGAGAGTACAGACACAGGACAGTCCCATTACAGGTTATAGTAGAGACCCAGGACAGTCCCATTATAGGATAGAATACAAATACAGGACAGTCTCATTACAGGATAGAGTACAGATACGGGGCAGTCCCAGAACAGGATAGAGTACAGGCACAGTATAGTCCTGGAGCAGGATAGAGTACAGACACAGGACATTTCCATTACAGGATAGAGTACAGACACAGGACTGTGGCAGTGCAGGATAGAGTACAGACTCAGGACTATTCCATTTCAGGATAGAGTACAGACACAGGACAGTCCCAGTACAGGATATAGTACAGACACATGAGAGTCCCTGTACAGGATAGAGAATAGACACAGGAGAGTCCCAGTATAGGATAGAGTACATTCACAGAATACTCCCACTACAGGATAGAGTACAGACACAGGAGTCCCAGTACAGGATAGAGTACAGACACAGAATACTCCCACTACAGGATAGAGTACAGACACAGGACAGTCCCTGTATAGGATAGAGTACAGGCACAGGACAGTCCCTGTATAGGATAGAGTACAGGCACAGGACAGTCCCAGTACAGGATAGAAAACAGACATCGGACAGTCCCTGTACAGGTTGGAGTACAGACACAGGACAGTCCCAGTACAGGATGGAATACATACACTAGGTTCACTATTCAGTTTGGTCCTCCTCTCTTTACCCCAGGATATGATGAGCATTTTTGCTCTGCATTTATTTTCTGAACCAGTCGAGCAGTTGGAGTAAGCTCACCATTGTACAGATAGGTTTTTTCCAGATCTTTCAATGTCCCGTCGTACTCAATCCAATCTCGCAATTGTCACTCCGTGCCCTGCTCTTGACTCTGGGAATCGGGAGCTGTATCCATAGGGAGAGAGCTCTCTTGTCAACAACGTGTGGTTAACTAGCTGTCGACCTGCCTCAGGAAGCAGTACACTTCGCACAGATTCAGGGGCTGTGTATTGAAGACTCTCTGTGGCATGAGCTGAAATTCAGGCTGTCCCGTCAGTGCATTACTGAGGGAATGCTACATTATCGGAGGTGCTGTTCTTCAGATGAGGCGTTATAAGTCCCTGCCTGCCTCTTCATCTGGAAACAAAAGTTCCCTGGAACTAATTGAAGGAGAGTGGAGGTATTCTCCTGGCTCCTGGTTAATATTCTGTCTATAACCAGCATCACCAAAAACAGTCAGATCATTCTTCCCAGTAACTGAGATCCACTGAGTTAATTGGTTGTCATAATTGACTATAAGTCCCCAGTGGCTTCACTTCCTAAAGGTTGCCCTTTGACCCAGAGTTCATTATTTCCTGATTGCGTCTCTGTGAAGAGCTTTGGGATGTTTTTCTGCATTAACAGCGCTCTGTTGTGCAATGACTTGCTGCTGTTATTCACTGACTGTGTTACACTGATGCCTCAGATGTGAAAGACACCAAGGAAAGGTCTCTCCCTCCTGTGAGAGACATGCAGTTGGAGCCAAGCTCATTTGCATTGATGGATTCCAGTCAGTAGGAGCCCGAGTCCTCTGTCAGCTGCACTCAGTGTAAAAGTCCTTTAATTCAACAGACAAACTTTGTGCTCGCTTCTTCTACTCAATCTGCTTTGGCCATTCAAAACCAAAGGACCTAAACAAACAACAGACAAAAGGCATTTGATTGGCAGCTGCTCAGTCTATTATTATAGACACTGGGACGACGGGGACTGGTAGGGTGCACGTCTGTGATACCTGTGGCTGCTCCTCGCATTGGACCCATTGATGATGAGGTAGAGTGCACGTCTCTGAACATCATCTTTCAGCCATCAGAGCGGCTGTTACTGGGCAGCTTCGCCCCCCCTGTTAGTTAAGGATCTTTCGTCTTGGCGCTGGTCAGCGTTGGTGCTGTCCCATTACACATGCAACCCTTTATAACAGGGGGAAGTATTCGCAGGGTGATGGCGTTGTTGCATCCCTCACCTCTATTTCCTGCACCAAGTGGAGCCTAAAGATTTATAAATGAACCTGAGAACCATCCAGGCGATCTCATGGTCGAGCAGCTCGATGGCCGTCGGCATTCTCCTGCTCAAACAGCCTGGCCAACAGGAGCTGAATTTCCTAACGATTGTCTGGACAGTCTGTGCTTGGTGGAGGGGGCAGGAGGTCCCAGCTGGAGTCCCAGGAGGATGGCAGACATTCTGGAGCTGGCCATTTCTACAAGCGCTGCCTGCGTTGCAGATTGATGCTTTGCCTTTAGTCTCACTATGGGGCACAGCCAAAATGTCAGCCAGGGCCATGCACAAAAGGGCTGCCCTCAAGATGGCTCTACCCTGCAGTCCTAAGTTATAAAAGATTATGAGAATTGTATAACAGCACAGATATCTCCTTCAGCTCTACTTTCTCCTTTTCCACCACTTTAACACAAAGGCACTGCAACGTGTGAGTGGTGGACCACTTACTCCTCTCTCTGACCCAAGCAGTGCGATTTGCCACCACATTACAGTGCGAATTCTCCATTCACTGTGTAAGAATGTTTTTCCTCATAGGGAGAGTACAGGGCCAACATATTCCAGTAAAGACAAAGGGTGGGACCAACAAATCTAGGGAACCCTGGATGTCGAGAGATATACAGGATTGGATAAAGAGAAAAAAGGAGGCTTATGGCACATATCGAGGACTCAAAACAGCAGAAGCCCTAGAGGAATATAGAATGTGTAGGGTGGAACTTAAAAAGGAAATTAGGAGAGCAAAAGGGGGCATGAAAAAACATTGGCAGGTAAAATAAAGGAAAATCCAAAGTTATTTCTCAAGTACATTAAGAGTAAGAGGATAACTAGGGAAAGAGTAGGGCCCATTAAGGACAATAGTGGTAATTTGTGTGTGGAGCCGGAAGACGTAGGTGGGGTTCTAACTGAATACTTTGTGTCGGTGTTCACAAGTGAGAGGGACGATGTGGGTATGGAAATCAGGCAGAGGGACTGTGATATGATTAAAGAAATTAGCATAGAAAGGGAGGAGGTTCTAAGTGGTCCAGCAGACTTAAAAGTAGATAAATCTCCAGGCCCGGATGAAATATATCCCAGGCTGTTGAGTGAGGCAAGGGAGGAGATAACAGGGGCACTGGCAATAATTTTCAATACCTCTCCTGGCCACAGAGGAGGTGCCAGAGGACTGGAGGACAGCCAACGTGGTACCGTTATTCAAGAGGGAGGAAGGGATAAACCAGGGAACTACAGGCCAGTCAGTCTAACCTCAGTGGTGGGGAAACTATTGGAAGCAATTCTGAGGGACAGAATTAATCTACACTTGGAGCGGCAGGGATTAATCAAGGACAGTCAGCATGGTTTTGTTAAGGGGAGGTCATGTCTTCTGATTGAATTTTTCAAAGGAGTGACCGGTTGTGTAGATGAGTGCAATGCATTTGACGTAGTCTACTTGGACTTCAGCAAGGCTTTTGATAAGGTCCCGCATGGGAAACTAATATCGAAGGTAAGAGCCCATGGGATCCGAGGCAATTTGGCAAATTGGATCCAGAATTGGCTGAGTGGCAGGAAGCAGAGGGTGATGGTCGAGGGGTGTTTTTATGACTGGATGCCTGTGTCCAGTGGGATTCCACAGGGATCAATGTTGGGTCCCTTGCTGTTTGTGGTATATATAAACGATTTAGACTTGAATGTAGGAGGGTTGATCAGTAAGTTCACGGATGACACAAAAATTGGTGGGGTGGTAAATAGTGAGGAGGTTAGCCTTAGATTACAGGAGGATATAGACAGGCTGGTCAGTGACAATGGAATTTAATCCGGATAAGTGTGAGGTCATGCACTTGGGCAGGACAAACAAGGCACAGGAATACACAATGAATGGTAGGACCCTGGGAAATACCAAGGATCAGAGGGACCTTGGTGTGCATGTCCGCCGGTCCCTTAAGGTGGCGGGACAGGTAGATAAGGTGGTTAAGAAGGCATATGGGACACTTGCCTTTATTAGCCCAGGCATAGGTTATAAGAGTAGGGAGGTTATGCTGGAACTGTATGAAACGCTGGTTAGGCCACAGCTAGAGTATTGTGTGCAGTTCTGGAATCCGCATTATAGGAAGGATGTGATTACACTAGAGAGAGTGCAGAGGAGATTTACCAGGATGTTGGAGAGTTTTAGTTATGAGGAGAGATTGGATAGACTGGGGTTATTTTCTCTGGAGCAGAGGAGATTGAGGGGGGACATGATTGAGGTGTATAACATTGTGAGGGGCACAGATAGGATCGACAGGAAGGAACTTTTCCCCTTGGAGGAGGAATCAATAACCAGGGGCATAAATTTAAGGTAAGGGGCAGGAGCTTTAGAGGGGATGTGAGGAAGAATTTTTTCACCCAGAGGGTGGTGGGAATCTGGAACTCACTGCCTGAAAGGGTGGTAGAGGCAGAAACCCTCATAACATTTAAGAAGTATTTGGATGTGCACTTGTGATGCCATGACATACAGGGCTATGGGCCTAGTGCTGGAAAATGGGATTAGAATCGTTAGGTACTTGTTTGACCAGCGCAGACACGATGGGCTGAAGGGCCTTTTTCTGTGCTGTAGACCTCTATGACTCACGTTGCTTTTGGTTCTTTTGCTAATCACCTTAAACCTGTGCTCTTTTCCACCTTTAGGATCTGTTTCTTCCTATCTGCTCTAACTAGTAGCAGTGATCTACCTAAGGGCAGGTCCTTTTCTCCACACCTCACAGTCCTGCACCTTCCTCTCCAGTTGCTGATGACAGTCTCTCACTTATAACTCCAATGAGCAGTATGACCAGGGAAAGGAATACACGACAAAAACAGAATTACCTGGAAAAACTCAGCAGGTCTGGCAGCATCGGCGGAGAAGAAAAGAGTTGACGTTTCGAGTCCTCATGACCCTTCGACAGAGTTCTGTCGAAGGGTCATGAGGACTCGAAACGTCAACTCTTTTCTTCTCCGCCGATGCTGCCAGACCTGCTGAGTTTTTCCAGGTAATTCTGTTTTTGTTTTGGATTTCCAGCATCCGCAGTTTTCTTTGTTTTCAAAGGAATACACGAGGTGGTTTCCCTTTACCTTCCTCTTGTGTGCTTAAAGGAATCTCGGCTCCTCTTCCTGAAGGAAGATTTACAAGCAGCCAGTGTCCCTCGAGGTTCGAGTTCTTTCACCATCACTGCTGAGGATTCACTGGTTCCACCTTTGGCCATGACTTGTAACCTCGAGCATGTGACCCCCCTCCCCGGGCCTGGGGTAACTCTCAAAAGGGCAGAGACATCCATTCCCTGAGCTCTCAGATAGCTGCTACCCTCCTCTGTACAGATTCCTGGTTCAGATCTCCGCTCAGCTGTCTCTGCTGTTAGTGGAACAACCCCAGCTTCTCCAATCTATCCATGCAATTGAAGTTCCTCATTGCTGAAACCATTTTCGTAAATATTTCCTGCACCCTCTCTAAAGCCTTCACATCCTCCCTAAAGTGTGGCATCCAGAAATAAATACCCCAGTTGAGGACGAATCAGCTTTTAGAAAGGTTTATCATTCCTTGCTTGCTTTTTAACTAAATGACTATAAAGCCCAGGATCCTGTATAACTTTATAACCGCTCTCTCAACCTGAACTGCCGCCGATGGTTGGTGCACAAATACCCCGCGGTCCCTCTGCTCCCGCACTCCCTTTGGAATGGTGCCATTCATTTTACATTTCTCTCTTTTTTATCAGGTGGGACGAAGGAGTTGATGACAAGTCCACATTCCAACACAACGAGGGCGATGCGAAGCAGCAGCAACCTTAGAAAGGGTAATGTGTTACCCCAGGGTATAGGGTAATGTGTTACCCCAGGGTATAGGGTAATGTGTTACCCCAGGGTAAAGGGTAATGTGTTACCCCAGGGTATAGGGTAATGTGTTACCCCAGGGTATAGGGTAATGTGTTACTCCAGGGTAAAGGGTAATGTGTTACCCCAGGGTAAAGGGTAATGTGTTACCCCAGGGTATAGGGTAATGTGTTACCCCAGGGTAAAGGGTAATGTGTTACCCCAGGGTAAAGGGTAATGTGTTACCCCAGGGTAAAGGGTAATGTGTTACCCCAGGGTATAGGGTAACGTGTTACCACAGGGTAAAGGGTAATGTGTTACCCCAGGATAATGGGTAATGTGTTACCCCAGGGTAAAGGGTAATGTGTTACCCCAGGGTATAGGGTAATGTGTTACCCCAGGGTAAAGGATAATGTGTTACCCCAGGGTAAAGGGTAATGTGTTACCCCAGGGTATAGGGTAATGTGTTACCCCAGGGTAAAGGGTAATGTGTTACCCCAGGGTATAGGGTAATGTGTTACCCCAGGGTATAGGGTAATGTGTTACTCCAGGGTAAAGGGTAATGTGTTACCCCAGGGTAAAGGGTAATGTGTTACCCCAGGGTATAGTGTAATGTGTTACCCCAGGGTAAAGGGTAATGTGTTACCCCAGGGTAAAGGGTAATGTGTTACCCCAGGGTAAAGGGTAATGTGTTACCCCATGGTAAAGGGTAATGTGTTACCCCAGGGTATAGGGTAATGTGTTACCCCAGGGTAAAGGGTAATGTGTTACCCCAGGGTATAGGGTAATGTGTTACCCCAGGGTATAGTGTAATGTGTTACCCCAGGGTAAAGGTTAATGTGTTATCCCAGGGTAAAGGTTAATGTGTTACCCCAGGGTAAAGGTTAATGTGTTACCCCAGGGTATAGGGTAATGTGTTACCCCAGGGTAAAGGGTAATGTGTTATCCCAGGGTAAAGGTTAATGTGTTACCCCAGGGTAAAGGTTAATGTGTTACCCCAGGATAAAGGGTAATGTGTTACCCCAGGGTAAAGGGTAATGTGTTACCCCAGGGTATAGGGTAATGTGTTACCCCAGGGTAAAGGGTAATGTGTGTTACCCCAGGGTATAGGGTAACGTGTTACCCCAGGGTAAAGGTTAATGTGTTACCACAGGGTATAGGGTAATGTGTTACCCCAGGGTAAAGGGTAATGTGTCACGCCAGGGTAAAGGTAATGTGTTACCCCAGGGTAAAGGTTAATGTGTTACCCCAGGGTAAAGGGTAATGTGTTACCCCAGGCTATAGGGTAATGTGTTACCCCAGGGTAAAGGGTAATGTGTTACCCCAGGGTAAAGGGTAATGTGTTACCCCAGGGTAAAGGTTAATGTGTTACCCCAGGATAAAGGGTAATGTGTTACCCCAGGGTAAAGGGTAATGTGTTACCCCAGGGTATAGGGTAATGTGTTACCCCAGGGTAAAGGGTAATGTGTTACCCCAGGGAATAGGGTAATTTGTTACCCCAGGGTAAAGGGTAATGTGTTACCTCAGGGTATAGGGTAATGTGTTACCCCAGGGTAAAGGGTAATGTATTACCCCAGGGTAAAGGTTAATGTGTTACCCCAGGGTAAAGGGTAATGTGTGTTACCCCAGGGTATAGGGTAACGTGTTACCCCAGGGTAAAGGTTAATGTGTTACCACAGGGTATAGGGTAATGTGTTACCCCAGGGTAAAGGGTAATGTGTCACGCCAGGGTAAAGGTAATGTGTTACCCCAGGGTAAAGGTTAATGTGTTACCCCAGGGTAAAGGGTAATGTGTTACCCCAGGCTATAGGGTAATGTGTTACCCCAGGGTAAAGGGTAATGTGTTACCCCAGGGTAAAGGGTAATGTGTTACCCTAGGGTAAAGGGTAATGTGTTACCCCAGGGTATAGGGTAATGTGTTACCCCAGGGAATAGGGTAATGTGTTACCCCAGGGTAAAGGGTAATGTGTTACCCCAGGGTATAGGGTAATGTGTTACCCCAGGGTAAAGGGTAATGTGTTACCCCAGGGTATAGGGTAATGTGTTACCCCAGGGTATAGTGTAATGTGTTACCCCAGGGTAAAGGTTAATGTGTTATCCCAGGGTAAGGGTTAATGTGTTACCCCAGGGTAAAGGTTAATGTGTTACCCCAGGGTATAGGGTAATGTGTTACCCCAGGGTAAAGGGTAATGTGTTATCCCAGGGTAAAGGTTAATGTGTTACCCCAGGGTAAAGGTTAATGTGTTACCCCAGGATAAAGGGTAATGTGTTACCCCAGGGTAAAGGGTAATGTGTTACTCCAGGGTATAGGGTAATGTGTTACCCCAGGGTAAAGGGTAATGTGTTACCCCAGGGAATAGGGTAATTTGTTACCCCAGGGTAAAGGGTAATGTGTTACCTCAGGGTATAGGGTAATGTGTTACCCCAGGGTAAAGGGTAATGTGTTACCCCAGGGTAAAGGTTAATGTGTTACCCCAGGGTAAAGGGTAATGTGTGTTACCCCAGGGTATAGGGTAATGTGTTACCCCAGGGTAAAGGTTAATGTGTTACCACAGGGTATAGGGTAATGTGTTACCCCAGGGTAAAGGGTAATGTGTCACGCCAGGGTAAAGGTAATGTGTTACCCCAGGGTAAAGGTTAATGTGTTACCCCAGGGTAAAGGGTAATGTGTTACCCCAGGCTATAGGGTAATGTGTTACCCCAGGGTAAAGGGTAATGTGTTACCCCAGGGTATAGGGTAATGTGTTACCCCAGGGAATAGGGTAATGTGTTACCCCAGGGTATAGGGTAAGGTGTTACCCCAGGGTAAAGGGTAATGTGTTACCCCAGGGTATAGGGTAATGTGTTACCCCAGGGTAAAGGGTAATGTGTTACCCCAGGGTAAAGGTTAATGTGTTACCCCAGGGTAAAGGGTAATGTGTTACCCCAGGGTATAGGGTAATGTGTTACCCCAGGGTAAAGGGTAATGTGTTACCCCAGGGTATAGGGTAATGTGTTACCCCAGGGTATAGGGTAATGTGTTACCCCAGGGAATAGGGTAATGTGTTACCCCAGGGTAAAGGGTAATGTGTTACCCCAGGGTAAAGGTTAACGTGTTACCCCAGGGTAAAGGTTAATGTGTTACCACAGGGTATAGGGTAATGTGTTACACCAGGGTAAAGGGTAATATGTCACGCCAGGGTAAAGGTAATGTGTTACCCCAGGGTAAAGGTTAATGTGTTACCCCAGGGTAAAGGGTAATGTGTTACCCCAGGGTAACGGGTAATGTGTTACCCCAGGGTATAGGGTAATGTGTTGCCCAGGGTAAAGGTTAATGTGTTACCCCAGGGTAAAGGGTAATGTGTTAACCCAGGGTATAGGGTAATGTATTACCCCAGGGTAAAGGGTAATGCGTTACCCCACGGTATAGGGTAATGTATTACCCCAGGGAATAGGGTAATGTGTTACCCCAGGGTAAAGGGTAATGTGTTACCCCAGGGTATAGGGTAATGTGTTACCCCAGGGTATAGGGTAATGTGTTACCCCAGTGTAAAGGATAATGTGTTACCCCAGGGTAAAGGGTAATGTGTTACCCCAGGGTAAAGGGTAATGTGTTACCCCCAGGGTAAAGGGTAATGTGTTACCCCCAGGATAAAGGGTAATGTGTTACCCCCAGGGTAAAGGGTAATGTGTTACCCCAGGGTAAAGGGTAATGTGTTACCCCAGAGTAAAGGGTAATGTGTTACCCCCAGGATAATGGGTAATGTGTTACCCCAGGGTAAAGGGTAATGTGTTACCCCAGGGTATAGGGTAATGTGTTACCCCAGGGAATAGGGTAATGTGTTACCCCAGGGTAAAGGGTAATGTATTACCCCAGGGTATAGGGTAATGTGTTACCCCAGGGTATAGTGTAATGTGTTACCCCCAGGGTAAAGGGTAATGTGTTACCCCAGGGTAAAGGGTAATGTGTTACCCCAGGGTATAGGGTAATGTGTTACCCCAGGGAATAGGGTAATGTGTTACCCCAGGGTAACGGGTAATGTGTTACCCCAGTGTAAAGGGTAATGCGTTACCCCAGGGTATAGGGTAATGTGTTACCCCAGTGTAAAGGGTAATGCGTTACCCCAGGGTATAGGGTAATGTGTTACCCCAGGGTAAAGGGTAATGTGTTACTCCACGGTAACGGGTAATGTGTTACCCCAGAGTTAAGGGTAATGTGTTACCACAGGGTAAAGGATAATGTGTTACCACAGGGTAAAGGGTAATGTGTTACCCCAGGGTAAAGGGTAATGTATTACCCCAGGGTATAGGGTAATGTGTTACCCCAGGGTATAGTGTAATGTGTTACCCCCAGGGTAAAGGGTAATGTGTTACCCCAGGGTAAAGGGTAATGTGTTACCCCAGGGTATAGGGTAATGTATTACCCCAGGGTATAGGGTAATGTGTTACCCCAGGGTAAAAGGTAATGTGTTACTCCAGGGTAACGGGTAATGTGTTACCCCAGTGTAAAGGGTAATGCGTTACCCCAGGGTATAGGGTAATGTGTTACCCCAGTGTAAAGGGTAATGCGTTACCCCAGGGTATAGGGTAATGTGTTACCCCAGGGTAAAGGGTAATGTGTTACTCCACGGTAACGGGTAATGTGTTACCCCAGAGTTAAGGGTAATGTGTTACCACAGGGTAAAGGATAATGTGTTACCACAGGGTAAAGGGTAATGTGTTACCCCAGGGTAAAGGATAATGTGTTACCCCAGGGTAAAGGGTAATGTGTTACCACAGGGTAAAGGGTAATGTGTTACCCCAGTGTAAAGGGTAATGTGCTACCCAGGGTAAAGGGTAATGTGTTACCCCAGGGTAAAGGATAATGTGTTACCACAGGGTAAAGGGTAATGTGTTACCCCAGGGTAAAGGATAATGTGTTACCACAGGGTAAAGGGTAATGTGTTACCCCAGGGTAAAGGGTAATGTGCTACCCAGGGTAAAGGGTAATGTGTTACCCCAGGGTAAAGGGTAATGTGTTACCCCAGGGTATAGGGTAATGTGTTACCCCAGGGTAAAGGATAATGTGTTAACCCAGCCACAGCTTTGGATATTCTATTGTTTCCACTCTTACTGTTAGCTACCGTTAAAACCACAATATGACCATCAGGGTGAAGCTGGATTTACAAAGAAGCTGATTAATCTCTTCATCCTGATCCCTCTGTAATCCGGTTCCTCCCAGCAAGATATCCAATATTTAAACTGTAAAAGCCACTTGACCACAAGACCACAGGTTTCTAAATCTGCAAATTCTTTCGGCAATGTTTGAAGTTGCTTGTTTGTTTTTCCTCTCTGACTTTGCCTCGTCACAATCTCTCACACTCTCCCTCGCTCCCTCATGCACTCTCACTTTGACTTGAATTTTCACTGAGTCGGGATGACTTGGGAGCACTTTAAAAATGGTGGGCGGGTCCCAATTCCAGGATTCCCAACCCCATTGTTGGATTTTTGGGAGTGCCTTTAAAGGGTGTGGGCTGATTGAGGCCAAAAGCCCACCCCTGGCAGTCCTGATCTGGCAGGCTCCATTGCATCTCCTACTCGTCTGTAATGTTCATGGAGCCGGGCCAGGTTTTTAAAGGGTAGTGGCTAATGGCTCCCCCAGAACCATCGTGAACACTAGTCTACATGAGTGGACCTTTTAAAAGGTGAATTCAAAGGTGGTCCTCATGCCCCCTATGCCAAGGTAAGACCTCCACTCAACCCCCATGGCCTCTGACGCCCCCTATATCAAGTGATGACCCTCCACCCACCCCCAATGGCCCTTCATATCTCCCATGCCAAGCTATGCCACTTTCATGCCCTATGCAATGTATGGAACCAATGAACCCTACAGTGAAAGTAGAATGTATAAAAAAAGCTTTAAGAAGTTTATTCATTCATTACTTTCTGCTATGTTAAAACAAGTCATTCTCTACAAGGCAATAAAAGTGTCCATCATCCAGACCCTTTAAAGTATCAATAACAGAAACAACAAAGCCTTGAAACCATATAAGCTTGTGTAAATAATCATTGCTAGAATGACAGCAGAGATCAGAGAACCTGAGTTGTCAATCAAGCAATGTTTTCCCTGGGGGCAAGGGGTTTCAACAAGAGTATTGGATGTCTGGGCTCTCAGCCAAGCATACATAATGAGGCTTCTGCCTCTATCTGAGCTGCTGAAATCCAAAATCATTGCAGGGCATCTATTGTAATGCTCTGTGACCTCCCATTCTTCACTCTCCATATATCTCAAGCTCTCCAGAACTCTGCAGCACATATCCTGTCCTACTGTCCCGCCATCCCCACCCTCACTGATCCACACTGGCATCCTATCCACTAACACATTCAAGTCAAAACGTTCGGCTATAAATGTTTCCGTGGCCTTGCTGCAGTCTGCAGGCTCCTTCCCACAATCTCCCAATTAGAAATGCTCTATTCCATTGACTCTGACCTCCCATGTGTCTCTGTTCAGAACCATTCTGATGAATAGTCACGACCTGAGATCTCTCTCCACAGATGCTGCTAGACCTGCTGAGTATTTCCAGCATCATGTTTGATAACACTCAAAGCCCCTTGGGACATTTTTCTATGTTAAATGTGCTACGTTGTTGAGGATGTTGGATTAGGACCAGTCTTTTTGGTCCAATACCATGAGTACCGTGGAGCCTGCCCTTCAGTTTCCTGGTTCCTTCTGGGCTGGAGCAGGTAATGTTGGCAACATCTCCCCTATTGCTCTTCACTGTTGTGTGAGGGAGACACTGAGGTTCTGCATTCCAAGAGAACTGGACATATTTCATCCTTTCTTGCCAGATTTTTTTTTTATTTGTTGGAATGCGGACTGGCATTTATTGCCCATCCCTAATTGCCCTTGTTCTGAGGGCGTTTTTAAGAGTTAACCATGTGGCTGTGGGCGTGGAGTCACATGTAGGCCAGAGCAGGTAAGGATGGCAGATTTCCTTCCCTGAAGGACATTAGTGAACCAGGTGGGTTTTTGCAACAATGGACAATGGTTTCATGGTCATCGTCAGATCTTAATTCCAGAGTTTTATTGAATTAAAACTTCACCCTCTGCTGTGGTGAGATTCGAAAGCTGGGATTACCCTGGGCCCCTGGATTTCTCATCCAGCGACAACACCGTTACACCACAGCCTAGAAACAGCACGTGACAGCACATGAATTACAAGCTACCCTATGGTGCAGGGCACCGCATTTCAACTGTGAGACGTACCCCAACTGAAAGGGAACCCACTCCCCTCAGCATCTGGCTGATGTCTGACCATCTCCGTGTACCATGCCACCTGGTGCCAGCCGCCCTGGTAGCAGCTGTGATGCCATCGTTCTGAGGCAGTCAGTTGTGCCAGCTGCCTTTGAGTTAACACCACGTACCAGAGGGTAACCGTTGGGCAAAAAAGAACCTGCTGACAGCATGGTTTTTGACTCTGGTGTGTAACCTACGCACACGCATAAAAAAAGCTGTGCTGCCACATGGAATGTGAGAGAGCAGATCGCTGGCATTTGTTGTGTTGGAACGATGGGTGGAATCGTCCCAGATTTGCTGGTAACAGGCGGGAAAAAGAATGTTTTACCCGTCGGCCGCAATGGTGGTTTCTCACGCCGATGGTCCCAGTCCCGCCTCGTTAATCATGCGTTCCCGGGAAACAGGCCTTTTCGATTCGTCTGCCACGCTGTCACCTCGCCACTTCATCTCGCCAGCCGCCATATTTAAAGTGTAGCCACGTGCACATCTCTCAGTGATTCCAGCCCAGGACTGCTACATGGAAGACGCCCATGGTGATATCTGCTACCCTGGTTTGGCCACAGGAGGGGCAGCTACATTCCCACTCCGGCTTGGTAGGGGATGGCAGAGGTGGTCAGTGCCAATGCTGCACAGAAGAGGTTGGCCATCCAGTGCAGAAAGAGGATGAATGATCTCATCCATGCAGCCAGGGTAAGGTAACCACCTCATCACTCTAAACTCACACACTCACAAACCCATCACACATTCACTGGCATCTCACTCACTGGCAGCTCAAGGGACATCACCACTCACTCTCTCACATACACCCTCACATCTCCATCTGGCCTCATCTCCTCTGGAGGCTGCCTCCTCAGCCCTCACCATCTTGAGACCACTTACACTGATCAACATGTGTCTCCCACACACACCCTGGGATACCCCCCTTTCCCAGTACAGCCCTCACCCTGCAGCCTCTTCCCTTGCCTGAGGCCACTTCTCCCCCTTCCCCAAGCAAGCCCTGACCCTGAAGCCATTGTGGCTGGTCTGGTAGGACCACCCTTGCTCATGAACCCCCCTAAGAGTGACGTGGTGCTGTCTGTGAAGCCTGGCACTGATGCCCATGAGGGCTGCCTGAAGCAAGGTGGGCAAACAAACCTCGAAATCCTGAGTGAAGTGCAGGTCACCAGGGGCACGTCACTTATGTTGGGTTGTGATTGACGTCAGTGTGGACTGATGCCAGTGTACTCGGGCAATCCAGAGGGGGTTGGTGGGGGGGATGGGGGGTGGGGGGGAATGGGGGGGATGATCCCGGCGGGCTGGCCTTATAGTGATATGCAGATGTCTTACAGCAAGGTTCCCGACATCCAATGGTGGGAAATGCAGCCACCATCACCGGGCTGAGCGGACGGTTACAAACCGCTTTCACAACGCCATGAAGCTGATTCTTGGCCTTCTCGCCATATTGGCCACTCACGGCACCGAACAGGCCCGACGCCAGCGGGCAGGGAACATTCTGCCCAATGCTTCTGCTGGGCTAGACTGGGGAAGCCCTGCAGTACCCAGCATGTCTGGATTCATGGTGCTGCCCTGCTTGCTCCACAACCTGTGAAGCCATGGCCCTTTCTACCAGCTCTCTGGTGACCAGCTGAGGAGGAGGAATGGAGGAGACAATGAAAACAGCCTCTGTCTCTGGCTGGACTGTCCATCGTCGACTCTAGTGACTGTGATACCAGTAACCACAATCCCAATTCCCCATTCACCAGCAGTCCCAGAACTTACAGTCTCTCTGTCACCGAGCATCACAGTCCCATCTTGGCCATAGAGCAAAAATAAAAACCATCACCAAATAAACATTCCAAAGCAAGTTTATGAATCAAACTATCCCATCGTGTGTACAAATGTCAGCTTTAGAGCTTTGGTCATTCCCTTAGTGCCTGTCTTGTGGGTGCCCTTGCCTGGCCCAGTGCTGCTACCCTGTGGTTGCAGTGCGGCTGGTGGATGGCTGGTGACTGTCAGTGGACGAGGCTGCAAATGGATTTCACAATTCCACAAACAGAACTGCCCCGGTAGACCGATCGTCTCAGCTTTCTCCTGCCCCACAGAACTCATTTCTCGTTATCTTGACTCCCTTCTCTCTCCCCTTGTCCAGTCCCTTCCCACCTACATCCGTGATTCCTCTGACACCTTACGTCACATCAACAATTTCCAGTTCCCTGGCTCCAACCGCTTCCTCTTCACCATGGACGTCCAATCCCTCTACACCTCCATCCCCCACCAGGATGGTCTGAGGGCCCTTAGCTTCTTCCTCGAACAGAGGCCCGAACAATCCCCATCCACCACTACTCTCCTCCGTCTGGCTGAACTTGTTCTCACGTTGAACAATTTCTCCTTCAACTCCTCTCACTTCCTCCAAATAAAAGGTGTGGCTATGGGTACCCGCATGGGCCCCAGCTATGCCTGTCTCTTTATGGGGTATGTGGAACATTCCTTGTTGCAGTCCTACTCCGGCCCCCTTCCACAACTTTTTCTCCGGTACATCGATGATTACTTCGGTGCCGCTTCATGCTCTCGTCGGGACTTGGAAAAATTTATTAATTTTGCTTCCAATCTCCACCCCTCCATCATTTTCACATGGTCCATCTCTGACACTTCCTTGACCTCTCTGTCTCAATCTCTGGTGATAGACTGTCCACCAATATCCATTACAAACCCACCGACTCCCACAGCTACCTCGACTACAGCTCCTCACACCCTGCTTCCTGTAAGGACTCCATCCCATTCTCCCAGTTCCTTCGCCTTCGTCGCATCTGTTCCGATGATGCTACCTTCAAAAACGGTTCCTCTGACATGTCCTCCTTCTTCCTTAACCGAGATTTTCCACCCACGGTCGTTGACAGGGCCCTCAACCGTGTCCGGCCCATCTCCCGCGCATCCGCCCTCACGCCTTCTCCTCCCTCCCAGAAACATGATAGGGTCCCCCTTGTCCTCACTTATCACCCTACCAGCCTCCGCATTCAAAGGATCATCCTCTGCCATTTCCGCCAACTCCAGCATGATGCCACCACCAAACACATCTTCCCTTCACCCCCCTTATCGGCATTCCGTAGGGATCGCTCCCTCCGGGACACCCTGGTCCACTCCTCTATCACCCCCTACTCCTCAACCCCCTCCTATGGCACCACCCCATGCCCACGCAAAAGGTGCAACACCTGCCCCTTCACTTCCTCTCTCCTCACCGTCCAAGGGCCCAAACACTCCTTTCAAGTGAAGCAGCATTTCACTTGCATTTCCCCCAACTTAGTCTACTGCATTCGTTGCTCCCAATGTGGTCTCCTCTACATTGGAGAGACCAAACGTAAACTGGGCGACCGCTTTGCAGAACACCTGCGGTCTGTCCGCAAGAATGACCCAAACCTCCCTGTCGCTTGCCATTTTAACACTCCACCCTGCTCTCTTGCCCACATGTCTGTCCTTGGCTTGCTGCATTGTTCCAGTGAAGCCCAACGCAAACTGGAGGAACAACACCTCATCTTCCGACTAGGCACCTTACAGCCTTCCGGTCTGAATATTGAGTTCAACAACTTTAGGTCGTGAGCTCCCTCCCCCATCCCCACCCCCTTTCTGTTTCCCCCTTTTTCCCTTTTTTTTCCCTATAAATTATATAGATTTTTCTTTTCCCACCTATTTCCATTATTTTTAAATATTTTAAAATCTTTTATGCTCCCCCCACCCCCACTAGAGCTGTACCTTGAGTGCCCTACCATCCATTCTTAATTAGCACATTCGTTTAGATAATATCACCAACTTTAACTTTAACACCTATGTGTTCTATTGTACCATTGTCACTGACATCTTTTGATGATCTGCTTCTATCACGGCTTGTT
This sequence comes from Isurus oxyrinchus, assembly GCA_026770705.1. Lineage (NCBI taxonomy): Eukaryota > Metazoa > Chordata > Chondrichthyes > Lamniformes > Lamnidae > Isurus > Isurus oxyrinchus. The sequence continues at coordinate 1,842,038 of JANJGN010000027.1, read as the reverse complement.
TGTCTACACAACCACACCACCCCCCCCCCCCCCCCGTCTCTATCTCTCCGCCCCCCACACACACACCTTAAACCAGCTTATATTTCAACTCTTTCTTGGACTCGAAATCAAGTTCTGTCGAAGGGTCATGAGGACTCGAAACGTCAACTCTTTTCTTCTCCGCCGATGCTGCCAGACCTGCTGAGTTTTTCCAGGTAATTCTGTTTTTGAAATGGATGACCTCGAGCAGCTCTGGCTCTCGAAGGCCCAGCTTCGGACTGCACCACGTTGGCATGGGTGTCAACGGTTGGTGTTGCCTGGCTGACAGCAAGGGCACTGACAGAGTGGCAGGGGTGGGAGGATGAACCCTGAGGCTGTAATCTTCCTCTGGTAAAAGCAAAATATTGCGGATGCTGGAAATCTAGAACAAAAACAAAAATACTGGGAAAACTCAGCAGGTCTGACAGCATCTGCAGAGAGGAACACAGTTGACGTTTCGAGTCTGTATGACCCTTCATTAGAACGAAGGAAATAGAGAAATGAGGTGAAATATAAGCTGGTATAGGGGGGTGGGAGGGGCAGGTAGACCTGGATAGAGGGCCAGTGATAGGTGGGGGCAATGGTGAGATTGCCAAAGGTGTCATAGACAAAAGGACAAAGGGGTGTTGACGGTGGTGATATTATCTAAGGAATGTGTTAATGGGGATATGAAGGGTAGCGAGCAGGACAAGCTAGTGGCAGATGGCCCTAGTGGGGGTGGGGTGGGGGAAGGGATCAAACTGGAGGGACAGCACCTCATCTTCCGACTAGGCACTTTACAGCCTTCCGGACTTAATATTAAGTTCAACAATTTCAGATCATGAACTCTCTCCTCCATCCCCACCCCCTTTCCGATCCTCCCTTTTCCAATAATTTATAATTTTTTAACAAATATATATTTTTTTCTCTCCTATTTTTAAGTTTATTTTGATCTATTGTTTCATCTTCACCTTTTAGCCCATTTCGACCCCTTCCCCCCACCCCACCCCCACTAGGGCCATCTGCCACTAGCTTGTCCTGCTTGCTACCCTTAATGTCCCCATTAACACATTCCTTAGATAATATCACCACTGTCAACACCCCTTTGTCCTTTTGTCTATGACACCTTTGGCAATCTCTTCTTGGCCTCCACCTATCACAGGCCCTCTATCGAGCTCTCCTGTCCCACCCACCCCACTCTACCAGCTTATATTTCACCTCATTTCTATATGTGTTAGTTTTGATGAAGGGTCATACGGACTCAAAACGTCAACTGTATCCCTCTGCGTAGATGCTGTCAGACCTGCTGAGTTTTTCCAGGTTTTTTTTTGTCTTACTCTGGTACTTGTTTCAAACTGGTTTATTAACACAACGTAAAAGATAGGTTACAGACCAGGTATGTCACCCTCTCTCCCGAGTGTCCAGCACGTGATTGTTGATATTACAGTTACATCATGCTCTACAACACTCATTGGCATAACTATTATATTAACCCATTACACGACAGATGCTGCACATACTGTCACTTGCCTGGGGAGGTACCTCAGCAATCCTGTTAATCCCTTGGAAAACAGATTTTTGGACTGCAAGACCCTGGGAACATTGGTGTCTGCAGCTATGAGGACAGCAGTCTGAGTGTTCACTCAGCACCCATACACTGGGCGGTTTCTGCTTGCGCTGCAGCGGAAGCTGAGACATCGGCTGTTAGATACTGCATCAAGGTTGAGTCTACAACTTCCACCCTGGAAGGGATGGGCTCTAAGCTGTGCACCAAGTTGGTGCCAGCTCCTCCATGCTGCTTGGACTTGGCCACAAGCCGCCTTGCAGGCCTGTCAATGCACCAGACGTTTCATCGTGCATACCCATCAGCCACATGTCCGCTGCCCCCCTCTACCGGGAGCTGGTAACTGTGTCACTTCTGCCTCTACCCTGGCTGCAGACCACTGATGTCCAGAGACTTGTGCACATGCGCATGTGGATCGTCCCATAAGCAACCATTTAAAATACGTGTTGTGCCAGGATTTGGTTGGTGGTTGTGAGTTTGTGAGTTTCTTCTTCATGACTGCCTTCCAGCTCCTCGAGCATTGTCTGTCCAGGATATCTGAAAGGAGAAGGTTGCAGAGGGGAGGGGGTTACTAAGAGATGCATGCTTACACTTTTCTGTAAACCAGAAGCCAGTGTGAGATGAGGGAGAAGTGAAATGTGAGAAAGGGGATTAGCTATGAGCACATGGTCATCTTCAGTGGTTTCAGGCCCAGCCCCTGGCAATGGCCTCTGCCAGGGCCACTCCAGTGACAGTGAGTACCAAATCCTCTGTGGGGGTGAGGAATGCAGCCACACCTGTCGCTCGCTGGTTAATCTCCTGCTGCCTGCTGTTATGAGCCACTTTGTCCTACAGGAAACGATGGAAGTCCGTCAGTGAATGTGGGCGATGTGGATGCCATGGTTGAATAGCTGGCAGTGTGTGCAAGCTGTGAGATGTGGGTGTGAGGCTTGCAGCAGTGCCAAGTAGCTGAGGGTGAGGTGAACCTAACAGAGAGAGAGAGACAGCGAGAGAGTGAGAGAGACAGAGAGAGTTAGATATGAGTTGTGATTGATAGAGAATGCTGGTAGGTGAGTGACAGGAGTGTGGTACATTGAGCAGTGTGAGGGGCTAGTGGTGCAGTCGGAGGGGTATGAAGATACTGACCTTGACCACTTGTGTGCGGTCATTAAACTTCTTGCAGCACTGAACCTAGACCTTCGGGAGTTGATTCTTGGCATTGAGCATCACAGCTATCTGCACACACTGCCTTCACCAAGTTAGTCTGGGGGGGCTTCCTGGTCCTCTGCGGATAGATGACATCTCTCCTTCTCTGTACCACCTACACCCGGCCTTCCAGTACAGTGTGGAAAATCATGGAACTTGCTCCCTATCATGTTGAGTCACTCTTGTGTTTTTTTTGCAGGTCGGAATCAGTTGTAGGATGATTTCTAACACCTGATCTAGACACAGTGTCCCTTTAAGAGATGGAGGCTAGATTTATAGACCAGTCAGCCTGACGTCGGTAGTGGGGAAAATTCTAGAATCCATTATAAAAGATTTAATAGCTGAGCACTTGGAAAACAGTGGCAGAATTGGACAGAGTTAGCATGGATTTATGAAAGGGAAATCATGCTTGACAAATCTATTGGAATTTTTCGAGGATGTCACCAATAGATTTGATGAGGATGTGGTTTATTTGGACTTTCAGAAGGCTTTCGACAAAGTCCCGCATAAGAGATTAGCGTAAAATTAAAGCGCATGGGATTGTGGTAGTGTATTGAGATGGATAGAAAACTGGTTGGCAGACAGAAAACAGAGTAGGAATAAACGGGTCTTTTTCCAAATGGCAGGCAGTGACTAGTGGGGTACTGCAGGGAACGGTGCTGGGACCCCAGTTATTCACGATATATATTAATGATTTAGATGAGGGAATTAAATGTAATATCTCCAGATTTGCAGATGGCACGAAGCTGGGTGGGAGGGTGAGCTGTGAGGAGGATGCAGAGATGCTTCAGTGTGATTTGGACAAGCTGAGTGAGTGGGCAAATGCATGGCAGATGCAGTATAATGTGGATAAATGTGAGATTATCCACTTTGGTAGCAAAAACAGGAAGGCAGATTATTATCTGAATGGCTATAAATTGAGAGAGGGGAATGTGCAACGAGACCTGGGTGTCCTTGTACACCAGTCGCTGAAGGTAAACATGCAGGTGCAGCAGGCGGTAAAGAAGGCAAATGGTATGTTGGCCTTCATAGCCAGAGGATTCGAGTACAGGAGCAGGGATGTCTTGCTGCAATTGTACAGGGCCTTGGTGAGACCACACCTGGAATATTGTGTGCAGTCTTGGTCTCCTTATCTGAGGAAGGATGTACTTCCTATAGAGGGAGTGAAGCGAAGGTTTACCCGACTGATTTCTGGGATGGCGGGACTGACATATGAGGAGAGATTGAGTCGGTTAGGATTATATTTGCTGGAGTTCTGAAAAATGGGGGGCGATTTCATGGAAACCTATAAAATTCTAACAGGACTAGACAGGGTAGATGCAGGAAGGATGTTCCCGATGGTGGGGGAGTCCAGAACCAGGGGTCACAGTCTGAGGGTACGGGGTAGACCATCTAGGACTGAGATGAGGAGAAATTTCTTCACCCAGAGAGGGGTGAGCCTGTGGAATTCGCTACCACAGAAAGTAGCTGAGGCCAAAACATTGTATGTTTTCAAGAAGGAGTTAGATATAGCTCTTGGGGCAAAAGGGGTCAAAGGGCAAGGGGAGAAAGCAGGAGCAGGCTATTGAGTTGGATGATCAGCCATGATCATAATGAATGGTGCAGCAGGCTCGAAGGGCCGAATGGCCTACTCCTATTTTCTATGTTTCTATGTTTAAGTGGTGCCAGCCTCTCACAAATTTTGGACCACCTGTGCAGATGTGCAGCCACTCAACAGCGCTCTGCATACATGCAGATCAACAGCAGCACAAAGTGCTACCTGCATCGAATGCAACACGTGTGAGTTAACCGCACTTCGCAATTCTGGCCCCTGTTATTGTGGGGGTTGTTGTCAAATTAGGCGGCTTCTGCCTTTTTTTATATAAACCAAGGGAAAGCATGAACTGTAAGGTTTGAGATAACTTGCTGAAACTCCAGTGGCAGTTAGTCCATTCAAGGAGCAGTTTATTCAGCAGGTGCAGCATTTATAACAGAGGAAACTTTGAAGGTTTGTTATTGTTTAACTTTTAATTATCTTGTCTCAACACTAAATGTGATTGCTGAAATATTTGTTTAAGGTGGAAAGTGCTAATTATTTTTTGGCTGTTGCTGTAAATTTCTGGCTTTGGGGATAATGGATAGTATTTCATGTAGGAGACAGGGGTCTTGCCCACTGGCTGGAGAGCTGGTGGGATCTATATGTTGCCTCCGTTGGGGAAGGCCCGCTTCTGGCCAGCCAGTGACCGGTTGCTGTCTGTTGCAGGCAGCGCCAGCAGGAGTGGGGACAGATGCCAGCAATGTAGAGAGGCGCCTAGGATCACCGAGGGACCCAGGCCATGGGTGAGTGAGGGCAGGATGGGGGTCACTGGATGGGATTGGCAGCAAGGGCAGGGTATGACACTCAGTGGCCCCCCCCATGTTCCTGGTGTCGAGTCCCTCGATCAGGCACTAAGTGCCTTTCAACAAGGGACCCCTCCTGGGATCCCGCCCACTCGTGGTTGAATAGCAGTGGTGCTGGGATGAGGCCCTTGGGAGGGTTATGGACAGGTTAAGTGAGTGAGTGAAAATTTGGCAGATGGAGTATAATGTGGGAAAATGTGGAGTTGTCCACTTTGGCAGGAAGAATAGAAAAATAGCATTTTATTGAAATAGAGAGACTGCGGAATGCAGGAGTACAGAGGGATCTGGGAGTCCTTGTACATGAATCTCAAAATGTTAACATGCAGGTACAGCAAGTGATTGGGAAGGCAAATGGAATGCTGGCCCTTATTGCAAGAGGGATGGAATATAAAATTAGGGAAGTCTTGCTACAACTGTGCAGGGTACTGGTGAGACCACACCTGGAGTACTGTGTACGGGTTTGACATATTTGCATTGGAGGCAGTTCAGAGAAGATTCACTCGTCTGATTCCTGGGATGAAGGAGTTGCCTCATGAGAAAAGGTTGAGCAGGTTGGGCCTGTACTCACTGGAAGAAGGAGAAGTGATCTTACTGAAACATATAAGGTTCTGAGGGGGTTTGACAGGGTAGAGGTTGAGAGGGTGTTTCCTGTCATGGGGAAATCTAGAATTAGGGGCCACAGTCTCAAAATAAGGGGTTTCCCCTTTAAGACGGAGATGAGGAGGAATTTTTTCTCTGAGAGTTGTCAGTCTTTGAAGTTCTGTTGGAGGCTGGGTCATTGATTATATTCAAGGCTGAGTTAGGTAGATTTTTAATTGACAAGGGAGTCAAGAGGTATGGGAGGGGGGTGCAGTCAGGAGAGTGGAGTGAGGGCCATGATCAGATCAGCCTCATTGAATGGTGGAGCAGGCTTGATGGACTGAATGGCCTCCTCCTATTTCTTGTGATCTTAAGAACTTGCAACTTGATCGTGCCTTCAGTATGTCCCAAAGCAGTTTCCAGCCATTAGCCACCGTTCTATTGAGAAATGCAGCAGCTGTTTTGCATACAGCAAGGTCCCATGATTAGCAATGAGACGAGTGATAGTTCATCTGGTTATGATGATGATATTTCACGGGTAAGTGCTGGCCAAGACTGTGGGAACTGCCCTACGTATTGCACTGACATGGAACAATATAGAAATTCGCTGATGACATCCAGTTGGGACAAGGTTGACTTAACAAATTCTGACTCAGATTCTGAAATACTGCAGGAGGATATAGGCTACTGGAATGGACAGATAGCTGTCACAGACCCATTGTGACTTACAGCACTGAATGAGGCCATTTGGCCCATCACGTCTCTGCCTGAAGGAAGGGGACTAATCACACTCCCTACACTCTCAACAATGTCCAGTGCCTTTCCCGGCTTCAAATATCAATCCAATCACCTCTTTAAAAAATGCAATGGCCTCAACCTCAAGCAAGCCGTGTGGGATAGCATCACCTCCAATAACTCTCCTAACCTCGCTCCTCACTCACGGTTTTTAAAATTGATGGGTTTGTCCCTACCCTCACCCGCTATAACAATTTAATTCCTTGATCCTGTTTAATAACAGATTTGAAAAACTAGATACAGTAATATGTCTGGCAATTAACTCAAATCTATTATTGTTTCAAAACATTCATCTTAGGACTAAAGATGCAGTCGACACAACCCTGCAACTGTAAACACCCCGAGCAGCACCAGCACACTGATCCAGGCCTCGTGAACGTAGGAACAGTTGTTCAGGAGTAACCACATCCCCTTTGAACCTGTGTCACCATGGATGATGTGTGACCCAACTCCATGTACCCGCCTTTCCCATCAACAACAGGGTGTATTTATATAGCACCCTCTAATAAAATATCCCAATGCGCTTCACAGGAGCAATACAAAACAATGAACATCAACCCACAGAAAGTTGGAGAAAACTTGGCCAAAGGTGTAGGCTTCAAGGAGTGTCTTAAAAGAGGAAAGTGAGGTAGCGAGGCAGAGAGGTGTGGGGAGTGTATTCCAGAGCTTAGAGACCAGGCAACTGAAGGCACAGCTACCAATGGCAGAGTGATAAAAACCGGGAATGCTCAAAGAAGCCAGAATTGGATACCTCAGAGGCCTGTACAGCTGGAAGAGATTTCAGAGATAGGGAGGAGAGAGGTCATGGAGGGATTTGAAAATAAGAAGGATTTAAAATGGAGGCATTGTTTAACCGGAAGCCAATGTAGGCCAGTGAGCTTTGGGTGATGAGTGAACAAGACTTGGTGCAAGTTAGGGCATGGACAGATTTATGGAGGGTGAAATGTGGGAGACCAACCCAGGGGAGCGTTGCAATGGTCAATTCTGAAAAGTAATGAAGGCCTGGATGAGGGCTTCAGCAGCAGATGAGCTGAGGCAGATGCTAAGTTGGGCGTGATTTTACAAATGGATCTGGCATCAATTGGCATTGTGGAAGAGAGTCCCAAATGTCTACCACACTTGGCATGACAATAGGAATGTTTCTTAACTTCAATCCTGATTTTTAAGCTATATCCCTTGGTCCCACACTTCTCAGCAATTGAAATAGTTTCTATCTAGTTTCTTTCAAATTAAGTTTCTATTTGCCTGTTTAACTGTATAAAACCTAGGGAATATCACTCCTACTTTGTGTAATCATGGCTACAAGCTAGGCCATAAGACCATAAGATGTAGGAGCAGAAGTAGGCCATTTGGCCCATCGAGTCTGCTCTGTCATTCAAATTTATTGGGCATGCTTTCCCCTTCATGAAGCCATGCTGTCTCTGCTTGATTAGAATATGTATTTCTAAATGCTCTGCTACTGCATCCTTTATAATAGACTCTGACATTTTCCCAGTGACAGATGACTGACTGACCTATAGTTACCTGCTTTTTGTATCCCTCCCTTTTTGAATACAGTGACCACCCCCAGGGGCAAGGGACCACCCGCAGGGGCAAGGGGCCACCCGCAGGGGCAAGGGGCCACCCGCAGGGGCAAGGGCCACCCCCAGGGGCAAGGGGCCACCTGCAGGGGCAAGGGGCCACCCGCAGGGGCAAGGGGCCACCCGCAGGGACAAGGGCCACCCCCAGGGGCAAGGGGCCACCTGCAGGGGCAAGGGCCACCCACAGGGGCAAGGGGCCACCCCCAGGGGCAAGGGGCCACCCGCAGGGGCAAGGGACCACCTGTAGGGGCAAGGGCCACCCACAGGGGCAAGGGGCCACCCCCAGGGGCAAGGGGCCACCTGCAGGGGCAAGGGCCACCCACAGGGGCAAGGGGCCACCCCCAGGGGCAAGGGGCCACCCCCAGGGGCAAGGGGCCACCCGCAGGGGCAAGGGCCACCCACAGGGGCAAGGGGCCACCTGCAGGGGCAAGGGCCACCCGCAGGGGCAAGGGACCACCCCCAGGGGCAGCAGCAGACAATTAATAATGAGGGGGGTAGGAGTACTCCACTGGGATCTTGCTGGCATGGGAAGAGAGTCCGTCGCAGCTCCGTGGAGGTAGAATCCCACACATCTCCCACAGCTCGCTGAAGCTGACAGGGTTCTTCCTGGAGCAGTCCCTGTAGCATTCTGTACACCCGAGAGAACTGCCTTGCCCCATAGTGCCAGCTGACCTGAGAATGACCCTCGATCCCAGCCCAAATTCCTGTGCTATTCATGTATAAACGGTTATTACACCTACACCTAGAGGGTCCTTTAGTGGGAGGGGGGCAAGAGCACAGGGCCTATTGGACTTTTAATGTTGAAGAAAGGGTTAGCATGCCTCTGTCCCTCCACCCCTGCCTCTGTCCCTCCACCCCTGCCTCTGTCCCTCCACCCCTGCCTCTGTCCCTCCACCACTGCAACGTAATCCACCCTACCTCACCCCCTGCTCAACATCACCCACCTCTGCCCTATCTCAGGCCCTCCACAATGTAACCTGGGATCTCTGCCTCTCGATGTAACCTCCTCCAGCTTTTCATCCTCATCTACAAATCTCTCTGCAGCCTCACCACATCCCGCCTCGCGTCTTCCTCGAGCTGTGTCTCCTTTCACATTGTCTCACCATTGCCTTATCTGTCTCAACCCCACTCCTTTGGTTTTGAGCCTCTGAATTGCCTGGGGATCTTAAATGCACTGCATAAATGTAAGTGTTTGTTAAATGTATCGGCTAATGAGATTGGTTTTTACCATTTCTGACTTGGGTTTCTGATCTAATGCCTAAATGAGCTCACATTGAAATCTCCCTTGTAAATCAGTCTGAAAGAGATTGATTATTGGATTTGTAGATGGATAGAGTGCTACTGGAAATGCAACTTCCCTCTTCCACGTGATATTAATGTATCATTGGCTGGCTGCCAGCATTAAGGCTGTCCCTGGATGACATGGATAAAGAAGTATGCAACCTCTTCCATTAGTTAGCCGTGAGCTGGTCAGTTCCACCTGACGCTTTGGGCTGTGGCCAAGGTGAGGGATGGATCCAGACTGTCCTCCTCTTGTTAACTTCACCTGCTGCAATTTCCCAGCCGGCCAGTGGCCTTTCTGGGACCGACCTTAATGTCCTGTGACAGTATAAAGCCGGATTTACATCTGTCCCGATTTATTACATCCGCTGACTTCAGTGGGAGTAAAAATATGGAGAGATACCAAACTCACCATCACCCATTTTGCACCATCGACAATGTCAGGATCAACTCTTCTTTTTGAGTTTTGAAACGTAGGATCGACTGAGTCATTGGTCCTCCCTCTCTCAACATTGATCACAAATAACATAACCTTCCGAAACTTTCTAACATCAAACATTCTCTACTTTACATTCTCCTTCCTGGCCTCTCAGCTCCCTTTGAAAACCTGATTTAAGATGGTTGACCTTAAATATCTCAAATTTTTCTAACTTTAAACTAACCACAAGTTACCAAACAGAGTAACAAAGTTAGCCTCAAGGACCACTGGGAAGGAGGTCATTCAGTTAAATTCAAATTAGTTTTATAAACACTGCAGCTTTAATAGTTTTATTTCTATGGGTGCCTACGCCATCAGGAAAGAATGTGATATCATTGAGTAATTCTGTGTTCCCAAAATTGTAGCCCCCATTTCCTGACTCACTGGAAGGTGGGTGACACTCACTATAGTGCTTATAGATCCTCTTAGCAAGAACATGAATGTCTGACTGTCCCAATATCCGGCAGTAATGAGCAGCAGTGACTGCACCATAGAGCACCTCAGTACATTGAAACGTTTAATGTGAGTGTCATTTGGCAATTACCGACACCAATCCAGTGCCATTAGCAGCGCCATTGTTTCTGGTTTGAGAAATGACTTCTCTACGCAGATGATAACAGTCTGCACCACTGGTTACTGCCAACACCAATTGCATAAAGAGACCTAGAACATTGTCAGGTTATAGAGTCACTGGCCTGAATTTGTAGCTCAGCGGGCGAGCGCGATCAGCGGGTCCAGGGTCAGCCGGGAACCGACTGCCGACCGTGACTATGATTAACTGCCAGCCAGCGTGAAACGTGTGGTGAAATACTCAGCGCTGCCGGGATGGGGGCGTGAGGAAGGTGGGACATCAATGTGGGTGTGGGTGCGCGCTGAGAGAAACTCCCCCTGAAGGCAGAGAGCTCCCTCAGGGAGCTGCAGACCCGAAAATGTTCCAAAAAAGCTTTAAAAAGCAGAAATAAAGTCCGAGCCTCACAATCCGGCACCTGAAAAGATGGATGACAAAAACGCTGCCCACGGATTTTCATTTTAATTTTATTTCCTAACAGAAACCTCCCCAGCCGTGGATGAGGTTTGATGAAAAATGTAAAGGCTGCCTGGCCAATTTACCCATGAGGTTGGACAGGCGACGAAGGATAGCAGACGGTTGTGCTGTTAATGGGCTTAATTGCCCTGTAAATTGTCGGCGGGTGCGCTTCCGACTTTTGTGCACGCCCACGAAGCGAAGTATCGCACGATGTGTGCGCGATGATGTCAGGACGCTTGCCCCATGTCAACTCGCAGAATTTCATGCCCGATTGGGTCAGGTGCACGCCTCCCCAATCAATGTAAAATTCAGCCCGTTGTACCCACATTACAATAGTGACTACATTTCAAAAAGTACTTCATTGGCTGTAAGCACTTTGTGACATCTGGTGGTTGTGAAAGGTGCTTTATAAATACAAGTCTCTCTCCTTTTACATAGAAATCGGTGAAGTGTCAGTCTACTCTAGCCATTATAGGATCATGCCTCTACAAATTGTCCCTTCAACTGTCTCAGGGTTAACCTTGGACATGCTCTTGAAGTGCTGTAGCCTACAGGGCTATGGACCAAGAGCTGCAAAGTGGGATTGGGCTGGATGACTAACTTGTTGGCCAGTGTGGACTCAATGGGCCGAATGGCCACCTTCCATGCTGTAAGTTTCTATAGTCGTCTGACTAAACATCAAAACTCTACCAAATCTCTCCCAATGTCCCAGTCTGTGGCTTCCAATCTGCCTTCACACAGTTGGGTAACCAAAACACAAGAGTTGTCCAAACAGGCAAGGAAGCCAGAATCCCAGGATAGAGATTAAAGAAGTACAGCAGGGCGCTTGGATAAGTTCAAGGTAATCGGGCAGAGTCAACATGGTTTTGTGAAAGGGAATCATTTCTAACCAACTTATTGGAGTTCTCTGAGAAAGTAACGTGCTTTGGATAAAAGGGAACCTGTGAATGTACAGTACTTAGGTTTCCAGAAGGTATTTGGTAAAGCGCCATTTGGTTATTGTGGAAAATAAAAGCTCATGGTGTAGTGGGTAACATATTGGCATGGATAGAGGATTGGAAACAGAGAGTAGGCATAAATAGGCAGGATGTAATGTGTGGTGTGCCACAGGGATCAGTGCTGGGACCTCAACTGTTTACAATTTATATAAATGATTTGGGTGAAGGGATTGATGGGATGGTTGCCAAGTTTGCTGCCGACACAAAGATAGGCAGGAAGTAAATTGTGAAGAGGACAAAAGGAGGCTACAAAAAGACAAAGATAGGTTGAGTGAGTGGGCAAAGATCTGGTAAATGGAGTATAATTTGGGCAAATGTGAAATTGCCCTATTTGGCAGGAAGAATGAAAGAGAAGCTTGTTATCTAAATACTGAGAGATTGCAGAGCTCGGAAACGCAGAGGGATCAGGGTGTCCTAGTGCGTGAATCATAAAATGCTAGTATGCAAGTGTAGCAAGTAATTAGGAAAGCTAATAGAATGTTATCATTTATTGTGAGGGGAATTGAATACTAAAGTTGGGAGGTTATGCTTCAGTTATACAGAGCATTGGTGAGACCACATCTGGAGTACTGTGTACAGTGTTGGTCTCCTTATTTAAGGAAGGATGTAAATGTGTTGGAAGCAGTTCAGAGAAGGTTTATCAGACTAATACCTGGAACAGACGGGTTGTCTTATGAGGAAAGGCTGGACATACTAACAAACTAGGCTTGTATCCGCTGGAGTTCAGAACAGTAAGAGGCGACTTGATTGAAACATATAAGATCCTGAGGAGTGTTGACAGGGTGGATGTGGAGAGGATGTTTCCTCTTGTGGGAGAATCTAGAACTAGGGGTCACTGGTTAAAGATAAGGGTTTTTTCAGATGGAGATGAGGTGAAATTTTTTCTGTCAGAGGGTTGTGAGTCTTTGGAACTTCCTGTAAAGGTGGTGGAAGCAGAGTCTTTGCATATTCTTAAGACAGAGGTGGATAGATTCTTACCAAGTTAAAGTTTTGAGTCCTTATGACTCTTATTCAGAGCTCTGAAGAAGATTCATAAGGACTCGAAATGTTAACTTGTTTTTTTTCTCTCCACTGACGCTGTTAGACTTTGAGATTTTCCAGCATTTTCTGTTTTTGTTTCAGATTTCCGGTATCTGCAGTGTTTTGTCTTTATCTTAGTGGATGGATGCTTGGTAAGCAAGGGGGTGAAAGGTCATCGGGGGTAGGTGGGATGCAGATTTGAGGTTACTATCAGATCAGCCTTGATCTTATTAAATGGCGGAGCAGACTCGAGGGGCTGAATGGCCCACTCCTGTTTCTGGTTCAAACGTTCATATAAAAAAATCACAACTGCCCAAACCAGAGAACAAGTTGTCCTTCTGAAGTGCTCCCAGTGCCACTGAGGATCTGGCAGTAACACCCCCAAGCCACAGTCTGGTAGGCCAGAGATAGAGGACTGCCCACCCTGCCAGGTTCTCTATGTCTCTGTTCCCCGGGTATCCCACCCTGAGACCTCAAACACCCTGCTCCAGGACACTCAAAATGTGTTTGAGAAGTCGGGACCAACTCTATGTCCCTGTGCAGCATCACAAATCTGGTGTAACCCTGGAATCCTGCCAGTAGCCTTCAGCGAGCACACCCAATTTGTTTATGTCACTGATGGTGAAATAAATCCTTTTGGTTCCCTTCAGGTACTGAAAATACTCCACACTCCAATTATTGTTTGCAAGAAAACTGGCTGAATTGTTAACATTTAATCCATACGCTAAGCAAAAGTCATTATTTGAAACTTGAGATCTGTGATGCTGAAAAATAATAATTTTGGATAAACCCTTAGTTATTCCCCTCCGTCAGGCCTATCTTCAAAGAGAAGCCATACTCACGTTCCATCAGAACAAGTCAATTCACTGCTTGCAAACAGGGGACTGTCTAAATGAGCTGGAGTTCCAAACTGGAAGGACCACTGAGAGCGGCAAGGGCACAGAATGTACTCTGGGTATGTCAGTCACCTAGAGTGGCTCGGTAGCATCACTACACACCAAGCTGGCTGAATCCTAAAGCACATAGCTGCTAGGCTGGGTCTGCCGCAGGTTCTGAGGGAACCAGCAAGAGGGAAAAACCTACCTGACCTCGTCCTCACCAAACTATCTGTCACAGATGTGTCTGCCCATGACGGTGGTGGTGGGAGTGACAACTGTGCAGTCCTTGTGGAGACGAGGCCCTGTCTTCACATTGAGGAAACCCTCCACGGTGCTGCATGGGATAGATTTCTAACAGAAATAGCAACTCAAGACAGGGCATCAGCAGCAACAGAACTGTATACAATCACGCTGCATAATCTTATCGTTCAGCATATCTCTCACTCTACCGCTACCACCAAACCAGTAGTACCCCTGAGCCTGGGGGGGGCGGGGGAGGGGGTGGGCGGGGGGAGGGGTGGCTCGGGGGTATTACTGTCAGATGCTCAGTAAAGTGGGAGCAGTTCAGAAGGTCAAATCATTCTCTGGTTTGGGCAGTTGGAGATTTCTTTATCCTGGGATTCTGGCTTCCTTGCCTGTTTGGACAACTCTTGTGTTTTGGTTACCCAACTGTGTGAAGGCAGATTGGAAGCCACAGACTGGGACATTGGGAGAGATTTGCTAGAGTTTCGATGTTTAGTCAGACGACTATAGAAACTTACAGCATGGAAGGTGGCCATTCGGCCCATTGAGTCCACACTGGCCAACAAGTTAGTCATCCAGCCCAATCCCACTTTGCAGCTCTTGGTCCATAGCCCTGTAGGCTACAGCACTTCAAGAGCATGTCCAAGGTTAACCCTGAGACAGTTGAAGGGACAATTTGTAGAGGCATGATCCTATAATGGCTAGAGTAGACTGACATTTCACCGACTTCTATATAAAAAGAGACAGACTTGTATTTATAAAGCGCCTTTCACAACCACCAGATGTTGCAAAGCGCTTACAGCCAATGAAGTATTTTTTGAAGTGTAGTCACTATTGTAATGTAGGAACACTGACTCTGTTCAACCCTGGCTCAATGAAGAGTGCAGGAGGGCACCAGGAGCAGCACCAGGCATACCTAAAAATGAGGTGTCAACCTGGTGAAGCTATAACACAGGACTACTTGCATCCAAACAACATAAGCAGCAAATGATAGACAGAGCTAAGTGATCCCACAACTAATGGATCAGATCTAAGCTCTGCAGTCCTGCCACATCCAGTTGTGAATGGTGGTGGAGAATTAAACAACTCACTGGAGGAGGAGGCTCCACAAATATCCCCATCCTCAATGGTGGAGGAGCCCAGTACATCAGTGCAAATGATAAGGTTGCACCATTTGCTACAAACTTCAGCCAGAAGTGCTGAGTGGATGATCCATCTCGGCCTCCACCAGAGGTCCCCAGCATCACAGATGCCAGTCTTCAGCCAATTCAATTCACTCCACGTGATATCAAGAAACGGCTGAAGGCACTGGGCCCTGACAATATTCCGGTTATAGTACTGAAGACTTGTGCTCCAGAACTTGCCGTGCCCCTAGCCAAGCTGTTCCAGTACAGCTCCCACACTGGCATCTATCCGGCTATGTGGAAAATTGCCCAGGTATGTCCTGTACACAAAAAATAGGACAAATAAAAACCTGGCGGTTATTAGCTATGAGGAGAGGTTGGAGAAACTCGGATTGTTCTCACTAGAGCGACGGAGATTGAGGGGCGACTTGATAGAAGTTTACAAAATTATGAGTGGCATGGACGGAGTAGATAGTCAGAAGCTTTTTCCCAGGGTGGAAGAGTCAATTACTAGGGGACATAGATTTAAGGTGAGAGGAGAAAACTATAGAGGAGATGTGCGGGGCAAGTTTTTTACGCAGAGTGTAGTGAATGTCTGGAATTCGCTGCCAGAGGAGGTGGTGGAAGCAGGTATGATAGTGGTGTTTAAGAGGCAGCTTGATAAATACATGAATAAGATGGGAATAGAGGGATACGGACCCCGGAAGTGCAAAATGTTTTAGTTGACGGGCAATACGATCGGTGCAGGCTTGGAGGGCCGAAGGGCCTGTTCCTGTGCTGTACTTTTCTTTGTTCTTTGTTCTAAATCCAACCTGGCCAATTACTGCCCCATCAGTCTGCTCTCGATCGTCAGTAAAGTAATGGAAGGGATCATCAGCAGTGCTATCAAGCGGCACTTGCTTAGCAATAACCTGCTCACTGATGCCCAGGGCAGGATTTTATGGACCTGTTGCGGTGGGAATGCGGTGAACCGCTTAAAAGTCCATTGGCTTCAGCGGGACCGGGAAATCACACCAGCATAAAATTCCACCATCAGTTTGGATTCCGCCAGGGCCACTCAGCTCCTGACCTCATTACAGACTTGGTTCAAACATGGACAAAAGAGCTGAACTCCCGCGGTGAGGTGAGAGTGACTGCCCTTGACATCAAGGCAGCATTTGACCGAGTGTGGCATCAAGGAGCCCTAGCAAAACTGGAGTCAATGGGAATCAGGGGGAAAACTCTCCACTGGTTGGAGTCATACCTAGCACAAAGGAAGATGGTTGTGGTTGTTGGAGGTCAGTCATCTCAGCTCCAGGACATCACTGCAGGAGTTCCTCAGGGTAGTGTCCTCAGCCCAACCATCTTCAGCTGCTTCATCAATGACCTTCCTTCCATCGTAAGGTCAGAGGTGGGGATGTTCAATGATGATTGCATAATATTCAGCATCATTCACAACTCCTCAGATACTGAAGCAGTCCATGTCCAAATGCAGCAAGACCTGGACAATATCCAGGTTTGGGCTGACAAGTGGCAAGTGAGGTTCGTGCCACACAAGTGCCAGGCAATGACCATCTCCAACAAGAGAGAACCCAACCATCACCCCTTGACATTCAATGGCATTACCATCACTGAATCCCCCACTATCAACATCCTGGGGGTTACCATTAACCAGAAACTGAACTGGACTAGACATATAAATACTGTGGCTACAAGAGTGGGTCAGAGGTTGGGAATCCTATGGTGAGTAACTCACCTCCTGATTCCCCAAAGCCTGTCCACATCTACAAGGCACAAGTCAGGAGTGTGATGGAATACTGTCCACTTGCCTGGATGAGTGCAGCTCCAACAACACTCAAGAAGCTCAACACCATCCAAGACAAAGCAGCCCACTTGATCAGCACCCCATCCACCATCTTAAACATTCAGTTTCTCCATCAGTAACTCACAATAGCAGCAGTGTGTACCATCTACAAGATGCACTGCAGGAACTCACCAAGACTCCTTAGACAGCACCTTCCAAACCTGCAACCTTTACCATCTAGAAGGACAAGAACAGCAGGTACATGGGAACACCACCATCTGGAAGTTCCCCTCCAAGTCACTCACCATCCTGACTTGGAAATATATCGCCGTTCCTTCACTGTCGCTGGGTCAAAATCCTGGAACTCCCTCCCTAACAGCGCTGTGGGTGTACCTACACCACATGGACTGCAGCGGTTCAAGAAAGTGGCTTACCACCATCTTCTCAAGGGCAACTAGGGATGGGTAATAAACGCTTGTCTAGCCAGTGATGCCCATATCTTGTGAATGAATAATAAAGAAATGTTACAGCCCTAACTAACAAAGCTGGTGTTACAGGCCTGTCCGACCGAGCTGGAGTTACAGGCCTGTCCGATCAAGCTGGAGTTACAGGCCTGTCCGACCGAGCTGGAGTTACAGGCCTGTCCGACCGAGCTGGAGTTACGGGCCTATCCGACTGAGCTGGAGTTACAGGCCTGTCCGATCAAGCTGGAGTTACAGGCCTGTCCGACCGAGTTGGAGTTACAGGCCTGTCCGACCGAGCTGGAGTTACGGGCCTATCCGACTGAGCTGGAGTTACAGGCCTGTCCGATCAAGCTGGAGTTACAGGCCTGTCTGACCGACCTGGAGTTACAGGCCTGTCTGACCGACCTGGAGTTACAGGCCTGTCCGACCAAGCTGGAGTTACAGGCCTGTCTGTCTCCGCAGGCTTGCTCTTTCTTTTAAGAAAGTTTCTTCCAAGCAATATAGCCTGGTAAAACTTAGTCAGTGGGTGTAAGAACCTTTATTCCCAGAAACTAAGACAACAGCCACATGTCACACTCCTGTCCACTTGTACAGCTGGGATCTCAGCCACAGAAATGAAGGAGGAAAATAATGTATAATTTCTCATTGTCTGGGAGAAATAGTATAGCACTTTGTGTGATGTGCCTTAACCCCCTATTGAACTAGACCCAGTGTACTGCCGGCAGGACCCTCCCCACGGATAACTCACTGGGTCCTGATGGGAAACTTCGTGGGCTGCCTCCTGTTGGCAGTCTGTCTGTGCAGCATCATTGTATGGGAGCGGTGTGGACCCTGTCACCTCCACCCACTCAGTAGATAGCCCAGAGTGAGAAAACCACATACCCCGAGGCTGAAGCAGGCGAAATTAACTGATGCATACACTGGGGTCTGTACAATATAGCATTTGCACTGTAATAGTACACCATATAATGTATACCGGATCCAAATACTAACTGGCTGTATTGGTTCACTCCTGGAGAACAGTCAATTGTGGAGATGAGGTCTCCTGTAGAATCCACCCAGGAGTAGTTGTGTGTGCAGACCAAGAACAAGCATTTTTTTGTAGTGAGAACACTGTACTGCTAACAGGGAGATACTTCCTGTAGTAATGGGAATGCTCCTGTTCTTTTAGGTAACCTCCTCAACGTGAGACAGAGGAACCAGCAACGGCGAACGGGCGCTACCCGCAGCAGAGTCAGACGGGCTGCCACCTCACGGACAGAACGGATCTGGCCTGGGGGAATCATTCCCTACATCATAGGAGGAAACTTCACTGGTCAGTGCGAGTCAGAAAGACACAGTCTAACTGATGTTGTGGCATTTCTGCAATCAGGCAGTCGGGTATGAGTAATATAGAATAGAACTCTTTGTGCTTAGTCTAATGTCAGCATTAATCACAACCAGAGCAGCTACAGGAAGTACGAGTGTTTGAATGGAGAATCTAGAGGCAGCCTTACTCTGTAACTAACCCCGTGCTGTACCTGCCCTGGGAGTGTTTGATGGGGACAGTGTAGAGGGAGATTTACTCTGTATCTAACCCCGTGCTGTACCTGCCCTGGGAGTGTTTGATGGGGACGGTGTAGAGGGAGCTTTACTCTGTATCTAACCCCGTGCTGTACCTGCCCTGGGAGTGTTTGATGGGGACGGTGTAGAGGGAGTTTTACTCTGTATCTAACCCCGTGCTGTACCTGCCCTGGGAGTGTTTGATGGGGATAGTGTAAAGGGAGCTTTACTCTGTATCTAACCCCGTGCTGTACCTATCCTGGGAGTATTTGATAGGGACAGTGTGGAGGCAGCCTTACTCTGTATCTAAACCTGTGCTGTACCTGTCCTGGGAGTGTTTGATGGGGACAGTGTAGAGGGAGTTTTACTCTGTATCTAACCCCGTCCTGTACCTGTCCTGGGTGTGTTTGATGGGGACAGTGTAGAGGGAGCTTTACTCTGTATCTAACCCCGTGCTGTCCCTGTCCTGGGAGTGTTTGATGGGGACAGTGTAGAGGGAGCTTTACTCTGTATCTAACCACATGCTGTACCTGTCCTGGGAGTGTTTGATGGGGACAGTGTAGAGGGAGCTTTACTCTGTATCTAACCCCGTGCTGTACCTGTCCTGGGAGTGTTTGATGGGGACAGTGTAGAGGGAGCTTTACTCTGTATCTAACCCCGTGCTGTACCTGTCCTGGGAGTGTTTGATGGGGACAGTGTAGAGGGAGCTTTACTCTGTATCTAACCCTGTGCTGTACCTGTCCTGGGAGTGTTTGATGGGGACAGTGTAGAGGGAGCTTTACTCTGTATCTAACCCCGTGCTGTACCTGTCCTGGGAGTGTTTGATGGGGACAGTGCAAAGGGAGCTTTATTCTGACTCATCAATCTGTCTCATGCTCAAACTCAGCCTGCTCCTGATGTACAGTGTGACCTTTTCCACATCCTGCAGCAGTTCATAGGAACACAGGACTTAGGAGCAGGATAGAGGCCATTTAGCCCCTTGAGCCTGCTCCACCATTCAATAAGATCATGGCCGATCTGCTTGTGGTCTCAGCTCCATTTAACTACCTATCCCCCATAACCCTTGACTCCCTTGTCTATTAAAAATCTATCTAACTCAGCCTTGAATAAATTCAATGATCCAGCCTCCTCTGCTGTCAGGGGAAGAGAATTCCACAGATTAACCAACCCCTGAGAGAAAAAAATCTCCTCATCTCAGTTTTAAAAGGGAGCCCTCTTACTCTTAAACTCTTTTCCCTAGTTCTAATCTCCCCCACAAGTGGAAACATCCTCCCATTATCCACCCTGTCCACTCAGGATCTTATATGTTTCAATAAAGTCACCTCTCATTTTTCTAAACTCCAATGAGTTCAGGCCCAACCTGTTCAACCTTTCCTCACAAGCTCTTCATCCCAGGAATCAGTCACGTGAACCATCTCTGAACTGCTTCTAACACAATTCAAATAAGGAAACCAAAACTGCGCACTGTATTCCAGATGTGGTCTCCCCAAGGCCCTGTACAGCTGCAGTAAAACTTCCCTACTTTTATATCCCATCCCCCTTGTAATAAATAACAGCATTCCAGTTGCCTTCCTAACCATTTGCTGCACCTGCATACTAACTTTCAGTGATTCATGTACCAGGACACCCAGATCCCTCTGTACCTCAGAGTTCTGCAATCTCTCCCCATATAAACAATTTGCTGTTTTTCTATTCTTCCTGCCAAAGTGGACAAGCTTACATCGTCGACCCAATCTCTCCTCATACAACAATCCTGCCATCCCAGAAATCAGCCTGGTGAACCTTCACTGCACTCCCTCTATGGCAAGTGTATCCTTTTTTTAGGTAAGGAGACCAAAACTGCACACAATACTCCAGATGTGGTCTCACCAAGGCCCTGTACAGCTGCAGTAAGACATCCTTGCTCCTGTACTCAAGTCCTCTCACAATGAAGGCCAACATACCATTTGCCTTCCTAACTGCTTGCTGACCCTGCATGCTTGCTTTCAGTGACTGGTGAACAAGGACACCCAGATCCCTTTGTACATCAACATTTCCCAATCTATCACCATTTAAATAATACTCTGCCATTCTGTTTTTCCTACCAAAGTGGATAATTTCACACTTATCCACATTATACTGCATCTGCCATGTATTTGCCCACTCACTCAACTTGTCTAAATCACCTTGAAGCCACTTAACATCCTCCTCATCACTCACATTCCCACCTAGTTTTGTGTCACTAGCAAACTTGGAAATATTACATTTTGTTCCCTCATCCAAATCACTGATATATATTGTGAACAGCTGGGGCCCAAGCACTGATCCCTGCGGTACCCCACTAGTCACTGCCTGTCACTCTGAAAAAGACCTATTTATTCCTACTCTCTGTTTCCTGTCTGATAACCAATTCTCAATCCATGCCAATATATTAGCCCCAATCTCATGTGCTTTAATTTTACACACTAGCCTCTTATGTGGGACTTTATCAAAAGCTTTCTGAAAATCCAAACACACCACATCCACTGGTTCTCCCTTACCTATTCTGCTAGTTATGTTCTCAAAACACTCTAATAGGTTTGTCAAAGGTTTGCTTCCCTTTCATAAATCCATGCTGACTTTATCTAATCCCATTGATATTTTCTAAGTGTCCTGTTATCACATCCTTTATAATAGACTCCAGCATTTTCCTTATGACTGATGTTAGGCTAACTGACCTGTAATTTGCTGTTTTCTCCTCTCTCCCTTTTTAAAAAGTGGGGTTACATTTGCCACCCTCCAATCTGCTGGGTCTGTTCCAAAATCCACAGAACTTTGTTGCTACCTAGCTCCATCCAGACTGATTCGACATCTAGATTTTCTGAGTCAATATTCTCTCTCACTATCACACTGATTTCATCCATAACTAACAACCCCACCCCACCTCCTTTTCCTTTTTGTCCCTCCTAAATATCAAGTACCCTTGGATATTCAGTTCTAAGCCTTGATCACCCTACAGCCATGTCTCTGTAATAGAGATTATATCACACCAGTTTACATCTATTTGTGCTGTTAATTTGTCTACCTCATATCCTCTGTGCATTCACATCCAGTGAAGGTTATTGATTACCCTGTCTCATTGCACACTACTAGGTCTAGGATAGTCTGTTCCCTGGTTGGTTCTAGAATATAGTGCTCTAAGAAATTGTCCCAAATACACTCTATGAACTAATTTTCCAGGCTACCTTTGACAATCTGATCGATCCAATCTATATGTAGATTAAAATCACCCATAATCATTGCAGTACTTTCTTACGTGCCCCATTTATTTCTTCCTGTATTTTCTGTTCTACTGTGTAACCACTGTTAAGGGGTTATAAACTACTCCCACAAGTGACTGCTCACCTTTCCAATTCCTTATGTCCACCCAAACTGATTCTAGCTCTTGCTCATTTGAGCTAAGGTCACCTCTCACTACTGCACTAATGACATCCCCAATTAACAGAGCTACCCCACCATCTTTTCCTAGCTCCCTATCTTTTTGAAAGGTCACATACCCTACAATATTCAGGTCCCAGCCTTGGTCACCCTGCAACCATGTCTCAGTGATGGCTGTCAGGTCATACATTTTTATTTCTATCTGTGCTGTCGGTTATGGATGCTGCATTTATTCAGATACAGAGCCTTTAACTCTGTCTTTTTACTGTTTTTGCAATCTTCAGCCTTATCAGCTGGTGCACTCTTGAGTTTGTACTCTCCGTCCCTTCCTGCTATACTCCGGTCATCATTACCCAAATCACTACCCTGCCCTATTACCTCATTGCCTCCCATAGATTTACTACATCTCCCCTCACATGATCCCTTCTCCCCAATATTTAGTTTAAACCTTTCTACTGCGGTAGTTATACAATTCACCAGAACACTGGTCTCAGCATGGTTCAGATGAAGCCTGTCCCAACAGTACAGCTCACACTTGTTGCCAGTGCCCCATGAACCAAAACCAGTTTGTCCCACACCAATCTTTGAGCTACGCATTTATCTCTCTAATCTTATTTACCTTCTGCCAATTTTCTCGTGGCTCAGGTGACAATCCAGAGATTGAACCTTTCTGATTCTGCTTTGCAATTTAGCCCCCAGCTGCTCATTATCGCTAAACAGAACCTCATTCCTAGTCTTAGCTATGTCGTTGGTACCATCATGGACCACGACAACTGCATTCACCTCTTCCACTGCAAGTTTCTCTCCAGCCTTGAGCAGAGGTCCTGAACCCTGGCACCGGCCAGGCAGCTTAGCCACCTGGACTCACGCTCTTGATTTCAGGGAACTGTTTCCACCCCGCTGACTGTACTGTCCACTACTACCACTGCGTTCCTATTAACTACCCCACTTGAGTGGCTTCCTGTACCATGGTGCCGTGGTCAGTTCGCTCATCAACTCCCCAGCCCCTGCTTTTGTCCCCACAAGACGCAAGAACCCCAAACTTATTGGACAATTTCAAGGGCTGAGGCACCTACTTGATTCCCTTACCTGTTTCACTGGCAATCACATGCTCCTGACCTTGACCACTGACCAAATCAGAAGGCCCTAGCCTATGGGATGTGACTGCCTCCTGGAACAAAGTGCCCAGGTAGTTTTCCCTCTCCCTGATGCATCTGCAGCTCAGCCTCCAGCTCAGCGACTCTGAATCAAAGTTCCTCAAGCTGCAGACACTCACTGCAGATGTGTTTGCTCTGGACCACACTGGTGCCCATGAAACCCAACATTCTGCAGTTGCAACACATCACCTGCCCTGCCATCTTTATCATGTTTTAATGAATTGTTATTTTCTTAATTAATTTTTAATTAATAAAGTCTACTACTCTCAATGAACTTTACAATAACTAGTAAACCTTACTATTACTAATAAAATCTTACAATTACTGCTGATAGATAAATGAGCAAATCACTCACCAGCCAATCACTTACCTGCTCCACTCTTCCCTCATTGCACTAAATCCTTTTACTCACCAAATTCGCAATTCAGACACTCTGATGAGTTGCAATCAGTTCCTTTGGGAGTTTTCTGAATAAAGCGTCCAGGTTTACTCAGCTACTGGCCCCAGTGAATGTTGGAATGTGTACTTGGGCTGCAGAGATCTACATGAGATCCATAGGTTGACAGTGGTGACATAAGAATGAGTCTCAGATAGTGCACAAGCACCCGTAGGTTTATGGAGCTGCAATCACAGCCTGTATTAATGGGACCTGTAACAGTTAGAATGGTCCACATGAACAGACAGAGACCCACACATCCTGACCATAACTTGTAGGTACCGCTCTCTATCTAATACTGAGGAGATGAATGGGACTGATTGTCATTGATTTGATGTGACCCCAACTAAGTGACCATTTTGTTTGAAATGGTTCAGGAACCCAGAGAGCCATATTTAAACAAGCCATGAGACACTGGGAGAAGTTCACGTGTGTGACGTTTGTGGAGCGAACCAGCGAGGAAAGTTTCATCGTTTTTACTTATAGGCCATGTGGGTAAGTGTATTTGGTTTGAAGGATTAGAAACTCAGATTTTGATGAGCTGTAAGTTTTGTATTTCAAGATGTTACAACATAGCTGAGGGACAGTAGCATAGTGGGAATGTTACTAGACTAGTAATCCAATGGACTATGCGATTACTCTGGAGAAATGTGTTCAAATCCCATTACAGTAATTTAAATTCAGTTAGTAGGTAAATCTACTAAAAGGCTAGTATCAGTATAATTATTGGGTTATTGTATAAATTCACTAATTTTTTTTAGGGAAGGAAATTTGCCTTCCTTAAGCAGTCTGGCCTGCATGAGACTCCAGACTCATTTTCCCTTCTGAAATGGCCTAGGAAGCCAGTCAGTTAAGGGGAATCAGGCAGTAAGTGCTGGCCTTCTATCTGTCCCCAGCATTAAGAAGGATGGGTCTGACCACAGAAAGCCCCGTTCAGTTGGACTGTGCCGTACCACCTGTCCCTCGCGGAGAACTTTATGCAGCAAAACACCTTTGAGCACAAGTCCATCAGGCAGTGGTCTGCACATAATGTCCTCGAGGCCCTGTGGGAAAAGAAGATGGTGGATCCTGTCAGACAGTTCCCTGAGCAGACTGTCAAAGTCACTTGGCAAAATGTCTCATTGCCAGAACTTTCAAACCAAGACATTCCTTGGCTGGTGGTGAGAAGGGCGCTCACTGTCAGATCATTTCTGCATACTCAGACTCTCACCCCCTTGCATACTGCCCTCAAGGCACCTGTTGTTCACCTCCCTCTGGAATGTGCCTTCTTAAAGCCTTGGTTCAAACATGGACAAGAGCTGAACTCCCGAGGTGAGGTGAGAGTGGTTGCCCTTGACATCAAGGCAGCATTTGACCGAGTGTGGCATCAAGGAGCCCTAGCAAAACTGGAGTCAATGGGAATCAGGGGGGAAACTCTCCACTGGTTGGAGTCATACCTAGCACAAAGGAAGATGGTTGTGGTTGTTGGAGGTCAGTCATCTCAGCTCCAGGACATCACTGCAGGAGTTCCTCAGGATAGTGTCCTCGGCCCAACCATCTTCAGCTGCTTCATCAATGACCTTCCTTCCATCATAAGGTCAGAAGTGGGGATGTTCGCTGATGATTGCACAATGTTCAGCACCATTCACGACTCCTCAGATACTGAAGCAGTCTATGTCCAAATGCAGCAAGACCTGGACAATATCCAGGCTTGGGCTGACAAGTGGCAAGTAACATTCGTGCTAAGTGCCAGGCAATGATCATATCCAACAAGAGAGAATCCAACCATCGCCCCTTGATGTTCAATGGCATTACCATCGCTGAATCCCCCATTATCAACATCCTGAGGGCTACCATTGACCAGAAACTGAACTGGACTAGCTATGTAAATACTGTGGCTACAAGAGCAGGTCAGAGACTAGGAATCCTGTGGTGAGTAACTCACCTCCTGATTCCCCAAAGCCTGTCCACCATCTACAAGGCACAAAGTCAGGAGTGTGATGGAATACTCCCCACTTGCCTGGATGAGTGCAGCTCCCACAACACTCAAGAAGCTCAATACCATCCAGGACAAAGCAGCCGCCTGATTGGCACCACATCCACAAACATTCACTCCCTCCACCACCGACGCACAGTAGCAGCAGTGTGTGTACCATCTACAAGATGCAGAAACTCATATAGGCTCCTTAGACAGCACCTTCCAAACCCACGACCACTACCACCTAGAAGGACAAGGGCAGCAGATAGATGGGAACACCATCACCTGGAAGTTCCCCTCCAAGTCACTCACCATCCTGACTTGGAAATATATCACCGTTCCTTTACTGTTGCTGGGTCAAAATCCTGGAACTCCCTCCCTAACAGCACTGTGGGTGTACCTACACCACATGGACTGCAGCGGTTCAAGAAGGCAACTCACTCCCACCTTCTCAAGAGTAACTAGGGATGGGCAATAAATGCTGGCCCAGCCAGCAAAGCCCACATCCCGTGAATGGTTTTTTTTGAAAAGCAGGTCTGGAAAGAGATGCAGTGCCTTTTGTTGAGGCCCATCCTGAGCAGCTTTGTGATGGGGGACCCTGTGCTCTAAGGGCTGTTCCCAGGGATACACACTGACACTCAACTCCTGCTGGAGGGCCATCAACTCAGTGAAAGACGATCCTTGGAAGCTTTGGACAATCTGAACTTGTTGGTCCTCCAGTGCAAAGAGCTCACCATGACCGAGTGTTGCAGACTGGTACATCCCAAGGTTCAGGACCACGTGCTGAGGGACACACTGAAGCTTGGGGCAGCTGCTGCAGAGGTGAAATGGGGAAAGGCTGTCTAACCTCAACCTGCCATATTACACCAAGGGGCTGGAAAAGGTGTAAAACCCTCTCGGGCTATATTACCTGTTGTTAAACATCATGTGTAATTACAGTTATATTGAGGCACTGCAGAGTGACACACACTTTATGGAAAGCACCTGAACGGGATTGCTCAATGTCCAATTTGAACTGTTAAGGAATATAAGTTTACATATTTTTATGAATGGAGTATATTCTTGGGAAAATAAATTAAACACTTGCTGTGCCAGTGATGATATAAACCCTTGAATTCAATAAAAAAAAAATTACTTCAGGAAAACTCCCAGGATTCAAGGATACCTTGGCAGGGACTCCGTAGTACACGGAGAGACCTTGTTTAGACTGCTTGGTTGTCCAGTTTTTAAAGCATTAGTTGGGTCCTGTTAGTAACTCCACTCTGCACTTGAAGGATGTGAACTAGGCTGGCACATCAGCAAAGCCCTGAGGGAGTGCTGCACTGTTGAAGATGCCATCTCATGGGAAGCAATGTTAAACCAAGGCTCTATTTGTCCTCTCAGGTGGACATAAAAGATCCCATGGCATTTGAAGAGCAGGGGAGTTATCCTGGTGCCCTGGCCAATATTTACCCCTTAATCAGCATCACAAAGACAGATCATCTGCTCACTATCCTACTGCAGTTTGTGGGAATTTGCAGATGTACCACCCGGTTTCCGACAGTATAGCGGTGATAACACTTGCAACTATTTCATTGGTTGTAATGGTGGCTGGCGGTTGTGAAAGGCACTATATAAATGCAAGACCATCTTTTTTTGCTTTTCTGTTTGGGTAGTTTGAATATTCCCATGACAGCTGTCTAAGAGCAGGGAGTCTCGCTGTTGCCCTGGGCAACATTCCTCCCAGATTATTTGGCCATTTACCTCATGTGCTGTCTGTGGGAGCTTTCTGTGTGTAAATTGGCTGTCACACTTCCTACGTTACAACAGTAACCACGTTTCAGAAGGTACAAAGCACCTTGTGACATCCTGAGGTTGTGAAGATCACTATTGCAGTGCAGGTCGGGCTTTTACTTTCAGGCGGGTGGAGGGACACAGAGACACACTGTGTTGTATTGAGCTTGCTTCACAAGCTGACTGCAGCTGTATTCTTACTGGTCTCCAGGTGTTGCTCATACGTAGGCCGTCGAGGGGGTGGACCCCAGGCCATTTCCATCGGCAAGAACTGTGATAAGTTTGGAATTGTCGTTCACGAGTTGGGACATGTGATCGGGTTCTGGCACGAACACACCCGGCCGGACAGAGACGCCCACGTCAGCATCATCAGAGAAAACATACAGCCAGGTAATGTGTCTCATCCTCCTGAAGACTGTGTGCAGGGCCGTCAGTATAGAGAGCAGGGGCAAGCACATCCGGGGGAGGAGGGGGAAGGATATCCACACACAGCCCCCAGAGGGAGCACCTCTCAAGTTGCTTCAACAGGAGCACTGTCAAACACAATGACAACTTAACTGAACTACATATGGAGACCATTGGGACAGATGAACAAAAGCTTGGTCAAAGAGGTAGGTTTTAAGGAGCATTTTAAAGGAGGAGAGAGGCCGAGAGGTGGGGAGATTTCCAGAGTTAGGGCCTTGGCAGCTGAAGGCACGGCCGCCCATGGTGAAACCATTAAAACTGTGGATGCTCGAGATGCCAGAGTTGGAGGAATGTAGAAACTTTGGAGGGTTGTAGGGGCTGATTGTAAATTGGCTGCCTGGACCCTAAGCTCTGGAATTCCGTCCCTACACCTCTCCATCTCTCTACCTCACTTTCCTCTTTAAAACACTCCTCAAAACCTACCTCTCTCACAGAATCACACAGTGCAGAAGAGGCCCATCGGCCCATCGAGTCTGCACCGACATGTGAGAAACACCTGACCTACCTACCTAATCCCATTTACCAGCACTTGGCCCGTAGCCTTGAATGTTATGATGTGCCAAGTGCTCATCCAGGTACTTTTTAAAGGATGTGAGGCAACCTGCCTCCACCACCCTCCCAGGCAGCGCATTCCAGACCCTCACCACCCTCTGGGTAAAAAAGTTTTTCCTCACATCCCCCCTAAACCTCCTGTCCCTCACCTTGAACTTATGCCCCCTTGTGACTGACCCTTCAACTAAGGGGAACAGCTGCTCCCTATCCACCCTGTCCATGCCCCTCATAATCTTGTACACCTCGATCAGGTCGCCCCTCAGTCTTCTCTGCTCCAATGAAAACAACCCAAGTCTATCCAACCTCTCTTCATAACTTAAATGTTTCATCCCAGGCAACATCCTGGTGAATCTCCTCTGCACCCCCTCCAGTGCAATCACATCCTTCCTATAACGTGGCGACCAGAACTGCACACAGTACTCCAGCTGTGGCCTCACCAAGGTTCTATACAACTCCAACATGACCTCCCTACTTTTGTAATCTATGCCTCGATTGATAAAGGCAAGTGTCCCATATGCCTTTTTCACCATCCCACTAACATGCCCCTCTGCCTTCAGAGCTCTATGGACACACATGCCAAGGTCCCTTTGTTCCTCAGAACTTCCTAGTGTCATGCCATTCATTGAATACTTCCTTGTCAAATTACTCCTTCCAAAGTGTATCATTTCACACTTTTCAGGGTTAATTTCCATCTGCCACTTATCTGCCCATTTGACCATCTTCCTGTAGCCCAAGACACTCAACCTCACTGTTAACCACCCGGCCAATCTTTGTGTCATCCACAAACTTACTAATCCTACCCCCCACATAGTCATCTATGTCGTTTATATAAATGACGAAGCAGCTTTTGATCATCTGACCTCATATCACCTCATGTGGCTCAGTGTCACACTTTATTCATTTATAATGTTCCTGTAAAGTGCCTTGGTATGTTTTATTATGTTAAAGGCATCACAAGTTGTCGAGGGCAGATGTTACAGTGATAGAGAGGGGCAAAAGCCATGGAGTGATTTGAAAACAAGAATGAGAATTTTAAAATTTCTAAATAACTCCTGCCATTTACACAGCATCAACTGCATTACCCTCCTCAGCCCTTACACTTCTTTACATGAGCTCAATCAAGTTTGACCGATGCAATTTGCCTTCAAGAAATCCAAGTGGACAGTCATTTGTTAAACAATGTCTTCCACATGACAATTCATGCTGCCCTACCACTGATGTTAGGCCTGTCGCTACCTGAATTATCTCCAGCTCTCCCTCTCTGTCATGGCTTATGGAGACACCGGTCCTTGTTCCAGTTCCTTAAATCGAAATCTACCCTTCGAAAGTGCAGCAAGTTTTAATAACTGCGACTGGTAGCAGCATTCTCTCCCTCCGGCAGGACTGAATAATGGGTAATACCCATGATGCATTTCCAACTTTAGAAATAGCCCAGCATGCACTCTGATTTCAGTCACGCTTCCCAGTTCTGTATTCTTTCACTTGTTTGCCAAATTCTGCTCTTTTACCAAGTTCATTCCTGTTTCCATCTCATGGCTCCCTGTTGAGTGTCTTCCTGGTAGTTCTCGATCTGCAGGCCTTGTCCGAGAGTGGACACCATAACATCCATGTTTCGGGTTTCAATTCCATTCTTCTAGTTTTTTTAATTTATTCATTCACAGGATGTGAGTGTCGCTGGCTGGGCCAACATTTATTGCCCATCCCTAATTGCCCTTGAGAAGGTGGTGGGGGTGAGCTGCCTCTTTGAACCGCTGCAGTCCATGTGGTGTAGGGACACCCACAGTGCTGTTAGGAAGGGGGGTTCCAGTATTATGATCCAGGGACAGTGAAGGAACGGCGATAATAGTTCCAAGTCAGGATGGTGTCTCCCTCACAATCAGGTGCTAAAGTTCATATTGAAAAGTCCAAAATTCTTCCATGCCAAATGAGTTAATCTCAGTGGTGGGTGACTGTGAGATTCAGCGATCAGCCTCACTGTGACAGAGGGATTG
Organism: Isurus oxyrinchus; assembly: GCA_026770705.1. Lineage (NCBI taxonomy): Eukaryota > Metazoa > Chordata > Chondrichthyes > Lamniformes > Lamnidae > Isurus > Isurus oxyrinchus. The sequence continues at coordinate 1,811,394 of JANJGN010000027.1, read as the reverse complement.
GTAAAATAGGCCAGGATTTCTGCTCTTGGTTCACACTCAGTTCCTACTGGAGAGGAATCATGTGTGGATGTTGGATGAGCACAAGCCTAGGCTTTGGTTGGAACATCATTGCCCTTTCCACGGCTCAAATGTTATTGAGATTTGAGTGGTAATGTTGTAATCTGCCCTTGGATAACATACATAGATCACTCGTTCAGCCTTAGCTAGAGTATTGTGTACGGTTTTGGGCACCGCAGTGTAGGAAGGATGTAAAGGCACTGGGGAGAGTGTGGAAAGATTTATGAGAATTGATCCAGGGATGAGGAACTTTGGTTACGATGTAAGATAGGAGAAGTTGGGACTATTTTCTTTCGAGATAAGAAGATTTGATAGAGGTATTCAAAATCGTGAGAGGCTTAGACAGAGTAGATAAGGAAAAACTGTTCCCACTCATGAAAGGATCGCGAACGAGAGGGCACGCATCTAGGTAATTTGCTAAAGAAGCAAAAGTGAGACGAGGAAATCTTTTTTCACGCAGCCCGTGGTTCGGATCTGGAACGCGCTGATTGAGAGTGTGGTGGATGCAGGTTCAGTCGAGGCTTTCAAAAGGGAATTAGACTGTTATCTGAAAAGGAAGAATGTGCAGGGTTACATGGAGAAGGGGATGTGGCATTAGGTGCATTGCTCATTTGGAGAGCTGGTGCAGACATGATGGGCTGAATGGCCTCTCTGCTGTAACAATTCTGTAATTCTGTGATTCCAAGCACAAAGCCTCACTAGTCAGCAGTGTGGGTCACAGAATGTGCTGATAGTATTATGGTCTTAACCCAGCCCCAGAGTAGGTTACAGAATGGCCCTAGAGTGTGATAGCTCCATCCCCATTCCCAGTCACCAACAGTTTCCACTTCCCATCAGGTCAGGTTGCTTCCCTCCAGTGCCATTTTGAAATGGACCCCTCCCCAGATGTCCAAAACACTTGACTGATTTCGGTCGGCCCCTTTAAAATAGAAATGGGAGTCCTGTGATGTAAATGGCGATCATTGGTGGGAAGCGGTCAGTCAGCTGGGTGGATGGGAGATGACTGAGGGAGGGCTGAGGGAGAGGGATAGAGACTGGAAGCAGCCGGGCTTTGAAGAGTGGAGTGCGGCTGCAGCCAGGAGTTCACCAGGGCATCTGCTGCTGAATATGGAGCCATCAATCTCAATGAGAAACAGAAACATTGAGTATTCGCAGGAGTCAGAGCTGAGGGGACAATGAAGTTTATTTCAGACAGGAACAGCCCAGAGCGGAGTGAGTTTGATGAAATTATGTCCAATGCATCTTGAAGCAACCTTTGCCGCTGTTTGTGTCTCTCAAACGCATGAAGTATGAAGTATCAGTAAAATCTAGTGGATTCTCAAAAATCTTTTGGGCCACATCCTACTAAAAATCCCTTAACTTGGAACATAAGATTCTCTCTTCCCATCATGCTGCATTGGTTTCTCAATCTCCCCTTCCCTTTTGCCTGTCTCTTCCCCCCAGCCCTCTATTCCTGTCGTCTTTTCCTTCTGTGCCATTCTGTCTCTCCACGTCTCACTTGTATGCACTCTTCTCCCAATAGGGAAAGTCTCAGAACCGGGGTGGGGGAAGGGGAGGGGAGAGGGGTTTGAGCACAGATTGGGATGTACCTGGAGGGACCACATTGGGGCTCAGTTTCTCCAAACCCACTCCTTTTCCCACCTGCCAAATTCTGATGGGCTCTTGCTGTGCACTGTGCATGAAGCGGCAGAAGGACTTGGACAGATTTCTGAGAATGGACTGCTGAAGGAATCAGTACATTAACCAGCCGGGTCAAACCAGATCAGCGCAGGGAATCAGGGAATGGGTTAGGTTGGGCTGAATCTGATCAGTAAACTAAGAGTGAAGTCGAGGGATGGATGTTGTTGAAATGGAGAAGGTGGGGCTTGTGGTGATTGATGTGTATTACAGTTAATTGGTAGGAATGAAATCCAAACACAGTAATTGAAAGTCTAAATCTCAGGCTTCAAGAAAGGAGTAGGCCAGTTTGCCTGAGGACATGTGCTCCATGGATTTACCACACTGCACAAACCACACCATTAGTAAGAATTAATGCCTTGCTCTCGATTATTACATTTTTAATGAATTTGTCACATTACTTGCACTGATAAATTGTCAAGTTTGGTGAAATTGCAAAATGGCTGCTTCCCAAAATTATCTCAACATTTGATTGGTCAACTCCTGTTACTTGTCAGTTTAGATTGGTTAGGACAATTGAATGAAGTGCTTGCTCATTTGTTCCTCATGGACAATGACCAACATTATCAAACTGCTGGCAGTCAGATACCTGCTGTGCCACTGTTGGTTGTGGAAAGTGAGAATCAATAGCCAAGGCCTTAAACTTAGACTTCTTCAAAAGCTGTGAGAGCAGTTCTCAGCGATGCCTTCCCCAGTTGCATAGTAATGCTGACTCTTGTTATGCCACAGGGCAGGAGTACAACTTCCTGAAGATGGAGCCTGCAGAAGTGAATTCCTTGGGAGAGACATATGACTTTGACAGCATTATGCATTATGCTAGGAACACCTTCTCCAGGTTGGACTTCAAGGTTACGTCAATTTCGTTCTTCACACTTTCTGTACATGGTAACAAGCGCTCGTAAAATTACCAGTGCTACCAGACTGGGACTGTCACCGTTACTGAGTCCCTTTTGTACGTTCCTCTCTCCTCTGGTCTGATTCCCAGTAATTCCGGTTCTTTGGAAGCCTCAGCCTATGGGGATGGGGTTGAAATTTTGGGTTGGAATCCCGGGAGAGAATACTTGAGATGGAAGCTGAGGAAATAGTATTCCCAAGGGATTTTGAGTGTCCAGTTGAGGCTGATATTTCAAGTGCCCAATATTCCAGGTCAATATCCTTCTGATGTGGGATGAATCTGGGGCTTCTTTTGCCTCCTGTGTCCATCCAGCTGGGTGAAGAGTACCCTGAGGCACTGCTGAAGGAAGAACAGGGTGTTCAGCCTGTGCCTTGACCAACATCACCAAAAACAGGCAAACACTGACACCAGCCTGCTCATTACCGCTTGTGGGATCTTGCACTGCATAGATTATAAGAAATAAGAAATAAGGCCCCTTGAGCCTGCTCTGTCATTCAATTAGATCGCGGCCAATCTGATTCTGGTCTTCACTCCACTTTCCTGTCTGCAACCCCATGATCCTCGACTCCCTCGTAGATCAGAATTCCATCTCAGTCAGCCTTGAATCTATTCAATGACCCAGGGCGGAATTTCCCCAGCTCGCTACCGTGGGGCGTGTTCGGTGGCATAAGCGGACAAAATGGTGAGAAGACCAAAAATCGGTTTCCTGACATCGTGAAGCCAGTTTGTGATCGTCTGCTCAGCCTGTCAACGGCTGCATTTCCCGCTGTTGGACATGGGGAACTTCAGTGTAATCCATCTGCATAACTACCATTATAAGCCCAGCTTGTCTGGATCAACCCCCCTCACCACGCTGGAACATCCAAGCACATCAGCGCAGTTTCACAGCAGCATTTATAAAGCCTGCACCTGGCGAGCTGCACCCTCGAGGGGAACTCGGAGGTGAGTGCACAGTAAACGCTGCGCAGCACTCGTGAGGGTCACCTGTTGGACCTCAAGGTTGAGGGTCAGCGCATTCAGGCAAGGGCACAGGCAAGTCGCTTTCTCCCAGCCGGCTGGCAGTGTTGTGCCGGGGCAAGGGCTGCCCTGCAGTTGAGGTGAATTGTGGTGACGAAGGTTGCCCTGTGGTTCAGGTGAGTTGGGGTGACGAGGGTTGCCCTGCGGTTAAGGTGAGTTGAGGGTGACGAGGGTTGCCCTGCGGTTGAGGTGAGTTGGGGTGACGAGGGTTGCCCTGCGGTTGAGGTGAATTGTGGTGACGAGGGTTGCCCTGCGGTTGAAGTGAATTGTGGTGACGAGGGTTGCCCTGTGGTTGAGGTGAGTTGGGGTGACGAGGGTTGCCCTGCGGTTGAGGTGAGTTGGGGTGACGAGGGTTGCCCTGCGGTTGAGGTGAGTTGGGGTGACGAGGGTTGCCCTGCGGTTGAGGTGAATTGTGGTGACGAGGGTTGCCCTGCGGTTGAGGTGAATTGTGGTGACGAGGGTTGCCCTGTGGTTGAGGTGAATTGTGGTGACGAGGGTTGCCCTGTGGTTGAGGTGAGTTGGGGTGACGAGGGTTGCCCTGCGGTTGAGGTGAGTTGGGATGACGAGGGTTGCCCTGCGGTTGAGGTGAGTTGGGGTGACGAGGGTTGCCCTGCGGTTGAGGTGAGTTGGGGTGATGAGGGTTGCCCTGTGGTTGAGGTGAGTTGGGGTGACGAGGGTTGCCCTGCGGTTGAGGTGAATTGTGGTGACGAGGGTTGCCCTGTGGTTGAGGTGAGTTGGGCTGACGAGGGTTGCCCTGCAGTTGAGGTGAGTTGGGGTGACGAGGGTTGCCCTGCGGTTGAGGTGAGTTGGGGTGATGAGGGTTGCCCTGTGGTTGAGGTGAGTTGGGGTGACGAGGGTTGCCCTGCGGTTGAGGTGAGTTGGGGTGACGAGGGTTGCCCTGTGGTTGAGGTGAGTTGGGGTGAGGAGGGTTGCCCTGTGGTTGAGGTGAGTTGGGGTGACGAGGGTTGCCCTGTGGTTGAGGTGAGTTGGGGTGATGAGGGCTGCCCTGTGGTTGATGGTAGTGCACAAGCATGTGGGGGGTGTGGGGGAGGGAAGCAGCCATACATTAGGGACACCTTGTATAAAGTGACCATTCATCCGGAGCTGAGACAGTTCAGACGCAGCCACATTGATATGATTGGAGTCCGGCCTCTAGCTTATCTGCCCAGTCAAGCAACACAGAGGCATGAAAGTGCCCCTAAATCCTCCAGAGCTTTTCACCCCTGGGGCACAGTCTACAAACTAATGAGTGTTTCAGTAGACTGCAGAACAGTTGGATGACTGGGTATGTTGTACAGTCTCCTTGCTAAAACTGGCCATGGAGCAGTCACTGGTGGAGACACTCACATCCCCTTGCAATGTCATCATCCCGGTTTAGACCAGCCTCCCCCATGGTTCAAGCTAACAGGGCAGCCTTGCAGTGGGGGTTAGGAGAATGCCTGTACCTGAGCTGAGAGCACAGCCTGCAGTCCAATGGGCAAAGCTGCTGCCAATCGGTCAGGTGGAGAGGGGCGGAGGTGGGTGGGGTTTCGAGCAGCCATGCAGCGCACTAAACTCTGACCATCCAAGTGGTGGCCAGCGCTCTCCGGGATGTGTTAAGGAGCTTTCAGACTTAACAAAAAAAGGTTCCTAGTACACCCCTTGCTAACCCATCTGTCTCTCTCTTTCATCCTGCAGGAGGAGTACATCAGGACCACGGAGCCTGGTGAAGTAGCTGTGTGCCTCATGGCTGCAGCTTCCACACACACCATCAAAGAGCCACAGTCGCTGGTCAGCATCTAGCTAGACCCAGGGTCTATAGACACCGCCTTTCATTCCTGCAGATTACCGAGAACCAGTGTCACTGAAGACTGTGCGTGTCCAGGGAACTGGTCAGTCACATCCACCAGCTGCTGCAGGATTTGGGGCCACGGGGACATGGAGGGCATCCACTGCCAGTGGCTGTGAAAGTGACCGCGGTGCTCAATTTTTATACCAGTCGCTCCTTTCAGGGCTCCACAGGTGACCCCTGTGGGATATCACAAGCCTCCACCCACAAATGCATCCAGGAGGTCACGGATACCATCTTCGAGAGGGAACACAACTTCCAAGAGAGCCGGGATGTAAGAGCGATTGGATTTGCCCAGATCTCGGGTTTCCCACAGGTGCAGGGTGACATCGACTGCACTCATGTGGCGCTCAGATCTCCATCGCGACACACGGTGAACTACATCAACCGCAAGGGGTTCCACTCGCTGAATGTGCAGCTGGTGTGTGACCACAACCAACACATCCTGCAGGTCTGTGCACCGTTTCCAGGGAGTGTGCATTCTCAGTGGGTCACAGATCTCTGACGTCTCCCAGGATCCACAGAAGCTGCAGGGTTGGGTCCTTGGAGACAAGTGTTACCCACAGAGGCTGTGGCTGGTGATACCTGTGCAGCGGCCTCAGACTGCAGCAGAGTGATGGTATAATGAGGCTCATGCTGCAATTCACAGCCTGGTGGAGCAAACCATCGGGATGTTGAAGATGAGGTTCCGGTGTCTGGACCGGTCTGGTGAAGCCCTGCAATACAGTCCACAGAGGGTCACACATCATCGTCGCCTGCTGCACCCTTTACATAAGAACATAAGAAATAGGAGCAGAAGTAGGCCATTCGGCCCCTCAAGCCTGTCCCGTCATTCAATAAGATCATGGCTGATCTGCCCCAGGCCTCAACTCCTCTTTCGTGCCAGCTCCTCATAGCCCTCAACTCCCTGATATTTCAAAAATCTATCTACCTCCTCTTTAACCTGGCACTGCAACAGGGAGAGGAGCTGGCTGAGGAGGAGATGGAGGAGCTGGAGGTCTCCTCCGATGAGGACGCTGATGGTGATGAGTGTGAGGAGGTCCTCGAAGGCAATAATGATGGTGATGAGGCGATCACACTGGCCAGACAAGGCAGGTGCTCGGGAGGCCCTCAGAGCTGTTAGATTTGTGGAGGATGATGACGACATCAGTGAGGAGACACCATAGATCCTCACATTGCATCTGTGAGTGTTTGACTCCAGTCTGGCTGAAGGTAGTGCACATACCCCCTGTGATAATAATCCTGTCATGGAGACGCAGTGGAGGCCCTGACAGTTACTCGATTCCAGGAGGATGATGGTGACATGCAGTGAGGACACTCCATAGATCTTCACACAGCCTCAGTCAATGTCTGACTCCTGTCTGGCTGGGGGCAGTTTGCTTGTGCTCTGTGATCAGGGTCGTATCATAGAGACGCAGCCATGAAACTTTAAATGCAACTGATCCTTTGCCATCCTTCAGTACCTGTCCCCTTCAGGAGCACAGTGTCACTGGTCACAGATGCTGAAGAGATGGGGATCAGCCCCACCTTAAAGGTGCAGAGAGCACACAGAGAGAATGAGGTAACTCTGTGACACCTGCCCACAACATTCTGGCAGCAATGACCAGCACCATTGAGGTGCAGGCATCAGTAATGTGTCCAGGGCGTGTGAGGCTGGACCATCACTTTGGCCTGAAGGTTACACAAAGCACAGGGAAGAGACCCTGGACTGAGACACCTGCCTTTATCTTGTGCAGAAAGGTTTCACATCTGAGTGACACAAACACTGCTCATCAGAACAAGGAGCCATGGGATGTTCTCGGGAGTTTATTGACAATAGTGAACATTATGTACAAGTGATTAACACCTGCACCCAGGCTGTGAAACAACATCGTCTTAACATTCCTAATCCTGCCGCTACATCTTGGTGCTCCCCGGACATACACAGTGGAGGTGGAGCCAGGCTGCTGACTGTGACACCCTGTCTGTGATGACCTCGGTGGATGTCCTCTGGAGGGCAGAGACCTGGAGGGCCCCGGCCTGCTTTCTGGGTCCTGCTGTGTGGCAATGGCACCCTCCTCGGCCTGTGGAGCTGGAGCTGCTGCGGTCAGAGGAAGAGGGGATTTAGATGGGCCGGACACTCCCTGAGGTACCTGGGTGGATGGCCCCGGGATGTGCACCTGCTGATCCTCCTCCCTATGGGTTCCTGAGGGCCCCTGGTTGACTCTTTGAGGAGAAGGGGAAGCTGGAGTGAGATCGAGCTGCCCCATACCCCTGTCGCATATACATTGTTGGAGGCCAACTATGTATCAGCGATGGAGTTGAGCCCATGCAACAGCACAGGACCGATGTCCTTTTTTTCATTCATTACAGGATGTGGGTTTCACTGGCTGGGCCAGCATTTATTGCCCATCCCTAGTTGCCCTTGAGAAGGTGGTGGTGAGCTGCCTTCTTGAACCGCTGCAGTCCATGTGGTGTAGGTATACACACAGTACTGATAGGGAGGGAGTTCCAGGATTTTGACCCAGCGACAGTGAAGGAACGGTGATATATTTCCAAGTCAGGATGGTGAGTGACTTGGAGGGGAACCTCCAGGTGGTGGTGTTCCCATGTATCTGCTGCCCTGGTACTGATAGTGGTCTTGGGTTTGGAAGGTGCTATCTAAGGAATCTTGGTATGTGTCTGCAGTGCATCTTATAGATGGACACACTGCTGCTACTGTGAACTGGAGGAGGAGAGAATGAATGTTTGTGGATGGGGTTCCAGTCAAGTGGGCTGCTTTGTCCTGGATGGTGTCGAGCTTCTTGAGTGTTGTGGGAGCTGCATTCATCCAGGCAAGTGGGGAGTATTCCATCACACTCCTGACTTGTGCCTTGTAGATGGTGGACAGGCTTTGGGGAATCAGAAGGTGAGTTACTCACCACAGTATTCCCAGCGTCTGACCTGCTCTTGTAGCCACAGTATTTATATGGCTAGTCCAGTTCAGTTTCTGGTCAATGGTAATCCCCAGTGCATTGATAGTGGGAGATTCAGTGATGGTAATACCTTTCAAATGTCAAGGGGCTATGGTTAGATTCTCTCTTGTTGGAGATGGTCATTGCCTGGCACTTGTGTGTCATGAATGTTCCTTGCCACTTGTCAGCCCAAGCCTGGATATTGTCCAAATTCTTGTTGCATTTGGACATGGACTGCTTCAGTATCTGAGGATTTGCAAATGGTGCTGAACATTGTGCAATCATCAGCGAACATCCCCATTTCTGACCTTATGATGGAAGGAAGGTCATTGATGAAGCAGCTGAAGATGGTTGGGCCGAGGACACTACCCTGAGGAACTCCTGCAGTGACGTCCTGGAGCTGAGATGACTGACCTCCAACAACCACAGCCATCTTCCTTTGTGCTGGGTATGACTCCAACCAGCAGAGAGTTTTCCCCCCTGATTCCCATTGACTCCAGTTTTGCTGGGGCTCCTTGATGCCACACTCGGTCAAATGCTGCCTTGATGTCAAGGGCAGTCACTTTCTTCCCCTCTCCATGGCGGTCGCCATCCTCCCAGTGTTGACCTCGGTGCATTAACATGCTGGCGCTTTCACCTCAGCCTGAAAGTGAATAGATTCCTCTATCGTGCCTTGCAATCTGAGGTGTGCTGTGGACATCCCTTCCTGATGTTGCTGAGTTTGCCTTTGCAGCTTCAGTACCTGTGACATGACCGAGTCCAGAGGCTCCTCAACTGATTTAGGACTCAGCAACGTTCTGGCCTCCAGCAGCTCCTCCGAGTGCCGGGGACCTGGGAAGTCCCTGCCTCCACCTGCTGTGGATCAGACAGTGTGATGTGCTCTCCAGATTGTGATCCCGAGGCTACTCTAAAGCCAGGTCCCACTGAGGTGTGTGTCTCTGCGCTGGTGGAGGGTGTGGGTGACACTGTGACGGTGTGTGTCTCTGCGCTGGTGGAGGGTGTGGGTGACGCTGGGACAGTGTGTGTCTCTGCGCTGGTGGAGGGTGTGGGTGATGGTGTGACGGTGTGTGTCTCTGCGCTGGTGGAGGGTGTGGGTGATGGTGTGTGTCTCCGCGCTGGTGGAGGGTGTGGGTGACGGTGTGTGACTCTGCGCTGGTGGAGGGTGTGGGTGACGGTGTGTGTCTCTGCGCTGGTGGAGGGTGTGGGTGACGCTGTGACGGTGTGTGTCTCTGCGCTGGTGGAGGGTGTGGGTGACGCTGTGACGGTGTGTGTCTCTGCGCTGGTGGAGGGTGTGGGTGACGCTGTGACGGGACTTCAGGGAGGGTGCCTCCAGATTCCTCTTCAAAGGAATTTTTTTGGGGCTTGATTGGAGGTCCTGGGTCATGGACTCTGTTGGCTGTTTCCCAGATGTGCCTGTGAAAACAAGGGGAGATAATCAGTGCACGGCAGTGGCCTGTGAAACAGGACACATCACTCACAGCCTGGTTGTCTGATGGATGTTGCATTATTGGACCCTCACTTGGTTGAGCAGCGCTGACCTCACCCCCAGCACAGGAACAGTCCAGATCCTCACCAGCCAGCTGGATGGCTCTGTTTTCAAAGTCTGTGAGGACCTTGAGTTCAGGCATTCCTCCGCCAGCCTGCGACCTCTCCCTCCTGTTGTGTGCCAGCTTGTCCTGCATGAACAGAGATGGAGAGAGTGTAAGCAGGATGCCTGCCAGGCCAGATGATAAGTTTGCCTGGCCTGTGTGGGTGGTGAGTGGTCCCATGGACAGGATGAGGACAATGACGGTGAGTGTGAGACAGTGAATGGTGATGTCCCTTGAACAGGAAGTGAGTGAGATCCCTGTGGATGTGTGATGGGTTTGTGAGTGTGTGAGTTGAGAGTGATGAGAAGAGTAACTTACCCTGGTGGGATGGAGGAGATCATTCATCCTCTGGCGGCACTGGGTGCCTGTCTCTCTTGCAGTGTGTTGGTACTGACCATCACTGCCACCACCTCCTGAGCTGGATTGGTGATGTTACTTCCCATCCTGCAGCGAGACAGGGCCAGCGGACATCGTGGTGAGCCCGCACTGTGTGCTAAAGGCACCCAAGGGACACCTCATTAAATCGGGGTGCTCAGTCTTCTTACCTTTCGGGGCCAGGTCCCCTGTGCAGCAGCCGCGGGCTGGAGGTACTGAGGGGTGTGCGTGTGGCTGCACTTTAAATATGGTGCCCAGTGTGATTAAGCAGCGCGGTGACAGTGTGGCGGGCTAGTGAAAGCCCACCCGCTATCGGAACGGTGTGTTTCTCGGGAATGCATGGTTAATGAGGAGGCATTGGGGCGATACTGCATGAGAAGCAGCTAAAACATCCTTTTTCCAACCCTGTACTGCACTTATTGCAAACCTCAGATCATTCCACCCCAGTATCCACCGCTCTCTGGGGAGAGCATTCCAAGGAATAACCGCCCTCAGGTAAGGAATCCTCCCTCATCTCTGTCTTAAATGGGAGACCATTTATTTTGAAACTGTGCCCCCTAGTTTGTTCACTTCCCAGTGACAGTTTATAGTAATTAATCCCGTGTGAAGCTCTCTGAGATGTTTCTGAGTGAAGGCATGTTAGAAATGTTGATTCGTTCTTCATTGCAATGAAACCCAGGGCTGATCTCATACAAAATCCACACGTACAGGGGACACTGGAGAACAGTCAGGAGCAATAACCATGGTTCACTTCATGGCCCAGAGCCCCTCAGCCCCATATTAGATAACACAGCAGAGAATGGGAAGTAAATCTAGAATCTTCCTCAATGTTTCTCAGAGTCACCAGCAGCTTCACATGCCTCCAACCATCCTGTTCGTTCACATCATTCCATTTTCTATGTAATTCCTTTTCTCTCTGTCTCAATGCAGCCAGCACACACCTTACAGTGATCACTCCTCCTACACCCTGTACAGTGATCACTCCTCCCACACCCTGTACAGTGATCACTCCTCCTACACCCTGTACAGTGATCACTCCTCCCACACCCTGTACAGTGATCACTCCTCCCACACCCTGTACAATGATCACTCCTCCCACACCCTGTACAATGATCACTCCTCCCACACCCTGTACAATGATCACTCCTCCCACACCCTGTACAGTGATCACTCCTCCCACACCCTGTACAATGATCACTCCTCCCACACCCTGTACAATGATCACTCCTCCCACACCCTGTACAATGATCACTCCTCCCACACCCTGTACAATGATCACTCCTCCCACACCCTGTACAATGATCACTCCTCCCACACCCTGTACAATGATCACTTTTCTCACAATGACATGGTTGTCCATGTGGAGCAATACGGTTTCTTCCTTTTTCTTCAATTCCTCATCTACGCCCTGTTTCTTGATGATGCTATCCATAACCAGTGGGTCATGCAGACAATGCCTGCAAGCGTAATGATCCTCTGCCTCAACCAGTTGGTCCCATACACTTGGGGATTGCAAATGCAACAGAACATTTATACTCCCCACCCCATCAAAAAACCATTGGACAGGTGAAAAAATAAACCCAAATTTGAAAAAAAAATGTATTTCATCTCTGACCCCTCAGCAAGAGAAACAAGCCCCGATATATATCATGTAATACTGACCGAGAGGAACCTCGCTACTGACCGAGAGGAACCTCGGTACTGACCGAGAGGAACCTCAGTACTGACCGAGAGGAACCTCGGTACTGACCGAGAGGAACCTCGGTACTGACCGAGAGGAACCTCAGCACTGACCGAGAGGAACCTCCGTACTGACCGAGAGGAACCTCAGCACTGACCGAGAGGAACCTCAGCACTGACCGAGAGGAACCTCGCTACTGACCGAGGGAAACCTCAGTACTGACCGAGAGGAACCTCGCTACTGACCGAGAGGAACCTCAATACTGACCGAGAGGAACCTCGCTACTGACCGAGAGGAACCTCGGTACTGACCGAGAGGAAACTCGCTACTGACCGAGAGGAACCTCGGTACTGACCGAGAGGAACCTCCGTACTGACCGAGAGGAACCTCGCTACTGACCGAGAGGAACCTCGGTACTGACCGAGAGAAAACTCGCTACTGACCAAGAGGAACCTCGGTACTGACCGAGAGGAACCTCGGTACTGACCGAGAGGAACCTCGCTACTGACCGAGAGGAACCTCGGTACTGACCGAGAGGAACCTCGCTACTGACCGAGAGGAACCTCGGTACTGACCGAGAGGAAACTCGCTACTGACCGAGAGGAACCTCGGTACTGACTGAGAGGAACCTCGGTACTGACCGAGAGGAACCTCGGTACTGACCGAGAGGAAACTCGCTACTGACCAAGAGGAACCTCGGTACTGACCGAGAGGAACCTCAGCACTGACCGAGAGGAACCTCGCTACTGACCGAGGGAAACCTCAGTACTGACCGAGAGGAACCTCGCTACTGACCGAGAGGAACCTCAATACTGACCGAGAGGAACCTCGCTACTGACCGAGAGGAACCTCGGTACTGACCGAGAGGAAACTCGCTACTGACCGAGAGGAACCTCCGTACTGACCGAGAGGAACCTCGCTACTGACCGAGAGGAACCTCGGTACTGACCGAGAGGAAACTCGCTACTGACCAAGAGGAACCTCGGTACTGACCGAGAGGAACCTCGGTACTGACCGAGAGGAACCTCGCTACTGACCGAGAGGAACCTCGGTACTGACCGAGAGGAACCTCGCTACTGACCGAGAGGAACCTCGGTACTGACCGAGAGGAAACTCGCTACTGACCGAGAGGAACCTCGGTACTGACTGAGAGGAACCTCGCTACTGACCGAGAGGAACCTCAGTACTGACCGAGAGGAACCTCGCTACTGATCGAGAGGAACCTCGCTACTGACCGAGAGGAACCTCACTACTGACCGAGAGGAAACTCGCTACTGACCGAGAGGAACCTCGCTACTGACCGAGAGGAACCTCGCTACTGACCGAGAGGAACCTCGGTACTGATCGAGAGGAACCTCAGTACTGACCGAGAGGAACCTCGGTACTGACCGAGAGGAACCTCTGCACTGACCGAGAGGAACCTCGGCACTGACCGAGAGGAACCTCGCTACTGACCGAGAGGAACCTCGGTACTGACCGAGAGGAACCTCAGCACTGACCGAGAGGAACCTCGCTACTGACCGAGAGGAACCTCGCTACTGACCGAGAGGAAACTCGCTACTGACCGAGAGGAACCTCGGCACTGACCGAGAGGAACCTCAGTACTGACCGAGAGGAACCTCGGCACTGACCGAGAGGAACCTCGGCACCGACCGAGAGGAACCTCGGTACTGACCGAGAGGAACCTCGCTACTGACCGAGAGGAACCTCGGCACTGACCGAGAGGAACCTCGGCACTGACCGAGAGGAACCTCGCTACTGACCGAGAGGAACCTCGGTACTGACCGAGAGGAACCTCGGTACTGACCGTGAGGAACCTCGGTACTGACCGAGAGGAACCTCGCTACTGACCGAGAGGAACCTCGCTACTGACCGAGAGGAACGTTGGTACTGACCGTGAGGAACCTCAGTACTGACCGAGAGGAACCTCACTACTGACCGAGAGGAAACTCGCTACTGACCGAGAGGAACCTCGGTACTGACCGAGAGGAACCTCCGTACTGACCGAGAGGAACCTCGCTACTGACCGAGAGGAACCTCGGTACTGACCGAGAGGAAACTCGCTACTGACCGAGAGGAACCTCGGTACTGACCGAGAGGAACCTCGCTACTGACCGAGAGGAACCTCGGTACTGACCGAGAGGAACCTCGCTACTGACCGAGAGGAACCTCGGTACTGACCGAGAGGAAACTCGCTACTGACCGAGAGGAACCTCGGTACTGACTGAGAGGAACCTCAGCACTGACCGAGAGGAACCTCGCTACTGATCGAGAGGAACCTCGGTACTGACCGAGAGGAACCTCACTACTGACCGAGAGGAAACTCGCTACTGACCGAGAGGAACCTCGCTACTGACCGAGAGGAACCTCGCTACTGACCGAGAGGAACCTCGGTACTGATCGAGAGGAACCTCAGTACTGACCGAGAGGAACCTCGGTACTGACCGAGAGGAACCTCTGCACTGACCGAGAGGAACCTCGGCACTGACCGAGAGGAACCTCGCTACTGACCGAGAGGAACCTCGGTACTGACCGAGAGGAACCTCAGCACTGACCGAGAGGAACCTCGCTACTGACCGAGAGGAACCTCGCTACTGACCGAGAGGAAACTCGCTACTGACCAAGAGGAACCTCGGTACTGACCGAGAGGAACCTCAGCACTGACCGAGAGGAACCTCGCTACTGACCGAGGGAAACCTCAGTACTGACCGAGAGGAACCTCGCTACTGACCGAGAGGAACCTCAATACTGACCGAGAGGAACCTCGCTACTGACCGAGAGGAACCTCGGTACTGACCGAGAGGAAACTCGCTACTGACCGAGAGGAACCTCGGTACTGACCGAGAGGAACCTCCGTACTGACCGAGAGGAACCTCGCTACTGACCGAGAGGAACCTCGGTACTGACCGAGAGGAAACTCGCTACTGACCGAGAGGAACCTCGGTACTGACCGAGAGGAACCTCGGTACTGACCGAGAGGAACCTCGCTACTGACCGAGAGGAACCTCGGTACTGACCGAGAGGAACCTCGCTACTGACCGAGAGGAACCTCGGTACTGACCGAGAGGAAACTCGCTACTGACCGAGAGGAACCTCGCTACTGACCGAGAGGAACCTCAGTACTGACCGAGAGGAACCTCGCTACTGATCGAGAGGAACCTCGCTACTGACCGAGAGGAACCTCACTACTGACCGAGAGGAAACTCGCTACTGACCGAGAGGAACCTCGCTACTGACCGAGAGGAACCTCGCTACTGACCGAGAGGAACCTCGGTACTGATCGAGAGGAACCTCAGTACTGACCGAGAGGAACCTCGGTACTGACCGAGAGGAACCTCTGCACTGACCGAGAGGAACCTCGGCACTGACCGAGAGGAACCTCGCTACTGACCGAGAGGAACCTCGGTACTGACCGAGAGGAACCTCGGCACTGACCGAGAGGAACCTCGCTACTGACCGAGAGGAACCTCGCTACTGACCGAGAGGAAACTCGCTACTGACCGAGAGGAACCTCGGCACTGACCGAGAGGAACCTCAGTACTGACCGAGAGGAACCTCGGCACCGACCGAGAGGAACCTCGGTACTGACCGAGAGGAACCTCGCTACTGACCGAGAGGAACCTCGGCACTGACCGAGAGGAACCTCGGCACTGACCGAGAGGAACCTCGCTACTGACCGAGAGGAACCTCGGTACTGACCGAGAGGAACCTCGGTACTGACCGTGAGGAACCTCGGTACTGACCGAGAGGAACCTCGCTACTGACCGAGAGGAACCTCGCTACTGACCGAGAGGAACGTTGGTACTGACCGTGAGGAACCTCAGTACTGACCGAGAGGAACCTCACTACTGACCGAGAGGAAACTCGCTACTGACCGAGAGGAACCTCGGTACTGACCGAGAGGAACCTCCGTACTGACCGAGAGGAACCTCGCTACTGACCGAGAGGAACCTCGGTACTGACCGAGAGGAAACTCGCTACTGACCGAGAGGAACCTCGCTACTGACCGAGAGGAACCTCGGTACTGACCGAGAGGAACCTCGCTACTGACCGAGAGGAACCTCGCTACTGACCGAGAGGAAACTCGCTACTGACCGAGAGGAACCTCGGTACTGACCGAGAGGAACCTCAGCACTGACCGAGAGGAACCTCAGCACTGACCGAGAGGAACCTCGCTACTGATCGAGAGGAACCTCGGTACTGACCGAGAGGAACCTCACTACTGACCGAGAGGAAACTCGCTACTGACCGAGAGGAACCTCGCTACTGACCGAGAGGAACCTCGCTACTGACCGAGAGGAACCTCGGTACTGATCGAGAGGAACCTCAGTACTGACCAAGAGGAACCTCGGTACTGACCGAGAGGAACCTCTGCACTGACCGAGAGGAACCTCGGCACTGACCGAGAGGAACCTCGCTACTGACCGAGAGGAACCTCGGTACTGACCGAGAGGAACCTCAGCACTGACCGAGAGGAACCTCGCTACTGACCGAGAGGAACCTCGCTACTGACCGAGAGGAAACTCGCTACTGACCGAGAGGAACCTCGGCACTGACCGAGAGGAACCTCAGTACTGACCGAGAGGAACCTCGGCACCGACCGAGAGGAACCTCGGTACTGACCGAGAGGAACCTCGCTACTGACCGAGAGGAACCTCGGCACTGACCGAGAGGAACCTCGGCACTGACCGAGAGGAACCTCGCTACTGACCGAGAGGAACCTCGGTACTGACCGAGAGGAACCTCGCTACTGACCGAGAGGAACCTCGGTACTGACCGAGAGGAACCTCGGTACTGACCGTGAGGAACCTCGGTACTGACCGAGAGGAACCTCGCTACTGACCGAGAGGAACCTCGCTACTGACCGAGAGGAACGTTGGTACTGACCGTGAGGAACCTCAGTACTGACCGAGAGGAACCTCACTACTGACCGAGAGGAACCTCGGTACTGACCGAGAGGAACCTCGGTACTGACCGTGAGGAACCTCGGTACTGACCGAGAGGAACCTCGCTACTGACCGAGAGGAACTTTGGTACTGACCGAGAGGAACCTCAGTACTGACCGAGAGGAACCTCACTACTGACCGAGAGGAACCTCGGTACTGACCGAGAGGAACCTCGCTGCTGACCGAGGGGAACCTCGGTACTGACCGAGAGGAACCTCGCTGCTGACCGAGAGGAACCTCAGTACTGACCGTGAGGAACCTCAGTACTGACCGAGAGGAACCTCGCTACTGACCGAGAGGAACCTCGGTACTGACCGAGAGGAACCTCGCTACTGACCGAGAGGAACCTCGGTACTGACCGAGAGGAACCTCGGCACTGACCGAGAGGAACCTCGGCACTGACCGAGAGGAACCTCGCTACTGACCGAGAGGAACCTCGCTACTGACCGAGAGGAACCTCGCTACTGACCGAGAGGAACCTCACTACTGACCGAGAGGAACTTTGGTACTGACCGTGAGGAACCTCTGTACTGACCGAGAGGAACCTCACTACTGACTGTGAGGAACCTCGGTACTGACTGAGAGGAACCTCGGTACTGACTGAGAGGAACCTCGGTACTGACTGAGAGGAACCTCGGTATGACCGAGAGGAACCTCGGTACTGATCGAGAGGAACCTCGGTACTGACCGAGAGGAACATCAGTACTGACCGAGAGGAACCTCTGTACTGACCGAGAGGAACCTCGGTATGACCGAGAGGAACCTCGGTATGACCGAGAGGAACCTCGGTACTGATCGAGAGGAACCTCAGTACTGACCGAGAGGAACCTCAGTACTGACCGAGAGGAACCTCGGTATTGTGTTTGAGCTCCGCTTGATGCTCCAAATGTAATCCTTTCCTGCCTCTGTCTGTAGCTCACCCCATTACCACTGAAACCCTACTCCTTAACTCTGGTGTCCTTTAATACATGTGTTCCCATCTCCACTGACACCAGCTCCGTGCATTGGGTCCCACTCTCGCTCACTTCTTTATCCTAGTGGATTGATTTTGAAGCTTTGTGTGAACCCCCCACCCCCTCCCTATCTGTTCTACGTCCCACTTTCATCCCTGTATGTAACGTACCTTACACCTTATCTTCACTAGGTGGAATTCTGTCTCTAAACTGCCTCCCCCTCTGTGTCTCTCCCTACAACTGCCCAGCTAAATTCTGACTTTGCCCTCAGTCATCTCTGCTCTCTCACCTTTAACTCCTGTTTTCTGCGAAATGCTTGGTCATGTTACAAGTGTCCTTTAGGTGAAAGCAGTTGTATACCTGAGTGTTGAATGAGTTTACATTGAGTCTCACTCTCCGTCACCTGTATTCTCACTCCTATCACTTCCAAGACAGCTGGATTCCATATTTAAGTGATTTTATAGAGTCCCCTGCACTATTATATGGAACTCTTTGCTAAGCCTGTGTGTGTGTGTCTGGTTCCTTAATTCCCATCGCTCTAATGCAAAAGCTGTGTCCCTCCGATCGCTTCACTTCACTCTGCAGCTCTCCAGCAGAAATCAGGCTCTTGAAGTTTCCGCAGCTACTGGTCCCAGTTGCTGCTTGACTCCAGCAACAGATGAACATTTAACCCCACTGGTGCGATTTCTGATTTAGAATTGAACCTGACCCCATCAAGAGCTGTGTACACGGGCGCTATCTGCCCAGGTGTGTACACACGGGGCAATGTCCATCCAAATTTGTGTGCACAAGGAAGTGTCTATCCAGATGTGTACAATTGGAGCACTGTCAGTCCAGATGTGTATACACAGGAGAGCCTTCATCCACATGTGAACATGCAGGAGAGTCTTCGTCCAAATGTATACATGCAGAAGTGTCTCCATTTAGATGTGTACACGCAGGAGAGTCTTCATCCAGATGTGTACACGCAGGAGAGTCTTTATCCAGATGTGCATATGCAAGAGAGTCTTTGTCCAGATGTGTACACACAGGAGAGTCTTTGTCCAGATGTGTACACGCAGGAGAGTCTTTGTCCAGATGTGTACACGCAGGAGAGTCTCCATTTAGATGTGTACACACAGGGGAGTCTCTGTACAGGGGAATCTCCAACCAGATGTGTACACAGGAGGCAGTGCCTATCCAGTGTTTGGGCCCTGGGTCAGCATCTCTGGTCTCCAGGATCTCTGGGTCGGACAGTTCTTATTTCTGCTTGTTGCCTTTATTCACAAACGGAAAGTCTGCCATTAAATAATCCTTCGAATCCACTGAGGCTCTGGGCAGGATCCTCCTCAGGCATTGGGTAGGGCGATGATGGGAGATCTGGGTGCTGGGACTAGGCTCCCTGAGTAGGAGTTCCCCTGTCTCTCTCTCTCTCTCTCTCCCTGCCAGAGCCCCTGCCTCCACTACTTCCCAGCTCTGTACATGTCCCCACCCTAATAATCTCTTCAACTTGAGGCTGCCATGGTCAAGGTAGCCATAGATCCCCAGCACGTGAGAGTAAAGGCCCTGTCGTGGTCTCCCCTGCTACCAGGCCTGTAACTCTGGCAGGCTGAGGCCTTCAGTAGGACAGCTTGTCTGATTTTCAGGGTGTTTCTGCATCTGTAGGTCCATCACCAACAGCATCAACTCAGCATTCAAAGCATCAAATTTCCACAGAACGCGAACAGCAGGAAAGGGAGAGAGAGAGAGAGAGAGAGAGAGAAATAAAGGGAGAGAGAGCGAGAGAGAGAGAGAAATAAAGGGAGAGAGAGCGAGAGAGAGAGAGAAATAAAGGGAGAGAGAGCGAGAGAGAGAGAAATAAAGGGAGAGAGAGCAAGAGAGAGAGAGAGAGAAATAAAGGGAGAGAGAGCGAGAGAGAGAGAGAGAGAAATAAAGGGAGAGAGAGCAAGAGAGAGAGAGAAATAAAGGGAGAGAGAGCGAGAGAGAGAGAGAGAGAAATAAAGGGAGAGAGAGCAAGAGAGAGAGAGAGAGAAATAAAGGGAGAGAGAGCGAGAGAGAGAGAGAGAGAAATAAAGAGAGAGAGAGCGAGAGGGAGAGCGAGAGAAATAAAGGGAGAGCGAGAGAGAGAGAGAGAAATAGAGAGAGAGCGAGAGAGAGAGAGAGAAATAAAGAGAGAGAGCGAGAGGGAGAGCGAGAAATAAAGGGAGAGAGAGTGAGAGAGAGAGAGAAATAAAGGGAGAGAGAGCGAGAGAGAGGGAGAGAAATAAAGGAGGTGAGAGCAACAGACCTGATGGAGGAGAGAGACTGAAAGAAATAAAAATAATCCTTCCAAAGAATCCAAAAATTGCCACATAGATGGGGAGTTGGATGCAGTTTTTAAATATGATGCAGCCGGATCTGTAGTGAGTAAGTCAGGCTCAGCCTGCTCACTAACACCGTCACAAACATCCAGCTCACTGCTCCACTTACTTCTGTATTCCCAGTTGAATATTTATTGGATTGGTCCAAAGCCTTTGTGTTTGCAATGAGCTCTTTGTTGCTGATTTTGTCATATTCATGGGCTCCCACTCTCTGTTTATTCCAAAGGGGGGTTTTTTTGGATACCATCCTCCCTCGGAGGGATGAACATGGCATGAGGCCTCCCATTGGTCAGAGAGTAAGACTGAGCAAAGGTGACATCACCCAAGCCAAGAAGTTGTACCGATGTCCAGGTAACTTGCCAAGAATCTGGCTCTTATTCTCCAAAACCTTTTGAAATTTAATTAGAATAAAACATAATCTTTAAATCAGCATCTGTCAGTGTGAATGTGACCCATGTGTGTGTGGTCAGTGTGACTGTGACCCGTGTGTGTGTGTGTGTGTGTGTGTGTCTGTGTGTGTGTGTGTGTGTGTGTGTGTGTGTGTGGTCAGTGTGACTGTGACCCGTGTGTGTGTGTGTGTGTGTGTGTGTCTGTGTGTGTGTGTGTGTGTGTGTGTGTGTGTGGTCAGTGTGACTGTGACCTGTGTGTGTGTGGTCAGTGTGACTGTGACCCGTGTGTGTGTGTGTGTGTGTGTGTGTGGTCAGTGTGACTGTGACCTGTGTGTGTGTGTGGTCAGTGTGAATGTGACCCATGTGTGTGTGGTCAGTGTGACTGTGACCCGTGTGTGTGTGTGTGTGTGTGTGTGTGTGTGTCTGTGTGTGTGTGTGTGTGTGTGTGTGTGTGTGGTCAGTGTGACTGTGACCTGTGTGTGTGTGGTCAGTGTGACTGTGACCCGTGTGTGTGTGTGTGTATGTGGGGTCAGTGTGACTGTGACCTGTGTGTGTGTGTGGTCAGTGTGAATGTGACCCATGTGTGTGTGGTCAGTGTGACTGTGACCCGTGTGTGTGAACAGTGTGAATGTGACCTGTGTGTGTGTGTGGTCAGTGTGAATGTGACCCATGTGTGTGTGTGGTCAGTGTGACTGTGACCCGTATGTGTGTGTGGTCAGTGTGACTGTGACCCGTATGTGTGTGAACAGTGTGAATGTGACCTGTGTGTGTGTGTGGTCAGTGTGAATGTGACCCATGTGTGTGGACAGTGTGACTGTGACCCATGTGTGTGTGTCTGGTCAGTGTGACTGTGACCCGTGTGTGTGAACAGTGTGAATGTGACCTGTGTGTGTGTGTGGTCAGTGTGAATGTGACCCATGTGTGTGTGTGGTCAGTGTGAATGTGACCCGTATGTGTGTGTGGTCAGTGTGACTGTGACCCGTATGTGTGTGAACAGTGTGAATGTGACCTGTGTGTGTGTGTGGTCAGTGTGAATGTGACCCATGTGTGTGGACAGTGTGACTGTGACCCATGTGTGTGTGTCTGGTCAGTGTGAATGTGACCCATGTGTGTGTGTGTGTGTGTGTGGACAGTGTTACTGTGACCCGTGTGTGTGTGTGTGTGGACAGTGTTGCTGTGACCCGTGTGTGTGTGAACAGTGTGAATGTGACCCGTGTGTGTGTGTGGACAGTGTGAAAGTGACCCATGTGTGTGTCTGGTCAGTGTGAATGTGACCCGTGTGTGTGTGTGTGTGTGTGTGTGTGTGTGTGTGTGTGTGTGTGTGTGTGTGTGTGTGTGTGTGTGTGTGTGTGTGTGTGTGTGTGTGTGTGGACAGTGTTACTGTGACCTGTGTGTGTGTGAACAGTGTGAATGTGACCCGTGTGTGTGTGTGGACAGTGTGAAAGTGACCCATGTGTGTGTCTGGTCAGTGTGAATGTGACTGCTACTGGATTGTGTGTGTGTGTGTGTGTGTGTGTGCGTGTGTGTGTGTGTGTGTGTGTGTGTGTGTGTGTGTGTGTGTGTGTGTGTGTGTGTGTGTGTGTGTGTGTGTGTGTGTGTGTGTGTCTGTGTGAGTCTGTGTGTGTGTGTGTATATGTGTCTGTGTGAGTCTGTGTGTGTGTGTGTGTGTCTGTGTGTGTGTGTGTGTGTGCGGGGTTGGGGGGGGTCAGTTTACATCCAGCCACTGGCCTTCGAAGTTTTAAAAACAGTTGGAGTAATGAGATTCTGAAACAGTGTAAGATGGACATGAGCGTGTGAGATGCTTGTGAGTGTGTAAAATGTGCGTGAGTGTGTAAAATGGGTGACGTTGAATCCATTGATTTTAGTGTAAGTAAAATGAAGATGTGTAAATAGGCTGATGCTTTGTGGACTCCTGTGTTACTCTCCTGATGGTATTTTGTCTAAATATGTAAATTCTGTGCAAATGGATTGTTAGGGTACATACCCAGACTCATGAGCTGTGCTTCAGTGAGAATGAAGCCTTATAAACCTGTAGGACTGCACCCAGAATACTGACACAATCTGATGCCATACTCCGACAGGGACATAACCTTCAGTGGGAGTCTGCAGGGAGCAGAGCGAGTATTTTAGGATATGGACATGTCAAGCATTTATGAAATACCATCAGCATTTTTTGATTCAGCTACAACTGGCTAATTCCCTCCTCACTTTGAACAATCTTTTGTTTCCTGCTGTACATTAAAAATACTTCACCGTTCCTTTTGTGAATTTTAATTGCTTTGTTATCTCTCTAGCTTCTTATTTTTTCACATTCTCCTTTGGCTTCTCATTATTATTCCTATAATCCTCATTTGCTCTTCAATTTTCATTGATTTATAGCCTTTTAAAAAATCTATTAATGGAATGTGGACATCATTGTCAAGGCCGACATTTTCTGCTCATGCTCAGTTATCCCTGAACCACTGCAGCTGATGTTGTGTAGGCTGGGACTGGGAGAGAGGGAGTTCCAGGATTTTAAACCAGCGATGAGGAAGGAACCTTTCCAAGGTTCCCATTTGAATGGGAAATTGGAGCAGGCGTTCCCATGTGCCTGTTGCCCTGATCCAGTTAGCTGGTGGAGGTCATGGGTCTGGACGCTAGTGCCAACGAAGCCTTGGTGAATTGAGCAGTGCATCTGTAGACGGCACAGCTTGCAGCTGGTTAGGCTCGGTTTTGTTGGTGATGGTCATGTACCAGCATCGTGTGTGTGTGTGTGTGTGTGTGTGTGGGTGGGGGGGGGGGGGGGGTGGGGGGGGGGTGGGGGAGGGGTGGAGAGGGGGGTGGTGGTGACTGTTAGTCTCCACTTAGCAGCTGAAGCCTGGATGTTTGCAGGTTGCTTCAGTATCTGAAGGGCTGCAAGTGGAGCTGCAGAACTCTTTCCATTTATGTCACATCCTTAACACAGGAAAACATCCCAAGGCCCTGTCACCGAGACACAGACAAAAATGGACACAGTCAAAGAAAGAGAGATTAGCAGGTGGATCAAATGTTCGTTTGCTGAGAGAATTCTAGTGCTTCGGGCCCAGGCAGCTGAAGATTTATTTCGTACGATGAGGAAAGGGCCAGGTATGCACAAAAGGTCAGAATCAGAGAGTGAAGAGTCTGATGGGTGTGCACAGCAAGATGCCACAAACAGCAATAGGATATTGACCAGATAACCTGCTTTATGTGATGTTGACTGATGGATAAATATTGGCCAGGACGCCAGGGAGAACCTCCCCCCCACCTTGTTCGAATTAGTGCCATGGGAACTTTTACACCCACCCGCTTCGGTTTGACATCTCTGCCAGAAGATGGCACCCCCGATGGTGCAGCACTCCCCCAGTACTGCACTGGAGTGTCAGCATGGATTTTTGTGTTCAAGTCTTGGTATGGGAAGAGAAGAGTGGAGATGGAAGTGAAGGCAGAGCATGGGCATAATGCAGGGTTTTAAATTTCATATCGATTGGGATGGGCAAAGTGGCCCACACCAGAAAGTCACAAATTTCCTGAGTGAGTCTGACGTGGTTTTCAACAACAATATGTTCCAGAGACAACAAGGGAGCATGCCAAATTCGATTCAGTAATGAGTCAGATTTAACTAACAGTCTATTAATGCATGAACATTTATCTGATATCAACCTTAGCAAAGAACAAAGTACAAAGAAAAGTACAGCACAGGAACAGGCCCTTCAGCCCTCCAAGCCTGCACCGATCATTTTGCCCGTCAACTAAAACATTTTGCACTTCCGGGGTCCGTATCCCTCTATTCCCATCCTATTCATGTATTTGTCAAGCTGCCTCTTAAACACCACTATCATACCTGCTTCCACCACCTCCTCTGGCAGCGAATTCCAGACACTCACTACCCTCTGTGTAAAAAACTTGCCCCGCACATCTCCTCTATAGTTTTCTCCTCTCACCTTAAATCTATGTCCCCTAGTAATTGACTCTTCCACCCTGGGAAAAAGCTTCTGACTATCTGCTCTGTCCACGCCACTCATAATTTTGTAAACTTCTATCAAGTCGCCCCTCAATCTCCGTCGCTCTAGTGAGAATCCGAGTTTCTCCAACCTCTCCTCATAGCTAATAACCTCCAGACCAGGCAGCATCCTGGTAAACCTCCTCTGCACCCTCTCCAACACCTCCATATCCTTCTGGTAATGTGGCGACCAGAATTGCACACAATATTCCAAGTGTGGCCTAACCAAGGTTCTATACATGATCAAGTTCAACGTAGTGTTGTGAAAGAGAAACAGCTACTGTACTAAGATTCTAAACTTAGGTAAGACTGGCTTCAGTTTGTTAAAACAGACTGTCCATGGTAAACTTGCACCTTCCTTATGGGTAAAACGTCAGATCAGTGTGAGGTGTTCAGAAAAGAATTTAACGTGATAATGAATCAAGTAGGATTTTGCAGCCTACTTAACAATCTACCATTAGCCACTTGAACACTGCTCCCATGGTCAATATTTCCTGTATTTTCCCTAAGGAGAAAGAGCTCTACTTTCCAAAAGAAAAAGCCATGGACAATTAAATTACTAAGGGATAACATTTAACTAACAGAGAAAGCATAAAGAATTGCGAAACTTAGTATATTATCTGTCAACTGGGAGAGATACAAGGAGCAGCAAAAGGTGACGAAGCAGAAAGAGATACGAGGAAGGGAATCTACAACGAGAAACTTTTAAAGATTATCAAAAGCAACACCACTTTTTTACATTTATATTAAGAAAAAGTGGGTTCTCAGAAGCAGTGCAGGCCCCTTGCTAAAGATGATGGTGATGTTGTCGATGAAAAGTAGGAACAGGTGGGCATGTCGAATAACTATTTTGCTTCATTATTTAAAGCAGAGGAAGAGGTCAGCATACCAAACATCACAAGGAATCGGAGACAGGGATTCAACAAAATTAACAAAAGCAAAATAGCAGTAATGAAAGGATATTGGTGCTAAAGAGTGACAAGTCCCCAGGAGCAGGTGGTTCCCATTCCAAGGTTTTAAAGGAAGAGGGTGAAAACTACCTACAATCTTCCAAAGTTCTCTTGATTCCTTTAGCTTGGAAAATTGAGAATGCCACTCTGCAGTTTAAAATAGGTGTGAGAGGAAATCAAGGGAATTATAGATCAGTTAGCCTCTAACATCTGTTGTTGGGAAATTACTAAAGTCTAGAATTAAGGGTAGGGTGATTAAACACCTTGAAAACTTGCAGCTGATCAGAGAGAGAGAGCCAGCATGCATTTGGTAAAGGATAAAGGTTGTGCCCAACAAACCTGATGGAATTTTTTGAAGGAGGTGATTAAAGTAGCGGACAGCGGAATGTCTTATAGATGTTATTTTTATGGACTTACAGAAGGCATTTGATAAAGTCCCTCATAAGTGACTTAGTTAAAGTTGAAACTTGTAGAATTGAAGGCAAATTATTGACCAAGTTAGGAATTTGGGCTGAGTGGCACAAAACAGAGAGTAAGGACAATGGGCAAGTACTCGAATGAGCAGAATTTGCCGTGTTAGCCTATGGGCTCTGTAGAGTCTGGTGACTCAGTTGGTAGCAGTTCTGCATCTGAGCTGGTAGGCTCTGGGTTCAAGTACCCATACAGGAAATATTGACCATGGGAGCAGTGTTCATATGGCTAATGGCAGATTGTTAAGTAGGCTGCAAGATCCTTCCAACTCTCCATACCATTCTGCAAAGTAGAGAAGAGTGTGAAGGTACCCCCCCCAAAATAAAGGGCTCAGTGTGGGGGTTTCATCTGTTCACCACATATCTTCAATCATGGGCCACATTCCCAAGGCTGCTGATGACACAATGAAAAGTGGCTTTGGAAGCATAAAATTACCAGGGGATATGAATAGATGAAGTGAATGAGCAAATGGATTTCAATGTGGGAAGTTGGGAGGGTCCACTTTGGACATAAGGAAAGGATAGACAGGCCCTTTCTAAATGGTGAAAAGTCAGGAACAGTGGAGATCCAAAGAGACCTGGAGGTCTAGATACATAGCAAATAACAAAAAGGCTAATGGACTGCTGGCCTTTATGTCTAGAGGAATACAAATCAAAGGGATAGCAGTTTACAGAGTGCATTGTTCTGCTGGGGACAGTGGAAACGATGACTCTGGAGGGTTGGTGTTTCCAGTTAGAACAACATTTCTTGAGGTATCTGGGAGAGAAGTTGTTTCCGGGATTTTGTTGCCTCTACATTTATTGGCCATTTTCACCAGTTGTAGACAAGAGGCCTATTGTTGATCAGGCATTGAGGTTGTAGAGGGGGATCCAGTCTTTCCATCTCAAGGTGGATCCAGCAGTCTGCCCGAGGAAGCTGCAGGGTGGGGGCTACTCCTGAGCTCCCCTCAGATTGGAGCATTTTGGAGATGTGGGAGAGGAAGGCAAAGGGGATATCACTGTGTGTGTGTGTGTGTGGCCCCAGGACACATATCGGTTTGTTCCGTTGCGATGGGGTGACAATTAGAAGGGTCCCAATCTGCCCATGTGGTTGTTGGAGGTCAATCATCTCAGCTCCAGGACATCACTGCAGGAGTTCCTCAGGGTAGTGTCCTAGGCCCAACCATCTTCAGCTGCTTCATCATAAGGTCAGAGGTTGGGATGTTCACTAATGATTGCACAATGTTCAGCACCATTCACGACTCCTCAGATACTGAAACAGTCCATGTCCAAATGCGGCAAGACCTGGACAATATCCAGGCTTGGGCTGACAAGTGGCAAGTAACATTCACACCACACAAGTGCCAGGCACTGACCATCTCCAACAGGAGAGAATCTAACCATCTGCTCTTGATGTTCAATGGCATTACCATCACTGAATCCCCCACTATCGATATCCTGAGGGTTACCATTGACCAGAAACTGAACTGGACTAGCCATATAAATACTGTGGCTACAAAAGCAGGTCAGAGGCTGGGAATCCTCTGGAGAATAACTCACCTCCTGGCTCCCCAAAGCATGTCCACAATCTACACGGCACAAGTCAGGAGTGTGATGGAATATTCTCCACTTGCCTGGATGAGTGCAGCTCCCACAACACTCAAGAAACTTGACACCATCCAGGACAAAGCAGCCCACTTGATTGGTACCCTATCCACAAACATTCACTCCCTCCACCACCGACACACAGTAGCAGCAGTGTGTACCAGCTACAAGATGCACTGCAGGAATTCACCAAGGCTCCTTAGATAGCACCTTCCAAACCCACAACCACTACCATCTAGAAGGACAAGGGCAGCAGATAAATGGGAACACCACCACCTGGAAGTTCCTCTCCAAGTCACTCACCATCCTGACTTGGAAATATATCGGCCGTTCTTTCACTGTCAGTGGGTCAAAATCCTAGAACTCCCTCCCTAACAGCACGGTGGGTGTACCTACACCACAGGGACTGCAGCAGTTCAAGAAGGCAGCTCACCACCACCTTCTCAAGGACAATGAGTGATGGGTAATTAATGCTGGCCCAGCCAGCGACACCCACATCCCATGAACGAATAAAGATAAAAATTCTGCAAGGAAGACCTTGGCGTTACCCTCTTATTATGGCAGCTCCTGCCCTCCAAATGGCAGTAGGACTCGGGCAGGAGGAAGCTTGGCTGGCATTAATCTTTAGCAGCTTTAGAAGCTCACGCCACACAGGGTTATCGGAGCCTGACTATCCACGGTTATTAATGGCCACTTGCGCACAGACACTTGCTCTCCCCCATGTGCTGCTGCTGGGAATGATCTCTGAAGCAGAAAGTAATCACCTGGTGGGAACTCGACACAAATGTTCTTTGAACAATTCATTAACCGGCCTTAATTGTTGTAGCATTCTAATGATGTTCTTGTAAAATATTTGATCAAAGGAGAGCTGCACATTGCTCTCCAGCTGTGACGGGTATTGACAGGTGTCTGCTGTGAGCTTTGCTTCCTGAAGCATCGCCTGTTAAAGTATCAAAGCCCAGGCCTGAGACTCTAGCAAGCACAAAGCAAGAGGGGTGCAGTTAAGTGTGAAATAGGCTGGTGAACAGACAGCTGGGAGAGGCCAGCCCCTGCTTCTCGCTCTGCAGCTTCACTGAGCTGCTGCTGAAGTGTAAATTTTGAATGTGTAGCATTTGCTCCGTTCTATTTAATTTGGATTTTTCTAGTCTTCCGAATGCCAGTTTCTGCAGGATTATTGAGTAGTGTGCACTGGCTCAGGAGGTCCTTGCTTCATTAATTTTGTCGGTGAGTTGGAGGCGGTCGCTGTGTTTAGCAGCCTCAGCAGTTTGTTTGATCTTCGACTGGCTGGGGGAGAGCAAGGAGGCAATATCTTTGAGTTTGTGACTGCTCTTTGCTGCCTTTACACCTGGGCCCCTGGCTCAGGGTATAACACTCTCTCCTCGGAGTCAGAAAGGTATTCAAGTCCCACTCCAACGACTTGAGTACAAAACCTGAGTACAGAGGGAGTGCTACACTGTCAGAGGTGCCACCTAATCGGTCAAACGTTAAACTGAGGCCCCGACTTGCCCTGTCAGGATGGTAAAGATGCTGTGGAACAGTTTGATGAGGGGCAGAGGAGTTTTCTCCAGTGTCCTGGTCAACATTAATCCCTCAAACCAATATCACTAAGAATAGATGATCTGGTTATTTATCATTGCTGTTTATGGGAGCTTACTGTGCACAAATAGGCTTACGCATTTCCTACTTTCCAGCAGCGACTACACCTGAAAAATACTTCACCGGCTGTAAAGCACTTTGAAATATTGTCCTTTAGGATTGCCAATCGGGTACATGCCAAGTGGCTGTATGACATGTACACTGTGAATCTTCACCAGTGGCTGTTTGATGTGTACAGTGTGAATCTTCACCTGTGGCTGTATGACGTGTACACTGTGAATCTTCACCAGTGGCTGTTTGACATGTACACTGTGAATCTTCACCAGTGGCTGTATGACATGTACACTGTGAATCTTCACCAGTGGCTGTTTGATGTGTACACTGTAAATCTTCACCAGTGGCTGTTTGATGTGTACAGTATGAATCTTCACCTGTGGCTGTTTGATGTGTACACTGTGAATCTTCACCAGTGGCTGTTTGATGTGTACACCGTGAATCTTCACCAGTGGCTGTTTGACGCGTACACCGTGAATCTTCACCAGTGGCTGTTTGACGTGTACACTGTGAATCTTCGCCAGTGGCTGTTTGACGTGTACACTGTGAATCTTCGCCAGTGGCTGTTTGACGTGTACACTGTGAATCTTCACCAGTGGCTGTTTGATGTGTACACTGTGAATCTTCACCTGTGGCTGTATGACGTGTACACTGTGAATCTTCACCAGTGGCTGTTTGCAATGGTACACTGTGAATCTTCACCAGTGGCTGTTTGACATGTACACTGTGAATCTTCACCAATGGCTACTTGACATGTACACTGTGAATCTTCACCAGTGGGTGTCTGACGTGTACACTGTGAATCTTTGCCAGTGGCTGTTTGACGTGTACACTGTGAATCTTCACCAGAGGCTGTCTGATGTGTACAGTGTGAATCTTCACCAGTGGCTGTATGACGTGTACACTGTGAATCTTCACCAGTGGCTGTTTGACATGTATACTGTGAATCTTCACCAGTGATTGTTTGATGTGTACACTGTGAATCTTCACCAGTGGCTGTAAGAAGTGTACACTGTGAATCTGCACCAGTGGCTGTTTGACATGTTCATTGTGAATCTTCACCAGTGACTGTTTGATGTGTACACTGTGAATCTTCACCAGTGGCTGTTTGCAATGGTACACTGTGAATCTTCACCAGTGGCTGTTTGACATGTACACTGTGAATCTTCACCAGTGGCTATTTGACATGTACACTGTGAATCTTCACCAGTGGGTGTCTGACGTGTACACTGTGAATCTTTGCCAGTGGCTGTTTGACGTGTACACTGTGAATCTTCACCAGAGGCTGTCTGACGTGTCCAGTGTGAATCTTCACCAGTGGCTGTATGACGTGTACACTGTGAATCTTCACCAGTGGCTGTTTGACATGTATACTGTGAATCTTCACCAGTGACTGTTTGATGTGTACACTGTGAATCTTCACCAGTGGCTGTAAGAAGTGTACACTGTGAATCTGCACCAGTGGCTGTTTGACATGTTCATTGTGAATCTTCACCAGTGACTGTTTGATGTGTACACTATGAATCTTCACCAGTGGCTGTTTGATGTGTACACTGTGAATCTTCACCAGTGGCTGTTTGATGTGTACACTATGAATCTTCACCAGTGGCTGTATGGCGTGTACACTGTGAATCTTCACCAGTGGCTGTTTGACGTGTACACTGTGAATCTTCACCAGTGACTGTATGACATGTTCATTGTGTATCTTCACCATTGACTGTTTGATGTGTACACTATGAATCTTCACCAGTGGCTGTATGGCGTGTACACTGTGAATCTTCACCAGTGGGTGTTTGACGTGTACACTGTGAATCTTCACCAGTGGCTGTTTGATGTGTACACTGTGAATCTTCACCAGTGGCTGTTTGATGTGTACACTATGAATCTTCACCAGTGGCTGTATGGCGTGTACACTGTGAATCTTCACCAGTGGGTGTTTGACGTGTACACTGTGAATCTTCACCAGTGGCTGTTTGACGTGTATACTGTGAATCTTCACCAGTGGCTGTAAGAAGTGTACACTGTGAATCTTCACCAGTGGCTGTAAGAAGTGTACACTGTGAATCTTCACCTGTGGCTGTTTGACATGTACACTGTGAATCTTCACCAGTGGCTGTAAGAAGTGTACACTGTGAATCTGCACCAGTGGCTGTTTGACATGTTCATTGTGAATCTTCACCAATAGCTGTTTGACATGTACACTGTGAATCTTCACCAGTGGCTGTTTGACGTGTACACTGTAAAATTTCCCCAGTGGCTGTTTGATGTGTACACTGTGAATCTTCCCCAGTGGCTGTTTGACGTGTACACTGTGAATCTTCACCAGTGGCTGTTTGATGTGTACACCGTGAATCTTCACCAGTGGCTGTTTGATGTGTACACTGTGAATCTTCACCAGTGGATAAATGATGTGTACACTCTGAATCTTCACCAGTGGCTGTTTGACGTGTACACTGTGAATCTTCACCAGTGGCTGTATGACATGTACACTGCGAATCTTCACCAGTGGCTGTTTGACATGTTCATTGTGAATCTTCACCAATGGCTGTTTGACATGTACACTGTGAATCTTCACCGGTGGCTGTTTGACATGGTCATTGTGAATCTTCACCAGTGGCTGTTTGATATTTACACTGGAATCTTCACCACTCCTCCTGCCCTCTGTTCTCCATTTTTAAGGTGAGGAGTTTGACTGAATGGAGTCAATGTTCTTTCAGGCACGTCTGTAAAGAACAGGCTGCTGGATCATTCAGCCAGTGGGTTAATACTAACCTAGTTCCTGTCCAGGGATAGTGAAACCCCCCTTCTCCTCCCACCCCCATTCTCATACATAGTACCTCTTGTGGGACTCAGTAATGTAACCCGGGACTCCAGAGGATCCAGGTTTGGGGTGTCTGTACAAACCTTTCCCATCAAATGCTGACAGATATTTTGATTCTGATCTCGGTGAGCAGGACTTCCTGTGACCCTTGATCCCAGGGAAGACCCGCTGCTGTCCATTTAAGTGCCTAAGTGGTACTTCCCTAAAAGAGGTGACGTGGGGCTCCCACTGTCTGCCCAGCCTGTGGGCAAGATCCCCCTCACCTCCATTAATTACTGCCCACAGCTTTTGTCCTGTACTCCCTACTCTTTAGGTGGCACTGGCAGGTGGGGCAGGTTCCTGATATTCTGCCACTCACCCTCACCCCTCACCAAGTGGCTGCCTAATGAGTCAGCATCATTAGGGCTGCTCAGCTGTGACAGGCTGCACAGTGGTAGGATCTATGAAGGATTCCTCATGACCCAGAGGCCTGTTCAGATCAGTGGCTGATTTTCTCCTCTCTTGCCCAGGGACAATGAGGTACAGTCTCCCGTTTTCTCCCCCTAGCATGGCTCAGTGGGTCACTCTGTCACCTCTGAGTCAGATGGTCCTGAGTTCAAGTCCAGAGATTTGAGCACAAAATCTAGGCTGACACTCCAGTGTATTACTGAGGGAGTGCTGCACTGTCAGAAATGCCGGCTTTTAGATGTGACATTAAACTGAAGCCCCATTTGCCCCCTCAGGTAGATGTAAAAAGTTCCCATGACAGGGTGTGGTAAAAGAGCAGGGGAGTTATTATCAGTAACCTGGTCAGCAGCTACATCACAACCAGTGTTACCAAAACAGATTATCTGCTCATTATCTCAGTGCTGTTTGTGGGAGCTTGCTGTGCACAAATTGGCTGCTGTGTTGCCTACATTGCAACAGTGACTACACAGCAAAAAGTACCTCATTGGCTGTAAAAGATTGTGGGATGGTCCTGAGATCACAAAGGTTGCTATGGAGACATTTTTTCCTACCTGCTAAAATTGTTTTCTCCGACTGGCAAACAGCTTGATTGGCACCATCTCTCACTCAGGTGGGCATGAGGACCACACCAGCTTGGACTGTGAATGTTAGCCAGCTAACTGGTTGGAAGATTCACTGCTTCTCCCTGCCCTCATCCAGCATTCAGGGAGGGTGGGGAGGAGTCACCTGGCCTCCAGAGGAGGGGCTATGATGGGGGAATCACTCTACTTCTGACAGTGAGGTGTTGGGGGTGAGGTCACCTTGTCTCTGGTGGTGGTGGGTGGTCTCCAGTAGGGGTCACTTTTCAGTTCATTGTTTTGTTCCTCTCTCTCTGCTCACAGGCAGCTTCCTCAATGTGTACAATACCTTCTGAAGCTCAATAATTTGCCTGTGCTGTGGAGTCTAACTACACGCAGCCCTCGAACTGAGGTCTTATTCATGTTTCACCGGCTCACCAATGCTTCTTAGCTTTTATATTCTGCACCTTGTGTGATAAAAGCTGGAATTAAATGAGATTTGATTCCAGCCTAATCACCTACAAGAAGATACAGCTGAGAAACAGATCGTCCAGCCAGTCAGTGCTAGTGTTTATATTCCACACCAGCCCCTCCTGTGCCATCTCAGCCTTTCAGATCATCTTTCTAGTCCCGTTTCTCTCACCTAGGCTGGTTTCATCAAAGCTCTTTGCCCCAGTCAGTTCCTGTGGTCGTGAGATTCTCACTCTAACCACCCTCCGAGTAAAGAAATTTCTCTGTATTTTCCTATTGGCTTTATTAGTAACTATCTTGTATTTATGGCCCCTGTTTGGACTCTCACACAAGTGGAAACATCTCCACTCCTGCCCTGTCCAGCCCATTAGTAATTTGAAAGACCTCTAACAGATCACTCTAATTCTTCTCTTTCCTAAAGAAAAATCTCCAACAGTTCCATCTTCCCCGATAGCTGTACTCTGTCAGATCCTGTGAACCTATTTTCTAAACCTCTCCGCTGTCCAACAGCCGGCATGTTCACAGACTCATGTTATTTATTTTAAATAACATACACTTATTGACACTGAATTCCAGCTGCTACATTTTAGCCCAATCCCCACCTTATCAATGTCCCATTGCAGGTTCCTTTGAACGTTTAAAGAATTCAATTAATTCCTATTTTGGGATCACCTGCAAGTTTTGACCCCGCTCCCTCTGGACCCGAATCCAAATCATTGATATTCACAGTGAACAGAAGTGATCTCAGAACTGAACCCTGTGGGACCCCACTAACCACTTCCATCCATCCTGAAAACCTGCTCTGAGCTCCTCATCCCAGATTTCTCCCTTCCAGTTAATCTTCAATCCAGTTTGCTGTCCTCTAATTACATAACCTTAATCTTCTCGAGTCATCTCCTGAATGGCAAAATCTTTTCTAAGGTCCACGTACACCACATCCACCACATTTCCCTGCTGACTGTATCTGTTCCTTCCTCAACGAATTCTATCAGATGATCAACAACGATCAGCCCTTTTCAAATCCATGTGGTTATTTCTAACCATTCTATCATTATCTAAGTGTGTGGTCCTTTCACTCTTGAGCTCATTTTTCCCTCCTACAGTCCTGTAAACGTCCTGTAACTGCTCAGATCAGCCTGTCTCTCTATTTACAAACAGGTCCTGGAGTGACCTTTCTCCAGTGCCCGGCTCATACCCACGCTCAGTACAGCCTGAACTCCAGTTTCTGGGATCTCTGTCATGTACCTGAGCTACTTGCTGAATAAAACAATCAGTCACCAGAGGGATTAAGGACAGGGGCTGAAAGATCAAATTGAGGGAATCCTCAGAACTACAATCTCAGAGAGAAAGGAGAGTGCCAGCCGCAGGCTACAGGAAGTTGAGCGCAGCAGTGGGAGGTGAAAGAGGCAGAGCCACAGTGTATAAACACCACCACTTTCTGCTGAACATAGAATTCGTGACGAATAAAGATTGATTCAGTTTGTGCTGTGGTTTTAGGTTTTTCATGCTTAGTAGAGGGAAAAGGACCTGATTTGAACCATGCCCTGATTTTTTTTACTGACAATCTGAGGATTGGGAAGGGTTTGCTCTAAAACAGTTTGTGGCTAAAATCTGCTGGTGAGGGTGACCAGACAACAAACGAGGTGTGTAACCTGCTTCCCTGGGCCAACACAAGTGATCTGATTTTTCTAATGAATGTTTTTATTATTCGATGGATGGTGTCAATAAACCAGTGGCCGTGTAACACAATGCACGTGTTGTTGGTGGGAGCTTTACCCTCCCTTCACACTCTTCATCTTAATTCCTGCACTTTTACAGCCCCTCATACAACCCCTCACACAACCCCTCACACAACCCCTCACACAACCCCTCACACAACCCCTCCCTCTAACCCCTCACACAACCCCTCCCTCTAACCCCTCACACAACCCCTCCCTCTAACCCCTCACACAACCTCTCCCTCAAACCCCTCACACAACCCCTCCCTCTAACTCCCTCACACAACCCCTCCCTCTAACTCCCTCACACAACCCCTCCCTCTAACCCCCTCACACAACCCCTCCCTCTAACCCCTCACACAACCCCTCCCTCTAACCCCTCACACAATCTCTCCCTCTAACCCCTCACACAACCCCTCCCTCTAACCCCCTCACACAACCCCTCCCTCTAACCCCTCACACAACCCCTCCCTCTAACCCCTCACACAACCTCTCCCTCAAACCCCTCACACAACCCCTCCCTCTAACCCCCTCACACAACCCCTCCCTCTAACCCCCTCACACAACCCCTCCCTCTAACCCCCTCACACAACCCCTCCCTCTAACCCCTCACACAATCTCTCCCTCTAACCCCTCACACAACCCCTCGCTCTAACCCCCTCACACAACCCCTCGCTCTAACCCCTCACACAACCCCTCCCTCTAACCCCTCACACAACCTCTCCCTCAAACCCCTCATACAACCGTTCCCTCTAACCCATCACACAACCCCTCCCTCTAACACCCTCACACAACCTCTCCCTCAAACCCCAACCCCTCACACAACCCCTCCCTCTAACCCCTCACACAACCCCTCCCTCTAACCCCTCACACAACCCCTCCCTATAACACCCTCACACAACCCCTCCCTCTAACACCCTCACACAACTTCTCCCTCAAACCCCAACCCCTCACACAACTTCTCCCTCAAACCCCAACCCCTCACACAACCTCCCCCTCAAACCCCAACCCCTCACACAACTTCTCCCTCAAGCCCCTCACACAACCCCTCTCTCTAACCCCTCACACAACCCCTCCCTCTAACCCCTCACACAACCCCTCCCTCTAACCCCTCACACAACCTCTCCCTCAAACCCCTCACACAACCCCTCCCTCTAACCCCTCACACAACCCCTCCCTCTAGTCCCCTCACATAATCTCTCTCTCTAACCCCCTCACACAACCCCTCTCTCTAACCCCCTCACACAACCCCTCCCTCTAACCCCTCACACAACCCCTCCCTCTAACCCCTCACACAACCCCTCCCTCTAACACCCTCACACAACCTCTCCCTCAAACCCCAACCCCTCACACAACCCCTCCCTCTAACCCCTCACACAACCCCTCCCTCTAACCCCTCACACAACCCCTCCCTATAACACCCTCACACAACCCCTCCCTCTAACCCCCTCACACAACCTCTCCCTCAAACCCCTCACACAACCGTTCCGTCTAACCCCTCACACAACCCCTCCCTCTAACACCCTCACACAACTTCTCCCTCAAACCCCAACCCCTCACACAACTTCTCCCTCAAACCCCAACCCCTCACACAACCTCCCCCTCAAACCCCAACCCCTCACACAACTTCTCCCTCAAGCCCCTCACACAACCCCTCCCTCTAACCCCTCACACAACCCCTCCCTCTAACCCCTCACACAACCCCTCCCTCTAACCCCTCACACAACCCCTCCCTCTAATCCCCTCACATAATCTCTCTCTCTAGTCCCCTCACTCTCACAACCCTTCTCTATTTCCCTTTCTCAGAACATCCTTCTATTTATTTCTCCTTTTTGTGCTAATCAAGCTTCCTCTAACATATAAAATCCCTTGTCGTTTTGCTTTGCAGCCTGTGGTGAAAGCTTGCAGGACTCTGTTGGGAATTTCTCAAACCCAGGCTTTCCAAATGGGTATCCGACCTTCACTCACTGTATTTGGAGAATATCCGTGACACCAGGAGAGAAGGTGAGACTATTGCAGGTACCAGTACCTGTTGGGGTGAAAGCCTGTGTTGCTGGCTCCCGTGTGGTGTGTACAGTGACCAAGTCTTGTTACATATGGGGTTGGGCCTATATGAAGAAATAGCAACAAACTGAGCACAGAACGGCTGGTGTGAGAAACCTGACAATTACAGTGTTGGGGGTGGCCTCTCCTGTGGTTGGGCTGATGTGTATTGTTCACAAAATCAGATGGTAGCTAAGGAGGAGGGTAATCATTTGGACCTCTCATTAATCCACACTAACATTTCACCAACACACATCCTTGTGGCTTCTTGATTGATTCGAAGGTTTATTTCACTCAATCTGAACATTCATTCCAAGTGTTAATCAACTCTTTGTGTGAAAAATATTTTCTTAAATTTATCTTTCAATTTTTTAACCCAGTTTACACCTGCAGTTTAATTTAAAGTAACATTTTGGGTTTATATGTTCAAGTCCCATCACTGTCTTGCACCCCTCTATAAATTCGCATCTCAGTCCGATCCTTCCTGAGATATGAGCTGACCTCCCATGGTGAGGTGAGAGTGACTGCTCTTGATATCAAGGCGCCAGCAGGTGAGGCCGGTGCCTTCACCAACAGGAAGGGCTTCCACTCCATGAACGTGCAGATAGTGTGTGACCACAGGATGCTGATTCTACAAGTCTGTGCAAGGTACCCAGGCAGCTCCCACGACACCTACATCCTCAGACACTCCCAGGTGCCGGGGCTCTTCAGTGCTCCAGCCCGGCTGGATGGATGGCTGCTGGGTGACAAGGGCTATCCCCTCAGAAGGTGGCTCATGACCCCTCTCCACCATCCAAGAACAGAAGCTGAGCAGCGGTACAATAGGAGTCACACCTCCACAAGGACTGTGGTGGAGAGAACCATCGGTCTTCTCAAGATGCACTTCCGATGCCTGGACTGTTCAGGATGCACACTCCAGTACCCCCCAGATCGTGTGTCGGTCATAGGGTTGCATTCTGCGCTCTCCACAATCTTGCGCTGGAAAGAGGGGACGCAGTGGACGATGAAGATGTTGATACAGTGGATGCGGCTGCACACGATGAGTCCAGCGCTGATTCTGAGGATGAGGAGGCGCAGGGGAATGATGAGGGGCTAAAAGCTGACCTGTGACTACACCAAGGAGGCAGGGACACCCAGGAGACTTTAATCCGATGAACCTTCAGCTGGCTCCACACAAATGGATCAGGGGGACCAGCCTCGCCCGGCGTTTCCATACTCAGCACCTCAGTGCTAAATCTGCCAGGTCATCAGCTGCAACTAAAGGCTTTGGACATAAACTTAACTGTCCAAAAAAACACTCTGACATTTATCTTAAACATACAAATGCAGAACGAAGGAGTCACCCTCAGCCATGGTAACACATCTGGTTTTTATTTTAACCATCAGAAGTTCTCACAAATCCAAAACAAAACATTAGTCAAGCAGAAAAAGATTATAAAAACCTCATCTCGGGCCAACACAAAAGCACCAGTGAGAAACCCGTGGTGTGCCTCAGGTGCCTTTATGCTTTCATTTCCGGGTGCTACGTCTTGGTGCTGACCCCTCGCTGGGAGTGGGATCTGAGCCAGCTGCTGACCCTGCTGTCCTGTTGGCCTCGATGACCTTGGCGATCGTCCTCTGGCCTGTGGAGCCTGTGCTGGCCCCGCCTGGGAGGGAGCTGCCAGTTCCACAACTGGCATCTCCCCAGTCAGCGCAGCCTCACCCGATGCTATGGTCACTGGGAGAGGGGCAGAGCAGCTGGTGCCCTCATCCGGAGCGCCCTGAGAGGTGCCCACAGAGACGACAGGCAGCTGCTGTGCCAACGTGAGGTCGCTTTGGACCTCCCTGCTCACTGTGGATGGATGGGCAATGAGCTGGGAAGCTTAAAGCCCAGACCATCTCCCACATTGGCACTATCCAGCTGTGGTCACTGGCGCTGTGAGGGTTTGCTGGTCCGAGCGTAACCCCAGGAGAAGCTTCTTGTTCTTCTGGAAGCCCCTCTCTACGAGAGTCGCCACGCTCTCCAAGGGGGAAGCCTGACACTCTGACATGAGGCTCATTGCATCACTGATGCTCCGCGTGGACTCCTCCACCACAGACACCAAGCGAAGCACAGTCTCATGTATCTCCCCCAGATGCTCCCGCACACCCGGCCACATTTCCTGCAGCTGCTGTGTCGCGGACGACTCCAGAGGGACATCATCAGGCACTGACTGAGCATGTGACTGGTCCCCTGCAGCCCTCCTACTGCTGGCACCATGGGCACTCTCTGTCTCTGCCAGCTCCTCCAGCAACTGTGAAGTGCCCTCTCCCTGTACCCCGGGACACTAGCCAATGGTGCAATGTCCACCAAGGTGCTAGTATCTGTGCTGGTGCCTGCCTCGCAGAAATGGTGTGACGCAGTTGAGACCTGAGGGCCCTCAGGTGTGAGAGGGGCATCTGCAGCTCCTCCTGCTGGCCATGCTGTGATGATGCTGAAATTAACAAGGACAGTGGATCAGTTAGCGTCCACACAGTGTCACACTTCATCCCTGTCCCCCTGGCTCATTGTGCACTCACCCTTCCAAAACCTATGGAGACGAATATTGGTGAGGTGGTGAATAGTGAGGAGGATAACCTTACATTACAGGCGGATATAGATGGGCTGGTCAGAGGGCCTAAGGAATACCAACTGGAATGTTATGTGGATAAGTGTGAGGTGATGCACTTGGGCAGGAGAAACAAGGTATGGGAATACATGAGGAATGGTAGGACTGTGGGAAGTAAGGAGGATCAGAGGGACCTTACTGACCATGTCAACAGATCCCTTGAGGTAGCAGGACAGGTACATAAGGTGTTTAAGAAGGTAAATGCCATACTTGCCTTTATTAGCTGAGGAATAGAATAAAGGAGCAGGGAGGTAATGTTCCAAGTGGAGAAAACGCTGCCTAGGCCACAGCTATAGTTCTGTGTGCAGCTGTGAAATGAGCTTCACGGGAGGGATGTGATTGGAGTGGAGAGAGTGCAGAGGTCGTTGACCAGGATGCTGGCTGGGCTGGAGAGTTGGAGTTATGAGGAGACATAGCCTCGACTGGGGTTATTTCCCTTGGAGCAGAGGAGATTGAGGGGGGGACATGATTGAGCTTTATAACAATATGAGGGGCATAGATAGGGTCGACAGATAGGAACTTCCCCCTTGGTGGAGGGATGCGTAACCTGGTGGCATTGATTTAAGGTAAGGGGCATGAGGTTGACAGGTGAGGTGATGAGCAACTTTTGTACACAGAGTGTGTTGGGAATGTGGGACACACTGCCTGAAAGGGTGGTGGATGCAGAAACCCTCTCTGTAATAAGTATTTGGATGTGCAGTTGTGATGCAGTGGAATACAAGGCCATGGGCATAGCGCTGGGAAATGGGATTAGGAGACTTAGGAACATGTTTGACCCGCGCATCCTCGAAGGGCCAAAGGACATTTTCCTATGATCCACACGTCTGACTCTCTCACTCTGTGACCCAGCAATGTTGCAACAATAACAAATTAAACAGTCGTCGGTGCTATGGATGTTGGGAGGACAGAGCAGATCTCACTGTTTACCTCAAATACCTGGCCCTTCCAACCCAGCCTCACCGACAGCAGTTGACCTGGGCACATGGCGCCTCTCAGGCTCCAGGGCCTCCTGCTCGAAACAGCTTAAAATCAACAAGTGAGCCTGGCCGCCTCCAGCCCTCGAACGCTCCGACACATTGTGAGGATTCCTCTTCTGAGAAAGAGAGAAAACCATTCACTGCGGCTAATCGCACATGGACTCTGCACTCGCACACCGCACCCCAACCACAGTGGCCCAAATCAGGCCTCCAGTGCCCCCTCTCCTCACTACTGCTGATCACTCACACAAAGATAGTGCGCCTGCTCCCAACCCCCCCAACATTCAGTGTCCATCACTTTAGGAAACACACGGTCTTAGCTCCCATAACAAGGAGGCACAACTACATGCAGTGTCGAGGGCAGCAGGTGCCTCTTGGCCACGACACCTTGAGGTTCCCCTTCCACAATCTCATCACCCTGAATAGGACATGTGCTGGAGTTGTGAGTATGCCCCGAGCTGCTTCTCCTGCAGGTTGCCCCCAGACTAGTCGTGCGTGACTAAGAGAAACACATGGTGCGGGGGAGAACTCATCTCCTCATGTACCACTCAGGCTGATGTAAGCATGGGCACTATCTGCTTACCCACCCAGCGTACCAGAAATGCCCAACATGATTCAATGCAGTCAGGACAGTAAGACTTGGGGGGGTGGGAGGGGCCCAAAAGACTAAGGCTACCTGCTGGGTTAAATGCCCAATGCCAACATGGTGCTCACCCTTCCAGAGCACAACAAATCGTTGAAGTGCTTATGGCACCAGATCCAGATGCGCCGCACCACATCACAGGAGCTCACCACCTCCGCCACCTCCTCCCAGACATGTTTTGACATGTGGGGGGTGTCTCCCCCTCCCATCCTGAGGGACCAACACCTCCTTTTGTGTTGCCACCTCCTTGAGGAAGGCAGCAAGGCAGTCATCAGAAAAGCAAGGGGCACATTGCCCGCCCCCACCCCCCCCCCCCCCCCCCCCCCCCACCGCTGGCAAACCCTGCAGCCTGGCCCTGCTCCTGTGACAGACCCTGCAGCCAGGCCCTGCTCCTGGTGCTGACCCTGCAGCCTGGCCCTGCTCCTGTGATAGACCCTGCAGCCTGGCCCTGTCCCTGTCACAGACCCTGCAGCCTGGCCCTGCTCCTGTACCAGACCCTGCAGCCTGGCCCTGTCCCTGTGACAGACCCTGCAGCCTGGCCCTGCTCCTGTACCTGACCCTGCAGCCTGGCTCTGTCCCTGGGGCAGACCCTGTATTCTGGCCCTGTCCCTGTGACAGACCCTGCAGCCTGGCCCTGCTCCTGTGATAAACCCTGCAGCCTGGCCCTGTCCCTGTGACAGACCCTGCAGCCTGGCCCTGTCCCTGTGACAGACCCTGCAGCCTGGCCCTGCTCCTGGGGCTGACCCTGCAGCCTGGCCCTGCTCCTGGTGCTGACCCTGCAGCTGGCCCTGTCCCTGTACCAGACCCTGTAGCCTGGCCCTGTCCCTGTGACAGACCCTGCAGCCTGGCCCTGTCCCTGTGACAGACCCTGCAGCCTGGCCCTGTCCCTGTGACAGACCCTGCAGCCTGACCCTGTCCCTGTGACAGACCCTGCAGCCTGGCCCTGTCCCTGTGACAGACCCTGCAGCCTGACCCTGTCCCTGTACCAGACCCTGCAGCCTGGCCCTGTCCCTGAGACAGACCCTGTATTCTGGCCCTGCTCCTGTACCTGACCCTGCAGCCTGGCCCTGCTCCTGTACCTGACCCTGCAGCCTGGCCCTGTCCCTGGTGCTGACTCTGCAGCCTGCCCTGCTCCTCTGCCCTTCCCTCCTGCTCAGCCGACCCCCTGCAGTGTGACCTGAAAGTGGCCATTGTCACCAGCCCACTGGAGGCTGCCGGCCTTCCTTTAAACAGGCTGCCGGGTTACCATTAGACCCGGCGGCCTGTACACGGCTGCTACAGCCCACACACTCCCGCTATTCACGGGGATAGATACAGAGTAAATCTCCCTCTACACTGTCCCCATCAAACACTCCCAGGACAGGTACAGCACGGGGTTAGATACAGAGTAAATCTCCCTCTACACTGTCCCCATCAAACACTCCTAGGGTAGGTACAGCACGGGGTTAGATACAGAGTAAATCTCCCTCTACACTGTCCCCATCAAACACTCCCAGGACAGGTACAGCACGGGGTTAGATACAGAGTAAAGCTCCCTCTACACTGTCCCCATCAAACACTCCCAGGACAGGTACAGCACGGGGTTAGATACAGAGTAAAGCTCCCTCTACACTGTCCCCATCAAACACTCCCAGGACAGATACAGCACGGGGTTAGATACAGAGTAAAGCTCCCTCTACACTGTCCCCATCAAACACTCCCAGGACAGGTACAGCACGGGGTTAGATACAGAGTAAATCTCCCTCTACACTGTCCCCATCAAACACTCCTAGGGTAGGTACAGCACGGGGTTAGATACAGAGTAAATCTCCCTCTACACTGTCCCCATCAAACACTCCCAGGACAGGTACAGCACGGGGTTAGATACAGAGTAAAGCTCCCTCTACACTGTCCCCATCAAACACTCCCAGGACAGGTACAGCACGGGGTTAGATACAGAGTAAAGCTCCCTCTACACTGTCCCCATCAAACACTCCCAGGACAGATACAGCACGGGGTTAGATACAGAGTAAAGCTCCCTCTACACTGTCCCCATCAAACACTCCCAGGACAGGTACAGCACGGGGTTAGATACAGAGTAAAGCTCCCTCTACACTGTCCCCATCAAACACTCCCAGGACAGATACAGCATGGGGTTAGATACAGAGTAAAGCTCCCTCTACATTGTCCCCCATCAAACACTCCCAGGGCAGGTACAGCACGGGGTTAGATACAGAGTAAAGCTCTCTGTACAGTGCCCCAAAAATGTGCCTCAGCCTTGACTGCAGAAGAGTGTGTATATGTGATGCTGTCTCTCTGTATGAGTGTGTGATTGTGTCTGTGCCATCCCTGTATGTTGTATGTTGTATGAGTGAGTTCTACACGTGTGAGTTTGCATGTTCTCCGCTGACTTGGTTTGAGCATGTTTTTGGTCAGTTGTACAGTTAAGCATCTAATAGCATGGGGTTTTAATTTGATTAACTGGTGTGTACCAGGAATATGATTGTGTTCTGCTTATACTGAGTCTGTGTGCTCTGGGGAGAGGGGTGTCTTTGTTGCTGTGTGATCGGTATGATGACCTGCTAATTGGTTATTTGGCTATTTCTGGTGCTAGAACATTGGAAATACACTCAAGTCTGACACACTTCACCACGTTGTGAACCGTTGTGAAACAATGGCCCAGATGTTTGCTCCTGGGTCAAGTGGGGAGAGATGAGATTTCCTGACTCCACATTGTCGGGGGGGTGGGGGATGGGCTAGAATAGGAGTCAGGGCGGAAAACTCGGAAACAGCGAGGGCTCGGAGTTGGGCTCAGCATGGGTCAGGCA
Organism: Isurus oxyrinchus; assembly: GCA_026770705.1. Classification (NCBI taxonomy): domain Eukaryota; kingdom Metazoa; phylum Chordata; class Chondrichthyes; order Lamniformes; family Lamnidae; genus Isurus; species Isurus oxyrinchus. Next base: position 1,766,950 of record JANJGN010000027.1, on the reverse strand, counting down.
ACCCGGCCGCAGCTAAAAGGTTTGGAGAGGCTGGTCGTCAACGGTGAAGTCCCTGTGCCTTGGAGGAGTATCAAAGCTGTAAATGTTGTCCCGCTGTTAGCTGACCCTGGAATGGATGGTCCATCATGGGCTTTCCCAATGGAGGAACTGTCATTATTGCTACCTAATCGCAGTGTAATCTACCGAACTGAAAGCACGGAGCGGATTCACAAGTCACAGCCATGGAGGTGGTCTAGCCTTGGCATCGCTACCTGGTACAGAGATTCTGCAGTCATGTAGTTAGCTGCCAAGACTCAGTGGGTGGATAAATGATGAACAGCGGCATGTTCATTATCCTGTCCATCAAGATGCACCTGCACTGTGTCTCCCTGCCCAGGCCTCTCACTGTCACGGCACAGCACTGGGACTGGGAGCGAGGGAACCAGTCGTGTTGTCAGTGGTCACAGAGCACAGCCTGACACCACAGAGTCACAGCCGCAAGATACATGGCACCAAGCATTTACGCAGAGCCATTTTCTCCACCGCACCTTACCAGCAATCATTGACATGGTGAAAATGGCCAGCGCAAGTAAGCACACAAAGGTGAACGAGAGCTTTGTAACCTGAATGGTTCACAAGCCTTTTCACTCTCCGGTTTTATTGATAGAATGTCACCCAGGAGAAGGGATGGGTCCAGCTGCCCCACGCTCTCTCTGACCAGGGTCTTCTTGTTTCGGTGGAGGGGATCTGTAAGTGGAGACCAGTCCTCTACCCTGCTGACAGCCGTAATGCCCCCTGCAGCAACCAAGCCAGCCGGGATTCAAGTAGCGGCTGTGGTGAGCGCAGCAGTAGACCATCGGTGCTCTTGGATTCAGTCCAGGGAAAGGTCCATTGACCTGCTGCTTTCCAGCAAGGTGAGAAGCTTGGCTCATCCACACAGAGCTCCAAGGGAAGGGTCAGATCGGCACGCTGCAGCCAAGGTACAAGACATGACACATCCAAACCTCAATGCTGAAGCAGAGGCATGTGTACATAACGCACGTAGGTACTCACCGAGCGCATGTGAATGAGCAGTGTGACACACACACCCAGTGAAGAGCAATATCCCTCCATACACTGTAGATCAGGCTAACATCAGTTCATTTTAGTTGAATAGGGTGGAGAATAGGCTGGGCAGGGGGAGTCAGCCTGGATGAGAGACATCCCTCCCGTGGAACTGATGGCCATGGAGATGGCCAGGGTCCCTCAGCAGCCGTCTGCTGGTGATGGGGAATCGCCGTTAACAGGGGATAACAGCGATGTTGAAATCACCTTGGAACATGGCAATAACAGTGAAGGTTATGATGTCAGTTCACTGAGTTGGCGTGAGAGGGAGTGCAACAATGGAGTTGTACCAAAAGGGCACCGGCAGCATTTTGAAGGCAGTGGAGGCATCAGCGAGCGCCCTCACTATCAGAAGGGCCGTAAATAACAAGGGCTTTTGTGTTCCAGCTCTGCTCACTCTCCCCACCACCCCAACCCCCAGGCCAGACTCTCCCCCAAACCCAACCCCCAGGCCAGACTCTCCCCCCGGGGCCAGAATCTCCCCCCCACCCCAACCACCAGGCCAGACTCTCCCCCAACCCCAACCCCCAGGCCAGACTCTCCCCCCGGGGCCAGAATCTCCCCCCCACCCCAACCACCAGGCCAGACTCTCCCCCAACCCCAACCCCCAGGCCAGACTCTCCCCCCGGGGCCAGAATCTCCCCCCCACCCCAACCACCAGGCCAGACTCTCCCCCAACCCCAACCCCCAGGCCAGACTCTCCCCCAACCCCAGCCCCCAGGCCAGACTCTCCCCCAACCCCAACCCCCAGGCCAGACTCTCCCCCCGGGGCCAGAATCTCCTCCCCACCCCAACCCCTGGGGCCAGAATCTCCTCCCCACCCCAACCGCTGGGGCCAGACTCTCCCCCCCACCCCAACCCCCAGGCCAGACTCTACCCCCCACCCCAACCCCAGGCCAGACTCTCCCCCCCACCCCAACCCCCAGGCCAAACTCTCCCCCCCACCCCAACCCCCAGGCCAAACTCTCCCCCCCCACCCCAACCCCCAGGCCAGACTCTCCCCTCCACCCCAACCCCAAGGCCAGACTCTCCCCCCCACCCAACCCCCAGGCCAAACTCTCCCCCCCACCCCAACCCCCAGGCCAGACTCTCCCCCCCACCCCAACCCCCAGGCCAGACTCTCCCCTCCACCCCAACCCCAAGGCCAGACTCTCCCCCCACCCCAACCCCCAGGCCAGATTCTCCCCTCCACCCCAACCCCCAGACCAGACTCTCCCCCAACCCCAACCTCCAGGCCAGACTCTCCCCTCCACCCCAACCCCAAGGCCAGACTCTCCCCCAACCCCAACCTCCAGGCCAGACTCTCCCCTCCACCCCAACCCCCAGGCCAGACTCTTCCCTCCACCCCAACCCCCAGGCCAGACTCTCCCCCCCCACCCCAACCCCCAGGCCAGACTCTCCCCTCCACCCCAACCCCCCGGCCAGACTCTCCCCTCCACCCCAACCCCCCGGCCAGACTCTCCCCTCCACCCCAACCCCCAGGCCAGACTCTCCCCCCCCCCACCCCAACCCCCAGGCCAGACTCTCCCCCCCACCCCAACCCCCAGGCCAGACTCTCCCCCCCCACCCCAACCCCCAGGCCAGATCATCCCTCGGGCACCAAGAGGAGGAAGAGATGTTGAGGAGGGAGCATCACATCTGACTAGCCCACACCCCACAAACACAGATACCAGCTCATCGGGGGGATGTAGCACACGGGTGGCACAGGGTGAAAGTCACCACACCAGAGAGCGGGAGGAGCTCTCAGAGTCAGGGACATCTGACCCAGCACCCCACCCCCTCAGAGAAAAGTCACAACAATGCTCCAGTGACAGGAAGGTGGCGCCTCAGGTGTTAGCTCTTGGGGCACAGTGTTTGTTCAATCAGCAGCAGATGTGTGGACATCTGGCGGAGTTCCCTGAGGCAGTGGGAGCTCTTGGACTGCGAACGGGGAGGAGTCCATCGCCCTCATGAGCTCCACATTGTCCCGGGGGCTCAGCCGTATGACCTCTGACCTCTGGCCACGAGAGATCGGTCAGCCTCACGCGGAGAGACACATGCGGCAACGCTCGGAGCGGATGCAAGAGCAGTGTCTCGGGCAGGAGGGATACAAACCTCCCGCATTAACCTGGATCAGTCCGCCCAGAGCATGAGCACTGACATCCATGGAATAGACGAGGCGCTGCGTACCCTTAACAGGCTGGCCACTCTGTTAGCACTGTGATTGCTGAGGCACTGTCAACAAGATCAAGGTTGTTGAATGACTTGCGATGCTTCAGAGGGGCTTCTTCCTTCTCTGCTGTATCACATAAAGATCCCAGTGTTCAAAGGCTGAAGCACTGAGATGCTCCTTGTACCTTTTCATTGGCCATCCAAGTTTGACTTTAAGGGAGGCTCAATGACCTGACTCCATGGGGCGATGCTGGGCAGCAGGTGCATCTCGATCCTGAGCACGGGCTGCAAGGCATTCCTGCTCGCTGCAGCGTTACACATTGGCCTGGGCTCCGGCACCGCAGCTCGAGGGTCGCATGTATCGTGCAGGTGATATTGGTCGTCTGCCGTGCTCACTACTTTGGCTGAGTTTTCATTCCAGGCGCCGCAGGATGTGGCCTGTGCAGGAAGCAGAGGGATATGGAAACCCAGGAATGTTGCACGTGGCGTCCATGTCAGAAACTGGACCACTGGCTGGAATGGACGGTGTGCAAGTCCTTTCAGGAAGCTGGTATTGCACAGTTATGGGCTCCTCATGAGAGAGATGCCTTATCCACACGTATACTCCAGCACACAGCATGTACAGGGTTCGGATTCTGACATTGTGACACTCTCAGCATTGTGGGCATGGTTTGATTCTGGACAATCTGGTGACATGGGCCCCTCATTGGTAGCGATTGGCGTTCATGTGAGGGGCCAGGTTGTGAGTGAGCTATCACCACGTGTGTTTGCGATATGACGAGGCTCGTGGTGAGACTTTCAGGCGTCTGAATGTGACTGAGTCCAACTCACTTGTGGGGGATGGGAAGTCGGTTGAGAAACTGTGGAGTTAATGTACAGGCTCCTCTGGTGGAATTATGTCACCAGCGGCTGGCTGATGGGAGGCCATTATGAGAATCTATTTTGCACAAGGACCTGTCTGGTGATGATCTCTTCCTGCACAGCGTCCGCCCTCTCTACCTGGCCACACCTCCCAGCTGCTCTGCCACTGGCGGCATCCTCATCCTCATCCTCATCCTCATCATCATCATCACCCTCATCCTCATCCTCATCATCATCATCATCCTCATCCTCATCCTCATCCTCATCCTCATCATCCTCATCCTCATTCTCATTCTCATTCTCATCATCATCCTCATCCTCATCCTCATCCTCATCATCATCATCATCCTCATCCTCATCCTCATCATCCTTATCCTCATCCTCATCCTCATCATCATCATCCTCATCATCCTTATCCTCATCCTCATCCTCATCATCCTCATCCTCATCATCATCATCATCCTCATCATCCTTATCCTCATCCTCATCTTCATCATCATCATCCTCATCCTCATCCTCATCATCATCATCCTCATCATCCTCATCATCATTCTCATCATCATCCTCATCCTCATCATCCTCATCTTCATCATCATCATCATCATCATCATTCTCATCCTCATTCTCATCCTCATCCTCATCCGTTTCAGAATCTTCCGAGTGGATAGGGGATTCCACCCCCTCCTCCTCCTCAGAGATGGAGCTCTGCCTATAGCACCATCGTCACTGATCTGTATGCCCTCCGCTGTGTAATACACCACCACTTTTCTTATTACCCTTGCTGGGGCATATAGACGACATGGCTGCTGTTGTAGTTCTCCCCTGCCTCTGTTTGTGGGCACCTAAAGGGGGACATTAGCCAAGTTCTTAAGGGGTAGCCCTTGCCCAGTAGAAGCCAATCACCAACCTGCATTGGTGGTTGAAATAGCTGAAGGAGTTGGGAACCCCTCAGTATGAAGGTGTCATGGTAGCTGCCGGGGAACCTTGCTCACACATGAAGAAAGACCTTGTGGTGGCCACAAACCCCCAGGACATTGATTGAGTGGAAGGGCTTCCAGTTGACAAAGATGTCCATCCACATGTTGAGTTGGGCCCTTTATGGCAACAGGGGTCCTATCAATAACATCCTGCTGAGGGGAGCCTGCAAACTGGGCAAAGGCCATGGTTTTGTACACCTGAAACACCAAATCCATGGGGAGATTAATGTGATCCCCCACACGAGCAAACAGAGTGTTAGTTATTGCCTAATGCAGCTTTGTGCTTCCGACTGGGACTTACCAGGTCTCCTGATGAGCTCTAGAAAGATCCTGAGGCATAATAGATGTTAAGAATGATGGTTACCATTGTGATGGTTACCTTCACAACCACCGACAGGGCATGGGGGCCGATGGGTTGGGGCTCGAGTTGTTGCTGGACCATTTGAGATACGTCAGTCACCACCTCCTGGCTTAGCCTCAGTCTCGCTGACACTGGCTCTCCATCATGTTGAGGTAGGACATCCTAGGCCTGTAGAACCTGGTTGTCCTGCCTCTGCCCCTCCCCCTTTCTGGTACAAGGGCAGCAGCCTCTCCCTCCTGACCTTCTGCCCTTTGTCCTCTCCCTCCTGACCTTCTGCCCTTTGTCCTCTCCCGGTGATTGGCTTCCATGGTCTCTATGTGTGAGGGTGCCATGCCCATCTTCTATGTTCCTTCGTCCAGAATGCCATGTGCTCTTCTGCAGCATAAAGATCTTCCCGGCACCTGGTTGAACGAGTCAGTAGGGGCAAAAGATAATTGCCCCTGTGAGGCCAGGAAGCCCATGCTCCTACTCCCTTGGGTTAAGGGAAGACGGTTGGAATTTGTTTGGTGCCGGTTCTGGGGCTGTGAATATATTTTTAAGGAAATTCAATCGGAGAGCCCTACCTCTCCAAAGGGGGTTCCCTGGCCTTCCAATGAAATGCTCCAAGTTCAGACCTGCTCTGAACAGCTCTGCTCTGCACACTTTGGGTTCCACACACCTGGGTTACCAAACTCCGACTGGCGTGGAGGCAGCTGCTGATTTAAATGACTAGCTGCCTCCATGAAACGCGTCTGAACAAAACACCCCCATTCCCACCCCCACAAAATGGGAAGTGCCGTGTTCAGGGGCAGGGAATAGGATTTTCGGACAGTTTTGCTATTTTTACCAAATCTGGGTCAAAGAATCCCTATGTTGTTCCTACGTAGATCATAATCATTCAACTCCCCACTGAACAGGGCCTTGTTCAACGTAGCTCAGTATCACACTATGGTTGTTCACTGAATCTCCAGGGACCACTCAGTCCCAGAACCTGAACAATGGAATAGGACCTGCACAGTAAAAGATCCCGAGGCACTTCTCTGCAGAATAATCAGACAAAGGTCTGAAATCGAGCCCTATAAAGAGGTAGTAAGGCATGTAACCAAAAGAGATAGATTTTAAGGAGTGTCTTACAAGAGGTAGAGATGTTTAAACACAGTTTGAACAAATGGCTGTGTGTTTTTCAGATCATTTTAAACTTCACAACCATGGACCTGTATAAGAGCAGCCTGTGCTGGCACGATTACATCGAGATACGGAATGGGAACTGGAGGAAGGCACCACTCGTGGGTATGATATCTCTCACCTCCTGCTCTTGTACAGCCAGAACCTGTTTCGTTGTGCAATGTGTTTTTGTCCTGGTGAAGATGAAACTTCTTTTCCTTTTGAATCATTAGCCTTTGAGTCACAAGGTTCCAGGTTCAAGTCCCACTCCAGGGGCAGGGTTTTTCGGCCCCGTTTTGGCGGGGACGGGGTCTGTAAAATGCGGCGGGTCATTATAAATCCCATTGACGACGGCGGGAAGGTAAAATCCCACTGCAGGAAAATCCCGCCCCAGGACATGAGCCTGAAAATCAAGGTCAACATTCTAGTGTGGTTCTGAGGGAGCACTGCACTGTCAGAGGTGCCGTCTTTTGGAAGAGATGTTTAAACTGGGTCGATGTACAAAAAAATCCCCTGGCTCTAGTTCGAAGAAGAGCAGGAAAGTTATCCCCGGCGTCCGGGCTAATATTTACTCCTCAATCGACTAAAACCAAAGCCGTGGGTGTCCCTTGGATGGCAGAGGAGATGGAGAATATGATGAAACAAAAGAAGTGGGTGCATGATGCAGGTCAGGTGAATTCTTCAAGTGAGAACCAGGTTAAACAATAGGTTGTGAGGGAAAATGAAGAGGAAAATGAGACAGGCAAAGAGAGAGAATGTAACTAGAATGGCTGTCAGCAGAAAAGGAAACCAAAGATGACCTACCAGTATGTAAATAGTAAGCCGGCAGCTAGAGGTGGAGTGGGTCCAATTAGAGAGAAAGAGGGTGATGAGCGTTGGTAAAGACAATGGGAGTGGAGATAGGGGAACAGTTTTCCATAATCTTCCCTAGATACCAGGGGGTGGAGGTGCCAGAAGATTGGAGAGTCTCAAACCTGACATCCATATTCAAGAAAGGGTGTCAGGAGAGCCCTAGCAATGACAGGCCGGTCAGTTTAACATCAGTGGTGGGTAAGGTTTTAGAAACAATAATCAGGTAACAATGAACAGGCACTTGGAGAGGTTTGAGTTAATTATGGAGAGCCAGCACAGCAGAACATGCTTGACTAATCTCATTTAATCTTTTGATGAATTAACAGAGAAGGTTGATGAAGACACTGGTTGCTGACAATGTGGAATTTCAGAAAGCATTTGACAAAATGCCTCGTAAAAGGCTGGTTAACAAAACTGAGACTCATGGAATGGGAGGGTCAGTGTCCATTTGGATAAAGACCTGGCCTAACAGGGTAAATCATTATTTTTTTAAACTGGAGGGTGGTGCTCCTGAAGGGGCAGCTCTAAGAACGCAGTTTTTTTGAGATATGTAAATGACATGGACCAGGATTTTTCGGATGGTGGTCTTTCCCTTTCTGTCATCTGAAGAGTTGGGTGGAAAATGCACTCCTGCTGACACTGGCTCTCCTGCAGCCATTTTAATGCTCCAATAAGCCTTAATTAAATGGAGGCGGGACTTCTGCCCCTTGCTTGGTAGGAAGTCCCACCTCAGAGAGCTGCTGGCTAATCTGATTGGCCTTCAATTCCACTTTCCTGCCCATATCCCCTAAATCCATTAGAGACCCAAAATCTGTCTATCCCAGCTTTAATTATATTCAACGATGGAGCATCCACAACCCTCTGGAGTAGAGAATTCCAAAGATTCGCAATCCTTCTGCTCATCTCTGACCGATATGATCGGCCCCTTATCCTGAGACTGTGGTTGAGATTCTCTGACCAGCGGAAACAATCCCTCAGCGTTCAGTCTTTGAAGCCCCTTCAGAATTTTGTAGGTTTCAATGAGATCGCCTCCCATTTTTCTAAACTCCAGAGAATATAAGCCCAATTTACTCAGCCTCCCATCATAGGACAACCCCCTCATCCCAGAGACCAATTTAGTGAACCTTTGTGGCACCGCTTCCAATACAGGTACATCCTTTCTTAAATGTGGAGACCAAAACTGCACTCTATACTCCAGGTGCGGTCTCACCAAAACCCTGTACAAGTGCAGCAAGACATCTTTATCCTTGTTCTCCAGCCCCTTGCAATAAAGTCTAACAAGCAACTTGCCTTTCTAATTGCTTGCTGCACCTACAGGCTAACTTCCTGCGTTCCTTGTATGAACCCAAATCTCTTTGAACACCAACACTTACAAGTTTCTCACCTTTTAAAAATTATTCTGCTTTTCTATTCTTACACCAAAAGTGAATAACTTCACACTTTCCTCCATTATGCTGTATGTACCATCTTGATGCCCACTCACATAACCTGTCTCTGTCTCTTTGCAGCCTCTCTGTGTCCTCCCCACAGCTTACCTTCCCGCCCAGCTTTCTATCAGAAGAAAACTTTGAAATATTCTGTCTCTTCATCTAAGTCATTAATATAGATTGTAGATAGCTGAGGGCCCGGCACTGATCCCTGCGACACTCTACTATTCAATGCCTGACAACTTGAAAAAGCCCCATTTATGTCCACTCCCTGCTTTTAATGGTTATTACAATTGGTTTGTATAAGGTAGACAATGAGAAATTGTTTCCATTAGCTGATGATATAAGGAATGGGGGACACAGATTGAAGGTTTAGGGCAAGAGATGCAGGGGGAATGTGAGGAAGAACCATTTTTACGCAACGAGTGGTGATGAGCTGGAACTCACTGCCCACGAGGGGGTGGGAGTGAAGACGGTGATTTCAAAAGGAAATTGAATGGATACTTGAGGAAAAATAAACTTGCAGGGCTATAGGAATAGAGTGGGGGAATGGGGCAGGCTGGCATGTACTCAAAGGGCCAAACCACCTCCTTCTGTGCCATAAATGATTCTCTAACTCTATTAAACATGGTATCGTCACTATTGCATTGCTGTTTGTGGGAGCTTGCTGTGTTTCTTACATTACAACAGTGACTGCACTTCATTGGCTGTAAAGTGCTTTGAGATGTCCGATGGTTGTGATATATAAATGCAAGTCTATCTATATTGAGATGACTGGATTTGCTTATTTGGTTTTCTGCCCAGTGTTTAAGGTATGGTGCTCGGGGAGACATCTACTTTCCAATACTGTGCCCACTTGACCACACTAGTCATTGCGGTCTCCCGATTATACTGTGGATGGCATCACAACTCAGTCTGATCCTGTTTGTGCCCAGTATCCTCATTAGTGGACCATCCAAAGGGACCACCTGCATAACAATGGGTAGAGACCCTTCCCGGAGATCAGTGCATTCTTATTGATCAGATACAGAACCTTGGACATTGTGACCTGTGGCAGTCGGTACCACACTGAGGAGGGCATTAACCCGGTGAGCCCTCGCGATTCTGAGCAGTATTGATCCTTCCCCTGGATTTACATTAATGGAGAGCAGAATGTGCTCAATGAAGTCTGTCATCAGGTCAGATATGTTGTGAAGGTCTAAATACACCGTGTTGTGTTTGGGTTTCACAAGGACTAAATAACAATCGAGCTGAACTCCAGAGTTGAGGTGAGAGTGACAGCCCTTAACATCAAGGCAGCATTGACTGAGTGTGGCATCAAGGCTGCCTGGAGAAATTGAGGTTAATGAGAATCAAGCAAAACTCTCCACTGTTTGGAGTCATACCTAGCACAAAGGAAGGTGGCTGTGGTTGTTGGAGGTCAGTCATCTCAGCTCCAAGACATCACTGCAGGAGTTCCTCAGGGTAGTGTCCTCGACCCAACCATCTTCAGCTGCTTCATCAATGACCTTCCTCCCACTATTACTGAGACTAGCTTTCAATTCCAGGTTTATCAATTGAATTTAAATTCCACCAATTACTGAGGTGGGTTTATTGGATTATTACCCAGTGACATTACTGCTAAACCATCATCTGCCTTTGACATTCAATGGCATTATCATCGCTGAATTTCCCACCATCAACATCCTGGGGGTTACCATTAACTAGAAACTGAACTGGACTAGCCATATAAATACTGTGGCTACAAGAGCAGGTCAGAGGCTGAGAATTCTGTGGTGAGTAACTCACCTCCTGACACCCCAAAGCCTGTCCACCATCTACAGGATGCAAGTCAGGAGTGTGATGGAATATTCTTCGTTTGCCTGGATGAGTGCAACACTCAAGAAGCTTGATACCCTCCAGCAGCCCCCTTGATCAGCACCCCACCCACCACCTTAAACATTGACTCCCTCCAGCACCAGTGCACACTGGCAGTAGCGTGGACCAGTTACACGATGCACAACATTTATCCCTTATTTGGACAAGAGCTGCATGTCTCAGTTTGCTGACAAATACCAATACCTGGAATAGTGAATCATGTCAATGGAGCAAAATGTTACAAAGGAGCACTGATAGATTAAGTGAGCGGGCAAAACAGTAGCAAATGGAGCTCATTACAGGGATGTGTGAAATCATCCATTCTGAAGATAGATCAGAATATTTTCTAAATGGTGAGAATCTAGGAACTTCGGAGGAACAGAGAGATTTTTATGGGTCCGTGTAGAGACATCACTAGAAACTAGTGCGCAGATATGAAAAATAATTAAAAAGGCTAGTGGAGTGTTGAGCTTTATCTGAAGAGAGTTGGAATATGACGAGGAGGAAATTATATTCTAGCTCTAGCTAGACTGCATCTGGAATCCTGTGTTCAGCTCTGGGCACCACACCTCAGGAAGGATATATTGACCTCCGAGGGGGTCCAGTACAGGTTCATAACATAAGAAGTAGAAGCAGATGTAGGCCAGCTGGACCCCTGAGTCTTCTCTACCTTTCAATAAGATCATGACTGCACTTTCCCACCTTATCCCCATATTCCTGGATTTTTGTTGTGCCTCAATAATCTTTGATCTCTGTCTTAAATATACTCAATGACTCAGCATTCACAACCCTCTGGGAGAGAGAATTCCAACAATTTACATCCCTCTAAGTGAAGACATTTCTCTTGTCTCAGTCCTGAGACCAGGGGCAGGATCTTGGGGTCGGGGGGGGGGGGGGGGGGTGGGGGGGGGAGGTGGGGCCTGCTCGCCGATGTTTAAAATGACGCAGGATGACATTGGGCAGAATTCTCGACGTCACCCCACCTCATTTCAATTTTCAGCCGAATCAGCTGTTTGCCCCCTGACCTGTCAATGGCTTCAATAAGCCATTGACAAACTCATCAACAACATTAATGGACCAAACCGTCCAACCTTAAGGTTGGGGGTCAGGCCGGGAGCTCTGGCGGGCTTCGGAAAAAGCACAAAACCTCATCCATGGGCGGGACGAGGTTTCATGAGGGTTTTTAAAAATTTAATAAATGTTTGACTTAAAATGATGGACATGTCCCAACTCAGGTGACAGTGTCACATGACGGGACATGTCAGGGAAATTTTGTTTTTGCACCTTTACTATTTTTAAATTTTGTGCCAATCTCCCTGAGGCAGCACTTAGCCTCAGGGAGATCTGTGCACTCTCTCGCACACATGTGTGAAAGAGTGCACTCCCGGCAGAGGGATTCTCCCCCCCCAACCCCCCACCTGCACAGGGAGCGCAGAGCGGACATCACATCATGTTGGGCGGGCCTTAATTGGAAACAGAGTAGGCATAAATGGGTCTTTTTCTGGTTGGTAAGATGTAACATGTGGTGTGCCACAGGGATCAGTGCTGGAGCCTTGGATGAAGGGAGTGAAGGTATGGTCCCTCCCTAAATTTGCTAATGACACAAAATAGGCAGGATAGTAAGAGGTGAAGAGGGTACAAGGAGGCCACAAAGGGACATAGATAGGTTAAGTGAGTGGGCAAAGATGTGGCAGATGGAGTATAATGTGGGAAAGTATGAAATTGTCCTTTTTGGCAGGAAACATAAAAGAGAAGTATATTATCTAAATGATGAGTGTGTGCAGAGCTCTGAAATGCAGAGGGATCGGGGTGTCCCAGTGCATGAATCACAAAAGCTTAGTATGCAGGTACAGCGGGTAATCAGGAAAGTTAACAGAATGTATTTATTTATTGTGAGGGGAATTGAACATAAAAGTAAGGAGGTTATACTTCAGTTATACAGGGCACTGGTGAGACCTCATCGAGAGTATTGTGTACAGTATTGATCTCCTTATTTAAGGAAGGGTGTAAGTGCATTGGAAGCAGTTCAGAGAAAGTTTACTAGACTAATACCTGGAATGGGTGGTAAAAACAAAAAACTGTGGATGCTGGAAATCCAAAACAAAAACAGAATTACCTGGAAAAACTCAGCAGGTCTGGCAGCATCGGCGGAGAAGAGTTGACGTTTCGAGTCCTCATGACCCTTCAACAGAATGGGTGGGTTGTCTTGTGAGGAAAGGCTGGACAAACTCAGCTTGTATCCGCTGGAGTTTAGAAGAGTAAGAGGCGATTTGATTGAAACATATAAGATCCTGAGGGGTCTTGACAGGGTGGATGTGGAGAAGATGTTTCCTCTTGTGGGAGAATCTTGTACTGGGGCCACTGTTTAAAAATAAGGAGTTGCTCATTTAAAATGGAGATGAGAATTCTTTTCTCTCAGAGAGTTGTGAGTCTTTGGAACTCTCTTCCTCAAAAGGCGGTGGAAGCAGAGTCTTTGAATATTTTTAAGGCAGAGCTAGATAGATTCTTGATAAGCAAGGGGACAGAAGGATATAGGGAGTAGGCGTGAATGTGGAGTTGAGGTTACTATGAGATCAGCCATGATCTTATTGAATGGTGGAGCAGACTCGAAGGGCTGAGTGGCCAGCTCCTGCTGCTAACTCATGTGTTTGTATGAGACTAATCCCGGTGTTCTCTCACCAAAGCTCCATATAATTGCAGCAAGACTTCTTTAAACTTATAATCCAGCCCCTTTGCAATAAAGGGTAACATACCATTTGCCTTCCTAATTGCTGGCCATACCTGCATGTCAATTCCTGTGTGTCGTGTACAAGGAACCCCAAATCCTTCTGCACTCCAACATTTGCTCATGTTGCACCTTTTAAAAAAAATCTGCTCTTCCATTCTTCCCAGTAAGTGGATAATTTCTCCACATTTCACTGCCATCTTCTTGGCCAATCACTTTAACCATCCGTTCACCAATCTTCAATCTGTGGTAGGAACATAGGAAGAGGAGGCCTCAGGTCTGTTTCTATTCAGTGAGATCATGGCTGACCTGTGAGCTAACTCCACATAGCTGCCTTTGCCCCACATCCCATGATCACATAAGACCCCAATCCTATAGGCTCTAAACTTGTGTAGCAACCTATTTTTGGCACCTTATTGATGCTTCTGAAAATAGAAATTTGCTGCATCTTTTTTATCTCTCCACAGTTACAACCTCAAAACTATCTTAATAGCTTTGTCAAATGCAATTTCCCTTTTATAAAAGTGGGTTGACTTCTGCTTAATTATATAGCGATTTTCCAAGTGGCTGTTATTGCCGCATTAATAATAGCTTTTCCCTGGTACTAATCTCAGGCTAACTGGTCTCTATTTTCCTGGTTTTTCTCTCCCTCCTTTCTTGAACAGTGAGGTCACATTTGCCACCTTCCAACCCGCGGAGGCTGTTATAGAATCTTCGAGCTGAAATTTTCTCTCGTCGGGCAGACACGCGCCCAACCCTCTAACGAGAGTCAAATAACACACGGTGACATCTGGCGAGCATCTTGATGTCATCACGCACTCTCGCGATATTTCGCTTGGCGGCATGCGCGCGCGAGTCAGCAGCGTGCCCGCTGACAATTGAGTGGCCTATTGAGGCCCTTAATCAATTCATTGATTTGAATTTTTCGCTGCCCGTCCAAACATTTTGTTGGCGGGTGAAAAGGCCAAGTGGCCTTTGCATTTTTGGCAAAACCTCTTCCACAGGCGGGATGAGGTTTCAACCAGTGATTTAAAAAAATATATCTAAACTTTTAAAACTCATTTTTAACATGTCCCTGCTCATGTGACAGAGTCGCACGAGGGGACATGTTTTCATTATTTTTAATATCTTTGTTTTTACAGTTCAAAACCTTCAGCTCCCTGAGGCAGCTCTGTCCCTCAGGGAATTCTCCCAGTACAAACTTCAGCACTCGTGCTCCTCCCAACCCCACCCCGGCAGCACTGAGCACGTGTTCCACACTGGCTGGCTGTTAATTGGCCAGCCAGCGTGAAGTCGATGTCGGGGTCCGATCGCGGGCAGCAGCCGGCTTTGTGACTGTTCCCAGGTCCGCCCGCCGTGGGACCTGCCTGACGAGGGCAAAATTCTGCGCTTAGAAATTCTGGAAGATGGAAACTAATGCATTCGTTACCTGTGCAGCCTCCCTTTTAAAATCTTAAGATATACATCATATTGCCAAAGGAATTGTTAGATTTTAATTCCATTGCTTTTTCTTTACTAATATTCATTACTTTAAGTTCCTCACTCTCATTAGTCTCTTGATTCCCCACAATATCCAAGTGTCTTTGATTGTAGAGACGGATTCACAATATTTGTTTAATATTTCTGCCATTTACTTATTCTCCATTATAATTTCTCTTGCTCCTGCCTTCAAGGGATCTACGTTTACTTTAGCTACTCCCTTCCTTTTACATACTTGTAAAGGCTCTTACAGTATCAGAAAAATCACAGAAATATTACAGCACAGGAGGCCATTCAGCCCATCATGTCTGCACTGGCTCTCCAAAATGAATTCACTCGTACTATTCTCCCACCTTCTCTGCGTAACCCTGCACATCTTCCCTTTTTGATAACTGTTTAATTCCCTTTTGAGTGGCTCAGTTGAACCTACCTCCACCTCACTCTCAGGCAGGACATTCCACACCTTAACCACTCGCTCCGTGAAAGAAATTTTTCCTCATGGTGCATTTGCTTCTTTTACCAACTACTTTAAATCTGTGCCCTCTCGTTCTTGATCCTCTCATGAGTGGGATCAATTTCTCCATGTCTACACTGTCCAGACCTCTCATGATATTGAATACCTCTGTCAAATCTGCTCTCAGCCTCCTTTCTCCCAGGGAAACAGTCATTCCTTCTCCAGTCTGTCTTCATTATTGAGGTTCCTTATCCCTGGAACCATTCTCATGAATCTTTTCTGTATTCTCTCCAGTTCCTTCACATTCTTGCAAAAGTGCAGCACCCAGAACTGCATGCTGAGGCCAAACTAGTGAGCTATACAAGCTGATGTACCCCATGCCCCTATTAATAAAGCCCAGGATACTATATGCTTTATTCACCATGCTCTCAACTTGTCCTGTCATCTTTAATGATCAATGCACATGTACACCCAAGTCCCTCTGCTCCCGCACGCCTTTTAGAGTCGCACTCTTTATATTGTCTGTCCATGTTCCTTCTACCAAAATGATTCGCTTCACTTTTCTCTGCATTGAACTTCATCTGCCATCTGTCTGCCCATTCCACCATTGTCCTTTTGAAGTTCCATATCATCCTCCTCATTGTTCACAATGCTACCAAGTTTCATATCATCTGCAAATTTTAAAACTGTGCCCTGTTCACAAAGATCTAGATCATTAATAACATCAGGAAATGTAAGGGTCCCAATACCAACAGTGGGGAACTGTACTACAAACCTTCCTCCAGCCTGAGAAACATGCATTGACCGTACTCCCTGTTTACTGTCACTTAGCCAGTGTTGTATCTGTGTTGCTACTGTCCCTTCCATGAGCTCTAACTTTGCTCATAAGCCTGTTGTGTGGCACTGTGCCAAATGCTTTTTGGAAGTCCATGTACACCACATCCACAGCATTGTCTTCATCATCCCTCTCTGTTACCTCTTCAAAAAACTCCAGCAAGTTAGTTAAACATGATTGTCCCTTTGGAAATCCAGGCTGACTTTCCTTAATTAAACCTCATTTGTCCATGTGACTATCAATTGTGTTCCAAATTATTGTTTCCAGAAGTTTCCCCACCACCAAGTTAAACTGACTGGCCTGTTGTTGATGGGCTTATCCTTACACTCTTTTTTTTGGAACAAGGGTGTAGCATTTGCAATTCTCCAGTCCCATCTTTAATGAAAGAAAGCTTTGCATTTATATAGCAACTTACATCTCCTCGGGAAGTCCCAAAGTGCTTTACAGCCAATGAAATACTTCTGAAGTATAGCCACTATTGTAATGTCGGAAATGAGGCAGCCCGTTTGTGCACAGCAAGCTCCCACAAACAGCAATGTGCTAATTGACCAGATAACCTGTTTTAATAATGCTAGTTGAGGGAATGAATATTGACCAGCGAACCCGGGAGGACTCTCCTGCCCTTCTTCATATAGCTTCAGGGGGTCTATTATGCCTGAGGGCGTAAATAGGGTTTAACATCTAATCAGAAAGACAGCGCCTTTCCCTCAGTGTGATACTGGGAGCGTCAGCCTGGATTTTGTGTTCGAGTCTCACGGAGTGGGCCTTAACTTTATGATGTAGAAGGGAGAGCTCTACCCACCGAGGCACAACTGAACATAATGAATCTTTAAAAGTGCATTTCCCAAGCAGAGTCCTTGGATGGTGATGAATGTTGCTCCTGTGTCTCCTCCTTCCAGGTCGGTTTTGTGGTGAGAAACTTCCAGAAACAATCATTTCCACTGACAGCCGGCTGTGGATCGAATTCCGGAGCAGCAGTAACTGGGTGGGAAAAGGCTTCTCCGCTGTTTACGAAGGTACCAAATAATTTTAAACAAAATCATCTCTTCAGCAATGATATTTTGCCAAATGGTTCGGACTGATCAAGATGTGAAAGTCGAATCTTTGAGACCAATGATGTTGAAGAGCAGAGGAGTGGGACTAATTGAACAGCCCTTTCAAAGAGCTGGCACAGACACCAGGGGCCGAATGGCCTACCTCTGTGCAATGTTTGAATGTGAAGGCACTGTGGTGCACAAGGTGGGATGGATGAGTGAGTCCCTCTCACACTGGGAGCAGGAGAATGTCTTCTCCCCTTGTGACTGCGCCGGTGGGTTTTCAGCTGGGTTAGGCACCCGGATCCCAGCCCCGTGCCCACCTTTCCAAGGCCCCCCCTGGCCGTGTGGGTGTTCTTGCCTGGGCAGGTGAAGTGAAGCCATCAGTTGAAGGTTGGTCAGCAGCTGTTGGGAGCAGAGAGATGCCTCCAGGCCAAGTCAGGAGGAGCAGGTATCCTTCTCGGGGACCCCCCCCCACCCCCCCAGCAGGGAATGTAGCCAGGATTTTCTGGCCTTGCTGTGGTGGTTTTCCCTATGGTGGAGGTGACCAGCCGTTCAAATCTCCACTGACTTCGGGAGGACCGGAAGATCCTGCTGGTGAGAGGGGCCGGAAAATCCCAACCATAGTCCGGGACAGGGGATAGATACAGGTGACGGATGTGGGAATACGCGGGGGGGGGTGGGGGGAGTGGTATCCGGTTTTAGACCATGGCACAGGGTTGGCATTCACACCGCGATGTGTGCAGTCGAGCCCTCTGATCGGGCAGTAACTGTGGGGTCTCTCAGTAACCCCCCCCCCTCCCCCACCCTGACGGACACTTTGTACAATTAGCTCCTTGAGTCCCTTCTTGTGGGATTCTCCAGACAGGGAGACCGGATGGAACTTGACCTTGGTGCCAACCTCCCAGCAACTGTGTGCCCTAAGGGGCAGCTGGACATGTCAGGTGCATCACAGGACAGCTTGGCACCCATGCCACCGGATTGAAAGACCCAATCTGAACTAGAAGCCGTGCAGGGCCCGGCCGCACTGTTGATGCCTGAAGGAGCCACGCCATCCCAGCAATCCCTGGGGCATCCAGCAGCCAATCACATTGCTTCTTCTCCCACCTAGGAGCAGGGAATTTGACCAGGGAGCAGGAGACGGACTGTAGCCAGGGTGTGGTAGGGGAGCGGTCAAGTTACTGGGCTAGTGACCCAGGGAATGAGAGTCCACCCAGGCAGGCTGAGAATTTGAATTCAGTTTTAAAATATTCTTAAAAATAATCCTAAAGCTGTCGGCTTGTTGTAGAAACCCAACTGGTTCAGTGATCTCCTTTAGAAGGGGAAACCTCCCCTAGTCTGGCCTATATGTGACTCCTGTCTCAAACCTGAACCACTCTCTGAGGTTACCTGGTAAGTCAGCTCGTTGTGCCAAAGTGCTGGCATCGGTTTGAGACGCAGTTCAACACCATCTCCTCATAGCAACTGGGATGGGCAATAATTGTCGGCCTTAAGGGTAACGCCCACATCCTGAGGGTGGATATTTTTTTAAATGGCCAAAAGAAGCAGCAGGGAAAAGAGACATAGGCTGCAATGTGCCGGAGATAAAACCAACTGGTCATGGCTAGAAGAGGCACCAGCGCTTCTGCACCTTTACCTGGGCACTGCCCTTTTATCCTGTTTGTGTAGAGGTGGTGAGTGAGGTGGGTTCACCATCGAGGGTTGGTGCCCTAGGATCCTGCCAGCCTGACCCAGGACTTCAGGGGGCATTGACCTGTCAAATGAACTGGGTTCAGATGAATCTCTGTCGCTGCTGCGGGAGCAGTGATAGGTGCCCAAGATCTGCCTGTTCCTTTGACTTATCTGTGGCCCTTTCATAAGCCTCCTCCTCTCCCAGTGTTAAATGTTAACTCTACCAAATTCTAAAACATATGATAGAGTGTGATTATTTTGGAGACGATGTAGAGTAGAATGCTCCCCCACTCCTGCCTCCTCACCCCCTGAACAACCGACTGAGGCAATGGGATCGATTTGGACTCTGGGGGCAGAATGGGTCTGATTGAATCTCCGGGTGGCTGGGGGTTTGGAGGTTTGCTGCAGGTGTCAGCAGTCAGGGCTGCGGGTGGGGTATCTCGTAACCCCCAGCATCCTGCTTGCCTTACTCTGTCCCTTGAGCACTAATTTACTATTGACACCAAAACAAAATACAGCGGGCGCTGGAAATCTGAAAGAGAAACAGAAAATGCTGGAAATACCCAGCAGGTCAGACGGAATTGGACACGAGAGAAAGAGAGTTAACGTTTGCAATCTGTGCCTGACTATTGTTCCTGCGTTAAGGAGAGCCAGCTGAATTCTGCACATTGCTGAGGGACTGAACAGCCTCCAAACCTTCCTCACAGCAGGGCGATGAAGCCCCTCCTACCCTTCAACTCCCTCAGGAATGTCCCCCTCACCTCGCACTCCCTCAGGAGAATGACCCCTCACCCCACACACTCCCTCCAGGCAATATCCCCCTCACCTCTGTGCTCCCTTGTGGGAATGTTCCCCTCACACTCCCTCGAGGCAAAGTTCCCCTCACGCTCCCTCGAGGGGATATCCTCTCACCTTTGTATTCCCTCAAGGGAATGTTCCCCTCACACACCCTCATGGGAATGTTGCCCTTATTCTTGCACTTCCCCTCGAATCAGCTGCTTACATGTGTGAGCAAGTGGGAATGAGATAAACATGAATGAAATGGTGACCCCCCACCCCCGTTGGTTCTACTGTTAGCCGCAGCAGAATGCCGGTTACTGGAGACTGAATGTGCAGCCCTGGAGTCCAGCCCTGTCCTAGGTTACAGGGCCCGGAGAGGGCAGTTCAGTGAACCCCTCCAGGGCATGTTTTTGCCCCCAGTCTGGTGGGACACCCTGGCTAATGCAGGGATCTTGTGCCCCTCATACAAATGCCCTGGAATTGGGGGGGTGGGGGTGGGGGGGTGGGGGAGGGTCAGAGAGCAGTGACACTGTCAGTCAGGAGGTTTGGGAAATTCCTCTGACTTGCACCTCCCTCGACCAGAGTCAGTACTAAATGTTGCATTCACATCTGTCATTCATATTTTTAACCCATTGATATTATTCCATCCTTTAACTCGTCTGGGCCTGAACTTCCCTTTCTAAACCTCTCAAACTCTCCACATCTCCTTCCTCCTTTAAGAAACTCCTTAAGACAGTTTCTGGTTGCCTGTCCTTACCTCACCTTGTGGATAATTTTATCTGATGTCTCTGCTGTGAAAGACCTCACCATGTTTTACAATGTTAAAAGGGCTGTATAAACCCGTAGTGAATGTTCCTCCCTTGTGGAGTGCTTTTCAAACCCTCTCCTGTTTACGATGCAGCGATCTGCGGAGGCGATATTCGGAAGGACATGGGACAGATTCAGTCTCCGAATTATCCCGATGACTACCGGCCATCCAAAGAATGCATTTGGAGGATCACCGTTGATGAGAATTATCACGTAGGCCTCGTCTTTCAGGCCTTTGAGGTAGAGCTTCCCTTTTATTATTTGTTTGTGTAGATTTACCCTTTGACCGGGCAGGTTAGTCGAGTCATTCTCACTGACAGGACTGACAGAGGCGTAATGTTGGGAGCGAGAGCCTGGCAGGGTTATTATCTGTGGTAATATATAACTGCTGTAAGCCTATTACCAACATGGCAACGCTCAGCCACACCACATGTGCTGATCCGAAACCTTTGCTAAAATGTCCTGCGCTGTATTAGAGAAGATACCGGTTTGATCCAGAGATGAAACTCAGCTCAAATTCCGATCAGCCTGGCTGAATTCCCATCAGATATTGAATGGAGCAGGAGGAGACCATTCAGCCCGTTGAGCACTGGCCATTCAGATCCCACCTGGTCTGTCCCTCCACGCTGCTGTATGTTTGAGGCACGGGCTGATTTTTGATCCCTCAGGGAATCAAGGGGAATGAGTGGGAAAGTGGAGATGAGTCAAATATCAGCCGTGATCATGTTGAATGGTGCAGCAGGCTTGAGGGGCCAAATGGCCTCCTCCAGCTCTTATTCCCTATATTCTTAAATTCTTTGCTTCATATCGTCTGATGCCCAACAAAAGATCTTTGTCCTAAAAGCTCCAGCTGTCCCCCAATATCCGTCGTCTTTTGGGGGAGAGAGTGTTCCAGACTTCCACTAACCCCCGTGTGAGGAGTTGGGTTCTCACCTCTCCTGACTGGCCTGACCCTAATTTTAAGATGATGAAGGAATTGGAGAGTGTCTTCCCCACCCTGCACCAAACTAACGCTGTTTGAGTCTGTCCATGTTCAGCCGGGTATCTGGAGATCACTGACACTCCTGGCATCTTATCTGCCAACTCCACACAAGCCAACAGGGGTCACAGCTGTTGACAGGGAGAATTGATTTTTTTGAGGGGATCTTTCTTGAGAAACAGTGGAGGGAAAAGGACAGATCAGGTCAATTAAACGGCAGCTGTCAGATTATATCGGAATATATCGGATTATATCAGATTATATTGGAATATATCAGATTATATCAGAATATATTAGATTATATCAATTACACTGGATATGGAAGGAAATTTTTCCAAACTGTCACCTAGCGACCACTTGCTGATTTAACATGAATTATCATCTCACATGGTCAGTGGATCCCTGCACTGTGCTTGTCTCCGTCACTGGATCCCTGCACTGTGCGTGTCTCAGTCACTGGATCCCTGCACTGTGCATGTATCAGTCACTGGATCCCTGCACTGTGCGTGTCTCCGTCACTGGATCCCTGCACTGTGCATGTCTCAGTCACTGGCTCACTGCACTGTGCTTGTCTCAGTCACTGGATCCCTGCACTGTGCGTGCCTCAGTCACTGGATCCCTGCACTGTGCGTGTCTCAGTCACTGGATCCCTGCACTGTGCATGTCTCAGTCACTGGATCCCTGCACTGTGCGTGCCTCAGTCACTGGATCCCTGCACTGTGCATGTCTCAGTCACTAGATCCCTGCACTGTGCGTGTATCAGTCACTGGATCACTGCACTGTGCGTGTCTCAGTCACTGGATCCCTGCACTGTGCGTGTCTCCGTCACTGGATCCCTGCACTGTGCGTGTCTCAGTCACTGAATCCCTGCACTGTGCGTGTCTCAGTCACTGGAACCCTGCACTGTGCGTGTCTCAGTCACTGGAACCCTGCACTGTGCGTGTCTTAGTCACTGGATCCCTGCACTGTGCGTGTCTCAGTCACTGGAACCCTGCACTGTGCGTGTCTTCGTCACTGGAACCCTGCACTGTGCGTGTCTTAGTCACTGGATCCCTGCACTGTGCGTGTCTCAGTCACTGGAACCCTGCACTGTGCGTGTCTTCGTCACTGGAACCCTGCACTGTGCGTGTCTTAGTCACTGGATCCCTGCACTGTGCATGTCTCAGTCACTGGATCCCTGCACTGTGCGTGTCTCAGTCACTGGAACCCTGCACTGTGCGTGTCTTAGTCACTGGATCCCTGCACTGTGCGTGTCTCAGTCACTGGATCACTGCACTGTGCGTGTCTCAGTCACTGTGTGCCAGGGTTGGTGTGTTTCTCACTGTGTGCCAGCGTTGGTGTGTTTGTTGCTATGTGCCAGGGTTGTTGCATTTCTCACTGTGTGCCAGGTTTGGTGTGTTTCTTCCTGTGTGCCTGTGTTGGTGTCCCTGGCTTTGTGCCCTGTGTATCTCAGTTGCTCACTGGTGCCCCTAGTGTGATCCACGCCCCTTCCATGAGTGAACCCTTGCTGTGAAGTCACGGTCTGTGTTTGTGTTGAATGGTGTTGCTGTACCGCTCAGCCAGTAGCCCCCTGCGAGGTCTATCTGCAAACTGTAATGCACTAAGCCTCTGCCATTTGTAATGGGTGAAATTGGAAGGTTTGCTTGGATAATCCAACTCCACCGTGACTTGATACCAGCATGAGGTGGTCAGTCCTCGAGACGTGGTGAGAGTGTTGATGAGATTTATTTCCCAGCGGAGTCTCTGATAGTTGGTGATAAACCTGTTTTTGCCCAGTCATCATTTGCTGCTTCTCTGATTCTGTGAGCGTTCTCTCCACAAATACTTTCCTATTTTTCTGTCCCTTGTTTCCAGGTTGAAAGACACGACACTTGTGCCTACGACTACCTGGAGATACGTGATGGTGACAGTGCCGACGCTGCTCTGATTGGCCAGTTTTGTGGCTACAATAAACCGAATGATATCAAATCCAGCTCGAACAAACTCTGGCTGAGGTTCGTGTCCGATGACTCAATCAGCAAGGCCGGTTTCGCAGCAAATTACTTCAAGGGTGCGTTTGGCTCTTTTTATTGAACCGTAGAATAGGACACTACTGAAGGAGGCCATTCAGTCCATCGAGTCTGTGCTGGCCTTTTGAAGACCCATCCAGTTACGCCCACCCTCCCTCGCCCTGCAACATTTGTATGTCTTCAATTATTTACCCAGTTCCCTTTTGACAATCCTGCTTCTGCCACCCTTTCTGGCAGGATCATTTCCTCTACTCTAGATCGTCACATTTCGCTGTGTCCAGTCTTTTAGCCCATGTGTTCCCTTTGCTTCGTTTGCCAGTTATATCTTTGGGTGAAAGTTCCCCCTCGAATGCAGAACGTTAGCTCAGTGCTTCAGTGACCCAGTTTCCGTTCTGGGGCCAGAGCTGGGTCGAGCCGTGTGGCTCCTGTCGTGTAGTAAATCTTCTCCGCATTGGAAGCTGTTCAGAGAAGGCTTACTAGACTAATACCTGGAATGTGTGGGAGGTCTGATGAGGAAAGGTTGGACAGACTAGGCTTGTATCCACTGGAGTTTAGAACTGTAAGAGGCGACTTGATTGAAATATGTAAGATCCTGAGGGGTCTTGACAGGGTGGATGTGGAGAGAATGTTTCCTCTTGTGGGAGAATCTAGAACTGGAGGTCAAATAGCCATTTCTGCACTAACTAGGGGCACAGCCGCAGGATTTTACTTCCCACTGAAGTCAGTAGAGTTTAGGATGACTCACCATATTTTACAGGGGCTGTAAAATTCTGGCCTAGGGGTCACAGTTTGAAAATAAGGGGTCGTTCAATTAATACAGAGATGAGGAGACATTGTTTCTCTCAGAGGGTGGTGAGTCTTTAGAACTCTCTTCCTCAATGGTGGTGGGAGCAGAGTCTTTGAATATTTTTAAAGCAGAGGTAGATAGGTTCCTGATAAGCAAAAGGGGTGAAAGGTTATTGGGGGTAGGCAGGAATGTAGGGTTCTGGTTACAATCAGATCAGCCATGATTTTATTGACTGGCAGAGCAGACTGAAGGGGCTGAATGGCCTATTCCTGCTGCGAATTTGCATGTTTCTGTGCCCTAGTTCAGTGGGTCGCACTCTCACCCCTGAGACTGAAGGCTCCAGGTTCGAGGGCCACTGCACAGACTTGATCAAAAAGCCCAGGCTGACGCTCTTGTGCGGCACTGAGGGAGTGCAGCACTGTCAGAGCTGCTGCTTTTTGGGCGAGGCATTAAACTGAGGTGCTGTCTGCACCCTGAGGTGGACCTTTAATGTGCTCGATGAGAAGCAGTGGAGTTCTCCATGATGTCCTGCGCCAATATTTACCCCTCAATCAACATCACTCAAATACTCCAGTCATTACCATGTTGCTGCCTGTGGGAGCTTGCTGTCTGCAAATTGGTCTCCACCTTAGCACAACGACCGTGTTTCAAACGTTTTCACTAATGTCCTTTAGGGAAGGAAATCGGCCATCCATACCTGGTCTGGCCTACGCGTGACTCCAGACCCACAGTAAAGTGGTTGGCTCTGAGCTGCCCTCTGAAATGGCTGAGCACGACATTCAGTTTGAGGGTATTTAGGGATGGGCAACAAATGCTGGCCTTTCCAGCCAAGCCCCTGTCCTGTAAAAGAATAAAAAAAATAAAAAGGTAAATTTCACTTTAAAGAGTCGATACAACAAAAATACGTCTCACACAACCACAAGCATCCACATCACTCCCCACAGACGTGTGGCACCACTTACAATCCCGAGGTCCCCTAACTCTGCCTCTAGTACATAGGATCTGTCACTTTCCCACTCAATAGATTCAGCCCTCGAGCCGCATTCACCGGTAGGTGTGTTCTATCCGAGGTCCCCGGATGCAGTTAGCACCGACCGGGGCACATTTACCAACTCCTCCTCACTCGGGTCGCATCAGCCCTGAGGGCGGAGCTTTCCAAAATCCCTTTTCAACCAAATAAACAACAACACCTGGTTCATGACCTGGTCCCTCTGATACAAAATCTCAGCTCTTTTGCCTGTCTGAGCTATTTACATCACTTTGTAAGGACTTAGTCCCTTTTAGCTCACTTGTACATCACTTCCAAAAGAGCTTCTAGAATTCTATTTCCTTTTTACAGGCAAACAGAAATCTGACCATTTCACGGAGATCTTCACTGGCTTCTCCTCACATAAATTCTATGTTGCTCTGTCTGTTTGTCTGCTTTCTCCTTGTGTCTGCATCTGTGTGCTGATCACCCTCACCCTGCAGCTCTCCTGCTCGTAGCTCTCCTTTGTGTTTGTCACATGGCTTCTGGTGTGACATCCTTCCTGTTGCTGACAACACAAAACTGGGCGGGGTTGTGAGGAGGATGCAAAGAGGCTTCAGGGCGATTTAGACAAGCTGTGTGTGGGGGCAAACACATGGCAGAGGCAGTATAACATGGATAAATGTGAAGTTATACACTTCAGTGTGAAAAACAGGAAGGCAGAGTATTATTTAAAAGGTGATATATTGGGAAATGTGGATATACGAAGGGATCTGGGTGTCCTTGTACACCAGTCAATGAAAGGAAACAGGCAGGTGCAGCAAGCAATTAGAAAGGCAAATGATATGTTGGCCTTCATTACAAAAAGACTTGAGTTCAGAAGTAGGGATGTCTTACTGCAGCTGTACAGGGCCTTGGTGAGACCATACCTGGATTATTGTGCACAGTTTTGGTCTCCCTACCTAAGAAACGATATACTTACCATAGAGGGAGTGCAGTGAAGGTTCACTAGGCTGATACCAGGGATGGCAGGACTGTTGTATGAGGAGAGGTTGGTTCGACTGGAGTTTAGAAGAATGAGAGAGGATCTGATTGAAATGTATAAAATTCTAACAGGGCTAGAGAGACTAGATGTAGGGAGGTGTTTCCCCAGGTTGGGGAGTCTAGAACCAGGAGCCACAGTCTCAGGATTCGGGGCCATTTAGGACTGAGATGGGGAAAAATTTCTTCACTCAGAGGATGGTCAACCAGTGGAACAGAGGCTGTGGAGGCCGGGTCACTGAGTATACTCAAGAAAGAAATTGATAAATTTTTGGATATTAGGGGCAGCAAGGGGTATGGAGAGAAAGTGGGAATATGGCGTTGAGATAGAGGATAATGATTGCCAGAGCAGGCGTAATGGGCTGAATGACCTCCTCCTGCTCCTAGTTTCTTTGTTTCCAGGTCAAGGGGGGACCAGGTCCTCATGTGCCAGCATTTATTATTTCCCAAGAAAATTACAATTGATCCCTTTACAGTTGATGCAAACTCTTCGAATGTCCTTCTCACAGAATTACAGAATTGTTACAGTATAGAAGGAGGCCATTTGGCCCATTGTGTCTGCACCAGCTCTCTGGGCATTTTAATCCAGTGCCAGTCTCCAGCCTTTTCCCATAACCCTGCCCATTGTTTCTGTTTCTATTTAAATAATCACCCAGTCCCCTCTTGAATGCCTCAATTGAACCAGCCTCCACCACACTTCCAGGCAACACATTCCAAACCCTAACTACTCACTGCCTGAAAAAGATTTTTCTCACCTCACATTTGTTTCTTTTGCAAATCACTTTAAATCTGTGACCTCTGAGCATCCTTAAAAACAATTACAAATTCTGCAGATATTTTAAAGGGATTAGAACTTTGTGCTGCTTCCAGGTCAAAGGTCACCACTCCCTCTGAACCCGAATCCAAATCATTGATAGTCACAGTGAACAGAAGTGATCTCAGAACTGAACCCTGTGGGACCCCACTAACCACTTCCATCCATCCTGAAAACCTGCTCTGAGCTCCTCATCCCAGATTTCTCCCTTCCAGTTAATCTTCAATCCAGTTTGCTGTCCTCTCATTAATTACATAACCTTAATCTTCTCGAGTCATCTCCTGAATGGCAAAATCTTTTCTAAGGTCCACGTACACCACATCCACCACATTTCCCTGCTGACTGTATCTGTTCCTTCCTCAACGATTTCTATCAGATGATCAACAACGATCAGCCCTTTTCAAATCCACGTGGTTATTTCTAACCATTCTATCATTATCTAAGTGTGTGGTCCTTTCACTCTTGAGCTCATGTTTCCCTCCTACAGTCCTGTAAACGTCCTGTAACTGCTCGGATCAGCCTGTCTCTCTATTTATAAACAGGTCCTGGAGTGACCTTTCTCCAGTGCCCAGCTCACACCCACGCTCAGTACAGCCTGAGCTCCAGTTTCTGGGATCTCTTTAACCTCCTCCCTCAGGGTCTGAGAATGTATTGTTTGGCCCTGACTTTTAATCTTCCTTTAACTTAACGAAACATAAATATGAAAAAGAGAGCCAAGTGTGTATGTGCCTCCCTGTCAGTACGCAGCCTGCCTGTTGGCAAGTCCTCAGCTCTGCCTCCTCATGGCCATGCACAGAAACTGGGTCCTTCGCAACCCCAGGCTAGAGCTCCAGAGGAACTCGGAGGACTTTGGCCTCCAGTGTTACAGGCCCACTGACATATGGACACCCCCTGGCATTCATGAACCAAATTCACAGCTATGGGCCAATAACTCCACTGCCTTGTGGATACCTTGAGAGAGGTGAAGGCTAACGGGGGGAAGCTCTGAAAACAAAATCTGGAGTGGAGCCCAAAAGTGGTTCCTGCAACCAAACTGGTACCAAACATAGTGCCTCGCGTTCCTTTGGGCTCACCCAGGGAGGTCAAGACGGGTCCCTGACATTTGGGAATCACAAAACCCCCTTTAGTCTCATTGTGATTTCTTCTTATCTTTTTGTTTAGCCACACGTACCATTGTCAACATCACTGCACACTTATGTTTTAATGGACTGTGCTCATTCTGTGGAGAGCAGGAACACTGGGAGAACAATGCTCACAATGTGGTCTCCTCCACATTGGAGAGACCAAACGTAAATTGGGCGACCGCTTTGCAGAACACCTGCGGTCTGTCCGCAAGCATGACCCAAACCTCCCTGTCGCTTGCCATTTTAACACTCCACCCTGCTCTCTTGCCCACATGTCTGTCCTTGGCTTGCTGCATTGTTCCAGTGAAGCCCAACGCAAACTGGAGGAACAACACCTCATCTTCCGACTAGGCACTTTACAGCCTTCCGGACTTAACACTGAGTTCAACAACTTCAGACCATGAATTTTGTTCCCCATTTTGATTCTGGGTTTGTTTTTTTTCCCTGTGTGACAACCTTGATCTTGTTTTTAATGTTTCTGCTTTCGGACAGAGATGTTCGTTATTCTGCCATTCACACTCACTCTGGACAGATGTTTTGATTCTTTACTACAACCGCTCCCTTTACCTTTTCATCCATGACATCTGAATCATTTAATCTCTCCTTCCCTCTGCCCTCCCCCAGAGCTGTTCTCCCAACCGCTCCCTCAACAACATCAAACTCATCACATTTCTACCTCCCTTTAGTTCCGAAGTCGAACCATATGGACTCGAGATGTTAACCTTCTCTCTCCACGGATGCTGCCAGACCTGCGGAGATTTTTCCAGTACTTTCTGTTTTTATTTCAGAATTCCAGTATCCGTAGTATTTTGCTTTTATCTCACGGTAAGAACGGTCCCTTTAAGAACCAGGTCCCCTCTCTCAGAGCAGCGATTCTTGCTTTGCCCAAGTGCTCCACCTGCTGTGCTGATGTGGAACTGTCGGCAGTGAAGCAATGGGAGTGATGGCGTAATCGAGGGTGCTGACACTTGGCATTGCATTATCTCCGAGGCTGTGATCAGCAAGGTTCCCCTGCCCCCAAACCTGTCAGTTTTGCTGAGGTGAAATTCACGGAACCATAGAAAATGTACAGCACAAAAAGAGGCCATTTGGCCCTTCATGTCTGTGCTGACTGAGAAAGAGTTGTCTCACCTAATTCCACATTCCAGTTATTGGTCCATATATATCCCTGGAGGTTTCGGTACTTCAAGTACATATCCATGTCTTTTTTAAATGCGATGAGGGTTTCTGCCTCTTCCCCACCTTCAGGCAGTGAGTTCCAGACCCCCCCACCACCCTCTGGATGTAAACATTTCTCCTTAAATCCTTCCACCAACTACTTTAACTCACTGCTCCTGTTATTGACCCCTCAACCAAGGGGAATGGATCCTTCCTATCCACTCTCTCCAGTCCCCTCATACATCCCAATTACATCTCCCCTCAGCCCCCGCTGTTCCAAAGGGAACAATCCCAGCCTATCCAATGCTTCCACATGAGTAAAATTCTCCATTCCTGGCAACTTCCTCATAAATCCCCTCTGTACCCTCTCTAGTGCAATCACACCCTGCCTGTAATGCAGCAACCAGAACTGTACGCAAAATCCTAGCTGTGACCTGGTTAATGTTTTATACAGTTCCAATATAACCTTTCTGCTCTTATACTCTGTACTTTGACTGATACAGGCAAGTATCCCATACCCCTCCTTCACCACCCTCTCTTCCTGCCCAGTCACCTTCAGGGGTCTGTTGACATGCAGTCCAAGGTCCCTGTGTTCCTCTACATTTTCACTATCCTCCCATTTATTATGTATTCCCTTTGCCATGTTTGACCTCCCCAAAGACATTACCTTACACTCCTCTGCTTTGATTTCCGATTTCCTGTCCACCGGAGCAGCTGACTGAAAGCTTCCTGCAGTCTGCAGCTACCCTCCTCACTGCCAACCACTGTGGAAATGTTGTATCATCCACAAACTTCTTAATCATACTGCATTCAAGTCCAAATCATTCTTGTAAAAGTCAAAAAGCAAGAGGCCCAACTGAACCCTGCACCGCCTTCCAGTCCCCCAAACACTCATTGACCAATCCCCTTTGTTCCCAACCTCTCAGCCTATTTTGGATCCAACTCAACACTTTGCCTTAGACCCCATGGGCTTTTACTTTTGTAGTTGGCTTGCCAGGTGGGACCTTATCAAGAACCTTGTGAAAAGCCAGATGGACTGAATCAAATGCACTACCCACATCAACCCTGCTTATTACCCCCTTCAAAAATCAGACAGTACCTTCCCTTAACAAACCCATGGTGACGGCCTGTGATTAATCTTTGCCTTTCTAAATGGTGAGTTATTCTGTCCCTCAGGATTTTTCCAATAATTTTCCCAGCCCCGAGACTCAGCTGACTGACCTGTATTTACTCAACTTATCCTTTCCTCCCTTTATAAAACACTGGTACAACATCACCTGCCCGCCAGCCCATCAACGCCAAACCAGTAGCCGGTGAGAGTGGGAGAAATTGCAGTAAGTGTCTGAACATGTTTATTAACGTAACTCTAAATGAGTGAACAACAGCAGCAGCTTGTGTTTATATTGTGCCTATAAAAAGGTAAAATGCGCTGATGGGCTTCAGAGGAGTTCAGAGGAGTGTTCTATCATTTTACACAGAGCCACATAAAGAGCCATCAGGATAAGCCAGCAAAGGTGTGATCAGAATTGTAGGGTTGAGAAAGCATCCTGGAGGAGGAGAGAACGACAGAGAGATTTAGGGAGCGAATTCCGGAGCTCAGGACCTGGTAGCTGAAGGCACAGCCGCCACTGGTGGGGTGATTAAAATCCAGATCACTCACCAGGCCAGAACTAGAGGAGCGCCGGTGCCTTGGAGGGCCGTGGGGGTGGAGGAGGTTACAGAGATTACAGGGAGGGGAGGGGCAGCGGAAGGAGGGGAATATTAGAGTTGAGGAGTTGCTGGACCTGCAGCTGATGTAGGGGGTGATGAATGGGCAGGACTCGGTCTGAGTTAGGATACAGGCAGCAGAGCTTTGAAAAAACTTGGGAGATGGGAGACCAGACAGGAGAAAGGAATTGATTCTGGAGATAGCAAAGGGCACAGTTAAAGACAGTTGGTGGCCCTAATCAGTTAGATTTGTGGCTGGAATATGGGTGATTGGGAATCAGACACGGGTAAGAGAAAAATTGTCCCCTTCAGGGTGAAGCGGGAGAACAGATTTTTCTGTGGCTCCTAATTTTTGTGCCTCGAGTTGCTGGAACTCTGTCTCCCTCAGTCCTGCCCTTCCCCACTCCCCTCCTCCACTCTCTCCCCTCTCCCCCCTCCTCCCTCCTCACCCTCTCGCCTCTCCCTCCCCCTCCTCTGACCTGGGGCTGACTGCTGTTGTTATTTATTTCCTGGTTACAGAGGTGGATGAGTGCGCTGGACTGGATCGGGGAGGGTGTCAGCAGCGTTGTGTGAACACCCTGGGCAGTTACAGGTGTGTGTGTGAACCGGGCTTTGAGCTGGGAGCTGACCACCGGAGCTGTGAAGGTAACTGAGGTTCAAATAGTTTGTCTGAAAACAGAGGAAACACCAAACCTCATGACCCTCTGTCTATAGGGGTTACCTGATCCTGCCCCTCCCCCTCCCCCTCCCCCTCCCCCTCCCCTCCCCCCTCCCCCTCCTCTCCCCCTCCCCCTCCCGCTCCTCACCCCCTCCACCCCCTCCCCTCCCCCTTCTCCCCCTCCCCCTCCCCCTCCCCTCCCCCTCCCCCTCCTCTCCCCCTCCCCCTCCTCTCCCTCTCCTCCCCCTCCTCCCCTCCCCCTCCCCCTCCTCTCCCCCTCCTCCCCCTCCTCCTCCTCCCCTTCCCCTCCCCCCTCCCCCTCCTCCCCCCTCCCCCTCCCGCTCCTCACCCCCTCCACCCCCTCCCCCTCCCCTCCCCCTCCTCTCCCCCTCCCCCTCCCCCTCCTCCTCCTCCCCCTCCCCCTCCTCCCCCTCCTCCCCCTCCTCTCCCGCTCCTCTCCCCTCCTCTCCCCTCCCCCTCCTCTCCCTCTCCTCCCCCTCCTCTCCCCCCTCCCCCTCCTCTCCCTCTCCTCCCCCTCCTCCCCTCCCCCCTCCCCCTCCTCTCCCCCTCCCCCTCCTCTCCCTCTCCTCCCCCTCCTCCCCTCCCCCTCCCCCTCCTCTCCCCCCTCCTCCCCCTCCTCCTCCTCCCCTTCCCCTCCCCCCTCCCCCTCCTCTCCCCCTCCCCCTCCCGCTCCTCACCCCCTCCCCCTCCCCTCCCCCCTCTCCCCCTCCCCCTCCCCCTCCTCCTCCTCCCCCTCCCCCTCCTCCCCCTCCTCCCCCTCCTCTCCCGCTCCTCTCCCCTCCTCTCCCCTCCCCCTCCTCCCCCTCCTCTCCTCTGTCCCCCTTACAGCTGTGACCTACTCAGTGGGCCCAGCCTGTCTTGTTGGATGGATTATCACAGGAGCAACAGGATAAAATTACTCCGAGGCCTCAGTGGGGAATAAGGGTGTGACTATTTAAAACTCTTGGGTGCGATTGTGGGGTGGTTACTTTATATAAATGTCTGACCTGTTTTAAACGTGATGTCTAAGTTCCGCTGAAGGGTTAATCATGTGTCATTGTAATGAGGCCCTGAGCGTTGCTTTACTCCCGTGTTTTCCATTTTGTGCCACAGCTGCGTGTGGCGGCTTCCTCACCAAACTCAATGGCACCGTCACCAGCCCAGGCTGGCCCAGGGAATACCCGACCAACAAGAACTGTGTGTGGCAACTGGTGGCGCCAGCCCAGTACCGGATCTCGCTGCAGTTTGAGGCCTTTGAGTTGGAGGGAAATGATGTGAGTAGCAACTGGAATTTACTGCCCGTGTTGGTGGAGCGAGGGTGTTGAGGCCGTTGGTTGGATGTTTGTGGACCGTATGTTGGCAAAGTTTGTTTGGAGTTGCTTTGTCGGTTTTTAGTTACTTTGTCCCAGTTGCTGGGATACTGCAATTTCTGCCCATGGTGAAAATCAGACCCCTGTTCCTGCTCCGATCTAGACGAAGGTAAATGATCCCCAGAGTCACTGTCCTCCCAGAAGGAAGAAACAGTAAAAATTGGGAAATGACTGGTACCGGTCCGAACAGAGTGCAGGTTGTAATCAGAGTGAGTCGATACGAGTTTGGTGAGTAGGGGAGTTCGGTGAAGGGGGAGGAGGTGCTCCTTTTTTTCTACTCTGTTCTTACTTCAGTACAACAGAAGGAGCTGATTGGTGAGTAAATTATAAGTCAATTTGGAAGTAAGAAATGTATAACTCTTAGTTGTAGGTGGTACTAGCATTTAAAAAGCACAGTAAATTGTGGTATACATGAGAATTATTCAAAGTTAATCAAGAAAGTAATTAAATTAACTAAATACCATAAGTAACAATGACAAGCTAGCTGTTATGTTGCAGCTGCAGAATGTAGGAACAATGCAATCCAGGACAAACACACCTCCAGAAAGTGTAAGCAGCTAGAGGAATTCCAGATCAGGATTAATAACCTGGCAACTGAACTGCAGACACTGCGCAACATCAAGGATGGGGAGAGATACCTGGACACATTGTACCAGAAGATGGCCATGCTTCTTAGAATAGGGCTGTCTGTTTTGGTCAGCAGTGAGGGGCAGAGGGAGTGAGCATGAGTGAGGCAGGTAAAGGAACCGAGCAGACAGTAGTGGAGGAGCCTCGCACTTTGCAATTGTCAAACAGGTTTGAGATGCTCACTACCTGTGTGGACGAAAGCGAAATCTGCAGGGTGGATGAGCAGACTGATCATGGCACCCTGGTACAGGAAGCCGTTCAAGTTTGGGGGAGCAAACAGGAATGTAGCAATAGTAGGGGACAGTATAGTGAGGGGGATTGACACTGTTCTGTGCAGCAAAGAGCGAGAGTCCAGAAGAACATAAGAACTAGGGGCAGGAGTGGGCAATTCAGCCCCTCGAGCCTGCCCCGCCATTCAATACGATCATGGCTGATCTCATTTCGGCCTCAACTCCAATTTCCCGTCCTCTCCCCATAACCTTTCAACCCGTTACTCATTAAAAATCTGTCCATCTCTCCTCAAATTTATTCAGCATCCCGGCATCCACTGCACTCCGAGGTAGTGAATTCCACAGATTCACGACCCTTTGAGAAAAATAATTCCTCCTCATCTCTGATTTAAATCTACCGTCCCTTAGCCCAAAGCTATGGCCTCTCGTTCTAGAATGTCCCACAAGGGGAAACATCCGCTCACGTCGACTTTGTCTGTCCCCTTCAGCATCAATTAGATCTCCTTTCATCGTTCTAAACTCTAGCGAGTATAGACCTAAACTGCTCAATCTCTCCTCATAAGACAAGCCCGTCATCTCTGGAATCAATCTAGTGAATCTTCTCTGAACCGCCTCCAATGCAACTACATCCTTCCTCAAGTAAGGGGACCAAAACTCTGCACAGTACTCCAGGTGCGGTCTCACCAATGCCTTGTGCAGTCGCAACAACACTTCCCTATTTTTATACTCTATTCCTTTGGCAATAAATGCCAAAATTCTATTCGCCTTCCTTATTACCTGCTGTACCTGTATACTAGCTTTCAGCGATTCATGCATGAGGACACCCAGATCCCTCTGCACTGAAGCATTCTGAACTTTCTCTTTAAATAATAAATCACCTTTTTATTCTTCAGACCAAAATGGATAACCTCACACTTATCCACGTTAAACTCCATCTGCCACATTTTGGCCCATTCACCTAACCTGTCCATATCCATTTGTAAATTTCTTATTTCTTTGTTGCAACTTACTTTCCCACCTATTTTGGTGTCATCTGCAAATTTAGCTATAGTACCTTCTATCCCTGAATCCAAGTCATTAATATAGATTGTAAATAGTTGAGGCCCAAGGACCAAACCCTGTGGCACCCCACTAGTCCAGGCAGCTGTGTTGCCTGCCTGGTGCCAGGGCTCGGGACATCTGCTCAGGACTGGAGAGGAACCAACAGTGGGAGGGGAGGATCCAGTTGTTGTGGTCCATGTAGATAGCAACGACATAGGCAGGACAATGAAAGAGGTTCTGCATAGTCAGTATGAGGAGCGAGGCACCAAATCAAGAAGCAGAATGTCAAAGGTGTTAATCTCTGAATTATTACTTGAACCACATGCTAATTGGACATAGAGCATAGGAACACAGGAACAGGAGAAGGCCATTCTGCCCTTTGAGCCTGCTCTACCATTCAATTACCTCAACACCACTTTCCTGCACTATCCCTGTATCCCTTGATGTCGTTAGTCACCAGAAATCTGTCAGTTCTGTCTTGAACATACTCATGGACTGAGCGTCCACAGCCCTCTGGAGTAGAGAGTGAAGAAGTTCCTCTTCATCTCAGTCTTAAATGGCTACCCCTTACCCTGAGATTCTGTCCCCGGGTTTTAGACTCAACAGCCAGGGGAAACATCTTGTCTAAATCCAGCCTGTCACACCCTGTATGAATTTTGTAAGTTTCAATCAGGTCGCCCATCATTCTTCAAAACTCTAGGGAATGTAGACCAGTCTCCCCAGTCCCTCCTCATAAGACAATCCTGCCATCCCAGAGTTTAATCTGGTGAACCATTGTTGTTCTCCCTCTGACAAACATATTCCCCCTTGATTAAGGGGACCAGAACTGTACATAATACTCCAGGTGAGGTCTATACAACTGCAGCAGGACACCTTTACTCCTGCACTCAAATCCCCTTGTGATGAAGGCCAACGTACCATTTACCATCCTCATTGCTTGCTACACCTTTATGCTAACTTTTAGTGACTCATGAACAAGGACACCAAGGCCCCTGTGGACACCCAACCTTCCTGACCTTTCATCTTTTAAGAATATTCTGCCTTTCTGTTTTTTTCTACCAAAGTGAATAACTGTACACTTATTATTCCAACTGCCATCTACTTGCTCATTCACTTAGCCTGTCCAAGTCCTCTTGAAGCCTCCTTGCATCCCCCTCACAATTTATGTTTCCACCCAGTTTGGTGTCATCAGCAAATTTGGAAACATTACAATTGACCTCCACACCCAAATCATTGATATAGACTGTGAACAGCTGTGAACCAGGCACCGATCCTTGCTAGTTACAGCCTGTCATCTCAAGAATGATCCATTTATTCCTACTCTCTGCCTGTTAACCAATTTTCAATCCATACCAGTATATTTCCCTCAATCCCATGTGTTCTAATTTTATTTACTAACCTCCTGTGTGGGACTTTATAAAAAGCTTTCTGAAAATTCAAATGCACCACATCCATTGGTTCCCTTTATCAGTGCTGCAAGTAATATCCTCAAAAAATTCTAAGTTTGTCAAACATGATTTCCTGTTCATATATCCAATTTTACCATTCTTTCCTAAATGTCCAGTTTTCACATCCTTTATAATAGATTTTAACATTTTCCCTGCTACTGATATCAAACTAACCTGTCTGTAGTTCCCCATTCTCCCTTTCCCTCACTGTTTAAATAATGGGGTTACATTTGCTGCTTTCCGGTCTGCCGGACCCTTTCCAGAATCTGTAAAATTTTGGAAGATAACCACCAATGCATCCACAATCTCCCTAGCCACCTCCTTCAACACTCTGGGATGTAACTCATCTGGTCCAGGGGATTTATCAATCTTCAATCCAGTTAACTTTCCAAGCACTACCTCTTTACTCATTTCTTCAGTTCCATAAGTCCCTTGTCGCCTAGTATTTCTGAAAGATTTTCTCTACCTACTTCAGACACAAAGTCACTGTTTAGTTTCTCTGCCATTTCCCTATTCTCCATGATAAATTCTCCTGTCCCCATCTGTAATGGGCCCACATTTGCTCTAGCTTATCTTTTCATTTTCACACACCTAAAGGAGCTTTTACACTCTGCCTTTGTGTTCCTCGCTAGTTTGCGTTCATGTTCTCTTTTACCTTTTTTAATCATTTTATAGGTTGTCCTTTGCTGGATTCTAAATTGCTCCCAATCCTCAGGTTTACCACTTCTTCTGGCATCTTTATAAACCACTTCCTTTGATCTAATGATCTTTAACTTCTTCCCTCAACCACAGTTGATTTACGTCTCCTTTTGGGTGTTTGCACCTTAGAGGAATGTATACCTGTTGTAGATGGTGTAGTATTTCTTTAAATACTAGCCATTGCCTGGCTATTGTCAAGTCTTTTAGTGTATTTTCCCAATTCACCATAGCCAACTTGTCCCTCATACCTTCATAACTTCCTTTCTCCAGATTTAAGACCCTAATTTCAGAACGGACTATATCGCATTCAAACTTAATGTTATGGTCACTATTTCCCAAAGGCTCCTTTACAGCAAGGTTATTAATTAGTCCTTTCTCATTACACAAAATTAAATCCAAAATAGCCTGATCCCTAGTTGGCTTCTTTATGTAATGCTCCAGAAACACATCTTGCTCACACTTCATAGCATTAGTTCTAATTGGTTCACCCAGTCTGTGTGTAAATTGAATCTGCCCGTTATTACTGTATTAGCCATGTTATGTGCCGCTCTAATTTTCTGATTTACATTGTGCCCAGCGTTACCCTTACTGTTTGGTGGCCTGTAAACTCCCACCAATGTTTGCTGCCCCTTGCTGTTTCTTAGCCCCAGCCAACCTGATTCTACATGTTGATCTTCGAGCTAAGACCCTCTCTTACCAATGTACTGATCTCGCCCCTTTTTAAGAATGCTACCCCACCTCCTTTTCCATTTTACCTATCCATCCTAAATGCCGAATATCCTTGGATATTCAGTTCCCAATCTTGGCCACCCTGTAGCCACGACTCCGAAATGGTAAGTAAATCATATGCATTTACCTCAATTTGTGCATTCAAATCATTAACCTTTTTTGTGAACGCTATGCACATTCAGATAGGGTGCCTCCAATTCTGCTCTTTTAGCATTATTCTCAATCCTGATCCTATTTGATGTTTTCCGTTTTTGCTTTCTACTTTTCTGCTTCCTTTTGCCAGTTTTGCTTCCCTTGAATCTGAGCTCCCTCTCAGGTTCCAACCTGCCAATCTAGTTTAAATCCTCCCTAACAGCACTTGCGAATATCCCTACAAGGATGTTAGTCCTGGTCCTGCTAAGGTGCAGACCACCCATCTCATACAGGTCCCACCTGCCCCAGAACCAGTCCCAATGCCTCAGAAATCTGATGCCCTCCAGCCATATGTTCAAGTGCTCAATTCTCCTATTTCTATGCTCACTAACATGTGGGACTGGGAGTAATCCTGACAAATAAGGTTAGAGAAATGAATGAGTGGTTCAAAGCCTGGTGTGGGTGAAGTGGATTCTGGTTCATGGGGCACTAGCGCCAATACTGGGGAAAGTGGGATCTGTACCGTTGGGATGGTACACCTGAAACATGCTGGGACCAGTGTCCTAGTGAGCCATGAAACGTGGGAAGTAGAGAGGGCTTTAAAATAAATAGTGCGGGTGAGGGATCAAATTTGGGAAGATGTGGTAAACCAAAGAGTGGAGAAAAGGCAAAAGAGACACAGGTATTAATGTGGGAAACGATAAACAGACAGTGACAGGAAGGGACAGAGAGAACAAATCTAAGAGCAAATCAACAGATAATCAGGAAGTGGAAGGGAGGAATGACCTCAAGAATATAACAATCACTAGGAAAGTGATACTGAGCTAATTGTTGGAACTGTGGATTGACAAGTTCCCAGGTACTGATGGACTTCATCCTCGGGTCTTAAAGAAGTGGTTAGTGAGATAGTTGATGCACTGGTTTTAATCTTCCAAAATTCCCTGGATTCAGGGAAGGTTCCATTAGATTGTAAAGTAGCAAATGTACCTCCTTTATTCAAAAAGGGAGGGAGACAGAAAGCAGGAAACTGCAGACCAGTTAGCCTAACATGTGTCACAGGGAAAATGTTA
Organism: Isurus oxyrinchus; assembly: GCA_026770705.1. NCBI lineage: Eukaryota > Metazoa > Chordata > Chondrichthyes > Lamniformes > Lamnidae > Isurus > Isurus oxyrinchus. The sequence goes on along the minus strand of JANJGN010000027.1, from coordinate 1,727,863 downwards.
GAAGCTATTATTAAAGACATTATAGTAAGACACTTAGAAAAGTTCAAGGTAATCAGGCAGAGTCAACATGGTTTTGTGAAAGGGAATCATGTTTAACCAGTTTATTGGAGTTCTTTGAAGATATCACACCTGCTGTGGATAAAGGGGAACCGGTGGATGTGCTGTACTTAGCTTTGCAGAAGCCACATCAAAGGTTACTGCTGAAAATAAGAGTTCATGATGTAGGGAGTGACGTACTGGCATGGAGAGATTGGCTGGCTAACTGGAAACTGAGGACAGAATCATCTGGTCCCGTTGGCGTTAGGCAGGTGGGGAGAAAATATGGCAGGAAGGTCAAAAGTCAATCTGCCGCCGTTGTGAAACCACTTTGCGTTCGTCCGCTCGACCCCTCAATGACAGACCACGATTCCCACTGCCGCATGTCGGGAACATCATTTTAATATATTTGCATCTCATTATAAGCCCTGCTCGCCGGAGTCAGCAACACCCACCTCAAATTTACTGCCCATGTCGGCGTGACTTCAGAACGGCGTGATTCACGTCTGCTTTTAAAAGACATGCACCTGGTGGCCTGAACTTGGAGGGGAGCTCGGAGATGAGTGCACACAACCTTGCTCAGTGTTCGCAGGAGACCAAGGAAGAGGCACCACACAGGCAAGTCACTTCTCCCCGGCTGGCTTTCAGTACAGTGCCAGGCCAAGGACTCTCGTGTGGGTCAGGCCAAGGGTGGGATAAGGCAGCACAGGCTGAGGGAAGTACCCAAAGCGCATGGTGGTGGGGTGGGGAGAAGGGAGGGTGGGGGAAGTGGCCATGCACCTTGGAAAAGCTTGTCGAAAGTGAACGTTCTCTCACAGCTGAGACCATTCATCTGCAGCGCTATTGAGATGCTTGGAGTCGGGACTCTGAAGCTTTTCTGTCCACTCAAGCAATGCAAAAACATGAAAGTGCCACCAAATGCTCCAGATCTTTTCACTCCTTGGGCTCAGACTGCAAATTAAATGTGCATTTCAGGAGGCAGCAAAACAATTGGCCAAATGATAAGTTGTGCAATCTCCTTGCTAAAACTGGCCATGGAGCAGTCACTGGGGGAGACACTCACAGCCCCTTGCAATATCATCATCCCGGTTTGGACCAGTCTCCCCGTGGTTCAAGCTAACAGTGCAGCCTTGCAGTGGGGGTTAGGAGAATGCCTGTACCTGAGCTGAGAGCACAGCCTGCAGTCCAATGGGCAAAGTTATGCCAATCGGTCAGGTGGAGAGGGGCGGAGGTGGGTGGGGTTTCGGACAGCCAATGAGCACACTACACACTGGCCATCCAACTGGTGGCCAACACTCTCCTGCATGCGTGGAGGGGCCTTCAGACTTGACCAAGAGAGGTTCTTGGGACACATGTTCCAATCCACGCATCTTTCTCGTTGATCCTGCAGGAGGAGAACATCAGGATCATGGACCCTGGTGATTTAGCGACTGCCTCATGGCTCACAGGGAGCAGTGAAGAAGAGGAGGAGAGCGACAGAGGCGCCTGGCTGTGCAAAGGGAGGAGCACCTCCCTCAAGATGAAGGGGTGGCAGGGCCTGCTGTGTATGCAGCAGAAGATCCACAGAGAGCCGTCACTCGTAGCCCCTTCGCAAGACCCGGGGTCTGTAGACAGCGCTTGTCAATCTGGAAGATGACTGAAAACCAGCTTCACTGAAGACTGCGAATGTCCAGGGAACTGGTCAGTCACATCCACCAGCTGCTGCAGGATTTGGTGCCAAGGGGACGTGGAGGGCATCCACTGCCAGTGGCCGTGAAAGTGACGGCGGTGCTCGATTTTTACACCAGCGGCTCCTTCCGGGGCTCCACAGGTGACCTGTGAGGGGTCTCGCAAGCCTCAACACACAAGAGTATCTGGGAGGTCACAGACCCCATCTTCACAAAGACACAGAACTTTGTGCATTTCACTCGGGATCGGGAAAGGCAGGAAGCAAAAGGGCTGGGATTTGCCCAGATCTCTGGCTTTCCACAGGTGCAGAGTGACATCAACTGCACTCACCTGGTGCTTAGATCTCCATGGCAACAAGGAGTCAATACATCAACCGCAAGGACTTCCACTCACTGAACATTCAGCTGGTGTGCGACCACCGTGAACACATCCTATAGGCCTACAGCTGAGGAGGAGATGGCAGAGCTGCCCACATCTTCTCCAATGAGGAGCAAGTCGAAGGTGATGACAGTGATGAGATGATGAAGGCGGAGATGCTGGCGATAAGGCCATCACTGACCAGATGAGGCAGGTACACTCAGGAGGTCCTCCTCGCTCGAAGATTCATGTGTGACGCTGACAGGATGCAGCTGGGACAGTCCTGACGCTCTCACATTGCATCTGTGAATGTTTAACTCCCGTGTGGCCAATGGCAGTGCACAGACCCCGTGTGAGAATGCTCCTGTCATGGAGATACAGCAGAGGCCCTAATAGTTACTCAGTTTCAGGAGGATGATGGTGACATGCAGTGAGGACACTCCATAGATCTTCACATAGTTTATGTGAATACCTGACTCCTGTCTGGCTGGGGGCAGTTTGCTTGCGATCTGTGATCAGGGTCACATTATGGAGATGTAGCCATGAAACTTTAAAAGCACCTGATCCTTTGTCTGTCTTCATCACCTCTCTCCTTCAGGAGCCCAGTGTCACTGGTCACAGATGCTGATGAGATGGGGTCAGCCCCACCTTAAAGGTGCAGAGAGCACACAGAGAGAATGAGGGAACCCTGTGACACCTGCCCACGACATTCTGGCAGCAATGACCAGCACCATTGAGGTGCAGGCATCAGTAATGTGTCTAGGGGGTGTGAGGCTGGACCATCACTTTGGCCTGAAGGTTACACAAAGCACAGGGAAGAGGCCCTGGACTGAGACACCTGCCTTTATCTTGTACAGAAAGGTTTCACATCTGAGTGACACAAACACTGCTCATCAGGACAAGGAGCCACAGGCAGGGAGATGTTCTCGGGAGTTTATTGACAATAGTGAACATTATGTACAAGTGATTAACACCCGTGCCCAGGCTGTGCAATTACATTGCCTCAACGCTTGGCCTAAATAGCCAAGTGGTTATGGTACTGGGTTTGTAACCCCAAGATCCAGAGTTCAAATCTCCCAATGACAAACTATGAAACAATGTAACTTCATCTAAAACAGATGGAAACGGGTTTGTACTCGAATGAGTTACATCTTATTAACATTCCTAATCCTGCCGCTACATCTTGGTGCTCCCCAGACATCGACAGCGGAGGTGGAGCCCGGCTGCTGACTGTGACACCCTGTCTGTGATGACTTTGGCGGGTGTCCCCTGGAGGGCAGAGACCTGGAGGGCCCCGGCCTGCTTTCTGGGTCCTGCTGTGTGGCAGTGACACCCTCCTCGGCCTGTGGAGCTGGAGCTGCTGGGTTTACAGGAAGAGGGGATTGGGGTGGGCCGGACACTCCCTGAGGTACCTGGGTGGATGGCCCCGGGATGTGCACCTGCTGATCCTCCTCCCTATGGGTGTCCGAGGGCCCCTGGCTGACTCCCTGAGGAGAAGGGGTAGTTGGAGTGAGATCGAGCTGCCCTGCACCCCTCTCGTGTTGACACTGTTGGAGTCGGCGATGGAGTTCAGCCCGCGCTGCAGTGCAGGAGCAATGTCCTTGACATAGGTCTGACCAATCGAGACCTCCCTGGTTGTCTAGAGGAACACAGGGGAAAATCAAACAGAAAAAGAAAGCGTACGATAGGCACAAAGAACTAAGCACTGCAGATAGTCTAGACGGATATAGGAAGTGCAGGGATGAAGTAAAAATGGAAATAAGGAAATCAAAGAGAGGGCATGAAAAAGGATTCGCAAGTAAAGTTAAAGATAACCCAAAGATGTTTTACCAATACATTAATGCTAAAAGGTTAGTTCAGGAAAAAGTGGGACCTTTCAGAGATGAAGATGGAAACTTGTGTGTAGATGCAGAGGCTGTGGGAAGGGTTTTGAATGAATATTTTGTCTCTGTGTTTACAAAGGAAAGGGAGGATGTAGATATAGGAGTCCAGGAGGAACACTGCGAGATATTGGACGGGATAGTCATAAAGAGAGAGGAAGTACTCGAAGGGCTGAAATCCTTGAAAGTGGGTAAGTTACCAGGGCCAGATGGATTGTTTGCGAGGCTGCTGAAGGAAGTCAGGGAGGAGATAGCAGATGCTCTGAGGATGATTTTCCAATCTTCACTAGATACAGCGGAGGTACCGGAGGACTGGAGAAATGCAAACATAGTTCCATTGTTTAAAAAGGGATCAAAGGAAATACCAAACAATTATAGGCCAGTTAGTCTTACATCAGTGGTGAGCAAATTAGTAGAATCAATCCTGAGAGATAGGATTAACTGTCATGTGGAAAGGCATGGACTAGTCAGGGATGGTCAGCATGGATTTGTTAAAGGAAGGTCTTGCCTCACAAATTTGATTGAATCCTTTGAGGAAGTGACAAGAAGGGTTGATGATGGTAGTGCAGTGGATGTTGTGTACATGGATTTTAGCAAGGCATTTGACAAGGACCCACATGGCAGATTGGTCAGGAAAGTAAAAGCCCATGGGATTCAGGGTAATGTGGCAAACTGGATAAAAGGTTGGCTTTGTAACAGGAAACAAAGGGTAATGGTCGATGGATGCCCTTGCCAATGGAAAGTTGTCTCAAGTGGTGTTCCACGGGGCTCGGTGTTGGGACCCTTGCTGTTTGTGTTATATATTAACGATTTGGATGTGAACATGGGGGGGCACGATTGGGAAATTTGCAGATGACACAAAGATTGGCCGAGTAGTGGATAGTGTAGAGGATAGCTATAATCTCCAAAACGATATAGATGGGTTGGTGGAGTGGGCAGTAAAGTGGCAGATGGATTTTAACATAGAGAAGTGTGAGGTCATACATTTAGGGAGGTCAAACAGTTACAGAGATTACACAATAAATGGGAATATACTAAGAGGGGTAGATGAAGTGAGAGATCTTGTTGTACAAGTACACAGGTCCCTGAAGGCAACAGTTCAAGTAGACAAGGTTGTAAAGAAGGCATATGGAATGCTCTCCTTCACTGGCAGAGGTATAGAATATAAAAGTAAGGATATAATGTTGGAATTGTATAAAACACTGGCGAGGCCACAGCTGGAGTATTGTGTGCAGTTCTGGTCACCACATTACAGGAAGGACGTAATAGCTCTGGAGAGAGTGCAGAGGAGGTTTACAAGAATATTGCCAGGGTTAGAAAAGTGTAGCTATGAGGAAAGTTTGGATAGGTTGGGGTTATTTTCCTTAGAACAAAGAAGGCTGAGAGGTGACTTGATTGAGGTGTACAAAATTATGAGGGGAATAGATAGAGTGGACAGGATAAAATTGTTTCCCTTGGTGGAGAATTCTAGAACCAGGAGACATAGATTCAAGATAAGTGGCAGAAGGTGTAGGGGGGACATGAGGAAGAACTTTTTTACGCAGAGGGTAGTGGGTGTCTGGAATTCGCTGCCCAAGTTGGTGGTAGAGGCAGAAACTCTAAACTCTTTTAAAAAGTACCTGGATCTGCACCTTAAGTGCTGTAAGCTGCAGGGCTATGGGCCGGGTGCAGGAAGGTGGGTTTAGAAAGGGCACCTGGGTGTCCTTGGCCTGGCATGGACAAGATGGGCCGAATGGCCTCCTTCTGTGCTGTCACTTTTCTACGGTGGCCACCATCCTACCAGTGTTGACCTTGGTGCGTTGCATTGCCGACACTATCACCTCAGCCTGAAGTCAGATGGACTCCTCCATCGTGTCACCTTGATTATTCACCTTCATTGCTGGTCTTCACCCAGAGCATCGCAGTGGCCCTCCACTGTAACCAGCAGGGGCCCGAGGCAGAAGTTGCTAAATTTGGGGGCAGCATGTTTCCTCCCATTGGCAGTCCTGATGTTCCAGCATCTTCCAATCCCTTAGAGAGAGAGAGAGCTCTGAGCAGGGTCACCCTTTAAATATGGTGCCGGGCTTACTGAAGGCCTGAGGTGATGGCAGGGTGGGTGAATCAGAAGCTGCCCTGTCAGTGAACCGGCGTGTTTCCTATGAAGATATTATTAATGAGGTGGGACATGCCAGGAATGGGATGAATACAGCGCAAAAACCCACCATTGCGGCCAGTGGGTAAAACAACTTTTTTCACGCCGGCTACCTGATTAGTGCCAACCTGGGATGATTCTGTCCAGAGAGTTGGCGTAACTGGCATGTAAGACAGAGACGAGGAGGAACTTTTTCTCTGAGTGTCGTGAGTCTTTGGAATTTTCTGCCTGAAAAGGCTGTTATGAGCTGGCAGATGATGTGAGTCGGGTGGAGCAAATCCATAAGGGAAACTTGGCCACGCTATCACAACAATTTTGCAATTTGTATTTATTACGAGAAGATGTGTGCACTGAATTCAGAAGTAAGAAGTCCACCAAGACTTTTAGAGATTTTAAAAACTAGATTAAAATATTTAGTAATAAAATATAAAAGATTTCAAGCACAGACATAAGACTAGAATTACTTAATACAATAACAAATCCTAAAATTCCTAATTAACCTGACCCCCAGTTACACCCCATTTAAGGCAACTGTCCAAAATAGATTTTAGATTTAAAACAGAATCAGCAAGGTAACACAATACCCAATTGGCAGTGGAATTCCAAATGGCTTCTCCCCAACTTCAGTGTTGTTATACAGCAGAATTATACACATGTGGCTGGAGGCTTCATTAAGGCTATTTCACACACTCCTGTTAGATCTTACATGGCCTTCTCCCACATAGCCCTTCAATCTCCTTATATATGTTTCTCTCCTTTTAATATGTAAATTCTATTGTTCCATATGTCTTTGAAACTGTATCTTCCTCATAATATAAAAACTTTCATGCTGCCAATATTCTCAGTAACTTTTGGGAGAAATAAATACACTGCTCAGCCCTGCTTATCTGGTTAGTTGTAAACAGACTAAGCTGCCTATGAAATCCAAATATCTTCATTTATCTAAAAATGCAAATTCTCTTCACACCTTACATGCTAAACCAATATCCATGTTTACTCATTAGCATTTCAGGCACCTAGCTTCTTTTGATGATTTTAAGCTTGCAGAGTACTTGACTCTAAATGTAATTAAATCACAGACACAGACCCAACTATACTTACCCCCATTAACCTACTTCACAATAAACCAAAAAAAATTATGAAAGTTATTATACTCCCTTCACAAGGCAGTGGGAGCAGAGCCTATGAATATTTTTAAGGCAGAGCTAGATAGATTCTTGATTACCTAGGGGGTGAAAGGCTATCAGCGATAGGCGGGAATGTGGGGTTGAGGTTACAGTCAGATCAGCCATGATCTTATTGAATGGCAGAGCAGGCTCGAGGGGCTGAGTGGCCTACACCTGCTCCTGTTTGTATGTTTGTCTGAACTGGTTTTGTATACCTTAAAATGGAACTCCATTCGGACCAGTACCAGTCTTACTGGCTTTTTCTTCCGGGTTTGTCCAGGTGCAGGATGGATCCTTTGAGGCTGAGGACTTTAACATTGAGCCCCTGGTAGAATGGGGGGTTTATCTGCTTACCACAGGAGTGAAGTTTTTGCATGGGGTCAGTATTGTCTTGACCTGTGAATGGATGATCTCACTCTCTCACACAGCGAGACTCTGTGTCTACAATCAGAACCAATTTGTCAGTCTTTTGATTCCTAGCTCTCGCCCTCTTCTCTGGAATGTACTGTTTTTGCTAATCTTTGTAGAAAAGACATCAACAAACATGCCCCTCAGATCGACTCAAAACAGCAACAGACACACTCCAACATTTACAGCACACACTGGCCAGCACATGCACACTGTCTCTCTTTCTCTCATGCATAAACACACACACTTACATAAAATCACACGCATTCTCAAACACACCCACACACTCTCACACATACAATCTCACACCTACACTCTCACACTCACACACACTCACTCACAAACAGATTCTCTCCGCACATTCACACACACCCACACACATTCTCTCACACACACACCCTCGTACACCCACACTCTCTCACACACACACACGCACACACACATACACTCTCATTCACACACACACACACATACACCCTCATTCACACACACTCGCACTCACATACACTCTCATTCACACACACACATACACCCTCATTCACACACACTCGCACACACATACACTCTCATTCAGTCTCACACACACACTCTCTCATGCATACACTCACAAACGCACATACACATTCTCACACACCCTCTCTCACACACACACTCTCACACACCCTCTCTCACACACATTCTCACACACATTCTCATTCACACGCACACACTCACATGCACATACTGACACACAGTTACATACACACTCACACAAACACACACACATTCTCACACACACACTCTCTTACACATACACTCTCAATCACACACATACACACTCCCTCTCACACACTGTCACACACATGCACACCCACACACACACCCACACTCACAGACCCACACTCACACATACACTCTCATTCACACACACACACACACACACTGACACAGTCACTCAGACACACACACAAACACTCTCATATTCACACACACACACATTCTCACACACACTCAAGCACACATTCTCTCACACATACACTCTCATTCACATACACACAGGCACACTCTCATTCATACACACATACTCTCACACGCACACTCTCATACTCATGCTCATACACTCTCACTCACTCTCACACATACACTCTCATTCACACACACTCACATTCTCATTCACACACACCAGACACATTCTCACACGCATACACACTCACAAACACACTCTCTCACACGCACACTCTCTCACACACACACACACCTGGACATACACACTCTCCCCCATACACACAAACATACACATACACACACTCTTACACATGCTCTCACACATACACTCTCATTTACACATACATACTCTCTCACACACACACATAATGACACACAATCACACACACACACTCACACAAACACTCTCTCACATTCACACACACACACATATTCTCACACACACTCAAGCACACATTCTCTCACACATACACTCTCATTCACATACACACAGGCACACTCTCATTCACACACACACACACACACACACACATACAGACTCTCTCACACACTCTCATCCACACTGTCTCTCACACACAGACACACTCTCTCTCACACACTCATTTACACGCACACACACACACACACACAGGCACGCTCTCCTTCACACACACACACATACACACACACACACACTCTCACATGCACACTGTCACACTCATGCACATACACTGTCATTGACACACACATTCACATTCTCATTCACACACACGCACACACTCGCATACACACTCTCTCTCACACACACTCTCTCACACACCTGGACATACACACTCTTCCCCACACACTCAAACACATACACACACACACCCTTACACACGCTGTCACACATACATTCATTTGCACACACACACACGCTCACACACACACACTCTCACCCACAAGCACACACACACTCTCTTACACACACAAACACACATACTCACACACACTGACACTCAGGCACAGACTCACACACTTACACTCAGGCATACACTTAAGCAAGCACACACACACACACGCACTTGCACACCTTCTCATTCACACTCACACTCACACTCATGTACTCTCATTCACAAACACACAGGCATATTCTCACACACATACACACTCGCATAAACACTCTCACATACATGGACATACACACTCACATACACTCAAACACACACATGCGCATGTGCACATACTCACCCTCTCACACACATGCACACGCACAACACACTCACATAACACACTCTCACACATTCACACTCACACACTCTCACACATACACCCTAATTTGCATGCACATGCTCACACACACAGACAGACACATATACTCACACACAGAGTCACACACACACACACAGTCATTCACACACTTACACTCAGGCATACACACATATTCTCATTCACACACACTGTCATTCACACACATACACTCAGGCATATTCTCATACACACTCTGTCACACACACACTCTCCCACACACTCTCCCACACGGACATGCACACACTCCCGCACACACTCAAACATACACATGCACACACTCACACTCTCTCACGCACATGCGCACACACAACATGCTCACGTAACACACTCTCACACATTCACACTCACACACTCTCACACACACCCTCACACATACACCCTCATTTGCACGCACACACTCACACAAACACACACAAACACATATACTCACATACAGTCACACACACACACGCACACACATAGTCACTCACATACTTACACTCAGGCATACACGCACACACACACACACACACACACACACACAGCACACTCTCACACATTCACACTCACATACTTTTGCACACACATTCTCTCATGCATATACTCTCATTCACACACACGCTCTTAGACACACTCATACACATACTCTCTCACACACATGCACACTTGCACATGCACTGTCACACTCACACACACTCTCACACATACGCTATCACACTCAGACACACACGTACACATAGTCATGCACACACATGCACACTCACACTCTCACACATACACACACATACACACATACTCACATGTTCACACACACACACGCATACTCACACACACATTCTCATTCACACACACACACATACACACACAGAGTCTCACTGGCAGACACTCTCACACACATACACTCACACACGTATTCTTACACACCCACACTCACCACACACCCACACTCACACCCACATTCACCACACTCTCACACACACTCTCTCACACACACACACTGTCACACACGCTCACACATGCAGTCTCACACATATGCTGTCATTCACACACACACACATACACACACATACACACATACTCACATGTTCACACACACACACGCATACTCACACACACTCTCTCACACACACTCTGTCACACACACACACTGTCACACACGCTCACACATGCAGTCTCACACATATGCTGTCATTCACACACACAGATACACACAGACACACTCTCATACTCACACACACTCTTCTCACACACAGACACACACACAGACACACACACACACACACACATAGACACACACAGACACACACACAGACACACACACACACACACACTCTTCTCACACACAGACACACACACAGACACACACACACAGACACACACAGACACACTCTCACACTCACACACAGACACCCACACAGACACACACACACAGACACACACAGACACACTCTCACACTCACACACAGACACACACACAGACACACACACACACACACACACACACACACACACACACACACACACACACACACACACACACACACACACACTTTCCAGCAATGACCCTTGTCCACTTGTGTTGAGGTTAATTTTAACATTTGCCTTCCCAACACACACTGGGGATCGATTCCCAAAGTGTCCGGACCACGTCTTCTGCTGTGCCTCATTCTAAATATCCAGAATTCCTATAAGCTCAACACTTCATGTGGGATGTTTACTGAGTCACAAAGAGACTGGGTAACCACCTGCTGAATGTACAGTGCCCCTCACATCACAAGCACAGTAAGAGCGCTGGGTGTCAGCCCTAGACATTCCAATTCCCGAGTACCGGCTAAATAATAAAATGGAGAGGAGATAGTCACACAGACAGCATCACTAAATCTGAGACTGGAAACAGAAGGTGATATTAATGAGCAGCTGTTTGTTGCACATGGAACAACGATATCACCTCAGTCCCCAGGAAAACAGTGAACCGAGGAATGGGATAAATCGGATTGTGAGCCGCTGAAATGCCGAAAGCCTGGGAGCTCGGCTCCTGCCCTGTGGGTTGTGTGTGGCTGTGGACTGGACACTAAGGGTTGTGTGTTTGCCTCACCAGGTCTGTAAATATGATTATGTGGAGGTTCACAGTGGCCTGTCCTCAGAATCCAAACTACATGGCAGGTTCTGTGGCTCCGAGAAACCTGAGATCATCACGTCCCAGTTCAACAACATGAGGATCGAGTTTAAATCCGACAACACTGTGTCCAAGAAAGGATTCAAGGGCCATTTCTTTGCAGGTGAGTCTGGCCTGGTCAGCAGGGCCTAACCCAGCAGGAGGCTCGCAGTGGCCTCCGTTACTCAAAGTGATTGAGCAGGTGGGCGAGAGTGGAGCGGGCAGCAGGAAAGACCCCCCAGAACAACAATAAATAAATTGCATGTGGTTCAGATTTCGAGGTCAGATCATTTTGATACTATTCTGACTCCCGAGGTAGGAACTGGGCACCTCAACCTCAGTAAAGACACCGAGTGCCCAGCTTATTGGCTGCTTGGGTAAAAGCTGAGTAGAGGTGCCCAGGACCCACCTGAAACCTGTGTGAGGCCTTATTCCTGAAGTGGGCCTGCCCTGAATGTGCCTTTGTCTCCGCACTGACCACTCGATGGGCCTAAAGGTTTGTCTTTAAAGAAATATTCCAGTTGGCCCCACAGCAGCCCAGCAGGATCCCACCCATCCACACACGCTCCCGCTGGGTTCCCTGCCAACTATCCCCTCCCACTGATTGACCTTTCACCCCGACTAGCCAAACCTGAGAGCCACAAGGGCCCAGCATTTACACTCACTCATCCGTGATGTGTTTGATAACACACGGTGACAGTCACAGCACAACAGTCGAATGGCAATGAGGCCTCGTGCTGGTGCTTTACCAGGGAGGGAGTGACTGTACTTTACTGAGGCTGTGCTGGTAAATCTGCACAGAGTGACAGTGCAGCAGAGAATGGGCAGTGACTGTCACAGTGAGGGGGGAGGTGACAGTGTTGCGGTGACTGTCTCTAGGTGACAGTGTTGCAGTGACTGTCTCTCGGTGATGCAGTAGCAGTGACTGTCTCTAGGTGATGGTGTAGCAGTGACTGTCTCTCGGTGAAGGTGTTGCGGTAACTGTCTCTCAGTGACGGTGCTGCAGTGACTGTCTCTCGGTGACTGTCTCTCGGTGAAGGTGTTGCGGTGACTGTCTCTCGGTGACAGTGTAGTGGTGACTGTCTCTCGGTGACGGTGTTGCGGTGACTGTCTCTCGGTGATGGTGTTGTGGTGACCTCTCTAGGTGAGGGTGTTGCAGTGACTGTCTCTAGGTGATGGTGTAGCCGTGACTGTTTCTCGGTGAAGGTGTTGCGGTGACTGTCTCTCGGTGACAGTGTAGCGGTGATGGTGTTGCAGTGACAGTGTAGCGGTATCTGTCTCACGGTGACGGTGTAGCAGTGACTGTTTCTCAGTGACAGTGTAGCGGTGACTGTCTCTCGGTGACGGTGTTGTGGTGACTGTCTCTAGGTGACGGTGTTGCAGTGACTGTCTCTAGGTGATGGTGTAGCTGTGACTGTTTCTCGGTGATGTTGTTGTGGTGACTGTCTCTAGGTGACGGTGTTGCAGTGACTGTCTCTAGGTGATGGTATAGCTGTGACTGTTTCTCAGTGACGGTGTTGCGGTGACTATCTCAGTGACGGTGTTGCAGTGACTGTCTCTCAGTAACAGTGTAGCAGTGACTGTCTCGCGGTGACGGTGTAGTGGTGACTGTCTCTGGTGATGGTGTTGCGGTGACTGTTTCTCGGTGACGGTGTAGCAGTGACTGTCTCTCGGTGACGGTGTTGCAGTGACTGTTTCTCAATGACAGTGTAGTGGTGACTGTCTCTCGGTGATGGTGTAGCGGTGACTATCTCTCGGTGACGGTGTAGCAGTGACTGTCTCTTGGTGACGGTGTTGCAGTGACTGTCTCTCAGTAACAGTGTAGCAGTGACTGTCTCGCGGTGACAGTGTAGTGGTGACTGTCTCTGGTGATGGTGTTGCGGTGACTGTTTCTCGGTGACGGTGTAGCAGTGACTGTCTCTCGGTGACGGTGTAGCAGTGACTGTCTCTCGGGGACGGTGTTGCAGTGACTGTCTCTCGGTGACGGTGTTGCGGTGACTGTTTCTCAGTGACAGTGTAGCGGTGACAGTGTTGCGGTGAGGGTTCCTCCTGCACAGTTCCAGCTGTGTTTCTTGCTGATTTACCTTGGCCTCTCCGCTGTGTGTTGACCGTTCACCCTCCCCTGGACCTCGAGCAGCAGATTCTCCTGCTGATAACTAACAATCTCCAAACGTTCCACCTGCAGATAAGGACGAGTGCTCCGTGGACAATGGAGGCTGTCAGCACGAGTGTCTGAACACACTCGGGAGTTACGTCTGTCAGTGTCGCAATGGCTTCATGCTGCATGAGAACGGCCTTGATTGCAAAGAAGGTCAGTGGCTTTGATTCTTCATTTCTCTCGTGGACTCATTTACAGCTTGGCAGCCGGAAATCACTGTCAGCTCTGCTCTACTGAGTGGGGAGAAGGTTTTATTCAGCCCACCGGCCGATTCATAGAGCCTCTGCTTTAATAATGGGCTGGAAACTCTTCCTTGCTGGAATCTGTGGTTCTCAGTTGCTTTGTAGAGAGTGAAGGTGCTTTTATAAAACATCCACAGGCTTCACCTGTAATGATAACTTACATTTTTAATTCCAAAAATACCCCCAAGATGTTTCACAAAGCGATAATAAAAGCAGATGATGAGTCAAAGGAGATATTGGAAGGAGAAAGCAAAAGCTTTTGAAGAGGGTCCTTAAAAGAGGTGGTTAGGGAGAGAATTTTGGAGTAGGAGGGCGCGGCAGCTGAAGGCAGAGATGTCAATGGTCGCGTGAAATGGCCGGACTCCGAGGGACAGAGAGATGGTTGGGAAGGGATGTCAGGCTGGAGGAGATTCCAGAGATAAGGAGAGGAGAGCTCATTGAAGAATTCAAACACGAGGGACAAGTTTTAAATACAAAGTGTTCAGGATTGTAAACACGGGAGTGACAGGTCAGTGGGATCAGATATGCACAGGAGAGCTGTGGATGATTTTATAGGAAGTGGACGAGGGGAAATGGACCAGGAGAGCATTCAAACCATCGAGTGTGGGATGGCAAAGCCCTGAGGAGGATTTCCCAGGCAGACACGTTAAAGATGAAGATGTCATTGCAATGCAGTTTCAGTGAATCAACAGGGTGTGTGACAGGAGCCAGTGATGGCCTTGCGAATACTCTCAGTTGGTTTCTAATTATCAAATGGGTTTAACACTTACCACAGAAATGGTTTGCTGAATTCAAATTTGTATTTTGGTGGACTGGATGGCGCAGTGAGCTCGGTGCTGACCTTTAACCTGTGACAAGGCGTCAAATCCAGTCTGCATGAAAGGGGCAGTGAGTTCCTGTGCTGATCTCACAGCTCCCGGTCATTATCCAGTGCCTGTGTGTCTGTGTCTGTGTGTGTGTGTCTGTGTGTGTGTGTGTGTCTGCGTTTGTGTCTGTTTGTGTGTGTGTCTGTGTTTGTGTCTGTGTGTGTGTGTCTGTGTTTGTGTCTGTGTGTGTGTGTCTGTGTTTGTGTCTGTTTGTGTGTGTGTCTGTGCATATGTTTGTGCTTGTGTGTGTCTGTGTGTGTGTGTGTGTGTGTGACTGTGTGTGTGTGTTGGTGTATCTGTGTCTGTGAGTGTGTGTGTGTGTGTGTGTGTGTGACTGTGTGTGTGTGTTGGTGTATCTGTGTCTGTGAGTGTGTCTGTGTCTGTGTGTGTGTGTCTGTGTTTGTGTCTGTGTGTGTGTGTCTGTGTTTGTGTCTGTGTGTGTGTGTCTGTGTGTGTCTGTGTTTGTGTCTGTTTGTGTGTGTGTCTGTGCATATGTTTGTGCTTGTGTGTGTCTGTGTGTGTGTGTGTGTGTGTGTGTGACTGTGTGTGTGTGTTGGTGTATCTGTGTCTGTGAGTGTGTGTGTGTGTGTGTGTGTGTGTGTGTGTGTGTGACTGTGTGTGTGTGTTGGTGTATCTGTGTCTGTGAGTGTGTCTGTGTCTGTGTGTGTGTGTCTGTGTTTGTGTCTGTGTGTGTGTGTCTGTGTTTGTGTCTGTGTGTGTGTGTCTGTGTGTGTCTGTGTTTGTGTCTGTTTGTGTGTGTGTCTGTGCATATGTTTGTGCTTGTGTGTGTCTGTGTGTGTGTGTGTGTGTGTGTGACTGTGTGTGTGTGTTGGTGTATCTGTGTCTGTGAGTGTGTGTGTGTGTTGGTGTTTCGGTGTGCGTGTCTGTGTGTGTGTGTCTGTGTGTTTGTGTGTCTGTGTGTGTGTGTGACTGTGTGTATGTGTTGGTGTATCTGTGTCTGTGTGTGTGTGTGTGTTGGTGTTTGGGTGTACGTGTCTGTGGGGGTGTGTGAACATAAAACCGCCCGTGCTCATGGTGCCTTAAACTTATGTTTGTGAGTGCTACATCTTGGTGCTCCCCCCTCATTGGTACCGGCATTGGACACAGCCGGCTGACCCGGCCGACTTGTTGGCCTTGATGTCCTTGATGGTCATACTCTGGCCAGTGGAGCCTGTGCTGGCCCCGCCTGGGAGGGAGCGGCCAGTGCCACAGTGCCACAGCCTCATCAGATGCCACGGCCACTGGCAGAGGAGCAGAGGAGCTGGTGCCGTCATCCAGAGCACCATGAGAGGAGCTCACCAATGTGAGGTTGCTCTGGACCTCCCTGCTCACCAATAATAGCACCTAGCTGGGATACTGGGTGCCTCATCCATCTCCCACATTGACACTGACCACCTGAGGTCAGTACCTGTGTGAGGGCTGCAGGTCCGAGTGCAACCCCAGGAACCCCTCACTCTGTCCCTGCAGTTGCCTCTCCTTGAGAATTGCTACTCTCTCAATGGAGGAGGCAGTGCGCTCGGCCATGATGGTCAATGCGGTGCTCACGCTCTGAATGGACTCTTCCATCACGGAGACCATGGTGCACTGACCCTCATGGATCTCTGCCAGATCCTCCCACACATCCCACTGGACATCCAGCATCTGCTGCCTAATGGACGACTCCAGAGGTTCATCATCAGCCTTCGACTGAGCACCATCCTGATCCCCAGCACTCCTCCGACTGCCAGCGCCCTGGGCACACTCTACCTCCACCTGCACCTCGAGTGTGAAGCGCCCTCACCAATGTGCACCGAGATATTAGCCGCCGCTCTAATGCCCACCGAGGTGCTGGTATCTGCGCTGGTGCCTGCTTCAGAGGGTGGATGTGAAGCAGGTGCATGGGGAGCACGGTTATCCTCTGGGGTCAGGGGTGGCCCTTCAGGGTCCTGAGTGCGAGCGCCTGCTGGTGAACCTAAAAGGGAAAACAAAGTCATGTGATTGGTTAAAGTCATCACCCTGTCACTGTGCATGCCAGGCACCCTGGTGAGACAATGGAGATCTGCATCACGGTGCCCTTGTCTTCCAATGATCAATGGGGACTCCAGGTTCGAGGCTCCCATCAATGAAGAGACTAAACCACAATCTGAAACTCTCACCTCTGTGCACAGCACTCTTACCTTCGTCTAGCGCCCACACCTCTCCACGCCCGGTTGCCTGGGGAATGTGCCAGCTCTCGAACTCGAGGGCCTCCTGTTCTAAGCTGGTGAGTAGCAGCAGAGTGGGCAGGCCCTCAGCTTCTCTGATTGGTTATGGGATGTCTTGTCCTGAAAGGGCAGAGGAGCGTTGATGATCCCACTCTCTACCTGCAGCACCACTGCAGCCTGGACAACCCCAGCTGAGGAGCACCTCACAGGGCACATCTGAATTGTGGCCCTCGAGCCGCAAGTCACTCAGTCCAAGCAGCCAGGTCTCACCCCCTTGGCCAGCTCCGGTGTGACTGACAGTTGGCACCCAGACTCTAGCACCCCTGAGGTCCACTGGGGGATGGCCAGACATTAACACTTCTGCACGCTGACCCATGCCAACACGGAACTCACCCTTCCTGAGAGCAGCTGGTCATTAAACCACTTCACCATTTCTGCCACCTCCTCCCATGCCCTCTTGGTGAGGTGCAGTGGCCTCCCCCTCCCATCTCTGGGGACACGGGGGTCCCTCCTGGCAGCCGCCTCCTCCAGGGGGCACACACATGAGGCACTCATCAGAAAACGGGGGGACCGAGTGCCCACCTGACCTTACCTCAGGCCTGACATTTGTTGACGCACACGACTGCATCGTCTGTCTCACCGGCACCCAGAGGCCCCTGTGGGGCTGCCCAGGCCTCCTTTATACCAGCCTCCCGGTCACCATTGGACCCGGCGGCTAACAGGCCCCCACCCACACTCGGAACCCCCGAATGCGGTGCCACATTTCACGCTGGGTGGGCCTTAATTGGACCAACAATGTGAAATCACAGTTGGGTCACGGTCCCTTTACCAGCTGCTCCTGGACGTGCCCGCCCACAGTGCCCACCCACCCTGCCTGCCCACAGTGCCCACCCACAGTGCCCACCCACCCTGGCCGCCCACCCTGCCCACCCACAGTGCCCACCCACCCTGCCCACCCGCAGTGCCTGCCCAACGAGGGCAAAATTCAGCCATGTGTGTGTGGGAGTGGGAGTGGGTTTGGTGTGTGCATGTGAGTGTCGGGGTGGGTGTATTGGTGAGTGTGTGTGTGTGTGTGGGTGTGTTTGGGCTTTATGTGTGTGTGTGTGTGTGTGTGTCTGTGTGTGTGTGTTTGTCTGTGTGTGTGTGTGTGTGTGTGTGTGTGTGTGTATGTGTGTGCATGTGTGCGTTGGTTTGTGTATAGAAACATAGAAACTAGGAGCAGGAGGAGGCCATTTGGCCCTTCGAGCCTGCTCCACCATTCATTATGATCATGGCTGATCATCCAACTCAATAGCCTGCTCCTGCTTTCTCCCCATACCCTTTGACCCCTTTCACCCCAAGAGCTATATCTAACGCCTTCTTGAAAACATATGTTTTGGTCTCAACTACTTTCTGTGGTAACGAATTCCACAGGCTCACCACTCTCTGGGTGAAGAAATTTCTCCTCATCTCAGTCCTAAATGGTCTACCCCGTACCCTCAGACTGTGATCCCTGGTTCTGGACTCCCCCACCATCGGGAACATCCTTCCTGCATCTACCCTGTCTAGTCCTGTTAGAATTTTATAGATTTCTATGAGATCCCCCCTCATTCTTCTGAGCTCCAGCGAATATAATCCTAATCGACTCAATCTCTCCTCATATGTCAGTCCCGCCATCCCAGGAATCAGTCTGGTAAACCTTCACTGCATTCCCTCTATAGCAAGAACATCCTTCCTCAGATAAGGAGATCAAACTGCACACAATATTCCAGGTGTGGTCTCACCAAGGCCCTGTACAATTGCAGCAAGACATCCCTGTTCCTGTACTCGAATCCTCTGGCTATGAAGGCCAACATACCATTTGCCTTCTTTACCGCCTGCTGCACCTGCATGTTTACCTTCAGCGACTGGTGTACAAGGACACCCAGGTCTCGTTGCACATTCCCCTCTCTCAATTTATACACATTCAGATAATAATCTGCCTTCCTGTTTTTGCTACCAAAGTGGATAACCTCACATTTATCCACATTATATTGCATCTGCCATGCATTTGCCCACTCACTCAGCTTGTCCAAATCACACTGAAGCATCTCTGCATCCTCCTCACAGCTCACCCTCCCACCCAGCTTTGTGTCATCTGCAAATTTGGAGATATTACATTTAGTTCCCTCATCTAAATCATTAATATATATTGTGAATAACTGGGGTCCCAGCACCGATCCCTGCGGTACCCCACTAGTCACTACCTGCCATTCGGAAAAAGACCCGTTTATTCCTACTCTTTGTTTCCTGTCTGCCAACCAGTTTTCAATCCATCTCAATACACTACCCCCAATCCCATGCGCTTTAATTTTACACGCTAATCTCTTATATGGGACTTTGTCGAAAGTCTTCTGAAAGTCCAAATAAACACACATCCACTGGCTCCTCCTCATCAATTCTAAGTTACATCCTCAAAAAAATTCCAGTAGATTTGTCAAGCATGATTTCCCTTTCATAAATCCATGCTGACTCTGTCTGATTCTGCCACTGTTATCCACGTGCTCTGCTATTAAATCTTTTATAATGGACTCTAGAATTTTCCCCACTACTGACGTCAGGCTGACTGGTCTATAATTCCCTGTTTTCTCTCTACCTCCCTTTTTAAATAGTGGGGTTACATTAGCTACCTTCCAATCTGTAGGAACTGTTCCATAGTCTATAGAATATCGGAAGATGGCCACCAATGCATCCACTATTTCTAGGGCTGCTTCCTTAAGTACTCTGGGATGTAGATTATCAGGCCCTGGGGATTTACTGGCCTTCAAACCCATCAACTTCCCCAACATCATTTGCTTGATGAAAGCAAAAAACTGCGGATGCTGGAAATCCAAAACAAAAACAAAAATACCTGGAAAAACTCAGCAGGTCTGACAGCATCTGCGGAGAGGAGCACGGTTAACGTTCCGAGTCCGAATGACTCTTCAACAGACTTCATTTGCTTGATGCTTGTTATGGACAAAGAAAGAGACAAGTTGCAAAAAAATGTTTTGGATTGGAGGAGAGTGGATTTTAGTAAAATAAGGCAGGATCTGGCCAAGGTAGACTGGGGACAGTTACTTGTGGGGAAATCTACAGAGGAACAGTGGGGAGTGTTCAAAAAGGAAATGGGGAGAGTACAGGCTCAACATGTTCCCTCTACAGTGATAGGAAGGAGTAACAAGCCCAGGGAACTATGGATGACCAGAGATATTCAGGTTATAGTGAGAAGGAAAAGCGAGGCTTTTAGCAGGTACAAGGGAAGCAAATCAGCAGAGGTATTAGTGGAGTACAGAAAGTGCAGGGTGGAGCTTAAGAAAGCAATTAGGAGAGCAAAGAGGGGTATGAGAAAGCTCTGGCTGGTAAAAGTAGGGAAAATCCCAAGATATTCTATAAGCATATCAATGGGAAGAGGATAACCAGGGAAAGAGTAGGGCCCATAAGGGACCAAGGGAGCAATCTATGGGTGGAGCCAGAGGACATCACTAGGGTGTTGAATGAATACTTCACATCCGTCTT
Organism: Isurus oxyrinchus; assembly: GCA_026770705.1. NCBI lineage: Eukaryota > Metazoa > Chordata > Chondrichthyes > Lamniformes > Lamnidae > Isurus > Isurus oxyrinchus. Next base: position 1,706,865 of record JANJGN010000027.1, on the reverse strand, counting down.
CACCCAAGAGAATGAGGATGAAGGTATCGAACCCAGGGAGAGAGACTGTGAGGTTCTTAAGCAAATTGATATAGGGAGTGACAAGGTATTGGAGGTGTTGGCAGGCTTAAAAGTGGACAAATCTCCAGGTTCGGATGATTTGTGTCCCAAACTGCTGAGGGAGGCAAGGGAGGAGATCGCAGGGGCTCTGACCCAAATTTTTAATTCCTCTCTGGCCATGGGGGAGGTGCTAGAGGACTGGAGAACAGCTAGTGTAGTTCCGCTATTGAAGAAGGGTTGTACAGATAAGCCAGGGAACTACAGGCCAGTGAGTCTCACGACAGTGGTAGGGAAACTATTGGAGAAAATTCTGAAGGAGAGAATTTATCTCCACTTGGAAAGGCAAGGTTTGATCAGGGATAGTCAGCATGGCTTTGTCAGAGGGAGGTCATGCCTAACAAATTTGATTGAATTTTTTGAAGTGGTGACCAGGTGTGTAGATGAGGGTAGTGAAGTTGATGTAGTTTATATAGATTTCAGCAAAGTCTTTGACAATGTCCCACATGGGAGACTTATAAAGAAGGCACATGGGATACAGGGTAATTTGATAAGGTGGATTCAAAATTGGCTTAGTTGTAGGAGACAGAGGGTGATGACAGAAGGATGCTTTAGTGACTGGAAGCCAGTGTCCAGTGGCGTACCACAGGGATCTGTGCTGGGTCCCCTATTATTTGTCATTTATATAAACGACATAGATGACTATGTGGGGGGTAGGATTAGTAAGTTTGCAGATGACACAAAGATTGGCCGGGTGGTTATCAGTGAGGTTGAGTGTCTTGGGCTACAGGAAGATATAGACGGGTTGGTCAGATGGGCAGATAAGTGGCAGATGGAATTTGACCTTGAAAAGTGTGAGGTGATACACTTTGGAAGGAGTAATTTGACAAGGAATTATTCAATGAACGGCATGGCACTAGGAAGTTCTGAGGAACAAAGGGGCCTTGGACTGTGTCCATAGATCTCTGAAGGCTGAGGGGCATGTTAGTGGGGTGGTGAAAAAGGCATATGGGACACTTGCCTTTGTCAATTGAGGCATAGATTACAAAAGTAGGGAGACCATGTTGGAGTTGTATAGAACCTTGGTGAGGCCACAGCTGGAGTACTGGGTGCAGTTCTGGTCGCCACATTATAAGAAGGATGTGATTGCACTGGAGGGGGTGCAGAGGAGATTCACCAGGATGTTACCTGGGGTGAAACATTTAAATTATGAAGAGAGGTTGGATAGACTTGGGTTGTTTTTGTTGGAGCAGAGAAGACTGAGGGGCGACCTGATCGAGGTGTACAAGATTATGAGGGGCATGGACAGGGTGGATAGGGAGCAGCTGTTTCCCTTAGTTGAAGGGTCAGTCACGAGGGGACATAAGTTCAAGGTGAGGGGCAGGAGGTTTAGGGGGGATGTGAGGAAAAACTTTTTTACCCAGAGGGTGGTGACAGTCTGGAATGCGCTGCCTGGGAGGGTGGTGGAGGCGGGTTGCCTCACATCCTTTAAAAAGTACCTGGATGAGCACTTGACACGTCATAACATTCAAGGCTATAGGCCAAGTGCTGGTAAATGGGATTAGGTAGGTAAGTCAGGTGTTTCTCACGTGTCGGTGCAGACTCGATGGGCCGAAGGGCCTCTTCTGCGCTGTGATTCTGTGATCATTTCCCTATTAACATTGATTTATTTCAGTTCCTCCCTCTCACTAAATCCTGTGTTCCCCACCATTTCTGATATGGTATTAGTGTCCTCCTTTGTGAAGACAGAACCAAAGTATGTATTTAGTTGGTCAGCCATTTCTTTGTTCCCCATTATAAATTCCCCTGTTTCTGACTGTAAGAGACCCACATTTGTCTACACCAATCTTTTTCTCTTCACATACCTAGAGAAACTTTTACAGTCAGTTTTTATGTTCTCTGCAAGCTTACTCTCGTACTCTATTTTCCTCTTCTTAATCAATCCCTTGGTCCTCCTTTGCTGAATTCTAAAGTGCTCCTAATCATGAGGTCTGTTGTTTTTTTTAAGCCAATTTGTATGCCTCTTCCTTGGATCTGATACTATCTATAATTTCCCTTATAAGCCATGGTTTGACCACCTTTCCTTTTTTACTTCTGTGCCAGACAGGAATAGACAATGCGGTCTCCTCTACATTGGAAATACCAAACGCAGACTGGGTGACCGCTTTGCAGAACACCTGCGGTCTGTCCGCAAGAATGACCCAAACCTCCCTGTCACTTGCCATTTTAACACTCCACCCTGCTCTCTTGCCCACATGTCTGTCCTTGGCTTACTGCATTGTTCCAGTGAAGCCCAACGCAAACTGGAGGAACAGCACCTCATCTTCCGACTAGGCACTTTACAGCCTTCCAGACTTAATCCTGAACTCTCTCCTCCATCCCCACCCCCTTTCCGATCCCCCTTTTTCCAATAATTTATCATTTTTTTACAAATATATTTTTCTTTTCTCTCCTATTTTTAGATTTATTTTGATCTATTGTTTCATCTCCACCTTTTAGCCCATTTCGATCCCTTCCCCCACCCCACCCCCACTAGGGCCATCTGCCACTAGCTTGTCCTGCTCGCTACCCTTAATGTCCCCATTAGCACATTCCTTAGATAATATCACCACTGTCAACACCCCTTTGTCCTTTTGTCTCTTCTTGGCCTCCATCTATCACTGGCCCTCTTTCAAGCTCTACCTGTCCCACCCCCCTCTACAAGCTTATATTTCATCCTATTTCTATATGGCTTAGTTCTGATGAAGGGTCATACGGACTCGAAACGTCAACTGTGTCCCTCTCCACAGATGCTGTCAGACCTGCTGAGTTTTTCCAGGTATTTTTGTTTTTGTTATAGGAATAAACAATTGTTGCAGTTCACCCATGCGCTCTTTGAACATTTGCCATTGTCTATCCACCATCATCCCTTTAAGTAACGTTTCCCAATCCATCATAGCCAACTCGCGTCTCATACCATCGTAGTTTCCTTTATTAAGATTCAGGACCCTAGTGTGTGTTTTGGTGTGTGTGACTGTTGGTGTGTGTGTGGGCGTGTGAGCGTTGGTGTGTGTGTCAGTGTATTAGTGTTGCTGTGTGTGTTCGTGTGTCGGTGTGTGTTTTTGAGTGTGTTGGGGTGTGTGTATGGGTGTGTTGGTGTGTAAGTGAGTTTGGTGTGAGTGTATGAGTATTGGTGTGAGTGTATTTAGTTAGTGAGTGTTGGTGGGTGTGATTGTGTGAGTGTCCATGTAAGTGTGGGTGTGTTGGTGTGAGTGTATGTGTTGGTGTGAGTATGCTTGTGTGTTGGTGTGTGAGAGTGTTGGTGTATGTGTGTGTTGGTGTGTGAGTGTTGGGCATGTGTTGGTGTGTGTGAGTGTTGGTGTGTGTGAGTGTTGGTGTGTGTGAGTGTTGGTGTGTGTGAGTGTTGGGCGTGTGCTGGTGTGTGTGAGTGTTGGTGTGTGAGTGTTAGTGTGTGAGTGTTGGTGTGTGAGTGTTGGTGTGTATGTGTTGGTGTGTGTGAGTGTTGGGCGTGTGTGAGTGTTGGTGTGTGAGTGTTGGTGTGTGTGTGTTGGGTGTGAGTGGTGGTGTGTGTAAGTGTTGGGCATGTGTTGGTGTGTGTGAGTGGTGGTGTGCGTGAGTGTTGGTGTGTGTGAGTGTTGGTCTGTGAATGTTGGTGAGAGTGTTGGTGTGTATGAGTGTTGGTGAGAGTGTTGGTGTGTGTGAGTGTTGGTGTGTGAATGTTGGTGGGTATGAGTGTTGGTGAGAGTATTGGTATGTGTGAGTGTTGGTGTGTATGAGTGTTGGTGTGTGTGAGTGTTGGTGAGAGTGTTGGTGTGTGAGTGTTGGTGTGTGTGAGTGTTGGTGAGAGTGTTGGTGTGTGTGAGTGTTGGTGTGTGAATGTTGGTGAGAGTGGTGGTGTGTATGAGTGTTGGTGTGTGTGAGTGTTGGTGAGAGTGTTGGTGAGAGTGTTGGTGTGTGTGAGTGTTGGTGTGTGTGAGTGTTGGTGAGAGTGTTGGTGTGTGTGAGTGTTGGTGTGTGTGAGTGTTGGTGTGTGAATGTTGGTGGGTATGAGTGTTGGTGAGAGTGTTGGTGTGTGTGAGTGTTGGTGTGTGTGAGTGTTGTGTGTGAGTGTCGGTGTGTGTGAGCGTACCTCAGTGTAAATCTCTATTACTGGAACACTCAGGGGTGGGAATGAACATGTGTGATACTCTTCTCAATGAAGTAGCTGACTGACACTCTGCTGGACAATGGGAGGTTGCAGAGATCTCTGAGGCCAGAATGGACTCCAGCAGGTAACTGACTGTGTCACTCTGCTGTCTATATGCTAAAATGTTGAAGTTCTAAATTGAATTTACATAAAGCCTGCACGATTTTCATCAAAAACCTTCCACTATTTCCCCTACAGCTGGCTGTGAGCATAAAATAAGCAGCTCTGAGGGAGAGATCACCAGTCCAAACTGGCCCGACAAGTACCCCAGTCGCAAGGAGTGCACCTGGGTCATCTCTGCCACCTCTGGACACAGAGTCAAGCTGGTAAATGTTTCCATTTTATGCTGAGCTGGTGTTCAACTCTAGATGTGAATCAGAAAGAAAGGAAAACTTTTTTATTAATTCACGGGATATTGTGGCATTGTCCATCCATAATTGCCCCTTGAGAAGGTGGTGGTGAGCTGCCTTCTTGAACTGCTGCAGTCCATGTGGTGTAGGTACACCCACAGTGCTGTTAGGGAGGGAGTTCCAGGATTTTGACCCAGTGACAGTGAAGGAACGGCAATATGTTTCCAAGTCAGGATGGTGAGTGGCTTAGAAAGGAACTTCCAGGTGGTGGTGTTCCCATGTGTCTGCTGCCCTTGTCCTTGTCAATGGTAGTGTTCATGGGTTTGGAAGGTGCTGTTGAAGGAGCCTTGGTGAATTCCTGCAGTGCATCTTGTAGAAGCTGCATACTTTTGCCACTGTGCATAGAGGGAGTGAATGTTTTGCATTTATATAGTGCCTTTCATAATTTCAGGATGTCCCAAAATGCTTTGCAGTCAATTAAGTTCTTGAGTGAAGACACAAGGTACAGAACTCAGGAAGGATATGAAACCTGGAGAAAACAGGGTCTCAGCCTCGCTGGAGTACTGCATCCAAACCTGGGCATGGTACTTAGGGAAGGACTTTGGAGAGGGTGCAGGGAAGGTTTACCAGAACGGTACCTGTAGTGAGAGATGACACTCACATGGAGAGAGTAGAGAAGCTGGGATTGTTCTCGGAGCAGAAAAGGGTAAGAGGAGATTAAATTGAGGTGCTTAAAATCATGGAGGGCTTTCAGAGTGAATCAAGAGGAACCTCCAATAGCTGAAGCCTTGATAACCAGAGGGCAGAGATGGAAGATGAAAAAGAACCAGAAACAAGATGGGAAAATATGTTTATGCAGCAGTTGGTGAGGATTTGGGACACTCTGTCTGAGAGTGTGGTAAATATAGATTCCATCGAAGCCTTCAGAAAAGAATTGGATAAATACTTGAAGGAGGAAAACATTGTAGGAACATGGGGTAAGAACAGGGGGAGTGGAACTAACTGGATTGTTCTAGGAAAGAGTTGCTACTGACTGAATGGCCTCCTATTGTGCTGTTCTATTCTATGATTCTGTAATTTCTTATCAAAATGTAGTCACTGTTATAATCTAGCAGCCAATATGCGCACAGCAAGCTCCCACAATCAGCAATGTTATAATGACTCGATAATCTGCTTTAATGATATTGATTGAGGGATAACTATTGGCCAGGATGCCGGGGAGAATTCTGTCCTTCAAATAATGCCACAGGATCTCTTACATTGAGAGATGCCAGAGTTTAATATCCCGCCTGAAAGACTGACAGTGCAGTATTCCCTCAGTGGTATACTGAGATGCTCAAGTTCCTGGGTAAAAACCCTGGAACTCCCTCCCTAACAGCACTGTGGGTGTACCTACACCACATAGACTGCAGCAGTTCAAGAAGACAGCTCACCACCACCTTCTCAAGGGCAATTAGGGATGGGCAATAAATACTGGCCCAGCCAACGAAGCCCACATCCCGTGAATGAATTTTAAAAATAAATAACACCATTGCCATTGATCCTAGGGTTGGGAACTGGCTGCTCTTTCATCTCTGGACCTGCTTTAGTTGGGGTAAAAATCTCCCTCTCTGGTGGTACGAGTTCTACAGTAAATAACGTTTTGCTGAAAAAAGAGACATGCTGTCAAAGCTTTTCATCTTGCACTCATCTTTGCAAGAATACCAAATCTAAAAGGAACAACAATTTATACTGCATGAGAAGAGTGCTGGTTGACAAGTGGACTCTGTTTGGTAGAGGCAATGCCATGTAGAATGCACCAGGGAAGAGTAACTGCCAAGCTTTGTTTAAATTCAAACCAGGCAGGTCGACTCTGGTCAAGGCATTGCCATGGGGAATGAAGCAAGGAATGGCTGTCCCCCAAGCTTTTATTTAGTTGGGAAAGGTGCAATGGGTGGACATGCTCCTTCTGTTTACAAAGGACAGGGACAGGAAATAAAGTTGGAGCTTCTCCCCATCTGATTCTTTGGCTTGGAGCTGTTGGCAATCCCATTGGTGAGGTGGTTTGGGAAGTTGGATAATATTCCATTGACGTAGTTGGTGGCAGCTGTCACTGTTTGAAGAAAGATTTGAGATTAGAAGGAACCTGTTGTCTCGGGGAACTGGGATTGAGTCTTTTCCCATTAGCGGTGGGACTAAAACCCTTTGAACCTTTGCCCAATAGGCCTTCAACGAGTTTGAAATTGAACAGCATCAAGAATGCATTTATGACCATCTGGAGGTTTACGACGGGTCCAGTGAGAAGTCGGCCATCCTGGGGCGTTACTGTGGGAGCAGGAAACCAGAAGCCATTGTCAGCACAGGGAACAAAATGTTCATCAAATTCCTGTCTGACGCTTCAGTCCAGAGGAAAGGCTTTCAGGCCAAACACAGCACAGGTGAGAGCAGTGACTGCAACTCAGAAAATGAGCTCAAAGGAACACTGTCTTCATCAGACGGTCTGTCAAACTGTCCTGTCATCAACAAACTTTCTTCTCTTCCATGTGTTTTCTTAGTCAGTCATGAGTCTTATACTCTGAGGACCAGCACTGACTCCCAGAATATCAGGCCAGCCTCCTGAGATGGTTCAAGTTAGCAGATCCGTTTTTTACACACTCCCCATTTCCACCCTCAGTATCACTCTAATCTCCCCTAGCAGCCGGCTGCAGACTCCAACACTGCCGAGGTTGGAGGTAGAGACCTGACTCTTGAGACACCAAACCCTGCCCTTGTTACACTGGGCACCTTCAAGTGTCAGTCTGAATTGTAACACTCACTGTAAAAGCAGCCTCCTGAACCAACCTGCCTTCACTGAGATGTTTATTGATTGACGAGAGGTTCCTGCACTGTCACACCCTTGGGTAGAACAGTATGTACTTGGCTGGACTGTGGAATGCGTTTGAACTTTCTGGGCACACTCGCTAATGGACATGGTCCACATTTCTAATCCAGCATTAACTGGTCCAAAAACTCACCCAGAGTTGTCACATTCTTCCGAATTTAGGCCAGGCCTGTGTCTTGGTCATCGAGGGACAGAGTTTATCTGAGTGGCGAGCATTAGCTGTTAACATTGCGCTATCTGAGTGGCCCATGATCCATTCACAGTACCAGATTCAATGGGCAGGAAATTTGTGAAATGCAGAAGGGAGATAATGGTTTGATGATGTTCCTGGACTGTGAGGTGAATACATGGTGGAGCGTTTTGTCCTTGCCTTTACTCAGTCCAACAATTTGTCGCTTTTCAGAGTGCGGAGGACATCTGAAAGCTGAGGTCAGAACCAAACATCTCTACTCGCACGCTCAGTTCGGAGACAATAACTACCCCGGGCAGTCACACTGTGACTGGGTGATTGTGGCAGAGAACGGTTATGGGGTGGAGCTGATATTTCAGACGTTTGAAATCGAAGAGGAGGATGACTGTGGATATGATTACATGGAGCTGTACGATGGTCATGACAGTGTTGCCCCGAGACTGGGCAGATTCTGTGGATCAGGGGTAAGGCTTCACTGGCAGTGATAGGATCGGTTCGTAAACAAGAGAGTGAAGCACCACCTCAGAGGCTGGTAGATGATGTCTGTGTTATTACTTAGATACATACACTGCTGCCTGTGTGATTACTGAGATACACACGCCGCTGTCTCTGTTATTACTGAGACACACACAGGCACCGCCCTCTGTGCTATTACTGACACACACACCACTGACTGCGTCATTAGTGAGATACATACACTGCTCTCTGTGTTATTACTAGGACACTCAGATCACTCTCTGTGTTATTCTGTGTTATGACAGAGACACACACAATGCTGGCTGTGTTATTATGGAGAGAAACACACCATACCTGTGTTATTACTGATACACTAACACCGCTGTCTATGTCATTATTGAGACACCCACACACACTGCCTGTTTTATTACTGAGACACTGTCAAGGTTGTCTGTGTTATTACTGAGACACACACACTGCTGTCTGTTATTACTGAAACACACACACCTCTGTCTGTGTTATTACTGATACACACACACCACTTGTCTCTTATTACTGACACACATACCACTGTCTGTGTTATTACTGAGACACTGACACCGTTGCCTGTGTTCTTACTGAGATAGAACCATAGAACAGTACAGCACAGAAAACAGGCCATTCGGCCCTTCTAGTCTGTGCCGAAATATTATTCCGCTAATCCCATTGACCTGCACCCAGTCCATAACCCTCCAGACCTCTCCCATCCATGTATCTATCCAATTTATTCTTAAAACTTAAGAGTGAGCCCACATTTACCACGTCAGATGGCAGCTCGTTCCACAGTCTCACCACTCTCTGAGTGAAGAAGTTCCCCCTAATGTCCCCCCTAAACCTTTCCCCTTTCACCCTAAAGCCATGTCCTCTCGTGCTTATCTCTCCTAATCTAAGTGGAAAGAGCCTACTCGCATTTACTCTGTCTATACCCTCATAATTTTGTGAACTTCTATCAAACCTCCCCTCATCCTTCTACGCTCCAAGGAATAAAGTCCTCACCTGTTCAACCCTTCCCTGTAACTCAACTCCTTAAGACCCGGAAACATCCTAGTAAATCTTCTCTGCACTCTCTCAATCTTACTGATACCCTTCCTGTAGTTAGGTGACCAGAATTGCACACAATACTCCAAAGTTGGCCTCACCAGTGTCCTATACAACCTCACCATAACATCCCAGCTCCTATACTCAAAACTTTGATTGATGAAGGCCAGTATGCCAGAAGCTTTCTTTACAACCCGTCTACTGTGACACCACTTTCAAGGAATTATGTATCTGAACTCCCAGATCCCTTTGTTCCTCCGCACTCCTCAGTGCCCTACCATTTACTGTGTGTGTCCTACCTTGGTTTGACCTTCCAAAATGTAACACCTCACACTTTTCCGCATTAAATTCCATCTGCCATTTTCTGGCCCATTTTTCCAGTTGGTCAAGATCTTTCTGCAAGCTTTGAAAGCCTTCCTCACTGTAATATACTGCTGCTGTATTCTTACACACCACTTGTCTGTGTTATTACTGAGACACTGAAACCACTATCTGTGTTATTACTGAGACACGCACACCACTGCCTGTGTTATTACTGAGACACTGTCTCTGTTAGTACTGAGACACGTACTCTGCGATATGTCTTGTTACCAGAACACACACACTGCTGTGTGTGTTATTACTGAGACATTGGAACTTCTGTCTGTGTGATTACTGAACACATACACCGCACTCTATTATTACTGAGACATTCACACTGCTGTCTGTGTTATTACTGAGAAACCCACACACCGCTGTCTGTGTCATTACTGCAGCACACACCGCTGTCTGTGTCATTACTGCAGCACACACCGCTGTCTGTGTCATTACTGCAGCACACACCGCTGTCTGTGTCATTACTGCAGCACACACCGCTGTCTGTGTCATTACTGCAGCACACACCGCTGTCTGTGTCATTACTGCAGCACACACCGCTGTCTGTGTCATTACTGCAGCACACACCGCTGTCTGTGTCATTACTGCAGCACACACCGCTGTCTGTGTCATTACTGCAGCACACACCGCTGTCTGTGTCATTACTGCAGCACACACCGCTGTCTGTGTCATTACTGCAGCACACACCGCTGTCTGTGTCATTACTGCAGCACACACCGCTGTCTGTGTCATTACTGCAGCACACACCGCTGTCTGTGTCATTACTGCAGCACACACCGCTGTCTGTGTCATTACTGCAGCACACACCGCTGTCTGTGTCATTACTGCAGCACACACCGCTGTCTGTGTCATTACTGCAGCACACACCGCTGTCTGTGTCATTACTGCAGCACACACCGCTGTCTGTGTCATTACTGCAGCACACACCGCTGTCTGTGTCATTACTGCAGCACACACCGCTGTCTGTGTCATTACTGCAGCACACACCGCTGTCTGTGTCATTACTGCAGCACACACCGCTGTCTGTGTCATTACTGCAGCACACACCGCTGTCTGTGTCATTACTGCAGCACACACCGCTGTCACATGGTTTAATCCTCTCTCTGTGCAGAAGATGATTTGTATCGGTTTCAGCACCACCGTCTCTGCTTTGACTTTCGCAGATTGAGCGAGGACAGCAGCATATTTGTCCTTGTTTAATGTCCTCAATGCTCGCACTCCACACACTATTTGGATCAGATAGCAGAGGTAAAAAGTGCACATTACCGTCTTTGGACCCTTACACCAGACTGAGTAAATCACCTACAGGAGAGTCGAATTAGACTGGGTGGATATTAAATGGCGTGGGGACTCGGAGGGAGAGTGGGATTAGACTGGGTGGGATTTTAAAGGGTGTGGGGAGTGAGGGGGAGAGTGGGATTAGACTGGGTGGGATATTAAAGGGTGCGGGGAGTGAGGGGGAGAGTGGGTTTAGACTGGGTGGGATATTAAAGGGTGCGGGGAGAGAGGGGGAGAGTGGGATTAGACTGGGTGGGATATTAAAGGGTGCGGGGAGTGAGGGGGAGAGTGGGATTAGACTGGGTGGGATATTAAAGGGTGCGGGGAGTGAGGGGGGAGAGCAGGATTAGACTGGGTGGGATATTAAAGGGTGCAGGGAGTGAGGGGGAGTGTGGTATTAGACTGGGTGGGATATTAAAGGGTGCGGGGAGTGAGGGGGAGAGTGGGATTAGACTGGGTGGGATATTAAAGGGTGAGGGGAGTGAGGGGGGAGAGCAGGATTAGACTGGGTGGGATATTAAAGGGTGCGGGGAGTGAGGGGGAGAGTGGGATTAGATTGGGTGGGATATTAAAGGGTGCGGGGAGTGAGGGGGAGAGCAGGATTAGATTGGGTGTGATATTAAAGGGTGTGGGGAGTGAGGGGGAGAGTGGGATTAGATTGGGTGGGATATTAAAGGGTGTGGGGAGTGAGGGGGAGAGTGGGATTAGATTGGGTGGGATATTAAAGGGTGCAGGGAGTGAGGGGGGAGAGCAGGATTAGACTGGGTGGGATATTAAAGGGTGCTCCGCTGGCTAGACCAACATTTATTGCCCATCCCCAGTTGCCCTTGAGAAGGTGGTGGGGGTGAGCTGCCTTCTTGAACCGCTGCAGTCCATGTGGTGTAGGTACACCCACAGTGCTGTTAGGGAGGGAGTTCCAGGATTTTGACCCAGCGACAGTGAAGGAACGGTGATATATTTCCAAGTCAGGATGGTGAGTGACTTGGAGGGGAACTTCCAGGTGGTGGTGTTCCCATCTGTCTGCTGCCCTTGTCCTTGTCGATGGTATGGTCATGGGTTTGGAAGGTGCTGTGGAAGGAGCCTTGGTGAATTCCTGCAGTGCATCTTGTAGATGTTACTCGCTGCTGCTACTGTGGAGTAGGGAGTGAATGTTTGTGGATGTGGTGCCAGTTAAGTGGGCTGCTTTGTCCTGGATGGTGTCAAGCTTCTTGAGTGTTGTGGGAGCTGCACTCATCCAGGCAAGTGGAGAGTATTCCATCACACTCCACTTTTGATTTCAATTAGAAATAACAAATGGAAGAGTTTGGACCTTTCTGCTCTGGGACTTACGTTCAACCTCTGTCACTAATATCCCTGACCTTAATTATAGTACAAAATGCATAAAGGAAACTTTCTTAAAATAATTCCTCCATGAGTAGACGCCTGGCTTGTGACCATAAGATGTAGGAGCAGAAGGAGGCCATTCAGCCCATCGAGTCTGCTCCACCATTCAATGAGATCATGCCTGATCTGATAATCCACAGATTGCTTCAGCTAGCTCTATTGAACTGATCAAATTAATTCTCCTTTCTGTTTTCTTAGCCCCCAGAAGAGATCTATTCTGCAGGAGACTCGATAATGATTCGATTCCACACTGACGACACTATCAATAAGAAAGGTTTCCACGCTCGATATACCAGCACAAAATTTCAGGATGAATTGCACATGAGGAAGTAACCGGATCAGAGCCTTAAACAAAGACTGCGTAGAGACCATTGTGTTTTGCTACCATTGTACCTTCGACCCAGGAGGGTGGGAACTGAGAGCCACTTGTGATATTAGTTCAAATCGACTATGATTCAGGACCAGAAAACAAGCTTTTCTCTTTTCAAATTATCTTTTTGATGTTATGTACCTTATTATTTCACAAAGCATTTTGTTTATCCAATTATTGTAGCTCAAAAGAAACTGTAAAATGAAACACTGTGACTTCTTAGAATTAGATTCCTATCCCCTTCATTCCCAACCCAGTCACTCCCATCCTGGTCACACCCATCCCCTTCATTCCCAACCCAGTCACTCCCATCCCAGTCACTCCCATCCCGGTCACACCCATCCCCTTCATTCCCAACCCAGTCACTCCCATCCCAGTCACATCCATCCCCTTCATTCCCAACCCAGTCACTCCCATCCCAGTCACAAACATCCCAGTCACTCCCATCCCAGTCACAAACATTCCAGTCATACCCATCCCAGTCACAAACATCCCAGTCACACCCATCCCAGTCACACCCATCCCAGTCACACCCATCCTAATCACACCCATCCCAGTCACACCCGTCCCCTTCATTCCCAACCCAGTCACTCCCATTCCAGTCACAAACATCCCAGTCATACCCATCCCAGTCACAAACATCCCAGTCACACCTCGCCCAGTCACTCCCATCCCCTTCATTCCCAACCCAGTCACTCCCATCCCAGTTACTCCCATCCCAGTCACTCCCATCCCAGTCACACCCATCCCAGTCACACCCATCCTAATCACACCCATCCCAGTCACATCCATCCCCTTCATTCCCAACCCAGTCACTCCCATCCCAGTCACAAACATCCCAGTCATACCCATCCCAGTCACAAACATCCCAGTCACACCTAGCCCAGTCACTCCCATCCCCTTCATTCCCAACCCAGTCACTCCCATCCCAGTTACTCCCATCCCAGTCACTCCCATCCCAGTCACACCCATCCCAGTCACTCCCATCCCATTCACACCCATCCCAGTCACACCCATCCCAGTCACACCTAGCCCATTCACTCCCATCCCAGTCACACCCATCCCATTCACTCCCATCCCAGTCACACCCATCCCAGTCACACCTAGCCCATTCACTCCCATCCCATTCACACCCATCCCAGTCACACCCATCCCATTCACTCCCAATTCATTAATTCTCTTCCCATTCACTCCCACCCCATTCACTCCCATCCCATTCATTCCCATCCCAGTCACCCCCATCCCATTCACTCCCAGCCCATTCACTCCCAGCCCATTCACTCCTAGCCCATTCACTCCCAGCCCATTCACTCCCATCCCAGTCAGTCTCATCCCAGTCACCCCCATCCCAGTCACTCCCATCCCATTCACTCCCAACTCATTAATTCTCTTCCCAGTCACTCCCGTCCCATTCATTCCCATCCCAATCACCCCCATCCCATTCACTCCCGTCCCATTCATTCCCATCCCAATCACCCCCATCCCATTCACTCCCATCCCTTTCATTCCCATCCCATTCACTCGCACCCCCGTCACTCCCACCCCTTTCATTCCCGTCCCAGTCACCCCCATCCCATTCACCCCCATCCCATTCAACCCCATCCCAGTCACTGCCATTCCAGTAGGTAAAGGAATCCTTTCCCGTGCTTTTCAGACACGCTTTCCCCGGGAGTGACTGACATCACGTTTCAAGCTGTGTCAGTGGCAGGGCGATTTTCTGATCAGTGGTCACAGTTAAATGCTAGAAGAACACAATGAGTTGCTGAATTCTAGTCGTCATTTCACACGGGCATTTGTAATTTCAAGAAGCTGCGAATAGTTCTTTCAACCTTTGAAATGTTACAGGAAAAAAGAGGTGGAGAGATTAACCACTAAGTTTTAAACATATATATGAATAAGCTGTTTAGCTCCTCGAACATTAAACACAAAGTTTGAGAGTGAGCAGCAGGTGCTACTGTGTTGAAAAATAGTTGGTGATGTTTTGCACCAGATCAGCCTATAACTCGAGTGGCTGTGATGGAACTCGAGTGGCTGTGATGTGGTTATAACATTTCATTGAGGAAAAATTCTTTGAAAAAAAATGCTTTGATACTTTCAGAAATGAGGAGTTTGATGAAGATCCTCTGCTTGCATGAAAACTGCTAGTGATTCTGTTCTGAAAGCTGTTTTTAACCCAACACGTTATATATGCATGAAAAGAACGGTAAAGTAAGCCTTAATTCTAGTGAAATATTCTACAGAACTGCTTGCTGCTCCTGTGCGTTTGAAGCTGTATTTAGTAGATGGTTGTAGACATTCCCCATAGATTAATAATGCTCTGTTCATTATTTATTCCTAAAGGAGAAACACAGTATGACAGAGGTGTGGATGGGTGTGCTATTGCTCCAACTCAGTACATTTTTGTGTTGTATGTAAAGGAGTGACACGTTCTTTTCAAATACCATGCAATGTATTTAACGTAAAAGCAGAACTCCCCCAAGAATTACATCATCACCTCTTTAAAAAAAAATACAGAAAAAGTACTTGCAAAGTACCATCTTCTGGGCTGTCTATGGAGTGTAAGTGCCTGAAAGGTACAAAGTTTACCAAAAATGCTTTTATTCTTGATTTATAATTTCTTTTTTCCATTGGAACATGAAATAAAAAAAAAAGATTTTTTAAAAGGTTCATTGAAGATATGATGTAGACCATTCATTGATGAATGCAACAGCACAGGGATCGAGTGAGGGTTCGGTTGGACTGGATTGCTCCAGAGGTAACCAGCATGGACTCAATGGGCTGAATGGCCCCCTTCTTTTCCATAAAGGACTAAGACTCTATGATGAGTTATTTATGTGAGGATTAAGTTTGACATCTGTCCATGTAATGTTAGATCCCAAGATAAGGTCAAGATGGATAATGCTATTTGGAACCAATGGCAGGAAGAGGCAGCAAAGGGTTTGATGCAGGTTGTGTGGAGGAGGTGGTGCAGACAGTCAGTACCAGATCAACTGCCCCACAAAATGGCAATGCAGTGCTAGCTGGCCAAGTTTGGTACTGACACCGGATGCTGAGATAATGCTGGAAGTGTCATTGCTTCTGTGAGCCATCCATTAACAATCACTGTAACCACGGGAGATAAATGAGAGAGTTAATATATGCATAAGGTTTCTCAACAAACTCTCAAACAGCCACACATCGCTCTTGCACCATTCCCCTATACCTTACCCCACTTTGATTATAATGGTGTAGTAGTATTTGAGTGGAAAATGAAGGCCTTGTTAAGCATGATCACAATGGAAGACGAACAAGGAGCAGGAGTAGGCCATTCAGCCCCTCTAACCTGCTCCGCTATTTAATAAGATCATGGCTGATCTTGTACTAACCTGAAATCTGCATCCCACCTACTGCCGATAACCTATCACCCTTTTGCTTACCAAGAATCCACCTCTGCCTTATAAATATGCAAAGACTCTCCTTCCACCACCTTTTCAGAAAGAGTTCCAAAGACTCACAACCCTCTGAGTGAAAATATTTTGCCTCATTTATGTTTTAAATGGGTGATTGCTTATTTTTAACCAGTGACCTATAGTTCTAGATTCCACAACAGGAAACATCTTCTCCACATCCACCCTGTCAAGACCCCTCAGGATCTTATGTTTCAATCAATTTGCCTCTTACTCTTCTAAACTCCAGTGGATACAAGTCTAGTCTGTCCAACCTTTCCTCATAAGACAACCCACCCATTCCAGGTATTAATCTGATAAACCTTCTCTGAACTGCTTACAACCTTCCTTAAATAAGGTGACCAATACTGTACACAGTACCCCCAGATGTGGTCTCACGAGTGCCCTGTATAACTGAAGCATAGACTCCATACTATTAACATTCTATTAGCTTTCCTAATTACTTGCTGTATTTGCATTCTAGCCTTTTATGATTCATGCACTAAGACACTCAGATCCCTCTACACCTCAGAGCTCTGCAGTCTCTCACCATTTAGATAATATGCTTCTCTTTTATTCTTCCTGCCAAAATGAACAGTTTCACTTTTTCCACATTAAACCCTATCTTCCAGATCTTTAGCTACTCACTTAACCTATCTATATCTGTTTGTAGCCTGCATATATCCTCTTCACAACTTACTTTCCTACTATATTTGTGTTATCAGCAAGTTTGGCAACTAACCCATCCATCCCTTCATCTAAGTCATTTGTATAAATTGTGACACTGAGGCCCCAGTGCTGATCTCTGTGCCACAACACTCGTTACATCTTGCCAAACTGAAAAAGACCCATTTATGCCTACTCTCTGCTTCATGTTAGCTAGCCAATCTTCTATCCATGCCAATATGTTACCTCCCATACTTGGGTAAAATGAAATGTTAAATTAATTCCCTAGACCTTAAGTCAGCAACAATGAAGTGCCCCCAGTGGTGGAAAGGTCAATAGCAGCAGGACTAAGGGGGAAGCTTACCCCAGCTGGGCAGACACACTGGGCAGCCAGGGGGTGATGGGGAACCTGGAGGAGAGTCAGCTTCAGGTTAGTAAGAGGATGGAGCACTAACTGAGCTGACTGTGGCTACGATATTCTGATATATTGGAAGGGCTCTTTTCATTGGCCAATACCTTTTCTCCAACCACAAGTGAAGGTACATCCTCCAGAACTGAATGGCTTCCATGTCCATCACAGGGGTTGCACATTTAGGGAGTGAAGATGTAGGGGCCTCCTGAGACATCCTCTCATTCGTGGCATTGTACTGATTCCAAGACAGCCAGACACCACTGGTGGGGTTGGGTGAGGGGGTTGGGGGCGTGTGAAGAGACAGAGGCTATGGGTGGAATCTTTTTGAGGCATCAGTGGTCTCGTCTGTTGGCTCTAGACCCAGCGAGAGGCCCGCGCTGCATCTTTTTGGGAAGGCCTGCTGAACCACAAGCCTATCAGGCAGCGGTGAGGTCTGCCTCCCCCTGAAATCAACTCCCGGGGGGCAAAAGCCCCACCTAGTGAGAGCTGCTGGCCAATCAGAGGACAGCAGCTCTTGTGCTCAGCAGCCCCAATGGGGAGGTGGTGGCTACAGCCAGAAGGACAGGGACCTGAGTCCCAGGATCGGTGAGCAACCCAGGCCACAGGTAAGTAATGTGGGGGGATGTGTCTACAGGGTGGGTTGACGGGAAGCGGGATGTAGAGGGGTCAGCAGCAAAGTCGGGGGTGGCTGTCAGTGGGACCACCCCTTCCCAATGCCCAGTCCCTCCATCAGGCGCCTGAGTTCCTTTGATCAAGGGACCCCCATCCCCCAGAGGTGACAAGCTATCCACATAGTTTTAGCTGTTGTGTGGAGGGTAAAGGGTTAATGTTAAATATGTAAATAGACAGTCTGCATCAACAGTGATGTAAGATCACATGACAACAGAGCCTACTGAATCCTCAAGTTAAACCTTATACTGTCTATAGTTAGAAGAATGTTTAATAAAAAGTAAAGTTTATCAACAGTCTCTCTCGATCCTGACCTCAGCTAAGTCCCACAACAATGATAACAGATGGTAGCAGTGGTAAAGACGACGGGAAAGGTACCAAGTTAAAAGAATCTCAGCAAGGCTGAAGACAAAGCCCAACAACTGAAAAAGCAGCAAGCAACAGGACTGTGAGGGAAGGAGAGTGCAGGATAAACACCGACAGAACTCCAAGGCTAGAGCGAAGAAAAGCCATGGGAGAAAATGTTACCCTTACCTGAGAGCTTTGAACATGTGGAAGGCCCAGGTCAGGATGAGAAGTGACAATTAGCATCGTAGGTTTTACCAGGTACAGAACTGCTTCAAGCGGGAATAGCAGAGAAGACTGGCAAGGAAGCGGTTAGTACCCTTCTCCACACCATTGGCAGTAGTGGAGACCACATATTGTTCAGACAGGGCATAAATAAAGAAAGGGTGACAGACAACAATGTTATAAAAGGTTTTGATATATATTTCAGCCTTAGAAATAACACACAGAAAGGGTGAAGTTCAATAGATGTAACAATGACCAGGAGGGAGCTTAGATTTCTTCGTTGATGATTTGTATCAACTAACTGAGAAATGTGAATATGGAGCCCTGAGAGAATCACAGATTGTTACAGTGCAGAAGGACACCATTCGGCCCATCGTGTCTGCACCAGCTCTCCAAATGAGCATTATGACTCAGTGCCATTCTCCTGCCTTTTCCCTGTAACACTGCACATTGTTTCTCTTTAAATAATCATCTAATTCCCTCTTGAATGCCTCAGTTGAACCTGCCTCCAACACACTTGCAGGCAGCGCGTTCCAGACCTGAACCACTCGCTGTGTGATAGAGCTTTTTCTCATGTTGCATTTGCTTCTTTTGCAAATCACTTTAAGTCTGTGCCCTCTCATTTTCGATCCTTTTATGAGTGGGAATGGCTTCTCCACATCTACTCTGTCCAGACCCTTCATGATTTTGAACACCTCTATCAAATCGCCTTTAGCCTTCTCCTCTCCAAGGAGAACAGTCCCAGTCTCTCCAATCTATTTTCATAGCTGAAGTTTCTCATCTCTGAAACCATTTTTGTAAAACTCTTCTGCGCTCCCCCTAAATATGCTCCCATCCTCCCTATAGTGTGGTGCCCAGGACTGTACACAAACTCCAGCTGAGGTCTAACTAGTGTCCTGTTCAACCTCCTAGCTCTTGGACTGTATGCCCCTGTGATAAAGCCTAGGGTACTGAAGGCAGAGATGTTGGTGTAGTGGTAATCCTATTGTTTGGTAATCCAGAGGCCTAGGTTCTGGGGTCATGGGTTCAAATCCCACCATGGCAGCTGGTGGAATTTAAATTCAATTAATAAATCTGAAATATAAAACTAGTCTCAGTAATGGTGACCATGACAGCCATCATCCATTGTCATAAAAACCCATCTAGTTCACTAATGTCCTTTAGGGAAGGAAATCTGCCATCCTTACCTGGTCTGGTTTATATGTGACTCCAGACCCACAGCAATGTGGCTGATTCTTAACTGCTGAGCGAGACACTCAGTTCATAGGGGCAATAAGGGATGGGCAGCAAATGTTGGCCAGAGGCAACAACAAGCCATGAAGGAATAAAGAAACTCCTCTCTTCTGTCCTGCCACCTTCAATGATCTATACACCCAAGTCCCTCTACCCCTGCGCACCCTTTAGAGTTGTACCCCTTATTTTATATTGTCTGTCCATGTTCTCTCTACCATCACCTCACACTTCTCCGCATTGAACTTCATCTGCCACCTATCTGCCCACTCCACCAACTTGTCTATGTCCTTTGTCCTCACAGTTTACAATGCTTCTAAGTTTTCTATCATCTGCAAACATTGAAATTGTCCCCTGCACACCAAGATCTAGATCATTAATATATGTCAGGAAATGCAAGGGCCCCACTACAAACCTTCCTCTAGCCCAAAAAATATCCATTAACCATCACTCACTGTTTCCTATCCCTCAGCCAATTTTGTATCCATGTTGCTACTGTCCCTTTTATTCCATGAGCTATAACTTTTCTCACAAGTCTGTTGTGTGGCACTGTATCGAATGCCTTTTGCAAGTCTATATCCACCACATCAACAGCATTACCCTCATCAACCCTCTCTGTTAACTCTTCAAAAAACTCCAGCAAGTTAGTTAAACATGATTTCCCCTTTAGAAATTCATGCTGGCTCTAACTAATCAACCCACATTTTTCCATGTGACAATTAATTCTATCCCAAATAATTGCTTCCAGAATCTTCCCCACCACCGAAGTTAAACTGACTGGTCTGTAATTGCTGGGCTTATCCTTACAACCTTTTTTGAACTAGGGTGTAATGTTTGCAATTCCCCAGTCCTCTGGCACCTCCCCTGAGTCTAGGGAAGGCTGAAACATAATGGCCAGTACCCCTGCAATTTCTATTCTCACTTTTTTCAATATCATTGCACATATCTCATCCGGACCCTGTGCCTTATCAACTTTAAATACCAACAGTTTACCCAATACTTGTTCCTTATCAATTTTAAACCCTTCTAGTGACTGAGTTTCCTCCTCTGTCACCATGGCCTGGGCAGCATCTGCCTCGTAGGTAAAGACAGATGTAAAGTATTAATTTAAAACCTCAGCCATGCCTCTTGCCTCTATGTGTAAGTCCCCTTTTTGGTCCCTAATCGGCCCTACTCCTCTTTTTTATCACCCTTTTACTATCTGTGTGCCTATAGAAGACTTTGGGATTCCCCTTTATGTTGGCTGCAATTCTTTTCTCATAATCCCTCCTTCCTTCTGCTATTTGCTTCTCCACCTCCCCCCTGAACCTTCTGTATTCAGCTTGGTTCTCAATTGTGTTTTCTACCTGACACCTGGCATAAGCATGCTTTTTCTTCTTTATCTTAATTCTATCTCCAGGGAGCTCTGGATTTGATTGCCCTACCCTTCCCTTTTGAGGGAATATACCTTGACTGTGTCTGAACCATTTCTTTTTTCAAGGCAGCCCATTGTTCAGCTATTGTTTTTTCCACCAACCTTTGGTTCCAGTCTATCTGACCCAGCTCCGTTCTTGCCCCATTGAAGTTGGCTCTCCCCAAGTTAATTATTCTTACTCTGGATTTCACATTGTCTTTTTCTACCGTCAACCTAAACCTTACGCTATAATGATCACTGTCTCCTAAATGCTCCCCCATGGACACTTGATCTACTTGGCTCACTTCATTTCCAAGAAGCAGGTCCAACAGTGCATTCTTTCTTGCAGGACTGGACACATACTGCTGTTGAAGATTCTCCTGAACACAATCTCAGAACTCCTGCCCCTCTCCACTCTTTACACTACCACTAACCAGTGGTATATTTACACTACCACTAACCCAGTCTATATTCGGATAATTAAAGTCCCTCCTTATAACTACTCTATAATGTTTGCATCTCTCTGCAATTTCCCTGCAGATTTGTTCTTCTACGTCCTTCTCACTATTTGACGGTCTATAGACTACACCGAGCAATGTAGTTGCACCCTTTTTGTTCCTTAGCTTGAGGCAAATTGATTCTGTCCTTGAACCCTCTGGGACATCCTCTATCTCCAGCGCTGCAATGCTCTTCTTAATCAATACAGCCACCTCCTCCTCCTTTCCTTCCTGCCCTACCTTCCCTGAACAGCTTGTACCCAGGAATATCTAACACCCAGTCCTGGCCTTCCTTGACCAGGTCTCTGTTATCACCACAACATACTAACTCCGCATGGCAATCTGCATCTGTAACTCCCCAATTTTATTTACTATACTCCCTGCATTCACAGACAGGCAGTATAAAACAAAAATAAAAATATCTGGAAAAACTCAGCAGGTCTGGCAGCATCTGCGGAGATGGACACAGTTAACGTTTCGAGTCCGTGTGACTCTTCAACAGAACTAAGGAAAAATAGAAAAGAGGTAAAATATAAGCTGGTTTAAGGCGGGGTGGAATAAGTCGAGCTGGATAGAGGGCCAGTGATAGGTGGAGATAACCAAAAGATGTCACAGACAAAAGGACAAAGAGGTGTTGAAGGTGGTGATATTATCTAAGGAATGTGCTAATTAAGGGTAGAAAGCAGGACGAGCAAGGTACAGATAGCCCTAGTGGGGGTGGGGTGGGGTGAAGGTACAGATAGCCCTAGTGGGGGTGGGGTGGGGGTGAAGGTACAGATAGCCCTAGTGGGGGTGGGGTGGGGGTGAAGGTACAGATAGCCCTAGTGGTGGTGGGGTGGGGGTGAAGGTACAGATAGCCCTAGTGGGGGTGGGGTGGGGTGAAGGTACAGATAGCCCTAGTGGGGGTGGGTTGGGGTGAAGGTACAGATAGCCCTAGTGGGGGTGGGGTGGGGTGAAGCTACAGATAGCCCTAGTGGGGGTGGGGGGGGGGTGAAGGTACAGATAGCCCTAGTGGGGGTGGGGTGAAGGTACAGATAGCCCTAGTGGGGGTGGGGTGGGGTGAAGGAATCAAAATAGGCTAAAAGGTAGAGATAAAACAACGGATGGAAATACATTTAAAAATAATGGAAATAGGTGGGAAAAGAAAAACCACATAAATTATTGGAAAAAGGGAGGTCGGAACGGGGGTGGGGATGGAGGAGAGAGTTCATGATCTAAAATTGCTGAACTCAATATTCAGTCTGGAAGGCTGTAAAGTGCCTAGTCGGAAGATGAGGTGCTGTTCCTCCAGTTTGTGTTGACCTACAGGCAGTCTAATCCTGATTTAGACTTAATTACTGTCTCCCTTACTCTGACGCTACCTATTAACTTACTATTCTCTATTCTGGTGCTATCTGTCTCTCCCAGTATTTTGTCCACCTTGGCTTTACTCTCTGACATTCCTTCCTGTTTCCCACAGCCCTGCTCAGTTAGTTTAAAGCACCACCCCCACCCCTCAACAGCATGAGCAAAATGACCCGCAAGGAACTCAGTCCCAGCTCTGTTCAGGTGTAACCCGCCCAGCTTTGTACAGGCACCATCTACCCCAGAGCCAGTCCCAGTGTCCCAGGAATCTAAAGCCCTTCCTCCTGCACTATCTTTCCAGCCACACATTCATCTGCCTTATCCTCCTATTGCTGTACTCACTGGCACGTGGCACTGGGAATAATCCTGAGATTACTACATTTCAGGTCCTGCTCGCTAATCTTCTACCTAGCTCGCTAAATTCTGTCTGCAGGACCACATCCCAATGTGGACTATGATTTCTACCTGTTCACCCTCCCCAGGAGAATTTCCTGCAATCACTTGGTGACATCCTTGACCCTGGCACCAGGGAGGCAACAAACCATCCTGGAGACACATCTATGGCCACAGAAACACCTGTCTGGATTTCATTGTTGTCGGAGTCTTAGAGGAGACTTTATCAGATTTTCTACTGTTACGGACTGGAGGGGAGATTCATTTAAACAGTCTGGATTTCTCCTCTCACTACCTGTGGGATCAGGTGTCCAGACCCAGAGACTGGGGTTCAGCTGAGGGCCAGGAGAGTGGGGTTTTTTAAAGGAACCTTGACCTCTTTAAGGGATTCCAGTTCAGGGTCCGGCTCTGGCGCTGGCACACCTGGAGAGTTTCAGCTTTTTGTAGGAAAGTTCTTATCTACATGTAGATGAACCACCCTGACAACCACTGCTCGGGCAAGACTAGGTATGGTGTTGGGAAGAAAACCAACAAATTTCATTGGGAAGGATGAAAGAGGTGCTCATTTCACCAGACAGATTGGCTCAATCTGATCCAGAACTGCCTACAATAGTTGCTGCAGATGCATCACCAACTGGACTAGGAGCAGTACCCTTTCAAACCCAGAAACTTGGTAAATGCAAACCAATGTACCGCACATCTCAATCAATGACTAAAACAGAACAAACATACACTGGAATTGAAAAAGAAGCATTTGCAGCTCCATGGTCTTGTGAGAAGTTTGCTGACCATGTCATGGTCTAACGTTTTCCACTGAGGCATTGGTCACATTATTAAATGGTAAAGAATTAACAGAGATGCCACCAGAGTAAAGAGATTTCATTTGAGATTGATGAGATTCGATGCTACAACTGAGTATGTCCAAGGAAAACAAAAACGTGCAGCAGACACATTGTCACAAATTCATGTTGAAAAGCCTGAATGAAAGGACATAAATTTTGCTGAAGATGTGGAGTCCTATACTTCATTGACCACAAAATTTCTACCAGAGAAAACGCAGAGGCTAGATGAAATTCAAAAGGCACAAAAAAACAGGTGAAAAATGTGCTAAAAATTGAGACTACTGCATCAAAGAATGGTCAGAATTCATTCCAAATAACCTAATCCTGAAGCAATATTTTAAGCAAAGAACACACCGCAGAGTTGTGGATGATTTATGATGAGAGATTGGTCATACCTGGAGTCCTCTGACTGGAGATCCTTCGGAGAATACACCAGGTATTACAACATGTCATGCCAGAGCATGAAGTTCTCTTTGGTGGCCGGGAATCTCAAAGTCATGAGGAGAAGTGATTTCACACTGCCTAACCAGGAATGGAGAGAAGCATTGATGATTCCATACTTCCATCCAGACCATGGGAACATCTCGGAATGGATCTTTTCAACCCCAAAGGGAAGGTATTCCTCATAGTTCTTGACTATTATTCCAGATGGATCGAGGTAGAGTGTCTACTTGGTCCCACATCAGAAGATGTTGTTATGTTACTAAAAGGAATTTTTGCCATACAAGGCATTCCAGGCCTAGTCATTTCAGGCGATGACCCACAGTTTTCCATGGAATGTTTGAAGCAGTTTGCAGAAGTGTATGGGTTTATCCACATGACTAGTTCACCCAGTTACCCGCAAGCTAATGAGGAGGCTGAAAGAGCAGTAAGGACAGTAAAGGCTTTACTGAAGGAAAATGACAATATCAACTTGGCATTGTTGAGCTCCCATACCACACCACTCCAGAAAGGCCTGCCCCTGTCCAAATTTAAGGAAGATGACTGTGGACTCAACTTCCTGCTCTTCCACACATGTTTATGCTACGCCCCAAGGCAGCAGATATTGAGAGAGTGAAGGAGCGGGAGGACAAGTATTGTGTAAATCAAACCACAAACTATAACCAACACCGTGGAGTACAGAACTCCAGGCAGGGG
Organism: Isurus oxyrinchus; assembly: GCA_026770705.1. NCBI lineage: Eukaryota > Metazoa > Chordata > Chondrichthyes > Lamniformes > Lamnidae > Isurus > Isurus oxyrinchus. Next base: position 1,681,726 of record JANJGN010000027.1, on the reverse strand, counting down.
AGTCAGCTTGGGTTCGTAACTAAAATCGTAAAGAGCAAGTTTTGGGAAAAACACTCCATCCACAATCTTAACTTGTGAAGACTGAAAATGGAATAGTGAGAAGAAACAGAAGCACACTTCAGTGGAATGGGCCAAATACCCAGACCATCAGGAAGATGACATGGAGGTAGAACTGGTATTTTCTGATGATTCACATACTACTCCGCTGAGTTGAGAGAGAACATGGAGAACTTGAATCCTGTACATCCTTGGGGGGAGATGTAGGTAATATAAATAATGTATTTAATAGAGTCAAAGAATTGGGGGAGATGTAAGATAATGTTAATAATGTATTTAATAGAGTCAGAGCATGGGGGAGATGTAGGATAATGTTAATAATGTATTTATTAGAGTCAGAGAATTGATGTAGCATAATGTAAATAATGTATTTAATAGAGTCAGAGAATTGGGGGAGAGGTAGGATAATGTTAATAATGTATATACTAGAGTCAGAGAATTGATGTAGGATAATGTAAATAATATATTTAATAAAGTCAAAGAATTGGGAAGAGATGGTAGGATAATGTAAATAATATATTTAATATAGTCAGAGACTTTGGGGGAGATGTAGTGTGAAGGGTTAATGTTAAATATGTAAATAAACAGTCTACATCATCAGTGATGTATGATCACATGACAAAAGAGCTTACTGAGGGATGGTTCTATGTGAAGCCTCATGCTAAGCCTTGTCTTGTATTTAGTTAGTAGAATGTATAATAGAAGGTAAAGTTTACCAGCAGCCTGGCCTTCAGCAGTGACTATCGATCCTAGCCAAGGACAACTGAAGCTAAGACCCACTATGGTGATAACAGACTGTTCACGCCACATGATGACAGGACTGCCTGCAGCTGGGTTAATACCAGCCGGGACAGGATTAGGCCTGTAAGTGGTTATTAATTGGCTGCTTAAGGCCCTCAATAGGTGATGGGGAGAGAAGGTCGACCTTGGGCCTTCCCATACAGATCCTAATTCTGGCGGATGTGGGAAGTCAGTCGGGTTCCAGTATGCCACAATCCTGCCTCATAATGTGTCCTTGGCCACCTCCAAGTTCACGACCAACAAGAGAAGAGGACTCTGCCATATATCACAGGACAGAGCGTCAGTTGCACAACAATTTCATTTGCCAAGAAACAGCTCTATAATAACATGCCAAGTTCAGTACTCTGAAAAAAGTGGCACTCAAAAGCAAAATACTGACGATCTTAACTTATCTGTTACAAATCATTGGTGTTGGGGGTGACACTGCAAGAGAATGATCAAAACTTCGAGAAACCCCACTCCGAAACCAGACTCCTGCAGGTGGCCATGCCTGAGTGAAGCAGTTTCATTTTCATCAGTCGAGTGGTGTACACAATATTTAACAGTAAACAACACTCGCCAGATTCTTGTCTCAGTTAAATCAGACAGTCAACACACTTCACTCTCAGGATATTGCGCAGACAGCAGCAGAATGGCAGGTTTGTCTGCTTTTGTTTGAGAGAGAAATCTCATGCAGCAGGGGACTTCCAACTTCTGTTGAGAACACACCGCCAGATCTATTACATCCACATGAAAAGGAAGGGAGAGCCTCAGTTTAACACCACATCTGAATGGCAGCGCTTCAGAATCAACCTACAATCCGTGGTTTCCATCTGCAGCACCATTTAAACCCACAATCTTAGGTTGACGAACTCAAACAAGTTTAGATCATAACTATTTTTCTGGGTTCTGATATTGATTCCGCTATCCACATCTTTTTATCATTCCATGATCGACTCTCTTTGCACTGCAGCTTTTATTTAATCTCTCCTGCCCTCCACCCTCTCTCGGACTTTCCCCTTTGTTCTGTCCCTGCTTTCCCTGCCTCTGTACTTGCTTAAAACCTGTTCCGTCTCCAACACTTCCAGGTCCCAATGAAAGCTCATTCAGCTAAAATCACTAACTCGGTTCTTCTCTCCTCTGCCAGTTTTTCCAGCGTTTTCTGATTTTATTTCAGATTTCCAGCATCAGCAATCTTTTGCTTTTGTTTTGGAGTGGAATGGTCTCCAGGGCTGAATGGCCTGTTCCTGGGGTCACTGAGCAGGCAAAATCCAGCTTCGGCTCTGTCCCTGTGCTGTGTTTGCCAGCCTCAGTCCGAGTTTGTGGTGGACGTGGAACAATTGGCCTCAGTGCCTTTTAGCAAGGGGAGGGGCCAAACGAGGCAGGGTTCCCGTATCCAATGGCTGCACTGGGAAGTGTTTACTGAGTATAAGGACCTGCTCCCTCTGACACGCACTGACCAGCCTTAGACATGACCACAGCTGATCAGTGCCCAGTGAGGGTCAGTGTCCAAATGTTTGAAGCAGAGAATTGAATCTGAGTGAGAACGCAATGCCAGGCAACGCTAAGCTCAGGGATCATCTTTTCTCTATGATTCATAGTCATAGAGTCATAGAGTCTACGGCACAGAAAAAGGCCCTTTGGCCCATTGAGTCTGCACCAGTCAAACAAGTACCTAACTATTCTAATCCCATTTTCCAGCACTAGGCCCATAGCTCTGTATGCCATGGCATCGCAAGTGCACATCCAAATACTGCTTAAATGTTATGAGGGTACCTACCTCTACCACCCTTTCAGGCAGTGAGTTCCAGATTCCCACCACCCTCTGGGTGAAAAAATTCTTCCTCACATCCCCTCTAAACTTCCTGCCCCTGGTTATTGATTCCTCCTCCAAGGGGAAAAGTTCCTTCCTGTCAACCCTATCTGTGCCCCTCACAATGTTATACACCTCAATCATGTCCCCCCTCAATCTCCTCTGCTCCAGAGAAAATAACCCCAGTCTATCCAATCTCTCCTCATAACTAAAACTCTCCAGCCCAGGCAATATCCTGATAAATCTCCTCTGCACGCTCTCTAGTGTAATCACATCCTTCCTATAATGCGGATTTCAGAACTGCACACAATACTCTAGCTGTGGCCTTACCAGTGTTTTATACAGTTCCAGCATAACCTCCCTACTCTTATAACCTATGCCTGGGCTAATAAAGGCAAGTGTCCCATATGCCTTCTTAACCACCTTATCTACCTGTCCCACTACCTTAAGGGACCGGCGGACATGCACACCAAGGTCCCTCTGATCCTTGGTACTTCCCAGGGTCCTACCATTCATTGTGTATTCCTGTGCCTTGTTTGTCCTGCCCAAGTGCATCACCTCACACTTATCCGGATTAAATTCCATTTACCACCAATCAGCCCATCTGACCAGCCTGTCTATATCCTCCTGTAATCTAAGGCTAACCTCTTCACTATTTACCACCCCACCAATTTTTGTGTCATCCGTGAACTTACTGATCAACCCTCCTACATTCAAGTCTAAATCGTTTATATATACCACACACAGCAAGGGACCCAACACCAATCCCTGTGGAATCCCACTGGACACAGGCATCCAGTCATAAAAACACCCCTCGACCATCACCCTCTGCTTCCTGCCACTCAGCCAATTCTGGATCCAATTTGCCAAACTGCCTTGGATCCCATGGGCTCTTACCTTCGATATTAGTTTCCCATGCGGGACCTTATCAAAAGCCTTGCTGAAGTCCAAGTAGACTACGTCAAATGCATTGCACTCATATACACAACCGGTCACTCCTTCGAAAAATTCAATCAGAAGACATGACCTCCCCTTAACAAAACCATGCTGACTGTCCTTGATTAATCCCTGCCTCTCCAAGTGTAGATTAATTCTGTCCCTCAGAATTGCTTCCAATAGTTTCCCCACCACTGAGGTTAGACTGACCGGCCTGTAGTTCCCTGGTTTATCCCTTCCTCCCTTCTTGAATAACGGTACCACATTTGCTGTCCTCCAGTCCTCTGGCACCTCCTCTGTGGCCAGGAGAGGTATTGGAAATTATTGCCAGTGCCCCTGTTATCTCCTCCCTTGCCTCACTCAACAGCCTGGGATACATTTCATCCGGGCCTGGAGATTTATCTACTTTTAAGTCTGCTGGACCACTTAGAACCTCCTCCCTTTCTATGCTAATTTCTTTAATTAGATCACAGTCACTCTGCCTGATTTCCATACCCACATCGTCCCTCTCACTTGTATGATTTCTCATCTTAACATTTGCTAAATAACAGAAACATTGAACTTCCTGTTACTAAACAATGTTTCACCAGGAGGAAAGCACATTGTTCCAAGCTTGTTGATGGGCTCATTCCGTATGCAAAGTATCTAACGATGCCCATATACAGATGGAGAAACGTGTGACATTTAACTTCCTCATTGATTTGCAATCTTGCACTCCTTGCTAACTCTTTGCCACTGAGTTGAGCTGTTTTTCGATCCAACAACAAATGTTCATTGTTCAACCTGAGGAGCATCCAAGTCTTGGGGATGGTAAGTTAGCAATTTTTTTCTTGCTTCAGTGCATTCAGGGTGTTGATTGGAGGAGCCTGTGTGTTTATACAAGGTATTGAACAGATATTAGCAATATGCGGTATTTTGCAAAGGGACAGGTATTGAACACATGGACTGATCTGTGACCTTTAGGCTTGGTATCAATCGATTCACAAGGCTCTGGCACTGGATGGAATTATGTCATCATTTTGTTTTAAACCAACTGGTCTCTTGCTGTGCGAAAATTAAAATAGCTGTAAAAACTCAGCAGGTCTGACAGCATCTGGGGAGAGGAACACAGTTAATGTTTCGAGTCCGTATGACTCTTCATCAGAACTGAAGAATCACTTCTGATGAAGAGTCATACGGACTCAAAATGTTAACTGTGTTCCTCTCCCCAGAAGCTGTCAGACCTGCTGAGTTTTTACAGCTGTTTTAATTTTTGTTTCAGATTTCCAGCATCCGCAGTATTTTGCTTTTACCTTTGGTCTCTTGCTGTTGTTCTGCAAGAAACATAGAGACTGATTTTCATCTCCCGACTGTCCTGTTTCAAAGTCTGATCGGGGCATTGGATGGAATGAAACTACAGAAAAGAAATCACCAGTTTAGTACTGGCTGTGATGTGGCACAGCCAACACTCCGAGTCAAACCAGCGGCTTTATAAACCATAACCTAAAGATAGACAATCCCAACGCTATTTAAAGGGAACTCACTTAATCACCGTGAACAATTGACAGGTATCTTGCTGAGGTATTTTGGGGTGTAGAATTGGTTTATTTTGCCTGAATTGACTGGACTCTGTTTGAGGGGGTACTGACAGTTTCTGGAAATGGGATTCCTTTGGGGTGGGAGGAAGGGTCCCATGAAGCTGGAGCAGCAGAGAGACCGCAGAGGAGGAGGACAGCATCCCACAGTGCCTGAGTGGGAGAGCTGCAGGGCATACGGAAGCAATGCATCTCCAGGGAAGTGTCACAAACCTCTTGCAACACATGACCACTTCAGGCCTCTTGTGGTTAATCTTACTATAGACGTCAAGATATTTGTTGCTCCTCTTTCCAGACTGTGACAGCAGAATCATACAATCTGTAGCCCATGTTTGCCTAAAGCAGTGACTGATGGTGATAATTTCATAATTTCCCCCAGGAATAACCAGAAACAACAGTTTAGAACATTGAGGATTAGACAGATTCTGTCAATTGCATGGATCAGGGTCACACACGGATCGGGGTCACACACGGATCGGGGTCACACACGGATCGGGGTCACACAGGGATCGGGGTCACACACGGATCGGGGTTACACAGGGATCAGGGTCACACACAGATCGGGGTCACACACGGATCGGGGTCACACACGGATCGGGGTTACACAAAGATCGGGGTTACACACGGATCGGGGTCACACACGGATCAGGTTCACACAGGGATTGGGGTCACACACGGATCAGGGTCACACACGGATCGGGGTCACACACGGATCAGCGTCACACACAGATTGGGGTCACACAGGGATCAGCGTCACACACAGATTGGGGTCACACACGGATTGGGGTCACACACGGATCGGGGTCACACACAGATCGGGGTCACACACGGATCAGCGTCACACACAGATCGGGGTCACACACGGATTGGGGTCACACGGGGATCAGGGTCACACACAGATCGGGGTCACACACGGATCGGGGTCACACACGGATCGGGGTCACACAGGGATCAGCGTCACACACGGATCGGGGTCACACATGGAACAGGGTTACACAGGGATCGGGGTCACTCACGGATCGGGGTCACACAGGGATCAGTGTCACACACAAATTGGGGTCACACACGGATCGGGGTTACACACAGATTGGGGTTACACATGGATCAGGGTCACACACAGATCGGGGGTCACACATGGATCAGGGTTACACAGGGATCGGGGTCACACACGGATTGGGGTCACACAGATCGGGGTCACACACGGATCGGGGGTCACACATGGATCAAGGTCACACACGGATCGGGGTCACACACGGATCGGGGTCACACAGGGATCAGCGTCACACACGGATCGGGGTCACACAGGGATTGGGGTCACACACGGATCAGGGTTACACACGGATCGGGGTCACACACGGATCAGGGTCACACATGGATTGGGGTCATACATGGATCAGGGTCACACACGGATTGGGGTTACACACAGATCGGGGTCACACAGGGATCGGAGTCACACACAGATTGGGGTCACACACGGATCGGGGTTACACACAGATTGGGGTTACACATGGATCAGGGTCACACACAGATTGGGGTCACACAGGGATCAGCGTCACACACAGATTGGGGTTACACACAGATCGGGGTCACACAGGGATTGGGGTCACACACAGATCGGGGTCACACACGGATTGGGGTTAGACACGGATCGGGGTTACACACGGATCAGGGATACACAGGGATCGGGGTTACACAGGGATCGGGGTCACACACGGATCGGGGTCACACAGGGATCGGGGTTACACAGGGATCGGGGTCACACAGGGATCGGGGTTACACAGGGATTGGGGTCACACAGGGATCGGGGTTGCACACGGATTGGGGTTACACACGGATCGGGGTCACACACGGATCGGGGTCACACACGGATCAGGGTTACACAAGGATCAGGGTTACACAAGGATCAGGGTCACACAGGGATCAGGGTTACACAGGGATTGGGGTCACACAGGGATCAGGGTCACACATGGATCGGGGTCACACACGGATCAGGGTTACACAGGGATCGGGGTCACACAGGGACGGCATCACATATGGATCGGGGCCACACACAGATCAGGTTTACACACGGATCGGGGTTAACCCGCTGTACACAAACCCGCTGTATTAAACCCGCTGTATATAAACCCGCTGTACACAAACCCACTATACACAAACCCGCTGTATGTAAACACGTACACAAACCCGCTGTATGTAAACTCGCTGTATTAAACCTGCTGTATATAAACCCACTGTAAATAAACCCGCTGTATTAAACCCGCTGTATATAAACCCGCTGTACACAAACCCACTATACACAAACCCGCTGTATGTAAACTCGCTGTATTAAACCTGCTGTATATAAACCCGCTATATACAACCCCGCTGTATATAAACCTGCTGTACACAAACCCGCTGTATATAAACCCATTATATACAACCCCGCTGAATATAAACCTGTTATATACAGACCCGCTGAATATAAACCCGCTGTTTACAACGCTGCTGTAAATAAACCCGCTATATACAAACCCGCTGAATATAAACCCATTATATACAAACCCGCTGAATATAAACCCGCTGTATGAAACCCCGCTGTATATAAACCCATGTACACAAACCCGCTGTATATAAACCCGCTGAATATAAACCCGCTGTATACAAACCTGCTGTAAACAAACCCACTGTATATAAACCCGGTGTATATAAACCTACTGTATATAAACCCGCTATACACAAACCCGCTGTACACAAACCTGCTGTATACAAACCCGCTGTATATAAACCCGCTGTATACAAATCCACTGTATATAAACCTGCTGTATACAAACCAACTGTATACAAACCCGCTGTTTACAAACCCACTGTATACAAACCCACTGTATATAAACCTGCTGTATACAAATCCACTGTATATAAGCCTGCTGTATACAAACCAACTGTATACAAACCCACGGTATACAAACCAGCTGTACACAAACCTGCTGTACACAAACCCGCTGTATACAAACCTGCTGTATCCAAACCCGCTGTATATAAACCCGCTGTACACAAACCCGCTGTACACAAACCCGTTGTACACAAACCCGCTGTTACGAACCATCTGTATACAAACCCGCTGTATACAAACCCGCTGTATACAAACCCGCTGCATATAAACCCGCTGTATACAAACCCGCTGTATACAAACCCACTGCATATAAACCTGCTGAATATAAACCCGTTATATACAAACCTGCTGAATATAAACCCGCTGTATACAACCCTGCTGTATATAAACCCATTATATACAAACCCGCTGAATATAAACCCGTTATATACAAACCTGCTGAACATAAACCCGCTGTATACAACCCTGCTGTATATAAACCCGTGTACACAAACCCGCTGTACACAAACCTGCTGTATATAAACCTGCTGTACACAAACCCACTGTATATAAACCCGCTGAATATAAACCCGCTGTATACAAACCTGCTGTAAACAAACCCACTGTATATAAACCCGGTGTATATAAACCTACTGTATATAAACCCGCTATACACAAACCTGCTCTATATAAACCCGATGTTCACAAACCCGCTGTATACAAACCCACTGTATATAAACCCACTGTTTACAAACCCACTGTATACAAACCTGCTGTATATAAACCCACTGTATACAAATCCACTGTATATAAGCCTGCTGTATACAAACCAACTGTATACAAACCCGCGGTATACAAACCAGCTGTACACAAGCCTGCTGTACACAAACCCGCTGTATACAAAACTGTTGTATCCAAACCCGCTGTTTATAAACCTGCTGTACACAAACCCGCTGTACACAAACCCGTTGTACACAAACCCGCTGTATACAAACCATCTGTATACAAACCCGCTGTATACAAACCCACTGCATATAAACCCGCTGTATACAAACCCGCTGTACACAAACCCGCTGTACACAAACCCACTGTACACAAACCCGTGGCATATAAACCTGCTGTATACAAACCTGCTGTATAGAAACCTACTGTTTATAAACCCACTGTATATATACCCGCTGTATATAAACCCGCTGTACACAAACCCACTATACACAAACCTGCTGTATACAGCACTGCTGTATATAAACTCATACACAAACCCGCTGTATATAAACTCGCTGTATCAAACCCGCTGTATACAAACCCGCTGTATACAAACCTGCTGTATACGAACCTGCTGTATACAAACCCGCTGTATACAAACCTGCTGTACACAAACCCGCTGTACACAAACCCGCTGTATACAAACCCGCTCTATACAAACCCGCTGCATATAAACCCGCTATATACAAACACGCTGTATACAAACCTGCTGTATACAAACCCTCTGTATACAAACCCGCTGTACACAAACCAGCTGTACACAAACCCACTGTACACAAGCCCACAGCATATAAACCCGCTGTATACAAACCAGCTGTACGCAAACCTGCTGTATACAAACCCGCTGTATACAAACCCGCTGTATACAAACTCACTGTTTATAAACCCGATGCCGTCAGGCCTGCTGCTTTCTACAAAGCTTCCACTCCTTTCAGCTGCAGTGTAGAGGATGTGTAGAGACCCCAGTGTAGAGGATGTGTAGAGACCCCAGTGTAGAGGATGTGTAGAGACCCCAGTGTAGAGGATGTGTAGAGACCCCAATGTAGAGGATGTGTAGAGACACCAATGTAGAGGATGTGTAGAGATCCCAATGTAGAGGATGTGTAGAGACACCAATGTAGAGGATGTGTAGAGATCCCAATGTAGAGGATGTGTAGAGACACCAATGTAGAGGATGTGTAGAGACCCCAATGTAGAGGATGTGTAGAGACCCCCAATACATGATGCAGATTACTGCCAAATTTCCTGGCAGCATTGATGACATTTCCCTTGAACCTAAATAAACTGTCCTTTGGTGTAAAGGGCTCCCTGAATACTTGGCTTACAGCTCTAGCCAGAAATCCACACTCACCAGCCAAACCAGCGAATGGGGCTCTCTTCATGCAGACCATTGGAGAAAGCAGATACATGGGAACACCACCACCTGGAAGTTCCCCTCCAAGTCACTCACCATCCTGACTTGGAAATATATCACCGTTCCTTCACTGTCACTGGGTCAAAATCCTGGAACTCCCTCCCTAACAGCACTGTGGGCGTACCTACACCACATGGACTGCAGCGGTTCAAGAAGGCAGTTCACCCCCACCTTCTCAAGGACAATTAAGAGTGGGCAATAAACGCTGGCCTAGCCAGCGAAACCCACATTCCATGAATAAAAAAATCTCAGGACATCCCAATTCACTTTATAATCTATAAAGTGCTTTGGAAATGTAGTCACTTGTTGTAATGTAGGAATTGCCGAAGTCAAAATCACACACAGCAAGATCCCACAAACAGCAATGTGATAATGAACAGATAATGGTTTTCAGAGTTGTTGGTCAAAGGATAAAATTGGACAGGACAGCGGGGAAAACACCCTTACCCTTCTTTTGATAATACAGTGAGGCCTTTTATATTCAGCAGTGAGGGCAGATTGGGCTCAGTTTGACATTGCCTCGGAATGATGACACTCTCAGATGCTGCCACATCCAAGCTGGGGAACATCTGGAGCTAGCTTTGGAGGAGAACTAACTACCAGGTGATGAAGGTGACATTGTGAAGGGGCACAGCAGCTCACTGAGCCACAATCCAGCTGAACAATGCCTCCCTGCTCCGTCACAGTCCTGTCCAACATCTCTCCCAATTGCTTCACCCTCAAATGAACTGTCCACCCAAAAACCCTCACTGATGTTCTTGGCACCTGAACTTGCAGGGTTATGGTAACTTCTATACAAAAAAGGATCAAAGGGGCCTATTATTGTACTCACATATGTAAATGTCACCAAACTAAATATTATTGATAGGTATGAGACCATAGAGCCTTGCTAAAGAGATCTCTTACCAACTCTAATGTTCCAAGAGCGTCTCCCATAAATTCCAACATGTGAAAGCTGGGAGGGAGTGAGTTGGGGACAGCTGGGTGGAGCAGTGAGGGAATGGCGATATATTTCCAAATCAGGATGGTGTGCGGTTTGGAGGGGAACTTGCGGATGGTGGTGTTCCCATCTATCTGCAGTGATCCCAATCAGACCGATGTGAAGCCTGTGACCTGTGACCTGCAGGAACTCAGGCCTGAGGGCTGAGGGGGTATGTCTGCAGCCTACAGCATCTCGGCAGTTTGGCTCAGTTGGCGTCTGATGGGCATTGGTTAAAGGGTATTACAAGGATCCAAATGAGCTGCCACCCTGGGAGATAGCAGCATGCCCATTGCATGAGCGCTGTTTGTTATCAGCCCGTTGCTTTGCTCTCCCACTGATTGCCAAGACGGGAGGCATGAAACCACGATCCATTCAGTCCCTCACCTCGGGATCCCAACCATCCCGAAATGACCAGGAGTTCCCTCCCCCGGCTGGTGCTCAGGGGATCCAGTGATTTAAATTTCTCACTGTGGTGCTGGCCCACCAGACCCTCAGCTCCCCCACGGGACAAGGTCATGGAAACACCATGATTTAAAATTGATCAAGAAGCAGCAGGCAGAAAGAAGTAAGTGTAACCTGCTGTGTCTGCAACAGCCCAGAAACCCTTGTACTTCCTGGCAGCAAGAAATAGGAAAGTGTGACAGGAACTGATTAGTAACAGTTGAGTAATTTATTTGAAACAAATACAGAGTTTGGTGCACTGCACCAAACAGCAACCTCTAATAGCAAGAAACAAAGATAAGGTTGTGTTCAAGATAGACTCGTATTCTGGCATCTCCAGTACGCCTCAGACGTCCTATTTCTCTATCCAAGAGCATGAGTTTTAAGCTCATTTTTAGAACAGAAAATGATGGTTGGTGATCAGAAAGCATGAGCACACCCAGACTGTTTCCTCATATCTTTTCATTAGAAAGGGTCAATACTAGACTCTCCGTGGTGTGGCTCTCTGGGCAGTTAATATTCCGATGCCAAAACCTTGTCTCTGTCTAAGCTGAAGACCTTTAAAATTCATTGTTCTGCTTCCTTGCCATTTTTGACAAACTGTTGAGCACGTTCTCACACCTGGTCGCAGACAGGAGCCTCTGGGAAACATTGGGCTGGGTCTTTGCGTTGAGCTCAGGATACGTGAGCTGGGCCATTTCCCGAATTCAGAAACCAGAGCCCGTCACCTCTGCCCATACCCGCCATATTTTCAGGTCCTGGAGATGTAGGCGGATGGGCTTCGAGACCTGAAACAGCATCGTAGGTGCTGAGGTGAGCTGGCTTCCAAGGTCCTCCTCAGTTCAACTGGGGCATCAGCCCAGCTCTGAAACATAGCTCTTATGCCCCCTAATCTTCACCCCAGCCACCATACTCCCTCCATGCAGCCTCATGCTCCCATGCCCCATCCACACACCCTCATAGCCTCCATGCCCCCATATCCCTATGCCTCCTCACGCCTCTTCTATGCCCCCTCAATCCCCCATGTATCCTCTATAGCCACTCACCTAGTATCCACCATGGGCAGACCTCAGGAGCCATGTCTTTGAAATTAATATGAAAAAGATAAACCTCAAAAATAATCTAGAACTCAAACATATTATTCATACTATTATAAAAACAGTTAATTACCTCAACTGGTAAATCAGTTGTAAAAACAAACAAACATCTGTTCAGTAACCACATCAAACGTGACTAATCCTTTAGCAACTTCTTCAAACTGTCAAACTATGTACACAACCCCCTGCTCAATGAAATGGTTTAACAGCTTTTAAAATTCAGCCAAGCATCCATAATTGGCTCAGCCATCAAAACTGAGCATTACAGTTCCAAACAATGGAACCTATTGAAAATGAAATAATAGATGGATCATTTTTTCTAAGCCACACTAGACAACCTGTATTCAAAACAGTCCAGGTGGCTGTTTTGTTTCTCTGTGTGAAAGCTGCAGACCAGTTTTTTCCCCAAATTTAAAACAATGCATGATAACACTTTTTCCAATAGGAAAAGTACTCTAATGCATCTCAACACTTAACATAATGCTTACCAATATGATAAAAACATAGAAACTAGGAGCAGGAGGAGGCCATTCAGCCCTTCGAGCCTTCTCCACCATTCATTATGATCATGGCTGATCATCCAACTCAATAGCCTGCTCCCTCTTTCTTCCCTTACCCTTTGACCCCTTTCGCCCCAAGAGCTATATCTAACTCCTTCTTGAAAACATGCAATGGTTTGGCCTCAACTACTTTCTGTGATTTCAAATTCCACAAGTTCAGCACTCTCTGGGTGAAGAAATTTCTCCTCATCTCAGTCCTAGATGGTCTACCCCTGTACCCTCAGACTGTGACCCCTGGTTCTGGACACCCCCACCATCGGGAACATCCTTCCTGCATCTACCCTGTCTAGTCCTGTTAGAATTTTATAGGTTTCTATGAGATCCCCCCTCATTCTTCTGAACTCCAGCGAATATAATCCTAATCAACTCAATCTCTCCTCATATGTCAGTCCCGCCATCCCAGGAATCAGTCAGGTAAACCTTCGCTGCACTCCCTCTATAGCGAGAACATCCTTCCTCAGATAAGGAGACCAAAACTGCCCACAATGATGGTCAACTTACCTTTGCAGGACAGAGCCCTTTGAATAATCATTGCAGTAAAATACATCTTATTTATAATACAGCATCTAATAATGGCATTCGAAGTTGTAAAAAGATGTAACACTTCTCTGTCAGAATGTTCCTGATACCTCAGTGGGCTTCTCCCAAGATCCATGAACTCTCAAACAAGATGGGTTTTTAGAAACTTTCCAAAGACTGTCAAACCTAGTGAAAATATGTTGGGGTGGGGAGGGGGACAGGAAATATAAATCAGCTGTTTCTGCAGTGGTGAGCCCAACATCACATGACCTGCATGCAGGGTCGCGACCCCATCCCATCCTGAACCTCTTCCTGCCCATGGGAAGTTTGAGTGGGTCACTTTTCCAACGGGAAGTTTAAAATTGCAGTCCCACAGCCTCATGTTTTGTCAAACCCACAGCCATTCCTGACTTTCTGGGACACGGGAATCCAGAGCCCTTGTCTTCCCCAACGCCTGCTTGCTCATTCTTGAGAACCTGACTGGCTTCTCCGACACCCAGGGCTGCGTTATCCCAGAAATTGGAGAAAGACGTGCTGAACACAAATTCAAACGACCTCACTGATTATGTGGCTCAAGCTCTCTTTATTAATTGATTCAATCACCGGGTGTGGGTGTCGCTGGCTAGGCCAGCATTTGTTGCCCATCCCTAATTGCCCTTGTCAAGGTGGTGATCCGTTACCATGGCAACTTGCTAGGTCATCTCAGAGGACAGTTAAGAGCAAACCGCAAAAGTTTCTGTGGATCTGGGGTCACATGTAGGCCAGAGTGGGTCAGGGTGGCAGATTTCCTTCTCTGAAGGGCACTCGTGAACCCAGATGGGTTTTTACATTAATCTGATAGTTGTCATGGTCACCATTACTGAGACTAGCTTCTTAAATGCAATTAGATAAATTCAATTCACCATCCGTCATGCTGGAACTTTCTCTCACATCTCTCGAATATGATTCTCAGCCTTCTGAATGACTAACCCGGTAACGCAGTCCCCAAGTACGGCCGGATAGCACTTGTCAGAATTGTCGGGTGTTTTGACCGAGCTGGATGCATATCTGCCTAGTTAACATAACGAAGCAATTATTTGTTTAATAGAGAGTGAAGATTCTGAGAAGACTTTCCAAGTTGGAGGTGTTAGATTGAAATGACTGCCGGGAGTTTCAGGTCCAGTTAGGCCCCGTTGTGTTGTCACCGGTCTCTAGGTCAATGATGCCACCTGCGGGGAGCCGGGGCCTGACGGAGTGAGTCCGGAGAGTCAGGAAACATGAGGATCAGAATTTCAGCTTTCAGAGGAGGGGAGGCTCCGAAATCTGAGGGAGCCCTGAAATGGGAGGGCGGGGGGGGAGTGGTCTAAAATGGGGGTCTCTGAAATTGCGGGTGATGCTCAGTTCCCCACCCCCCCCGGACTCTCGATATCCCCTTTACTTCGGCCCCTCTTTTCCCCTTTTATCTCTTCATGTACAGTTTCCAGCTTCCTCAGCTCATGTTGGCCGCCTGCTTGTTGAATTTGTTCCACCACAGCTGAGGTGCAAAACCATGAGCAAAAATACTCAATTTCAGGCCTGTCGACCTTTGGAAGGTAAACGCTATGAACAAATGTCACATGATCAAATTTCCAGGACTTCTTCCAACCAGAGCTGGCAGCCCAATCTGGCAGTGCCCGAGGGAGTGGAGACTGGAGCTGGCTCTATCCCTGGATGAGCATTCCCGAAAGTGGTTACTCCTGGTGTCATGGTGAGGACCCATCTGCGGCATTGACAGGGTTGTGCCAGTGCCCCATGCTTGACTGTATTGTGACTGTATTGTGATTGTAGTGTGACTGTAGTGCTAGGCGGTTGGTAGCGAGCTCATGCACTATGTCCAATATGGTGGCTTCATTTCAGGCAGTCCAGTGCATGCAGGAGTTGTTGGGACATCTTTGAAGGCTGGGCTCCTAAATCGACATCACTGTCCTTTTCATAAGGATGTGGAGCTGGGTGTTCCCTCCAGTGAACCCTTTCCTGGACCGTCCATTCCACTTTACCTGCTGCTGCTCATTACAGCCACGTGAATGACCCTGTGCAGACACCTAACTATACCAGACCCCTAACTAAACCAGACACCTAACTATGCCAGACCACTAACTACACCAGACCCCTAACAATAACAGACCCCGAGCTATACCAGACCACTAGCTACACCAGATCCCTAACTATACCAGACCCCTAACAATAATAGACCCCTAACTACACCAGACCCGTAACTATACCAGTGCCCTAACTATACCAGACCACTTTACTATACCAGACGCTAACTATACCAGACCCTTAAATACACCAGACCCCTAACTACACCAGACCCTTACTAAACCAGACCCCTAACTACACCAGACCCGTAACTATACCAGTGCCCTAACTATACCAGACCACTAACTATACCAGACGCTAACTATACCAGACCCTTAATTACACCAGACCCCTAACTACACCAGACCCTAACTATACCAGACCCCTAACTAAAACAGATCCATAACCAAACCAGAACTCTAACTATACCAGACCCCTAACTACATCAGACCCCTAACTATACCAGAACCCTAACTATACCAGACCCCTAACTACATCAGACCCTTAACTATACCAGAACCCTAACTATACCAGACCCCTAACTACATCAGACCCCTAACTATACCAGAACCCTAACTATACCAGACCCCTAACTACATCAGACCCTTAACTATACCAGAACCCTAACTACACCAGAAAACTAACTATACCAGCCCCCTAACTACACCAGACACCTAACTATAAAAGAACTTAACCATGAAAGGATCCTAACTACACCAGAAAACTAACTACACCAGACCCCTAACTACACCAGAAACCTAACTACACCAGAAACCTAACTACACCAGACCCCTAACTACACCAGACCTTAACTACACCAGACCCCTAACTATACCAGAACCCTAACCCTACCAGAACCCTAAATACACCAGACCCCTAACTACACCAGAATCCTAACTATACCAGACCCCCAACTATACCAGACCCCAAACTACGCCAGACCATTAACTATACCAGACCACTAACTATAACAGACCCCTAACTACACCAGAATCCTAACTATACCAGACCCCTAAAAATAACAGACCCCTAACTACACCAGACCCCTAACTACACCAGACCCCTAACTACACCAGAATCCTAACTATACCAGACCCCTAAAAATAACAGACGCCTAACTACACCAGACCCCTAACTACACCAGATCCCTAACTACACCAGAATTCGAACTATACCAAACCCCTAATTATTCCGGATCCTAACATACCAGACCCTAACTATACCAGACCCCTAACTACTCCAGACCTCTAACTACACCAGAATCCTAACTATATCACTCCCCTAACTATATCAGATCGCTAACTGCTCCAGACCCCAAACTACACCAGACCCCTAACTATACCAGAGCCCTAACTATACCAGACCACTAACTACACCAGACCCTAACTATACCAGACCACTAAATATACCAGACCCTAACTATACCAGACCGCTAACTATACCAGATCACTAATTACACCAGGCCACTAACGATACCAGGCCCCAAACTATACCAGACCCCTAACTACACCAGTCCCCTAACTATACCAGACCCCTAATAATAATAGACGTCTAACTATACCAGACCCGAACTATACCTGACCGCTAACTATACCAGACCACCAACTACACCAGGCCACTAACTATACTAGACCCCAAACTACACCAGACCCCTAATTACACCAGCCCCCTAACTATACCAGACCCCTAACTATACCAGTGCCCTAACTACACCAGACACCTAACTATAGATGAACCTAACCATACCAGAACCCTAACTACACCAGAAAACTAACTATACCAGACCCCTAACTACACCAGACACCTAACTTTACAAGAACCTAACCATGCAAGAATCCTAACTACACCAGAAAACTAACCAAACCAGACCCCTAACTACACCAGAAACCTAACTACACCAGAATCCTAACGACACCAGACCCCAAACTACACCAGACCCCTAACTACACCAGAACTCTAACTACATCAGACCCTAACTACCTCAGAACCCAAACTACATGAGACCTAAACAACACCAGACCCCTAACTATTCCAGACCCCTAACCCTACCAGAACCCTAAATACACCAGACCCCCAACTACACCAGAACCCTAACTATACCAGAATCCTAACTACACCAGAACTTAACTATACCAGACCACTAACTATACCAGACCCCTAACTAGACCAGAATCCTAACTATACCAGACCCCTAATGATAACAGACCCCTAACTACACCAGATCCCTAACTACATCAAAATTCGAACAAGACCGAACCCCTAACTATACAAGTTATACAAGACCGAATCCTAACTATACAAGACCCTAACTATACCAGATCCCTAACTACTCCAGACCCCTAACTACACCAGAATCCTAACTATACCAGAATCCTAACTATACCAGACCCCTAAAAATAACAGACGCCTAACTACACCAGACCCCTAACTACACCAGATCCCTAACTACACCAGAATTCGAACTATACCAAACCCCTAATTATTCCGGATCCTAACATACCAGACCCTAACTATACCAGACCCCTAACTACTCCAGACCTCTAACTACACCAGAATCCTAACTATACCACTCCCCTAACTATATCAGATCGCTAACTGCTCCAGACCCCAAACTACACCAGACCCCTAACTATACCAGAGCCCTAACTATACCAGACCACTAACTACACCAGACCCTAACTATACCAGACCACTAAATATACCAGACCCTAACTATACCAGACCGCTAACTATACCAGATCACTAATTACACCAGGCCACTAACGATACCAGACCCCAAACTATACCAGACCCCTAACTACACCAGTCCCCTAACTATACCAGACCCCTAACAATAATAGACGTCTAACTATACCAGACCCGAACTATACCTGACCGCTAACTATACCAGACCACCAACTACACCAGGCCACTAACTATACTAGACCCCAAACTACACCAGACCCCTAATTACACCAGCCCCCTAACTATACCAGACCCCTAACTATACCAGTGCCCTAACTACACCAGACACCTAACTATAGATGAACCTAACCATACCAGAACCCTAACTACACCAGAAAACTAACTATACCAGACCCCTAACTACACCAGACACCTAACTTTACAAGAACCTAACCATGCAAGAATCCTAACTACACCAGAAAACTAACTACACCAGACCCCTAACTACACCAGAACTCTAACTACATCAGACCCTAACTACCTCAGAACCCAAACTACACGAGACCTAAACAACACCAGACCCCTAACTATTCCAGATCCCTAACCCTACCAGAACCCTAAATACACCAGACCCCGAACTACACCAGAACCCTAACTATACCAGAATCCTAACTGCACCAGAACTTAACTATACCAGACCACTAACTATACCAGACCCCTAACTAGACCAGAATCCTAACTATACCAGACCCCTAATGATAACAGACCCCTAACTACACCAGATCCCTAACTACATCAAAATTCGAACAAGACCAAACCCCTAACTATACAAGTTATACAAGACCGAATCCTAACTATACAAGACCCTAACTATACCAGATCCCTAACTACTCCAGACCTCTAACTACACCAGAATCCTAACTATATCAAACACCTAACTATACAGGATCCTAACTATACCAGACCCAAAAAATAACAGAATGCTAACTGCTCCAGGCCTCTGACTACACCAGACTCCTAACTATACCAGACCCCTAACTATACCAGACCACTAACTACACCAGAACCCTAACTATACCAGACCCTAACTATATCCGACCGCTAACTATACCAGATCACTAACGAAACCAGCCCCCTAACTATACCAGACCCTAACTATACCATATCGCTAACTATACCAGACCACTAACTACACCAGGCCACTAACTATACCAGACCCCTATCTACACCAGAACCCTAACTATACCAGACCCCTAACTATACCAGTGCCCTAACTATACCAGCCCTCTAACTATACCAGACCCCTATCTACACCAGAACCCTAAATATACCAGACCCCTAACTATACCAGTGCCCTAACTATACCAGCCCTCTATCTATACCAGACCCCTATCTACACCAGAACCCTAACTATACCAGACCCCTAACTATACCAGTGCCCTAACTATACCAGACTGCTAACTATACCAGACCACTAACTACGCCAGGCCACTAACTACACCAGCCCTCTAACTATACCAGACCCCTATCTACACCAGAACCCTAACTATACCAGACCACTAACTATACCAGATGCTAACTATAACAGACCCTAACAATACCAGACCCTAACTATACTAGACCTTAACTATACCAGACACTAACTTTACCAGAGCCGTAACTATACCAGAGGCTAACAATACCAGACCCCTAATTAAACCAGATCTAAAACTACACCAGAACTCTAACTATACCAGACCACTAACTACACCAGATCCCTAACTATACCAGACCCCTAAATACACCAGACCCCTAAATACACCAGACCCTAACTATATCACACCCTAACTATACCAGAACCTAACTATACCAGACCACTAACAATACCAGAGGCCTAACTATACCAGACACTAATTAAACCAGACCCCTAACTATACCAGACCCATAACTATACCAGACCCTAACTATACCAGAACCTAACTATACCAGAGCCCTAACTATACCAGAGCCCTAACTAAACGAGATCCATAACCAAACCAGAACTCTAACTATACCAGAACCCTAACTGTACCAGACCCCTAAATATATCAGAACGTTGACTATACCAGACCCCTAACTACACCAGGCATCTAACTATACAAGAACATAACCATACCAGAACCCTAACTACACCAGAAAACTAACTACACCAGACCCCTAACTACACCAGACCTTAACTACACCAGACCCCTAACTATACCAGAACCCTAACCCTACCAGAACCCTAAATACACCAGACCCCTAACTACACCAGAATCCTAACTATACCAGACCCCCAACTATACCAGACCCCAAACTACGCCAGACCATTAACTATACCAGACCACTAACTATAACAGACCCCTAACTACACCAGAATCCTAACTATACCAGACCCCTAAAAATAACAGACGCCTAACTACACCAGACCCCTAACTACACCAGATCCCTAACTACACCAGAATTCGAACTATACCAAACCCCTAATTATTCCGGATCCTAACATACTAGACCCTAACTATACCAGACCCCTAACTACTCCAGACCTCTAACTACACCAGAATCCTAACTATACCACTCCCCTAACTATATCAGATCGCTAACTGCTCCAGACCCCAAACTACACCAGACCCCTAACTATACCAGAGCCCTAACTATACCAGACCACTAACTACACCAGACCCTAACTATACCAGACCACTAAATATACCAGACCCTAACTATACCAGACCGCTAACTATACCAGATCACTAATTACACCAGGCCACTAACGATACCAGACCCCAAACTATACCAGACCCCTAACTACACCAGTCCCCTAACTATACCAGACCCCTAATAATAATAGACGTCTAACTATACCAGACCCGAACTATACCTGACCGCTAACTATACCAGACCACCAACTACACCAGGCCACTAACTATACTAGACCCCAAACTACACCAGACCCCTAATTACACCAGCCCCCTAACTATACCAGACCCCTAACTATACCAGTGCCCTAACTACACCAGACACCTAACTATAGATGAACCTAACCATACCAGAACCCTAACTACACCAGAAAACTAACTATACCAGACCCCTAACTACACCAGACACCTAACTTTACAAGAACCTAACCATGCAAGAATCCTAACTACACCAGAAAACTAACCAAACCAGACCCCTAACTACACCAGAAACCTAACTACACCAGAATCCTAACGACACCAGACCCCAAACTACACCAGACCCCTAACTACACCAGAACTCTAACTACATCAGACCCTAACTACCTCAGAACGCAAACTACACGAGACCTAAACAACACCAGACCCCTAACTATTCCAGACCCCTAACCCTACCAGAACCCTAAATACACCAGACCCCCAACTACACCAGAACCCTAACTATACCAGAATCCTAACTACACCAGAACTTAACTATACCAGACCACTAACTATACCAGACCCCTAACTAGACCAGAATCCTAACTATACCAGACCCCTAATGATAACAGACCCCTAACTACACCAGATCCCTAACTACATCAAAATTCGAACAAGACCGAACCCCTAACTATACAAGTTATACAAGACCGAATCCTAACTATACAAGACCCTAACTATACCAGATCCCTAACTACTCCAGACCCCTAACTACACCAGAATCCTAACTATACCAGAATCCTAACTATACCAGACCCCTAAAAATAACAGACGCCTAACTACACCAGACCCCTAACTACACCAGATCCCTAACTACACCAGAATTCGAACTATACCAAACCCCTAATTATTCCGGATCCTAACATACCAGACCCTAACTATACCAGACCCCTAACTACTCCAGACCTCTAACTACACCAGAATCCTAACTATACCACTCCCCTAACTATATCAGATCGCTAACTGCTCCAGACCCCAAACTACACCAGACCCCTAACTATACCAGAGCCCTAACTATACCAGACCACTAACTACACCAGACCCTAACTATACCAGACCACTAAATATACCAGACCCTAACTATACCAGACCGCTAACTATACCAGATCACTAATTACACCAGGCCACTAACGATACCAGACCCCAAACTATACCAGACCCCTAACTACACCAGTCCCCTAACTATACCAGACCCCTAACAATAATAGACCTCTAACTATACCAGACCCGAACTATACCTGACCGCTAACTATACCAGACCACCAACTACACCAGGCCACTAACTATACTAGACCCCAAACTACACCAGACCCCTAATTACACCAGCCCCCTAACTATACCAGACCCCTAACTATACCAGTGCCCTAACTACACCAGACACCTAACTATAGATGAACCTAACCATACCAGAACCCTAACTGCACCAGAAAACTAACTATACCAGACCCCTAACTACACCAGACACCTAACTTTACAAGAACCTAACCATGCAAGAATCCTAACTACACCAGAAAACTAACTACACCAGACCCCTAACTACACCAGAACTCTAACTACATCAGACCCTAACTACCTCAGAACCCAAACTACACGAGACCTAAACAACACCAGACCCCTAACTATTCCAGATCCCTAACCCTACCAGAACCCTAAATACACCAGACCCCGAACTACACCAGAACCCTAACTATACCAGAATCCTAACTGCACCAGAACTTAACTATACCAGACCACTAACTATACCAGACCCCTAACTAGACCAGAATCCTAACTATACCAGACCCCTAATGATAACAGACCCCTAACTACACCAGATCCCTAACTACATCAAAATTCGAACAAGACCAAACCCCTAACTATACAAGTTATACAAGACCGAATCCTAACTATACAAGACCCTAACTATACCAGATCCCTAACTACTCCAGACCTCTAACTACACCAGAATCCTAACTATACCAAACACCTAACTATACAGGATCCTAACTATACCAGACCCAAAAAATAACAGAATGCTAACTGCTCCAGGCCTCTGACTACACCAGACTCCTAACTATACCAGACCCCTAACTATACCAGACCACTAACTACACCAGAACCCTAACTATACCAGACCCTAACTATATCCGACCGCTAACTATACCAGATCACTAACGAAACCAGCCCCCTAACTATACCAGACCCTAACTATACCATATCGCTAACTATACCAGACCACTAACTACACCAGATCCCTAACTACATCAAAATTCGAACAAGACCGAACCCCTAACTATACAAGTTATACAAGACCGAATCCTAACTATACAAGACCCTAACTATACCAGATCCCTAACTACTCCAGACCCCTAACTACACCAGAATCCTAACTATACCAGAATCCTAACTATACCAGACCCCTAAAAATAACAGACGCCTAACTACACCAGACCCCTAACTACACCAGATCCCTAACTACACCAGAATTCGAACTATACCAAACCCCTAATTATTCCGGATCCTAACATACCAGACCCTAACTATACCAGACCCCTAACTACTCCAGACCTCTAACTACACCAGAATCCTAACTATACCACTCCCCTAACTATATCAGATCGCTAACTGCTCCAGACCCCAAACTACACCAGACCCCTAACTATACCAGAGCCCTAACTATACCAGACCACTAACTACACCAGACCCTAACTATACCAGACCACTAAATATACCAGACCCTAACTATACCAGACCGCTAACTATACCAGATCACTAATTACACCAGGCCACTAACGATACCAGACCCCAAACTATACCAGACCCCTAACTACACCAGTCCCCTAACTATACCAGACCCCTAACAATAATAGACCTCTAACTATACCAGACCCGAACTATACCTGACCGCTAACTATACCAGACCACCAACTACACCAGGCCACTAACTATACTAGACCCCAAACTACACCAGACCCCTAATTACACCAGCCCCCTAACTATACCAGACCCCTAACTATACCAGTGCCCTAACTACACCAGACACCTAACTATAGATGAACCTAACCATACCAGAACCCTAACTGCACCAGAAAACTAACTATACCAGACCCCTAACTACACCAGACACCTAACTTTACAAGAACCTAACCATGCAAGAATCCTAACTACACCAGAAAACTAACTACACCAGACCCCTAACTACACCAGAACTCTAACTACATCAGACCCTAACTACCTCAGAACCCAAACTACACGAGACCTAAACAACACCAGACCCCTAACTATTCCAGATCCCTAACCCTACCAGAACCCTAAATACACCAGACCCCGAACTACACCAGAACCCTAACTATACCAGAATCCTAACTGCACCAGAACTTAACTATACCAGACCACTAACTATACCAGACCCCTAACTAGACCAGAATCCTAACTATACCAGACCCCTAATGATAACAGACCCCTAACTACACCAGATCCCTAACTACATCAAAATTCGAACAAGACCAAACCCCTAACTATACAAGTTATACAAGACCGAATCCTAACTATACAAGACCCTAACTATACCAGATCCCTAACTACTCCAGACCTCTAACTACACCAGAATCCTAACTATACCAAACACCTAACTATACAGGATCCTAACTATACCAGACCCAAAAAATAACAGAATGCTAACTGCTCCAGGCCTCTGACTACACCAGACTCCTAACTATACCAGACCCCTAACTATACCAGACCACTAACTACACCAGAACCCTAACTATACCAGACCCTAACTATATCCGACCGCTAACTATACCAGATCACTAACGAAACCAGCCCCCTAACTATACCAGACCCTAACTATACCATATCGCTAACTATACCAGACCACTAACTACACCAGGCCACTAACTATACCAGACCCCTATCTACACCAGAACCCTAACTATACCAGACCCCTAACTATACCAGTGCCCTAACTATACCAGCCCTCTAACTATACCAGACCCCTATCTACACCAGAACCCTAAATATACCAGACCCCTAACTATACCAGTGCCCTAACTATACCAGCCCTCTAACTATACCAGACCCCTATCTACACCAGAACCCTAACTATACCAGACCCCTAACTATACCAGTGCCCTAACTATACCAGACTGCTAACTATACCAGACCACTAACTACGCCAGGCCACTAACTACACCAGCCCTCTAACTATACCAGACCCCTATCTACACCAGAACCCTAACTATACCAGACCACTAACTATACCAGATGCTAACTATAACAGACCCTAACAATACCAGACCCTAACTATACTAGACCTTAACTATACCAGACACTAACTTTACCAGAGCCGTAACTATACCAGAGGCTAACAATACCAGACCCCTAATTAAACCAGATCTAAAACTACACCAGAACTCTAACTATACCAGACCACTAACTACACCAGATCCCTAACTATACCAGACCCCTAAATACACCAGACCCCTAAATACACCAGACCCTAACTATATCACACCCTAACTATACCAGAACCTAACTATACCAGACCACTAACAATACCAGAGGCCTAACTATACCAGACACTAATTAAACCAGACCCCTAACTATACCAGACCCATAACTATACCAGACCCTAACTATACCAGAACCTAACTATACCAGAGCCCTAACTATACCAGAGCCCTAACTAAACGAGATCCATAACCAAACCAGAACTCTAACTATACCAGAACCCTAACTGTACCAGACCCCTAAATATATCAGAACGTTGACTATACCAGACCCCTAACTACACCAGGCATCTAACTATACAAGAACATAACCATACCAGAACCCTAACTACACCAGAAAACTAACTATACCAGACCGCTAACTACTCCAGACATCTAACTGCACAAGAACCTAACCATACAAGAATCCTAACTACACCAGAAAACTAACTACACCAAACCCATAACTACACAAGAATCCTAACTATTTCAGACTCCAACTACACCAGGCCACTAACTATACCAGACCCCAAACTACACCAGACCCCTAACTACACCAGCCCCCTAACTATACCAGAGTCCTAACAATAATAGTCCCCTAACTATACCAGACCCTGACTATACCAGACGCTAACTATACCAGACCCTAACTATACCAGACCTCTAACTATACCAGACCCTAACTATACCAGAGCCCTAACTATACCAGAGCCCTAACTATACCAGACCCTAACTATACCAGACCCCTAACTAAACCAGATCCATAACCAAACCAGAATTCTAACTAGACCAGACCCTAATTATAACAGACCCCTAACTATACCAGACCCCTAACTACACCAGACCTCTAACTACACCAGAATTCTAACTATACCACTCCCCTAACTATACCAGACCCCTAAGTACACCAGAATCCTAACTATACCAAACCCCTAACGATACAGGATCCTAACAATACCAGACCCAAATTATATCAGACCGCTAACTACTCCAGACCTCTGACTAAACCAGACCCCTAACTATACACAACCGCTAACTATACCAGACCCTAACTATACCAGACCGCTGACTATACGAGACCCTAACTATACCAGACCGCTAAGTATACCAGACCCCAAACTACACCAGACCCCTAACTACACCAGCCCCCTAACTATACCAGAGTCCTAACAATAATAGTCCCCTAACTATACCAGACCCTGACTATACCAGACGCTAACTATACCAGACCCTAACTATACCAGACCCCTAACTATACCAGACACTAACTATACCAGACCCTAACTATACCAGAGCCCTAACTATACCAGAGCTCTAACTATACCAGACCCTAACTATACCAGACCCCTAACTAAACCAGATCCATAACCAAACCAGAATTCTAACTAGACCAGACCCTAATTATAACAGACCCTTAACTATACCAGACCCCTAACTACACCAGACCTCTAACTACACCAGAATTCTAACTATACCACTCCCC
The DNA here is from genome assembly GCA_026770705.1 of Isurus oxyrinchus. Taxonomy (NCBI): domain Eukaryota; kingdom Metazoa; phylum Chordata; class Chondrichthyes; order Lamniformes; family Lamnidae; genus Isurus; species Isurus oxyrinchus. The sequence continues at coordinate 1,654,297 of JANJGN010000027.1, read as the reverse complement.
TAACTATACCAGACCCCTAAGTACACCAGAATCCTAACTATACCAAACCCCTAACGATACAGGATCCTAACAATACCAGACCCAAATTATACCAGACCGCTAACTACTCCAGACCTCTGACTAAACCAGACCCCTAACTATACACAACCGCTAACTATACCAGACCCTAACTATACCAGACCGCTGACTATACGAGACCCTAACTATACCAGACCGCTAACTATACCAGACCCCTATCTACACCAGAACCCTAACTATACCAGACCACTAACTATACCAGATGCTACCTATAACAGACCCTAACAATACCAGACCCTAACTATACTAGACCTTAACTATACCAGACACTAACTTTACCAGAGCCGTAACTATACCAGAGGCTAACAATACCAGACCCCTAACTAAACCAGATCTAAAACTACACCAGAACTCTAACTATACCAGACCACTAACTACACCAGATCCCTAACTATACCAGACCCCTAAATACACCAGACCCCTAAATACACCAGACCCTAACTATATCACACCCTAACTATACCAGTGCCCAAACTATACCAGACCACTAACAATACCAGAGGCCTAACTATACCAGACACTAATTAAACCAGACCCCTAACTATACCAGACCCATAACTATACCAGACCCTAACTACACCAGGCCACTAATGATACCAGACCCCAAAATATACCAGACCCCTAACTATACGAGACCATTAACCACACCAGAACCTAACTATACCAGACCACCAACTATACCAGACCCCTAACTATACCAGACCACTAATTACACCAGACCCTAACTATACCAGACCACTAACTATGCTAGACCCCTAACTATAATAGCCCCTAACTATGCCCGACCGCTAAATATACCAGAGCCTAACTATACCAGACCGCTGACTATACCAGACCCTAACTATACCAGATCACTAACTACAACAGGCCACTAACGATACCAGACCCCAAACTATACCAGACCCCTATCTACACCAGTCCCCTAACTATACCAGACCCCTAAAAATAATAGACCCCTAACTATACCAGACCCGAACTATACCTGACCGCTAACTATACCAGACCACCAACTACACCAGGCCACTAACTATAGCAGACCCCTAACAATAATAGACCCTAACTACACCAGATCCCTATCTACACCAGACCCCTAAATATACCAGACCCCTAACTATACCAGTGCCCTAACTACACTAGACACCTAACTATAGATGAACCTAACCATACCAGAACCCTAACTACACCAGAAAACTAACCATACCAGACCCCTAACTACACCAGACACCTAACTTTACAAGAACCTAACCATGCAAGAATCCTAACTACACCAGAAAACTAACTAAACCAGACCCCTAACTACACCAGAAACCTAACTACACCAGAATCCTAACGACACCAGACACCTAACTACATCAGACTCTAACTACCCCAGAACCCAAACTACACGAGACCCCTAACTACATCAGAACCTAACTACACCAGACCCCTAACTATTCCAGACCCCTAACCCTACCAGAACACTAAATACACCAGACCCCTAACTACAACAGAATCCTAACTATACAAGACCCCTAACTATACCAGAATCCTAACTACACCAGAACTTAACTATACCAGACCACTAACTATACCAGACCCCTAATGATAACAGACCCCTAACTACATCAGATCCCTAACTACATCAGAATTCGAACAAGACCGAACCCCTAACTATTCCGGATCCTAACTATGCAAGACCCTAACTATACCAGAATGCTAACTATACCAGAACTTAACTATACCAGACCACTAACTATACCAGAGATAAAAACAAAGAAAACTGCAGTTGCTGGAAATCCAAAACAAAAACAGAATTACCTGGAAAAACTCAGCAGGTCTGGCAGCATCGGCGGAGAAGAAAAGAGTTGACGTTTCGAGTCCTCATGACCCTTCGACAGAAATTGATTTCGAGTCCAAGAAAGAGTTGAAATATAAGCTGGTTTAAGGTGTGTGTGTGGTGGGGGGGGAGAGAGAGAGAGAGACAGAGGTGCTTGTGTAGACAAACAAGCAGTGATAGAAGCAGATTATCAAAAGATGTCAGTGACAATGGTACAATAGAACACATAGGTGTTAAAGTTGAAGTTGGTGATATTATCTAAACGAATGTGCTAATTAAGAATGGATGGTAGGGCACTCAAGGTACAGCTCTAGTGGGGGTGGGGGGAGCATAAAAGATTTTAAAATATTTAAAAATAATGGAAATAGGTGGGAAAAGAAAAATCTATAAAATTTATAGGGAAAAAAAAGGGGAAAAAGGGGGAAACAGAAAGGGGGTGGGGATGGGGGAGGGAGCTCACGACCTAAAGTTGTTGAATTCAATATTCAGTCCGGAAGGCTGTAAAGTGCCTAGTCGGAAGATGAGGTGCTGTTCCTCCAGTTTGCGTTGGGCTTCACTGGAACAATGCAGCAAGCCAAGGACAGACATGTGGGCAAGAGAGCAGGGTGGAGTGTTAAAATGGCAAGCGACAGGGAGGTTTGGGTCATTCTTGCGGACAGACCGCAGGTGTTCTGCAAAACGGTCACCCAGTTTACGTTTGGTCTCTCCAATGTAGAGGAGACCACATTGGGAGCAACGAATGCAGTAGACTAAGTTGGGGGAAATGCAAGTGAAATGCTGCTTCACTTGAAAGGAATGTTTGGGCCCTTGGACGGTGAGGAGAGAGGAAGTGAAGGGGCAGGTGTTACATCTTTTGCGTGGGCATGGGGTGGTGCCATAGGAGGGGGTTGAGGAGTAGGGGGTGATGGAGGAGTGGACCAGGGTGTCCCGGAGGGAGCGATCCCTACGGAATGCCGATAAGGGGGGTGAAGGGAAGATGTGTTTGGTGGTGGCATCATGCTGGAGTTGGCGGAAATGGCGGAGGATGATCCTTTGAATGCGGAGGCTGGTGGGGTGATAAGTGAGGACAAGGGGGACCCTATCATGTTTCTGGGAGGGAGGAGAAGGCGTGAGGGCGGATGCGCGGGAGATGGGCCGGACACGGTTGAGGGCCCTGTCAACGACCGTGGGTGGAAAACCTCAGTTAAGGAAGAAGGAGGACATGTCAGAGGAACTGTTTTTGAAGGTAGCATCATCGGAACAGATGCGACGGAGGTGAAGAAACTGAGAGAATGGGATGGAGTCCTTACAGGAAGCGGGGTGTGAGGAGCTGTAGTCGAGGTAGCTGTGGGAGTCGGTGGGTTTGTAATGGATATTGGTGGACAGTCTATCACCAGAGATTGAGACAGAGAGGTCAAGGAAGGGAAGGGAAGTGTCAAAGATGGACCACGTGAAAATGATGGAGGGGTGGAGATTGGAAGCAAAATTAATAAATTTTTCCAAGTCCCGACGAGAGCATGAAGCGGCACCGAAGTAATCATCGATGTACCGGAGAAAAAGTTGTGGAAGGGGGCCGGGGTAGGACTGCAACAAGGAATGTTCCACATAGCCCATAAAGAGACAGGCATAGCTGGGGCCCATGCGGGTACCCATAGCCACACCTTTTATTTGGAGAAAGTGAGAGGAGTTGAAGGAGAAATTGTTCAACGTGAGAACAAGTTCAGCCAGATGGAGGAGAGTAGTGGTGGATGGGGATTGTTCGGGCCTCTGTTCGAGGAAGAAGCTAAGGGCCCTCAGACCATCCTGGTGGGGGATGGAGGTGTAGAGGGATTGGACGTCCATGGTGAAGAGGAAGCGGTTGGAGCCAGGGAACTGGAAATTGTTGATGTGACGTAAGGTGTCAGAGGAATCACGGATGTAGGTGGGAAGGGACTGGACAAGGGGAGAGAGAAGGGAGTCAAGATAACGAGAAATGAGTTCTGTGGGGCAGGAACAAGCTAAGACGATCGGTCTACCGGGGCAGTTCTGTTTGTGGATTTTACACAAGCACCTCTCTCTCTCTCTATCTCTCCGCCCCCCCACACAGACACCTTAAACCAGCCTATATTTCAACTCTTTCTTGGACTCGAAATCAAGTTCTGTCGAAGGGTCATGAGGACTCGAAACGTCAACTCTTTTCTTCTCCGCAGATGCTGCCAGACCTGCTGAGTTTTTCCAGGTAATTCTGTTTTTGTTTTTTCACTAACTATACCAGACCCCTAACTAGACCAGAATCCTAACTATACCAGACCCCTAATGATAACAGACCCCTAACTACATCAGATCCCTAACTACATCAGAATTCGAACAAGACCGAACCTCTAACTATTCTGGATCCTAACTATGCAAGACCCTAACTATACCAGAACCCTAACTACTCCAGACCTCTAACTACACCAGAATCCTAACTATACCAAACACCTAACTATACAGGATCCTAACTATACCAGACCGAAAAAATAACAGAATGCTAACTGCTCCAGACCTCTGACACTACCAGACTCCTAACTCTACCAGACCCCTAACTATACCAGACCACTAACTACACCAGAACCCTAACTATACAAGACCACTAACTATACCAGACCCCTAACTATACCAGACCCTAACAATACCCCACCGCTAACTAAGCCAGACGCTAACTATACCAGACCGCTGATTATACCAGACCCTAACTATACCAGACCGCTAACTATACCAGATCACTAACAATACCAGGCCACTAACGATACCAGACCCCAAACTATAGCAGACTCCTATCTACACCAGCCCCCTAACTATACCAGACCCCTAACAATAATTGACAGCTAACTATACCAGACCGCTAACTATAACAGACCACTAACTACACCAGGCCACTAACTATACGAGACCATTAACTATACAAGACCCCTAACTATACCAGACCCCTAACTACACCAGACCATTAACTATACCAGACTACTAACTATACCAGAGCCCTAATTACAGCAGAATCCTAATTATACCAGACCCTAACTATATCAGACCGCTAACTGTACCAGACCACTAACTACACCAGGTCACTAAATATACCAGACCTCAAACTACACCAGACCCCTAACTACACCAGCCCTCTAACTATACCAGACCCCTATCTACACCAGAACCCTAACTATACCAGATCCCTAACTATACCAGTGCCCTAACTATACCAGACCACTAACGACACAGGATCCTAACAATACCAGACCCCTAACTATACCAGATGCTAACTATAACAGACCCTAACAATACCAGACCCTAACTATACTAGACCTTAACTGTACCAGACACTAACTTTACCAGAACCGTAACTATACCAGAGGCTAACTATACCAGACCCCTAACTAAACCAGATCTAAAACTACACTAGAACTCTAACTATACCAGACCACTAACTACACCAGATCCCTAACTATACCAGACCCCTAAATACACCAGACCCCTAAATACACCAGACCCTAACTATATCACACACTAACTATACCAGTGCCCAAACTATACCAGACCACTAACAATACCAGAGGCCTAACAATACCAGAAGCTAATTAAACCAGACCCCTAACTATACCAGACCCATAAGTATACCAGACTCTAACTATACCAGAGCCCTAACTATACCAGAGCCCTAACTAAAAGAGATCCATAACCAAACCAGAACTCTAACTATACCAGAACCCTAACTATAGCAGACCCCTAACTATATCAGAACCTTGACAATACCAGACCCCTAACCACACCAGGCACCTAACTATACAAGAACCTAACCATACCAGAACCCTAACTACACCAGAAAACTAACTATACCAGACCGCTAACTACTCCAGACACCTAACTACACAAGAAACTAACCATACAAGAATCCTAACTACACCAGAAAACTAACTAAACCAGACCCATAACTACACCAGAATCCTAACTATATCAGACCCCAACTATAACAGAATCCAAACTATACCACACCACTAACTATACCAGACCCCTAACTATACCAGATCACTAACACATCAGCCCACTAACTATACCAGACCCCTAACAATAATCGACCCCTAACTATACCAGACCCTAACTATACCAGACCCCTAACTATACCAGACCGCTAATTATATCAGACCACTAACTACACCAGGCTACTAACTATACCAGAGCCCAAACTACACCAGACCCCTAACTACACCAGCCCCCTAACTATACCAGAGTCCTAACAATAATAGACCCCTAAATATACCAGACCCTGACTATACCAGACCCTAACTATACCAGACCCCTAACTATACCAGACCCCTAACTATACCAGACACTTAACTATACCAGACCCTAACTATACGTAGCCCTAACTATACCAGACCCTAACTATACCAGACCCCTAACTAAACCAGATCCATAACCAAACCAGAATTCTAACTATACCAGTCCCTAACTATACCAGAACCCTAACTACTCCAGACCCTTAACTATACCAGACCCCTAACTACACCAGACCTCTAACTACACCAGAATTCTAACTATACCAGACCCCTAACTATACAGGATCCTAACTATACCAGACCCAAATTATACCAGACCGCTAACTACTCCAGACCTCTGACTAAACCAGACCACTAACTATAGCAGACCCCTAACTATACCAGGCCACTAACTATACCAGACCACTAACTAAACCAGACCCTAACTATACCAGACCACTAACTACTGCAGACCACTAACTATACCAGACCCCTAACTATACCAGACCCTAAGTATACCCGACCGCTAACTATACCAGACCCTAACTATACCAGACCGCTGACTATACCAGACCCTAACTATACCAGACCACTAACTATACCAGATCACTAACTACACCAGGCCACTAACGATACAAGACCCCAAACTACACCAGACCCCTAACTATACCAGACCCCTAACTATATGAGACCATTAACTACACCAGACCCTAACTATACCAGATCACTAACTATACCAGACCCCTAACTATACCAGACTACTAATTACACCAGACCCTAACTATACCAGACCACTAACTATACCAGACCACTAACTATACCAGCCCCTAACTATGCCCGACCACTAACTATACCAGAGCCTAACTATACCAGACCGCTGACTATACCAGACCCTAACTATACCAGACCACTAACTATACCAGACCCCTAACTATACCAGCCCCTAACTATGCCCGACCGCTAACTATACCAGAGCCTAACTATACCAGACCGCTAACTATACCAGACCACTAACTATACCAGCCCCTAACTATGCCCGACCACTAACTATACCAGAGCCTAACTATACCAGACCGCTGACTATACCAGACCCTAACTATACCAGACCACTAACTATACCAGACCCCTAACTATACCAGCCCCTAACTATGCCCGACCGCTAACTATACCAGACCCTAACTATACCAGATCACTAACTGCACCAGGCCACTAATGATACCAGACACCAAACTATACCAGACCCCTATCTACACCAGCCCCCTAACTATACCAGACACCTAACAATAATAGACCCCTAACTATAGCAGTCCCTAACTATACCAGACCGCTAAATATACGAGACCACTAACTACACCAGGCCACTAACGATACCAGACCCCAAACTACTCCAGACCCCTAACTACACCAGACCCCTAACTATACCAGACCCCTAACTATACCAGTGCCGTAATTATAAGAGACCCTAACAATACCAGATCTCTAACTATACCAGACGCTAAGTATACCAGACCCCAAACTACTCCAGACCCCTAACTACACCACACCCCTAACTATACCAGACCCCTAACTATACCAGTGCCATAACTATACCAGACCCTAACAATACCAGAACTCTAACTATACCAGGCGCTAACTATACCAGACCCTAACTATACCATACCCCTAACTACACCAGACCCCTAAATATACCAGAACCCTAACTATACCAGACCCCTAACTATATCAGACACTTAACTATACCAGACCCCTAAATACTCCAGAACGCTAACTACAACAGACACCTAACTATACAAGAACCTAACCATACCAGAACCCTAACTACACCAGAAAACTAACTATACCAGCCCCCTAACTACACCAGACACCTAACTATACAAGAACCTAACCATGCAAGGATCCTATCTACACCAGAAAACTAACTACACCAGACCCCTAACTACACCAGAAATCTAACTACACCAGAACCCTAATGACACCAGACACTAACTACACCAGACCCCTAACTACACCAGACCCTAACTACACCAGACCCCTAAGTATACCAGACCCCTAACCCTACCAGATCCCAAAATACACCAGACTCCTAACTACACCAGAATTCTAACTATGCCAGACCCCTAACTATACCAGATCCCTAACTACACCAGACCATTAACTATACCAGACCACTAACTATAACAGACCCCTAACTACACCAGAATTCTAACTATACCTGACCCTTAAAGATAACAGACCCCTAACTACACCAGACCACTAACTACACCAGAACCCTAACTACACCAGACCCATAACTATACCAGACCCCTAACAATAATAGACCCCTAACTATACCAGACCCTAACTATACCAGACTGCTAACTATACCAGACCACTAACTATACCAGACCACTAACGATACCATACCCCTAACTATACCAGACCCTAACTATACCAAATAGCTAACTATATCAGACTGCTAACTATACCAGAACCTAACAGTACACGACCGCTAACTATAACAGACCCTAACTATACCAGACCGCTGACTATACCAGTCCCTAACTATACCAGACCCAAACTATGCCAGATCCCTAACTAAACCAGATCCATAACCAAACCAGAACTCTAACTTTACCAGACCCCTAACTGCATCAGAACCCTAACTATATCAGAATCCTAACTATACCTGACACCTAACTATATCAGACTCTTAACTATACCAGACCCCTAAATACGCCAGAACGCTAACTACAACAGACACCTAACTATACAAGAACCAATCATACCAGAACCCTAACTACACCAGAGAACTAACTACACCAGCCCTCTAACTACACAAGAAACCTAACTATATAGGAACCTAACCATGCAAGGATCCTAACTACACCAGAACCCTAACGACACCAGACACCAACTACACCAGACCCCTAACTACATCAGATCCTAACTACACCAGAACCCGATCTACACCAGACCCCTAACTTCATCAGAACCTAATTACACCAGACCCCTAACTATACCAGACCTCTAACTCTACCAGACCCCTAAATACACCAGAGCCCTAACTACGCCAGACCATTAAATATACCAGACCACTAACTATAACAGACCGCTAACTACACCAGAATCCTAACTATACCAGACCCCTAAAGATAACAGACCCCTAACTACACGAGACCACTAACTACACCAGACCCCTAACTACACCAGAATTCGAACTATACCAAACCCCTAACGATTTCGGATCCTAACTATACCAGACCCCTAACTACTCCAGACCTCTAACTACTCCAGACCCCTAACCACACCAAAACTCTATCTAGCAAAGAAACCTAACTATACCACTCCCCTATCGCAGACCCCTAAGTACACCAGAATCCTAACTATACCAAACCTCTAACTATAGATGATCCTAACTATACCAGACCCAAACTATATCAGATAGCTAACTGCTCCAGACCTCTGACTACACCAGACCCCTAACTATAACAGAGCCCTAACTATACCAGACCACTAACTACACCAGACCCTAACTATACCAGACCACTAACTATGCCAGACCCCTAACTATACCAGTCCACTAACTAAACAAGACCCAAACTATACCAGACCCCTAACTATACCAGACCACTAACTAAACCAGACCCAAACTATACCAGACCACTAACTATACCAGACTCCAAACTATACCAGACCACTAACTAAACCAGACCCTAACTATACCAGACCACTAACTATGCCAGACCCCTAACTATACCAGATCACTAACTAAACGAGACCCAAACTATACCAGACCACTAACTATACCAGACCCCACACTATACCAGACCTCTATCTACACCAGCCCCCTAACTATACCAGACCCCTAACAATAATAGACCCCTAACTATACCAGACCCAAACTATATCGGATAGCTAACTGCTCCAGACCTCTGACTACACCAGACCCCTAACTATAACAGAGCCCTAACTATACCAGACCACTAACTACACCAGACCCTAACTATACCAGAACCTGAACTATACCAGACCCCTAACTATATCAGACCCTTAACTATACCAGATCCCTAAATATGCCAGAACCCTAACTACAACAGACACCTAACTATACAAGAACCTAACCATACCAGATCCCTAACTACACCAGAAAAGTAACTATACCAGCCCACTAACTACACCAGACACCTAACTATAAAATAACCTAACCATGAAAGGATCCTAACTACACCAGTAAACTAACTACACCAGAACCCTAACTACACCAGAAACCTATCTACACCAGAACCCTAACGACACCAGACCCCTAACTACACCAGACCTTAACCACACCAGACCCCTAACTATACCAGACCCCTAAACCTACCAGTCGGCTAAATACACCAGACCCCTAACTACACCAGAATCCTAACTATACCAGACCACTAACTACACCAGCCCCCTAACTACAGCAGAAATCGAACTATACCAAACCCCTAACTATTTCAGATCCTAACTATACCAGACCCTAACTATACCAGACCACTAACTACTCCAGACCTCTAACTACTCCAGACCCCTAACCACACCAAACCTCTAACTACACCAGAAACCTAACTATACCACTCCCCTAACTATCGCAGACCACTAAGTACACCAGAATCCTAACTATACCAAACCTCTAACTATAGATGAGCCTAACTATACCAGACCCAAACTATATCAGATCGTTAACTGCTCCAGACCTCTGACTACACCAGACCCATAACTATACGAGACCCCTAACTATACCAGACCACTAAATACACCAGACCCTAACTATACCAGACCACTAACTATACCACACCCCTAACTATACCAGACCACTAACTAAACGAGACCCTAACTATACCAGACCACTAACTATACCAGACCCCTAACTATAGCAGACCATAACTATGCCCAACCGCTAACTATACCAGACCCTAACTATACCAGACCGCTGACTATACCAGACCCTAACTATACCAGACCGCTAACTATACCAGACCACTAACTATACCAGACCCCAAACTATACCAGTGAAGTAACAATACCAGACCCTAACCATACCAGACCCTAACTATACCAGACCCCTGACTAAACCAGATCCATATCCAAACCAGAACTCTAACTATACCATACCCCTAACTACACCAGACCCCTAACTAGACCAGAACTCTAACTATACCAGACCCCTAACTATATCAGACACTTAACTATACCAGACCCCTAAATACGCCAGAAAGCTAACTACAACAGACACCTAACTATACAAGAACGTAACCATACCAGAACCCTAACTACCCCAGAAAACTAACTATACAAGCCCCCTAACTACACCAGACACCTAACTATAAAAGAACCTAACCATGAAAGGATCCTAACTACACCAGAAAACTAACTACACCAGACCCCTAACTATACCAGACCCCTAACTACACCAGACCATTAACTATACCAGACCACTAAATATAACAGACCCCTAACTACACCAGAATCCTAACTATACCAGACCCCTAAAGATAACAGACCCCTAACTACACCAGACCACTAACTACACCAGACCCCTAACTACACCAGACCCCTAATTACACCAGAATTTGAACTATACCAAACCCCTAACTATTTCTGATCCTAACTATACCAAACCCTAACTATACCAGACCCCTAACTACTCCAGACCTCTAACTACTCCAGACCCCTAACCACACCAAACCTCTAACTACACCAGAAACCTAACTATACCACTCCCCTAACTATCGCAGACCCCTAAGTACACCAGAATCCTAAGTATACCAAACCCCTAACTATAGATGAGCCTAACCATACCAGACCCAAACTATATCCGATCGCTAACTGCTCCAGACCTCTGACTACACCAGACCCCTAACAATACCAGACCCCTAACTATACCAGACCCCTAACTATACCAGTGAAGTAACAATACCAGACCCTAACCATACCAGACCCTAACTATACCAGACCCCTGACTAAACCAGATCCATATCCAAACCAGAACTCTAACTATACCATACCCCTAACTACACCAGACCCCTAACTAGACCAGAACTCTAACTATACCAGACCCCTAACTATATCAGACACTTAACTATACCGGACCCCTAAATATGCCAGAAAGCTAACTACAACAGACACCTAACTATACAAGAACGTAACCATACCAGAACCCTAACTACCCCAGAAAACTAACTATACAAGCCCCCTAACTACACCAGACACCTAACTATAAAAGAACCTAACCATGAAAGGATCCTAACTACACCAGAAAACTAACTACACCAGACCCCTAACTACACCAGACCCCTAACTACACCAGAACCCTAAGGACACCAGACCCCAAACTACACCAGACCTTAACTACACCAGATCCCTAACTATACCAGACCCCTAACCCTACCAGTCCCCTAAATACACCAGACCCCTAACTACACCAGAATCCTAACTATACCAGACCCCTAACTATACCAGACCGCTAACTACACCAGACCATTAACTATACCAGACCACTAACTATAACAGACCCCTAACTACACCAGAATCCTAACTATACCAGACCCCTAAAGATAACAGACCCCTAACTACACCAGACCCCTAATTACACCAGAATTCGAACTATACCAAACCCCTAACTATTTCTGATACTAACTATACCAAACCCTAACTATACCAGACCCCTAACTACTCCAGACCTCTAACTACTCCAGACCCCTAACCACACCAAACCTCTAACTACACCAGAAACCTAACTATACCACTCCCCTAACTATCGCAGACCCTTAAGTACACCAGAATCCTAAGTATACCAAACCCCTAACTATAGATGAGCCTAACCATGCCAGACCCAAACTATATCCTATCGCTAACTGCTCCAGACCTCTGACTACACCAGACCCCTAACTATACCAGACCCCTAACTATACCAGACCACTAACTACACCAGACCCTAACTATACCAGACCACTAACTATACCAAAACCCTAACTATACCAGACCCCTAACTATACCAGACCCTAACTATACCAGACCCCTAACTGTTCCAGTGCCCAAACTATACGAGACCGCTAACGACAGAGGACCCTAACAATACCAGACCTCTAACTATACCAGACGCTAACTGTACCAGACTCTACCTATACCAGACCCCTAACTATACCAGACCCTAACTACACCAGAGCCCTAACTATACCAAACCCTAACTATACCAGACCCCTAACTATACCAGATCCATTACCAAACCAGAACTCTAACTATACCAGACCCCTAACTACACCAGACCCCTAACTAGACCAGAACCTGAACTATACTAGACCCCTAACTATATCAGACCCTTAACTATACCAGATCCCTAAATACGCCAGAACCCTAACTACAACAGACACCTAACTATACAAGAACCTAACCATACCAGATCCCTAACTACACCAGAAAAGTAACTATACCAGCCCACTAACTACACCAGACACCTAACCATAAAAGAACCTAACCATGAAAGGATCCTAACTACACCAGTAAACTAACTACACCAGAACCCTAACTACACCAGAAACCTAACTACACCAGAACCCTAATGACACCAGACCCCAAACTACACCAGACCTTAACCACACCAGACCCATAACTATACCAGACCCCTAAGCCTACCAGTCCCCTAAATACACCAGACCCCTAACTACACCAGAATCCTAACTATACCAGACCCCCAACTATGCCAGACCCCTAACTACGCCAGACCATTAACTATACCAGACCACTAACTATAACAGACCCCTAACTACACCAGAATCCTAACTATACCAGACCCCTAAAATTAACAGACCCCTAACTACACCAGACCACTAACTACACGAGACCCCTAACTACACCAGACCCCTAACTACACCAGAATTCGAACTATACTAAACCCCTAACTATTCCGGATCCTAACTATACCATACCCTAACTATACCAGACCCCTAACTACTCCAGACCTCTAACTACACCTGAACCTTAACTATACCACTCCCCTAACTATAGCAGACCCCTAAGTACACCAGAAACCTATCTATACCAAACCTCTAACTATAGATGATCCTAACGATACCAGACCCAGACTGTATCAGATCGCTAACTGCTCCAGACCTCTGTCTACACCAGAACCCTAACTATACCAGATCCCTAACTATACCAGACCACTAACTACACCAGACCCTAACTATACCTGACCACTAACTATACCAGACCCCTAACTATACCAGACCCCTATCTACACCAGACTTCTAAATATTCCAGACCCCTAACTATACCAGTGCCCTAACTATACCAGACCACCAACGACATAGGACCCTAACAATACCAGACCTCTAACTATACCAGATGCTAACTATACCATACACTAACAATACCAGACCCTAACTATACTAGACCTTAACTATACCAGACCCTAACTTTACCAGAGCCTTAACAATACCAGAGGCTAACTATTCCACACCCCTAACTAAATCAGATCTATAACTATACCAGAACTCTAACTATACCAGACCACCAACTACACCAGATCCCTAACTATACCAGACCCCTAACTACACCAGACCTCTAAATGCACCATAAACCCATCTATACCAGACCCCTAACTACAACAGAACCCTAATTAAACCAGAGCCCTAACTGCACCAGACCCCTAACTATACAAGAACCCTAACTATACCAGAAACCTAACTATACCAGAATCCTAATTATGCCAGACCCTAACTATACCAGATCCTAACCATACCAGAGCACTTACTCTACCAGACACGAACTATACCAGACCGCTAATTATACCAGGCCCGAACTATACCAGAACGCTAACTGTACCAGATCACTAAATACACCAGGCCAATAACTATACCAGACCCCAAACTATACCAGATCCCTAACTACATCAGACCCCTATCTACACCAGCCCCCTAACTATACCAGACCCATAACAATAATAGACACCTAACTCTACCAGACTTCTAACAATAATAGAACCCTAACTATACCTGACGCTAACTATACCAGACCCCTAACTACAGCAGACCCCTAACTACACCAGACCCCTAACTACACCAGACCCTAATTATACCAGAGCCCTAACTATACCAGAGACCTAACTAAACGAGATCTATAACCAAACCAGAACTCTAATATACCAGAACCCTAACTATATCAGACCCTTAACTATACCAGACCCCTAAATACACCAGACCCCTAACGACACCAGACATCTAACTATATTAGAACCTAACCATAGCAGAACCCTGACTACACCAGAAAACTAACTATACCAGACCCCAAACTACACCAGACCTTAACCACACCAGACCCATAACTATACCAGACCCCTAACCCTACCAGTCCCCTAAATACACCAGACCCCTAACTACACCAGAATCCTAACTATACCAGACCCCCAACTATACCAGACCCCTAACTACGCCAGACCATTAACTATACCAGACCACTAACTATAACAGACCCCTAACTACACCAGAATCCTAACTATACCAGACCCCTAAAATTAACAGACCCCTAACTACACCAGACCACTAACTACACGAGACCCCTAACTACACCAGACCCCTAACTACACCAGAATTCGAACTATACTAAACCCCTAACTATTCCGGATCCTAACTATACCATACCCTAACTATACCAGACCCCTAACTACTCCAGACCTCTAACTACACCTGAACCTTAACTATACCACTCCCCTAACTATAGCAGACCCCTAAGTACACCAGAAACCTATCTATACCAAACCTCTAACTATAGATGATCCTAACGATACCAGACCCAGACTGTATCAGATCGCTAACTGCTCCAGACCTCTGTCTACACCAGAACCCTAACTATACCAGATCCCTAACTATACCAGACCACTAACTACACCAGACCCTAACTATACCTGACCACTAACTATACCAGACCCCTAACTATACCAGACCCCTATCTACACCAGACTTCTAAATATTCCAGACCCCTAACTATACCAGTGCCCTAACTATACCAGACCACCAACGACATAGGACCCTAACAATACCAGACCTCTAACTATACCAGATGCTAACTATACCATACACTAACAATACCAGACCCTAACTATACTAGACCTTAACTATACCAGACCCTAACTTTACCAGAGCCTTAACAATACCAGAGGCTAACTATTCCACACCCCTAACTAAATCAGATCTATAACTATACCAGAACTCTAACTATACCAGACCACCAACTACACCAGATCCCTAACTATACCAGACCCCTAACTACACCAGACCTCTAAATGCACCATAAACCCATCTATACCAGACCCCTAACTACAACAGAACCCTAATTAAACCAGAGCCCTAACTGCACCAGACCCCTAACTATACAAGAACCCTAACTATACCAGAAACCTAACTATACCAGAATCCTAATTATGCCAGACCCTAACTATACCAGATCCTAACCATACCAGAGCACTTACTCTACCAGACACGAACTATACCAGACCGCTAATTATACCAGGCCCGAACTATACCAGAACGCTAACTGTACCAGATCACTAAATACACCAGGCCAATAACTATACCAGACCCCAAACTATACCAGATCCCTAACTACATCAGACCCCTATCTACACCAGCCCCCTAACTATACCAGACCCATAACAATAATAGACACCTAACTCTACCAGACTTCTAACAATAATAGAACCCTAACTATACCTGACGCTAACTATACCAGACCCCTAACTACAGCAGACCCCTAACTACACCAGACCCCTAACTACACCAGACCCTAACTATACCAGACCCTAATTATACCAGAGCCCTAACTATACCAGAGACCTAACTAAACGAGATCTATAACCAAACCAGAACTCTAATATACCAGAACCCTAACTATATCAGACCCTTAACTATACCAGACCCCTAAATACACCAGACCCCTAACGACACCAGACATCTAACTATATTAGAACCTAACCATAGCAGAACCCTGACTACACCAGAAAACTAACTATACCAGAACCCAAACTACACCAGATCCCTAACTACACCTGAACCTTAACTATACCTACTCCCCTAACTATAGCAGACCCCTAAGTACACCAGAATCCTATCTATACCAAACCTCTAACTATAGATGATCCTAACGATACCAGACCCAAACTGTATCAGATCGCTAACTGCTCCAGACCTCTGTCTACACCAGACCCCTAACTATACCCGACCCCTAACTACACCAGAACCCTAACTACACCAGTCCCCTAACTATAACAGAATCCTAACTATACCAGACCACTAACTATACCAGACCCCTAACTACACCAGACCATTAACTATATCAAACCCCTAACTATTTTGGATCCTAACTATACCAGACCCCTAACTACACCAGAATCTTAACTATATCAAACACCTAACTATACAGGATCCTAACGATACCAGACCCAAACTATACCAGACCCCTAACTATACCAGAACCCTAACTACACCAGACCATTAACTATACCAAACCCCTAACTATTTCGGATCCTAACTATACCAGACCCCTAACTACACCAGAATCTTAACTATACCAAACACCTAACTATGCAGGATCCTAACGATACCAGACCCAAACTATACCAAACCCCTAACTATAACAGACCCCTAACTACACCAGACCCCTAACTACACCAGAATTCGAACTATACCAAACCCCAAACTATTCCGGATCCTAAATATACCAGACCCTAACTATAACAGACCCCTAACTACTCCAGACCTCTAACTACTCCAGACCTCTAACTACACCAGAATCCTAACTATACCACTCCCCTAAATATACCAGACCCCTAAGTACACCAGAATTCTAACTATTCCAAACCCCTAACTATACAGGATCCTAACAATACCAGACCCAAATTATACCAGACTGCTAACTACTCCAGACCTCTGACTACACCAGACCCCTAACTATAGCAGACCCCTAACTATACCAGACCACTAACTACACCAGACCCTTAACTATACCAGACAACTAACTATACCAGACCCCTAACTATACCAGACCCCTAACTATACCAGATCGCTAACTATACCAGACTGCTAACTATACCAGACCCTAACTATACCTGACCGCTATCTATACCAGAGCCTAACCATACCAGACCGCTGACTATACAAGATCCTAACTATAACAGACTGCTAACTATACCGGACCACTAACTACACCAGGCCACTAACTATACCAGACGCCAAACTATACCAGACCCCTATCTACACCATCCCCCTAACTATACCAGACCCCTAACAATAATAGACCCCTAACTATACCAGACCCTAACTATACCACACGCTAACTATACCAGACCCTAACTATACCAGAGCCCTAACTATACCAGACCTTAACTATACCAGACCCCTAACTAAACCAGACCATAACCAAACCAGAACTCTAACTATACCAGACCCCTGACTACACCAGACCCCTGACTACACCAGACCCCTAACTATACCAGAACCCTAGCTATACCAGACCCCTAACTATATCAGCCCCTTGACTATACCAGACCCCTAAATATGCCAGAACCCGAAATACAACAGACACCTAACTATACAAGGACCTAACCATGCAAGGATCCTAACTACACCAGAAACCTAACTACACCAGAACCCTAACGACACCAGACACTAACTACACCAGACCCCTAACTACATCAGACCCTACCTACACCAGAACCCAAACTACACCAGGCCCCTAACTACACCAGACCCTAACTACACCAGACCCCTAACTATACCAGACCCCTTACCCTACAAGACCCGTAAATACACCAGACCCCTAACTACACCAGAATCCTATCTATACCAGACCCTTAACTATACCAGAACCCTAAATACACCAGACCATTAACTATAACAGACCACTAACTATAACAGACCCCTAACTACACCAGAATCCTAACTATATCAGACCCCAAAAGATAACAGACTCCCAACTACACCAGACCACTAACTACACCAGACCCCTAACTACACCAGACCCATAACTACACCAGAATTCGAACTATACCAAACCCCTAACTATTCCGGATCCTCACTATACCAGACCCTAACTATACCAGACCACTAACTACTCCAGACCTCTAACTACTCCAGACCCCTAACTACACCAGAATCCTAACTATACCATACACTAACAATACCAGACCCTAACTATACTAGACCTTAACTATACCAGACCCTAACTTTACCAGAGCCTTAACAATACCAGAGGCTAACTATTCCACACCCCTAACTAAACCAGATCTATAACTATACCAGAACTCTAACTATACCACACCACCAACTACACCAGATCCCTAACTATACCAGACCCCTAACTACACCAGACCTCTAAATGCACCAGAAACCCAACTATACCAGACCCCTAACTACAACAGAACCCTAATTAAACCAGAGCCCTAACTGCACCAGACCCCTAACTATACAAGAACCCTAACTATACCAGAAACCTAACTATACCAGACCCAAAACTACACCAGACCCCTAACTACACCAGACCCCTAACTATACCAGACCCCTAACTACAACAGAATCCAAACTATACCAGAATCCTAATTATGCCGGACCCTAACTATACCAGATCCTAACCATACCAGAGCACTTACTCTACCAGACACGAACTATACCAGACCGCTAATTATACCAGGCCCGAACTATACCAGAACGCTAACTGTACCAGATCACTAAATACACCAGGCCAATAACTATACCAGACCCCAAACTATACCAGATCCCTAACTACATCAGACCCCTATCTACACCAGCCCCCTAACTATACCAGACCCATAACAATAATAGACGCCTAACTCTACCAGACTTCTAACAATAATAGAACCCTAACTATACCAGACGCTAACTATACCAGACCCCTAACTACACCAGACCCCTAACTACGCCAGACCCCTAACTATACCAGACCCCTAACTACACCAGACCCCTAACTATACCAGACCCCTAACTACACCAGGCCACTAACTATACCAGACCCCTAACTACACCAGACCCCTAACTACATCAGCCCCCTAACTATACCAAACCCCTAACTATACCAGACCACTAACTATACCAGTTCCCTAATTATACCAGACCCTAACTATACCAGATCCTAACTATACCAGAACGCTAACTATACCAGAACACTAACTACACGAGGCCACTAACTACACCAGACCCAAAACAATACCCGACCCCTAACTTCAGCAGACCCCTAACTATATCAGACCCCGAACTATACCAGACCCCTAACTACAACAGAATCCTAACTATACCAGAATCCCAACTATACCAGACCACGAACTATACCAGACAACTAACTATACCAGACCCCGTATCTATACCAGACCACTAACTATTCCAGACCCCTAACTACACCAGTCCCCTAACTACACCTGACCCCTAACTACACCGGACCCTAACTACACCAGGCCCCTATCTATACCAGACCCCTAACTACACCTGAACCCTAACCCTACCAGACCCCTAACTACACCATACCGCTAACTACACCAGACCACTAACTACCCCAGACTCCTAATTACACCAGGATCCTAACTATACCAGACCCTAACTATAGCAGACAGCTAACTAATTCAGACCGCTAACTACACCAGACCGCTAACTACACCAGACCTGTAACTACACCAGCATCCTAACTATACCACTCACCCAACTATACCAAACCCCTAACTACATAAGACCCCTAAGTACACCAGAATCCTAACTATACCAAACCCCTAAATATACCGGATCCTAACTATACCATATCCTAACTATACCAGACCCCTAACTACTCCAGACCTCTGACTACACCAGACCCCTAACTGCACCAGAATCCTAACTATACCAGACCCCTAACTATACCAGAATCCTAACTATACCAGACCAGTAACTATACCAAACCTCTAACTATACCAGACCACTAACTACAACAGAACCCTAACTATACCAGACCACTAACTATACCAGACCCCTAACTATACCAGACTAGTAACTATACCAAACCTCTAACTATACCAGACCACTAACTACAACAGACCCCTAACTATACCAGACAACTAACTATACCAGACCCCTAACTATACCACACCCTAACTATACCAGACCCTAACTAGACCAGATCGCTAACTACACCAGGCCACTATCTATACTAGAGCCCAAACTATACCAGACCCCTAACTACACCAGCCCCCTAACTATACCCGACCCCTAACAATAATAGAGCCTTAACTATACCAGACCCTTAACAGTAAAAGACCCCTAACTATACCAGACCCCTCGCTATACCAGACCCCTCGCTATACCAGACCCCTCGCTATACCAGACCGCTAACTATACCAGCGCCCTAACTATTCCAAACCACTAACAATACAAGACCCTAACAAAACCAGACCACTAGCTATACCAGATGCTAACTATACCAGACCCTAACAATACCAGACCCCTAACTATACCAGACCCTAACTATACCAGATCCTAACTATACCAGAGCCCTAACTATATCAGACGCTAACTATACCAGAACCCTAACTATACCAGACCCCTAAATATACCAGACCGCTAATTACACCAGACCCTTACTACATCAGACCCTAACTACACCAGATCCTAACTACACCAGACCCCTTACTATACCAGACCCCCAACTACACCAGAACACTAACCCTACTACACCCCTAAATACACCTGACCCCTAAGTACGCCAGACCCCTAACCACACCAGACCCTAACTATACCAGTCCCCTAACTATACCAGACCCCTAACTATACCAGACCCGTAACTACATCAGACCACAACCTATACCAGACTACTAACTATACCAGAGCCCTAACTGTACCAGACCCCTAACTACACCAGAATCCTAACTATACCAAACCCCTAACTATACCAGGCCCCTAAATACACGAGACCGCTAACTATACCAGACTTTTAACTACACCAGAATCCTAACTATACCAGTCCACTTCCTATACCCGACCCCTAACTACACCTGACCCCTAACTACACCAGAATCCTAACTATACTACAATCCTAACTGTATCAGAATCCTAACTATACCAGACCCCTAACTATACCAGACCCGTAACTACATCAGACCACTACCTATACCAGACTACTAACTATACCAGAGCCCTAACTGTACCAGGTCCCTAACTACACCAGAATCCTAACTATACCAAACCCCTAACTATACCAGGCCCCTAAATACACGAGACCGCTAACTATACCAGACTTTTAACTACACCAGAATCCTAACTATACCAGTCCACTTCCTATACCTGACCCCTAACTACACCTGACCCCTAACTACACCAGAATCCTAACTATACTACAATCCTAACTGTATCAGAATCCTAACTATACCAGACCACTAACTATAACAGACCGTAACTACACCAGACCCCTAACTACACCAGACCCTAACTAAACCAGATCCAAACTAGACCAGATCCCTAACTACCCCAGACCCTAACTACATCAGACCCCAAACTAATCCAGACCCCTAAATACACCAGACCCCTAACTACACCAGAATCCTAACTATACCAGACGCCTAACTACACCAGACCCCTAACTGTACCAGACCCCTAACTGTACCAGACCCCTAACTATACCAGACCCCTAACTGTACCAGACGCCTAACTACACCAGAATCCTAACTATACCAAACCCCTAATTATACCGGATCCTAACTATACCAGACCACTAACTACTCCAGACCTCTAACTCCACCTGACCCATAACTACACCGGAATCCTAACAATACCAGACCCCTTACTACACCAGAATCCTAACTATACCAGACCACTAACTATACCAGACCACTAACAATAACAGACCGTTAACTATACCAGACCCCAAACTATGACCAGACCCCTAAATGTACCAGACCCATAACTATACCAGACACTTAACTATACCAGACCCCTAAGTATACCAGACGCCTAACTATACCAGACCCTAACTACAAAAGACCACTAACTATACGAGACCACTAACTATATCAGACCCCTAACTATACCAGACCCTAACTATACCAGTCCCCTAACTACACCAGCCCCCTAACTACACCAGAATCCTAACTATACCAGACCCTTAACTACACTAGATCCCTAACTATACCAGACCACTAACTACACCATACTCCTAACTATACCAGACCCCTAACTATGCCAGACCGCTAACTACACCAGACCGCGAACTATACCAGACCCCTAACTATACAAGACCCCTAACTACACCAGACCCCTAACTAAACCAGAATTCGAACTATACCAAACCCCTAACTATTCCGGAACCTAACTATACCAGACCCTAACTATACCAGACCCCTAACTACTCCAGACCTCTAACTCCACCTGACCCCTTACTACACCAGAATCCTAACTATACCAGACCACTAAATATACCAGACCACTAACTATACCAGACCGTTAACTATACCAGACCCCTAACTATGACCAGACCCATAACTATACCAGACCCTTAACTATACCAGACCCCTACCTACACCAGACCCCTAACTACAACAGAATCCTAACTATACCAGACCAATAACTGCACCACACTCCTAATTATACCAGACCCCTAACTATTACAGACCCCTAACTACACCAGACCGCGAACGATACCAGACCCCTAACTATACAAGACTCCTAATTTTGCCAGTCCCCAACTATACCAGACCCGAATCATGCCTGAGCCCTAACTACACTAGGGTTAGTGTGTGGGGTGTGAGGGTGGGTTAGTGTGTGGGGTGTGAGGGTGGGTTAGTGTGTGGGGTGTGAGGGTAGGTAAGTTTGTGGGGTGTGAGTGTGGGTAAGTGTGTGGGGTGTGAGGGTGGTTTAGTGTGTGGAGTGTGAGGGTGGGTTAGTGTGTGGGGTGTGAGGGTGGGTTAGTGTGCGGTGTGTGAGGGTTGGTAAGTGTGTGGGGTGTGAGGGTGGGTAAGTGTATGGGGTGTGAGGGTGGGTTAGTGTGTAGGGTGTGAGGGTGGGTTAGTGTGTGGGGTGTGAGGATGAGTTAGTGTGTGGGGTGTGAGGGTGGGTTAGTGTGTAGGGTGTGAGGGTGGGATAGTGTGTGGTGTGTGAGTGTGCGTTAGTGTGTGGGGTGAGGGTGGGTTAGTGTGTGGTGTGTGAGTGTGGGTTAGTGTGTGGGGTGTGAGGGTAGGTAAGTTTGTGGGGTGTGAGGGTGGGTAAGTGTGTGGGGTGTGAGGGTGGTTTAGTGTGTGGGGTGTGAGGGTGGATTAGTGTGTGGGGTGTGAGGGTTGGTAAGTGTGTGGGCTGTGAGGGTGGGTAAGTGTATGGGGTGTGAGGGTGGGTTAGTGTGTAGGGTGTGAGGGTGGGTTAGTGTGTGTGGTGTGAGGGTGAGTTAGTGTGTGGGGTGTGAGGGTGGGTTAGTGTGTGGTGTGTGAGTGTGGGTTAGTGTGTGGGGTGAGGGTGGGTTAGTGTGTGGTGTGTGAGTGTGGGTTAGTGTGTAGGGTGAGGGTAGGTTAGTGTGTGGAGTGTGAGTGTGCGTTAGTGTGTGGAGTGTGAGGGTGAGTTAGTGTGTGGGGCGTGTGGGTGGGTTAGTGTTTGGGGTGTGTGGGTGGGTTAGCGTGTGGAGTGTGAGGGTGGGTTAGTGTGTGGTGTGTGAGGGTGGGTTAGTGTGTGGGGTGTGAGGGTGGGTTAGTGTGTGGGGTGTGAGGGTGGGTTAGTGTGTGGGGTGTGAGGGTGGGTTAGATTGGGGGGTGAGGGTGGGTTAGTGTGTGGGGTGTGAGGGTGGGTTAGTGTTTGGGTTGGAGGGTGGGTTAGTGTGTGGGGTGTTAGGGTGGGTAAGTGTGTCGGGTGTGAGGGTGGGTTAGTGTGTGGGGTGTGAGGGTGGGTTAGTTTGTCGGGTGTGAGGGTGTGTTAGTGTGTGGGGTGTCAGGGTGGGTTTGTGTGTGTGGGGTGAGGGTGTATTAGTGTTTGGGGTGTGAGGGTGAGTTAGTGTGTGGGGTGTGAGGGTGGGTTTGTGTGTGTGGCGTGAGGATGTATTAGTGTTAGGGGTGTGAGGGTGAGTTAGTGTGTGGGGTGTGAGGGTGGGTAAGTGTGTGGGGTGTGAGGGTTGGTTAGTTTGTGGGGTGTGAGGGTGGGTTAGTGTGTGGGGTGTGAGGGTTGGTTAGTGTTTGGGGTGGATGGTGGATTAGTGTGTGGGGTGTGAGGCTGGGTTAGTGTTTGGGGTGGAGGGTGAGTTGATGTATGGGGTGAGGGTGCGTTAGTGTTTGGTGTGTGAGGGTGGATTAGTGTGTGGGGTGTTAGGGTGGGTTAGTGTGTGGGCTGTGAGGGTGGGTTAGTGTGTGGGCTGTGAGGGTGGGTTAGTGTGTGGGGTGTGAGGGTGGATTAGTGTGTGGGGTGTAAGGGTGGGTTAGTGCGTGGGGTGTGAGGGTGGGTAAGTGTGTCGGGTGTGAGGGGGCGTTAGTGTGTGGGAGGCGTGAGGGTGGGTTAGTGTTTGGGTTGTGAGGGTGGGTTAGTTTGTGGGGTGTGAGGGTGTGTAAGAGTGTGGGGTGTGAGGGTGGGTTAGTGTGTGGGCTGTGAGGGTAGGTTAGATTGGGGGCTGAGGGTGGGTTAGTGTGTGGGGTGGATGGTGGGTTAATGTGTGGGGTGTTAGGGTGGGTAAGTGTTTGGGGTGTGAGGATGGGTTAGTGTGTGGGGTGTCAGGGTGTGTTAGTTTGTCGGCTGTGAGGGTGGGTGAGTGTGTGGTGTGGAGCTTGTGTTAGTGTGTGGGGTGTGAGGGTGGGTTTGCGTGTGTGGGGTGAGGGTGTATTAGCGTTTGGGGTGTGAGGGTGGGTTTGTGTATGTGGCGTGAGGATGTATTAGTGTTAGGGGTGTGAGGGTGGGTTAGTGTGTGGGATGAGGGTGGGTTAGTGTGTGGGGTGTGAGGGTGCGTTAGTGTTTGGTGTGCGAGGGTGGGTTAGTGTGTAGGATGTGAGGGTGGATTAGTGTGTGGGGTTTAGGGTGGGTTAGTGAGTGGTGTGTGAGGGTGTGTTAGTGTGTGGGAGGTGTGAGGGTGGGTTAGTGTTTGGGTTGTGAGGGTGGGTTAGTGTGTGGGGTGTGATGGTGGGTAAGTGTGTGGAGTTTGAGGGTGGGTAAGTGTGTCGGGTGTGAGGGTGGGTTAGTGTGTGGGGTGTGAGGGTGGGTTAGTGTGTGGGGTGTGAGGGTGGGTTAGTGTGTGGGGTGTGAGGGTGGGTTAGTGTGTGGGGTGTGAGGGTGGGTTAGTGTGTGGGGTGTGAGGGTGGGTTAGTGTGTCGGTTGTGTGGGTTAATGTGTGGGGTGTAAGGGTGGGTTAGTGTGTGGGATGTGAGGGTGGGTTAGTTTGTGGGGTGTGAGGGTGGGTTAATGTATTGGGTGTGAGGGTGGGTTAGTGTGTGGGGTGGATGATGGGTTAGTGTGTGGGGTGTGAGGGTGGGTTAGTGTGTAGGGTGTGAGGGTGTGTTAGTGTGTGGGGTGTGACGGTGGGTTAGTGTCTGGGGTTTGAGGGTGTGTTAGTGTGTGGGGTGTGAGGGTGGGTTAGTGTGTGGGGTGTGACGGTGGGTTAGTGTCTGGGGTGTGACTTTGGGTTAGTGTGTGGGGTGTGAGTGTGGGTTAGTGTGTGGGGTGTGAGCGTGGGTTAGTGTGTAGGTAGTGAGGGTGGGTTAGTGTGCGGGGTGTGCGGGTGGGTTACTGTGTGGGGTGTGAGTGTTGGTTAGTGTGTGGGGTGTAATGTTGGGTTAGTGTGTAGGATGTGAGGGTGGGTTAGTGTGTCGGTTGTGTGGGCGGGTAAGTGTGTGGGGTTAGAGGGTGGGTTAGTGTGTGGGGTGTGAGGTTGAGTTAGTTTGTGGGGTGTGAGGGTGGGTTAGTGTGTGGGGTGTGAGAGTGGGTTAGTGTTCGGTGTGTGAGGATGCGTTAGTGTGTGGGGTGTGGGGGGTTGTTAGTGTGTGGGGTGTGAGGGTAGGTTAGTCTGTGGGGTGTAAGAGGGGTTAGTGTGTGGGGTGTGACGATGGGTTAGTGTGTGGTGTGGAGGTTCGGTTAGTGTGTGGGGTGTGAGGGTGGGTTTGTGTGTGTGGTTTGTGAGGGTGGGTTCGTGTGTGGGGTGAGATTGCTGGTCAGTGTTTGGGCTGTGAGGGTCGGTTAGTGTGTGGATTGTGAGGATGGGTTACTGTGTCGGGTGAGGGTGTGTTATCGTGTGGGGTGTAAGGGTGGGTTAGTGTGTGGGGTGAGGTTGGGTTAGTTTCTGGGGTGAGGGTGGGTTATTCTTTGGGGTGTGAGGTTGGGTTATTGTTTGGGGTGGATCGAGGGTTTGTGTGTGGGGTGAGGGTGGGTTAGTGTGTGGGGTGTGAGTGTGGGTTACTGTGTGGGGTATGAGGGTGGGTTAGTGTGTGTGGTGAGGGTGGGTTATTGTTTGGGGTTTGAGGGTGTGTTAGTGTGTGGGGTGTGAGGGTGGGTTAGTGTGAACGGTGTGAGGGTGGGTTAGTGTTTGGGGGGTGAGGGTGGGTTAGTCTGTGGGTTGGAGGGTGGCTTAGTGTGTTGGGTGTGAGGGTGAGTTAGTGTGTGGGGTGAGGGTGGGTTAGTGTGTGGGGTGAGGGTGGGTAAGTGTTTGGGTTGTGAGGGTGGGTTAGTATGTGTGCGGTGTGAGGGTGGGTTAGTGTGTGGTGTGTGAGGGTGGGTTAGTGTGTGTGCGGTGTGAGGTTGGGTTAGTGTGTGTGCGGTGTGAGGTTGGGTTAGTCTGTGGGTTGGAGGGTGGCTTAGTGTGTTGGGTGTGAGGGTGAGTTAGTGTGTGGGGTGAGGGTGGGTTAGTGTGTGGGGTGAGGGTGGGTAAGTTTTTGGGTTGTGAGGGTGGGTTAGTATGTGTGCGGTGTGAGGGTGGGTTAGTGTATGGGGTGTGAGGGTGGGTTAGTGTGTGGTGTGTGAGGGTGGGTTAGTGTGTGTGCGGTGTGAGGTTGGGTTAGTGTGTGTGCGGTGTGAGGTTGGGTTAGTCTGTGGGGTGTGATGGTGGGCAAGTGTGTGGGGTGTGATGGTGGGTAAATGTGTCGGGTGTGAGGTTGTGTTAGTGTGTGTGGGGTGAGGGTGGGTTAGTGTGTGGTGTGTGAGGGTGGGTTAGTGTATGGTGTGTGAGGGTGGGTTAGTATGTTGGGTGTGATGGTGGGTAAGTTTGTGGGGTTTGAGGGTGGGTAAGTGTGTCGGGTGTGAGGGTGGTTAGTGTGTGGGGTGTGAGTGTGGGTTAGTGTGTGGGGTGTGAGTGTGGGTTAGTTTTTGGGGTGTGAGGGTTGGTTAGTGTGTGGGGTGTGAGGGTGGGTTAGTGTTTGAGGTGTGAGGGTGCGTTAGTTTGTGGGGTGTGAGGGTGGGTCAGTCTGTGGGGTGTGAGAGTGGGTAAGTGTGTGCGCTGAGGGTGGGTTAGTGTGTGGGGTGTGGGGGTGGGTTGGTGTTTGGGGTGTGAGTGTGGGTTAGTGTGTGGGGTGTGATTGTGGGTTAGTGTTTGGGGTGTGATTGTGGGTTAGTGTGTGGGGTGTGAGTGTGGGTTAGTGTTTGGGGTGGAGGGTGGGTTGGTGTGTGGGGTGAGGGTGGGTTCGTGTTTGGGGTGGAGGGTGGGTTGGTGTGTGGGGTGATGTTGGGTTAGTGTATGAGGTGAGGGTGGGTTTGTGTTTGTGTGTGAGTGTTGGTTTGTTTGTGGAGTGTGAGGGTGGGTTAGTGTTTGTGTTGGATGGTGGGTTATTGTGTAGGGTGTGAGGATGTGTTACTGTGTGGGGTGTGAGTGTTGGTTAGTGTGTGGGGTGTAAGGGTGGGTTAGTGTGTAGGTAGTGAGGGTGGGTTAGTGTGTGGGGTGTGCGGGTGGGTTACTGTGTAGGTAGTGAGGGTGGGTTACTGTGTGGGGTGTGAGTGTTGGTTAGTGTGTGGAGTGTAAGGGTGGGTTACTGTGTAGGTAGTGAGGGTCGGTTAGTGTGTGGTTTGTGAGGATGGGTTAGTGTGT
The DNA here is from genome assembly GCA_026770705.1 of Isurus oxyrinchus. NCBI lineage: Eukaryota > Metazoa > Chordata > Chondrichthyes > Lamniformes > Lamnidae > Isurus > Isurus oxyrinchus. The sequence continues at coordinate 1,625,161 of JANJGN010000027.1, read as the reverse complement.
GGGGTGAGGTTGTGTTATTGTTTGGGGTGTGAGGGTTGGTTAGAGTGTGGGTTGAGGGTGGGTTAGTGTGTGGGGTGTGAGGGTGGGTTAGTGTGTGGAGTGTGAGGTTGTGTTAGTGTTTGGGGTGTGAGGGTGTGTTATTGTTTGGGGTGTGAGGGTGGGTTAGTGTGGGGGTTGTGAGGATTGGTTAGTGCGTGGGGTGTGAGGGTGGTTTAGTGTGAGGGGTGAGGTTGTGTTAGTGTTTGGGGTGTGAGGGTGTGTTATTGTTTGGGGTGTGAGGGTTGGTTAGAGTGTGGGTTGAGGGTGGGTTAGTGTGTGGGGTGTGAGGGTGGGTTACTGTGTGTGGGGTTTGAGTGTGGGTTAGTGTGTGGGGTTTGAGGGTTGGTTAGTGTGTGGGGTGTGAGGGTGTGTTAGTGTGTGGGGTGTGAGGGTGTGTTAGTGTGTGGGGTGTGAGGGTGTGTTAGTGTGTTGGGTGTGAGGGTGGGTTAGTGTGTGGGGTGTGAATTTGGTTTAGTGCGTGGGGTTTGAGGGAGGGTTAGTGTGTGGGGTGTGAGGGTGGGTTATTGATTGGGGGGTGAGGGTGGGTTAGTGTGTAGGGTGTGAGGGTGGGTTACTGTTTGGTGTGTGAGGGTGGGTTAGTGTTTGAGGTGTGAGGGTGCGTTAGTTTGTGGGGTGTGGGGGGTTGTTAGTATGTGGGGTGTGAGGGTGGGTCAGTCTGTGGGGTGTGGGGGTGGGTTCGTGTTTGGGGTGTGAGTATGGGTTAGTGTTTGGGGTGTGATTGTGGGTTAGTGTGTGGGGTGTGAGTGTGGGTTAGTGTGTGGGGTGTGAGGGTGGGTTAGTGTCTGTGCTGGGTGGGTGGGTTAGTGTGTGGGGTGTGAGGGTCGGTTAGTTTTGGGGGTCGATGGTGGATTAGTCTGTGGGGTGTGAGGGTGGGTTAGTGTTTGGGGTGGAGGGTGGGTTGGTGTGTGGGGTGAGGTTGGGTTAGTGTGTGAGGTGAGGGTGGGTTCGTGTTTGGGTGTGAGTGTTGGTTTGTTTGTGGAGTGTGAGGGTGGGTTAGTGTTTGTGTTGGATGGTGGGTTAGTGTGTAGGGTGTGAGGATGTGTTACTGTGTGGGGTGTGAGTGTTGGTTAGTGTGTGGGGTGTAAGGGTTGGTTAGAGTGTTGGGTGTAAGGGTGGGTGAGTGTGCAGGATGTGAGGGTGGGTTAGTGTGTAGGATGTGAGGGTGGGTTAGTGTGTAGGATTTGAGGGTGGGTTAGTGTGTCGGTTGTGTGGGTGGTTAAGTGTGTGGGGTTGGAGGGTGGGTTAGTGTGTGTGGTGAGGGTGGGTTAGTGCGTGGGATGTGAGTTTGGATTAGTTTTTGGGGTGTGAGGGTGTGTTAGTATGTGGGGTGTGAGGGTAGGTTATTGTATTGGGTGTGAGTTTGGGTTAGTGTTTGGGATGTGAGAGTGGGTTAGTGTGTGGGGTGAGGGTGGGTAAGTGTATGGGGTGTGAGTGTGGGTTAGTGTGTGGGGTGTGAGGGTGGGTTAGTGTTTGGGGTGTGAGAGTGGGTTAGTGTGTGGGGTGTGAGAGTGGGTTAGTGTGCGGGGTGAAGTTGGGTTAGTGTGTGGGGTGTGAGGGCTGGGTTAGCGTGTGGGGTGTGAGGGTCGTTTAATTTCGGGTGTGAGGGTTGGTTAGTGTGTGCGGTGTGAGGGTGGGTTAGTGTGTGGGGTGTGAGGGTCGTTTAGTTTGGGGTCTGAGGGTGGGTTAGTGTGTGGGGTGTGAGGGTGGGTTAGTCTGTGGGGTGTAAGGGTGGGTTAGTTTGTGGGGTGTGAAGGTGGGTTTGTGTGTGTGGGGTGTGAGGGTGACTTAGTGTTTGGGATGTGAGTCTTGGTTAGAGTGTGGGGTGTGAGTGTGGGTTAGTGAGTGGAGTGTGTGGGTGGGTTCATGTGTGGGGTGAGACTGTTGGTTAGTGTTTGGGCTGTGAGGGTCGGTTAGTGTGGGGGTTGTGAGGATTGGTTAGTGTGTGGGGTGAGGTTGTGTTAGTGTTTGGGGTGTGAGGGTGTGTTATTGTTTGGGGTGTGAGGGTGGGTTAGTGTGGGGGTGTGAGGATTGGTTAGTGTGTGGGGTGTGAGGGTGGGTTAGTGTGAGGGGTGAGGTTGTGTTAGTGTTTGGGGTGTGAGGATGTGTTATTGTTTGGGGTGTGAGGGTGTGTTAGAGTGTGGGTTGACGGTGGGTTAGTGTGTGGGGTGTGAGGGTGGGTTAGTGTGTGGGGTGAGGGTGGGTTAGTTTGTGTGGTGAGGGTGGGTTATGGTTTGAGGTGTGAGGTTGGGTTATTGTTTGGGGAGGATCGAGGGTTTGTGTGTGGAGTGAGGGTGGGTTAGTGTGTGGGGTGTGAGGGTGGGTTAGTGTGTGGGGTGAGGGTAGGTAAGTGTTTGGGTTGTGAGGGTGGGTTAGTCTGTGGGGTGTTTGGGTGGGTTAGTATGTGTGGGGTCTGAGGTTGGGTTAGTGTGTGGGGTGTGAGGGTGGGTTAGTGTGTGGGGTGTGAGAGTGGGTTAGTGTGTGGGGTGTGAGGGTGGGTTAGTGTGTCAGGTGTGAGGGTGGGTTAGTTTCTGGGGTGTGAGGGTGGGTAAGTGTGTGGGGTTTGAGGGTGTGTAAGTGAGTCGGGTGTGAGAGTGGGTTAGTGTGTGGGGTGTGAGGGTGGGTTAGTGTGTGGGATGTGAGGGTGTGTAAGTGTGTGGGGTTTGAGGGTTGTTTAGTGTGTGGGGTGTGAGGGTGGGTTAGTGTGTGAGGTGTGAAGGTGAGTTAGTGTGTGCGGTGTGAGGGTGGGTTAATGTGTGGGGTGAGGGTGGGTTAGTCTGTGGGGTATGAGGGTGGGTTAGTATGTGTGGGGTCTGAGGTTGGGTTAGTGTGTGGGGTGTGATGGTGGGTTAGTGTGTGGGGTGTGAGGGTGGGTTAGTGTGTGGGGTGTGATGGTGTGTAAGTGAGTCGGGTGTGAGAGTGGGTTAGTCTGTGTGGTGTGAGGGTGGGTTAGTCTGTGAGGTGTGAGGGTGGGTTAGTGTGTGGGGTGTGAGGGTGGGTTAGTGTGTGGGGTGTGAGGGTGGGTTAGTGTGTGGGGTTTGAGGGTGGGTTAGTGTGTGGGGTGTGATGGTGGGTAAGTGTTTGGGGTGTGAGGGTGGGTTAGTGTGTGGTGTGTGAGGGTGGGTTAGTGTGTCGGGTGTGAGGGTGGGTTAGTCTGTGGGGTTTGAGGGTGTGTAAGTGTGTGGTGTTTGAGGGTGTGTAAGTGAGTCGGGTGTGAGGGTGGGTTAGTCTGTGAGGTGTGAGGGTGGGTTAGAGTGTGGGGTTTGACGGGGGGTTAGTTTGTGTGGTGAGTGTGGGTTAGTGTTTGGGGTGTGAGGGTGGGTTAGTATTTGTGGGGTGAGGGTGTGTTAGTCTTTGGGTTGTGAGGGTGGTTTAGTGTGTGGGGTGTGAGGGTGGGTTAGTGTTTGGGGTGTGAGAGTGGGTTAGTGTGTGGGGTGAAGTTGGGTTAGTGTGTGGGGTGTGAGGGTCGTTTAATTTTGGCTGTGGGGGTTGGTTAGTGTGTGCGGTGTGAGAGTGGGTTAGTGTGTGGGATGTGAGTGTGGGTTAGTGTGTGGGGTGTAAGGGTGGGTAAGTGTGTGGGGTGTGAGGGTCGTTTAGTTTGGGGTCTGAGGGTGGGTTAGTGTGTGGGGTGTGAGGGTGGGTTAGTCTGTGGGGTGTAAGGGTGGGTTAGTGTGTGGTGTGGAGTTTCGGTTAGTGTGTGGGGTGTGAGGGTGGGTTAGTGTGTGGGGTGTGAGGGTGGGTTAGTGTGAGGGGTGAGGTTGTGTTAGTGTTTGGGGTGTCAGGATGTGTTATTGTTTGGGGTGTGAGGGTGGGTAAGTGTGTGGGGTGTGAGGTTGGGTTAGTGTGTGTGGTGTGAGGGTGGGTTAGTGTGTGCGGTGATAGGGTGGGTTAGTTTGTGGGCTGTGAGGGTGGGTTAGTTTGTGGGGTGTGAGTGTGGGTAAGCGTGTGGGGTTTGAGAGTGGGTTAGTGTGTGGGGTGAGGCTGTGTTAGTGTGTGGGGTGTGAGGCTGGGTAAGTGTGTGGGGTGAGGGTGGGTTAGTGTGTGGGGTGAGAGTGGGTTAGTGTATTGGGTGAGGGTGTGTTAGTGTGTGGGGTGTGATGGTGGGTAAGTTTGTGGGGTTTGAGGGTGGGTGAGTGTGTCGGGTGTGAGGGTGGGTTTCGTGTGTGGGGTGTGAGGGTGGTTAGTGTGTGGGGTGTGAGGGTGGATTATTGTGTGGGGTGTTAGGGTGGGTTAGTGTGTGGGGCGCGAGTGTGGGTTAGTTTGTGGGGTATGAGGGTGGGTTACTGTGTGTGGTGTGGTTGGGCTATTGTTTGGGGTTTGAGGGTGGGTTAGTTTGTGGTGTGTGCGGATGGATTAGTGTGTGATGTGTGAGTGTAGGTTATTGTATTAGGTGTGAGGATGGGTTAGTATGTGGGTTGTGAGGGTGGGTTATTGTGTGGGGTGTGAGGGTGGGTTATTGTATTGGGTGTGAGGGTGGGTTAGTGTGTGGGGTGGATGATGGGTTAGTGTGAGGGGTGTGAGTGGGTGTTAGTGTGTGGGTTGTGAGGGTGGGTTAGTGAGTGGGGTGAGGGTGGGTTAGTGTGTGGGGTGTGAGGGTGGGTTAGTGTATGGTGTGTGAGGGTGGGTTAGTGTATGGTGTGTGAGGGTGGGTTAGTGTGTGGGGTGTGAGGGTGGGTTAGTGTCTGGAGTTTGAGTGTGGGTTAGTGTGTGGTGTTTGAGGGTTGGTTAGTGTGTGGGGTGTGAGGGTGTGTTAGTGTGTGAGGTGTGAGGGTGTGTTAGTGTGTGGGGTATGAGGGTGGGTTAGTGTGTGTGGTAAGTGTCTTGGGTGTGAGTGTGGGTCACTCTGTGGGGTGTGAGGGTGGATTAGTGTGTGGGGTGTGAATTTGGTTTAGTGCGTGGGGTTTGAGGGAGGGTTAGTGTGTGGGGTGTGAGGGTGGGTTATTGATTGAGGGGTGAGGGTGGGTTAGTGTGTAGGGTGTGAGGGTGGGTTACTGTTTGGTGTGTGAGGGTGAGTTAGTGTTTGAGGTGTGAGGTTTCGTTAGTTTGTGGGGTGTGGGGGGTTGTTAGTGTGTGGGGTGTGAGGGTGGGTCAGTCTGTGGGGTGTGAGAGTGGGTTAGTGTGTGCGGTGAGGGTGGGTTAGTGTGTGGGGTGTGGGGGTGGGTTACTGTTTGGTGTGTGAGGGTGAGTTAGTGTTTGAGGTGTGAGGGTGCGTTAGTTTGTGGGGTGTGGGGGGTTGTTAGTGTGTGGGGTGTGAGGGTGGGTCAGTCTGTGGGGTGTGAGAGTGGGTTAGTGTGTGCGGTGAGGGTGGGTTAGTGTGTGGGGTGTGGGGGTGGGGTCGTGTTTGGGGTGTGAGTGTGGGTTAGTGTTTGGGGTGTGATTGTGGGTTAGTGTGTGGGGTGTGTGTGTGGGTTAGTGTGTGGGGTGTGAGGGTGGGTTAGTGTCTGTGCTGGGTGGGTGGGTTAGTGTGTGGGGTGTGAGGGTCGGTTAGTTTTGGGGGTGGATGGTGGATTAGTCTGTGGGGTGTGAGGGTGGGTTAGTGTTTGGGGTGGAGGGTGGGTTGGTGTGTGGGGTGAGGGTGGGTTCGTGGTTGGGGTGGAGGGTGGGTTGGTGTGTGGGGTGAGGTTGGGTTAGTGTGTCGGTTGTGTGGGTGGTTTAGTGTGTGGGGTTGGAGGGTGGGTTAGTGTGTGTGGTGAGGGTGGATTAGTGTGTGGGGTGTGAGTTTGGATTAGTGTGTGGGGTGTGAGTGTCTGTTAGTATATGGGGTGTGAGGGTAGGTTATTGTATTGGGTGTGAGTGTGGGTTAGTGTGTGGGGTGTGAGGGTGGCTTAGTGTATGGTGTGTGAGGGTGGTTTAGTGTGTGTTGTGAAGTTGGGTTAGTGTGTGGGGTGTGAGGGTCGGTTAGTTTTGGGGGTGGATGGTGGATTAGTCTGTGGGGTGTGAGGGTGGGTTAGTGTTTGGGGTGAGGGTGGATTAGTGTGTGGGATGTGAGTTTGGATTAGTTTGTGGGGTGTGAGTGTGTGTTAGTATATGGGGTGTGAGGGTAGGTTATTGTATTGGGTGTGAGTGTGGGTTAGTGTGTGGGGTGTGAGGGTGGCTTAGTGTATGGTGTGTGAGGGTGGGTTAGTGTGTGTTGTGAAGTTGGGTTAGTGTGTGGGGTGTGAGGGTTGTTTAATTTCGGGTGGGAGGGTTGGTTAGTGTTTGCGGTGTGAGTGTGGGTTAGTGTGTGGGGTGTAAGGGTGGGTTAGTGTGTGGGGTGTGAGGGTGGGTTAGTGTGTGGGGTGTAAGGGTGGGTTAATGTGTGGGGTATGAGGGTCGTTTAGTTTGGGGTCTGAGGGTGGGTTAGTGTGTGGGGTGTGAGGGTGGGTTAGTCTGTGGGGTGTAAGGGTGGGTTAGTTTGTGGGGTGTGAAGGTGGGTTAGTGTGTGGTGTGGAGTTTCGGTTAGTGTGTGGGGTGTGAGGGTGGGTTTGTGTGTGTGGAGTGTGAGGGTGAGTTAGTGTTTGGGGTGTGAGTCTTGGTTAGAGTGTGGGGTGTGAGTGTGGGTTAGTGAGTGGAGTGTGTGGGTGGGTTCGTGTGTGGGGTGAGATTGTTGGTTAGTGTTTGGGCTGTGAGGGTCGGTTAGTGTGTGGGGTGTGAGGATGGGTTAGTGTGTGGGGTGAGGTTGTGTTAGTGTTTGGAGTGTGAGGGTGTGTTATTGTTTGGGGTGTGAGGGTGGGTTAGTGTGGGGGTTGTGAGGATTGGTTAGTGTTTGGGGTGTGAGGATGTGTTATTGTTTGGGGTGTGAGGGTGTGTTAGAGTGTGGGTTGAGGGTGGGTTAGTGTGTGGGGTGTGTGGGTGGGTTAGTGTGTGGGGTGAGGGTGGCTTAGTGTGTGAAGTGAGGTGGGTTAGTGTGTCGGGTGAGGGTGGTTTAGTGTGTGGTGTGAGGGTGGGTTAGTTTGTGTGGTGAGGGTGGGTTATGGTTTGAGGTGTGAGGTTGGGTTATTGTTTGGGGTGGATTGAGGGTTTCTGTGTGGAGTGAAGGTGGGTTAGTGTGTGTGGTGTGTGTTGGTTAGTTTTTGGTGTGTGAGGTTGGGTTAGTGTGTCGGTTGTGAGGTTGGGTTAGTGTGTGGGGTGTGGGGATGGTTCAGTCTGTTGGGTGTGAGGGTTGGTTAGTTTGTGGGGTGTGAGGGTGGGTTAGTGTGTGGAGTGTGAGGGTGGTTAGTGTGTGGGGTTGAGGGTGTGTTAGTGTGTTGGGTTTGAGGGTGGGTTAGTGTGTAGTGGTGTGAGGGTGGGTTAGTGTGTGGGGTGTGTTGGTGGGTTAGTGTTTGGGGTGTGAGGTTGTGTATGTGTGTGGGGTGTGAGGGTGGATTAGTGTGAGGGGTATGAGGGTGGGTTAGTGTGTGTGGTGAGGGTGGGTTAGAGTTTGGGGTTTGAGGGTGTGTTAGTGTGTGGGCTGTGAGGGTGGGTTAGTGTGTGGGATGTGAGGGTGGGTCAGTGTGTGGGGTGTGAGGTTGGGTTAATGTTTGGGGTGTGAAGGTGGGTTAGTGTTTGGGGGGTGAGGGTGGGTTAGTGTGTTGGGTGTGAGGGTGGGTTAGTGTGTGGGGTGTGAGGGTGGGTTAGTGTGTGAGGTGTGAAGGTGGGTTAGTGTGTGAGGTGTGAGGGTGGGTTAGTGTGTGGGTTGAGGGTGGGTTAGTGTGTGGAGTGAGGGTAGGTAAGTGTTTGGGTTGTGAGGGTGGGTTAGTCTGTGGGGTGTGAGGGTGGGTTAGTATGTGTGGGGTCTGAGGTTGGGTTAGTGTGTGGGGTGTGAGGGTGGATTAGTGTGTGGGGTTTGAGGGTTGTTTAGTGTGTGGGGTGTGAGGGTGGGTTAGTGTGTGGTGTGTGAGGGTGGGTTAGTGTGTGGGGTGTGAGGGTGGGTTAGTGTGTGGGGTGTGAGGGTGGGTTAGTGTGTGGGGTGTGAGGGTGGGTTAGTGTGTGGGGTGTGAGGGTGGGTTAGTGTGTGGGGTATGAGGGTGGGTTAGTATGTGTGGGGTCTGAGGTTGGGTTAGTGTGTGGAGTGTGAGGGTGTGTAAGTGTGTGGGGTTTGAGAGTTGTTTAGTGTGTGGGGAGTGAGGGTGGGTTAGTGTGTGGTGTGTGAGGGTGGGTTAGTGTGTGGGGTGTGAGGGTGGGTTAGTATTTGTGGGGTGAGGGTGTGTTAGTCTTTGGGTTGTGAGGGTGGTTTAGTGTGTGGAGTCTGAGGGTGGGTTAGTGTGTGGGGTGTGAGGGTAGGTTATTGTATTGGGTGTGAGTGTGGGTTAGTGTGTGGGGTGTAAGAGTGGGTTAGTGTTTGGGGTGTGAGAGTGGGTTAGTTTGTGGGGTGAAGTTGGGTTAGTGTGTGGGGTGTGAGGGTCGTTTAATTTCGGGTGTGAGGGTTGGTTAGTGTGTGCGGTGTGAGTGTGGGTTAGTGTGTGGGGTGTAAGGGTCGTTTAGTTTGGGGTCTGAGGGTGGGTTAATGTGTGGGGTGTGATGGTGGGTTAGTCTGTGGGGCGTAAGGGTGGGTTAGTTTGTGGGGTGTGAAGGTGGGTTAGTGTGTGGTGTGGAGTTTCGGTTAGTGTGTGGGGTGTGAGGGTGGGTTTGTGTGTTTGGGTGTGAGGGTGAGTTAGTGTTTGGGGTGTGAGTCTTGGTTAGAGTGTGGGGTGTGAGTGTGGGTTAGTGTTTGGGCTGTGAGGGTCGGTTAGTGTGGGGGTTGTGAGGATGGGTTAGTGTGTGGGGTGAGGGTGGGTTATTGTTTGGGGTGTGAGGGTGGGTTAGTATGTGTGGGGTCTGAGGTTGGGTTAGTGTGTGGGGTGTGAGGGTGGGTTAGTGTGTGGTGTGTGAGGGTGGGTTAGTGTGTGGGGTGTGATGGTGGGTAAGTGTGTGGGGATTGAGGGTGGTTTAGTGTGTGGGGTGTGAGGGTGGGTTAGTGTGTGGGGTGTGAGCGTGGGTTAGTGAGTCGGGTGTGAGAGTGGGTTAGTCTGTGTGGTGTGAGGGTGGGTTAGTCTGTGAGGTGTGAGGGTGGGTTAGTGTGTGGGGTGTGAGGGTGGGTCAGTGTGTGGGGTGTGAGGGTGGGTTAGTGTGGGGGTTGTGAAGATGGGTTAGTGTGTGGGGTGAGGTTGTGTTATTGTTTGGGGTGTGAGGGTGGGTTAGTGTGGGGGTTGTGAGGATTGGTTAGTGTGTGGGGTGTGAGGGTGGGTTAGTGTGAGGGGTGAGGTTGTGTTAGTGTTTGGGGTGTGAGGATGTGTTATTGTTTGGGGTGTGAGGGTGGGTTAGTGTGTGGGTTGAGGGTGGGTTAGTGTGTGGGGTGAGTTTTTGTTAGTGTTTGGGGTGTGAGGGTGTGTTATTGTTTGGGGTGTGAGGGTGGGTTAGAGTGTGGGTTGAGGGTGGGTTAGTGTGTGGTGTGAAGGTGGGTTAGTGTGTGGAGTGTGGGGATGTTTCAGTCTGTTGGGTGTGAGGGTTGGTTAGTTTGTGGGGTATGAGGGTGGGTTAGTGTGTGGGGTGTGAGGGTGGGTTAGTGTGTGTGGTGTGAGGGTGGGTTAGTGTGTGCGGTGATAGGGTGGGTTAGTTTGTGGGCTGTGAGGGTGGGTTAGTTTGTGGGGTGTGAGTGTGGGTAAGCGTGTGGGGTTTGAGAGTGGGTTAGTGTGTGGGGTGAGGCTGTGTTAGTGTGTGGGGTGTGAGGCTGGGTAAGTGTGTGGGGTGAGGGTGGGTTAGTGTGTGGGGTGAGAGTGGGTTAGTGTATTGGGTGAGGGTGTGTTAGTGTGTGGGGTGTGATGGTGGGTAAGTTTGTGGGGTTTGAGGGTGGGTGAGTGTGTCGGGTGTGAGGGTGGGTTTCGTGTGTGGGGTGTGAGGGTGGTTAGTGTGTGGGGTGTGAGGGTGGATTATTGTGTGGGGTGTTAGGGTGGGTTAGTGTGTGGGGCGCGAGTGTGGGTTAGTTTGTGGGGTATGAGGGTGGGTTACTGTGTGTGGTGTGGTTGGGCTATTGTTTGGGGTTTGAGGGTGGGTTAGTTTGTGGTGTGTGCGGATGGATTAGTGTGTGATGTGTGAGTGTAGGTTATTGTATTAGGTGTGAGGATGGGTTAGTATGTGGGTTGTGAGGGTGGGTTATTGTGTGGGGTGTGAGGGTGGGTTATTGTATTGGGTGTGAGGGTGGGTTAGTGTGTGGGGTGGATGATGGGTTAGTGTGAGGGGTGTGAGTGGGTGTTAGTGTGTGGGTTGTGAGGGTGGGTTAGTGAGTGGGGTGAGGGTGGGTTAGTGTGTGGGGTGTGAGGGTGGGTTAGTGTATGGTGTGTGAGGGTGGGTTAGTGTATGGTGTGTGAGGGTGGGTTAGTGTGTGGGGTGTGAGGGTGGGTTAGTGTCTGGAGTTTGAGTGTGGGTTAGTGTGTGGTGTTTGAGGGTTGGTTAGTGTGTGGGGTGTGAGGGTGTGTTAGTGTGTGAGGTGTGAGGGTGTGTTAGTGTGTGGGGTATGAGGGTGGGTTAGTGTGTGTGGTAAGTGTCTTGGGTGTGAGTGTGGGTCACTCTGTGGGGTGTGAGGGTGGATTAGTGTGTGGGGTGTGAATTTGGTTTAGTGCGTGGGGTTTGAGGGAGGGTTAGTGTGTGGGGTGTGAGGGTGGGTTATTGATTGAGGGGTGAGGGTGGGTTAGTGTGTAGGGTGTGAGGGTGGGTTACTGTTTGGTGTGTGAGGGTGAGTTAGTGTTTGAGGTGTGAGGTTTCGTTAGTTTGTGGGGTGTGGGGGGTTGTTAGTGTGTGGGGTGTGAGGGTGGGTCAGTCTGTGGGGTGTGAGAGTGGGTTAGTGTGTGCGGTGAGGGTGGGTTAGTGTGTGGGGTGTGGGGGTGGGTTACTGTTTGGTGTGTGAGGGTGAGTTAGTGTTTGAGGTGTGAGGGTGCGTTAGTTTGTGGGGTGTGGGGGGTTGTTAGTGTGTGGGGTGTGAGGGTGGGTCAGTCTGTGGGGTGTGAGAGTGGGTTAGTGTGTGCGGTGAGGGTGGGTTAGTGTGTGGGGTGTGGGGGTGGGGTCGTGTTTGGGGTGTGAGTGTGGGTTAGTGTTTGGGGTGTGATTGTGGGTTAGTGTGTGGGGTGTGTGTGTGGGTTAGTGTGTGGGGTGTGAGGGTGGGTTAGTGTCTGTGCTGGGTGGGTGGGTTAGTGTGTGGGGTGTGAGGGTCGGTTAGTTTTGGGGGTGGATGGTGGATTAGTCTGTGGGGTGTGAGGGTGGGTTAGTGTTTGGGGTGGAGGGTGGGTTGGTGTGTGGGGTGAGGGTGGGTTCGTGGTTGGGGTGGAGGGTGGGTTGGTGTGTGGGGTGAGGTTGGGTTAGTGTGTCGGTTGTGTGGGTGGTTTAGTGTGTGGGGTTGGAGGGTGGGTTAGTGTGTGTGGTGAGGGTGGATTAGTGTGTGGGGTGTGAGTTTGGATTAGTTTGTGGGGTGTGAGTGTGTGTTAGTATATGGGGTGTGAGGGTAGGTTATTGTATTGGGTGTGAGTGTGGGTTAGTGTGTGGGGTGTGAGGGTGGCTTAGTGTATGGTGTGTGAGGGTGGGTTAGTGTGTGTTGTGAAGTTGGGTTAGTGTGTGGGGTGTGAGGGTCGGTTAGTTTTGGGGGTGGATGGTGGATTAGTCTGTGGGGTGTGAGGGTGGGTTAGTGTTTGGGGTGAGGGTGGATTAGTGTGTGGGATGTGAGTTTGGATTAGTTTGTGGGGTGTGAGTGTGTGTTAGTATATGGGGTGTGAGGGTAGGTTATTGTATTGGGTGTGAGTGTGGGTTAGTGTGTGTTGTGAAGTTGGGTTAGTGTGTGGGGTGTGAGGGTTGTTTAATTTCGGGTGGGAGGGTTGGTTAGTGTTTGCGGTGTGAGTGTGGGTTAGTGTGTGGGGTGTAAGGGTGGGTTAGTGTGTGGGGTGTGAGGGTGGGTTAGTGTGTGGGGTGTAAGGGTGGGTTAGTGTGTGGGGTATGAGGGTCGTTTAGTTTGGGGTCTGAGGGTGGGTTAGTGTGTGGGGTGTGAGGGTGGGTTAGTCTGTGGGGTGTAAGGGTGGGTTAGTTTGTGGGGTGTGAAGGTGGGTTAGTGTGTGGTGTGGAGTTTCGGTTAGTGTGTGGGGTGTGAGGGTGGGTTTGTGTGTGTGGAGTGTGAGGGTGAGTTAGTGTTTGGGGTGTGAGTCTTGGTTAGAGTGTGGGGTGTGAGTGTGGGTTAGTGAGTGGAGTGTGTGGGTGGGTTCGTGTGTGGGGTGAGATTGTTGGTTAGTGTTTGGGCTGTGAGGGTCGGTTAGTGTGTGGGGTGTGAGGATGGGTTAGTGTGTGGGGTGAGGTTGTGTTAGTCTTTGGGGTGTGAGGGTGTGTTATTGTTTGGGGTGTGAGGGTGGGTTAGTGTGGGGGTTGTGAGGATTGGTTAGTGTTTGGGGTGTGAGGATGTGTTATTGTTTGGGATGTGAGGGTGTGTTAGAGTTTGGGTTGAGGGTGGGTTAGTGTGTGGGGTGTGTGGGTGGGTTAGTGTGTGGGGTGAGGGTGGCTTAGTGTGTGAAGTGAGGTGGGTTAGTGTGTCGGGTGAGGGTGGTTTAGTGTGTGGTGTGAGGGTGGGTTAGTTTGTGTGGTGAGGGTGGGTTATGGTTTGAGGTGTGAGGTTGGGTTATTGTTTGGGGTGGATTGAGGGTTTCTGTGTGGAGTGAAGGTGGGTTAGTGTGTGTGGTGTGTGTTGGTTAGTTTTTGGTGTGTGAGGTTGGGTTAGTGTGTGGGTTGTGAGGTTGGGTTAGTGTGTGGGGTGTGGGGATGGTTCAGTCTGTTGGGTGTGAGGGTTGGTTAGTTTGTGGGGTGTGAGGGTGGGTTAGTGTGTGGAGTGTGAGGGTGGTTAGTGTGTGGGGTTGAGGGTGTGTTAGTGTGTTGGGTTTGAGGGTGGGTTAGTGTGTAGTGGTGTGAGGGTGGGTTAGTGTGTGGGGTGTGTTGGTGGGTTAGTGTTTGGGGTGTGAGGTTGTGTATGTGTGTGGGGTGTGAGGGTGGATTAGTGTGAGGGGTATGAGGGTGGGTTAGTGTGCGTGGTGAGGGTGGGTTAGAGTTTGGGGTTTGAGGGTGTGTTAGTGTGTGGGGTGTGAGGGTGGGTTAGTGTTTGGGGTGTGAAGGTGGGTTAGTGTTTGGGGGGTGAGGGTGGGTTAGTCTGTGGGTTGGAGGGTGGCTTAGTGTGTTGGGTGTGAGGGTGGGTTAGTGTGTGGGGTGTGAGGGTGGGTTAGTGTGTGAGGTGTGAAGGTGGGTTAGTGTGTGAGGTGTGAGGGTGGGTTAGTGTGTGGGTTGAGGGTGGGTTAGTGTGTGGAGTGAGGGTAGGTAAGTGTTTGGGTTGTGAGGGTTGGTTAGTGTGTGGTGTGTGAGGGTGGGTTAGTGTGTGGGGTGTGAAGGTGGGTTAGTGTGTGGGGTGTGAGGGTGGGTTAGTGTGTGGGGTGTGAGGGTGGGTTAGTGTGTGAGGTGTGAAGGTGGGTTAGTGTGTGAGGTGTGAGGGTGGGTTAGTGTGTGGGTTGAGGGTGGGTTAGTGTGTGGAGTGAGGGTAGGTAAGTGTTTGGGTTGTGAGGGTGGGTTAGTGTGTGGGGTGTGAGGGTGGGTTAGTATGTGTGGGGTCTGAGGTTGGGTTAGTGTGTGGGGTGTGAGGGTGGGTTAGTGTGTGGGGTTTGAGGGTTGTTTAGTGTGTGGGGTGTGAGGGTGGGTTAGTGTGTGGTGTGTGAGGGTGGGTTAGTGTGTGGGGTGTGAGGGTGGGTTAGTGTGTGGGGTGTGAGGGTGGGTTAGTGTGTGGGGTGTGAGGGTGGGTTAGTATGTGTGGGGTCTGAGGTTGGGTTAGTGTGTGGAGTGTGAGGGTGTGTAAGTGTGTGGGGTTTGAGAGTTGTTTAGTGTGTGGGGAGTGAGGGTGGGTTAGTGTGTGGTGTGTGAGGGTGGGTTAGTGTGTGGGGTGTGAGGGTGGGTTAGTATTTGTGGGGTGAGGGTGTGTTAGTCTTTGGGTTGTGAGGGTGGTTTAGTGTGTGGAGTCTGAGGGTGGGTTAGTGTGTGGGGTGTAAGGGTGGGTTAGTGTGTGGGGTATGAGGGTCGTTTAGTTTGGGGTCTGAGGGTGGGTTAGTGTGTGGGGTGTGAGGGTCGGTTAGTTTTGGGGGTGGATGGTGGATTAGTCTGTGGGGTGTGAGGGTGGGTTAGTGTTTGGGGTGGAGGGTGGGTTGGTGTGTGGGGTGAGGGTGGGTTCGTGGTTGGGGTGGAGGGTGGGTTGGTGTGTGGGGTGAGGTTGGGTTAGTGTGTCGGTTGTGTGGGTGGTTTAGTGTATGGGGTTGGAGGGTGGGTTAGTGTGTGTGGTGAGGGTGGATTAGTGTGTGGGATGTGAGTTTGGATTAGTTTGTGGGGTGTGAGTGTGTGTTAGTATATGGGGTGTGAGGGTAGGTTATTGTATTGGGTGTGAGTGTGGGTTAGTGTGTGGGGTGTGAGGGTGGCTTAGTGTATGGTGTGTGAGGATGGGTTAGTGTGTGTTGTGAAGTTGGGTTAGTGTGTGGGGTGTGAGGGTTGTTTAATTTCGGGTGGGAGGGTTGGTTAGTGTTTGCGGTGTGAGTGTGGGTTAGTGTGTGGGGTGTAAGGGTGGGTTAGTGTGTGGGGTGTGAGGGTGGGTTAGTGTGTGGGTTGTAAGGGTGGGTTAGTGTGTGGGGTATGAGGGTCGTTTAGTTTGGGGTCTGAGGGTGGGTTAGTGTGTGGGGTGTGAGGGTGGGTTAGTCTGTGGGGTGTAAGGGTGGGTTAGTTTGTGGGGTGTGAAGGTGGGTTAGTGTGTGGTGTGGAGTTTCGGTTAGTGTGTGGGGTGTGAGGGTGGGTTTGTGTGTGTGGAGTGTGAGGGTGAGTTAGTGTTTGGGGTGTGAGTCTTGGTTAGAGTGTGGGGTGTGAGTGTGGGTTAGTGAGTGGAGTGTGTGGGTGGGTTCGTGTGTGGGGTGAGATTGTTGGTTAGTGTTTGGGCTGTGAGGGTCGGTTAGTGTGTGGGGTGTGAGGATGGGTTAGTGTGTGGGGTGAGGTTGTGTTAGTGTTTGGAGTGTGAGGGTGTGTTATTGTTTGGGGTGTGAGGGTGTGTTAGAGTGTGGGTTGAGGGTGGGTTAGTGTGTGGGGTGTGTGGGTGGGTTAGTGTGTGGGGTGAGGGTGGCTTAGTGTGTGAAGTGAGGTGGGTTAGTGTGTCGGGTGAGGGTGGTTTAGTGTGTGGTGTGAGGGTGGGTTAGTTTGTGTGGTGAGGGTGGGTTATAGTTTGAGGTGTGAGGTTGGGTTATTGTTTGGGGTAGATTGAGGGTTTCTGTGTGGAGTGAAGGTGGGTTAGTGTGTGAGGTGTGTGTTGGTTAGTTTTTGGTGTGTGAGGTTGGGTTAGTGTGTGGGTTGTGAGGTTGGGTTAGTGTGTGGTGTGTGGGGATGGTTCAGTCTGTTGGGTGTGAGGGTTGGTTAGTTTGTGGGGTGTGAGGGTGGGTTAGTGTGTGGAGTGTGAGGGTGGTTAGTGTGTGGGGTTGAGGGTGTGTTAGTGTGTTGGGTTTGAGGGTGGGTTAGTGTGTAGTGGTGTGAGGGTGGGTTAGTGTGTGGGGTGTGTTGGTGGGTTAGTTTTTGGGGTGTGAGGTTGTGTATGTGTGTGGGGTGTGAGGGTGGATTAGTGTGAGGGGTATGAGGGTGGGTTAGTGTGTGTGGTGAGGGTGGGTTAGAGTTTGGGGTTTGAGGGTGTGTTAGTGTGTGGGCTGTGAGGGTGGGTTAGTGTGTGGGGTGTGAGGGTGGGTCAGTGTGTGGGGTGTGAGGGTGGGTTAGTGTGTGGTGTGTGAGGGTGGGTTAGTGTGTGGGGTGTGAGGGTGGGTTAGTATTTGTGGGGTGAGGGTGTGTTAGTCTTTGGGTTGTGAGGGTGGTTTAGTGTGTGGAGTCTGAGGGTGGGTTAGTGTGTGGGGTGTGAGGGTAGGTTATTGTATTGGGTGTGAGTGTGGGTTAGTGTGTGGGGTGTAAGAGTGGGTTAGTGTTTGGGGTGTGAGAGTGGGTTAGTTTGTGGGGTGAAGTTGGGTTAGTGTGTGGGGTGTGAGGGTCGTTTAATTTCGGGTGTGAGGGTTGGTTAGTGTGTGCGGTGTGAGTGTGGGTTAGTGTGTGGGGTGTAAGGGTCGTTTAGTTTGGGGTCTGAGGGTGGGTTAATGTGTGGGGTGTGATGGTGGGTTAGTCTGTGGGGCGTAAGGGTGGGTTAGTTTGTGGGGTGTGAAGGTGGGTTAGTGTGTGGTGTGGAGTTTCGGTTAGTGTGTGGGGTGTGAGGGTGGTTTTGTGTGTTTGGGTGTGAGGGTGAGTTAGTGTTTGGGGTGTGAGTCTTGGTTAGAGTGTGGGGTGTGAGTGTGGGTTAGTGTTTGGGCTGTGAGGGTCGGTTAGTGTGGGGGTTGTGAGGATGGGTTAGTGTGTGGGGTGAGGGTGGGTTATTGTTTGGGGTGTGAGGGTGGGTTAGTATGTGTGGGGTCTGAGGTTGGGTTAGTGTGTGGGGTGTGAGGGTGGGTTAGTGTGTGGTGTGTGAGGGTGGGTTAGTGTGTGGGGTGTGATGGTGGGTAAGTGTGTGGGGATTGAGGGTGGTTTAGTGTGTGGGGTGTGAGGGTGGGTTAGTGTGTGGGGTGTGAGCGTGGGTTAGTGAGTCGGGTGTGAGAGTGGGTTAGTCTGTGTGGTGTGAGGGTGGGTTAGTCTGTGAGGTGTGAGGGTGGGTTAGTGTGTGGGGTGTGAGGGTGGGTCAGTGTGTGGGGTGTGAGGGTGGGTTAGTGTGGGGGTTGTGAAGATGGGTTAGTGTGTGGGGTGTGAGGGTGGGTTAGTGTGAGGGGTGAGGTTGTGTTAGTGTTTGGGGTGTGAGGATGTGTTATTGTTTGGGGTGTGAGGGTGGGTTAGTGTGTGGGTTGAGGGTGGGTTAGTGTGTGGGGTGAGTTTTTGTTAGTGTTTGGGGTGTGAGGGTGTGTTATTGTTTGGGGTGTGAGGGTGGGTTAGAGTGTGGGTTGAGGGTGGGTTAGTGTGTGGGGTGAAGGTGGGTTAGTGTGTGGAGTGTGGGGATGTTTCAGTCTGTTGGGTGTGAGGGTTGGTTAGTTTGTGGTGTATGAGGGTGGGTTAGTGTGTGGGGTGTGAGGGTGGGTTACTGTGTGGGGTGTGAGGGTGGGTTAGTTTGTGGAGTGTGAGTGTGGTTAGTGTGTGGGGTTGAGTGTGTGTTAGTGTGTGGGGTTTGAGGGTGGGTTAGTGTGTAGTGGTGTGAGGGTAGGTTAGTGTGAGGGGTATGATGGTGGGTTAGTGTGTGTGGTGAGGGTGGGTTAGTGTGTGGGGTGTGAGGGTGGGTCAGTGTATGGGGTGTGAGGGGGGGTTAGTGTGTGGGGTGAGTGTGGGTTAGTGTGAACGGTGTGAGGGTGGGTTAGTGTTTGGGGTGTGAAGGTGGGTTAGTGTTTGGGGGGTGAGGGTGGGTTAGTCTGTGGGTTGGAGGGTGGCTTAGTGTGTTGGGTGTGAGGGTGGGTTAGTGTGTGAGGTGTGAAGGTGGGTTAGTGTGTGGGGTGTGAGGGTGGGTTAGTGTGTGGGGTGAGGGTGGGTTAGTGTGTGGGGTGAGGGTGGGTTAGTGTGTGGGGTGTGAGGGTGGGTTAGTATGTGTGGGGTCTGAGGTTGGGTTAGTGTGTGGGGTGTGAGGGTGGGTTAGTGTGTGGGGTGTGATGGTGGGTAAGTGTGTGGTGTGTGAGGGTGGGTTAGTGTGTCGGGTGTGAGGGTGGGTTAGTTTGTGGGGTGTGAGTGTGGGTAAGTGTGTGGGGTTTGAGGGTGTGTAAGTGAGTCGGGTGTGAGAGTGGGTTAGTCTGTGAGGTGTGAGGGTGGGTTAGTGTGTGGGGTGTGAGGGTGTGTAAGTGTGTGGGGTTTGAGGGTTGTTTAGCGTGTGGTGTGTGAGGGTGGGTTAGTGTGTGTGGTGAGGGTGGGTTAGTGTTTGGGGTTTGAGGGTGGGTTAGTGTGTAAGGTGTGAGGGTGGGTTAGTGTGTGGGGTGTGACGGGGGGTTAGTTTGTGTGGTGAGTGTGGGTTAGTGTTTGGGCTGTGAGGGTGGGTTAGTATTTGTGGGATGTGAGGATGGGTTAGTGTGTGGGGTGTGAGGGTGGGTTAGTGTGTGGGATGTGAGGATGGGTTAGTGTGTGGGGTGTGAGGGTGTATTAGTGTGTGGGATGTGAGGATGGGTTAGTGTGTGGGGTGTGAGGGTGTATTAGTGTGTGGGATGTGAGGATGGGTTAGTGTGTGGGGTGTGAGGGTGTATTAGTGTGTGGGATGTGAGGATGGGTTAGTGTGTGGGGTGTGAGGGTGGGTTAGTTGTGGAGTGTGAGGGTGGGTGAGTATGTGGAGTGTGAGGGTGGGTTAGTGTGTGGGGTGTGAGTGTGGGTTAGTGTGTGGCGTGTGAGGGTGGGTTAGTGTGTGGATTGTGAGGGTGGGTTAGTGTGTGGGTTGTGAGGGTGGATTAGTGTGCGAGGGGTGTGAGGGTGGGTTAGTTTGTGTGGGGTGTGAGGGTGGGTTCGTGAGTGGGGTGTGAGAGTTGGTTAGTATGTGTTGGGTGTGACGGTGGGTTAGTTTGTGGGTTTGAGGGTGGGTTAGTGTTGGGGTGTGAGGGTGGGTTAGTGTTGGGGTTTGAGGGTGGGTTAGTGTGTGGGATGTTTGGGTGTATTCGTGTGTGGGGTGTGAGGGTGGGTTAGTGTGTGGGGTTTGAGGGTGGGTTAGTGTTTGGGGTGTGAGGGTGGGTTAGTGTGTGGTGTGTGAGGGTGGATTAGTGTGTGGTGTTGTGAGAGTGGGTTAGTGTGAGGGGTGAAGGTGGGTTAGTGTGTGGGGTGTTGGGATGGGTTAGTGTGTCGGTGTCAGGGTGGGTTAGTGTGTGGGGTGTGAGGGTGGGTTAGTGTGTGGAGTGTAAGGGTGGGTTAGTCTGTGGGGTTAGGGTGGGTTAGTATGTGGGGTGAGGGTGGGTAAGTGTTTGGGTTGTGAGGGTGGGTTAGTCTGTGGGGTGTGCGGGTGGGTTAGTATGTGTGGGGTGTGAGGTTGGGTTAGTGTGTGGGGTGTGAGTGTGGGTTAGTGTGTGGTGTGTGAGGGTGGGATAGTGTGTGGGGTGTGAGGGTGGGTTAGTCTGTGCGGTGTGATGGTGGGTAAGTGTGTGGAGTGTGATGGTGGGATAGTGTGTGGGGTGTGAGGGTGGGTAAGTGTGTGGAGTGTGAGGGTGGGTTAGTCTGTGTGGTGTGAGAGTGGGTTAGTGTGTCGGGTGTGGGGGTGGGTTAGTGTGAGGGGTGTGAGGGTGTGTAATGAGTGGGGTTTGAGGGTTGGTTAGTGTGTGGTGTGTGAGGGTGGGTTAGTGTGTGTGGTGAGGGTGGGTTAGTGTTTGGGGTTTGAGGGTGTGTTAGTGTGTGGTGTGTGAGGGTGGGTTAGTGTGTGAGGTGTGAGGGTGGGTTAGTGTGTGGGGTGTGACGGGGGGTTAGTTTGTGTGGTGAGTGTGGGTTAGTGTTTGGGCTGTGAGGGTGAGTTAGTATTTGTGGGGTGAGGGTGTGTTAGTCTTTGGGTTGTGAGGGTGGTTTAGTGTGTGGAGTGTGAGGGTGGGTTAGTGTGTGGGGTGTGAGGGTGTGCTAGTGTGTGGGGTGTGAGGGTGTATTAGTGTGTGGGATGTGAGGATGGGTTAGTGTGTGGAGTGTGAGGGTGGGTTAGTGTGAGGGGTGAGGTTGTGTTAGTGTTTGGGGTGTGAGGATGTGTTATTGTTTGGGGTGTGAGGGTGGGTTAGTGTGTGGGTTGAGGGTGGGTTAGTGTGTGGGGTGAGTTTTTGTTAGTGTTTGGGGTGTGAGGGTGTGTTATTGTTTGGGGTGTGAGGGTGGGTTAGAGTGTGGGTTGAGGGTGGGTTAGTGTGTGGGGTGAAGGTGGGTTAGTGTGTGGAGTGTGGGGATGTTTCAGTCTGTTGGGTGTGAGGGTTGGTTAGTTTGTGGGGTATGAGGGTGGGTTAGTGTGTGGGGTGTGAGGGTGGGTTACTGTGTGGGGTGTGAGGGTGGGTTAGTTTGTGGAGTGTGAGTGTGGTTAGTGTGTGGGGTTGAGTGTGTGTTAGTGTGTGGGGTTTGAGGGTGGGTTAGTGTGTAGTGGTGTGAGGGTAGGTTAGTGTGAGGGGTATGATGGTGGGTTAGTGTGTGTGGTGAGGGTGGGTTAGTGTGTGGGGTGTGAGGGTGGGTCAGTGTATGGGGTGTGAGGGGGGGTTAGTGTGTGGGGTGAGTGTGGGTTAGTGTGAACGGTGTGAGGGTGGGTTAGTGTTTGGGGTGTGAAGGTGGGTTAGTGTTTGGGGGGTGAGGGTGGGTTAGTCTGTGGGTTGGAGGGTGGCTTAGTGTGTTGGGTGTGAGGGTGGGTTAGTGTGTGAGGTGTGAAGGTGGGTTAGTGTGTGGGGTGTGAGGGTGGGTTAGTGTGTGGGGTGAGGGTGGGTTAGTGTGTGGGGTGAGGGTGGGTTAGTGTGTGGGGTGTGAGGGTGGGTTAGTATGTGTGGGGTCTGAGGTTGGGTTAGTGTGTGGGGTGTGAGGGTGGGTTAGTGTGTGGGGTGTGATGGTGGGTAAGTGTGTGGTGTGTGAGGGTGGGTTAGTGTGTCGGGTGTGAGGGTGGGTTAGTTTGTGGGGTGTGAGTGTGGGTAAGTGTGTGGGGTTTGAGGGTGTGTAAGTGAGTCGGGTGTGAGAGTGGGTTAGTCTGTGAGGTGTGAGGGTGGGTTAGTGTGTGGGGTGTGAGGGTGTGTAAGTGTGTGGGGTTTGAGGGTTGTTTAGCGTGTGGTGTGTGAGGGTGGGTTAGTGTGTGTGGTGAGGGTGGGTTAGTGTTTGGGGTTTGAGGGTGGGTTAGTGTGTAAGGTGTGAGGGTGGGTTAGTGTGTGGGGTGTGACGGGGGGTTAGTTTGTGTGGTGAGTGTGGGTTAGTGTTTGGGCTGTGAGGGTGGGTTAGTATTTGTGGGATGTGAGGATGGGTTAGTGTGTGGGGTGTGAGGGTGGGTTAGTGTGTGGGATGTGAGGATGGGTTAGTGTGTGGGGTGTGAGGGTGTATTAGTGTGTGGGATGTGAGGATGGGTTAGTGTGTGGGGTGTGAGGGTGTATTAGTGTGTGGGATGTGAGGATGGGTTAGTGTGTGGGGTGTGAGGGTGTATTAGTGTGTGGGATGTGAGGATGGGTTAGTGTGTGGGGTGTGAGGGTGGGTTAGTTGTGGAGTGTGAGGGTGGGTGAGTATGTGGAGTGTGAGGGTGGGTTAGTGTGTGGGGTGTGAGTGTGGGTTAGTGTGTGGTGTGTGAGGGTGGGTTAGTGTGTGGGTTGCGAGGGTGGATTAATGTGTGGCGTGTGAGGGTGGGTTAGTGTGTGGATTGTGAGGGTGGGTTAGTGTGTGGGTTGTGAGGGTGGATTAGTGTGCGAGGGGTGTGAGGGTGGGTTAGTTTGTGTGGGGTGTGAGGGTGGGTTCGTGAGTGGGGTGTGAGAGTTGGTTAGTATGTGTTGGGTGTGACGGTGGGTTAGTTTGTGGGTTTGAGGGTGGGTTAGTGTTGGGGTGTGAGGGTGGGTTAGTGTTGGGGTTTGAGGGTGGGTTAGTGTGTGGGATGTTTGGGTGTATTCGTGTGTGGGGTGTGAGGGTGGGTTAGTGTGTGGGGTTTGAGGGTGGGTTAGTGTTTGGGGTGTGAGGGTGGGTTAGTGTGTGGTGTGTGAGGGTGGATTAGTGTGTGGTGTTGTGAGAGTGGGTTAGTGTGAGGGGTGAAGGTGGGTTAGTGTGTGGGGTGTTGGGATGGGTTAGTGTGTCGGTGTCAGGGTGGGTTAGTGTGTGGGGTGTGAGGGTGGGTTAGTGTGTGGAGTGTAAGGGTGGGTTAGTCTGTGGGGTTAGGGTGGGTTAGTATGTGGGGTGAGGGTGGGTAAGTGTTTGGGTTGTGAGGGTGGGTTAGTCTGTGGGGTGTGCGGGTGGGTTAGTATGTGTGGGGTGTGAGGTTGGGTTAGTGTGTGGGGTGTGAGTGTGGGTTAGTGTGTGGTGTGTGAGGGTGGGATAGTGTGTGGGGTGTGAGGGTGGGTTAGTCTGTGCGGTGTGATGGTGGGTAAGTGTGTGGAGTGTGATGGTGGGATAGTGTGTGGGGTGTGAGGGTGGGTAAGTGTGTGGAGTGTGAGGGTGGGTTAGTCTGTGTGGTGTGAGAGTGGGTTAGTGTGTCGGGTGTGGGGGTGGGTTAGTGTGAGGGGTGTGAGGGTGTGTAATGAGTGGGGTTTGAGGGTTGGTTAGTGTGTGGTGTGTGAGGGTGGGTTAGTGTGTGTGGTGAGGGTGGGTTAGTGTTTGGGGTTTGAGGGTGTGTTAGTGTGTGGTGTGTGAGGGTGGGTTAGTGTGTGAGGTGTGAGGGTGGGTTAGTGTGTGGGGTGTGACGGGGGGTTAGTTTGTGTGGTGAGTGTGGGTTAGTGTTTGGGCTGTGAGGGTGAGTTAGTATTTGTGGGGTGAGGGTGTGTTAGTCTTTGGGTTGTGAGGGTGGTTTAGTGTGTGGAGTGTGAGGGTGGGTTAGTGTGTGGGGTGTGAGGGTGTGCTAGTGTGTGGGGTGTGAGGGTGTATTAGTGTGTGGGATGTGAGGATGGGTTAGTGTGTGGAGTGTGAGGGTGGGTGAGTATGTGGAGTGTGAGGGTGGGTTAGTGTGTGGGGTGTGAGTGTGGGTTAGTGTGTGGTGTGTGAGGGTGGGTTAGTGTGTGGGGTGTGAGTGTGGGTTAGTGTGTGGTGAATGAGGGTGGGTTAGTGTGTGGAGTGTGAGGGTGGGTTAGTGTGTGGGTTGCGAGGGTGGATTAATGTGTGGCGTGTGAGGGTGGGTTAGTGTGTGCATTGTGAGGGTGGGTTAGTGTGTGGGTTGTGAGGGTGGATTAGTGCGCGAGGGGTGTGAGGGTGGGTTAGTTTGTGTGGGGTGTGAGGGTGGGTTCGTGAGTGGGGTGTGAGGGTTGGTTAGTATGTGTTGGGTGTGAGAGTGGGTTAGTGTGTGGGTTTGAGGGTGGGTTAGTGTGTGGGGTGTGAGGGTGTGTTAGTGTGTGGGTTTGAGGGTGGGTTAGTGTGTGGGGTGTGAGGGTGGGTTAGTGTGTGGTGTGTGAGGGTGGGGCAGAGTGTTGAGTGTGAGGGCGGGTTAGTGTGTGGGGTTTGAGGGTGGGTTAGTGTATGGGATGTTTGGGTGTATTAGTGTGTGGGGTGTGAGGGTGGGTTAGTGTGTGGGTTTGAGGGTGGGTTAGTGTTTGGGGTGTGAGGGTGGGTTAGTGTGTGGTGTGTGAGGGTGGGTTAGTGTGTGGTGTTGTGAGGGTGGGTTAGTGTGAGGGGTGAAGGTGGGTTAGTGTGTGGGGTGTTGGGATGGGTTAGTGTGTGGGTGTCAGGGTGGGTTAGTGTGTCAGGGTGTGAAGGGGGGTTAGTGATTGTGGTGAGTGTGGGTTAGTGTTTGGGGTGTGAGGGTGGGTTAGTGTGTGGAGTGTGAGGGTGGGTTAGTCTGTGGGGTTAGAGTGGGTTAGTATGTGGGGTGAGGGTGGGTAAGTGTTTGGGTTGTGAGGGTGGGTTAGTCTGTGGGGTGTGCGGGTGGGTTACTATGTGTGGGGTGTGAGGTTGGGTTAGTGTGTGGGGTGTGAGTGTGGGTTAGTGTGTGGTGTGTGAGGGTGGGATAGTGTGTGGGGTGTGAGGGTGGGTTAGTGTGTGCGGTGTGATGGTGGGTAAGCGTGTGGGGTGTGAGGGTGGGTAAGTGTGTGGGGTTTGAGGGTGGGTTAGTGTGTGGGGTGTGAGGGTGGGTTAGTGTGTCGGGTGTGAGGGTGGGTTAGTTTGTGGGGTGTGAGGGTCGGTAAGTGTTTGGAGTTTGATGGTGGGTAAGTGAGTCGGGTGTGAGAGCAGGTTAGTCTGTGTGGTGTGAGAGTGGGTTAGTGTGTCGGGTGTGGGGGTGGGTTAGTGTGAGGGGTGTGAGGGTGTGTAAGTGAGTGGGGTTTGAGGGTTGGTTAGTGTGTGGGGTGTGAGGGTGGGTTAGTGTGCGGTGTGTGAGGGTGGGTTAGTGTGTGGGGTGTGAAGGGGGGTTAGTGTTTGTGGTGAGTGTGGGTTAGTGTTTGGGGTGTGAGGGTGTGTTAGTGTTTGGGTTGTGAGGGTGGTTTAGTGTGTGGAGTGTGAAGGTGGCTTAATGTGTGGGGTGTGAGTGTGGGCTAGTGTGTGGGTTGTGAGGGTGTGTTAGTGTGTGGGGTGTGAGGGTGGGTTAGTGTGTGGGATGTGAGGGTGGGTTAGTGTGTGGGATGTGAGTGTGGGTTAGTGTGTGGGGTGTGAGGGTGGGTTAGTGTGTGGGGTGTGAGGGTGGATTAGTGTGTGGGGTGTGAGGGTGGATTAGTGTGTGGGATGTGAGGGTGGGTTAGTGTGTGGGGCGTGAGGGTGGGTTAGTGTGTGGGGTGTGAGTGTGGGTTAGTGTGTGGGGTTTGAGGGTGGTTTAGTGTGTGGGGTGTGAGGGTGGATTAATGTGTGGGATGTGAGGGTGGATTAGTGTGTGGGGTGTGAGGGTGGATTAGTGTGTGGGATGTGAGGGTGGATTAGTGTGTGGGGTGTGAGGGTGGATTAGTGTGTGGGATGTGAGTGTGGGTTAGTGTGTGGGGTGTGAGGGTGGGTTAGTGTGTGGAGTGTGATGGTGGGTTAGTGTGTTGAGTGTGAGGGTGGGTTAGTGTGTGGGGTGTGAGTGTGGGTTAGTGTGTGGGTTGTGAGGGTGGGTTAGTGTGTGGGGTGTGAGGTTGGGTTAGTGTGTGGGGTGTGAGGGTGGGTTAGTGTGTGGGGTGAGGGTGGGTTAGTGTGTGGGGTGAGGGTGGGTTAGTGTGTGGGGTGTGAGGGTGGGTTAGTATGTGTGGGGTCTGAGGTTGGGTTAGTGTGTGGGATGTGAGGGTGGGTTAGTGTGTGGTGTGTGAGTGTGGGTTAGTGTGTGGGGTGTGATGGTGGGTAAGTGTGTGGGATGTGAGGGTGGGTTAGTGTGTGGTGTGTGAGTTTGGGTTAGTGTGTCGGGTGTGAGGGTGGGTTAGTTTGTGGGGTGTGAGGGTGGGTAAGTGTGTGGGGTTTGAGGGTGTGTAAGTGAGTCGGGTGTGAGAGTGGGTTAGTCTGTGTGGTGTGAGGGTGGGTTAGTCTGTGAGGTGTGAGGGTGGGTTAGTGTGTGGTGTGTGAGGGTGGGTTAGTGTGTGTGGTGAGGGTGGGTTAGTGTTTGGGGTTTGAGGGTGTGTTAGTGTGTGGGGTGTGAGGGTGGGTTAGTGTGTGAGGTGTGAGGGTGGGTTAGTGTGTGAGGTGTGAGGGTGGGTTAGTGTGTGAGATGTGAGGGTGGGTTAGTGTGTGGGGTGTGAGGGTGGGTTAGTGTGTGGGGTGTGACGGGGGGTTAGTTTGTGTGGTGAGTGTGGGTTAGTGTTTGGGCTGTGAGGGTGAGTTAGTATTTGTGGGGTGAGGGTGTGTTAGTCTTTGGGTTGTGAGGGTGGTTTAGTGTGTGGAGTGTGAGGGTGTGTTAGTGTGTGGGGTGTGAGGGTGTGCTAGTGTGTGGGGTGTGAGGGTGTATTAGTGTGTGGGATGTGAGGATGGGTTAGTGTGTGGAGTGTGAGGGTGGGTGAGTATGTGGAGTGTGAGGGTGGGTTAGTGTGTGGGGTGTGAGTGTGGGTTAGTGTGTGGTGTGTGAGGGTGGGTTAGTGTGTGGGTTGCGAGGGTGGATTAATGTGTGGCGTGTGAGGGTGGGTTAGTGTGTGCATTGTGAGGGTGGGTTAGTGTGTGGGTTGTGAGGGTGGATTAGTGCGCGAGGGGTGTGAGGGTGGGTTAGTTTGTGTGGGGTGTGAGGGTGGGTTCGTGAGTGGGGTGTGAGGGTTGGTTCGTATGTGTTGGGTGTGAGGGTGGGTTAGTGTGTGGGTTTGAGGGTGGGTTAGTGTGTGGGGTGTGAGGGTGGGTTAGTGTGTGGGTTTGAGGGTGGGTTAGTGTGTGGGGTGTGAGGGTGGGTTAGTGTGTGGTGTGTGAGGGTGGGGCAGAGTGTTGAGTGTGAGGGCGGGTTAGTGTGTGGGGTTTGAGGGTGGGTTAGTGTATGGGATGTTTGTGTGTATTAATGTGTGGGGTGTGAGGGTGGGTTAGTGTGTGGGTTTGAGGGTGGGTTAGTGTTTGGGGTGTGAGGGTGGGTTAGTGTGTGGTGTGTGAGGGTGGGTTAGTGTGTTGAGTGTGAGGGTGGGTTAGTGTGTGGTGTTGTGAGGGTGGGTTAGTGTGAGGGGTGAAGGTGGGTTAGTGTGTGGGGTGTTGGGATGGGTTAGTGTGTGGGTGTCAGGGTGGGTTAGTGTGTGGGGTGTGAAGGGGGGTTAGTGATTGTGGTGAGTGTGGGTTAGTGTTTGGGGTGTGAGGGTGGGTTAGTGTGTGGAGTGTGAGGGTGGGTTAGTCTGTGGGGTTAGGGTGGGTTAGTATGTGGGGTGAGGGTGGGTAAGTGTTTGGGTTGTGAGGGTGGGTTAGTCTGTGGGGTGTGCGGGTGGGTTACTATGTGTGGGGTGTGAGGTTGGGTTAGTGTGTGGGGTGTGAGTGTGGGTTAGTGTGTGGTGTGTGAGGGTGGGATAGTGTGTGGGGTGTGAGGGTGGGTTAGTGTGTGCGGTGTGATGGTGGGTAAGCGTGTGGGGTGTGAGGGTGGGTAAGTGTGTGGGGTTTGAGGGTGGGTTAGTGTGTGGGGTGTGAGGGTGGGTTAGTGTGTCGGGTGTGAGGGTGGGTTAGTTTGTGGGGTGTGAGGGTCGGTAAGTGTTTGGGGTTTGATGGTGGGTAAGTGAGTCGGGTGTGAGAGCAGGTTAGTCTGTGTGGTGTGAGAGTGGGTTAGTGTGTCGGGTGTGGGGGTGGGTTAGTGTGAGGGGTGTGAGGGTGTGTAAGTGAGTGGGGTCTGAGGGTTGGTTAGTGTGTGGGGTGTGAGGGTGGGTTAGTGTGCGGTGTGTGAGGGTGGGTTAGTGTGTGGGGTGTGAAGGGGGGTTAGTGTTTGTGGTGAGTGTGGGTTAGTGTTTGGGGTGTGAGGGTGTGTTAGTGTTTGGGTTGTGAGGGTGGTTTAGTGTGTGGAGTGTGAAGGTGGCTTAATGTGTGGGGTGTGAGTGTGGGCTAGTGTGTGGGTTGTGAGGGTGTGTTAGTGTGTGGGGTGTGAGGGTGGGTTAGTGTGTGGGATGTGAGGGTGGGTTAGTGTGTGGGATGTGAGTGTGGGTTAGTGTGTGGGGTGTGAGGGTGGGTTAGTGTGTGGGGTGTGAGGGTGGATTAGTGTGTCGGGTGTGAGGGTGGATTAGTGTGTGGGGCGTGAGGGTGGGTTAGTGTGTGGGGTGTGAGTGTGGGTTAGTGTGTGTGGTGTGAGGGTGGTTTAGTGTGTGGGGTGTGAGGGTGGATTAATGTGTGGGATGTGAGGGTGGATTAGTGTGTGGGGTGTGAGGGTGGATTAGTGTGTGGGATGTGAGGGTGGATTAGTGTGTGGGGTGTGAGGGTGGATTAGTGTGTGGGATGTGAGTGTGGGTTAGTGTGTGGGGTGTGAGGGTGGGTTAGTGTGTGGAGTGTGATGGTGGGTTAGTGTGTGGGGTGTGAGTGTGGGTTAGTGTGTGGGGTGTGAGGGTGGGTTAGTGTGTGGATTGTGAGTGTGGGTTAGTGTGTGGGGTGTGAGGGTGGGTTAGTGTGTGGGGTGTGAGGTTGGGTTAGTGTGTGGGGTGTGAGGGTGGGTTAGTGTGTGGGGTGTGAGTGTGAGTTAGTGTGTGGATTGTGAGTGTGGGTTGTGAGGGTTGGTTAGTGTGTGGGGTTTGAGGGTGGGTTAGTGTGCGAGGGGTGTGTGGGTGGGTTAGTTTGTTTTGGGGTATGAGGGTGGGTTCGTGAGTGGTGTGTGAGGGTTGGTTAGTATGTGTGGGGTGTGAGGGTGGGTTAGTGCGTGGGTTTGAGGGTGGGTTAGTGTGTGGGGTGTGAGTGTGGGTTAGTGTGTGGGGTGTGAGTGTTGGTTAGTATGTGTAGGGTTTGAGGGTGGGTTAGTGTGTGGGATGTTTTGGTGTATTTGTGTGTGGGGTGTGAGGGTGGGTTAGTGTTTGTGGTGTGAGGGTCGGTTAGTGTGTGGTGTGTGAGGATGGGTTAGTGTGTTGAGTGTGAGGGCGGGTTATTGTGTAGGGTGTGAGGTTGTTTTAGTGTGTTGGGTGTTGGGATGGGTTAGTGTGTGGATGTCAGGGTCGGGTAGTGTGTGGGGTGTGCGGGTGGGTTAGTGTGTGGAGTGTGAGGGTGGGTTGGTGTGTGGGTAGTGAGGGTGGGTTAGTGTGTGAGGTGTGAGGTTGGGTTAGTGTGTGGCGTGTGATGGTTTAGTAGTGTGTGGGTTGTGAGGGTGGGTTATTGTGTGGGTTGTGAGGGTGGGTTAGTGTGTGGGGTGAGGGTGGGTTATTGTTTGGGGTGTGAGGTTGGGTTATTGTTTGGGGTGGATCGAGGGTTTGTGTGTGGGGTGAGGGTGGGTTAGTTTGTGTGGTGTGTGGGTGGGTTAGTGTGTTGGGTGAGGGTTGGTTAGTTTGTGGGGTGTGAGGGTGGGTTAGTGTGTGGGGTGTGAAGGTGGGTTAGTGTGTGGGGTGTAGGGGTGGGTTAGTCTGTGGGGTGTGAGGTTTGGTTAGTTTGTGGGGTGTGAGGGTGGGTTAGTGTGTGTGGTGTGAGGGTGGATTAGTGTGTGGGATGTGAGGGTGGGTTAGTGTGTGGGGCGTGAGGGTGGGTTAGTGTGTGGGGTGTGAGTGTGGATTATTGTGTGGGTTGTAAGGGTGGGTTAGTGTGTGTGTTGTCAGTTTGGGTTAGTGTGTTGGTAGTGTGGGTGGGTTAGTGTGTGGTGTGTGAGGGTGGGATAGAGTGTGGGGTGTGAGGGTGGGTTAGTGTGTGGGGTGTGATGGTGGGTAATTGTGTGGGGTGTGAGGGTGGGTTAGTGTGTGGGATGTGAGTGTGGGTTAGTGTGTGGGGTGTGAGGGTGGGTTAGTGTGTGGGGTGTGAGGGTGGATTAGTGTGTGGGGTGTGAGGGTGGATTAGTGTGTGGGATGTGAGGGTGGGTTAGTGTGTGGGGCGTGAGGGTGGGTTAGTGTGTGGGGTGTGAGTGTGGGTTAGTGTGTGTGGTGTGAGGGTGGTTTAGTGTGTGGGGTGTGAGGGTGGATTAATGTGTGGGATGTGAGGGTGGATTAGTGTGTGGAGTGTGAGGGTGGGTTCGTGTGTGGAGTGTGAGGGTGGGTTAGTGTGTGGGGTGAGGGTGGTTTAGTGTGTGAAGTGAGGTGGGTTAGTGTGTCGGGTGAGGGTGGTTTAGTGTGTGTTGTGAGGGTGGGTTAGTTTGTGTGGTGAGGGTGGGTTACGGTTTGAGGTGTGAGGTTGGGTTATTGTTTGGGGTGGATCGAGGGTTTGTGTGTGGAGTGAGAGTGGGTTAGTGTGTGTGGTGTGAAGGTGGGTTAGTGTGTGGGGTGAGTGTTGGTTAGTTTTTGGGGTGTGAGGGTGGGTTAGTGTGTGGTGTGGGGATGGTTTAGTCTGTTGGGTGTGAGGGTTGGTTAGTGTGTGGGGTGTGAGGGTGGGTTACTGTGTGGGGTGTGAGGGTGGGTTAGTGTGTGGAGTGTGAGGGTGGTTAGTCTGTGGGGTTGAGTGTGTGTTAGTGTGTTGGGTTTGAGGGTGGGTTAGTGTGTAGTGGTGCGAGGGTGGGTTAGTGTGTGGGGTGTGAGGTTGGGTTAGTGTGTGGGGTGTAAGGGTGGGCTAGTGTGTGGGTTGTGAGGGTGTGTTAGTGTGTGGGGTGTGAGGGTGGGTTAGTGTGTGTGATGTGATGGTGGGTTAGTGTTTGGGGTGTGAGGCTGTGTATGTGTGTGGGGTGTGAGGGTGAGTTAGTGTGTGGGGTATGAGGGTGAGTTAGTGTGTCTGGTGAGGGTGGGTTAGTGTTTGGAGTTTGAGGGTGTGTTAGTGTGTGGGGTGTGAGGGTGGGTCAGTGTATGGGGTGTGAGGGTGGGTTAGTGTGTGGTGTGTGAGGGTGGGTTAGTGTGTGGGGTGTGAAGGTGGGTTAGTGTGTGGGGTGTGAGGGTGGATTAGTGTGTGTGGTGAGTGTGGGTTAGTGTTTGGGGTGTGAGGGTGGGTAAGTATTTGTGGGTAAGGGTGTGTTAGTCTTTGGGTTGTGAGGGTGGTTTAGTGTGTGGAGTGTGAGGTTGGGTTAGTGTGTGGGGTGTAAGGGTGGGCTAGTGTGTGGTTTGTGAGGGTGTGTTAGTGTGTGGGGTGTGAGGGTGGGTTAGTGTGTGTGATGTGAGGCTGGGTTAGTGTGTGGGGTGTGAGGGTGGGTTTGTGTGTGTAGTGTGAGGGTGGGTTAGTGTGTGGGGTGTGAGTGTGGGTTAGTGTGTGGGGTGTGAGGGTGGCTTAGTGTGTGGTGTGTGAGGATGGGTTAGTGTGTGGGGTGTGAAGTGGGGTTAGTGTGTGTGGTGAGTGTGGGTTAGTGTTTGGGGTGTGAGGGTGGGTTAGTATTTGTGGGGTGAGGGTGTGTTAGTGTTTGAGTTGTGAGGGTGGTTTAGTGTGTGGAGTGTGAGGGTGGGTTATTGTGTGGGGTGTGAGGGTGGGCTAGTGTGTGGTTTGTGAGGGTGTGTTAGTGTGTGGGGTGTGAGGGTGGATTAATGTGTGGGATGTGAGGCTGGGTTAGTGTGTGGAGTGTGAGGGTGGGTTAGTGTGTGGGGTGTGAGGGTGGATTAGTGTGTGGGATGTGAGGGTGGGTTAGTGTGTGGGGTGTGAGGGTGGGTTAGTGTGTGGAATGTGAGGGTGGGTTAGTGTGTGGGGTGTGAGTGTGGGTTAGTGTGTGGGGTGTGAGGGTGGGTTAGTGTGTGGGGTGTGAGGGTGGATTAATATGTGGAGTGTGAGAGTGGGTTAGTGTGTGGATTGTGAGGGTGGGTTAGTGTGTGGTTTGTGAAGTTGGGTTAGTGTTTGGGGTGTGAGGGTGGGTTAGTATTTGTGGGGTGAGGTTGTGTTAGTGTTTGGGTTGTGAGGGTGGTTTAGTGTGTGGAGTGTGAGGGTGGGTTAGTGTGTGGGGTGTGAGGGTGGGCTAGTGTGTGGGATGTGAGGGTGGGTTAGTGTGTGGTGTGTGAGGGTGGGTTAGTGTGTGGGGTGTGAAGTGGGGTTAGTGTATGTGGTGAGTGTGGGTTAGTGTTTGGGGTGTGAGGGTGGGTTAGTATTTGTGGGGTGAGGGTGTGTTAGTGTTTGGGTTGTGAGGGTAGTTTAGTGTGTGGAGTGTGAGGTTGGGTTATTGTGTGGGGTGTGAGGGTGGGCTAGTGTGTGGGTTGTGAGGGTGTGTTAGTGTGTGGGGTGTGAGGGTGGGTTAGTGTGTGGGGTGTGAGGGTGGATTAATATGTGGGGTGTGAGGGTGGGTTAGTGTGTGGGGTGTGAGTGTGTGTTAGTGTGTGGGGTGTGAGGGTGGGTTAGTGTGTGGGGTGTGAGGGTGGATTAATATGTGGGGTGTGAGGGTGGGTTAGTGTGTGATTTGTGAGCGTGGGTTAGTGTGTGGGGTGTGAGGGTGGGTTAGTGTGTGGGGTGTGAGGGTGGATTAATATGTGGGGTGTGAGGGTGGGTTAGTGTGTGATTTGTGAGCGTGGGTTAGTGTGTGGGGTGTGAGGGTGGGTTAGTTTGTGTGGCTTGTGAGGGTGCGTTCGTGAGTGGTGTGTGAGGGTTGTTTAGTATGTGTGGGGTTTGAGGGTGGGTTAGTGTGTGGGGTGTGAGGGTGGGTTAGTGTGTGGGGTGTGAGGGTGGGTTAGTGTGTGGTGTGTGAGGGTGGGTTAGTGTGTTGAGTGTGAGGGATGGTTAGTATGTGTGGGGTGTGAGGGTGGGTTAGTGTGTGGGTTTGAGGGTGGGTTAGTGTTTGTGGTGTGAGGGTGGGTTAGTGTGTGGTGTGTGAGAATGGTTTAGTGTGTGGGGTGTGAGGGTGGATTAATATGTGGGGTGTGAGGGTGGGTTAGTGTGTGGATTGTGAGGGTGGGTTAGTGTGTGGGTTGTGAGGGTGGGTTAGTGTGTGGGTTGTGAGGGTGGGTTAGTGTGTGGGGTGTGAGGGTGGGTTAGTGTGCGAGGGGTGTGAGGGTGGGTTAGTTTGTGTGGCGTGTGTGGGTGGTTTCGTGAGTGGTGTGTGAGGGTTGGTTAGTATTTGTGGGGTTTGAGGGTGGGTTAGTGTGTCGGTTTGAGGGTGGGTTAGTGTGTGGGGTGTGAGGGTGGGTTAGTGTGTGGTGTGTGAGGGTGGGTTAGTGTGTTGAGTTTGAGGGCGGGTTAGTGTGTGGGGTGTGAGGGTTGGTTAGTATGTGTGGGGTGTGAGGGTGGGTTAGTGTGTGGGTTTGAGGGTGGGTTAGTGTTTGTGGTGTGAGGGTGCGTTAGTGTGTGGTTTGTGAGGATGGGTTAGTGTGTTGAGTGTGAGTGCGGGTTATTGTATGGGGTGTGAGGTTGTTTTAGTGTGTGGGGTGAAGGTGGGTTAGTGTGTGGGGTGTTGGGATGGGTTAGTGTGGGGTGTCCGGGTGGGTTATTGTGTGGGGTGTGCGGGTGGGTTAGTGTGTGGAGTGTGAGGCTGGGTTAGTTTGTGGGTTGTGAGGGTGGGTTAGTGTGTGGAGTGTGAGGGTGGGTTAGTGTGTGGTTTGTGAGGGTGGGTTAGTGTGCGGGGTGTGAGGGTGGGTTAGTGTGTGGGGTGTGAGGGTGGGTTAGTGTGTGGGGTTTGAGGGTGGGTTAGTGTGTGGGGTGTGAGGCTGGGTTAGTGTGTGGGGTGTGAGGGTGGGTTATTGTGTGGAGTGTGGGAGTGGGTTAGTGTGTGTGGTGTGAGGGTGGGTTAGTATGTGGGGTGTGAGGGTGGGTTAGTGTGTGGGGTGTGAGGGTGTGTTGGTGTGTGGGGTGTGAGGGTGGGTTAGTGTGTGCGGTGTGAGGGTGGGTTAGTGTGTGGTGTGTGCGGGTGGGTTAGTGTGTGGAGTGTGAGGGTGGGTTAGTGTGTGGGTTGTGAGGGTGGGTTAGTGTGTGGAGTGTGAGGGTGGGTTAGTGTGTGGGTTGTGACGGTGGGTTAGTGTGCGGGGTGTGAGGGTGGGTTAGTCTGTGGGGTGTCAGGGTGGGTTTGTGTGTGTGGGGTGTGAGGGTGGGTTAGTGTGTGGAGTGTGAGGGTGGGTTAGTGTGTGGGTTGTGAGGGTGGGTTAGTGTGTGGGGTGTGAGGGTGGGTTATTTTGTGGTGTGTGATGGTTGTTTAGTTTGTGGGGTGTGAGGGTGCGTTAGTATTTGGTGTGGTAGGGTGGATTAGTGTGTGGGTTGTGAGGTTGGATTAGTGTGTGGGGTGTGAGGGTGGGTTAGTGTGTGGGTTGTGAGGGTGGGTTAGTGTGTGGGGTGTGAGGTTGTTTTAGTGTGTGGGGTGAAGGTGGGTTAGTGTGTGGGGTGTTGGGATGGGTTAGTGTGGGGTGTCAGGGTGGGTTAGTGTGTGGGGTGTGCAGGTGGGTTAGTGTGTGGTTTGTGTTGGTGGGTTAGTGTATGGGGTGTGTGGGTGGGTTAGTGTGTGTGATGTTAGGGTGGGTTAGTGTGTGTGGTGTGAGGGTGGGTTAGTGTGCGAGGGGTGTGAGGGTGGGTTAGTTTGTGTGGCGTGTGTGGGTGGTTTCGTGAGTGGTGTGTGAGGGTTGGTTAGTATTTGTGGGGTTTGAGGGTGGGTTAGTGTGTCGGTTTGAGGGTGGGTTAGTGTGTGGGGTGTGAGGGTGGGTTAGTGTGTGGTGTGTGAGGGTGGGTTAGTGTGTTGAGTTTGAGGGCGGGTTAGTGTGTGGGGTGTGAGGGTTGGTTAGTATGTGTGGGGTGTGAGGGTGGGTTAGTGTGTGGGTTTGAGGGTGGGTTAGTGTTTGTGGTGTGAGGGTGCGTTAGTGTGTGGTTTGTGAGGATGGGTTAGTGTGTTGAGTGTGAGTGCGGGTTATTGTATGGGGTGTGAGGTTGTTTTAGTGTGTGGGGTGAAGGTGGGTTAGTGTGTGGGGTGTTGGGATGGGTTAGTGTGGGGTGTCCGGGTGGGTTATTGTGTGGGGTGTGCGGGTGGGTTAGTGTGTGGAGTGTGAGGCTGGGTTAGTTTGTGGGTTGTGAGGGTGGGTTAGTGTGTGGAGTGTGAGGGTGGGTTAGTGTGTGGTTTGTGAGGGTGGGTTAGTGTGCGGGGTGTGAGGGTGGGTTAGTGTGTGGGGTGTGAGGGTGGGTTAGTGTGTGGGGTTTGAGGGTGGGTTAGTGTGTGGGGTGTGAGGCTGGGTTAGTGTGTGGGGTGTGAGGGTGGGTTATTGTGTGGAGTGTGGGAGTGGGTTAGTGTGTGGGGTGTGAGGGTGGGTTAGTATGTGGGGTGTGAGGGTGGGTTAGTGTGTGGGGTGTGAGGGTGTGTTGGTGTGTGGGGTGTGAGGGTGGGTTAGTGTGTGCGGTGTGAGGGTGGGTTAGTGTGTGGTGTGTGCGGGTGGGTTAGTGTGTGGAGTGTGAGGGTGGGTTAGTGTGTGGGTTGTGAGGGTGGGTTAGTGTGTGGAGTGTGAGGGTGGGTTAGTGTGTGGGTTGTGACGGTGGGTTAGTGTGCGGGGTGTGAGGGTGGGTTAGTCTGTGGGGTGTCAGGGTGGGTTTGTGTGTGTGGGGTGTGAGGGTGGGTTAGTGTGTGGAGTGTGAGGGTGGGTTAGTGTGTGGGTTGTGAGGGTGGGTTAGTGTGTGGGGTGTGAGGGTGGGTTATTTTGTGGTGTGTGATGGTTGTTTAGTTTGTGGGGTGTGAGGGTGCGTTAGTATTTGGTGTGGTAGGGTGGATTAGTGTGTGGGGTGTGAGGTTGGATTAGTGTGTGGGGTGTGAGGGTGGGTTAGTGTGTGGGTTGTGAGGGTGGGTTAGTGTGTGGGGTGTGAGGTTGTTTTAGTGTGTGGGGTGAAGGTGGGTTAGTGTGTGGGGTGTTGGGATGGGTTAGTGTGGGGTGTCAGGGTGGGTTAGTGTGTGGGGTGTGCAGGTGGGTTAGTGTGTGGTTTGTGTTGGTGGGTTAGTGTATGGGGTGTGTGGGTGGGTTAGTGTGTGTGATGTTAGGGTGGGTTAGTGTGTGTGGTGTTAGGGTGGGTTAGTGTGTGTGGTGTTAGGGTGGGTTAGTGTGTGTGGTGTTAGGGTGGGTTAGTGTGTGGGGTGTGTGGGTGGGTTAGTGTGTGTGGTGTTAGGGTATGTGAGGAATTAGTAGTGTGCAAGTGGAGAGTTAGGGGAAGTGTAGGTGAGAGGGGAAGTTGTTGAAATGACGGAAGTTTTTACAATGTGAGGTATGGTGGAACTGAGAGAACTAATCCAAGTACAAACCAATTCAAGGCAACCTGTTGTTTGTGGTGATTTTGGGCCAGTAGCAGATATTGAATGTGGTCCTGAGAGGTACAGTCATTCAGCCAGTCATGATGGGAGGAGGGGCTTTAACCCTGGAGGAGCAGGAAGAGTGCTGGCCGATACTGTGGTTGTTCTAAGGTGTGTTCTGAACATGGAAGATTTGAAAATAAGTCTTAGCCCGACAATCCTGGTAAGGTCATTTCATTTTATTGTGTCATTGCTGCCAAGTCCTGGGACTGACCCATTCAGTCACTCTGCTCCATTCCTGACTTACTGCCCGTACGCATCTGCCCTCTGATAAAGACCAGGCCTCATACTTGGTCTTGACTACTTCAATAAGCACTTTCACCACCCTAACCCGGCAACCACCAGTGTCTCTGGCAACTAACTGTAGCCCTGGCAACAAGAGTATCCCTGCTGCTCTATGAATGCCCTCTCCCCACAACACTATTGAAAACCCCCACTCTCCATTGGAGGTGGAGGCTACTTTAACCAGCTGCTCCCCTCTGCACTCCCTTCCTATCCACTGTATGATCACTGATCACCCTCTAGAATGTTCTCTCTGCTTAAACAAGGACTGCTGTATCCAGATCTTCATTGGGGATGATTCTTTTAACATCTAGTACTGATAGAAACATGGCTCATGATTTCTTTCCTTTTACAGTAACCTTCCGAGACAGCTGTATCTCCCAATCGCACATCTAGTACCAACCTCACTGTCAACACACACCCAGGCCTCTGACTGTAATCTTCTGGTACATTGCCCTCCTGACCCTCTTCCATTCCCCCTCTTACCTTTCATTTCCTACTCAAACTGCTCCAGTTTGGTTTCTCCAGGCACTGAAATGATCATCGCTGGAGTCATGAATAACGGCTCGGTGGCTAACAGTGGTGCCTTCCCCCTCCCCTGACATTTCTGCGATATTTGACATGGTCCATCACACTGTCCTGCTCCATTGTTTCATCGTTCTCAACTGACCCTCTACCTTGGACCCTGTAAGAGCCACCCCTTATCAATCCAATGACAGATTTCATTCCTCTAGCAATGGCTCCTCTGCCACCATTTTACTTCTGGATCTACCCTGGGCCCTTTGTCATCCAGTGGCAGCACTTGCAGCCACATCTGTTTCTGTAAGAGCACGGGTGATACCCGATTCTAAGGCTGGAATTTTCCAGCCCCGTTGGTGTCTGGTGTCATGGTGGGCAGGGTAGGGGATGGTGGGCAGGGTAGGGGATGGTGGGTGGGAGGGGTGGGGGATGGAGGTAGGGTGGGGGGTGGGGGGTAGGGTGGGGTTGGGAGTGGGGTGGGGGGTGAGGGATGGGGGTGGGGTAGGGTGGGGGTAGGGTATGGGGGGTGGTGGGGAACAACGATGTGGCTGGACCAAAAGTTGGTTTCATGTAGTTGTGAGACCAGTTTATGACCCGTCCGTTCGAACGGCCTGTGTTCTCTCCACCACAAGGCAGGACACTCAGTTCAATACTCTGCTATTTATTATAAGCCCTGCTTGCCCGAATCAGACACCACGGTGGATCATCCAGGTACATCATGCCCATGTATTTCACAACCCAACATAAGTGACGTGCCCCTGGTGACCTGCACTTCACTCGGGACTTTGAGGTTTGTTTGCCCACCTTGCTTCAGGCAGCACTCATGGGCATCAGCGCCAGGCTTCACAGGCAGCACCACATCACTGTTAGGGGGGGTCATGGGCAGGTCTCTACCTACCACATCAGCCATATGTGTTTGGTTTTTCAACAGCTGCAGAGCTAGGGCTTGCTTGGGGAAGGGGGAGAAGTGGCCTCAGGCAAGGGAAGAGGCTGCAGGGCGAGGGCTGTACTGGGAAAGGGGGGTATCCCAGGGTATGTGTGGGGGGCACATGGTGACCTGTGTAAGTGGCCTCAAGATGGTGAGGGCTGAGGAGGCAGCCTCCAGAGGAGATGAGGCCAGATGGAGATGTGAGGGTGTGTGTGAGAGACTGAGTGGTGATGTCCCTTGAGCTGGCAGTGAGTGAGATGCCAGTGAATGTGTGATGGGCTTGTGAGTGTGTGAGTTTAGAGTGATGGGATGGTTGCCTTACCCTGGCAGCACAGATGAGATCATTCATCCTCTTTCTACACCGGATGGCCAACCAATGTGCAGCATTGGCACTGACCATCACTGCCATTCCCTATCAAGCCGGAGTGGTGAGACCGAGGGGCATCGCAGCAGGCAGTGTCCAGAAGGCACCCCGGGGCTGTGTCACCGAATCCAGGGGCTGCAATCTTTTTGGCTTTTGGAACCATGTCTTCATCGGTGCCCCCCTGGGTTGTAAACATTGAGAAGTGTGCGCGCGGCTTCAGTTTAATATGGCACCTTGTATGAGGAGTTGGTGAGACAATGGCACGGTGGGCAAATCAGAGGCTTCCCACCAGCGAGACAGCGCGTTTCCCGTGACTACATCATTAATGAGGCAGGAATGGGAAAATACAGCATCAAAACCCGCCATTGGGTAAGACAACATTTTGCACACTTTGCACAAATCTGGGACGATTCCACCTCAAGTCTCCATCACTCCTCACGTTCCAGACCTCACCAGCTTATCACAAGCTCGGTCCCTCACAAAACAAGTTGCACATTTTAACCTATTCAGCATGACAGCCCTGCTCCATTTTTGTGACATTTTCCAACTTATTCCCTGCCTTTTCCCCCATCTCCAGCCCTCCTCCACTGAACTTATTGTCACTACTCCAACCACGTACTGCTCAGCCAATAACCAACCCCCATGGGTTTCAACCTGACCAAGGGGCTAATGCTCACAGAGTCCACACAGACTTCACAGGAAGTCCACATGAATTCCACACAGAGTTCACAAGGTGTCCACACAGAGTCCACATGGTGTCCACACAGAGTTCACATGGTGTCCACACAGAGTCCATACAAAGTCCACACAGAGTCCACATGGAGCCCACACAGAGTCCACATGGAGCCCACACAGAGTTCACATGGTGTCCACACAGAGTCCACATGGAGCCCACACAGAGTTCACAGGGAGTCCACATGGAATCCGTACAAAGTCCACACGGTGTCCACACAGAGTCCACACGGAGTCCACAATGAGTCCACATAGAGTCCACATGGAGTCCACATGGAGTCCACATAGAGTTCACATGAAGTCCACATGGAGTCCACACAGAGTCCACACAGAGTCCACACAGAGTTCACTTGAAATCCACACAGAGTTCACATGGAATCCATATAGAGTCCACATAGAGTTCACATAGATTTACACAATGTCCACATAGGATTGACATAGAGTCCACATGGAGTTTGCATGGAATCCACCCAGACACACACATACACACACACACGCACACAATTTTCTTTTAATCAATATGGCTGGACCAGCATTTATTGCCCATCCCTAATTGCTCTTGAGAAGGTGGTGGTGAGCTGCCTTCTTGAACCGCTGCAGTCCATGTGGTGTAGGTACACCCACAGTGCTGTTAGGGAGGGAGGTCTAGGATTTTGACCCAGTGACAGTGAAGGAACTGTCAGGATGATGAGTGTCTTGGAGGGGAACTTCCAGATGGTGGTGTTGCCTTCTCTCTGCTGTACTTGTCCTTCTGAGTGGTAATGAGATGGGAAGGTGCTGTCTAAGGAGCCTTGGTGAATTCCTGCAGTGCATCTTGTAGATGGTACACACTGCTGCTACTGTGCATCGGTGACGGAAGGAGTGAATGTTTGTGTAGGGATACCAATCAAGTGGGCTGCTTTGTCCTGGATGGTGTCGAGCTTCTTGAGTGTTGTGGGAGCTGCACTCATCCAGGCAAGTGGAGAGTATTCCATCACACTCCTGACTTGTGCCTTGTAGATGGTGGACAGGCTTTGGGGAGTCAGGAGGTGAGTTACTCACCGCAGTATTCACAGCCTCTGACCTGCTCTTATAGTCACAGTATTTATATGGCTAATCCAGTTCAGTTTCTGGTCAATGGTAACCATCAGGATGTTGATAGTAGGAGATTCAGTAGTGGTAATGTCATTGAATGTCAAGGGGCGATGGTTAGATTCTCTCTTGTTGGAGATGGTCATTGCCTGGCACTTGTGTTGTGTGAATGTTACTTTCCACTTGTCAGCCCAAGCCTGGATATTGTCCAGGTCTTGCTGCATTTGGACATGGACTGCTTCAGTATCTGAGGAGTCGCGAATGGTGCTGAACATTGTGCAATCATCAGCGAACATCCCCACTTCTGACCTTTTGATGGAAGGAAGATCATTGATGAAGCAGCTGAAGATGGTTGGGCTGAGGACACTACCCTGAGGAACTCCTGCAGTGATGTCCTGGAGCTGAAGTGACTGACCTCCAACAACCACAAGCATCTTCCTTTGTGCTAGGTATGACTCCAACCAGTGGAGGATTTTCCCCTTCATTCCCAGTGACTCCAGTTTTGCTAGGGCTCCTTGATGCCACACTCAGTCAAATGCTGCATTGATGTTAAGGGCAGTCACTCTCACCTCACCTCGGGAGTTCAGCTCTTGTCCATGTTTGAACCAAGTCTGTAATGAGGTCAGGAGCTGAGTGGCCCTGGCGGAACTCAAACTGATCATCAGTGAGCAGGTTATCGCTAAGCAAGTGCCACTTGATAGCACTGTTGATGACCCCTTCCATTACTTTACTGATGATTGAGAGTAGATTATGGGGCGGTAATTGGCTGGCTTGGATTTGTCCTGCTTTTTGTGACACACCTGGGCAATTTTCCACAAGCCGGGTGGTTGCCAGTGTTGTACCTGTACTAGAACAGCTTGGCTAGGGATGCAGCAAGTTCTGGGGCACAAGTCTTCAATTCTATTGCTGGAATATTGTCAGGGTCCATAGCCTTTGCAGTGTCCAGTGCCTTCAGCCATTTCTTGATATCGCGTGGAGTGAATTGAATTGGCTGAAGACTGGCATCTGTGATGCTGGGGACCTCTGGAGGAGGCCGAGATGGATCATCCGCTTGGAACTTCTGGCTGAAGATTGTAGCAAATGCTTCAGCCTTATCTTTACACTGATGTGCTGGGCTCCTCCATCATTGAGGATGGGGATATTTTTGGAGCCTCCTCCTGCAGTGAGTTGTTTACTTTTCCACCACTGGATGTGGCAGGACTGCAGAACTTAGATCTGATCCGTTAGTTGTGGGATCGCTTAGCTCTGCCTATCACTTGCTGCTTATGCTGTTTGGATGCAAGTAGTCCTGTGTTATATCTTCACCAGGTTGACACTTCATTTTTAGGTGTGCCTGGTGCAGCTCCTGACATGCCCTCCTGCACTCTTCATTGAACCAGGGCTGATCCCCTGGCTTGATGGTAATGGTAGAGTGGGGGATATGCTGGGCAATGAGGTTACAGATTGTGTTCGAGTACAATTCTGCTGCTGCTGATAGCCCACAGCGCCTCATGAATGCCCAGTCTTGAGTTGTTAGATCTGTTGAAATCTATCCCATTTAGCACGGTGCTAGTACCACACAACATGATGGAGGGTATCCTCAATGTGAAGATGGGACTTTGTCTCCACAATGACTGTGCGGTGGTCACTCCTACTGATACTGTCATGGACAGATGCATCTGCGACAGGCAGGTTGGTGAAGATGAGGTCAAGTATGTTTTTCCCTCTTGTTGGTTCCCTCAGCACCTGTCGCAGACCCAGTCTGGCAGCTATGTCATTTAGGACTCGGCCAGCTCGGTCAGTAGTGGTGCTACCGAGCCACTCTTGGTGATGGACATTGAAGTCCCCACCCAGAGTACATTCTGTGCCCTTGTCACCCTCAGTGCTTCCTCCAAGTGATGTTCAACATGGAGAAGCACTGATTCATCAGCTGAGGGAGGGAGGTACATGATAATAGGCAGGATGTTTCCTTGCCCATGTTTGACCTGATGCCATGAGACTTCATGGGGTCCAGATACGGTGTTGAGGAATCCCAGGGCAGCTCCCTCCTGACTGTATACCACAGTGTCACCACCTCTGCTGGGTCTGTCCTGCTGGGGACATCACCAGAGATGGTGATGGTGGTGTCTGGGACATTATCTATAAGGAATGATTCTGTGAGAATGACAATGTCAGGCTGTTGCTTGACTAGTCTGTGAGACAGCTCTCCCAGTTTTGGCACTAGCCCCCATTTGCCTTCTTTACCGCCTGCTGCACCTGCATGTTTACCTTCAGCGACTGGTGTACAAGGACACCCAGGTCTCGTTGCACATTCCCCTCTCTCAATTTATAGCCATTCAGATAATAATCTGCCTTCCTGTCTTTGCTACCAAAATGGATAACCTCACATTTATCCACATTAAACTGCATCTGCCATGCATTTACCCACTCACTCAGCTTGTCCAAATCACACTGAAGCATCTCTGCATCCTCCTCACAGCTCACCCTCCCACCCAGCTTTGTGTCATCTGCTAATTTGGAGATATTACATTTAATTCCCTCATCTAAATCGTTAATATATATTGTGAATAGCTGGGGTCCCAGCACCGATCCCTGCGGTACTCCACTAGTCACTGCCTGCCATTCGGAAAAAGACCCATTTATTCCTACTCTTTGTTTCCTGTCTGCCAACCAGTTTTCTATCCATCTCAATACACTACCCTCAATCCCATGTGCTTTAATTTTACACACTAATCTCTTATGTGGGACTTTGTCGAAAGCCTTCTGAAAGTCCAAATAAACCACATCCACTGGCTCCCCCTCATCAACTCTACTAGTTACATCCTCAAAAAATTCCAGTAGATTTGTCAAGCATGATTTCCATTTCGTAAATCCATGCTGACTCTGTCTGATTCTGCCACTGTTTTCCACGTGCTCAGCTATTAAATCTTACATAATGGGCTCTAGAATTTTCCCCACTCCTGATGTGACTGGTCTATAATTCCCTGTTTTCTCTCTACCTCCCTTTTTAAATAGTCGGGTTACATTAGCTACCCTCCAATCTGTAGGAACTGTTCCATAGTCTTTAGAATCTCAGAAGATGACCACCAATGCATCCACTATTTCTAGGGCCACTTCCTTAAGTACTCTGGGATGTAGATTATCAGACCCTGGGGATTTATCTACCTTCAATCCCATCAATTTCCCCAGCACTATTTCCCTACTAATACTGATTTCTTTCAGTTCCTCCCTCTCACTAAACCCTGTGTTCCCCAACATTTCTGATATGGTATTAGTGTCCTCCTTTGTGAAGACAGAACCAAAGTATGTATTTAGTTGGTCAGCCATTTCTTTGTTCCCCATTATACATTCCCCTGTTTCTGACTGTAAGGGACCTACATTTGTCTACACCAATCTTTTTCTCTTCACATACCTAGAGAAACTTTTACAGTCAGTTTTTATGTTCCCTGCAAGCTTACTCTCGTACTCTATTTTCCTCTTCTTAATCAATCCTTTGCTGAATTCTAAAATGCTTCCAATCCTCAGGTCTGTTGTTTTTTCTGGCCAATTTGTCTGCCTCTTCTTTGCATCTAATACTATCTTTAATTTCCCTTATAAGTCATGGTTTGGCCACCTTCCCTGTTTTACATTAGTGAATGAGATGGGTTTTTATGCCAATGGACAATGGTTTTATTGTCATCATCAGACTTCTGATTCCAGATTTTTATTGAATTCAAATTTCACCATCTGCTGTGGTGGGATTCAGAACCTAGAGCATTACCCTGGGTCTCTGGATTGCTAGTCCAGTGACAATACCACTTAGCCACAGCCTCACCATGCACACACCTGTACACATATCAGAAATAAGAGGAGTTACAGTTAATAAAATTGGTAAAAGAATATATGTTTAAGTTTCTTTGCCCTTGAGGCATAGATTTTAAACGCTGTGGGCGATTTGGGTTAGCTGGTTGCTTGGATGTGGTCAGATGTAGAAGATGTTGCAATTTTTACGAGATCTTGATTTGCTGGTAGGTTTCTGATAGGATTGGTTTCTGGGAACAGTGGATACACTTATTCCAAAAGAGAGCGAGCAGCCTTCAGCCTGTTTCCTCTGTCGAAGACTTTCTTGACACCGCCTGTGACACCTACAATCACGGTCAAGCGGCTGGGCTGCGTTGCCTTGAAATACTTCACCCATTGTGTATTTCCAAGAGGTTTTCAGTGGGTCTGTCTGTGGCAGCCATTGTTTCAATGTCTAGTACCTTGTACTTTTAATGCCTCTTTCTTAGACAGTTCCGAGTTTCATTCAGTGTCTGGATTATAGGACATGTCTTTCTTTTCACTCTCCCTTGAGAGTGAATTGTTTATTTCTCTTTGGAACGCAGCCTTGCATTTTTAAGCAGTTTACTCTGTCTCAGTTCATATTGCAAACTTTCCAGTCAGTTGAATGTTGAAGAATCATGTTTTCAAAAAATAAAGGGACACAGCCTCACAGCAATATGCAAAACAGTTTGAACGTAACTTGATTACTTCAGAAAATTGATGCAATTTGGAATGCGTTTGTTCCTAGATTTCCACTTGTGCCTGACAGTGCATTATAAAAATAAGGAACGTATCAAAACTAAACCTCCATTCACTGACTCCCACCTGTCGGCACCAATAGGAAGATGAGGCTCAGATAGCAGGATACAGTATCAAAGCTGTCTGACTCCCAGAACACACCACATTATACAACAGCACACTCTCCCCCCAGTCTCTCTCTCTCCCCCAGCTTCTCTTTCTCTCTCTCCCAGTCCTTCTCTCTTTCTCCCATCTTCCTCTCTCTCTCTCTCTTCCCCAATCCCTCTCTCTCTTCCCAAGTCTCTCTCTCTCTTTCTCCCCATTATCTCTCTTTCATTCTCCCCAATCTCTCTCTCTCCCCCAGTCTCTTTCTCTCTCTTCCTTTCTCCTCAGTCTCTCTCTATCCCTCTCCCCTATCTCTCTTTCTCATTCTATCTCTCCCCCATCTCTTGATCTCTCTCTCCCAAGTATCTCTCCCTCTACTGTTTCTCTTTCTCTCCTAATCTCTCTTTCTGTCCCCACAGTCTCTCTCTCTCACACACCCCCAGGTTCTCTCTCTCTCTCTCTCTCTCTTCCTCTCTCTCCTTTCTCAGTTTGTGTTGATCCACCAGCGTTTCTAGATTCGTTGCCTCTGCTGCAGTCAAGCAATAACTTAGTAGCGACCCTGCGGATATCAGGCAGACTGGCCGCCAAACCTGACATTCAGGGGACAGGGCGTAAGCAAACTAGACAAACGTGGATAATTTCTCCTCAGTTGCCAACATGAGGCCAATTGCCCATTGTGGTAAACTCCTGCACAAAGTGGGTGGTTCGGGGACACTAGAATGAACCTCAAGGCGAGAAGCTGGGCCAGAGAGAGGTCCCTTCGGATCTCGGCCTTGAAGAGCAGGACCTTTCCTCAATCCTTCCTGCCATGCCTCATTTATCCACATCTGTGTAAGATTCAT
Source organism: Isurus oxyrinchus (assembly GCA_026770705.1). Lineage (NCBI taxonomy): Eukaryota > Metazoa > Chordata > Chondrichthyes > Lamniformes > Lamnidae > Isurus > Isurus oxyrinchus. The sequence goes on along the minus strand of JANJGN010000027.1, from coordinate 1,580,519 downwards.
GGTGATTAGGAACTTTGTCCATATTGGGGATATGGTCATCTGACAGCATCAAAACGTAAGGTATCTTTTAGAAATGTCATGAAAAGCCAATTACAGCCACAGATTACTTATGGGCATATTGAACTTTTAAGGAGGACTTGTGTGTGTTTAAAGAAATCCAAACAAGTACACTCAGCAAAAAATGGCTGATAATGTAAAGTGACCACTTTCTGTAAAATTCCTCTGTGGATTATACTGACAGACCTGTCCTGAGAGAACATGGAATGTTGCACCTGAAAAGGTGTCGTGCCCTTCTTCAAACAGACACTTGAAAGAGAGTTAGGAAAGATGCAAGAGACTGAACTTTAATCTCCTGTGGTTGCGGAGACAAAGACTGATTACCACATCTCAGCAGTCACCTAAAATCCATCTCCTGTTGATTTATCTCAGAACGTGTAAAATGGTCAGAGATGAAAGAAAACAGACTCTGGGCACAGGACATGGGATTTTTTTCCCTTACAGGAACACACAGGGAAAAATGGGTTCAAAAGCCAGCTGCAGAGCAGTTCAGCGTGTGCTGGCGTGCTGTGTGTGACAGCAAGAAGACCAGCCAGTCACCCCTGCAGTTGCAGGGTTTGATTGAAGAAGGGGAACCAGCTCATTCCCCCTCACCCGGGAACATAACGAAACTGGGGTCCCCTCTGGGAAGTTAACAAATTAACAATAACCCAGGGGACTGGTCCGAACAAATTGGATGCTTATCTGAGTTCCCACAGACGGAACAAAAGAGAGGGGAAATTAAATTGTTCCTTTGAAACCGCAAAAGGGTTTCCTCGAGTCTGCCTGACTAAAGTGTAAAAATGTCCACAACTGATACAGATGGAAGGAACTTAGTTATGAAAATTTAACAATTCTGCCCCTTGAAGTGTTAAAAGAGCTAGCGAGGCACTTAGGATTAGAATTTCACTCGAAAGCCAGAAAACCTGAAATTTTAATAGGGGGGGTCAACAGTCTACAGCTAGAAATTGAGGACGATGAAACGGGTAGAGTAACGGGAGAGAGAGAGAGAGTACTCAGCTGAGGAGCCGGGGGGAGGGGGGGGCAGTACTCAGCTGAGGAGCCGGGGGGAGGGGGGGGCAGTACTCAGCTGAGGAGCCGGGGGGAGGGGGGGGCAGTACTCAGCTGAGGAGCCGGGGGGAGGGGGGGCAGTACTCAGCTGAGGAGCCGGGGGGAGGGGGGGCAGTACTCAGCTGAGGAGCCGGGGGGAGGGGGGGGCAGTACTCAGCTGAGGAGCCGGGGGGGAGGGGGGGCAGTACTCAGCTGAGGAGCCGGGGGGAGAGGGGGTAGTACTCAGCTGAGGAGCCGGGGGCAGGGGGGGAGGGCAAGAAAAAAGGCTGGGATGAGAGTGGCAGAGCTTGGAGGAGATGCAACCAAGAAGGGGCTAGAAAAATCCTTCTCCCTGGAGATAAATCGGGGCACAGAAAGCCCCCAGACCCAGCAGTAAACTTAAAAAGAAAGGAACCTGCCCCCTTGCTGGGTGAGCCGGGGGTCAGGCTAGCCCACGCCATTTTCCCACCTTTCGAGGGAGAACGGAGGGTCCCAAGTAGAAATGCAGATGGTGAGGGGGATGCCTCACTTAGCTGATGAGCTTCAGGGAAGTAGTGTCCCAGAGCATGTGGGACGAGTTAGGGGTGGGCCACCTCCGAAGACAAAAGAGGAAGAGAGGACAGTCCATCCTAAAGTTGGCAAAACCCGTGGAAACCACAATGAGTGCCCCAGTGAAATCTGTGCAGGGTTACCCTCTGGGAACTCAGATAAAAAAGTTACCATCTCAGAGCCCAACCAACTCCACAGTGTCAAGGCAGAGATAACAAGAGGGAGGGGCACCAGAACTGAGCTCAGACACTGTACCAGGGTTTAAACTCGAGTTAAAGGCAAAATACTGCAGATGCTGCAAATCTGAAATAAAAACAAAAATTGCTGGAAAATCTCAGCAGGTCTGACAGCATCTGTGGAGAGAAAGACAGAGTTAATGTTTCGAGTCCGTATGACTCTTCTTCAGAACTAAAGAGAATTAGAAATGTGGTGAAATATATACTGTTTAAGGGGCTGGGACAGGTGGAGCTGGATAGAGGGCCAGCGATAGGTGGAGGCAAAGGAGAGGTTGTGAACGAAGTCATAGACGAAAGGTCAAAGGGGTGTTAATAGTGGGGGTTCTGGCTAAAGGGGGTGCTAATGGTGACATTGAGTGGAAAGCAGAATGTGATAATGGCCGGACCAGGGTAAGCACTCTGGAAAGTGACAGGTGGCCCTAGTGGGGGTGGAGAGAGAGGGTGGTGGTGGGAAAAAAGATCGAAAATGTTAAAAGCTGGGGATAAAACAATGAGTAAAAATGGAAATACATTTAAAAAATAATAATAATGAAAATCAGTTGGAAAAGAAAGAAACAAACAAAATAAAAATGAAAATGAATAAGAAAAAAGAGGGGGGATCAGAAAGGGTGTGGGGATGGAGGAGGGGGTTCATGGTCTGAAGTTGTTGAACTCAATATTCAGTCTGGAAGGCTGTAAGGTGCCTAGTTGGAAGATGAGGTGTTGTTCCTCCAGTTTGCGTTGGGCTTCACTGGAACAATGCAGCAAGCCAAGGACAGACATGTGGGCAAGAGAGCAGGGTGGAGTGTTAAAATGGCAAGCGACAGGGAGATCTGGGTAATGCTTGCGGACAGACCAAAGATGTTCCGCAAAGCGGTCACCCAGTCTGCGTTTGGTTTCTCCAATGTACAGGAAACTGCATTGGGAGCAGGGAATGCAGTAGACTAAACTGAAGGAGATGCAAGTGAAGCACTGCTTCACCTGAAAGGAGTGAAAGGAGGGTCACCTGTCACTTTCCAGAGTGCTTACCCTGATCCGGCCATTATCACATTCTGCTTTCCACTCAATGTCACCGTTAGCACCTCCTTTAGCCAGAACCACCACTATTAACAACACTTTAACCTTTTGTTCATGACATCTTTCACAACCTCTCATTTGCCTCCACCTATCGCTGGCCCTCTATCCAGCTCCACCTGTCCCAGCCCCTTAAACAGTATATATTTCACCACATTTCTAATTCTCTTTAGTTCTGAAGAAGAGTCATATGGGACTCGAAACGTTAACTCTGTCTTTCTCTCCACAGATGCTCTCAGACCTGCTGAGATTTTCCAGCAATTTTTGTTTTTGTTTGAAACTCAAGTTACAGGTCACTCCCACCATAGGAATCAGGTTTGCATAGGAGAAAGGGATGGTGACTGACTCCAAAACAGGTAATACTTGTGGAGATCACAAGGAGAATAACAGGGAAACCAATGCAGGGGTAAATCCTGATCAGCCAGATGAAGACCTCAACCAGATCGCTGTTGGTGAAAAACTCATTAAAAGTGAAGGACCTGAACCCGAATCTCAACAGGGGGTAAAAGTCAAAACACAACCCACTAACCTCCTGGCAATTAGGCCTGTAATAGTGCCTGGGTTTGAGTCAGTAAATTCATGGGTTACAGAGCTAGGCAAAGAGTTAAACCTGACAAGTGCAGCTCAGCATAGCAGCCGAACAAATTTGCATAGAAACAGCCTCTGTAGAAAGATGGCCCGGGGCCAGGGAAAAGCACAGAGTGAACAGCTTGGCTATTGTTAGCAATTTGGGAGTGAACAGTCAGGCAAAACACCCAAACCCCATTGATGATTCTTAAGCCAGTGTTACAGCAAGAGATAAACACAGGGTCACTGACCACTGAGCTGAAAATTCAGGCCTCTGAGAGATGAATCAACAAGAGATGGATTTTAGATTCCTACTGAGATGTGGTAATCAGTCTTTGTCTCCACAAACACAGGAGATTAAAGTTCAGTCTCTTGCATCTTTCCTAACTCTCTTTCAAGTGTCTCTGTTGGAAGGTGACCATGGCACCTTTTCAAATATGACATTCAATGTTCCACAAGAACTTCGAGCCCAAGCTAAACTGTAAATGAATGTAACCTTTTTGAAAAAGTTTGAAACACCGAATGCAAGATTATCCTGCTGGAGTTTGATTCTCTGACCATACCACCTAAAAATCACCCACTTTGCTGAAAAATCAAATATGATTGTAGACATCCTGTCCAGAACTTAAAGACTCGGTTAGAACTGGAGAAATCATATTGACCAAGGCTCAGAGAATGAGAGTGAGTGTAAGTTCTATTTATTTTTTACCTTTGTAATGAAATGGGAATGAATCTTATTTCATTTGTAGTGCAGGGTAATTGTCATGGGGAGCTGATCACCACCACCTAGGGGCATATTGAACATTTTAAGGAAGATGTGTGTGTGTTTTTAAAGAAATACAAGGGAAGACACTCAGCAAAAGATGGTTGATAAAGTAAAGTGACCACTTTCTGTAAAATTCCTATGTGGATTATACTGACAGACCTGCCCAGAGAGAACATGGAATGTCACACCTGAGGTTCTTCAAACAGACACTTGAAAGAGAGTTAGAAAAGATGCAAAAGACTGAACTTTAATCTCCTGTGGTTGTGGGAACAAAGACTGATTACCATTCTCAGTAGGCACCTAAAATCTATCTCTTGTTGATTCATCTCTCAGAGGCCTGAATTTTCAGCTTGGTGGGTAGGAGGGCCCGGGAGTGGTCAGGAAACAGACTATCGACTGCAATTGGCCTCTGAACGCAATTTAACGCTGGCCAGTTAACATCCTGCCAGCGTGAAGCGGGCGTAACACAATCAGCGCTGCCTGGGTTGGGGATGGGAGGAGGCTGGGCGCTGATGTAAGCACGGGCGTGGGTGAGTGAGTAATGAAAGCTCCCTGAAGGCAGAGAGCTGCCCCCGGGAGCTGAAGAATTTAAATACAAAAAATAAAAAGTTTTAAAACCCTGGAAAAAATGCCCATGCATCAGAATCAGCCATCAGAACATATGGATGATGAAAATTCAGTCCAAATATTTTTTTTAAAAATTAATATCGGAAACCTCATCTCACCCTTGGATGAGGCTTCCTGAATAATGCAAAGGTTGCCTGGTTAATTTCCCCGCCTGCCAACTATAACATTGGACGGACAGTGAAAAATCCTAAATAATTGCGGTGTTAATCGGCTTAATAGCCCTCTTAATTGTTGGCGGGGCGTTTCAGAGTTTAGAACGTGCCCGCTGACTGAGATATCATACGAGTGTGCGATGAAGTCAGGACACTCGCCCGACATCATCGCGTGCTAATTTACACTCGAGTGTGTTAAGTGCACATACACCACCGAACGAAAAATTCTGCCCAGGATGTGTAACATGGCTGGAGATGGAAGAAAACAGAATCTGGGAGCAGGGCATATTTTTTTCCCTTACAGGAATACACAGGGAGAAATGGGTTCAAAAGCTAGCTGCAGAAGAGTGCAGTGTGCTGTGTGTGACAGCAAGAAGACCAGCTAAGCATTCCTGCAGTTGCAGGCGAAGTCTCTCTGTTACTGGAGGCAAGGCTTAGTGGAAGCCACAATCAAAAAGGAAACAGGACAGCCTCTTCAGCTGCCCTGCAGAACCAAGTGTCTCCAAACCCACTGTGAAGCAGCCAAAGTCAACTCTGTTGGAATCACCCAACTTAACAGCCGTAACATTTCACCAGCTACACATCACAGACAAGCCAAAGACTGATTTGTATATCTTTTAAACCTTTATTTGGACTCTTAACTTCTCATTTCTGATCTGTGTGTATGTGGGTTGTATTTTTATTATATTTCTCAGGTTTTTAGTAACTAACAAACTTACTCTTTATTTGACTGAAGAAAGCCTGGTTAAATTGGCTCCTTCTAAAACATAAATATATTTGGACTGGGAAAAGGAATCCACGGGGGAAGGGATCCCTTTTAAATTAACCTTATTGCGACCAACCGAGAGGGTTGAATAAAGAAGGGGAGCCAGCTCATTCCTCCTCACCCGGGAGCTTAACAAAGTTGGGGTCCCGTTCAGGAAGTTAACGAACTGGGGGAGCCTTGCCTGGAGGGCTGGTCATAACAAAAAACTCTATAAAACTAATGCTGGACAAGCAGTTAGTGTATATAGTTCATTCCACCAGCAACAAAGACTAGCGAAAGGTAATTATGATCTGAGACATGGGATGGAACTTTCTGTGCCTGCAGGCATCAGACATGCTGGGTGGCGTGAGTGGACAATTTTGCGAGAAGGCCAGAAATCGGTTTCATGAGGTCATGAAACCAGTTTGTGATCGTCCGCTCAGCCCGGCGATGGTGGGCTGCGTTTCTGCCATCGTACAATGGGAACCTCATTGTAATACATCAGCACATCATTTAGAGGCCAGCCCGCTGGACTCATCCCCGCCCGTTGGATCATCCACCCACATCGACGTGACTGCACGCTGACCTGTTTCACAGCAGCATATAAAAGGCATGCACTCAGCTGCTGCACTTTGAGGGGATGTCACCCTGAACCTGCACAGTAACGTTGCACAGCATTTACCAGGGTTGCCTGGTAGACTTCAAGGTTGAGGCGCATTGGGGTGGGGGTACAAGGGCTGACCTGTTGTTGAGGCAACTTGGGGGTGTGGGCAAGGTCTGCCCTGTGGTTGAACGTGTGGGTTGGGAGAGAGGGAAGTGGCCATGTATTAGGGAAACCTTGTATAAAGCGAACATTCCTCTGCAGCTGAGACAGTTCAGACACAGCCACATTGATATGATTGGAGTTGGGCCTAGAGCTTATCTGCCCAGTCAAGCAACACAGAGACTTCAAAGTGCCACCAAATTCTCCAGAGCTTTTCACCCCTGGGGCACAGTCTACAAACTAATGAGCATTTCCGTAGACTGCAGAACAGCTGGACAACTGGGTATGTTGTACAGTCTCCTTGCTAAAACTGGCCATGGAGCAGTCACTGGTGGAGACACTCACAGCCCCTTGCAATGTCATCATCCCGGTTTGGACCAGTCTCCCCCATGGTTCAAGCTAACAGGGCAGCCTTGCAGCGGGGGTTAGGAGAATGCCTGTACCTGAGCTGAGAGCACAGCCTGCAGTCCAATGGGCAAAGCTGCTGCCAATCGGTCAGGTGGAGTGGGAGCAGAGGTGGGTGGGGTTTCGGGCAGCCATGCAGCGCACTAAACTCTAACCATCCAAGTGGTGCCCAGCACTCTCCGGGATGTGTTAAGGGGTCTTCAGACTTAACAAAAAGAGGTTCCTAGTACACCCATGGTAACCTGCACATTTCTCTCTTTCATTCTGCAAGAGGAGTAGATCAGGATCACGGAGTGTGGTGAGCTAGCTGTATGCCTCGTGGCGTAGAGAGAGTGAAGACGATGGAGGAGAGAGTGACGGAGGTGCATGGCTGGGCAGAGGGAGGAGCTGCACCCGCTGGAAGAAGGGGCAGCTGGGGCTCCTGTACACACTGCTGAAGAGTTACAGTGAGCTGTCACGGGTCAGCATTTAGCTAGACCCAAGGTCTATAGACACCGCCTTTCATTCCTGCAGATGACCAAGAACCAGTGTTGCTGAAGACTGCAAATGTCCAGGGAACTGGTCAGTCACATCCACCAGCTGCTGCAGGATTTGGGGCCACAGGGACATGGAGGGCATCCACTGCCAGTGGCTGTGAAAGTGACCGCAGTGCTCAATTTTTACACCAGTTGCTCCTTCCGGGGCTCCACAGGTGACCCCTGTGGGATATCACAAGCCTCAACCCACAAATGCATCCATGAGGTCACAGATACCATCTTCGAGAGGGAACACAACTTTGTGCATTTCACCCGGGGCCAAGAGAGCCGGGATGTAAGAGCGATTGGATTTGCCCAGATCTCGGGTTTCCCACAGGTGCAGGGTGACATCGACTGCATTCATGTGGCGCTCAGATCTCCATCACGACACACGGTGAACTACATCAACCGCAAGGGGTTCCATTCGCTGAATGTGCAGCTGGTGTGTGACCACAACCAACACATCCTGCAGGTCTGTGCACGGTTTCCAGGGAGTGTGCATTCTCAGTGGGTCACAGATCTCTGACATCTTCCAGGATCCCCAGGGGCTGCAGGGTTGGGTCCTTGGAGACAAGTGTTACCCACAGAGGACGTGGATAATGATACCCATGCAGCGGCCTCAGACTGCAGCAGAGTGACGGTATAACAAGGCTCATGCTGCAATTCACAGCCTGGTGGAGCAAACCATCGGGATGCTGAAAATGTGGTTCCGGTGTCTGGACCGGTCTGGTGGAACCTGCAATACAGTCCACAGAGGGTCACACATCATCGTCGCCTGCTGCACCCTTTACATAAGAACATAAGAAATAGGAGCAGAAGTAGGCCATTCGGCCCCTCAAGCCTGTCCCGTCATTCAATAAGATCATGGCTGATCTGCCCCAGGCCTCAACTCCTCTTTCGTGCCAGCTCCTCATAGCCCTCAACTCCCCGATATTTCAAAAATCTATCTACCTCCTCTTTAACCTGGCACTGCAACAGGGAGAGGAGCTGGCTGAGGAGGAGATGGAGGAGCTGGAGGTCTCCTCCAATGAGGACGCTGATGGTGATGAGTGTGAGGAGGTCCTCGAAGGCAATAATGATGGTGATGAGGCGATCACACTGGCCAGACAAGGCAGGTGCTTGGGAGGCCCTCAGAGCTGTTAGATTTGTGGAGGATGATGACAACATCAGTGAGGAGACACCATAGATCCTCACATTGTATCTGTGAGTGTTTGACTCCAGTCTGGCTGGAGGTAGTGCACATACCCCCTGTGATAATAATCCTGTCATGGAGACGCAGTGGAGGCCCTGACAGTTACTCAATTCCAGGAGGATGATGGTGACATGCAGTGAGGACACTCCATAGATCTTCACACAGCCTCAGTCAATGTCTGAGTCCTGTCTGGCTGGGGGCAGTTTGCTTGTGCTCTGTGATCAGGGTCGTATCATAGAGATGCAGCCATGAAACTGTAAATGCAACTGATCCTTTGTCATCCTTCAGTAGCTGTCCCCTTCAGGAGCACAGTGTCACTGGTCACAGATGCTGATGAGATAGGGTCAGCCCCACCTTAAAGGTGCAGAGAGCACACAGAGAGAATGAGGGAACCCTGTGACACCTGCCCACAACATTCTGGCAGCAATGACCAGCAGCATTGAGGTGCAGGCATCAGTAATGTGTCCAGGGGGTGTGAGGCTGGACCATCACTTTGGCCTGAAGGTTACACAAAGCACAGGGAAGAGGCCCTGGACTGAGACACCTGCCTTTATCTTGTACAGAAAGGTTTCACATCTGAGTGACATGAGCACTGCTCATCAGAACAAGGAGCCACAGGCAGGGAGATGTTCTTGGGAGTTTATTGACAATAGTGAACATTATGTACAAGTGATTAACACCAGTGCCCAGGCTGTGCAACTACATCTTATTAAGTTTCCCAACCCTGCCATTATGTCTTGGTGCTCCCCGGACATTCACAGCAGAGGTGGAGGTAGCCAGCTGCCTGTGACACCCTGTCCGTGATGACCTCGGTGGGTGTCCTCTGGAGGGCAGAGACCTGGAGAGCCCCCGGCCTCTTTTTGGGGACACGCTTTGTGGCAGTGACCCCCTCCTGGAGCTGCTGAGGTCACAGGAAGAGGGGTTGCGGATGGACTGGACACCCGGAGTCACCTGGGTGGATAGCCCTGGGATGTGCACCCGCTGATCCCCCTCCCTATGAGTGTCTGAGGGCCTCTAGCTGACTGTGTGTGTGGAAGGTGTAGTTGGAGTGAGATCGAGCTGCCCTGCACCCCTCTTGTGCACACACTGCTGGAGGCCAACTATGGTGTCAGTGATGGAGGTCAGCCCGTGCAGCAGTGCAGGAGTGACATCCTGGACCAAGGTCTCCATGGTGGCCGCCATCCTCCCAGTGTTGACCTCAGTGCATTGCAATGCCGGCGCTGTCACCACAGCCTGAAGGCGGACGGACACCTCCATCGTACTTTGCAATCTGAGGAGTGTAGCGGACATCCCTCCCTGATGTTCCCAAGCTTCTCTTTGCAGCTCCAGCAACTGTGACATGACCGAGTCCAGAAGCTCATCATCTAACTCGGACTCAGCAACGTTCTGGCCTCCAGCAGCTCCTCCGAGTGCCAGGGACCTGGGAAGTCTCTGCCTCCACCTGCTGTGGATCAGACAGTGCGATGTGCTCACCAGATTGTGATCCCGAGGCTACTCTAAAGCCAGGTCCCACCGAGGTGTGTGTCTCTGCGCTGGTGGAGGGTGTGGGTGACGCTGTGACAGTGTGTGTCTCTGCGCTGGTGGAGGGTGTGGGTGACGCTGTGACAGTGTGTGTCTCTGCGCTGGTGGAGGGTGTGGGTGACGCTGTGACGGTGTGTGTCTCTACGCTGGTGGAGGGTGTGGGTGACGCTGTGACGGTGTGTGTCTCTGCGCTGGTGGAGGGTGTGGGTGACGCTGTGACGGTGTGTGTCTCTGCGCTGGTGGAGTGTGTGGGTGACGGTGTGACGGTGTGTGTCTCTGCGCTGGTGGAGGGTGTGGGTGACGCTGTGACGGTGTGTGTCTCTGCGCTGGTGGAGGGTGTGGGTGACACTGTGACGGTGTGTGTCTCTGCGCTGGTGGAGGGTGTGGGTGACGCTGTGACGGTGTGTGTCTCTGCGCTGGTGGAGTGTGTGGGTGACGGTGTGACGGTGTGTGTCTCTGCGCTGGTGGAGGGTGTGGGTGACGCTGTGACGGTGTGTGTCTCTGCGCTGGTGGAGGGTGTGGGTGACACTGTGACGGTGTGTGTCTCTGCGCTGGTGGAGGGTGTGGGTGACGCTGTGACGGTGTGTGTCTCTGCGCTGGTGGAGGGTGTGGGTGACGCTGTGACGGTGTGTGTCTCTGCGCTGGTGGAGGGTGTGGGTGACGCTGTGACGGTGTGTGTCTCTGCGCTGGTGGAGGGTGTGGGTGACGCTGTGACGGTGTGTGTCTCTGCGCTGGTGGAGGGTGTGGGTGACGGTGTGTGTCTCTGCGCTGGTGGAGGGTGTGGGTGATGGTGTGACGGTGTGTGTCTCTGCGCTGGTGGAGGGTGTGGGTGACGCTGTGACGGTGTGTGTCTCTGCGCTGGTGGAGGGTGTGGGTGACGCTGTGACGGTGTGTGTCTCTGCGCTGGTGGAGGGTGTGGGTGACGGTGTGACGGTGTGTGTCTCTGCGCTGGTGGAGGGTGTGGGTGACGCTGTGTGTCTCTGCGCTGGTGGAGGGTGTGGGTGACGCTGTGACGGTGTGTGTCTCTGCGCTGGTGGAGGGTGTGGGTGACACTGTGACGGTGTGTGTCTCTGCGCTGGTGGAGGGTGTGGGTGACGCTGTGACGGTGTGTGTCTGCGCTGGTGGAGGGTGTGGGTGACGCTGTGACGGTGTGTGTCTCTGCGCTGGTGGAGGGTGTGGGTGACGCTGTGACGGTGTGTGTCTCTGCGCTGGTGGAGGGTGTGGGTGACGCTGTGACGGTGTGTGTCTCTGCGCTGGTGGAGGGTGTGGGTGACGCTGTGACGGTGTGTGTCTCTGCGCTGGTGGAGGGTGTGGGTGACGGTGTGTGTCTCTGCGCTGGTGGAGGGTGTGGGTGACGCTGTGACGGTGTGTGTCTCTGCGCTGGTGGAGGGTGTGGGTGACGCTGTGACGGTGTGTGTCTCTGCGCTGGTGGAGGGTGTGGGTGACGCTGTGACGGTGTGTGTCTCTGCGCTGGTGGAGGGTGTGGGTGAGGCTGTGACGGTGTGTGTCTCTGCGCTGGTGGAGGGTGTGGGTGACGCTGTGACGGTGTGTGTCTCTGCGCTGGTGGAGGGTGTGGGTGAGGCTGTGACGGTGTGTGTCTCTGCGCTGGTGGAGGGTGTGGGTGACGCTGTGACGGTGTGTGTCTCTGCGCTGGTGGAGGGTGTGGGTGACGCTGTGACGGTGTGTGTCTCTGCGCTGGTGGAGGGTGTGGGTGACGGTGTGTGTCTCTGCGCTGGTGGAGGGTGTGGGTGACGCTGTGACGGTGTGTGTCTCTGCGCTGGTGGAGGGTGTGGGTGACACTGTGACGGTGTGTGTCTCTGCGCTGGTGGAGGGTGTGGGTGACGCTGTGACGGTGTGTGTCTCTGCGCTGGTGGAGGGTGTGGGTGACGGTGTGTGTCTCTGCGCTGGTGGAGGGTGTGGGTGACGCTGTGACGGTGTGTGTCTCTGCGCTGGTGGAGGGTGTGGGTGACACTGTGACGGTGTGTGTCTCTGCGCTGGTGGAGGGTGTGGGTGACACTGTGACGGTGTGTGTGTCTGCGCTGGTGGAGGGTGTGGGTGACGCTGTGACGGTGTGTGTCTCTGCGCTGGTGGAGGGTGTGGGTGACACTGTGACGGTGTGTGTGTCTGCGCTGGTGGAGGGTGTGGGTGACGCTGTGACGGGACGTCAGGGAGGGTTTCAGCAGATTCCTCTTCTGAGCCTCCCTCAGGGCTTGATTGGAGGTCCTGGGTCATGGACTCTGTCGGCTGTTTCCCAGATGTGCCTGTGAAAACAAGGGGAGATAATCAGTGCACGGCAGTGGCCTGTGAACCAGGACACATCACTCACAGCCTGGTTGTCTGATGGATGTTGCATTATTGGACCCTCACTTGGTTGAGCAGCGCTGACCTCACCCCCAGCACAGGAACAGTCCAGATCCTCACCAGCCAGCTGGATGGCTCTGTTTTCAAAGTCTGTGAGGACCTTGAGTTCAGGCATTCCTCCACCAGCCTGTGACCTCTCCCTCTTGTGTGCCAGCTTGTCCTGCATGAACAGAGATGGGGAGAGTGTAAGCAGGATGCCTGCCGGACAGATGATAAGTTTGCCTGGCCTGTGTGGGTGGTGAGTGGTCCCATGGACAGAATGAGGACAATGACAGTGTGTCTGAGACAGTGAATGGTGATGACTCTTGAACTGGCAGTGAATGAGGGCCCTGTGGACGTGTGATGGGTTTGTGAGTGTGTTGAGTTGAGAGCAATGAGAAGAGTAACTAACCCTGACGGAACAGAGGAGACCATTCATCCTCTGGCGGCACTGGGTGCCTGTCCTCTTTTGCAGGGCGTTGGCGCTGACCACCACTGCCACTGCCTCCCAAGCTGGATTGGTGATGTTGCTGCCCATCCTGTGGTCAGAGTGGGGGTAGAGGACATCACGGCGAGTCTTCACTGTGTCCAAAAGGTGCTCAAGGGACACGTCATTGAACCTGGGGGCTGCAGCCTTTTTACCTTTTGGAGCCTTGTCTTCTGCACACAGTTCAGGGCTGGAAGCGCTGAGAGGTGCACGTGGCTGCGCCTTAAAATATAGCTCCTGGTGTGAGAAAGCGGGTGAATGAGAGCCCACCCTGCTATGGAAGTGGCGCGTTTCCCGAGAACGAATAATTAGCGCGGCAGATGTGAGAAACTCCCATCGTGGCCAATGGGTAAAATGTCATTTTACACACTCGCTGCTGCACTTAGTGTAAATCTGGACAGTCCCCCCCAGGGTTACAGGATGACATAGATTGGGACCTGAATATTGAAGGGTATGTGACATTTAGGAAGGACAGGAAGTTAGAAAAAGGTGGTGGGGTGGCTCTGTTAGTAAATGATGGTATTAACTCATTAGAAAGGGATGACCCAAGTTCAGGAAGCCAGAATATAGAAGCAGTTTGGGCTGAGATTAGAGACAATAAAGACAAAAATTCTTTTGTGGGAATGGTGTACAGTCCCCTAATTGTAACTACACAATAGGACAGAATCTCAAGGAAGAGATAATGGGAACTTGACATAAACGTACTGTGGTAATCATGGAGGATTTCAATCTACAGTTAGACTGGAAAAATCAGATGGGCAAAGGTAGCCTAGATGAGGAGTTCATAGAACGTTTTCAGGATAGTTCCTTGGAGAGCACATTCTGGAGCCAACCAGAGAGTAGGCTATACTAGACTTGGTACTGTGCAATGAGATGGGGCTAACTGATAACCTCATAGTGAAGGCACCCCCTAGGCAGCGGCGATCATAATATGACTGAATTTTACATTCAGTTTGAGGGAGAGAAGAGTGGGTCCAAGACTAGTATTTTAAATTTAAATAAGAGCAATTATGAGGGAATGAAAGCAGTGCTAGCTAGAGTAAACTGGGAAATGAGGTTAAGGGATAGGTCGATAGAGATGCAGCAGCAGACATTTAAAGGGATATTTCAGAACACACAGAATAGAGAAAATAAACTTCCAAGGGGAGAATCCACCATCCGTGGTTAACTAAAGAAGTTAAAGATGGAATCAAACTTAAAGATAAAGCATATAATTGTGCAAAGATGGTGGCAGGTCAGAAGATTGGACGGTATACAAAGAACAGCAGAGAATGGCAGAAAGATTAATAAGGAGGGAAAAATTAGAGTATGAGAGAAAGCTAACTAGAAATATAAAGATGGATAGTGAGAGTTTCTATAGATATTTAAATAAGAAAAGAGTTAACAAAGTGAGCATTGGTCATATAGGAAGTGAGTCTGGGGAATTAATAATGGAAAATAAGGAGATGGCAGATGGATTGAAAAGATATTTTGCATCAGTATTCACTATAGAGGATAAAAGTAACATCCCAGAAATAGCTGTAAATCAGGAAGTGGAAGGGAAAGAGGAACACAGGAAAATTACAATCATCAGGGAAGTAGTGATACTGAGAAAATTGTTGGGGCTGTGGGCTGATAAATCCACGGGTCCTGATGGACTCCAAACTGAGGTCTTGAAAGATGTGGTGAGCGAGACAATTGATTCACCGGTTTTAATTTGACAAAATTCTCTAGATACGGGGAAGGTTCCATTAGATTGGAAAATAGCAAATGGGTCTTTTTACTGATTGGCAGGATGTGAGGAGTGGCGTGTCACAGGGATCAGTGCTGGGTCCTCAACCTTTTACAATTTATATCAATGATTTGAATGAAGGGACCGAAGGTATGCTTGGTGACTTTGCTAATGACACAAAGATAGGTAGGAAAGTACATTGTGAAGAGGAGGTAAGGAAGATAGAAAAGGTCAAAGATAGGTTAAGCGAGTGGGCAAAGATCTGGTAAATGGAGTATAATGTGGGCAAATGTGAAATTGTCCATTTTGGCAGGAAGAATAAAAAAGAAGCATATTATCTAAATGGTGAGAGATTGCAGAGCTCTGAGGTTCACAGGGTTCTGGGTGTCCTAGTGCATGAATCACAAAAGGTTACTGTGCAGGTACAGCAGGTAATTAGGAAAGCGAATAGAATGTTCTCATTTATTGTGAGGGAATTGAATACAAAAGTAGGGAGATAATGTTTCAGTTATACAGAGCACTAGTGAGACCACATCTGGAGCACTGTGTACAGTTTTGGTCTCCTTATTTAGGGAGAGAAGTAAATACGTTAGAAGTAGTTCAGAGCAAGTTTACTAGGCTAATACCAGGAATGGTTGGTTGTCTTATGAGGAAAGGTTGGACAGACTAGGCTTGTATCCACTGGAATTTAGAAGAGTAAGAGGTGACTTGATCGAAGCCTTTAAGGTCCTGAGGGGTCTTGACAGGCTGGATGCGGAGAGGATGTTTCTGTTTGAGGAAGAATCTAGAACAGGAGGTCACTGTTTAAAAATCAGAGGTCGCTCATTCAAGACAGAGTTGAGGAGCAATTTTTTCTCTCAGAGGATGGTGAGTGTTTGGAACTCTTTTCCTGAAAAGGCGGTGGAAGCAGAGTCTCCGAATATTTTTAAGGCAGAGCTTGATAGATTCTTGATTAACAAGGGGGTGAAAGGTTATTGGGGGTAGGCAGGAGGTTACAGTCAGATCAGCCATGATCTTATTGAATAGCAGAGCAGGATTGAGGGGCTGAGTGGCCTACACCTGCTCCTAGTTCAAATGGTTGTATTAAAAGCTTTGTGATGTTATTTAAACTGATTTGTTTTATGGTCTCCTCTACATTGGAGAGACCAAACGTAAACTGGGCGACCGCTTTGCAGAACACCTGCGGTCTGTCCGCAAGAATGACCCAAACCTCCCTGTCACTTGCCATTTTAACACTCCACCCTGCTCTCTTGCCCACATGTCTGTCCTTGGCTTGCTGCATTGTTCCAGTGAAGCCCAACGCAAACTGGAGGAACAGCACCTCATCTTCTGACTAGGCACTTTACAGCCTTCCGGTCTGAATATTGAATTCAACAACTTTAGGTCTTGAACTCCCTCCTCCATCCCCACCCCCTTTCTGTTTCTTCCCCCTTCCTTTTGTTTTCTCCAATAATTTATATAGATTTTTCTTTTCCCACCTATTTCCATTATTTTTAAATCTTTTATGCACCCCCCCGACTCCCACTAGAGCTGTACCTTGAGTGCCCTACCATCCATTCTTAATTAGCACATTCACTTAGATAATATCACCAACTTCAACACCTCTGTGTTCTTTTGTTCTTTTGTCTGTGACATCTTTTGATTATCTGCTCCTATCACTGCTTGCTTGTCCCTACAACCACACCACACCCCCTCCACTTCTCTCCCCCCACCCAACACCACCACCACCACCACCACCACCCCCCCACCCCCCACCCCCCACCCCCCGCCACCTAAAACCAGCTTATATTTCACCCCTCTCCTTGGATTCACCCAGTTCTGTCGAAGGGTCGTGAGGACTTAAAGCGTCAACTCTTTTCTTCTCCGCCGATGCTGCCAGACCTGCTGAGTTTTTCCAGGTAATTCTGTTTTTGTTTTGGATTTCCAGCATCCACAGTTTTTTGTTTTTATATTTGCTATCTTTCCTTGCTTCTTTATTCAAACACCTGTTGAAGAGCTTAATAAGCAATGTGGTTCCCTAGGCAAGTCAATCTGTCATTAAACTCCTCAAAATAACTGTGTGACATAGTTAACATTGGCTATCCGAGTTCTCTAATTGGTTAAATAGCCTGAGATAATCTTAAAACAAGACAAGGTTTGAGTATTTAGACAAATTTCTTGAGGAAACAGATCAATTGGACCCTGAAAATATTGATATGCTTGCCTCAGACTCCAGGACATTGAGCACAGAGTTCAATGTTAGGAAGGGGATGTGCGCTTCTCTCTGGGAGTGTTTAATGAGGCAGTATCAAGCGAACTTTACCCTGTATCTAACCTTTTTCCTAACATGTCATGTGCCTATATTCAGACTTTCCAGTTCAATGTTAGATATTGGAAAGGTCAAAGCCATTGTCTTCAACTGAGCTCCAAACTCTGTTCCCTAGCCAGTGACTCCATCTCTCTTTCTCTCTCTCTCTCGCTCTCTCTGGTCACTCTGAACCAGACTGTTCACAGCCTTCATGTCCCGAGTGAGCTACTGATCCACATATACTTTCCATCACCATCTCTGTAGTATCACCTGTCTCTGCCCCTGCCTCAGCTCAGCTGTTGCTTCAAGCTTCAGCGATAGTTTATTGCACCTAATTTGACAAATACAGTGCACTGGTCAGCCTTAAATCCTCCATCCTCTACAAACTGGGCCTCAGCCAAAAAGCCTTGGCCTTGCTCCTCTCTGTCTCTGTAGCCTCCTCTAGATCTACAAACCTCCCGGATCCATGTGCTTTTTGACTCTGGCATCTTCTCCATTTCCAATTTTAATCACTGCACCTTTGGTGGCCTTGCCTTGAGACAGGTGGGCCCTAAGCTCAGGAATTTCCTTCCTAAACCTCCCCCCCATCTACCTGCCCCTTTCCTCCCTAAAACCGACCTCTTTGACCAAGCTTTTGTCACCTGTCCTAATATCTCCTTATGTGGTTTGGTGTCAAATAGCATCCTGTGGCCTTGGGGAGTTTTAGTATGTTAAAGCTGCTATACAATGACAAGTTGTCACATGAAGAAATGATTTCACCTGCTATCCCAGTGAGACACTTTTTGATTATTTCAGTACCTGGTACAAGATCAATTTTCAAACTCCCTTTTCCTGGTTTATTAGATTTTTCCTCCACCTGCCCACCACTGGCTCTCCTCTTGTGCCACCCTTTATTGCCAACGAGAGAGATTCTAACCACCTCCTCTTGTTATTCCATTACCATCATCGATTATCCATCATTAACAGCCTGGGAAAGGAGGGTGCTGCTGAGACAGGTAGGAGACCATGAGGGCACCTCCAATTGGAAGTATTCTCAGAAACATGCTGAAAATTGAACAACCAAATATGTCCACATCTGTCGGAGCTCTCACTTTGGAAGGGGAACCCCTCCACCAGATTATGGCTGTAGCTCTGGCCTTATCAGACCAGCAGCCCCTGTGATTGGACCATTGAGAGGAGGTGTTTATGGCTCCCTGGCCTGCCATTGGCCGGCCACCTCCAAGTAGCTGCCAGGCTCTGGCTTCAGCATAGGGGTTGAGAGGAGCTTGTCCGACCACCAGGGGTTCTGGAAATGGCCCAAAGTGGGGCATTAATTGTCCTAATTAGCTGCCTGTCTCTATGGAGACCAGATCCCATGGCAACCTGGGAAACTGGACTGGAGGTGGGACAGCATCAGGGAGCTGACCTGATGTGCAGCTTTTTATACCCCTTTCCGCCTCCTCCAAAGCCAACTCCGCGGGGCTGGTAAGATTCTATCTGAGGATTCTGCAAACAATATTATGGAACATTATTCCAGCCTGTGATGTTTACTTTATTTTTCCCATTCCAGGTTTCTACAGAAACAAGAACATCATTTTCCCAGGTGAGGCAGATCTGAAGACACTGATGAACTGACGCAAGAAACCTCCATAAATTCACTTTGTGAATATAGAAAGGCTGGTTTGCGTTGTACTGTGTTTGACACGGCATCCCCTGCTGTGTGTTTAACAAGCTTGTGTTATATCATTTCATGTTCTCAGGACAAAGTACTCGACAGCTATTACATTATTTCTGAAGTCTAATCAGTGTTGTTATGCAGGTAAATGTGACAGCCACTTGTGCACAGTAAGATCCCACAAACAGGGACCATGATGAATGATTAGTTTCCTTTTTGATGGTGTTGACAAAAGGTGGGATGTTGACCCAGGTTCCTGGGTGAAATTCCATCTCTTGCTCAAATCCACATGAGAGATCAGACAGGACCTCAGTTTAATATCCCAGACATGAGATGGAAGCTCCAACCATGCAGCGTCAGTCTCGATTAGGGGCTCACGTCCTGGAGTGGGACTTGAGCCCACAATCTACCACTGACACTAAAAACAAGGAGTTACAATAGTGCCACTTTCATTGGTTTAAGCTATTCGAAACAGATGGCCAATGATGTGGTTGAATCCCAGAGCATGGGCTGTGTTGAATGTGTGGTTTGAACATCAATGACGCTGGAATCACTGGGGTTAATTAAGCATTAGAGTGTCAAAATCCATGTGTATATCAATAACTCTCAGGTAGATCTTGACCTTCAGCGGACTGCACTGTCAGTTTGGCTGAGTGATGTAGACCTCAGCACAACATTGGGAACAATAGATGGTCAAAAAGTCAAAAGCAGCTGGTGCCCAAGTTTGTGATAAGGTCTTTTGAGCTGCCAAACTCTGGCAATCAGCATCGAAGAGGAGAATCTGTCCCAGTGACTGACTAACAAGGGACAACATTTGCTTGATGCCTGATAACCTAACACCGACCTGTTTGACACACTGAATCATGGCTGGAGCGTGCAGGACTGAATATTTCTAGTTTAGAGAGAACAACAGGAGACATTTGAAAGGGGCATTAACTGCATCAGTAAATGGAAGGTTAGAGGCCAGAGATGAGACCTGATCAGAGCACCAGGCTTTAGTAGAGTCAGCCCATGTTATTGGAACAGGATTCCATGTTTAGCTCAACTTGGGCTTCACAGAATCCTCGGAGTTGGCCAGGAGAAAGGGAGGATTGGCACACTTGTGGAAACTCATTTCTCACATGAACTGGGTTGATATTAGCCTTTGGAGGCTCTACTCAAAAAACCTGGGGTTCTTCATTACTAAGGCAATCAGTTTACATTGGCTCAAAATAATCTTCAAATTCAATGTTACTTACACTGGCATTCCCTAAGATTGCTGTGTGGAATGTAGGTTAATATAATCCTTGTTTATGGAGTTTACTTGATGTGGGTCAGTCTGTGACCCCCAGCACATTATACTCAGTAAACTGAACTGCTGCAGAAATAGAGATAGTCTCTAACTGGAGACAGAACTAACAGGAGGTATGAACTAATATAATATCAGTACAGCTCTTTCAAAAATGTCAAATAATTTACTTCTTGCTACAGGTGAGTATGTTAATTGAATTCATGTTGGAGCCAGAGTTTGTTTGTGTGCGATGCAGTAATGTTCCAGCAGTTCAATAGCTAATCAGTCTGCTGTCTCTTTACATTTCCAGACATCTACTACTGCATCATCTTTGTCAACTGCTGAGGTAAGTAGCTGGTGCTACTCACAGTGCTGTGTAGCCTCTCACTGTAAGGTGTAAATGTGTCAGGCCTGGGCTTACCTGACACAATGCTTCAATAACCATTTTTAAAGGCTATCCCTTCCCACGACCTGACCGTTAACTTTCTCCTCTCCATCTAGATGCAGTGACAGGTATGGAGTGCACTTTGTTATCGAGTCACCTTCATCCGTCTGTACCCTCTTGACTCCTCTGCTTTCGGTCCCATTCGGGTCTAATTCTTGCCCTACTCCAGTGTACTCGAGGGCTGGTCCAATGACCTGACATCGACAAGTTCCAGGTGGCTGGAAATCCCAGTCCCACCTCCATCCTTCCACCCTTGGGCCTAATGTGTTCATGTATCTGTAAAATGTCTCAAAGGGTTACCAACTCTCCAGCATTGTTTTCGAGTCTCCAGAGTGTCCCTGTTCTGTGATTACACCCGTGCCTAGGTATTCCTGGAGAGAGAATACATGGTGACTGCCAGTACACTTTCATGGGCAGTGGATACCAGAGGGACTGGAGTGTCCTATCATTATTTGGAACTTACTGTTTGTGTTATTCCTTTAAAATGGGGACACCTATGTTTAAGTCATTTCTGATTGACGATTTAATCAATTAGTGATGATTGATACAAAAACAAAAATAGCTGGAAAAACTCAGCAGGTCTGATAGCATCTGTGGAGAGGAATACAGTTAACATTTCGAGTCCGTATGACTCTTCTTCAGAACTAAAGAGGAATAAGAAATGTGGTGAAATATAAGCTGTTTAAGGGGGGGTGGGACAGGTAGAGCTGGATAGGGGGCCAGTGATAGGTGGAGGCAAAGGAGAGGTTGCCAAAGATGTCACAGACAAAAGGACAAAGGGGCGTTGACGGTGCTGATATTAGCTAAAGGATGTGCTAATGGGGACATTAAAGGGTAGAAAGCAGGATGAGCAAGTGACAGATGGCCCCAGTGGGGATGGGGTAGGGGGAAGGGAGTGAAATAAACTAAATGTGGAGATAAAACAATGGGTGGAAATAAATTTTAAAATATTAATAGAAATAGGTGGGAAAAGAAAAATATATTTTAAAAAATATATAATAATTATTAGAAAAGGGGGATCGGAAAAGGGGGTGGGGATGGAGGAGAGAGTTCATGATCTGAAGTTGTTGAATTCAATATTCAGACCGGAAGGCTGTAAAGTGCCTAGTCGGAAGATGAGGTGCTGTTCCTCCAGTTTGCGTTGGGCTTCACTGGAACAATGCAGCAAGCCAAGGACGGACATGTGGGCATGAAAGCAGGGTGGAGTGTTAAAATGGCAAGCGACAGGGAGGTTTGGGTCATGCTTGCGGACAGACCGCAGGTGTTCTGCAAAGCGGTCACCCAGTCTGCATTTGGTCTCTCCAATGTAGAGGAGACCACATTGGGAGCAACGAATGCAGTAGACTAAGTTGGGGGAAATGCAAGTGAAATGCTGCTTCACTTGAAAGGAGTGTTTGGGCCGTTGGACGGTGAGGAGAGAGGAAGTGAAGGGGCAGGTGTTGCACCTTCTGCGGTTGGATTGGAAGGTGCGGTGGGAGGGGGTTGAGGTGTAGGGGGTGATAGAGGAGTGGACCAGGGCGTCCCGGAGGGAATAATCCCTACAGAATGCCACCGGGGGAGGGTGAAGGGAAGATGTGTTTGGTGGTGGCATCATGTTGGAGTTGGCGGAAATGGTGGAGGATGATCCTTTGAATGCGGAGGCTGGTGGGGTGATAAGTGAGGACAAGGGGGACCCTATCATGGTTCTGAGAGGGAGAGGAAGGTGTGAGGGCGGATGCGCGGGAGATGGGCTGGATACGGTTGAGGGCCCTGTCAACGACCGTGGGTAGAAGACATGTCAGAAGAACTGTTTTGGAAAGTGGTTTCATCAGCACAGATGTGACGGAGGTGAAGGAACTGAGAGAATGGGATGGAGTCCTTACAGGAAGTGGGGTGTGAGGAGCTGTAGTCAAGGTAGCTGTGGGAGTCGGTAGGCTTGTAATGGATATTGGTGGACAGTCTATCACTAGAAATTGAGACAGAGAGGCCAAGGAAGGGAAGGGAAGTGTCAGTGATGGACCATGTGGAAATTGGAAGCAAAATCAATAAATGTTTCTAGGTCCAGATGAGAGCATGAAGCGGCACCGAAGTAATCATCGATGTACCGGAGAAAGAGTTGTGGAAGGGAGCCTGAGTAGGACTGGAACTAGTAATGTTCCACATACCCCATGAAGAGACAGGCATAGCTGGGGCCCATGCAGATACCCATAGCCACACCTTTTATTTGGAGGAAGTGAGACAAGTTTAAGGAGAAATTGTTCATTGAGAGAACAAGTTCAGCCAGATTGAGGAGTGATGATTGATTATCATCAGTTGATGATTTAATCAAAAAAAGGCACAAGCTTTCCACAAATTAAAAATGTATCTCTAGGTTATGAGCAACCAGCAAGAAAAATCATAGAGACGTGAACGAGATTATCTGTTCTTTCATTTTCCTCAAACTTTCATTTATTAATTATAGAGATATTGGAACTGGCACAATATTGTTTGACCATCAGTCGATTGGATAACAAAGAAACTGTTTGCTTTCCGGTTGGTAATGGTGGTGCTCTGTGAGGATGGTCATTTCTGGTAAATAATTGGGGGACCATGTAGCTGAAGGCAGCGTGTCACAAGGAGGTCCAAATTAGAGCTTCAAACAACTTTTACTCTGCCGTGGGGTCTGGGTATTGTTTGTTTGCATGAAACAGGGTGATTCTTTAAAGGAGAAAAGTATTGCTGTGAAATTTCTAACCTGTATGTTTTCCCTTTAACTTTGCAGACTTCAACTGAAAGCACAACTTTGGCAGATGATGAGGTAAGGAAGGGGGGAGTGTTTGGGGATCTGTCCATCGTCTTAGTTTTATGGGTAAGGACTGGTGGAGACTCTGGTGTTAACTCTGTGGGAAAGGTATAAAGAGAACTTTCCTGATCTATTGACCTTCATGTTCCAAACTCCAGTGTGATCCAAAAGCCCTTTCCCATTCAGCTAGCTCTCTCAGCTGTTGGAGTAATGGATTGGCCTGAGATGGAGTAGCCAGGTTTATGAGGTGAGCTGGACATGCAGTGTCAACATTTAGTCAGTCTTCCAACATTCACAAGGTCCCCGTACTGTCACAAAACATCCCGGCAACACAATTCGATAAGGGTCGAAAGTGGGTGTGATCATCGCAATGTATGATTAATCTGTGCCCACTGCTTCCAATACAGGCAGCACCTCAATGTTATGCTGCCTGCTCAGTTCAATGATTTCTATATGCAAACAGTGCTGCTGAATGGCTGGAGACCCAAGCAGATGACATAATATCGTGAGAGGCTAGCACGGGTTCAAGTGAACCTGCAATGCTTACAGGCAGCACATCATCGCGTAAAGGGGATGTTGGAGCAGGCGTGGAGCTGACTGTGGAAGAGCAAGTGAGTAAGAAGGAAAATGAATGATGGGTAAATGTGTCAAAGAGAGAACTCGGAGATTTCCCTTGGCTGCTATAGAGCTGCTTCTGACTGAAGGTCTTCACAGGAGATGGACAGGAGGACAGATGTCAGCCAGAGGCTAGGAG
Organism: Isurus oxyrinchus; assembly: GCA_026770705.1. Classification (NCBI taxonomy): domain Eukaryota; kingdom Metazoa; phylum Chordata; class Chondrichthyes; order Lamniformes; family Lamnidae; genus Isurus; species Isurus oxyrinchus. The sequence goes on along the minus strand of JANJGN010000027.1, from coordinate 1,556,633 downwards.
GTCCTCCAGGCAAACTTTGCAGTGGCAGAGGAACCAGATCACTGTGATGACCAAGGCTATGAGTGTAGCCTTGGGGCCAGGATGTAGTGCCACAAGAAGATCAATGACCTCACACAAACAGTCAAGGTCAGGATCTTCAAATCCCACCAACTAGCTTGTCACTCAATGCACCACATCTCCATCATTCACGAGCAATAAGCTCTATCCGACACAACACATACTTCACATGAAGTACTTTGCCACCAACTGGGCTGAAGATATTGCACAAAACATGGAGCCCACACTTTCCAAGATGGAAGTGGTGCCCAACACCATTAGTATGCTTGCAAACCAACGGATGCTGCAACATCGGATGGTCAATGTCCCAGCTCCTATTGTAACACATGTAGAAGTGTCAACTACTATTGTAACACATGTAGATGTCTCAGCTACTGTAACACATGTAGAAGCCTCAGCTCCCACTGTATCATATGTAGAAATCTCAGCTCCTACTGTAACACATGTAGAAGTCTGAGCTACAGTAACACATGTAGAAGTCTCAACTCCTACTGTAACACATGTAGAAGTGTCAACTCCTACTGTAACACATGTAGAAGACTCAGCACCTGTTGTAACACATGTAGAAGTCTCAGCTCCTGTTGTAACACATGTAGAAGTCTCAGCTCCTACTGTAACACATGTAGAAGTCTCAGATACTGCTCTAACACATGTAGATGTCTCAGCCAATGTAACACATGTAGATGTCTCAGCTCCGACTGTAACACATGTGGAAGTCTCAGCTCCATCTGTAACACATGTAGAAGTCTCAGCTCTTGTAACACATGTAGAAGTCTCAGCTACAGTAACACATGTAGAAGTCAGAGCTACAGTAACACATGTAGAAGACTCAGCTACTATTGTAACACATGTAGAAGTCTCAGCTACTGTTACATGTAGAAGTCTCAGCTCTTAATCTAACACATATAGAACTCTCAGCTCCTACTCTAACACATGTAGAATGCTCAGCCAATGTAGCACATGTAGATGTCTCAGCTCCTACTGAAACACATGTAGATGTCTCAGCTCCTACAGTAACACATGTGGAAGTCTCAGCTCCATCTGTAACACATGTAGAAGTCTCAGCTCTTGGAACACATGTAGAAGTCTCAGCTACTGTAACACATGTAGAACTCAGAGCTACAGTAACACATGTAGACGTCTCAGCTCCTACTGTAACACATGTAGACGTCTCAGCTCCAACTGTAACACATGTAGATGTCTCAGCTACTGTAACACATGTAGAAGCCGGAGCTCCGACTGTATTACATGTAGAAATCTCAGCTCCTACTGTAACACATGTAGACGTCTGAGCTACAGTAACACATGTAGAAGGCTCAACTCCTACTGTAACACATGTAGAATTGTCAACTCCTACTGTAACACATGTAGAAGTCTCAGCTCCTGTTGTAACACATGCAGAAGTCTCAGCTCCTGTTGTAACACATGTAGAAGTCTCAGCTCCTACTGTAACACATGTAGAAGTCTCAGATCCTACTGTAACACATGTCGAAGTCTCAGCTCCTAGTGTAACACATGTAGAAGTCTCAGATCCTACTCTAACACATGTAGATGTCTCAGCCAATGTAACACATGTAGATGTCTCCGCTCCGACTGTAACACATGTGGAAGTCTCAGCTCCATCTGTAACACATGTAGAAGTCTCAGCTCTTGTAACACATGTAGAAGTCTCAGCTACAGTAACACATGCAGAAGTCAGAGCTACAGTAACACATGTAGAAGTCTCGGCACTTATTGTAACACATGTAGAAGTCTCAGTTCCTATTGTAACACATGTAGATGTCTCAGCTACTGTAACACATGTAGAAGTCTCAGTTCCTATTGTAACACATGTAGATGTCTCAGCTACTGTAACACATGTAGAAGTCTCAGCTCCTATTGTAACACATGTAGATGTCTCAGCTACTGTAACACATGTAGAAGTCTCAGCTCCTATTGTAACACATGTAGATGTCTCAGCTAATGTAACACATGAAGAAGTCTCAGCTCCTATTGTAACACATGTAGATGTCTCAGCTAATGTAACACGTAGATATCTCAGCTCCTACTGTAAAACCGATAGAAGTCTCAGCTCCTATTGTAACACATGTAGAAGTCTCAGCTACTGTAACACATGTAGAAGTCTCAGCTCCTATTGTAACACATGTAGAAGTCTCAGCTCCTGCTGTAACACATGTAGATGTCTCAGCTAATGTAACACATGTAGATGTCTCAGCTCCTACTGTAACATATGAAGATGTCTCAGCTCCTACTATAACACATGTAGAAGTCTCAGCTCCTGTTGTAACACATGTAGAAGTCTCAGCTCCTAATGTAATACATGTAGAAGTCTCAGCTCCGACAGTAACACATGTAGAAGTCTGAGCTCCTATTGTAACACATGTAGAAGTCTCAGCTATTGTAATATGTAGAAGTCTCAGCTCCTACTGTAAGACATGTAGAAGTCTCAGCTCTGACTGTAAGATATGTAGAAGTCTCAGCTCCTACTTTAACACATGTAGAAGTCACAGCTCCTACTGTAACACATGTAGAAGTCACAGCTCCTACTGTAACACATGTAGAAGTCTCAGCTCCTACTGTAACACGAGTAGAAACCTCCGCTCCTACTGTATCACATGTAGAAATCAAAGCTCCTACTGTAACACATGTACAAGTCTGAGCTACAGTAACACATGCAGAAGTCTCAACTCCCACTGTAACACATGTAGACGTCTGAGCTACAGTAACACATGTAGAAGTCTCAACTCCTACTGTAACACATGTAGAAGTGTCAACCCCTACTGTAACACATGTAGAAGTCTCAGCTCCTGTTGTAACACACGTAGAAGTCTCAGATCCAACTCTAACACATGTAGATGTCTCAGCCAATGTACCACATGTAGATGTCTCAGCTCCGACTGTAACTCATGTGGAAGTCTCAGCTCCATCTGTAACACATGTAGAAGTCTCAGCTACAGTAACACATGTAGAAGTCAGAGCTACAGTAACACATGTAGAAGACTCAGCTCCTATTGCAACACATGTAGAAGTCTCAGCTAATGTAACATGTAGAAGTCTCAGCTCTTAATCTAACACATATAGAACTCTCAGCTCCTACTCTAACACATGTAGAAGACTCAGCCAATGTAACACATGTAGATGTCTCAGCTCCTACTGAAACATATGTAGATGTCTCAGCTCCTACAGTAACACATGTGGAAGTCTCAGCTCCATCTGTAACACATGTAGAAGTCTCAGCTCTTGTAACACATGTAGAAGTCTCAGCTACTGTAACACATGTAGAACTCAGAGCTACAGTAACACATGTAGAAGTCTCAGCTCCTACTGTAACACATGTAGAAGTCTCAGCTCCAACTGTAACACGTAGATGTCTCAGCTACTGTAACACATGTAGAAGCCACAGCTCCGACTGTATCACATGTAGAAATCTCAGCTCCTACTGTAACACATGTAGAAGTCTGAGCTACAGTAACACATCTAGAAGGCTCAAATCCTACTGTAACACATGCAGAATTGTCAACTCCTACTGTAACACATGTAGAAGTCTCAGCTCCTGTTGTAACACATGTAGAAGTCGCAGGTCCTAGTGTAACACATGTAGAAGACTCAGATCCTACTCTAACACATGTAGATGTCTCAGCCAATGTAACACATGTAGATGTCTCCGCTCCGACTGTAACACATGTGGAAGTCTCAGCTCCATCTGTAACACATGTAGAAGTCTCAGCTCTTGTAACACATGTAGAAGTCTCAGCTACAGTAACACATGCAGAAGTCAGACCTACAGTAACACATGTAGAAGTCTCGGCACTTATTGTAACACATGTAGATGTCTCAGCTAATGTAACACATGTAGATGTCTCAGCTAATGTAGCACATGTAGAAGTCTCAGCTTCTATTGTAACACATGTAGAAGTCTCAGCTACAGTAACACATGTAGAAGTCTCAGCTGCTATTGTAACACATGTAGAAGTCTCAGCTCCTACTGTAAAACACTTAGAAGTCTCAGCTCCTGCTGTAACACATGTAGATGTCTCAGCTAATGTAACACATGTAGAAGTCTCAGCTCCTAATGTAACACATTTAGATGTCTCAGCTCCTACTGTAACACACGTAGAAGTGTCAGCTCCTGCTGTAACACCTGAAGATGTCTCAGCTAATGTAACACATGTAGATGTCTCAGCTAATGTAGCACATGTAGAAGTCTCAGCTTCTATTGTAACACATGTAGAAGTCTCAGCTACTGTAACACATGTAGATGTCTCAGCTTCTACTGTAACATATGAAGATGTCTCAGCTCCTACTATAACAAATGTAGAAGTCTCAGCTCCTATTGTAACACATGTAGAAGTCTCAGCTACTGTAACATGTAGAATTCACAGCTCCTAAACTCACACGTGTGGAAGTCTCAGCTACTGCAACACATGTAGTTATCTCAGCCCCTACTGTAACACATGTAGAAGTCGCAGGTCTTTCAACACATGTAGAAGTCTCAGCTCCTGTTGTAACACCTGTAGATGTCTCAGCCACTGAAACACATGTAGAAGTCTCAGCTCATATTTTAACTAATGTTGAAGTTCCAGCTACTGTAACACATGTAGAAGTCTCAGCTCCTATTGTAACACATGTAGAAGTCTCAGATCCTATTGTAACATATGTAGAAGTCTCAGTTACTGTAACATGTAGAAGTCTCAGCTCCTACTGCAACACATGTAGAAGTCTCAGCTCCTATTGTTACACATGTAGAAGTCTCAGCTCCTTCTGTAACAGATGTAGATTTCTCAGCTCTTGTAAAACATGTAGAAGTCTCAGCTACTGTAACACATGTAGAATTCTCAGCTCTTATTTTAACACATGTATAAGTCTCAGCTACAGTAACAAATGTACAAGTCTCAGCTCCTATTGTAACAAATGTAGAATTGTCAACTCTGACTGTAACACATGTAGAAGTCTCAGCTCCAATTGTAACACATATAGAAGTCTCTGCTCCTGTAACACACGTAGAAGTCTCAGCTCCTACTGTAACACATGTAGATGTCTCAGCTAATGTAACACACGTAGAAGCCTCAGCTCCTACTGTATCACATGTAGAAATCTCAGCTCCTACTGTAACACATGTAGAAGGCTGAGCTACAGTAACACATGTAGAAGTCTCAGCTCCTATTGTAACATATGTAGAAGTCACAGCTCCTACTCTAACACATGTGGAAGTTTCAGCTACTATAACACATGTAGATGTCTCAACTCTTTTAACGCATGTAGTCGTCTCAGCTACTGTAACACGTAGAAGTCTGAGCTACAATTACACATGTAGCAGTCTCTGCTCCTATTGTAACACATGTAGAAGTCTCAGCTCCTGTTGTAAGACATGTAGAAGTCTCAGCTCCTATTGTAACATATGTAGAAGTCTCAGCTACTGTAACATGTAGAAGTCCCAGATCCAACTGTAATACTTGTAGAAGTCTCAGCTCCTACTGTAACACATGTAGAAGTCTCAGCTCTTTTAATGCATGTAGATGTCTCAACTACTGTAACATGTAGAAGTCTGAGCTACAATAACACATGTAGCAGTCTCAGCTCCTATTGTAACACATGTAGAAGTCTAAGCTCCTATTGTACCATATGTAGAAGTCTCAGCTACTGTAACATGTAGAAGTCTCAGCACCTACTGTTAGAAATGTAGAAGTCTCAGCTCCTACTGTAACACGAGTAGAAGTCTCAGCTCCTACTGTAACACATGTAGAAGTCTCAGCTCCTACTGTAACACATGTAGAAGTCTCAGCTACTATAACACATGTAGAAACCTCAGCTCCTACTGTATCACATGTAGAAATCTCAGCTCCTACTGTAACACATGTAGAAGTCTGAGCTACAGTAACACATGCAGAAGTCTCAACTCCCACTGTAACACATGTAGACGTCTGAGCTACAGTAACACATGTAGAAGTCTCAACTCCTACTGTAACACATGTAGAAGTGTCAACTCCTACTATAACACATGTAGAAGTCTCAGCTCCTCCTGTAACACATGTAGAAGTCTCAGATCCAACTCTAACACATGTAGATGTCTCAGCCAATGTAACACATGTAGATGTCTCAGCTCCGACTGTAACACATGTGGAAGTCTCAGCTCCATCTGTAACACATGTAGAAGTCTCAGCTCTTGTAACACATGTAGAAGTCTCAGCCAATGTAACACATGTAGATGTCTCAGCTCCTACTGAAACAAATGTAGATGTCTCAGCTCCTACAGTAACACATGTGGAAGTCTCAGCTCCATCTGTAACACATGTAGAAGTCTCAGCTCTTGTAACACATGTAGAAGTCTCAGTTACTGTAACACATGTAGAACTCAGAGCTACAGTAACACATGTAGAAGTCTCAGCTCCTACTGTAACACATGTAGAAGTCTCAACTTTTGTAACACATGTAGAAGTCTCAGTTACTGTAACACATGTAGAACTCAGAGCTACAGTAACACATGTAGAAGTCTCAGCTCCTACTGTAACACATGTAGAAGTCTCAGCTCCAACTGTAACACGTAGATGTCTCAGCTACTGTAACACATGTAGAAGCCACAGCTCCGACTGTATCACATGTAGAAATCTCAGCTCCTACTGTAACACATGTAGAAGTCTGAGCTACAGTAACACATCTAGAAGGCTCAAATCCTACTGTAACACATGCAGAATTGTCAACTCCTACTGTAACACATGTAGAAGTCTCAGCTCCTGTTGTAACACATGTAGAAGTCGCAGGTCCTAGTGTAACACATGTAGAAGACTCAGATCCTACTCTAACACATGTAGATGTCTCAGCCAATGTAACACATGTAGATGTCTCAGCTCCGACTGTAACACATGTAGAAGTCTCAGCTCCTGCTGTAACACATGTAGAAGCCTCAGCTACTGTAAAACATGTAGAAGTCTCAGCTCCTATTGTAACACATGTAGATGTCTCAGCTACAGTAACACATGTAGAAGTCTCAGCTGCTATTGTAACACATGTAGATGTCTCAGCTCCTATTGTAACACATGTAGATGTCTCAGCTACAGTAACACATGTAGAAGTCTCAGCTCCTACTGTAAAACACTTAGAAATCTCAGCTCCTGCTGTAACACATGTAGATGTCTCAGCTGATGTAACACATGTAGAAGTCTCAGCTCCTATTGTAACACATGTAGAAGTCTCAGCTCCTAATGTAACACATTTAGATGTCTCAGCTACTGTAACACATGTAGATGTCTCAGCTCCTACTGTAACACACGTAGAAGTGTCAGCTCCTGCTGTAACACCTGAAGATGTCTCAGCTAATGTAACACATGTAGATATCTCAGATCCTATTGTAAAACCTGTAGAAGTCTCAGCTCCTATTGTAACACATGTAGAAGTCTCAGCTACTGTAACACATGTAGATGTCTCAGCTCCTACTGTAACATATGAAGATGTCTCAGCTGCTGTAACACATGTAGAATTCTCAGCTCCTATTGTAACACATGTAGAAGTCTCAGCTACTGTAACATGTAGAATTCACAGCTCCTAAACTCACACGTGTGGAAGTCTCAGCTACTGTAAAACATGTAGTTGTCTTAGCCCCTACTGTAACACATGTAGAAGTCGCAGCTCCTACAGTAACACATGTAGAAGTCTCAGCTCCTATTGTAACACCTGTAGATGTCTCAGCCACTGAAACACATGTAGAAGTCTCAGCTCATATTTTAACTAATGTTGAAGTTCCAGCTACTATAACACATGTAGAAGTCTCAGCTCCTATTGTAACACATGTAGAAGTCTCAGATCCTATTGTAACATATGTAGAAGTCTCAGTTACTGTAACATGTAGAAGTCTTAGCTCCTTCTGTAACACATGTAGATTTCTCAGCTCTTGTAAAACATGTAGAAGTCTCAGCTCCTATTTTAACACATGTATAAGTCTCAGCTACAGTAACACATGTACAAGTCTCAGCTCCTATTGTAACACATGTAGAATTGTCAACTCTGACTGTAACACATATAGAAGTCTCCGCTCCTGTAACACACGTAGAAGTCTCAGCTCCTACTGTAACACATGTAGATGTCTCAGCTAATGTAACACATGTAGAAGCCTCAGCTCCTACTGTATCACATGTAGAAATCTCAGCTCCTACTGTAACACATGTAGAAGGCTGAGCTACAGTAACACATGTAGAAGCCTCAGCTCCTACTCTAACACATGTGGAAGTCTCAGCTACTATAACACATGTAGATGACTCAACTCTTTTAACACATGTAGTCGTCTCAGCTACTGTAACACGTAGAAGTCTGAGCTACAATAACACATGTAGCAGTCTCTGCTCCTATTGTAACAAATGTAGAATTGTCAACTCTGACTGTAACACATGTAAAAGTCTCAGCTCCAATTGTAACACATATAGAAGTCTCCACTCCTGTAAGACACGTAGAAGTCTCAGCTCCTACTGTAACACCTGTAGATGTCTCAGCTAATGTAACACATGTAGAAGTCTCAGCTCCTATTTTAACACCTGTAGATGTCTCAGCTACTGAAACACATGTAGAAGTCTCAGCTCCTATTGTAACACATGTAGATGTCTCAGATCCTATTGTAACATATGTAGAAGTCTCAGTTACTGTAACATGTAGAAGTCTCAGCTCCTACTGCAACACATGTAGAAGTCTCAGCTCCTTCTGTAACAGATGTAGATTTCTCAGCTCTTGTAAAACATGTAGAAGTCTCAGCTACTGTAACACATGTAGAATTCTCAGCTCCTATTTTAACACATGTATAAGTCTCAGCTACAGTAACACATGTACAAGTCTCAGCTCCTATTGTAACAAATGTAGAATTGTCAAATCTGACTGTAACACATGTAGAAGTCTCAGCTCCAATTGTAACACATATATTAGTCTCCGCTCCTGTAACACACGTAGAAGTCTCAGCTCCTACTGTAACACATGTAGATGTCTCAGCTAATGTAACACATGTAGAAGCCTCAGCTCCTACTGTATCACATGTAGAAATCTCAGCACCTACTGTAACACATGTAGAAGGCTGAGCTACAGTAACACATGTAGATGTCTCATCTCCTATTGTAACACATGTAGAAGTCACAGCTCCTACTCTAACACATGTGGAAGTCTCAGCTACTGTAACACATGGAGATGTCTCAGTTCTTTTAACGCATATAGTCGTCTCAGCTAGTGTAACAAGTAGAAGTCTGAGCTACAATAACACATGTAGCAGTCTCAGCACCTATTGTAACACATGTAGAAGTCCCAGCTCCTGTTGTAAGACATGTAGAAGTCTCAGCTCCTATTGTAACATATGTAGAAATCTCAGCTACTGTAACATGTAGAAGTCCCAGATCCAACTGTAATACATGTAGAAGTCTCAGCTCCTACTGTAACACATGTAGAAGTCTCAGCTCTTTAAATGCATGTAGATGTCTCAACTACTGTAACACGTAGAAGTCTGAGCTACAATAACACATGTAGCAGTCTCAGCTCCTATTGTAACACATGTAGAAGTCTCAGCTCCTGTTGGAAGACATGTAGAAGTCTCAGCTCCTATTGTACCATATGTAGAAGTCTCAGCTACTGTAACATGTAGAAGTCTCAGCACCTACTGTAACACATGTAGAGGTCTCAGCTACTGTAACACATGTAGATGTCTCAGCTGCTACTGTAACACATGTTGAATTCTCAACTCCTGCTGTAACACATGTAGAAGTCTCAGCTACTGTAACACATGTAGAAGTCTCAGCTCCTATTGTAACACCTGTAGATGTCTCAGCTACTGAAACACATGTAGAAGTCTCAGCTACTATTTTAACTAATGTTGAAGTCCCAGCTACTGTAACACATGTAGATGTCTCAGATCCTATTGTAACATATGTAGAAGTCTCAGTTACTGTAACATGTAGAAGTCTCAGCTCCTACTGCAACACATGTAGAAGTCTCAGCTCCTTCTGTAACAGATGTAGATGTCTCAGATCCTATTGTAACATATGTAGAAGTCTCAGTTACTGTAACATGTAGAAGTCTCAGCTCCTACTGCAACACATGTAGAAGTCTCAGCTCCTTCTGTAACAGATGTAGATTTCTCAGCTCTTGTAAAACATGTAGATGTCTCAGCTACTGTAACACATGTAGAATTCTCAGCTCCTATTTTAACACATGTATAAGTCTCAGCTCCTATTGTAACAAATGTAGAATTGTCAACTCTGACTGTAACACATGTAGAAGTCTCAGCTCCAATTGTAACACATATAGAAGTCTCCGCTCCTGTAACACACGTAGAAGTCTCAGCTCCTACTGTATCACATGTAGAAATCTCAGCTCCTATTGTAACACATGTGGAAGTCTCAGCTACTGTAACACATGTAGATGTCTCAACTCTTTTAACGCATATAGTCATCTCAGCTAGTGTAACAAGTAGAAGTCTGAGCTACAATAACACATGTAGCAGTCTCAGCTCCTATTGTAACACATGTAGAAGTCTCAGCTCCTGTTGTAAGACATGTAGAAGTCTCAGCTCCTATTGTAACATATGTAGAAGTCTCAGCTACTGTAACATGTAGAAGTCCCAGATCCAACTGTAATACATGTAGAAGTCTCAGCTCCTACTGTAACACATGTAGAAGTCTCAGCTCTTTTAATGCATGTAGATGTCTCAACTACTGTAACACGTAGAAGTCTGAGCTACAATAACACATGTAGCAGTCTCAGCTCCTATTGTAACACATGTAGAAGTCTCAGCTCCTGTTGGAAGACATGTAGAAGTCTCAGCTCCTATTGTACCATATGTAGAAGTCTCAGCTCTTTTAATGCATGTAGATGTCTCAACTACTGTAACACGTAGAAGTCTGAGCTACAATAACACATGTAGCAGTCTCAGCTCCTATTGTAACACATGTAGAAGTCTCAGCTCCTGTTGGAAGACATGTAGAAGTCTCAGCTCCTATTGTACCATATGTAGAAGTCTCAGCTACTGTAACCTGTAGAAGTCTCAGCACCTACTGTAACACATGTAGAGGTCTCAGCTACTGTAACACATGTAGATGTCTCAGCTGCTACTGTAACACATGTTGCATTCTCAACTCCTGCTGTAACACATGTAGAAGTCTCAGTTACTGAAACACATGTAGAAGTCTCAGCTCCTATTTTAATTAATGTTGAAGTCCCAGCTACTGTAACACATGTAGAAGTCTCAGCTCCTATTGTAACACATGTAGATGTCTCAGATCCTATTGTAACATATGTAGAAGTCTCAGTTACTGTAACATGTAGAAGTCTCAGCTCCTACTGCAACACATGTAGAAGTCTCAGCTCCTTCTGTAACAGATGTAGAATTCTCAGCTCTTGTAAAACATGTAGATGTCTCAGCTACTGTAACACATGTAGAATTCTCAGCTCCTATTGTAACAAATGTAGAATTGTCAACTCTGACTGTAACACATGTAGAAGTCTCAGCTCCAATTGTAACACATATAGAAGTCTCCGCTCCTGTAACACACGTAGAAGTCTCAGCTCCTACTGCAACACATGTAGATGTCTCAGCTAATGTAACACATGTAGAAGCCTCAGCTCCTACTGTATCACATGTAGAAATCTCAGCTCCAACTGTAACACATGTAGAAGGCTGAGCTACAGTAACACATGTAGAAGTCTCAGCTCCTATTGTAACACATGTAGAAGTCACAGCTCCTACTCTAACACATGTGGAAGTCTCAGCTACTGTAACACATGTAGATGTCTCAACTCTTTTAACGCATGTAGTCGTCTCAGCTACTGTAACACGTAGAAGTCTGAGCTACAATAACACATGTAGCAGTCTCTGCTCCTATTGTAACACATGTAGAAGTCTCAGCTCCTGTTGTAAGACATGTAGAAGTCTCAGCTCCTATTGTAACATATGTAGAAGTCTCAGCTACTGTAACATGTAGAAGTCCCAGATCCAACTGTAATACATGTGGAAGTCTCAGCTCCTACTGTAACACATGTAGAAGTCTCAGCTCTTTTAATGCATGTAGATGTCTCAACTACTGTAACACGTAGAAGTCTGAGCTACAATAACACATGTAGCAGTCTCAGCTCCTATTGTAACACATGTAGAAGTCTCAGCTCCTGTTGGAAGACATGTAGAAGTCTCAGCTCCTATTGTACCAGATGTAGAAGTCTCAGCTACTGTAACATGTAGAAGTCTCAGCTCCTATTTTAACACCTGTAGATGTCTCAGCTACTGAAACACATGTAGAAGTCTCAGCTACTATTTTAACTAATGTTGAAGTCCCGGCTACTGTAACACATGTAGAAGTCTCAGCTCCTATTGTAACACATGTAGATGTCTCAGATCCTATTGTAACATATGTAGAAGTCTCAGTTGCTGTAACATGTGGAAGTCTCAGCTCCTACTGCAACACATGTAGAAGTCTCAGCTCCTTCTGTAACAGATGTAGATTTCTCAGCTCTTGTAAAACATGTAGACGTCTCAGCTACTGTAACACATGTAGAATTCTCAGCTCCTATTTTAACACATGTATAAGTCTCAGCTACAGTAACACATGTACAAGTCTCAGCTCCTATTGTAACAAATGTAGAATTGTCAACTCTGACTGTAACACATGTAGAAGTCTCAGCTCCAATTGTAACACATATAGAAGTCTCCGCTCCTGTAACACACGTAGAAATCTCAGCTCCTACTGTAACACATGTAGATGTCTCAGCTAATGTAACACATGTAGAAGCCTCAGCTCCTACTGTATCACATATAGAAATCTCAGCACCTACTGTAACACATGTAGAAGGCTGAGCTACAGTAACACATGTAGAAGTCTGAGCTCCTATTGTAAGACATGTAGAAGTCACAGCTCCTACTCTAACACATGTGGAAGTCTCAGCTACTATAACACATATAGATGTCTCAACTCTTTTAATGCATATAGTCGTCTCAGCTAGTGTAACAAGTAGAAGTCTGAGCTACAGTAACACATGTAGCAGTCTCTGCTCCTATTGTAGCACATGTAGAAGTCTCAGCTCCTGTTGTAAGACATGTAGAAGTCTCAGCTCCTACTGTAACACATGTAGAAGTCTCAGCTCTTTTAATGCATGTAGATGTCTCAACTACTGTAACACGTAGAAGTCTGAGCTACAGTAACACATGTAGCAGTCTCAGCTCCTATTGTAACACATGTAGAAGTCTCAGCTCCTGTTGTAAGACATGTAGAAGTCTCAGCTCCTATTGTACCATATGTAGGACTCTCAGCTACTGTAACATATGTAGAAGCCTCAGCTCCTACTGTAACACATGGAGAAGTCTGAGCTACAGAAACACATGTAGAAGTCTCAGCTCCTATTTTAACACATGTAGAAATCTCAGCTATTGTAATATGTAGAAGTCTCAGCTCCTACTGTAACACATGTAGAAGTCTCAGCTCCTACTGTAACACATGTAGAAGTCTCAGCTCCTACTGTAACACATGTAGAAGTCCCAGATCCAACTGTAATACATGTAGAAGTCTCAGCTCCTACTGTAACACATGTAGAAGTCTCAGCTCTTTTAATGCATGTAGATGTCTCAACTACTGTAACACGTAGAAGTCTGAGCTACAATAACACATGTAGCAGTCTCAGCTCCTATTGTAACACATGTAGAAGTCTCAGCTCCTGTTGTAAAACATGTAGAAGTCTCAGCTCCTATTGTACCATATGTAGGACTCTCAGCTACTGAAACACATGCAGAAGCCTCAGCTCCTACTGTAACACATGGAGAAGTCTGAGCTACAGAAACACATGTAGAAGTCTCAGCTCCTATTGTAAGACATGCAGAAGTCTCAGCCCCTATTGTATAACATGCAGATGTCTCAGCTATTGTACCATGTAGATGTCTCAGCTCCTACTGTAACACATGTAGAAGTCTCAGCTCCTACTGTAACACATGTAGATGTCTCAGCTCCTACTGTAACACATGAAGAATTCTCAGCTCCTATTGTAACACATGTAGAAGTCTCAGCTACTGTAACACATGTAGATGTCTCAGCTACTGTAACACATGTAGATGTCTCAGCTCCTACTGTAACACACGTAGAAGTCTCATCTCCTTCTGTAACATACGTAGATGTCTCAGTTCCTACTGTAACACATGTAGAAGTCTCAGATCCTATTGTAACACATGCAGAAGCCTCAGCTCCTACTGTAACACATGGAGAAGTCTGAGCTACAGAAACACATGTAGAAGTCTCAGCTCCTATTGTAAGACATGCAGAAGTCTCAGCCCCTATTGTATAACATGCAGATGTCTCAGCTATTGTACCATGTAGATGTCTCAGCTCCTACTGTAACACATGTAGAAGTCTCAGCTCCTACTGTAACACATGTAGATGTCTCAGCTCCTACTGTAACACATGAAGAATTCTCAGCTCCTATTGTAACACATGTAGATGTCTCAGCTACTGTAACACATGTAGATGTCTCAGCTACTGTAACACATGTAGATGTCTCAGCTCCTACTGTAACACACGTAGAAGTCTCATCTCCTTCTGTAACATACGTAGATGTCTCAGTTCCTACTGTAACACATGTAGAAGTCTCAGATCCTATTGTAACACATGTAGAAGCCTCAGCTCCTACTGTAACACGTTAGAAGTCTGAGCTACAGTAACACATGTAGAAGTCACAGCTCCTATTGTAACACATGCAGTATTCTTAGCTCCTATTGTAACACATGTAGAAGTCTCAGCTATTGTAATATGTAGAAGTCTCAAATCCTACTCTACGACATGTGGAAGTCTCAGCTCTGACTGTAAGATGTGTAGATGTCTCAGCTCCTACTGTAACACGTAGAAGTCTCAGCTCCTACTATAACACATGTAGAAGTCTCAGCTCCTATTGTAACACATGTAGAAGTCTCAGCTACTGTAACGCATGTAGAAGTGTCAGCTTCTACTCTAACACATGTTGAAGTCTCAGCTCCTATTTTAACACATGTAGAAGTCTCAGCTCCTACTGTAACACATTTAGAAGTGTCACCTCCTACTGTAACACATGTAGATGTCTCAGCTACTGTAACACATGTAGAAGCCGGAGCTCCTACTGTATCACATGTAGAAATCTCAGATCCTACTGTGACACATGTAGAAGGCTGAGCTACAGTAACACATGTAGAAGTCTCAGCTCCTATTGTAACACGTAGATATCTCAGCTACTCTAACACATGTAGAAGTCTCAGCTCCTATTTTAACACATGTAGAAATCTCAGCTAATGTAATATGTAGAAAGCTCAGCTCCTACTGTAAGATATGTTGAAGTGTCAGCTCCTACTGTAACATATATAGAAGTCTCAGCTCCTATTGTAACACATGTAGAAGTCTCAGCTCCTACTGTAACACATGTAGACGTCTCAGCTACTGTAACACATGTAGAAGTCTCAGCTACTAATCTAACACATGTAGAAGTCTCAGCTAATATAACACATGTAGAACTCACAGATCCTATTGTGACACATGTAGATGTCTCCGCTACTGTAACACATGTAGATGTCTCAGCTCCTATTGCAACACACATAGAAGTCTCAGCTCTTATTGTAACACATGTAGAAGTCTCAGCTCCTATCGTAACACATGTAGATGTGTCAGCTACTGTAACACATGTAGAAGTCTCAGCTCTTATTGTAACACATGTAGAAATCTCAGCTCTTATTGTAACACATGTAGAAGCCTCAGCTCCTGTAACACATGTAGATGTCTCAGCTCCTACTGTAACACACGTAGAAGTCTCAGCTCCTGTAACACATGTAGATGTCTCAGCTCCTACTGTAACACATGTAGATGTCTCAGCTAATGTAACACATGTAGAAGCCTCAGCTCCTACTGTATCACGTGTAGAAATCTCAGCTCCTACTGTAACACATGTAGAAGGCTGAGCTCCAGTAACACATGTAGAAGTCTCAGCTCCTATTGTAACACATGTAGAAGTCTCAGCTCCTGTTGTAACACATGTAGAAATCTCAGCTCCTGTAACAAATGTAGATGTCTCAGCTCCTACTGTAACACATGTAGAAGTCCCAGATCCTACTGTAACACATGTAGATGTCTCAGCTAATGTAACACATCTAGAAGCCTCAGCTCCTACTGTATCACATGTAGAAGTCTCAGCTATTGTAACATTTAGAAGTCTCAGCGCCTACTGTAACACATGTAGAAGTCTCAGCTCTGACTGTAACACATGTAGAAGTCTCAGAACCTATTGTAACACATGTAGAAGCCTCAGCTCCTACGGTAACACGTTAGAAGTCTGAGCTACAGTAACACATGTAGAAGTCACAGCTCCTATTGTAACACATGTAGAAGTCTCAGCTATTGTAATATGTAGAAGTCTCAAATCCTACTCTAAGACATGTAGAAGTCTCAGCTCTGACTGTAAGATATGTAGATGTCTCAGCTCCTACTGTAACACGTAGAAGTCTCAGCTCTTACTATAACACATGTAGAAGTCTCAGTTCCTATTGTAACACATGTAGAAGTCTCAGCTACTGTAACACATGTAGAAGTGTCAGCTTCTACTCTAACACATGTAGAAGTCTCAGCTCCTACTGTAACTCATGTAGAAGTCTCAGCTCCTACTGTAAGACATGTAGAAATCTCAGCCAAAAACAGAATTACCTGGAAAAACTCAGCAGGTCTGGCAGCATCGGCGGAGAAGAAAAGAGTTGACGTTTCGAGTCCTCATGACCCTTCGACAGAACTTGATTTCGAGTCCAGGAAAGAGTTGAAATATAAGCTGGTTTAAGGTGTGTGTGTTGGGGGGGGAAGGAGAGAGAGAGAGAGACAGAGGTGCTTGTGTAGACAAACAAGCAGTGATAGAAGCAGATCATCAAAAGATGTCAGTAACAATGGTACAAAAGAACACATAGGTGTTAAAGTTAAAGTTGGTGATATTATCTAAACGAATGTGCTAATTAAGAATGGATGGTAGGGCACTCAAGGTACAGCTCTAGTGGGGGTGGGGGGAGCATAAAAGATTTTAAAATATTTAAAAATAATGGAAATAGGTGGGAAAAGAAAAATCTATATAATTTATAGGGAAAAAAAAGGGGGAAAAAAAGGGGGAAACAGAAAGGGGGTGGGGATGGGGGAGGGAGCTCACGACCTAAAGTTATTGAATTCAATATTCAGACCGGAAGGCTGTAAGGTGCCTAGTCGGAAGATGAGGTGTTGTTCCTCCAGTTTGCGTTGGGCTTCACTGGAACAATGCAGTAAGCCAAGGACAGACATGTGGGCAAGAGAGCAGGGTGGAGTGTTAAAATGGCAAGCCACAGGGAGGTTTGGGTCATTCTTGCGGACAGACCGCAGGTGTTCTGCAAAGCGGTCGCCCAGTTTACGTTTGGTCTCTCCAATGTAGAGGAGACCACATTGGGAGCAACGAATGCAGTAGACTAAGTTGGGGGAAATGCAAGTGAAATGCTGCTTCACTTGAAAGGAATGTTTGGGCCCTTGGACGGTGAGGAGAGAGGAAGTGAAGGGGCAGGTGTTACATCTTTTGCGTGGGCATGGGGTGGTGCCATAGGAGGGGGTTGAGGAGTAGGGGGTGATGGAGGAGTGGACCAGGGTGTCCCGGAGGGAGCGATCCCTACGGAATGCCGATAAGGGGGGTGAAGGGAAGATGTGTTTGGTGGTGGCATCATGCTGGAGTTGGCGGAAATGGCGGAGGATGATCCTTTGAATGCGGAGGCTGGTGGGGTGATAAGTGAGGACAAGGGGGACCCTATCATGTTTCTGGGAGGGAGGAGAAGGCGTGAGGGCGGATGCGCGGGAGATGGGCCGGACACGGTTGAGGGCCCTGTCAACGACCGTGGGTGGAAAACCTCGGTTAAGGAAGAAGGAGGACATGTCAGAGGAACCGTTTTTGAAGGTAGCATCATCGGAACAGATGCGACGAAGGCGAAGGAACTGGGAGAATGGGATGGAGTCCTTACAGGAAGCGGGGTGTGAGGAGCTGTAGTCGAGGTAGCTGTGGGAGTCGGTGGGTTTGTAGTGGATATTGGTGGACAGTCTATCACCAGAGATTGAGACAGAGAGGTCAAGGAAGGGAAGGGAAGTGTCAGAGATGGACCACGTGAAAATGATGGAGGGGTGGAGATTGGAAGCAAAATTAATAAATTTTTCCAAGTCCCGACGAGAGCATGAAGCAGCACCGAAGTAATCATCGATGTACCGGAGAAAAAGTTGTGGAAGGGGGCCGGGGTAGGACTGCAACAAGGAATGTTCCACATATCCCATAAAGAGACAGGCATAGCTGGGGCCCATGCGGGTACCCATAGCCACACCTTTTATTTGGAGAAAGTGAGAGGAGTTGAAGGAGAAATTGTTCAACGTGAGAACAAGTTCAGCCAGACGGAGGAGAGTAGTGGTGGATGGGGATTGTTCGGGCCTCTGTTCGAGGAAGAAGCTAAGGGCCCTCAGACCATCCTGGTGGGGGATGGAGGTGTAGAGGGATTGGACGTCCATGGTGAAGAGGAAGCGGTTGGAGCCAGGGAACTGGAAATTGTTGATGTGACGTAAGGTGTCAGAGGAATCACGGATGTAGGTGGGAAGGGACTGGACAAGGGGAGAGAGAAGGGAGTCAAGATAACGAGAAATGAGTTCTGTGGGGCAGGAGCAAGCTGAGACGATCGGTCTACCAGGGCAGTTCTGTTTGTGGATTTTGAATCTCAGCTCCTGCTGTAACACATGTAGAAGTCTCAGCTACTGTAACACATGTAGTAGTCTCAGTTACTGTAACATGTAGAAGTCTCAGCTCTTACTGTAACACATGTAGAAGTCTAAGCTCCTATTGTAACACATGTAGAAGTCTCAGCTCCTACTGTAACATATGTAGATGTCTCAGCTCTTGTAAAACATGTAGAAGTCTCAGCTACTGTAACACATGTAGAATTCTCAGCTCCTATTGTAACACATGTAGAAGTCTCAGCTATTGTAACATTTAGAAGTCTCAGCGCCTACTGTAAGACATGTAGAAGTCTCAGCTCCTATTGTAACACATGCAGAATTCTTAGTTCCTATTGTAACACATGTAGAAGTCTCAGCTCTTGTAATCTGTAGAAGTCTCAAATCCTACTCTAAGACATGTAGAAGTCTCAGCTCTGACTATAAGATATGTAGATGTCTCAGCTCCTACTGTAACATGTAGAAGTCTCAGATCCTACTATAACACATGTAGAAGTCTCAGCTCCTATCGTAACACAGGTAGAATTCTCATCTACTGTAACATAAGTAGATGTCTCAGCTACTGAAACACATGTAGAAGTCTCAGCTCTTTTTGTAACACATGTAGAAGTCTCAGCTCCTGTAACACATGTAGTAGTCTCAGTTACTGTAACATGTAGAAGTCTCAGCTCTTACTGTAACACATGTAGAAGTCTCAGCTCCTACTGTAACACATGTAGAAGTGTCAGCTCCTACTCTAACACATGAAGAATTCTCAGCTCCTATTGTAACACATGAAGAAGTCACAGCTCCTACTGTAACACATGTAGAAGTCGCAGCTCCTATTGTAAGACATGCAGAAGTCTCAGCCCCTATTGTATAACATGCAGATGTCTCAGCTATTGTAATATGTAGAAGTCCCAGCTCCTACTGTAACACATGTAGATGTCTCAGCTACTGAAACACATGTAGAAGCCTTAGCTCCTACTGTAACACATGTAGAAGTCTCAGCTATTGTATTATGTAGAAGTCTCAGATCCTACTGTAAGACATGTAGAAAAATCAACTACTGTAACACATTTAGAAGTGTCAGCTACTACTCTAACACATGTAGAAGTCTCAGCTATTGTACCATGTAGAAGTCTCAGCTCCTACTGTAACACATGTAGAAGTGTCAGCTCCTACTCTAACACATGTAGAAGTCTCAGCTCCTAGTGTAACACATGTAGAAGTCTCAGCTCCGAATGTAACACATGTAGAAGTCTCAGCTACTGTAACACATGTAGAAGTCTCAGCTCCTAGTGTAACACATGTAGAAGTCTCAGCTCCTAGTGTAACACATGTAGAAGCCTCAGCTCCTATTGTAACACATGTGGAAGTGTCAACTCCTACTGTAACACATGTAGATGTCTCAGCTCCTACTGTAACACATGTAGAATTCTCAGCTCCTACTTTAACACAAGGAGAAGTGCCGGATCTTATTGTAACACATGTAGAAGTCTCAGCTATTGTAACATATGTAGAAGCCTCGGCTCCTACTTTAACACATGTAGAAGTGTCAGCTACTGTAACACATGTAGATGTCTCAGCTACTGTAACACATGTAGATGTCTCAGCTCCTACTGTAACACACGTAGAAGTCTCATCTCCTTCTGTAACATACGTAGATGTCTCAGTTCCTACTGTAACACATGTAGAAGTCTCAGATCCTATTGTAACACATGTAGAAGCCTCAGCTCCTACGGTAACACGTTAGAAGTCTGAGCTACAGTAACACATGTAGAACTCTCAGCTCCTATTGAAACACATGCAGTATTCTTAGCTCCTATTGTAACACATGTAGAAGTCTCAGCTATTGTAATATGTAGAAGTCTCAAATCCTACTCTACGACATGTGGAAGTCTCAGCTCTGACTGTAAGATGTGTAGATGTCTCAGCTCCTACTGTAACTCATGTAGAAGTCTCAGCTACTGTAACTCATGTAGAAGTCTCAGCTCCTACTATAACACATGTAGAAGTCTCAGCTCCTGTAATACATGTAGTAGTCTCAGTTACTGTAACATGTAGAAGTCTCAGCTCTTACTGTAACACATGTAGAAGTCTCAGCTACTGTAACATGTAGAAGTCACAGCTCCTACTGTATCACATATAGAAATCTCAGCTCCTACTGTAATACATGTCGAAGTCTCAGCTACTGTAACACATGTAGTAGTCTCAGTTACTGTAACATGTAATAGTCTCAGCTCCTACTGTAACACATGTAGAAGTCTCAGCTCCTCTTGTAACACATGTAGAAGTCTCAGATCTTATTGTAACACATGTAGATGTCTCAGCTACTGTACCATGTAGAAGTCTCAGCTCCTACTGTAACTCATGTAGAAGTCTCAGCTCCTACTGTAACACATGTAGAAGTCTCAGCTCCTGTAATACATGTCGAAGTCTCAGCTACTGTAACACATGTAGTAGTCTCAGTTACTGTAACATGTAGAAGTCTCAGCTCCAACTGTAACACACGTAGAAGTCTCAGCTCCTCTTGTAACACATGTATAAGTCTCAGCTCCTACTGTAACACATGTAGAAGTTTCAGCTCCTATTGTAACACATGTCGAAGTCTCAGCTCCTGTAACAAATGTAGATGTCTCAGCTCCTACTGTAACACATGTAGATGTCTCAGCTAATGTAACACATGTAGAAGACTCAGCTCCTACTGTATCACATGTAGAAATCTCAGATCCTACTGTAATACATGTATAAGATGGAGCTCCAGTAACACATGTAGAAGTCTCAGCTCCAACTGTAACACATGTAGAAGTCTCAGCTACTGTAACATTTAGAAATCTCAGCTCCTAAACTAACACATGTGGAAGTCTCATTACAGTATCAAATGTATTTGTCTCAGCCCCTACTCTAACACATTTAGAATTCGCAGCTCCTACTGTAACACATGTAGAAGTCTCAGCTCTTTCAACGCATGTAGAAATCTCAGCTCCTATTGTAACAACTATAGATGTCTCAGCTACTGTAACACATGTAGAAGTCGCAGCTCCTTTTGTAACACATGCAGAAGTCTCAGATCTTATTGTAACATATGTAGAAGTCTCAGCTACTGTAACATGTAGAAGTCTCAGCTCCTATTGGAACAAATGTAGAAGTCTCAGCTCCTGTAATACATGTAATAGTCTTAGTTACTGTAACATGTAGAAGTCTCAGCTCCTACTGTAACACATGTAGAAGTCTCAGCTCCTATTGTAACACATGTAGATGTCTCAGCTACTGTAACACATGTAGAAGTGTCAGCTTCTACTCTAACACATGTAGACGTCTCAGCTCCCACTGTAACACATGTAGAAGTCTCAGCTCCTACTGTAACTCATGTAGAAGTCTCAGCTCCTACTGTAAGACATGTAGAAGTCTCAGCTCCTGTAATACATGTGGAAGTCCCAGCTAAAGTAACACATGTAGTAGTCTCAGTTACTGTAACATGTAGAAGTCTCAGCTCTTACTGTAACACATGTAGAAGTCTAAGCTCCTATTGTAACACATGTAGAAGTCTCAGCTCCTACTGTAACACATGTAGATCTCTCAGCTCTTGTAAAACATGTAGAAGTCTCAGCTACAGTAACACATGTAGAAGTCTCAGCTATTGTAACATGTAGAAGTCTCAGCGCCTACTGTAAGACATGTAGAAGTCTCAGATCCTATTGTAACACATGTAGAAGCCTCAGATCCTACAGTAAAACATGTAGAAGTCTGAGCTACAGTAACAAATGTAGAAGTCTCAGCTCCTATTGTAACACATGTACAAGTCTCAGCTCCTATTGTAACACATGTACAAGTCTCAGCTCCTATTGTAACACATGTAGAAGTCTCAGCTATTGTAATATGTAGAAGTCTCAAATCCTACTCTAAGACATGTAGAAGTCTCAGCTCTGACTGTAAGATATGTAGATGTCTCAGCTCCTACTGTAACACGTAGAAGTCTCAGATCCTACTATAACACATGTAGAAGTCTCAGCTCCGATTGACACATGGAGAAATCTCAGCTACTGCAAAACATGTTGAGGTCTCAGCTCCTACTGTAACACATGTAGATGTCTCAGCTCTTGTAACACATGTAGAATTCTCAGCTCCTATTGTAACACATGTAGAAGTCTCAGCTATTGTAACATTTAGAAGTCTCAGCGCCTACTGTAAGACATGTAGAAGTCTCAGCTCCGACTGTAACACATGTAGAAGTCTCAGCTCCTATTGTAACACATGTAGAAGTCTCAGCTCCTAGTGTAACACATGTAGAAGTCTCAGCTACTGTAACATTTAGAAGTCACAGCTCCTAAACTAACACATGTGGAAGTCTCATTATAATAACACATGTAATTGTCTCAGCCCCTACTGTAACTCATTTAGAAGTCGCAGCTCCTACTGTAACACATGTAGACGTCTCAGCTCTTTCAAGACATGTAGAAGTCTCAGCTCCTATTGTAACACCTGTAGATGTCTCAGCCACTGAAACACATGTAGAAGTCTCAGCTCCTATTTTAACAAATGTAGAAGTCTCAGCTACTGTAACACATGTAGAAGTCTCAGCTCCTCTTGTAACACATGTAGAAGTCTCAGATCTTATTGTAACATATGTAGAAGTCTCAGCTACTATAACATGTAGCAGTCTCAGCTCCTACTGTAACACATATAGAAGTCTCAGATCTTATTGTAACATATGTAGAAGTCTCAGCTCCTGCTGTAACTCATGTAGAAGTCTCAGCTCCTGTAATACATGTCGAAGTCTCAGCTACTGTAACACATGTAGTAGTCTCAGTTACTCTAACGTGTAGAAGTCTCCGCTCCTACTGTAACACATGTAGAAGTCTCAGCTCCTATTGTAACACATGTAGAAGTCTCAGCTCCTACTGTAACACATGTAGAAGTCTCAGCACCTGTAATACATGTAGAACAATCAGCTACTGTAACACATGTAGAAGTCTCAGTTACTGTAACGTGTAGAAGTCTCAGCTCCTACTGTAAAACATGTAGAAGACTCAGCTCCTACTGTAACACATGTAGATGTCTCAGCTGTTGTAAAACATGTTGAAGTCTCAGCTACTGTAACACAATTAGGATGCTCAGCTCCTATTGTAACACATGTAGAAGTCTCAGCTACAGTAACACATGTACAAGTCTCAGCTCCTATTGTAACAAATGTAGAATTGTCAACTCCGACTGTAACACATGTAGAAGTCTCAGCTCCAATTGTAACACATATAGAAGTCTCCGCTCCTGTAACACACGTAGAAGTCTCAGCTCCTACTGTAACACATGTAGATGTCTGAGCTAATGTAACACATGTAGAAGCCACAGCTCCGACTGTATCACATGTAGAAATCTCAGCTCCTACTGTAACACATGAGGAAGGCTGAGCTACAATGACACATGTAGAAGTCTCACCTCCTACTGTAACATATTTAGAAGTCTCAGCTCCAATTGTAACACATGTAGAAGTCTCAGCTCCTACTCTAACACATCTAGACGTCTCAGCTACTGTAACACATGTAGAAGTCTCAGCTCCTAATCTAACAAATGTATATGTCTCAGCTATTGTAACACATGTAGAAGTCTCAGCTCCTATTGTAGCGCATGTAGATGTCTCCACTGCTGTAACACATGTAGATGTCTCAGCTCCTATTGTAACACATGTAGAAGTCTCAGCTCTTATTGTAACACATGTAGAAGTCTCAGCTCCTACTGTAACACATGTAGAATTCTCAGCTACTGTAACTCATGTAGAAGTTCCAGCTCCTATTGTAACACACGTAGATGTCTCAGCTACTGTAACACATGTAGAAGTCCCAGCTCTTATTGTAACACATATAGAAGTCTCAGCTCCTGTAACACATGTAGATGTCTCAGCTCCTACTGTAACACACGTAGAAGTCTCAGCTCCTACTGTAACACATGTAGATGTCTCAGCTACTGTAACACATGTAGAAGCCTCAGCTCCTACTGTATCACATGTAGAAATCTCAGATCCTACTGTAACACATGTAGAAGGCTGAGCTACTGTAACATGTAGAAGTCACAGCTCCTACTCTAAAACATTTGGAAGTCTCAGCTACTGTAACACATGTAGAAGTCTCAGTTACTGTAAGATATGTAGAAGTCTTAGCTCCTACTGTCACACATGTAGAAGTCTCAGCTCCTACTGTAAAACATGTAGAGGTCTGAGCTACTGTAACACATGTAGAAGTGTCAGCTCCTACTCTAAGACATGTAGAAGTCTCAGCTCCTCTTGTAACACATGTAGAAGTCACAGCTACAGTAACATGTAGAAGTCTCAGCACCCATTGTAACACTTGTAGAAGTCTCAGCTATTGTAATATGTAGATGTGTCATCTCCTACTGTAACACATGTAGAAGTCTCAGATCCTACTGTAAAACATTTAGAAGTCTCAGCTCCTACTGTAACACATCTAGATGTCTCAGCTACTGCAACACATTTAGAAGCCTCAGCTCCTGTAACACATGTAGAAGTCTCAGCTCCTACTGTAACACATGTAGAAGTCTCAGCTCCTGTAACACATGTAGATGTCTCAGCTTCTACTGTAACACATGTAGAAGTCTCAGCTCCTACTGTAACACATGTAGAAGTCTCAGCTATTGTAATATGTAGAAGTCTCAGCTCCTACTGTAACAAATGTAGAAGTCTCAGCTCCTATTGTAACACATGTAGAAAACCTGATCCTACTGTAACACATGTAGAAGCCTCAGATCCTACTGTAACACATATAGACTTCTCAGCTACAGTAACACATTTCGCAGTCCCAGCTCCTATTGTAACACATGTAGAAATCGCAGCTACTGTAACATGTAGAAGCCTCAGCTCCTACTGTAGCACATGTAGAAATCTTAGCTCCTATTGTAACACATGTAGAAGTCTCAGCTAATATAACACATGTACAAGTCTCAGCTCCTATTGTAACACATGTAGATGTCTCAGCTATTGTAATATGTAGAAGTCTCAGCTCCTACAGTAACACATGTAGAAGTCTCAGCTCCTATTGTAACACATGAAGAAGCCTCAGCTCCTACTGTAAAACATGTAGACGTCTCAGCTACATTAACACGTTTCGCAGACTCAGCTGCTATTGTAACACACGCAGAAGCCTCAGCTCCTATTGTAACACATGTAGATGTCTCAGCTATTGTAATATGTAGAAGTCTCAGCTCCTACTGTAACACATGTAGAAGTCTCAGCTCCTGTAACACATGTAGATGTCTCAGCTCCTACTGTAACACATGTAGAAGTCTCAGCTCCTGCTGTAACACATGTAGAAGTCTCAGCTCCTATTGTAACACATGTAGAAGTCTCAGCTCCTAGTGTAACACATGTAGAAGTCTCAGCTATTGTAATATGTAGAAGTCTCAGCTCCTACTGTAACACATGTAGAAGTCTCAGCACCTACTGTAACACCTGTAGAATTCTCAGCTCCTACTGTAACACATGTAGAAGCCTCAGATCCTGTAACACATGAAGATGTCTCAGCTCCTACTGTAACACGTAGAAGTCTCAGCTCCTGCTGTAACACATGTAGAAGTCTCAGCTACTGTAACATGTAGACGTCTGAGCTAAAATAACACATGTAGAAGTCTCAGCTCCTATTGTAACACATTTAGAAATCGCAGCTACTGTACCATGTAGAAGTTTCAGCTCCTACTGTAACACATGTAGCAGTCTCAGATCCTACTTTAACACATTTAGAAGTCTCATCTCCTATTGTAACACATGTGGACGTAGCAGCTACTGTAACACATGTAGAAGTCTGAGCTACAATAACACATGTAGAAGTCTCAGCTCCTATTGTAACACATGTAGATGTCTCAGCTACTGTAACATGTAGAAGTCACAGCTCCTAAACTAATACATGTGGAAGTCTCAGCTACAGTAACACATGTAGTTGTCTCAGCCCCTACTGTAACACATTTAGAAGTCGCAGCTCCTAGTGTAACACATGTAGAAGTCTCAACTCTTTCAACACATGTAGAAGTCTCAGCTCCTATTGTAACATCTGTAGATGTCTCAGCTACTGAAACACATGTAGAATTTTCAGCTCCTTTTGTAACAAATGTAGAAGTCTCAGGTCCTATTGTAACACATGTAGAAGTCTCAGCTATTGTAACATTTAGAAGTCTCAGCGCCTACTGTAAGACATGTAGAAGTCTCAGCTCCGACTGTAACACATGTAGAAGTCTCAGATCCTATTGTAACACATGTAGAAGCCTCAGCTCCTACGGTCGCACATGTAGAAGTCTGAGCTACAGTAACACATGTAGAAGTCTCAGCTCCTATTGTAACACATGCAGAATTCTTAGTTCCTATTGTAACACATGTTGAAGTCTCAGCTATTGTAATGTGTTGAAGTCTCAAATCCTACTCTAAGACATGTAGTAGTCTCTGCTCTGACTGTAAGATATGTAGATGTCTCAGCTCCTACTGTAACACATGTAGAAATCTCAGCTACTGTAACACATGTTGAAGTCTCAGCTCCTACTGTAACACATGTAGAAGTTTCAGCTCCTACTGTAACACGTAGAAGTCTCTGCTCCTACCATAACACATGCAGAAGTCTCAGCTCCTATTGTAACACATGTAGAAGTCTCAGCTCCTATTTTAACAAATGTAGAAGTCTCAGCTACTGAAACACATGTAGAAGTCTCAGCTCCTATTTTAACAAATGTAGAAGTCTCAGCTACTGAAACACATGTAGAAGTCTCAGCTCCTATTTTAACAAATGTAGAAGTCTCAGCTACTGAAACACATGTAGAAGTCTCAGCTCCTATTTTAACAAATGTAGAAGTCTCAGCTACTGTAACACATGTAGAAATCTCAACTACTGTAACATGTAGAAGCCTCAGCTCTTACTGTAACACATGTAGAAGTTTCAGCTACTGTAACACAAGTAGATGTCTCAGCTCCTATTATAACACATTTACAAGTTTTAGATCCTATTGTAACACATGTAGATGTCTCAGCTACTGTAACACATGTAGAAATCTCAGCTCCTACTGTAACACACGTAGAAGTCTCTGCTCCTGTAACACACGTAGATGTCTCAGCTCCTACTGTAACACATGTAGAAGTCTCAGCTACTGTAATACGTAGAAGTCTGAGCTACAATAACACATGTAGCACTCTCAGCTGCTATTGTAACATGTGGAAATCGCAGCTACTGTAAAATGTAGAAATCTCAGCTCCTACTGTAAGACATGAAGAAGTCTCAGCTCCTACTTTAACACATGTAGAAGTCTCAGCTACTGTAAGACATGTAGATGTCTCATCTCCTAATGTAACACATGTAGAAGTCTCAGCTACTGTAACATGTAGAAGTCTGAGCAACAACAAAACATGTAGCAGTCTCAGCTCCTATTGTAGCACGCGTAGAAATCGCAGCTACAGTACCATGTAGAAGTCTCAGCTCCTACTGTAACACATGTAGAAGTCTCAGCTCCTACTTTAACACATGTAGAAGTCTCAGCTCCTATTGTAACAAATGTAGAAGTCTCAGCTCCTACTGTAACACATGTCGAAGTCTCAGCTCCTGCTGTAACACATGTAGAAGTCTCAGCTCCTGTAACAAATATAGAAGTCTCAGCTCCTACTTTACCACATGTAGATGTCTCAGCTACTGTAACACATGTAGAAGTCTCAGCTCCTGTAACAAATCTAGAAGTGTCAGCTACTGTAACATGTAGAAGTCTGAGCTACAATAACACATATAGCAGTCTCAGCTCCTATTGTAACACATGTAGAAATCGCAGCTACTGTAACATGTAGAAGTCTCAGTTCCTCCTGTAACACATCTAGAATTCTCAGCTCCTACTTGAACACAGGTAGAAGTCTCAGCTCCCATTGTAACACATGTAGAACTCTCAGCTCCTACTGTAACACATGCAGAAGTCTCAGCTCTTTTAATGCATGTAGACATTTTAACTACTGAAACAGGTAGAGGTCTGAGCTACAGTAACACATGTAGAAGTCTCAGCTCCTATTGTTACACATGTAGATGTTTCAGCTACTGTAACACATGTAGAAGTCTCAGCTCCAATTGTAACACAAGTAGATGTCTCAGCTACTTTAACACATGTAGAAGTCTCAGCTCCTACTGTAAAACACTTAGAAATCTCAGCTCCTATTGTAACACATGTAGAAGTCTCAGCTAACGTAACACATGTAGAAGTCTCAGTTCCCATTGTAACACATGTAGAAGTCTCAGCTAACGTAACACATGTAGAAGTCTCAGTTCCCATTGTAACACATGTAGAAGTCTCAGCTCCTTGTATAACACATGTAGAAGTCTCAGCTCTTTTAACGCATGTAGACATCTCAGCTACAGTAACAGGTAGATGTCTGAGCGACAATAACACATGTAGCAGTCTCAGTTCCTATTGTTACACATGTAGAAGTCTCAGCTATTGTAAAATTTAGAAGTCTCAGCTCCTACTGTAACACATGTAGAAGTCCCAGCTCCTACTGTAACACATGTAGATGTCTCAGCTCCTATTGTAACACATGTAGAAGTCTCAGCTCCTACTGTAACACATGTAGAAGTCTCAGCTCCTACTGTAACACATGTAGAAGTCCCAGCTCCTACTGTAACACATGTAGAAGTCTCAGCTACTGTAACATGCAGAAGTCACGGTTCCTACTCTAACACATGTGGAAGTCTCAGCTACTGTAACACATGTAGAGTTCTCAGCTCCTACTGTAACACATGTAGAAGTCTCAGCTCCTATTGTAACACATGTAGAAGTCTCAGCTACTGTATCACGTAGAAGTCTGAGCTACAATAATACATGTAGAAGTCTCAGCTCCTAATCTAACACATACAGAAGTCCCAGCTCCTACTCTAACATATGTAGAAATCTCAGCCACTGTAACACATGTAGAAGTCTCACTCCTACTGTAACACATGTAGATGTCAGCTACTGTAACACATGTACAAGTCTCAGCTCCTATTGTAACAGATGTAGAAGTCTCCGCTCCTGTAACACATGTAGATGTCTCAGCTCCTACTGTAACGTGTAGAAGTCTCAGCTCCTATTCTAACACATGGAGAAGTCTCAGCTACTGTAACACATGTAGATGTCTCAGCTCCTGCTGTAACACATGTAGAAGTCTGAGCTACAATAACACTTGTAGCAGTCTCAGCTCCTATTGTAACACATGTTGATATCGCAGCTACAGTACCATGTAGAAGACTCAGCTCCTACTGTAACACATGTAGAAGTCTGAGCTACAATAACACTTGTAGCAGTCTCAGCTCCTATTGTAACACATGTTGATATCGCAGCTACAGTACCATGTAGAAGACTCAGCTCCTACTGTAACACATGTAGAAGTCTCAGCTCCTAATTTAACACATTTAGAAGTCTCAGCTCCCATTGTAACATGTAGAAGTCTCAGCTACTATAACACATGTACAAGTCTCAGTTCCTATTGTAACACATGTAGATGTCTCAGCTACTGTAACACATGTAGAAGTCTCAGCTCCCATTGTAACATGTAGATGTCTCAGCTACTTTAACACATGTAGAAGTCTCAGCTCCTATTGTAACAGATGTAGAAGTCTCCGCTCCTGTAACACATGTAGAAGTCTCAGCTCCTACTGTAATGTGTAGAAGTCTCAGCTCCTACTGTAAGACATGTAAAAGTCTCAGCTCCTACTTTAACACATGGAGAAGTCTCAGCTACTGTAAGACATGTAGAAGTCTCAGCTCCTATTGTAACACATGTAGATGTGTCAGCTACTGTAACATGTAGAAGTCTCAGCTCCTACTGTAACACATGTAGATGTCTCAGCTACTGTAACACATGTAGAAGTCTCAGCCCCTATTGTAACACATGTAGATGTCTCAGCTACTGTAACACATGTAGAAGTCTCAGCTCCTAATGTAACACATGTAGAAGACTCAGCTCTTTTAACGCATGTAGACATCTCAGCTATAAAAACAAAAAACTGCGGATGCTGGAAGTCCAAAACAAAAACAGAATTACCTGGAAAAACTCAGCAGGTCTGGCAGCATCGGCGGAGAAGAAAAGAGTTGACGTTTCGAGTCCTCATGACCCTTCGACAGAACTTGATTTCGAGTCCAAGAAAGAGTTGAAATATAAGCTGGTTTAAGGTGTGTGTGTGGGGGGCGGAGAGATAGAGAGAGACAGAGGTGCTTGTGTAGACAAACAAGCAGTGATAGAAGCAGATCATCAAAAGATGTCAGTGACAATGGTACAAAAGAACACATAGGTGTTAAAGTTACAGTTGGTGATATTATCTAAACGAATGTGCTAATTAAGAATGGATTGTAGGGCACTCAAGGTACAGCTCTAGTGGGGGTGGGGAGAGCATAAAAGATTTTAAAATATTTAAAAGTAATGGAAATAGGTGGGAAAAGAAAAATCTATATAATTTATTGGGAAAAAAAAAGGGGGGAAACAGAAAGGGGGTGGGGATGGGGGAGGGAGCTCACGACCTAAAGTTGTTGAATTCAATATTCAGTCCGGAAGGCTGTAAGGTGCCTAGTCGGAAGATGAGGTGCTGTTCCTCCAGTTTGCGTTGGGCTTCACTGGAACAATGCAGCAAGCCAAGGACAGACATGTGGGCAAGAGAGCAGGGTGGAGTGTTAAAATGGCAAGCGACAGGGAGGTTTGGGTCATTCTTGCGGACAGACCGCAGGTGTTCTGCAAAGCGGTCGCCCAGTTTACGTTTGGTCTCTCCAATGTAGAGGAGACCACATTGGGAGCAACGAATGCAGTAGACTAAGTTGGGGGAAATGCAAGTGAAATGCTGCTTCACTTGAAAGGAGTGTTTGGGCCCTTGGACGGTGAGGAGAGAGGAAGTGAAGGGGCAGGTGTTGCATCTTTTGCGTGGGCATGGGGTGGTGCCATAGGAGGGGGTTGAGGAATAGGGGGTGATGGAGGAGTGGACCAGGGTGTCCCGGAGGGAGCGATCCCTACGGAATGCCGATAAGGGGGGTGAAGGGAAGATGTGTTTGGTGGTGGCATCGTGCTGGAGTTGGCGGAAATGGCGGAGGATGATCCTTTGAATGTGGAGGCTGGTGGGGTGATAAGTGAGGACAAGGGGGACCCTATCATGTTTCTGGGAGGGAGGAGAAGGCGTGAGGGCGGATGCGCGGGAGATGGGCCGGACACGGTTGAGGGCCCTGTCAACGACCGTGGGTGGAAAACCTCGGTTAAGGAAGAAGGAGGACATGTCAGAGGAACCGTTTTTGAAGGTAGCATCATCGGAACAGATGCGACGAAGGCGAAGGAACTGGGAGAATGGGATGGAGTCCTTACAGGAAGCGGGGTGAGAGGAGCTGTAGTCAAGGTAGCTGTGGGAGTCGGTAGGCTTGTAATGGATATTGGTGGACAGTCTATCACCAGAGAATGAGACAGTGAGGTCAAGGAAGGGAAGGGAAGTGTCAGAGATGGACCACGTGAAAATGATGGAGGGGTGGAGATTGGAAGCAAAATTAATACATTTTTCCAAGTCCCGACGAGAGCATGAAGGATCATCCTCCGTCATTTTTGCCAACTCCAGCATGATGCCACCACCAAACACATCTTCCCTTCACCCCCCTTATCGGCATTCCGTAGGGATCGCTCCCTCCGGGACACCCTGGTCCACTCCTCCATCACCCCCTACTCCTCAACCCCCTCCTATGGCACCACCCCATGCCCACGCAAAAGATGTAACACCTGCGCCTTCACTTCCTCTCTCTTCACCATCCAAGGGCCCAAACACTCCTTTCAAGTGAAGCAGCATTTCACTTGCATTTCCCCCAACTTAGTCTACTGCATTCGTTGCTCCCAATGTGGTCTCCTCTACATTGGAGAGACCAAACGTAAACTGGGCGACCGCTTTGCAGAACACCTGCGGTCTGTCCGCAAGAATGACCCAAACCTCCCTGTCGCTTGCCATTTTAACACTCCACCCTGCTCTCTTGCCCACATGTCTGTCCTTGGCTTACTGCATTGTCCCAGTGAAGCCCAACGCAAACTGGAGGAACAACACCTCATCTTCCGACTAGGCACCTTACAGCCTTCCGGTCTGAATATTGAATTCAACAACTTTAGGTCGTGAGCTCCCTCCCCCATCCCCACCCCCTTTCTGTTTGCCGCCTTTTTTTTTCCCAATAAATTATATAGATTTTTCTTTTCCCACCTATTTCCATTATTTTTAAATATTTTAAAATCTTTTATGCTCCCTCCACCCCCACTAGAGCTGTACCTTGAGTGCCCTACCATCCATTCTTAATTAGCACATTCGTTTAGATAATATCACCAACTTTAACTTTAACACCTATGTGTTCTTTTGTACCATTGTAACTGACATCTTTTGATGATCTGCTTCTATCACTGCTTGTTTGTCCACACAACCACACCCCCCCACCTCTCTCTCTCTATCTCTCTGCCCCCCACACACACACCTTAAACCAGCTTATATTTCAAATCTTTCTTGGACTCGAAATCAAGTTCTGGCGAAGGGTCATGAGGACTCGAAACGTCAACTCTTTTCTTCTCCGCCGATGCCACCAGACCTGCTGAGTTTTTCCAGGTAATTCTGTTTTTGTTTTAGACATCTCAGCTACTGTAACAGGTAGAAGTCTGAGCTACAATGACACGTTGCAGTCTCAGCTCCTATTGTAACAGATGTAGAAGTCTCAGCTCCTACTGTAACACATGTAGAAGTCTCAGCTCCTACTGCAACACATGTAGAAGTCTCAGCTCCTATTGTAACACATGAAGCAGTCTCAGCTCCTATTGTAACACATGGAGCAGTCTCAGCTCCTATTGTAACACATGTAGATGTCTCAGCTATTGTAATATGTAAAATTCTCAGCTCCTACTGTAACACAAGTAGAAGTCTCAGCTACTGTAACACATGTAGAAGTCTCAGCTCCTCTAACAAATGTAGAAGTCTCAGCTACTGTAACATTTAAAAGTCTGAGCTACAATAACACATGTAGCAGTCTCAGCTCCTATTGTAACACATGTAGAAATTGCAGGTACTGTACCATGTAGAAGTCTCAGCTCCTACTGTAACACACGTAGAAGTCTGAGCTCCTACTTTAACACATGTAGATGTCTCAGCTCCCATTGTAACACATGTAGATGTCTCAGCTACTGTAACACATGGAGAAGTCTCAGCTCCTATTGTAACACATGTAGATGTCTCAGCTACTGTAACACATGTAGAAGTCTCAGCTCCCGTTGTAACACATGTAGATGTCTCAGCTACTTTAACACATGTAGAAGTCTCAGCTCCTATTGTAACACATGTAGATGTCTCAGCTCCTACTGTAAGACATGTAGAAGTCTCAGCTACTGTAAAACGTAGAAGTCTGAGCTACAATAACACATGTAGCAGACTCAGCTCCTATTGTAACACGTAGAAATTGCAACTACTGTAACATGTTGAATTCTCAGCTCCTACTGTAAGACATGTAGCAGTCTCAGCTCCTACTTTATCACATGTAGATGTCTCAGCTACTGTAACGCGTAGAAGTCTCAGCTCCTAGTCTAACACATGCAGAAGTCTCAGCTAAACTTACACATGCAGATGTCTCAGCTCCTAATGTAACACATGTAGATGTCTCAGCTCCTGCTGTAACACATGTAGATGTCTCAGCTCCTGTAACACATGTAGAGGTCTCAGCTACTGTAACACATGTACAAGTCTCAGCTCCTATTGTAACAGGTGTACAAGTCTCCGCTCCTGTAACACATGTAGATGTCTCAGCTCCTACAGTAACACACGTAGAAGTTTCAGCTCCTACTTTAACACATGTAGAAGTCTCAGCTCCCATTGTAACACAAGTAGATGTCTCAGCTACTTTAACACATGTAGAAGTCTCAGCTACTGTAACATATGTAGAAGTCTCAGCTCCTATTGTAACACATGTAGATGTCTCAGCTAACGTAACACATGTAGAAGTCTCAGCTCCCATTGTAACACATGTAGAAGTCTGATCTACAATAACACGTTGCAGTCTCAGCTCCTATTGTAACAGATGTAGAAGTCTCAGCTATTGTAAAATGTAGAAGTCTCAGCTCCTAGTGTAACACATGTAGAAGTCTCAGCTCCTATTGTAACACATGAAGAAAACTCAGCTCCTACTGTAACACATGTAGAAGTCTCAGCTCCTATTGTAACACACGTAGAAAACTAAGCTCCTACTGTAACAAATGTAGAAGCCTAAGCTCCTACTGTATCACATGTAGCAGTCTCAGCTCCTATTGTAACACATGTACAAGTCTCAGCTCCTATTGTAACACATGTAGATGTCTCAGCTATTGTAATATGTAAAATTCTCAGCTCCTACTCTAACACATGTTGAAGTCTCAGCTCCTGTAACATTTAAAAGTCTGAGCTACAATAACACATGTAGCAGTCGCAGCTCCTATTGTAACACATGTAGAAGACTGAGCTCCTACTTTAACACATGTAGAAGTCTCAGCTCCTATTGTAACACATGTAGATGTCTCAGCTACTGTAACACATGTAGAAGTCTCAGCTCCCATTGTAACACATGTAGATGTCTCAGCTCCTACTGTAAGACATGTAGAAGTCTCAGCTACTGTAAAACGTAGAAGTCTGAGCTTCAATAACACATGTAGCAGACTCAGCTCCTAATTTAACACATGTAGATGTCTCAGCTATTGTAACGTGTAGAAGTCTCAGCTCCTAGTCTAACACATGCAGTAGTCTCAGCTAAAGTAACACATGTAGATGTCTCAGCTCCTAATGTAACACATGTAGAAATCTCAGCCTGTGCAACACATGCAGATGTCTCAGCTCCTACTGTAAGACATGTAGAAGTCTCCACTCCTACTGTAAAACATGTAGATGTCTCAGCTTTTAACACATGTAGAAGTCTCAGCTCCTACTGTAACACATGTACAAGTCTCAGCTCCTATTGTAACAGGTGTACAAGTCTCCGCTCCTGTAACACATGTAGATGTCTCTGCTCCTACTGTAACACACGTAGAAGTTTCAGCTCCTACTTTAACATATGTAGAAGTCTCAGCTCCTATTGTAACACATGTAGATGTCTCAGCTACTGTAACACATGTAGAAGTCTCAGCTCCTATTGTAACACATGTAGAAGTCTCAGCTACTGTAACACATGTAGAAGTCTCAGCTCTTTTAACGCATGTAGACATCTCAGCTACAGTAACAGGTAGATGTCTGAGCGACAATAACACATGTAGCAGTCTCAGCTCCTATTGAAAGACATGTAGAAGTCTCAGCTATTGTAAAATGTAGAAGTCTCAGCTCCTACTGTAACACATGTAGAAGTCTCAGCTACTGTAACACATGTAGATGTCTCAGCTCCTGCTGTAACACATGTAGAAGTCTCAGCTACTGTAACACATGTAGATGTCTCAGCTCCTACTGTAACACATGTAGATGTCTCAGCTCCTACTGTAACACATGTAGAAGTCTCAGCTCCTACTTTAACACATTTAGATGTCTCAGCTAATGTATCACATGTAGAAGTCTCAGCTACTGTAACATGCAGAAGTCACAGGTCCTACACTAACACATGTGAAAGTCTCAGCTACTATAACACATGTAGAAGTCTCAGCTCCTACTGTAACACATGTAGAAGTCTCAACTACTGTAACACGTAGAAGTCTGAGCTACAATAATACATGTAGAAGTCTCAGCTCCTAATCTATCACATGTAGAAATCGCAGCTACTGTAACATGTAGAAGTCTCAGCTCCTAATGTAAGACATGTAGAAGTCTCATCTCCTACTTTAACACATGTAGAAGTCTCAGCTCCTAATGTAAGACATGTAGAAGTCTCATCTCCTACTTTAACACATGTAGAAGTCTCAGCTGCTGTAACACATGTTGAAGTCTCAGCTACTGTAACACATGTAGATGTCTCAGCTCCTAATGTAACACATGTAGAAGTCTCAGCTCCTGCTGTAACATATGTAGAAGTCTCAGCTCTATAACAAATGTAGAAGTCTGAGATAATGTAACACGTTGAAGTCTGAGCTACCATAACACATGTAGAAGTCTCAGCTCCTTTTGTAACACATGTAGAAATCGCAGCTACTGTACCATGTAGTAGTCTCAGCTCCTACTTTAACACATGTAGAAGTCTCAGCTCCCATTGTAACACATGTAGATGTCTCAGCTACTGTAACACATGTAGAAGTCTCAGCTCCTATTGGAACACATGTAGATGTCTCAGCTACTGTAAAATGCAGAAGTCCCAGCTCCTAATGTCACACATGTAGAAGTCTCTGCTCCTACTCTAACACATGCAGAAGTCTCAGCTCTTTGAATGCATGTAGTCATCTCAGCTACTGTCACAGGCAGAAGTCTGAGCTACAATAACACATGTAGCAGTCTCATCTCCTACTGTAACACATGTAGAAGTCTCAGCTTTTGAAAAATGTAGAAGTCTCAGCTCCTACTGTAACACATGTAGAAGTCTCAGCTCCTACTGTAACACATGTAGAAGTCTCAGCTCCTATTGTAACACATGTAGATGTCTCAGCTACAGTAACACATGTAGCAGTCTCAGCTCCTATTGTAACACATGCAGAAGTCTCCGCTCCTATTGTAACACATGTAGATGTCTCAGCTATTGTAATATGTAGAAGTCTGAGCTCCTACTGTAACTTATGTAGAAGTCTCAGCTCCTGAAACACATTTACATGTCTCAGCTCCTACTGTAACACACGTTGAAGTCTCAGCTCCTACTGTAGCACATGTAGATGTCTCAGCTGTAAGATATGTAGAAGTCTCAGCTCCTACTGTAACACGTAGAAGTCTCAGAACCTACTGTAACACATGTAGAACTCTGAGCTACTGTTACACATGTAGAAGTGTCAGCTCCTACTCTAAGACATGTAGAAGTCTCAGCTCCTATTGTAACACATGCAGAAGTCTCAGCTCCAAGTGTAAGACATGTAGAAGTCTCAGCTTCTACTGTAACACATGTAGAAGTCTCAGCTACTGTAACATGTAGAAGTCTCAGCTCCTAATCTAACACATATAGAAGTCTCAGCTCCTACTCTAACATATGTCGAAATCTCAGCCACTGTAACACATGTAGAAGTCTCACTCCTACTGTAACACATGTAGATGTCTCAGCTACTGTAACACATGTAGAAGTCTCAGCTCCTATTGTAACACATGTAGAAGTCTCAGCGACTGTAACACATGTACAAGTCTCAGCTCCTATTGTAACACATGTAGATGTATCAGATACTGTAACACATGTAGAAGTCTCAGCTCCTATTGTAACAGATGTAGAAGTCTCAGCTCCTGCTGTAACACATGTAGAAGTCTCAGCTCCTATTGTAACAAATGTAGAAGTCCCTGCTACTGTAACATGTAGAAGTCTCAGCTACAATAACACTTGAAGCAGTCTCATCTCCTAGTGTAACACATGTAGAAATCGCAGCTACTGTACCATGTAGAAGTCTCAGCTCCTACTGTAACACATGTAGAAGTCTCAGCTCCTACTTTAACACATGTAGAAGTCTCAGCTCCTATTGTAACACAATTAGCTGTCTCAGCTACTGTAACACATGTAGAAGTCTCAGCTCCTAGTGTAACACATGTAGATGTCTCAGCTACTGTAACACATGTAGAGGTGTCAGCTCCTATTGTAACATTTAGATGTCTCAGCTAATTTAACACATGTAGAAGTCTCAGCTACTGTAAAATGTAGAATTCTCAGCTCCTAATGTAACACATGTAGAAGTCTCAGCTCTTTTAACGCATGTAGACATCTCAGCTACTGTAACAGGTAGAAGTCTGAGCTACAATAACACATGTAGCAGTCTCAGCTCCCATTGTAACAGATGTAGAAGTTCAGCTACTGTAAAATGTAGAAGTCTCAGCTCCTACTGTAACACATGTAGTAGTCTCAGCTCCTACTATAACACATGTAGAAGTCTCAGCTCCTATTGTAACACATGAAGAAAACTCAGCTCCTACTGTAACACATGTAGCAGTCTCAGCTCCTATTGTAACACATGCAGAAGTCTCAGCTCCTAGTGTAACACATGTAGAAGTCTCAGCTACTGTAACACATGTACAAGTCTCAGCTCCTATTGTAACACATGTAGATGTCGCAGCTAATGTAACACATGGAGAAGACTCAGCTCCTATTGTCACTGATGTAGAAGTCTCCGCTCCTGTAACACATGTAAATGTCTCAGGTCCTACTGTAACACACATAGATGTCTCAGCTCCTACTGTAACACATGTAGAAGTCTCAGCTCCTATTGTAACAGATGTAGAAGTCTCCACTGCAGTAACACATGTAGATGTCTCAGCTCCTACTTTAACACATTTAGATGTCTCAGCTAATGTAACACATGTAGAAGCCGCAGCTCCTATTGTATCACATGTAGAAGTCTCAGCTACTGTAACATGCACAAGACACGGTTCCTACTCTAACACATGTGGAAGTCTCAGCTACTGTAACACATGTAGATTTCTCAGCTCCTACTGTAACACATGTAGAAGTCTCAGCTACTGTAACACGTAGAAGTCTGAGCTACAATAATACATGTAGAAGTCTCAGCTCCTAATCTATCACATGTAGAAATCGCAGCTACTGTAACATGTAGAAGTCTCAGCTCCTAATGTAAGACATGTAGAAGTCTCATCTCCTACTTTAACACATGTAGATGTCTCTGCTACTGTAACACATGTAGAAGTCTCAGCTCTTTTAACGCATGTAGACATCTCAGCTACTGTAACAGGTAGAAGTCTGAGCTACAATAACACATGTAGCAGTCTCAGCTCCCATTGTAACAGATGTAGAAGTTCAGCTACTGTAAAATGTAGAAAACTCAGCTCCTACTGTAACACATGTAGAAGTCTCAGCTCTTTGAATGCATGTAGACATCTCAGCTACTGTCACAGGTAGAAGTCTGAGCTACAATAACACATGTAGAAGTCTCATCTCCTATTGTAACACATGTAGAAGTCTCAGCTTTTGAAAAATGTAGAAGTCTCAGCTCCTACTGTAACACATGTAGAAGTCTCAGCTCCTACTGTAACACATGTAGAAGTCTCAGCTCCGATTGTAACACGTAGAAAACTCAGCTCCTACTGTAACTCATGTAGCAGTCTCAGCTCCTATTGTAACACATGCAGAAGTCTCGGCTCCTATTGTAACACATGTAGATGTCTCAGCTATTGTAATATGTAGAAGTCTGAGACCCTACTGTAACATATGTAGAAGTCTCAGCTCCTGAAACACATTTACATGTCTCAGCTCCTACTGTAACACACGTAGAAGTCACAGCTCCTACTGTAACACATGTAGATGTCTCAGCTGTAAGATATGTAGAAGTCTCAGCTCCTACTGTAACACGTAGAAGTCTCAGAACCTACTGTAACACATGTAGAACTCTGAGCTACTGTTACACATGTAGAAGTGTCAGCTCCTACTCTAAGACATGTAGAAGTCTCAGCTCCTATTGTAACACATGCAGAAGTCTCAGCTCCAAGTGTAAGACATGTAGAAGTCTCAGCTTCTACTGTAACACATGTAGAAGTCTCAGCTCCTAATCTAACACATATAGAAGTCTCAGCTGCTACTCTAACATATGTCGAAATCTCAGCCACTGTAACACATGTAGAAGTCTCACTCCTACTGTAACACATGTAGATGTCTCAGCTACTGTAACACATGTAGAAGTCTCAGCTCCTATTGTAACACATGTAGAAGTCTCAGCGACTGTAACACATGTACAAGTCTCAGCTCCTATTGTAACACATGTAGATGTATCAGATACTGTAACACATGTAGAAGTCTCAGCTCCTATTGTAACAGATGTAGAAGTCTCAGCTCCTACTGTAACAAATGTAGAAGTCTCAGCTCCTACTGTAACAAATGTAGATGTCTCAGCTACTGTAACAAATGTAGATGTCTCAGCTACTGTAACAAATGTAGATGTCTCAGCTCCTATTGTAACACATTTAGAAGTCTCAGCTACTGTAACATTTAGAAGTCTCAGCTCCTACTCTAACACATATAGAAGTCTCAGCTCCTACTCTAACACATGTAGAAATCTCAGCCACTGTAACACATGTTGATGTCTCAGCTCCTCCTGTAACACATGTAGAAGTCTCAGCTCCTATTGTAACACATGTAGATGTCTCAGCTACTGTGACACATGTAGAAGCCTCAGCTCCTACTGTATCACAGTTAGAAATCTCAGCTCGTACTGTAACACATGTAGAAGTCTGAGCTACAGTAACACATGTAGAAGTCTCAGCTCCTATTGTAACACATGTGGAAGTCTCAGCTCCTGTAACATGTAGAACTCACAGGTCCTACTCTAACACATGTGGAAGTCTCAGCTACTGTAACACATATAGAAGACTCAGCTCCCATTGTAACACATGGAGATGTCTCAGCTACTGTAACACATGTAGATGTCTCAGCTCCTGTAACACATGTAGGTGACTCAGCTCCTATTGTAACACATTTAGAAGTCTCAGCTCATATTTTAAGACATGTTGATGTCTCAGCTACTCAGCACATGTAGATGTCTCAGCTCCTACTGTAACACATATAGAAGTCTCAGCTCCTATTGTAACACATGTAGATGTCTCAGCTACTGCAACATGTAGAAGTCTCAGCTCCTTTTGTAACACACGTAGAAGTCTCAGCTCCTACTTTAACACATGTAGATGTCTCAGCTGTAAGATATGTAGAAGTATCAGCGCCTACTGTACCACGTAGAAGTCTCAGCTCCTACTGTAACACATGTAGAAGTCTGAGCTACTGTAACACATGTAGAAGTTTCAGCTCTAACTCTCAGACATGTAGAAGTCTCAGGTCCTATTGTAACACATGTAGAAGTCTCAGCTACTGTAACATGTAGAAGTCTCAGCTCATACTGTAAGAAATGTAGAAGGCTCAGCTCCCACTGTAACACATGTAGAAGTGTCAACTCCTACTGTAACACATGTAGAAGTCTCAGCTCCTATAGTATGACATGTAGAAGTTTCAGCAATTGTAACACATGAAAAAGCCTCAGCTCCTGCAGTATCACATGTAGAATACTCAGCTCCTACTGTAACACACGTAGAAGTCTCAGCACCTACTTTAAGACATGTAGAAGTCTCAGCTACTGTAACACCTAGAAAACTGAGCTACAATAACACATGTAGCAGACTCAACTCCTATTGTAACACGTAGAAATCGCAACTACTGTAACATGTAGATTTCTCAGCTCCTACTGTAATACATGTAGAAGTCTCAGCTCCTACTTTAACACATGTAGATGTCTCAGCTACTGTAACACGAAGAAGTCTCAGCTCATAATGTAACACATGTAGAAGTCGCAGCTCCTGCTGTAACACATGTAGAAATCTCAGCCAGTGTAACACATGTAGATGTCTCAGCTACTGTAACACATGTAGAATTCTCAGCTCCTATTGTAACAGATGTAGATGTCTCAGCTCCGGTAAACATGTAGATGTCTCAGCTCCTATTGTAATACATGTAGAAGTCTCAGCTCCGGTAAACATGTAGATGTCTCAGCTCCTATTGTAATACATGTAGAAGTCTCAGCTACTGTAAAACATGTACAAGTCTCAGCTCCTTTTGTAACAGGTGTACAAGTCTCCGCTCCTGTAACACATGTAGATGTCTCAGCTCCTACTGTAACACACGTAGAAGTCTCAGCTCCTACTGTAACACATGTAGATGTCTCAGCTAATGTAACACATGTAGAAGCCTCAGCTCCTACTTTATCACATGTGGAACTCTCAGCTCCTATTGTAACACATGTAGACATCTCAGTTACTGTAACATGTAGAAGTCACAGGTCCTGCTCTAACACATGTGGAAGTCTCAGCTACTGTAACACATGTACATTTATCAGCTCCTACTGTAACACATGTAAAAGTCTCTGCTCCTACTGTAAGATATGTAGAAGTCTCAGCTACTGTAACACGTAGAAGTCTGAACTACAATAACACACGTAGCAGACTCAGCTCCTATTGTAACACGTAGAAATAGCAACTACTGTA
Source organism: Isurus oxyrinchus (assembly GCA_026770705.1). NCBI lineage: Eukaryota > Metazoa > Chordata > Chondrichthyes > Lamniformes > Lamnidae > Isurus > Isurus oxyrinchus. The sequence goes on along the minus strand of JANJGN010000027.1, from coordinate 1,513,798 downwards.
ACATGTAGAATTCTCAGCTCCTACTGTAAGACAGGTAGAAATCTCAGCTCCTACTTTAACACATGTAGATGTTTCAGCTACTGTAACACGAAGAAGTCTCAACTCCTAATGTAACACATGTAGAAGTCTCAGCTACTGTAACATGTAGAAGTTAGAGCTACAATAACACATGTAGCAGTCTCAGCTCGTATTGTAACACATGTAGAAATTGCAGCTACTGTAACATGTAGACGTTTCAGCTACTACTGTAACACATGTAGAAATCTTAGCTCTGATTGTAACACATGTAGAAGTCTCAGCTACAGTAACATGTAGAAGTCTCAGCTCCTAATGTAAGAAATGTAGCAGTCTCAGCTCCTATTGTAACACATGTAGAAATCTCAGCTACTGTAACATGTAGAAGCCTCAGCTCCTACTCTAACACATGTAGAAATCTCAGCCACTGTAACACATGATGATGTCTCAGCTCCTTCTGTAACACATGTAGAAATCTTAGCTCCTATTGTAACACATGTAGAAGTCTCAGCTACTGTAACATGTAGAAGTCTCAGCTCCTACTCTAACACATATAGAAGTCTCAGCTCCTACTCTAACACATGTAGAAATCTCAGCCACTGTAACACATGTAGAAGTCTCAGCTCCTATTGTAACACATGCAGAAGTCTCAGCTATTGTAACACATGTAGAAGCCTCAGCTCCTACTGTATCACAGTTAGAAATCGCAGCTCGTACTGTAACACATGTAGAAGTCTGAGCTACAGTAACACATGTAGAAGTCTCAGCTCCTATTGTAACACGTAGAAGTCTCAGCTCCTGTAACATGTAGAAGTCACAGGTCCTATTCTAACACATGTGGAAGTCTCAGCTACTGTAACACATGTAGATTTATCAGCTCCTACTGTAACACATGTAGAAGTCTCAGCTCCTACTGTAACACATGTAGAAGTCTCAGCTCCTAATGTAACACATGTAGAAGTCTCAGCTACTGTAACATGTAGAAGTTTGAGCTACAATAACACATGTAGCAGTCCCAGCTCCTATTGTAACACATGTAGAAATCGCAGCTACTGTAACATGTAGAAGCCTCAGCTCCTACTGTAGCACATGTAGAAATCTTAGCTCCTATTGTAACACATGTAGAAGTCTCAGCTCCTGTAACACATGTAGAAGTCTCAGCTAATATAACACATGTACAAGTCTCAGCTCCTATTGTAACACATGTAGATGTCTCAGCTATTGTAACACATGTAGAAGTCTCAGCTCCTATTGTAACACATGTAGATGTCTCAGCTACTTTAACACATGTAGAAGTCTCAGCTCCTATTGTAACACATGTAGAAGTCTCAGCTACTATGACACATGTAGAAGCCTCAGCTCCTACTGTATCACAGTTAGAAATCTCAGCTCGTACTGTAACACATGTAGAAGTCTGAGCTACAGTAACACATGTAGAAGTCTCAGCTCCTATTGTAACACATGTGGAAGTCTCAGCTACTGTAACATGTAGAAGTCTCAGCTCCTAATGTAAGAAATGTAGCAGTCTCAGCTCCTATTGTAACACATGTAGAAGTCTCAGCTACTGTAACATGTAGAAGTCTCAGCTCCTACTCTAACACATATAGAAGTCTCAGCTCCTTCTCTAACACATGTAGAAATCTCAGCCACTGTAACACATGTTGATGTCTCAGCTCCTTCTGTAACACATGTAGAAGTCTGAGCTCCTACTTTAACACATGTACAAGTCTCAGCTCTTGTAACACATGTAGAAGTCTCAGCTCCTACTGTAACACATGTAGATGTCTCAGATATTGTAACACATGTAGAGGTCTCAGCTCCTATTGTAACACATGTAGATGTCTCAGCTACAGTAACACATGTAGAAGTCTCAGCTCCTATTGTAACACATGTAGAAGTCTCAGCTCCTGTAACATGTAGAACTCACAGGTCCTACTCTAACACATGTGGAAGTCTCAGCTACTGTAACACATATAGAAGTCTCAGCTCCCATTGTAACACATGGAGATGTCTCAGCTACTGTAACACATGTAGATGTCTCAGCTCCTATTGTAACACATTTAGAAGTCTCAGCTCATATTTTAAGACATGTAGATGTCTCAGCTACTCAGCACATGTAGATGTCTCAGCTCCTACTGTAACACATATAGAAGTCTCAGCTCCTTTTGTAACACATGTAGATGTCTCAGCTCCTACTGTAACACATGTAGGTGACTCAGCTACTGTAACACATGTAGATGTCTCAGCTCCAATTGTAACACATTTAGAAGTCTCAGCTCATATTTTTAGACATGTAGATGTCTCAGCTACTCAGCACATGTAGATGACTCAGCTCCTATTGTAACACATTTAGAAGTCTCAGCTCATATTTTAAGACATGTAGATGTCTCAGCTACTCAGCACATGTAGATGTCTCAGCTCCTACTGTAACACATATAGAAGTCTCAGCTCCTATTGTAACACATGTAGATGTCTCAGCCACTGCAACATGTAGAAGTCTCAGCTCCTTTTGTAACACATGTAGAAGTCTCAGCTCCTACGCTAACACATATAGACTATTCAGCTCCTACTGTAACACATGTAGAAATCTCAGCCACTGTAGCACATCTAGATGTCTCAGCTCCTACTGTAACACATGTAGAAGTCTCAGCTACTGTAACACATGTAGAAGTCTCAGCTCCTAGTGTAACAAATGTAGATGTCTCAGCTACTGTAACACATGAAGAAGTCTCAGCTCCTATTGTAACACATTTAGAATTCTCTGCTCCTGTAACACATGTAGAAGTCTCAGCTCCTACAGTAACACATGTAGATGTCTCAGGTCCTATTGTAACAAACGTAGAAGCTTCAGCTCCCAATGTATCACATTTAGAAATCTCAGCTCGTACGCTAACACATGTAGATGTCTCAGCTCCCACTGTAACACACATAGAAGTCTCAGCTCCTACTGTAAGACATGTAGATGTCTCAGCTAATGTAACACATATAGAAGCCTCAGCTCCTACTGTATCACATGTAGAAATCTCTGTCCTACTCTAACACATGTAGAAGTCTGAGCTACATTAACACATGTAGAAGTCTCAGCTCCCATTGTAACACGTAGAAGTCTCAGCTACTGTAACATGCAGAAGTCACAGGTCCTACTCTAACACATGTGGAAGTCTCAGCTCTTGTAACATATGTAGATTTATCAGCTCCTACTGTAACACATGTAGAAGTCTCAGCTCCTAATGTAACACATGTAGAAGTCTCAGCTACTGTAACACTTAGAAGTCTGAGCTACAATAACAAATGTAGCTGTCTCAGCTCCTATTGTAACACATGTAGAAGTCTCAGATCCTGTAACACATGTAGATGTCTCATCTCCTACTGTAACACATGTAGAAGTCTGAGCTACAGTAACACATGTAGAAATCGCAGCTACTGTAACATGTAGACGTTTCAGCTACTACTGTAACACATGTAGAAATCTTAGCTCCGATTGTAACACATGTAGAAGTCTCAGCTACTTTAACATGTAGAAGTCTTAGCTCCTACTCTAACACATGTAGAAATCTCAGCCACTGTAACACATGTAGAAGTCTCAGCTCCTGTAACACATGTAGATGTCTCAGCTCCTACTGTAACACATGTAGAAGTCTCAGCTTCTACTGTAACACATGTAGATGTCTCAGCTCCTACTCTAACACACGTAGAACCCTCAGCTCCTACTGTATCACATGTAGAAATCTAAGCTCCTACTGTAACACATGTAGAAGTCTGAGCTACAGTAACACATGTAGAAGTCTCATCTCCTATTGTAACACGTAGAAGTCTCAGCTACTGTAACATGTAGAAGTCACAGGTCCTACTCTAACACATGTGGAAGTCTCAGCTACTGTAACACATGTAGATTTATCAGCTCCTACTGTAACACATGTAGAAGTCTCAGCTCCTAATGTAACACATGTAGAAGTCTCATCTCCTGTAACACATGTAGATTTATCAGCTCCTAATGTAACACATGTAGAAGTCTCAGCTACTGTAACAAGTAGGAGTCTGAGCTACAATAACACATGTAGCAGTCTCAGCTCATATTGTAACACATAGAAATCGCAAATACAGTAACATGTAGAATTCTCACCTCCTACTGTAAGACATGTAGAATTCTCACCTCCTACTGTAAGACATGTAGAATTCTCACCTCCTACTGTAACACATGTAGATGTCTCAGCTCCTGTAACATGTAGAAGTTTGAGCTACAATAACACATGTAGCAGTCCCAGCTCCTATTGTAACACATGTAGAAATTGCAGCTACTGTAACATGTAGAATTCTCAGCTCCTAATGTAAGAAATGTAGCAGTCTCAGCTCCTATTGTAACACATGTAGAAATCTCAGCTACTGTAACATGTAGAAGCCTCAGCTCCTACTGTAGCACATGTAGAAATCTTAGCTCCTATTGTAACACATGTAGAAGTCTCAGCTACTACTGTATCACAGTTAGAAATCTCAGCTCGTACTGTAACACATGTAGAAGTCTGAGCTACAGTAACACATGTAGAAGTCTCAGCTCCTATTGTAACACATGTGGACGTCTCAGCTCCTGTAACATGTAGAACTCACAGGTCCTACTCTAACACATGTGGAAGTCTCAGCTACTGTAACATGTAGAAGTCTCAGCTCCTTCTCTAACACATGTAGAAATCTCAGCCACTGTAACACATGTTGATGTCTCAGCTCCTTCTGTAACACATGTAGAAGTCTGAGCTCCTACTTTAACACATGTAGAAGTCTCAGCTCTTGTAACACATGTAGAAGTCTCAGCTACTATAACACATGTACAAGTCTCAGCTCCTATTGTAACACATGTAGATGTCTCAGCTATTGTAACACATGTAGAGGTCTCAGCTCCTACTGTATCACAGTTAGAATTCTCAGCTCGTACTGTAACACATGTAGAAGTCTGAGCTACAGTAACACATGTAGAAGTCTCAGCTCCTATTGTAACACATGTGGAAGTCTCAGCTCCTGTAACATGTAGAACTCACAGGTCCTACTCTAACACATGTGGAAGTCTCAGCTACTGTAACACATATAGAAGTCTCAGCTCCCATTGTAACACATGGAGATGTCTCAGCTACTGTAACACATGTAGATGTCTCAGCTCCTGTAACACATGTAGGTGACTCAGCTCCTATTGTAACACATTTAGAAGTCTCAGCTCATATTTTAAGACATGTAGATGTCTCAGCTACTCAGCACATGTAGATGTCTCAGCTCCTACTGTAACACATATAGAAGTCTCAGCTCCTATTGTAACACATGTAGATGTCTCAGCTACTGCAACATGTAGAAGTCTCAGCTCCATTTGTAACACATGTAGATGTCTCAGCTCCTACGCTAACACATATAGAAGTATTCAGCTCCTACTGTAACACATGTAGAAATCTCAGCCACTGTAGCACATCTAGATGTCTCAGCTCCTACTGTAACACATGTAGAAGTCTCAGCTACTGTAACACATGTACAAGTCTCAGTTCCTACTGTAACACATGTAGATGTCTCAGCTACTGTAACACATGTAGAAGTCTCAGCTCCTAGTGTAACAAATGTAGATGTCTCAGCTACTGTAACACATGAAGAAGTCTCAGCTCCTATTGTAACACATTTAGAATTCTCTGCTCCTGTAACACATGTAGAAGTCTCAGCTCCTACAGTAACACATGTAGATGTCTCAGGTCCTATTGTAACAAACGTAGAAGCTTCAGCTCCCACTGTATCACATTTAGAAATCTCAGCTCGTACGCTAACACATGTAGATGTCTCAGCTCCTACTGTAACACACATAGAAGTCTCAGCTCCTACTGTAAGACATGTAGATGTCTCAGCTAATGTAACACATATAGAAGCCTCAGCTCCTACTGTATCACATGTAGAAATCTCTGTCCTACTCTAACACATGTAGAAGTCTGAGCTACATTAACACATGTAGAAGTCTCAGCTCCTATTGTAACACGTAGAAGTCTCAGCTACTGTAACATGCAGAAGTCACAGGTCCTACTCTAACACATGTGGAAGTCTCAGCTCTTGTAACATATGTAGATTTATCAGCTCCTACTGTAACACATGTAGAAGTCTCAGCTCCTAATGTAACACATGTAGAAGTCTCAGCTACTGTAACACTTAGAAGTCTGAGCTACAATAACAAATGTAGCTGTCTCAGCTCCTATTGTAACACATGTAGAAGTCTCAGATCCTGTAACACATGTAGATGTCTCATTTCCTACTGTAACACATGTAGAGGTCTCAGCTCCTATTCTAACACATGTAGATGTCTCAGCTCGTACTGTAACACATGTAGAAGTCTGAGCTACAGTAACACATGTAGAAATCGCAGCTCCTGTAACATGTAGACGTTTCAGCTACTACTGTAACACATGTAGAAATCTTAGCTCCGATTGTAACACATGTAGAAGTCTCAGCTACTTTAACATGTAGAAGTCTTAGCTCCTACTCTAACACATGTAGAAATCTCAGCCACTGTAACACAGGTAGATGTCTCAGCTCCTGTAACACATGTAGATGTCTCAGCTCCTACTGTAACACATGTAGAAGTCTCAGCTACTGTAACACATGTAGATGTCTCAGCTCCTACTGTAACACATGTAGAAGTCTCAGCTTCTACTGTAACACATGTAGATGTCTCAGCTCCTACTCTAACACACGTAGAACCCTCAGCTCCTACTGTATCACATGTAGAAATCTAAGCTCCTACTGTAACACATGTAGAAGTCTGAGCTACAGTAACACATGTAGAAATCGCAGCTACTGTAACATGTAGACGTTTCAGCTACTACTGTAACACATGTAGAAATCTTAGCTCCGATTGTAACACATGTAGAAATTGCAGCTACTGTAACATGTAGAAGTCTCAGCTCCAACTGTAAGGCATGTAGCAGTCTCAGCTCCTATTGTAACAAATGTAGAAATCGCAGCTACTGTAACATGTAGACGTTCAGCTACTACTGTAACACATGTTGAAATCTTAGCTCCGATTGTAACACATGTAGAAGTCTCAGCTACTGTAACATGTAGAAGTCACAGGTCCTACTCTAACACATGTAGAAGTCTCAGCTCCTAATGTAACACATGTAGAAGTCTCAGCTACTGTAACAAGTAGAAGTCTGAGCTACAATAACACATGTAGCAGTCTCAGCTCCTATTGTAACAAATGTAGAAATCGCAGCTACTGTAACATGTAGACGTTCAGCTACTACTGTAACACATGTTGAAATCTTAGCTCCGATTGTAACACATGTAGAAGTCTCAGCTACTTTAACATGTAGAAGTCTTAGCTCCTACTCTAACACATGTAGAAATCTCAGCCACTGTAACACATGTAGAAGTCTCAGCTCCTACTGTAACACATGTAGAAGTCTCAGCTCCTACTGTAACACATGTAGATGTCTCAGCTCCTACTCTAATACACGTAGAACCCTCAGCTCCTACTCTATCACATGTAGAAATCTAAGCTCCTACTGTAACACATGTAGAAGTCTGAGCTACAGTAACACTTGTAGAAGTCTCATCTCCTATTGTAACACGTAGAAGTCTCAGCTACTGTAACATGTAGAAGTCACAGGTCCTACTCTAACACATGTGGAAGTCTCAGCTCCTACTGTAACACATGTAGAAGTCACAGCTCCTAATGTAACACATGTAGAAGTCTCAGCTACTGTAACACGTAGGAGTCTGAGCTACAATAACACATGTAGCAGTCTTAGCTCCTATTGTAACACATAGAAATCGCAAATACTGTAACATGTAGAATTCTCACCTCCTACTGTAAGACATGTAGAAGTCTCAGCTCCTACTTTAACACCTGTAGATGTCTCAGCTACTGTAACACATGTAGAAGTCTCAGCTCCTGTAACATGTAGAAGTTTGAGCTACAATAACACATGTAGCAGTCCCAGCTCCTATTGTAACACATGTAGAAATCTCAACTACTGTAACATGTAGAAGCCTCAGCTCCTAATGTAAGAAATGTAGCAGTCTCAGCTCCTATTGTAACACATGTAGAAATCTCAACTACTGTAACATGTAGAAGCCTCAGCTCCTACTGTAACACATGTAGAAATCTTAGCTCCTATTGTAGCACATGTAGAAGTCTCAGCTACTGTAACATGTAGAAGTCTCAGCTCATACTCTAACACATATAGAAGTCTCAGCTCCTACTCTAACACATGTAGAAATCTCAGCCACTGTAACACATGTTGATGTCTCAGCTCCTTCCGTAACACATGTAGAAGTCTCAGCTCTTGTAACACATGTAGAAGTCTCAGCTCCTATTGTAACACATGTAGAAGTCTCAGCTCCTACTGTATCACAGTTAGAAATCACAGCTCGTACTGTAACACATGTAGAAGTCTGAGCTACAGTAACACATGTAGAAGTCTCAGCTCCTATTGTAACACATGTGGAAGTCTCAGCTCCTGTAACATGTAGAACTCACAGGTCCTACTCTAACATATGTGGAAGTCTCAGCTACTGTAACACATATAGAAGTCTCAGCTCCCATTGTAACACATGGAGATGTCTCAGCTACTGTAACACATATAGAAGTCTCAGCTCCCATTGTAACACATGGAGATGTCTCAGCTACTGTAACACATGTAGAAGTCTGAGCTACAGTAACACATGTAGAAGTCTCATCTCCTATTGTAACACGTAGAAGTCTCAGCTACTGTAACATGTAGAAGTCACAGGTCCTACTCTAACACATGTAGAAGTCTCAGCTCCTAATGTAACACATGTAGAAGTCTCAGCTACTGTAACAAGTAGGAGTCTGAGCTACAATAACACATGTAGCAGTCTCACTCCTACTGTAACACTTGTAGATGTCTCAGCTATTGTAACACATGTAGCAGTCTCAGCTCCTATTGTAACACATAGAAATCGCAAATACTGTAACATGTAGAATTCTCACCTCCTACTGTAACACATGTAGAAGTCTCAGCTACTGTAACATGTAGAAGTTTGAGCTACAATAACACATGTAGCAGTCCCAGCTCCTATTGTAACACATGTAGAAATCGCAGCTACTGTAACATGTAGAAATCTCAGCTCCTAATGTAAGAAATGTAGCAGTCTCAGCTCCTATTGTAACACATGTAGATGTCTCAGCTACAGTAACATGTAGAAGTCTCAGCTCCTACTCTAACACATATAGAAGTCTCAGCTCCTACTCTAACACATGTAGAAATCACAGCCACTGTAACACATGTTGATGTCTCAGCTCCTTCTGTAACACATGTAGAAGTCTGAGCTCCTACTGTAACACATATAGAAGTCTCAGCTCCTATTGTAACACAGTTAGAAATCTCAGCTCGTACTGTAACACATGTAGAAGTCTGAGCTACAGTAACACAAGTAGAAGTCTCAGCTCCTATTGTAACACATGTGGAAGTCTCAGCTCCTGTAACATGTAGAACTCACAGGTCCTACTCTAACACATGTGGAAGTCTCAGCTACTGTAACACATATAGAAGTCTCAGCTCCCATTGTAACACATGGAGATGTCTCAGCTACTGTAACACATGTAGAAGTCTCAGCTCCTGTAACACATTTAGAAGTCTCAGCTCATATTTTAAGACATGTAGATGTCTCAGCTACTCAGCACATGTAGATGTCTCAGCTCCTACTGTAACACATATAGAAGTCTCAGCTCCTATTGTAACACATGTAGATGTCTCAGCTACTGCAACATGTAGAAGTCTCAGCTCCTTTTGTAACACATGTAGAAGTCTCAGCTACTGTAACACATGTACAAGTCTCAGTTCCTATTGTAACACATGTAGATGTCTCAGCTCCTACTGTAACACATGTAGACGTCTCAGCTACTGTAAAACATGTAGATGTCTCAGCTGCTACTGTAACACATGTACAAGTCTCAGTTCCTATTGTAACACATGTAGATTTCTCAGCTCCTACTTTAACACATGTAGAAGTCTCAGCTACTGTAACACATGTAGAAAACGCAGCTACTGTAACACGTAGAAGTCTCAGCTCCTACTGTACGACATGTAGCAGTCTCAGCTCCTATTGTTACACATGTAGAAATCACAGCTCCTGTAACATGTAGAAGTCACAGGTCCAACTCTAACACATGTAGAAGTCTCAGCTACTGTAACACATTGAGGTCTGAGCTACAATAACACATGTAGCAGTCTCAGCTGCTATTGTAACACATGTAGAAATCCCAGCTGCTGTAACATGTAGAAGTCTCAGCTCCTACTGTAAGACATGTAGAAGTCTCAGCTCCTACTCACTCACATGTAGAAGTCTCAGCTACTCTAACACATGTAGATGTCTCAGGTCCTACTTTAACACATGTAGATGTCTTAGCTACTTTAACACATATAGAAGTCTCAGCTCCTATTGTAACACATGTAGATGTCTCAGCTACTGTAACACATGTAGAAGTCTCAGCTCCTGCTGTAACACATGTAGAAGTCTCAGCTCTTTTAACGCATGAAGAATTCTCGGCTACTGTAACAGGTAGAAGTCTGAGCTACAATAACACATGTAGAAGTCTCAGCTCCTATTGTAACACATGTAGAAGTCTCAGCTACTGTAACACATGTAGATGTCTCAGCTCCTACTGTAAGACATGTAGAAGTCTCAGCTCATATTGTAACACATGTAGAAGTCCCAGCTACTGTAACACATGTAGATGTCTCAGCTCCTACTGTAACACATGTAGATGTCTCAGCTCCTATTGTAACACATGTAGAAGTCTCAGCTCCTATTGTAACACATGTAGAAGTCTCAGCTCTTTTAACGCATGTAGATGTCTCAGCTACTTTAACACATAGAAGTCTGAGCTACAATAACACATGTAGCAGTCTCAGCTCCTATTGTAACACATGTCGAATCTCAGCTACTGTAACATGTAGAAATCTCAGCTCCTATGTAAGACATGTAGAAGTCTCAGCTCCTACTGTAACACATGTAGAAGTGTCAGCTCCTATTGTAACACATGTAGATGTCTCAGCTACTGTAACACATATAGAAGTCTCAAGCTCCTATTGTAACACATGTAGATGTCTCAGCTGCTGTAACACATGTAGAATTCTCAGCTCCTATTGTAACACATGTAGATGTCTCAGCTACTGTAACACATGTAGAAGTCTCAGCTCCTGCTGTAACACATGTAGAAGTCTCAGCTCTTTTAACGCATGAAGAATTCTCGGCTACTGTAACAGGTAGAAGTCTGAGCTACAATAACACATGTAGAAGTCTCAGCTCCTATTGTAACACAAGTAGGTGTCTCAGCTACTTTAACACATGTAGAAATCTCAGTTACTATAACACATGTAGATGTCTCAGCTCCTACTCTAACACATGTAGAGAAGTCTCAGCTCCTACTCTAACACATGTTGTGAAGTCTCAACTCCTACTGTAACACATGTAGAAGCTTCAGCTACTGTAACATGTAGAAGTCTCACCTCCTACTCTAACACATGTGGAAATCTCAGCTATTGTAACACATGTAGATGTCTTAACTCCTACTGTAACACATGTAGACATCTCAGCTACTGTAACATGTAGAAGTGTCATCTCCTACTGTTACATGTGGACATCTCAGCGCCTACTGTAACACATGTAGATGTCTCAGCTCCTATTGTAACACATGTGGACATCTCAGCTCCTTCTGTAACACATGTAGAAGTCTCAGCTCCTATAACACATGTAGAAGTCTCAGCTCCGTCTCTAACACATTTAGAAGTCTCAGCTACTGTAACATGTAGAAGTCTCAGCTCCTACTGTAACACATGTAGAAGTCTCAACTACTGTAACATGTAGAAGTCTCAGCTCCTATTGTAACACATGTAGAAGTCTCAGCTACTGTAAGACATGTAGAAGTCTCAGCTCCTACTGTAACACATGTTGAGAAGTCTCAACTCCTACTGTAACACATGTAGAAGCTACAGCTACTGTAATGTGTACAAGTCTCTCCTCCTACTCTAACACATGTTGAAGTCTCAGCTATTGTAACACATGTAGATGTCTTACCTCCTACTGTAACACATGTAGAAGTCTCAGATACTGTAACATGTAGAAGTCTCAGCTCTTACTGTAACACATGTAGAAGTCTCAGCTCCTATTGTAACACATGTGGAAATCTCAGCTACTGTAACATGTAGAAATCTCAGCTCCTACTGTAACACATGTAGAAGTCTCAGCTACTGCAACATGGAGAAGTCTCAGCTCCTACTGTAACACATGTAGCGAAGTCTCAGCTCCTTCTGTAACACATGTAGTAAGTCTCAGCTCCTACTGTAACACATGTAGAGAAGTCTCAGCTCCTACTGTAACACATGTAGAAGTCTCAGTTCCTCCTGTAACACATGTAGCAGTCTCAGCTCCTACTGTAACACATGTCGAAGTCTCAGCTCCTATTGTAACACATGTAGAAGTCTCAGATCCTACTGTAACACATGTAGAGAAGTCTCAGCTCCTACTGTAACACATGTAGAAGTCTCAGTTCCTCCTGTAACACATGTAGCAGTCTCAGCTCCTACTGTAACACATGTAGAGAAGTCTCAGCTCCTACTGTAACACATGTAGAAGTCTCAGTTCCTCCTGTAACACATGTAGCAGTCTCAGCTCCTACTGTAACACATGTAGAAGTCTCAGTTCCTCCTGTAACACATGTAGCAGTCTCAGCTCCTACTGTAACACATGTCGAAGTCTCAGCTCCTATTGTAACACATGTAGAAGTCTCAGCTACTGTAAGACATGTAGAATTCTCAGCTCCTACTGTAACACATGTAGAAGTCTCAGCTGCTACTGTAACATGTAGAAGTCTCAATCCTATTGTAACATATGTAGAAGTTTCAGCTCCTACTGTAACACATGTAGAAGTCTCAGCTCCTATTGTAACAGATTTAGAAGTCTCCGCTCCTGTAACACATGTAGATGTCTCAACTCCTACTGTAACACATGTAGAAGTCTGAGCTACAGTAACACATGTAGAAGCCTCAGCTACTGCAACATGGAGAAGTCTCAGCTCCTACTGTAACACATGTAGCGAAGTCTCAGCTCCTATTGTAACACATGTCGAAGTCTCAGATCCTACTGTAACACATGTAGAAGTCTCAACTACTGTAAGACATGTAGAATTCTCAGCTCCTACTGTAACACATGTAGAAGTTTCAGCTACTGTAAGACATGTAGAAGTCTCAGCTCCTACTGTAACACATGTAGAAGTTTCAGCTACTGTAACACATGTAGAAGTCTCAGCTACTGTAATACATGTAGAAGTCTCAGCTCCTACTGTAACATATGTAGAAGTCTCAGCTGCTACTGTAACATGTAGAAGTCTCAATCCTATTGTAACATATGTAGAAGTCTCAGCTCCTACTGTAACACATGTAGAAGTCTCAGCTACCGTAACATGTAGAAGTCTCAGCTGCTACCTCAACACATTTCGAAGTCTCAGCTACTGTAACACATGTAGAAGTCTCAGCTACTGTAAGACATGTAGAAGTCTCAGCTCCTACTGTAACTCATGTAGAAATCTCAAGCTACTGTAACATGTAGAAGTCTCAGCTCCTACTGTAAGACATGTAGAAGTTTCAGCTCCTACTGTAACACATGTAGAAATCTCAGCTACTGTAACATGTAGAATTCTCCGTTCCTACTCTAAGACATGTAGAATTCTCAGCTTTTACTGTAACACATGTAGAAGGCTCAGCTCCTACTGTAACACTTGAAGAAGTCTCAGCTCCTACTGTAAGAGTTGTAGAAGTCTCACAATGTCTGCTGCGGTGTAAGCTCAGACTGAGGTTATACAATAAAAAGTAAAACGTTGCTGGTATTGGGCATCTGAAATAAAAACAGAGAATGCTGGGAAATCTCTTGAGGTCAAACAGCATTAGCGGGAAGAGAAACAGAGGCTAGAACTTTTTGCTCATTGGACCGGTGCACGTCAGACCTGTGCAAGTGTAAAATGATGCATGATGACATTGAGCAAGTGTCATGACTTCACCACCCTCTCGTGATATTTCAGCCTATTAAGGTCATTAACAATGTCATTGATTCCAAATTTTCACAGCCCGTCCAAAGTTATGATTGGCTGGCAGGCGAAAAGGCCAAGTAACCTTTGGATTTTTTGTGAAATCTCATTCACGGTTGGGACAAGGTTTCAATCAGTGATTTATAAAAATTAAAAAGTTTCAAACTAATTTCTAACACCTGCCTGCTCATGTGACAGAGTCACGTGATGGGACATTATAAATATTTTAAAATTCTTTATTTTCATTTTTCAAAATCCGATTGCAGGCAGCGGGCGGCTTCCTGACCACTCCCACTCACCCCCACCAAACCCTCCCAATGAGGGCAAGATTCCTGCCCAATGTTAATGTTTCACTTCCTGAAGATCTTTCTGTTCTGATGCAGATCATCAAATCGAAATTTGAACACCAGTGCTTTTCCTCACTGATGCCACCTGACCCACTGAGCATTTCCAACATCATCCCAGTATCACAGGATCTTTACAGAATGAGGCTATTCGGCCCATCGAGTCTGCACTGGCTCTCTGAGCATTCCACTTAGTCCCACTCCCCTGCCTTATCCTGTAACCCTGCACATTCTCTCTTTTCAGGTAGCATTCCAATTCCCTTTTCAATATCTCAATTGAACCTGCCTCTCCCACCCTTTCAGGAAGTTTGTACCAGACTCCAACCACCCTCTGGGTGAAAAAGTTTTTCCTTACATCACATTTACTCCTTTAGCCAATTATTTTGAATCTGTGCCCTCTAGTTCTTGATGTTCTCTTGAGTGGGAACAGTTTCTCACTACTTACCCTGCCCATACCCATCAGGATCTTGAATACCTCGATCAAGTCTCCTCTCAGCCTTCTTTTCTCCAACGAAAATAGTCCCAACCTCTCCAATCAACCTCATAGCTACAGTTCTTCATCCTGGGAACCTTTCTTGTGAATCTCTGTACTCTCTCCAATACTTCACATCCTTCCTCTAGTATGGCACCCAGAACTGGATGCAGTACTCCAGATGAGGCCTAACTAGTGTCTTATACAAGTTCATCATGACCTCCTTACCCTTGTAGTCAATGCCCCTATTAATAAAGCCTAAGTACTATATGCTTTATTAACTGGTCTCTCAACACACCCTGCCATCTTCAATGACCTATGTATGTATACACTGAGGCCCCTTTGTTCCTGCACCTCCTTTAGAGGCTCTCCCTTTATTTTATACTGTCTCACCATATCTTTCCAGCCAAAACGAATCACCTCACACTTCTCTGCATTGAACTTCATCAGCCACTTGTCTGCGCACTCCACCAACCTGTCTGTCCTTTTGAAGTTCAAGATTATCCCCATCACAGTTGGCAACATTTCCAATCTTTGTTTCATCTGCAAATTTTGAAATCATGCCCTGCACACCACAGTCTAGGTCATTAAAACACATCAGGAAAAGCAAAGGTCCCAACATTGAACCCTTGAGGAACTCCATTACAAGCATTCCTCCGATCTGCAAAACAACCATTCATCTCTACTTTGTTTCCTGTCACTCAGCCAATTTCTTATCCAACTGTCTACTTTCCCTTTTATTCCATGGCCTAGAATTTGCTCACAAGTCTGTTGTGTGGCACTGTATCAAATGCCTATTGAAGATCCAGATACACCACATCAACCTTCTCTGTTAGCTCCTCAAAATACTTCAGCAGATTAGTTAAACATGATTTTCCCTTGATGAATCCATTTTGGCTTTCCTTAATTATTCTGCACTTGTCTAAGTGATTATTGATTTTATCCTGTACTATAGTTGCTTTTGTTTCTGAAGCTATGCAAATGCAGCTAATTTACATGCAAACTAAGATTGCCACAACATGATTGCAGATGCCAGTGTTCAAAGAGGTTTGCAATGTCTGACAACAACCCAGAAATCTGTCCTCCAACACATTACTTACAGTTTCCCTATTGGGAGTGACAGTGGTTCTGTGAGGCACAGACGTAATGTCCTAATGGATGACATGTCATGCCATCAGAACCACTCTGCCAGTGTCCTTGTTGTTGCCAATCAGCTGGTCCAGAGTACTGCCAGGTGGTGCAGTCCAAAGTCAGGACTTCTAGGGTCTGAGCTGTGCGAGGTCATTCTGCAAGGCAGTTACTGAAAGTCAGCAGACTTCCTACAGCCATGCAGTAGCCATTTGGTAGCACTATGAAGGAACGCTAGGGCAGGCAATAGCACTCAATCGACAGGCACTAAGGGAATGCACAAGGAATGTTGGCTGGTTTGATTTGTAACATTGATTTGCAATGTTTGTTTTGTGGTGTCCTTCCTTTCAGTATTGTGGCCAGAGGGTCCCTGTGATGGTCAGTAACTGAGGAACAGTAAGGTCTGGGGCTGGCGCTTGGTGAATTGGGCTTATGTTCACTAGTACCACAGACGGATGATTGGGGATAGACTGGCTCCAAAGGGAATGTCATGGCTGCTTCCTCCCCGCAACCCCCCCCCCCCCCCCCCCCCCCCCACTCCCTCCATCCCTCCTCCTCCTCAGCTGTACACCTGGTGGAAAGGGCTGCACCTTCATGATGTGTTAGGTTGTGTAGGGTAGGGCAGACTACGATGAATAATGACACATGCTCTGGTGTGTATGGGAAGATTCCACCAGAATGAGCCAAGCAGCGACAGCACTGTTAAGCACCCCGGTGGTCTGCTCAAGCTCAATGACAGTTCCTGTTGCCCATGTGTGGGTGGATTGGGCATTGGAGGCGCTTGAGTTAGATGGTCAACAATAGCACTTATTGCCCTTTGTTTTGCCATGTGGCTCAAATAGTGATGGTACAATAGAATTCCACAGAATACAATGTTTCCAGGAATAGCAGCTAGTGAGCTGTCTGGCACAATGAGTACTGTCTCACATCAGCTGGAGCTCGAGGGACTGGAATTCCTTCTGTTTGTGGTAAATATCAGAATTTACGAGCGGTGCTCACAATGCGATGTATTTACTGTCAATGTGCCCCAAACCAAGGAGGAGCCTACAATGCTGAAGAAACCATGTGCTTGTTCCACCTCCTCCTGTGTGGCAAGAGAGAACATGGTCAGCTCTCCGCATGTAGAACCTCACTGACTCCCTTCACATGTCACTGGACAGTAAACTGGGAGATGATTCAAACATTCCCTGCCCCATCCTGGAAGAAGCTCAATGCCTAAATGTTAAAGCCATTTTTACAGCTGCTGGCAATGCCATCCTCGCCCTGCTCTGTAGTTGCAGAAGCAGTTCAGCCAAGCAAGGGCGGCAGACTTGAATGTTTATCCAGTTGGTGAAGAGGAAATGTCTAACACACTCGTCCTCACTAAGGCTGAGAAATGCTCCCTGAAGATTGGAGGTGGATATGGCCAGCTGTTGAGAGCCATTCTCCTAACCCCCACCCGGTCCTCCTTCTCCCACTCTGAGCAACATGTCACCCTCTGTTCATCCTGCTTGGCATGCCGCAGCTCACTACAGTGACTACTGAACCCGGGTATGGGGGTTTGTGCAGTGTTCTCGAGGCTTTCACCACATGTAGTACCATTCCTGAGGAGTTCAGCACATTTAAATAGGAATTCAAACCACCAAGCACATCGACTAAGTTAGCAACAGCCAATAGAAATCAATCAGCAATTAACCTGGGAGGAGTTGGTCCCTTTAAGTAACGCTGGTGAGGGGTCCCCTTCCTGCTGCTCAACATGCTTTTCAAGCTGTTCAAGGTTGAGAGACGGCATTAACCAGAGCAACAAGGTCCAAAGCAGCATCACACACCGACTGATGTCACCGTCTCTCTAATCTACAGGATTTATACACAAGCTCCCAGGACCAGCATTAACACTGAGCAACATAGTGTGGCCAGCTCGAGAAATATTCACATTCAGAGCAGACCCCGCTTTGGACCTGAAGGCACTAAAATTACAGGCACTACACAACAAATTTTGTAGTGATTGTCAACAGGTCCGAGGCTGGGAAACCTGTGGTGAGTAACTCACCTCCTGATTCCCCAAAGCCTGTCCACCATCTACAAATCACAAGTCAGGAGTGTGATGGAATACTCCCCACTTACCTGGATGAGTACAGCTCCCACAACACTCAAGGAGTTTGAAACCGTCCAGGACAAAGCAGTCTGCTTGACTGGCACCACATCCACAAACATTCACTCCCTCCATCACCGACGCACAGTAGCAGCAGTGTGTACCATCTACAAGATGCACTGTAGGAACTCACCAAGGTCCTTAGACAGCATGACCACCACCATCCAGAAGGACAAGGGCAGCAGGCATATGGGAACACCACCACCTGGAAGTTCCCCTCCAAGCCACTCACCATCCTGACTTGTTCCTTCACTGTTGCTGGGTCAAAATCCTGGAACTCCCTCCCTAACAACACTGTGGGTGTACCTACACCACATGGACTGCAGCGGTTCAAGAAGGCAGCTCACCACCACCTTCTCAAGGGCAATTAAAGATGGGCAATAAATGCTGGGCCCAGCCAGCGACACCCACATCCCATAAATGAATAAAGAATAAATAAACATCCTGTACAAATTTCACTGTCATTTTTTAAATTAACTAGCTAAAGTCTCATTTGGATGGAATGAAAACAGGTCAGGCAGCATCTGTGGAGAGAGAAACAGAGTTAACATTTCAGGTCGATAACCTTTCATTAGAGGAAAGCTGGAGAGGTCACAGGTTTTAAGCAAGGGCAGAGGTATAAAAAGAGAGGTGGTGGGTAAAGAACAAAAGGGAAGGTGTGTGATTGGCTGGGTGCAGGAGAGATTAAATAATGAAAGGGATGATGGTGCAAGACAAAAGGGGGTGATAATGGAACAAGGAAAGAAACAAAAGAGGTGTCTAGAGGGGGTGTAAATGGTAGTGGCAGAATCGTCACCAATAGCTACTGTCCAAAATGATGGATACCAGAAGGCTATCTCATCGAAAGGTGAGGTGTTGTTCCCTGAGTTTGTGTCGACCTTCGTTGAATAGAGCAGGAGACCAAGGGCAGCGAGTGAGAGTGGGGCAAAAACTTAAAACCACAGCGACCAAAATCTCAGGCTGCACTTGCAATGTAGAGGAGGCTGCATGGTGAGCAGTGAATGCAGAATGCTATATTGAACAGGTAAATCGCTGCTTCACCTCCAAGGAATGTTTGGAGTATCGGACAGTGAGGAGAGAGGAGGTAAAAGATCACAAAAAGTGTGTATGTGTTAACAATCAGGGGGGCAAATGGAATGTTGGCTTTTATTGTAAGGGGAGGTGGAATATAAAATTTGGATGGTCTTGCTACAGCTGTACAGGGCATTGGTAAGAGTGCACCTACAGTACTAAATACAGTTCTGGTTTCCTTATGTAAAGAGGGATATACTCGCAATGGAAGAGAAGGTTCACTAGGTTGATTCCTGGGATGAAGGGATTGGCTTATGAGGAAAGGTTGAGCAGATTGGGCCTATACTCATTGGAATTTAGAAGAGTGAGAGGTAATCTTATCGAAACATATAAGGTTCTGAGGGGGTTTGACAGGGTAGATGCTGAACGTTTCCTCCTGTGGGGGAATCTAGAACTAGGGGGCACAGTTTCAGAATAAGGGGTCTCCCATTTAAGACAGAGATGAGGAGGAATTTCAACACAGAGATAAAAACAAAAAACTGCGGATGCTGGAAATCTAAAACAAAAACAAATACCTGGAAAAACTCAGCAGGTCTGGCAGCATCGGCGGAGAAGAAAAGAGTTGATGTTTCGAGTCCTCATGACCCTTCAACAGAACTGGGTGAATCCAAGGAGAGGGGTGAAATATAAGCTGGTTTAAGGTGGTGGGGGGGGGGGGGGGGGGGGGGGGGGTTTGGGTGGGGGGAGAGAAGTGGAGGGGGGTGTCGTTGTAGGGACAAACAAGCAGTGATAGGAGCAGATCATCAAAAGATGTCACAGACAAAAGAACAAAAGAACACAGAGGTGTTAAAGTTGGTGATATTATCTAAACGAATGTGCTAATTAAGAATGGATGGTAGGGCACTCAAGGTACAGCTCTAGTGGGGGTGGGGGGAGCATAAAAGATTTAAAAATATTTTAAAATAATGGAAATAGGTGGGAAAAGAAAAATCTATATAATTTATTGGAAAAAACAAAAGGAAGGGAGAAGAAACAGAAAGGGGGTGGGGATGGAGGAGGGAGTTCAAGATCTAAAGTTGTTGAATTCAATATTTAGACCGGAAGGCTGTAAAGTGCCTAGTCAGAAGATGAGGTGCTGTTCCTCCAGTTTGCGTTGGGCTTCACTGGAACAATGCAGCAAGCCAAGGACAGACATGTGGGCAAGAGAGCAGGGTGGAGTGTTAAAATGGCAAGTGACAGGGAGGTTTGGGTCATTCTTGCAGACAGACCGCAGGTGTTCTGCAAAGCGGTCGTGTTTCTGGGAGGGAGGAGAAGGCGTGAGGGCAGATGCCAGAAACCTTCCCAGAAACATGATAAGGTCCCCCTTGTCCTCACTTATCACCCCATCAGCTCTGCTTTCAAAGGATCATCCTCCGCCATTTCCACAAACTCCAGCATGATGCCACCACCAAACACATCTTCCCTTCACCCCCCATGTCGACATTCCGTAGGGATCGTTCCCTCCAGGACACCCTGGTCCACTCCTCCATCACCCCCTACACCTCAACCCCCTCCTATGGGACCTCCCCATGCCCACGCAAAAGATGTAACACCTGCCCCTTCACTTCCTCTCTCCTCACCGTCCAAGGGCCCAAACACTCCTTTCAAGTGAAGCAACATTTCATTTGCATTTCCCCCAACTTAGTCTACTGCATTCGTTGCTCCCAATGCAGTTTCCTCTACACTGGAGAGACCAAACATAAACTGGGCGACCGCTTTGCAGAACACCTGTGGTCTGTCCGCAAGAATGACCCAAACCTCCCTGTCACTTGCCATTTTAACACTCTACCCTGCTCTCTTGCCCACATGTCTGTCCTTGGCTTGCTGCATTGTTCCAGTGAAGCCCAACGCAAACTGGAGGAACAACACCTCATCTTCCGACTAGGCACTTTACAGCCTTCCGGTCTGAATATTGAATTCAACAACTTTAGATCTTGAACTCCCTCCTCCATCCCCACCCCCTTTCTGTTTCTTTCCCCTTCCTTTTGTTTTTTCCAATAATTTATATAGATTTTTCTTTTCCCACCTATTTCCATTATTTTTAAATCTTTTATGCTCCCCCACCCCCACTAGAGCTGTACCTTGAGTGTCCTACTATCCATTCTTAATTAGCACATGCATTTAGATAATATCACCACCTTCAATACCTCTGTGTTCTTTTGTTGTTTTGTCTGTGACATCTTTTGATGATGTGTTCCTATCACTGCTTGTTTGTCCCTACAACCACACACCCCCCTCCACTTCTCTCCCCCCCCCCCACCACCCCCCACACCTTAAACCAGCTTATAATTCACCCCTCTCCTTGGATTCACCTAGTTCTGTTGAAGGGTCATGAGGACTCGAAACATCAACTCTTTTCTTCTCCGCCGATGCTGCCAGACCTGCTGAGTTTTTCCAGGTAATTCTGGGTTTGTTTTAGGAGGAATTTCAACTCTTGAGAGCTGTAGTGTTTGGAATTCTGTTCCCCAGAGAGCAGTAGAGGCTGGGTCATTGAATATAGTCAGGGCTGAGTTAGACAGATTTTTGATCGACAAGGGAGTTGAGGGTTATGGGGGGTAGACAGGAAAGTGAAGTTAAAAGCACAGTTAGATCAACCATGATCTTATCGAATGGAAGAGCAGGCTCGAGGGGCTGAAAGGCCTACTCCTGCTCTTATTTCTTATGTTCCTATCTATTGGACCACCTGTGCTTGCATGGGAAGGTGCAGTAGGAAGAGGAAGGTTTGTCGAGGGTGATTGAGGAGCGGACCAGGCAGTCATGGAGAGAATGGTCCCTTCAGAACTCTGAAAGGGGAGGGGAAGATGTGTTTGGTGGTGACATCACACTGGAGATGGTGGAAATAGTGAAGGATGATCCATTGAATAGAATAGGATTGAAGGTAAGGATAAGGATCACCTTCTCCTGGTGCTGGCTGGGAGGGGAAGGAATGAGAGCAGAAATGCAGGAAATGGGTCAGACATAGTCAAGGGCCCTGTCAACCATGGTGGGGAGGGAATCCTCAGTTGAGGTAGAAGGAAGTCACCTCAGAAGAACAAGTAGGACAGGTTACATCATCAGAACAGATGCAATGGCTATGCAGAAACTGTGAGAACGGAATAGAGAGCTTGCATGAACCCTGGGGCAAAATCTTTACCTTGGCAGGTGAGCGTACAATGACCGGCGAGTGTCCCAATGTCAATGCGCAGTTGCACGATATTTCGGTCAGTGGGCAGGCGCTGGAGTTGGCAGCGCGCCCACTCAAAATGAAGAGGCCGATTAAAAGAAATTTTCCGCTGCCTGTCCAACCTCACGGTCGGCGGGGAAAGCGCTAGGAAGCCTCATCCACGGGCGGGATGCGGTTTCCAACAGCAATTAAATATTAAATAAAAATTTTAAAACTTAATTAATAACATGTCCCTGTGTTTCATAACATTTTTAATTTCTTCATTATTTTAAAAAAAAGCTCTCCATCTCCCTGAGGCAGCTCTGCGCCTCAGGGAGATTTTCAAGCGCTCACGCGCCCGCATGTTCGCCCTCCTGCCCCCACCTGCACAGGTAGGCACTGAGCGCTGCCACTCACGGTTCATGCCAGGCGAGCTTTAACTAGCCCGCCAGCCTGAAATCACCTTCCGGCCTCGATCGTGGGCAGCTTCCTGACTGTCCATAGTGAGCCTGTCCAATAAGGGCAAAAGGTCTGCCCCAGGTCTGAGGAGGTGTCACTGAAGTAGCTGTGGGATTCAGTGGGTGTTGGTCCATAGCCTATCCCCAGAAATGGAGACAGGAAAGTCGAGGAAGAGAAGGGAAGAGTCAGAAACGGACTATGTCAAACTGAGGAGGGTGGAAATTGGAAGTAAAGTTGAGGAAATTTTCCAGTTCAGGGTGAGAGCAGGACACGGCACTGATACAGGATAGACCGGAAAAGAGGTGAGGGAGGGGCTTGAGCAGGATCACACAAAGGCAGGCATGGTTAGGATCCACATGCGTTCCCATAGCAACATCTTTTACTTGGAGCAAGTGAGTGAAGACGATTAAAGAAGAGGCTGGTCAGTGTGAGAACAAGTTCAGGCAGGGGAGGGTGGTGATGGATGGGGGCTGGTTGTCATGGCAGGCGCTGGCTCTGAATCGGGATGTGGAGGTGCAGAGATTGGCCCAAGGTTAAAAGGGGATGTCTGGACCCAGGAAACTGGAGAATTCTTTGCAATAATTTTCCCACCACCGAGTTAGGCCGTTTGGCCTGTAATTATCCATCCAATTCCTCCTTTTTTAAACAATGGTACAACATTATCGGTCCTCCACATCCTGATTACTTAATGAATACTTTACATCAATTTTCACAAGAGAGTGGGATGAAGCAGGCATTGTAGTGAAGAAGGAGGAATGTGGAATATTGGATGGGCTAAGCATAGCAAGAGAGGAAATATAAAGAGATTTGAGCATCTTTGAAAGCGGAATTGTATCCAAGGCTGCTAAGGGAGAAAATAGTGGAGACTCTGGCTGCTGTTTTCCAATCCTCTCTGGCTACAGGTGTGGCGCCAGATGTGGAGGACCGATAATGTTGTACCATTGTTTAAAAAAGGAGGAATTGGATGGATAATTACAGACCAAACAGCCTAACTTGGTGGTGGGAAAATTATTGTAAAGAATTCTTAGTGACAGTAAGGCACATCATTTAGAAAGGAACACAATAATCAAGGAGAGCCAGCGTGGGTTTGTTAAGGGGAGATTGTGTCTGATTAAATTGTTTGAATTTTTTGAAGAGGTAACAAGGAGGGTCAATGATGGTAGTGGATTTGATGTAATCTACATAGGTTTTGGCAAAGCTTTTGATTAAGTTCCGCATGGCAGACTGGTCAATGAGTGAAAAGTTCATGAGATCCAAGGACAAGTGGCAAGCTGGATCCAAAACAGACTCAGTGACAGGAAGCTAAAGGTTATGGTTAGTGGGCATTTTTGTGACTAGGAGGCTGTTTCCAGTGAGGTTCCATTTGACTCAGTGCTGGGTCCCTTGCTTTCTGTGGAATATTTCAATGATTCAGACTTAAATATGGGGACGTAATTAAAAGGTTTGCAAATGATACGCTAATTGGCCCTGTGGTTGATAGTGAGAGAGAGCTGTTCGACTGCAGGATGATATTAATGGTGGTTAGAGAAGTAGCAAATGGAATTCCATCCAGAGAAGTGTGAGGTCATGCATTTGGGGAAGACAAACAAGGCAAGGGAATACAATAAATGATTGGATCTTGAGAAGTGTAGAGGGACAGAGATGTCTACAGATCCCTGAAGGTAGCAGAACAGGTGGATAAGGCAGTCTTGAGGTGTACTGGATAGTTATTGGCCAAGGCCTGGAATATAAGAGCTGGGAGGTAATGCTAAGACAGTAACAAACACTAGTTAAAGTGCAACTAGAGTATTGTGTGCAGTTCTGGACACCACGTTACATGAAGGATGTAATCACACCAGAGAGGTTAGAGAGGAGATTTATGAGGATGTTGCTAGGAATGAAGAATGTTATGTTTTTATATGTTGCATCCCATGTATTTGCATGGGATGGTGCTATGGGAAGGGAAGGTGTTGGTGAATTTTATTTGTAAGGAAATATTGAATAGGCTGTTTTGGCTTTCTTTAGAACAGAGGAGGCTGAGGGGAGGTTTAATTGTGCTGCTTAAAATTATGAGGGACCGAGACAGAGTGAAGGGAAGATCTATTAACCTTAGCGGAGAGAACAATAACCAGGGAGCATAGACTTAAAGTAATTGGTGAAAATTTAGAGAGGAGTTGAGGAGTAATATTTCACCCAGAAGGTGGTGGGGGTTTGGAACTCACAGCCTGAAAGATGGTGAAGGCCAGAACCCTCACTGTATTTGAAAAAAACACTTGGCTATGCTTTGAACTGCAGTGAGCTACAGGGCTACTGACCAAGAGCTGGAAGGTGGGATTAGACTGGATAATGTTTCACTGGCTGGCAGAAGTACAATAGGCCGAATGGCCTCCCTCTGTGTCTGTTTCTTTATGAGACAGAAAGAAATCACTTCTGTTGGGTGAGAACAAGCTGAAACAAAAGTTCTGCCAGGACAGTTCTGTTAGTGGATCTCATGAAGGAGGTGGGAGTGGACTTCTGGGGTCAGGGGGTTATGAGGCTGGAGACTGAGGAGGGAAGATCTCCAGAGGAGATGAGGTCAGTGAGAGTCCTGGCTTGATGTTTGGTAGTGGGGTGATGGTCAGCGGGGAGGTGGGAGAAAGTGTCGGAGAGTTAGTGTTCAGCCTCTGGAAGGTACAGGCCAGTTTGTCAAATAACAACAGCTCCCCCCCACCCCACCCCCACCGCCTTGTCAGCAGGTTTACTGACTGAGAGAAAGGAATGCAGGAATCTCAAAGGAAGGTCGGTTCGAGTGAGTGAGGGGAACAGAGAAATTGAGACTGCCGATGTTATGCCAACATTTTAGAGAGGGTAAGAGGCCAAAGGGAGGGGTCCAGGTGGAGGGAGAATCTGGGAGACGGGTAAAAAGGTGCGCTGTGCAGAGGAGTGAAACCCTGGGTGAGGAGGTGAATGAAGTGGTGATGAGAGTGGAGCTCAGCATCACGCTCAACTCGAAACTCATTGACATGGGGGGGGGCGCAGGGGGTAAAACTGAACCCTTTGAGGACAGATTGTTCAGAGCCAGAGAGGGGACGATCAGGGGGGATTACTGAAACTTGCAAGGGGTGAGATTGGAAGAAGGGATGGTGCCAGATGAAAGGGAAGGAGAAGAAAGATTGGAGGAATGTTGGGAAGCAAGATTGTTTTCCTTCACATCTGAAAGGGAATAAAAAGTTTTCAAAGTGCTGGGTGAGGACCTCGTATTGCTTTGCTGGATGCAGAGAGGGTGAATCCTCACACTGAACTGACAGCTTCTGACCTACAGTGAAAAAGGTGAAGTCCTGTTGTAGCCTGGTGTGGAAGCCAGGGTCTCCATGGTTACCAGAAAGCAATGGGGCCCTCGGCACTTCGATCCTCATTCACTCCACGATGCCTGGGAACTGATCTATCGGAGACCTCGGCAACATACCCGAGAGATATTCTACAGCAATTGAATTTTCAGGTTTTTTTTGTTTGTTTCTGAGGTATAAACAGGTCAATGTCCTGAATAAAAGGTGCCTCTATCCCCTCCGCAATTTCCCCTTCACATTGATTCCTTCTTTGGAATGATTTGCTGTTAATAAAGTGGTCCTGATGGCGAGTCTACCTGCCCCACTTCTAACCTCACCCACCAGCCAAGAACACGGCTGAATGACAAATCGGGGGTGGAGGGCAGTGAAAATCAGGGAGGGGTATAAATGGAGGGATAGTGAAAATCAGGGAGGGGTATAAACCTGAGGGGGGGAGGGCAGTGAAAAGCAGGGAGGGGTATAAATGGAGGGATAGTGAAAATCAGGGAGGGGTATAAATTGGGAGGGGCAGTGAAAATCAGGGAAGGGTATAACTCAGGTGGGGGAGGGGCAGTGTAAATTGGGATGGGGTGTTAATAGGGGGAAGTGATGTAACTGAAACATTGTGTATGTCAGATCCCATGGGTGTCTATCCGAACGGGTTTAACAGCAGCACACTCAGCTCCGAGCAATCCTTTTCCTAATCCTGATGTGTTCTAACATTCTGGCCTCACACTGGAAACAGTCGCAGAGTCTGGGTCATGGGGTGCAGACACTGAGATTGTGGAAATCTTAACGCCCTCAGTGTATGTGGGAAAAACAGGATGCAGTTAAACGCTGCTTATTGTAACGCCATGAGGCTTCAGTAGACATGAGCACATGCTCCTTGACATTAAGTCAGGCAGTTACACCCTGACAGATGCCATGAACACCCTGACGGCTATACACACATTCAAGCTGACTTGAAGTGGAATGGCCAAAAAAAACCCCCAAACAAATGGCTATTCACTTTCAGATCCCTCATCCCTTTCAGACTCCCTGCCCATGACCTGCTGTTGACCCACACTGACTACCCCGGTTCCGTGATTGAATACACTGTGCCTGTGTGACATCCTGTCCTCACCCGCACTAACTGTCCAGATCGGAAGAATACAGACACACAGGACAAAACTGATGCTGGGCCCTGGGTACCAGTCATAGGACAACCCCCGCTTACGCCACAAAACTCAAAACTCTGCACCAAGAAGAGACAATATTTCCACTAAGTTTGGAAAGTCCCTTATGCAATCGACCCAATTTCAGAACTGGGTACCCCCACCTCACCCAGGGCAATCGAAGCAATTCAGAAATTCAAAAAAGTTCAGCTCCATAAGATGTGGGACAGAAAACCACCGATGTAGCCTTATTCCTTTACATGGCTGGGGCCACAATGAAGTATTTAATTTATGAAATTTACTCGTACTTCAGTGCCTGGAATGTAGCAGAGGCAATTTCAATATAATTTCAGTTCAACATTAGCCTTCCTTTAATATCCCTCCCACCACTCCCCGTTACCCACTGAGTTTGTTTGTCTATTTTTGTTAATATGTAATTGTCACTTGTTGCCTGTTATAAACCTGATTACTTAGTAAATTTTTTATTGTAAATTACACTGCAGTTCAGGCTGTATACCTGTTTCTTGAATAAAGTACCATTCTGATAACATGGGGGCCTAGTTAATCAGAGAGACATAAAATGAGGAGAGATGTCAATCAGGGTTGTGAAACAGCTGGATTAAGATGGGTGTAACACAGTGCTATGTTTAAATTGAGGGGCTGTTTAAAATGAGGGCGATGTAATTTTTGGGGGTGGGAGGGGTATGAATGGGGTGCGGGTGTGGGGGCGGAGATAGGGGAGGGGGGCGTGCGATTTTAACTCATTGGACAGAATTAAAATGGGGTCCGGGATGTCTCATCCAAGTCAGAGTTTAGAAGCCCCACCGATGCTGTGTAAAGTGTTTTGGTCTTTTTCTTTCAAGACAGATCAGGACTTGGCGATCGGGCTTGGCGTGGGTGTACCCTTGTTTCTGTTGGTGATGGGACTCCTCGCAGCAACTGCTTATGTTTATCTAAAAAAGAAAAAACAGGTAAAAATGGAACCTAACTTCTTCGGAGTTTAGAGGAATGAGAGGTGATCTTATTGAAATGTAAGATCCTGAGGGGGTTTGACAGGGTGGAGGCTGAGAGGGTGTTTCCCTTTGTGGAGGAATCTAGGACTAGGGGGCACAGTTTCTTAATAAGGGGTCTCCCAATTAAAACGGAGATGAGGAGGAATTTCTTCTCTTAGTCTCATTAGTCTGACAGTCGATTTATCAGTTATTGATGTAAGGGACAGGGATGCAATTGGTTGGAATAGATTTGTCCTTTTTTTGCATTGTTACAGGAGAAGCAAATATAATTAAAAAGACAGAGATGAACAATACTCCAGAGAGGGAGTCAAGGAGGGGATTTAACCGTTGGTTTTAAGTCTTTGAGTCAATAGAGAAATACTGGGCAGGATTTTTCACTGAGACTAGTGGAGGCGATGCTATCTGGCATTGTCACAGGACTCGTAATCCAGAGACCCAGGGTAATTGGGGACTTAGGTTCAAACCACACCACAGCAGGAAATCTGCAATTAAAAGTCTAATGGTGACCATGATACCATTGTCGATTGTTGTAAAAACCCATCTGGTTCATTAGTGACCTTCAGGGAAGGAAATCTGCTGTCCTTACCTGGTCTGGCCTACATGTGTCTCCAGACCCACAGCCATGTGATTGCCCCAAAATGGCCTCAGTTATAACAATCCGCTAAAAAGTCAATAAAAAAGAATGAAACCGGACAGAACACCCGGCATTGACCTAGGCACCAGAAACAACGGTAAACTCAGACCTGTCAACCCTGCAAAGTCCTCCTTACTAACATCTGAGGGCTAGTGCCAACATTGGGAGAGCTGTCTCACAGACTAGTCAAGCAACAGCCTGACAGAGTCATCCTCACGGAATCACATCTTACAGATAGTGTCCCAGACACCACCATCACCATCCCTGGGTATGTCTTGTCCCACCAGCAGCAGGACAGGCCCAGCAGAGGTGGTGACACAGTGGTATACAGTCAGGAGGGAATTGCCCTGGGAATCCTCAACTTTGACTCCAGACTCTATGAAGTCTTATGGCATCAGGTCAAACATGGGCAAGGAAACCTCCAGCTGATGACCACGTACCGCCCTCCCTCAGCTGATGAATCAGTGCTTCTCCATGTTGAACATCACTTGGAGGAAGCACTGAGGGTGACCAGGGCACAGAATGTACTCTGGGTGTGAGGACTTCAATGTCCATCACCAAGAGTGGCTCGGTAGCACCACTACTGACCGAGCTGGCCGAGTCCTAAATGACATAGCTGCTAGACTGGGTCTGCGGCAGGTGGTGAGGGAACCAACAAGAGGGAAAAACATACTTGACCTCATCCTCACCAACCTGCCTGCTGCAGATGCATCTGTCCATGACAGTATCGGTTGGAGTGACCACTGCACAGTCATTGTGGAGATGAAGTCCCGTCTTCACATTGAGGATACCCTCCATCGTGGATGATCCATCTCAGCCTCCTCCATAAGTTCCCAGTATCACAGATGCCAGTCTTCAGCCAATTCCATTCACTCCACATCACATCAAGAAATGGCTGAAGGCACTGGGCACTGCAAACACTATGGGTCCTGACAACATTCCAACAAAAATACTGAAGACTTGTGCTCTAGAACTTGCTGTGCCCCTAGCCAAGCTGTTCCAGTACAGCTACAACACTGGTATCTACCCACCTATGTGGAAAATTGCCCAGATATGTCCTGTGCACAGTAAAGTGATGGAAGGGGTCATCAATGGTGCTGTCAAGTGACACTTACGCAGCAATATCCAGGCTTGGGCTGACAAGTGGCAAGTAACATTTGCACCACACAAGTTCCAGGCAATGACCATCTCCAACAAGAGAAAACTTAAACATTGCCCCTCGGCATTCAATGGCATTACCATCGCTGAATCCCCCATTATCAACATCCTGGGGGGTTACCATTGACCAGAAACTGAACTGGACTAGCCATATAAATACTGTGGCTACAAGAGCAGGTTAGAGGCTAGGAACCCTGTGGCAAGTAACTCACCTCTAGACTCCTCAAAGTTTGTCCACCAAGTCAGGCACAAGTCAGGAGTGTGATGGAATACTCCCCACTTGCCTGGATGAGTGCAGCTCCCACAACACTCAAGAAGATCAATACCATCCAGGACAGCAGCCTGCTTAATTGGCACCACATCCACAAACATTCACTCCCTCCACCACCATTGACACACAGTAGCAGCAGTGTGTACCAGCTACAAGATGCACTGCAGGAATTCACCAAGACTCCTTAGACAGCACCTTCCAAACCCACAGCCATTACCATCTAGAAGGACAAGGGCAGCAGACAGATGGGAACACCACCATCTGGAAGTTCCCCTCCAAGTCACTCACCATCCTGACTTGGAAATATATCGCTGTTCCTTCACTGTCACTGGGTCAAAATCCTGGAACTCCCTCCCTAACAGCACTGTGGGTGTACCTACACCACATGGACTGCAGCGGTTCAAGAAGGCAGCTCACCACCACCTTCTCAAGGGCAGTAAGGGATGGACAATAAATGCTGGTCCAGCCAGCAAAGCCCACATCCCGTTAAAGCATTTAAAAAAGCTAGCTTTATATTCCTGTTTTACTAATTGAATTTAAATTCCACCTGCTGTCACTGTGAAATTTGAACCAACATCCCCTAGACATTCCCCTGGACCTCAGGATTATTAGTTTAGTGACATTAGCACTGCACCACTGTCTCCCCAGCTCCAGGCAATGCTGATTCTGATCAGTGGGTATTTGGTCATCTGAACTCTCTCCCCTTAATCTCCAATCATCTCCGCACCAAATATTTACCCAACAACTTTTGGAAAGAGTTAGTCTCCACAGCTCCCTGATTCTGTCACTGCCCTCATCTCAAACTGGAATGATTCTCAACAAGAGTGAGAAGAAACCAACCTGAGAATTGTCTTAGCCTGGGACCTAGTGCCTCTTGAATTTGCATTTAATAAGCTGCATGTTAATTTATCAGCTGGGGCTGATTGTTCTCTTTTTTATGTCTTGTGACTTCCTCTTCTGTTTCATAGAAACAAGAATCTCTGTAACCTGATCAGTGCTATTCCTGAGCTTTGTGTTCACAGGCAGGTATCATGCTGTCCACAGCTCTCCGCCTATAGAATAGAATCACAGAATGGTACAGCAGAGAAGGAGGCCATTCAGCCCATTGAGATTGCAGCAGAGGCAACCCACAGCCCTGCAAGTACCTCAGGCAGTACCAGCACGGACACATTATTTTTTTTGTTGAAAAATATACTTTATTCATAAAATATCTGGAAGAACATTCCAAAACATTTCAAAATCACCATCACAAAGTACAATCAGATTCAACTTTTACATATGGATCACAAGGTGCATCAAAACAATCAATGAATATTACAGTCATTTCAGTATGGTCATTACAGACAATCAGACAATGGGATTGGAGTTATCGACATACATCAGTACCAGCACTGACACATTGCTTACACCAGCAGCATAACCTCACCAATACTCTGGCTATGACCCTTGCCAGCATCTTCAGCAATGCCAGCAACATCGCTAACAAACTCGACATGAGAAACAAGGTTTAAAAATAAACACCAGCAGAGAACAGCCATAAAGAAGGGTTGGGGTTGGTGACTAAACTCAAATTCCCTTTTTAGTTTCCAAATTTGTTGAGATTGGAAATGTTTTCCTCTTTTCAGACACTGACCCCTCCCATATAAACTGTCAACAAATAACCTACCCTGAACCCATTGTTCGCACTAACTACTGGCCCATAGTCAAACATCCTTTCCTCTGCAACTCTCTTCACCTCTTTAGGCTGAAAATTAGATTGTGTCATTGTCGAACCAGGCTCTGGGAGGCTTCCTAGCCAAACAAAACAAACTTTATTTATATGAGAGCTTCCAGGGCTGTTTGTGTTTGGCCAGCCCCTCCCCCTCCTACAGCCATCGCCTCCCAGGAAACCCAGCCACAGAATTGGTTCCCCTGCGCTAGCCACTCATTGGTTGAACAAATCATGTTACCCCTACTCAGTTCAACTGGTCTTAGAGTGACAGTCATCACAACCATTGTTTGGACACAGAGGCTGTGATTCATGACCTGCTGATTCCCTCTCTCCCTAACCCAGTGGTCACTGGTCAGGACAGGACCCCTGGCTCACTCCCTCTCTCCCTAACCCAGTGGTCACTGGTCAGGACAGGACCCCTGGCTCACTCCCTCTCTCCCTAACCCAGTGGTCACTGGTCAGGACAGGACCCCTCGCTGATTCCCCCTCTCTTGAACCCAGTGGTCACTGGTCAGGAACTGGAACACTGGTTGATTCCCCCTCTCCCTAACCAAATAGTCACTGGTCAGGAACAGAACCCCTAGCTGATTCTCCCTCTCTCTAACCCAGTGGTCACTGAACAGTGATGAGGAGCAGGAACACTGGCTGATTCCTTCTGTCTAACCCAGTCTTTGGGATCACCACTGTTGAGGGCAACTAATTTAGCACAGACTGTGAATTCAACCGAAAGTGATACTGAACTAAGTGGCCAAGAGCTCGCAACAGGCATTATTACTTCCCTCGCACACCGGGCAGTATAACTCCCCTCGCACACTAGGCAGTATAACTCCCCTCACACACTGGGCAGTTTAACTCCCCTCGCACACCGGGCAGTATAACTCCCCTCGCACACTAGGCAGTATAACTCCCCTCGCACACCGGGCAGTATAACTCCCCTCGCACACCGGGCAATATAACTCCCCTCGCACACTGGGCAGTATAACTCCCCTCGCACACCGGGCAGTATAACTCCCCTCACACACCAGGCAATATAACTCCCCTCGCACACCGGGCAATATAACTCCCCTCGCACACTGGGCTGTATAACTCCCCTCGCACACCGGGCAGTATTACTCCCCTCGCACACCGGGCAGTATAACTCCCCTCGCACACCGGGCAGTATAACTCCCCTCACACACCAGGCAATATAACTCCCCTCACACACCGGGCAATATAACTCCCCTCGCACACTGGGCAGTATAACTCCCCTCGCACACCGGGCAGTATAACTCCCCTCGCACACCGGGCAATATAACTCCCCTCACACACCGGGCAATATAACTCCCCTCGCACACCGGGCAGTATTACTCCCCTCGCACACCGGGCAGAATAACTCCCCTCGCACACCGGGCAGTATAACTCCCCTCACACACCAGGCAATATAACTCCCCTCACACACCGGGCAATATAACTCCCCTCGCACACCGGGCAGTATAACTCCCCTCGCACACCGGGCAGTATTACTCCCCTCGCACACCGGGCAGTATAACTCCCCTCGCACACCGGGCAGTATAACTCCCCTCACACACCAGGCAGTATAACTCCCCTCACACACCAGGCAATATAACTCCCCTCGCACACCGGGCAATATAACTCCCCTCGCACACCGGGCAGTATTACTCCCCTCGCACACCGGGCAGTATAACTCCCCTCGCACACCGGGCAGTATTACTCCCCTCACACACCAGGCAGTATAACTCCCCTCACACACCAGGCAATATAACTCCCCTCGCACACCGGGCAATATAACTCCCCTCGCACACCGGGCAGTATTACTCCCCTCGCACACTGGGCAGTATGACTCCCCTCGCACACCGGGCAGTATGACTCCCCTCGCACACCGGGCAGTATGACTCCCCTCGCACACCGGGCAGTATGACTCCCCTCACACACCGGGCAATATGACTCCCCTCGCACACCGGGCAGTATAACTCCCCTCACACACCAGGCAGTATAACTCCCCTCACACACCAGGCAATATAACTCCCCTCGCACACCGGGCAATATAACTCCCCTCGCACACCGGGCAGTATTACTCCCCTCGCACACCGGGCAGTATAACTCCCCTCGCACACCGGGCAGTATAACTCCCCTCACACACCAGGCAATATAACTCCCCTCACACACCGGGCAGTATAACTCCCCTCGCACACCGGGCAATATAACTCCCCTCGCACACCGGGCAGTATTACTCCCCTCGCACACCGGGCAGTATAACTCCCCTCGCACACCGGGCAGTAAAACTCTCCTCGCACACCGGGCAGTAAAACTCCCCTCGCACAGCGGTCCGCACTGTTGTGAATGGTTCATTGTTTCAATGAAGACATTGTTATTTTCTGAGTGAGGAGATTGGAAATTGGAGATTTGAACTCGATTTCTTGTTCCAGAGAGAGCCAAGACGTGCCGATGAGAAACAAAGCGATGATCAACACTTGACGGTAGGTCTATTGCTGCATAACCTCACCCTAGCCACTGCTTCCTCACCAACACCCTTCCCTTTCACTGACGCTTTATTTACTTGCTGTTAGAGGGGTCTGATCTTTAACCATCTGGCCAGCTCAGTGGTAATGACACTGAACACCCAATATTAGTTGCGTCTCAAGCTCACCGTCCAGGTACAGGGATCACTCCCTGTGCACCTCATGTGCTCAGGATCACAATCCCCACACAGCTGGACAGTACTGAGGGAATGCCGTACTGTCAGAGGCACCATCTTTCAGATGAGATGTTAAACTGAGGCCTGGCACCCATCTCAAGTGGATGTAAAAAAAACTCCCACGGTGTGATTGGGAGGAGAGCAAAGGAGTTCTCCCTAGTGTCCTGGCCAAAATTTATCCCTCAACCAACATTGCTAAAACAGATATAAAACCAGAAAATGCCAGAAAAACTCAGCAGGTCTGGCAGTGTCTGTGGGGAGAGAAACAGAGTTAACCTGTCAAAGTTCTGATGAAGAGTCAAACAGAATTAAAACGTTAACTATTTCTTGCTCCACAGATGCTGCCAATCTGTTGAGTATTTCCAGCATTTTCTGGTTTTATTTTAGATTTCCAGCATCTGCAGTATTTTGCTTTTATTTTCGTGACTAGAACAGTTTATCTAGTCATGATGACATTGCTGTTTTTGGGATCTTGCTGTGTACAAATTGGCAGCTGCGTCTGCTACATTACACCAGTGGCTACAGATTCCCTCAGATGTCCCTCAGTGAATGGGACACCCAGAGAAGGCTGATTGGGTTGTGTGCAAGTTCCTTCTCTTTTAAAACATCTCTGAAAAGGCATTAGGTTTGTCTGGACAATGGCCTGGCCAGCAAGGGGCATTTCACCTCATTACTCTTACTCTGGGGTATATGACAAGGAGAGAGCAGTGTCTGACCAAACTCCCGATGATTGTTGATTTCCGAGTGCTGTATGTCACATGTACAACCACAGCTTTAACACCTTTATACTTCTTCACCAGACTAAGCAAAGAAATCCAGACGATGACTATGCACACACTATAATTCATCACAACCAGGTGAGAATTTATCCACTTCTCTCAATTAACTGAAATTATACTCCACCAGCAACCAGCCCCACCTTAATTTACCAAATTTCACGTTCCCCTTTCTGCTTCAGCAAGGAAGATATGGACTCTCACTGGGGTAGAGGTTCCACACACACTGACACTCAGTGGAGTACAGTTCCACACACACTGACTCTCATTGGGATACAGTTCCACACACACTGACACTCATTGGGGTACAGTTCCACACACACTGACACCCACTGGGATACAGTTCCACACACACTGACTCTCACTGGGATACAGTTCCACACACACTGACTCTCACTGGGATACAGTTCCACACACACTGACACCCACTGGGATACAGTTCCACACACACTGACTCTCACTGGGTACAGTTCCACACACACTGACTCTCACTGGGATACAGTTCCACACACACTGACACTCACTGGGGTACAGTTCCACATGCACTGGCTTTCACTTAGGTATAGTTCTACACACACTGACTCTCGCTGGGGAACGGGTTCCACACAAACTGACACTCACTGGGGTGCGAGGTCCACACACACTGACTCTCACTGGGGTACAGCTCCACACACACTGACTCTCACTGGGGTACAGTTCCACACACACTGACTCTCACTGGGGTACAGCTCCACACACACTGACTCTCACTGGGGTACAGTTCCACACACACTGACTCTCACTGGGGTACAGCTCCACACACACTGACTCTCACTGGGGTACAATTGCACACACACTGACTCTCACTGGGGTACATCTCCACACACACTGACTCTCACTGGGGTACAATTGCACACACACTGACTCTCACTGGGACACAGTTGCACATACAGTGATTCTCACTGGGTTACGGTCCACACGCACTGACTCTTACTGGGGTATAGTTCCACCTGCACTAACTCTCACTGGGCTACAGTTGTGCACACACTGACTCTCATCTGGGTACAGTTCCATACACACTGACTCTCAGTGGGATACATTTGAACAGGCAGTGACTCTCACTGTCATACAGTTCTACACACACTGACTCTGACTGGGATATAGTTCCAGAAAGACTGACTCTCACTGGGGTATGGTTTTCGCACACACTGTCTCTGACAGGGGTACGGGTTCCACACACACTGTCTCTCACTGGGGTACAGTTCCACACACACTGACTCTCACTGGGGTACAGTTCTGCACAAACTGACTCTCACTAGGGTATGGGTTCCACAGACACTGACTCTCACTGCAGTACACTTCTACACATACTGATTCTCACTGACATACAATTGAAGAATACTGACTCTCACTGGGGTATAGTTCTACACACACGCTGGCACTCACTGGGCTACGGGTTCCAGGCACACTGACTCCCACTGTAGCACAGTTCCAGACATTGGCTCTCACTTGGATACGGTTCCATGAACACATGTTGCCTCTGGGGTACAGTTTTACGCATACTGGCTCTCACTCAAGTACAGTTCTGCACACACTGACCCACACTGGGGTACATTTCTAGAGGCACGGACTCTCACTGGATACAATTCTACACACACTAGTTCTCACTGAGGTAAAGTTCCACATGCATTGATTCCCACTTGGGTACAGTCCCACGTGCACTGACTCTAACTGGGAAAAATTTCCAGAGGCATGGACTCTCACTAGGGTACATTTTTACACACACTGGCTCTCACTAGGTTACAGTCCCACAAACACTGATTCTCACTAGGGTACAGTTCTACACATACTGACTCTCACTGTGGTACAGTTCTACACTCGCTGACTCTCACGGAGATACTGTTGCTGGATCCACACACACTGTCACTCACAGGGTTACAATTACACAGACACTAACTCTCACTGAAGTATAGCTCCACACACACTGACTCCCACTGGGGTCCAGCTCCACAGATACTGACTTATACTGGAGTACAGTTTGATACACACTGACTCACACAGGGGTACAGATTCAGAAGCACTGATTCTCACTGGGGTACAGTTCCACAGGCACTGACGCTCACAGGGGTACAGTTCCATGCACAGTTACCCCCTCTGGGGTACAGTTCCACAGGCAGCAACTGTCACTGGGCCACAGTTTTACACACACTGACTCCCTCTGGGGTACAGTTCTACAGATAGTGAATTGAACTGGGGCCTCAGCTCTTTACAATCCATGTTAATGTCTTCGGTGAAGAGACAGAGAATAATGTATCCAGATTTGGTGTCAGTACATAGTGGGTGGGAATATAATCTGTGATGAGGACACAGATGCTGTGAAGAGAGAGAGACAGGTGAAGTGGTTAAAAAACAAAGTGGCAGATAGAGTATAATGTGGCAAGTGTTGTTTTACTTTACACTTTTTGAAAGTCAGATTCTTTTTTAAAATGTGTGAAACTTCTAAGTGTTGATGTTCAGTGAACCTTGGTGTATTTTTACAAGGAGCACAGAAAGTGAGCAGGCAGAAGCAGCAACTGATTACAGAGGCAAATGGTATGTCGGCCTTTATTGTTAGGGGATCAGAGTACAGGAATAAACAAGACTTGCTGCTGTTGTACAGGCTTTTGTGACTCCATATCTGGAATTCTGTGCACAGTTTTGGCTCCACATTTAAGGAAGGATATACTTGCCTTGGGGTTGGAACAGCGAAGGTTCACTAGGTTGGCCCCTGGGAGTAGGGGTTTGGTCTATGATGAGGGGCTGAGTAAATTGGGCCGATATTCTCTGGAGTTTAGAAGAATGAGAGGTGATCTCATTGGAATGTATAAGATTCTGAAGGGGTTTGACAGGGTGGACTCTGAGAGGTTGTTTCCCCTGGTTGGGGAGTCTAAAACACGGGGGGCGTGGTCTCAGGATAAGGGGGCCAATTATTCAGGACTGAGATGAGGAGAAATTTCTTCACTTTATGGGTTGAGAATCTTTGGAATCCTCTACCCCAGAGAGTTGTGGATGCTCCATCACTGAATATAATTAATGCTGGGATAGACAGATTTGGGTCTCTCAGGGAATCACAGGGTATGGAGAGCAGGGGGGAAAGTGGAGTTGAAGTCCAAGATCAGCCAGGGTCATACTGAATGGGGGAGCAGGCTCGAGGGTCTGTATGGTCCTGTTCCTCCCCTACAGCCAGCAGGTGCACTGAGCCCCAGATTGTCACCACTGTCTGTTCTGGGCAACAGCTCGTTGATCTCACATCCTAAACTTGGAGCTTCATTCAGTAATATTTATACAGTTTTATTAGAATTTAAGAGTTTGACACAGTTAAATCCACGTTGCGTTGAAACAGGAAGGAATAAGGGATGGTCATCTGGAAACTTGTGTTTCCTTTGAATAAGGCAGCTCAGGAAAAGGCCATTTGGACATTGTGCCACCTCCTTGAAAGAGATGGCCATTCAGCCCACTTCCCTATTCTCGTATCAGCTGTAGCTCAGTTTGGAAACTTCTCCACTTTGGGAGTAAGAATGTAAAAGGGGACTTGCTGAAAGGTTTACAATGAATCAAATTTACTAATTTACTGTGACCCATTCTAACAGGCTAACAGTTCTGCAGGTGTTTTAAATCTTATTTTCAGTAATTTAAAATTGGGTTGCTTACATGGACTGACGCTGTGATTATAAGTGGCTATATTTTTGCAATCAGTCCATTTTCAGTTGCATTAATCAAGCTTCTGAGTTGCTGTTCTTAAAGATAACCAGGAATATTTTGAAAGTAACATCTTTTTTCCAGTGTCCAATTGCTCTGGCTCATGGCTAGCTTTGTGTTCGATGCTGTGCAAGTGACGGAACAAAAATCTTGGAGAGGCAGGGGTGGGGGAGAGGGGAAAATCGCTTTTCAAAACAGCCACAATTTTCGATACAATTGCGCTGGAATTTGCTGAATGTGTCCAAGATAGAAACTCTACCCCTGCACCGCTTGTCATCCAAGGAACTCTGGCTTTAGGCGCCCTTCCTTTCCATCTCATGTGTCTCATGTGTGCACCAACCATATTCTTTGAAGGCTCTCATTGCTCATTTAGCTGACAACCTTCATTTCCAATTGACCGCGGCCAGATTTCTTATCTCACTGAATTTAGTCCCCTTTCTGTTCAATATTTTTCCACATTTGATTGCCCATTGCCAATTTTGGATAGCTACTCTAAACCAAACTGCTGTTTCCCAAATGATCTCGGACTGAAACATGTTCCACTTGGCCCACTCCATCACACTGAGCACTGCTTCCTTCCTCAGGGAGCTGGACACATGCTCATCAAGTAAGTCCTGCACACGTTTCAGGAATTCCTGTCCTCTTTCGTCCTTTACCTCCCAATCAATTTCTAACCCAGGTCAAACAGTCACATCCAATTCCATGCTCTCTCTCTCAGTTTTGCTACTAATTTTTGCCGTTCAATTTTACTTTTGGCTTTTTGGATATCTGTAGAGATAACGTCCAGAGACACTCACTTATCCACCTTTTTAGTGACCTCCTCAAATATTCAACTGAATTAGTTGACATGACTTACCCTAATGCGAATGAATCTGATTGTCCTGTCTTTACGGTGAGATTCTAATCTGTTTCTCTCTCTCCTGTAGGCTGCAGCTCATGGTACTCCAGACCAACCGGTAAGTTAATTTCAAAACAGTTCAGTCTTGGATTGGCTCTCCAGTCTTCCCTCTTCACAACATCTGGTCAGTTGCTGTCCTGTGGTCAGTCATTGTCCTGTGGTGAATCACTGTCCTGTGGACAATCACTGTCTTGTGGACAATCACTGTCCTGTGGTCAGTCTCTGTCCTGTGGTCAGTAAATGTCCTGGGGTCAGTCGCTGTTCTGTGGTCAGTCACTGTCTTGTGGTGAATTGCTGACTTGTGGTCAGTTGCTGTACTGTGGTCAGTGGCTGTCCTGCATTTAGTCTCTATCCTGTGGTCAGTCACTGTCTTGTTGTCAGACACTGTCCTGTGGTCAGTCGCTATTCTGTGGTCAGTTGTCATCCTGTGGTCAGTAACTGTCCTGTGGTCAGTCACTATCCTGTGGTCAGTCTCTGCCCTGCTGTAAGTAGCTGTCCTGTGGTCAGTCTCTGTCCTGTGGTCAGTCACTGTCCTGCTGTAAGTAGCTGTCCTGTGATCAGTCTCTGTCCTGTGGTCAGTCTCTGTCCTGCAGTCAGTTGCTGTCTTGTGGTCAGACACTGTCCTGTGGTCAGTCGCTGTCCTGTGGTCATCACCAACCTATGGTCAGTCGCTGGCCTGCGATCAGTGGCTGTCCTGTGGTCAGTCTCTGTCCTGTGGTCAGTCACTGTCCTGTGGCAAGTCTCTGTCCTGTGGTCAGTCTCTGTCCTTGGTCAGTCACTGTCCTGTGGTCAGTCACTGTCTTGCTGTAAGTAGCTGTCTTGTGGTCAGTAACTGTCCTGTGGTCAGTAAATGTTCTGAGGTCAGTGGCTGTCCTGTGGCAAGTCTCGGTCCTGTGGTCAGTCTCTGTCCTGCAGTCAGTTGCTGTCTTGTGGTCAGTAACTGTCCTGTGGTCAGTCGCTGTCCTGTGGTCATCACCAACCTATGGTCAGTCGCTGGCCTGCGATCAGTGGCTGTCCTGTGGTCAGTCTCTGTCCTGTGGTCAGTCACTGTCCTGTGGCAAGTCTCTGTCCTGTGGTCAGTCTCTGTCCTGTGGTCAGTCACTGTCCTGTGGTCAGTCACTGTCTTGCTGTAAGTAGCTGTCTTGTGGTCAGTAACTGTCCTGTGGTCAGTAAATGTTCTGAGGTCAGTGGCTGTCCTGCAGTCAGTCGTTGTCCTGTGGTCAGTAAATGTCCTGTGGTCAGTCACTGTCTTGCTGTAAGTAGCTGTCTTGTGGTCAGTAACTGTCCTGTGGTCAGTAAATGTTCTGAGGTCAGTGGCTGTCCTGTGGCAAGTCTCGGTCCTGTGGTCAGTCTCTGTCCTGCAGTCACTTGTTGTCTTGTGGTCAGACACTGTCCTGTGGTCAGTCGCTGTCCTGTGGTCATCACCAACCTATGGTCAGTCGCTAGCCTGCGATCAGTGGCTGTCCTGTGGTCAGTCACTGTCCTGTGGCAAGTCTCTGTCCTGTGGTCAGTCACTGTCCTGTGGTCAGTCTCTGCCCTGTGGTCAGTCTCTGTCCTGTGGTCAGTCTCTGCCCTGTGGTCAGTCTCTGTCCTGTGGTCAGTCTCTGCCCTGCTGTAAGTAGCTGTCCTGTGGTCAGTCACTGTCCTGTGGTCAGTCACTGTCCTGTGATCAGTCACTGTCCTGTGATCAGAATCTGTCCAGTTCTCAGTCACTGTCCTGTCGTCAGTCACTGTCCTGCAGTCAGTCACTGTCCTGTGGTCAGACACTGTCCTGTTGTCAGACACTGTCCTGTGGTCAATCACTGTCCTGTTGTCAGTCTCCAACCTATGGTCAGTTGCTGACCTGCTGTAAGTAGCTGTTCTGTGGCAAGTTTCTGTCCTGTGGGCAGTCTCTGTCCTGTGGTCAGTCTCTATCCTGTGGTCAGTCTCTGTCCTATGTTCAGTTGCCAACCTGTGGTCATTCGCTGACCTGTGGTCATTCGCTGACCTGTGGTCATTCGCTGTCCAGTGGTCAGTCACTGTCCTGTGGTGAATTGCTGACTTGTGGTCAGTTGTTGTCCTGTGGTCAGTGGCTGTCCTGCATTTAGTCTCTGTCCTGTGGTCAGT
Source organism: Isurus oxyrinchus (assembly GCA_026770705.1). Classification (NCBI taxonomy): domain Eukaryota; kingdom Metazoa; phylum Chordata; class Chondrichthyes; order Lamniformes; family Lamnidae; genus Isurus; species Isurus oxyrinchus. The sequence goes on along the minus strand of JANJGN010000027.1, from coordinate 1,471,575 downwards.
CACTGTCTTGTTGTCAGACACTGTCTTGCGGTCAGTAGCTGTCCTGCGGTCAGTTGCTATTCTGTGGTCAGTTGTCATCCTGTGGTCAGTAACTGTCCTGTAGTCAGTCACTATCCTGTGGTCAGTCTCTGCCCTGCTGTAAGTAGCTGTCCTGTGGTCAGTCACTGTCCTGTGGTCAGTCTCTGTCCTGTGGTCAGTCACTGCCCTGCTGTAAGTAGCTGTCCTGTGGTCAGTCTCTGTCCTGTGGTCAGTCTCTGCCCTGATGTAAGTAGCTGTCCTGTGGTCAGTCACTGTCCTGTGGTCAGTTGCTGTCCTGTGGTCAGTTGCTGTCCTGTGGTCAATCGCTGTCCTGTGGTTAATCACCATCCTCTGGTCAGTGGCTGTCCTGTGGTCAGTCATTGTCTTGTGGTCAGTAACTGTCCTGTGGTCAGTAAATGTTCTGAGGTCAGTGGCTGTCCTGTGGCAAGTCTCGGTCCTGTGGTCAGTCTCTGTCCTGCAGTCAGTTGCTGTCTTGTGGTCATCACCAACCTATGGTCAGTCGCTGGCCTGCGATCAGTGGCTGTCCTGTGGTCAGTCTCTGTCCTGTGGTCAGTCACTGTCCTGTGGCAAGTCTCTGTCCTGTGGTCAGTCTCTGCCCTGTGGTCAGTCTCTGTCCTGTGGTCAGTCTCTGCCCTGCTGTAAGTAGCTGTCCTGTAATCAGAATCTGTCCAGTTCTCAGTCACTGTCCTGTGGTCAGTCACTGTCCTGCAGTCAGTTACTGTCCTGTGGTCGGTCACTGTCCTGTGGTCAATCTCTGCCCTGTGGTCAGTCATTATCTTGTGGTCAGTCACTGTCCTGCAGTCAGTTACTGTCCTGTGGTCGGTCACTGTCCTGTGGTCGGTCACTGTCCGTGGTCAGTCACTGTCCTGTGGTCGGTCACTGTCCTGTGGTCAGTCACTGTCCTGTGGTCAATCTCTGCCCTGTGGTCAGTCACTATCTTGTGGTCAGTCACTGTCCTGCAGTCAGTTACTGTCCTGTGGTCGGTCACTGTCCTGTGGTCGGTCACTGTCCATGGTCAGTCACTGTCCTGTGGTCGGTCACTGTCCTGTGGTCAGTCACTGTCCTGTGGTCAATCTCTGCCCTGTGGTCAGTCACTATCTTGTGGTCAGTCACTGTCCTGCAGTCAGTTACTGTCCTGTGGTCGGTCACTGTCCTGTGGTCGGTCACTGTCCGTGGTCAGTCACTGTCCTGTGGTCGGTCACTGTCCTGTGGTCAGTCACTGTCCTGTGGTCAATCTCTGCCCTGTGGTCAGTCACTATCTTGTGGTCAGTCACTGTCCTGCAGTCAGTTACTGTCCTGTGGTCGGTCACTGTCCTGTGGTCGGTCACTGTCCATGGTCAGTCACTGTCCTGTGGTCGGTCACTGTCCTGTGGTCAGTCACTGTCCTGTGGTCAATCTCTGCCCTGTGGTCAGTCACTATCTTGTGGTCAGTCACTGTTCTGCAGTCAGTTGCTGTCCGGTGGTGAATCGCTGGCCTGTGGACAATCACTGTCCTGTGGTCAGTTTCTGTCCTGTGGTCAGTTTCTGTCCAGTGGTCAGTTGCTGTCCTGTGGTCAATCACTATCCTGTGGTCAGTTGCTGACCTGCTGTAAGTAGCTGTCCTGCAGTCAGTTGCTGTCCTATGGACAGTCACTGTCCTGTGGTCATTCTCCGACCTATTGTCAGTTGCTGACCTGCTGTAAGTAGCTGTCCTGTGGTCAGTCTCTGTCCTGTGGTCAGTCTCTGTCCTATAATCAGTAGCTATCTTGCACTTAATCTCTGTCCTGTGGTAAGTCACTATCCTGTGGTCAGTCTCTGCCCTGCTGTAAGTAGCTGTCCTGTGGTCAGTCACTGTCCTGTGGTCAGTTGCCATCCTGTGGTCAGTTGCTGTCGTGCGGTCAGTCACTGTCCAGTGGATGAATTGCTGGCCTGTGGACAATCACTGTCCTGTGGTCAGTTGCTGTCCTGTGGTCAGTCACTGTCCTGAGGTCAATCACCATCCTGTGGTCAGACTTTGTCCTGTGGTCAGTCATTGTCTTGTGGTCAGTAACTGTCCTGTGGTCAGTAAATATCCTGAAGTCAGTGGCTGACCTGTGGTCAGTCACTGTGCTGTGGTCAGTCGCAGTCCTGTGGTCAGTAAATGTCCTGCGGTCAGTGAATGGCCTGTGGCAAGAATCTGTCCTGTGGTCAGTCGTTGTCCTGTGGTCAGTCGCTGTCTCATGGTCAGTTCCTGTCCTGTGGTCAGTCGATGTCCTGTGTACATCACTGCCCTGTGGTCAGTTTCTGTCCTGCAGTCAGTGACTGTCCCGTGGTCAGTAAATGTCCTGCGGTCAGTCGCTGTCCTGCGGTCAGTCAGTGTCCTGTGGTCAGTCACCGTTTTGCTGTAAGTAACTGTCCTGTGGTCAGTCACTGTCCTGTTATCAGGCAATGTCCTGCGGTCAGTCGCAGTCCTGCGGACAGTCGTTGTCCTGTGGTCAGTAAATGTCCTGCTATCAGCGGCTGTCCTGTGGTCAGTAAATGCCCTGTGGTCAGCGGATGGCCTGTGGCAAGTCTCAGTCCTGTGGTCAGTCATTGTCTTGTGGTCAGTCACTGTCCTGTGGTCAGTCGCCGACCTATGGTCAGTCGATATCTTGTGTACATCACTGTCCTGTGGTCAGTTTCTGTCCTGCAGTTAGTGGCTGTCCTGTGGTCAGTAAATGTTCTGCAGTCAGTCGCTGCCCTGCTGTAAGTGGCTGTCCTGTGGTCAGTATCTGTCCTGTTCTCAGTCACTGTCCTGCTGTATGTCACTGTCCTGTGGTCAGTCACCATCCTGTGGCCAGTTACTGACTTGCTGTAAGTAGCTGTCCTGTGGTCAGTCACTGTCCTCCAGTCGGTTGCTGTCTTGAGGTCAGTCACTGTCCTGTGGTCAGTCACTGTCCTGTGGTCAGTCACCGACCTATGGTCAGTTGCTGACCTGCTGTAAGTAGCAGTCCTGTGGCAAGTCTCTGTCCTGTGGTTGGTCACTGTCCTATGGTCAGTCACTGTCCTGTGGTCAGTCTCTGCCCTGTGGTCAGCTGCTGTCTTTTGGTCAGTCACTGTCCTGCTGCATGTCGCTGTCCTGTGGTCAGTTGCTGTCCTGTGGTGAATTGCTCGCCTGTGGACAATCACTGTCCTGTGGTCAATCACTGTCCTGTGGTCAGTTGCTGACTTACTGTAAGTCACTGTCCTGTGGTCAGTCTCTGTCCTGTGGTCAGTTGATGACTTACTGTAAGTCACTGTCCTGTGGTCAGTCTCTGTCCTGCAGTCAGTAACTGTCCCGTGGTCAGACACTGTCCTGTGGTCAGACACTGTCCTGTTGTCAGTCACCAACCTATGGTCAGTTGCTGACCTGCTGTAAGTAGCTGTCCTGTGGCAAATCTCTGTCCTGTGGTCAGTCTCTGTCCTATGGTCAGTCTCTGTCCTATGGTCAGTCACTATCCTACACTTAATCTCTGTCCTATGGCCAGTCACTGTCCTGCAGTCAGTCTCTGCCCTGCTGTAAGTAACTGTCCTGTGGTCAGTCACTGACCTATGGTCAGTCGCCACCCTGTGGTCATTTGCTGTCCTGTGGTCAGTCTCTGTTCAGTAGTAAATCGCTGGCCTGTGGACAATCACTGTCCTGTGGTCAGTCGCTGTCCAGTAGTAAATTGCTGTCCTGTGGTCAATCATCATCCTGTGGTCAGTTGCTGTCCTGTGGCAAGTCTCTGTCGTGTGGTCAGTCACTGTCCAGTGGGTGAATTGCTGGCCTGTGGACAATCACTGGCCTGTGGTCAGTTGCTGTCCTGTGGTCAGTCACTGTCCTGTGGTCAATCATCATCCTGTGGTCAGTGGCTGTCCTGCGGTCAGTCTTTGTCCTGTGGTCAGTCATTGTCTTGTGGTCAGTCACTGTCCTGTGGTCAGTAAATGTCCTGCAGTCAGTTGCTGTCCTGTGGTCAGTGGCTGTCCTGTGGTCAGTCTTTGTCCTGTGGTCAGTCATTGTCTTGTGGTCAGTCACTGTCCTGTGGTCAGTAAATGTCCTGCAGTCAGTTGCTGTCCTGTGGTCAGTCGCTGTCCTGTGGTCAATCACCATCCTGCAGTCAGTTGCTGTCCTGTGGCAAGTCTCTGTTCTGCGGTCAGTCACTGTCCAGTGGGTGAATTGCTGGCCTGTGGACAATCACTGGCCTGTGGTCAGTTGCTGTCCTGTGGTCAGTCACTGTCCTGCAGTCAGTCTCTGTCCTGCAGTCAGTAACTGTGCCGTGGTCAGTAACTGTCCTGTGGTCAGTTGCTGCCAAAAGGTCGGTCACTGTCCTGCAGTCAGTCCCTGCCCTGTGGTCAGTAAATGTCCTGCAGTCAGTCCCTGTCCTGTGGTCAGTAAATGTCCTGCAGTCAGTCCCTGCCCTGTGGTCAGTAAATGTCCTGCAGTCAGTCCCTGTCCTGTGGTCAGTAAATGTCCTGCAGTCAGTCCCTGCCCTGTGGTCAGTAAATGTCCTGCAGTCAGTCCCTGTCCTGTGGTCAGTAAATGTCCTGCAGTCAGTCCCTGTCCTGTGGTCAGTCGCTATACTGTGGACAGTAACAGTCCTGTGTTCAGTCACTGTCCTGCAGTCATCTCTGTCCTGTGGTCAGTGACTGTCCTGTGGTCAGTTGCTGCCAAAATGTCCATCACTGTCCTGCAGTCAGTCCCTGCCCTGTGGTCAGACACTGTCCTGTGGTCAGTCACTATCCTACAGTCAGCCACTGTCCCGTGGTCAGTAAATGTCCTGCAGTCAGTCCCTGTCCTGTGGTTAGTCAATGTTGTGTGGTCAGTGGCTGCACTATGATCAGTCATTCACCTGTGGTCAGTCGCTATACTGTGGACAGTAACAGTCCTCTAGTCAGTCACTGTCCTGCGGTAAGCCACTGTCCTGTGGTCACTCACTGTCCTGTGGTCAGTCGCTATCCTATGATCAGTCGCTGCTCTGTGGTCAGTCGATTGTCCTATGGCCAGTAACTGTCCTGCAGTCAGCCACTGCCCTCTGGTCAGTTGCTGTCCTGTGGTCAGTCACTGTCCTGCGGTCAATCACCATCCTGTGGTCAGTCTCTGTTCTGTGATCAGCCTCTGTCCTGTGGTCAGTCACTGTCCTATGGTCAGTCTCTGTCCTGTGGTCGGTCGCTGTCCTATGGTCAGCCTCTGTCCTGTGGTCAGTCACTGTCCTATGGTTAGTCTCTGTCCTGTGGTCAGTAAATGTCCTGTAGTCAGTCACTTTCCTCTGATCAGTCACTCTCTTGCTGTAAGTCACTGTCCTGTGGTCAGTAAATGTCCTGCGGTCAGTCACTGTCCTGTGGTCAGTAAATATCCTGCGGTCAGTCGCTGTCCTGCGATTGCTGTCCAGCGGTCAGTATCGGTCCTGTGGCAAGCCTCTGTCCTGTGGTCAGTCTCTGTACTGTGGTCAGTTACTGTCCTATGGTCAGTTGCTGTCCTGTGGTCGGTCACTGTCCTGTGGTCAGTCACTGTCCTGTGGTCAGCCACTGTCTTGTGGTCGCTCACTGTCCTATGGTCAGTCTCTGTACTGTGGTCAGTCGCTATCCTGAACTTAATCTCTGTCCTATGGTCAGTTTCTGCCTTGCTGTAAGTATCTGTCCTGTGGTCAGTCTCTGTCCTGTGGTCAGTCTCTGTCCTGCGGTCAGTCACTGTCCTGTGGTCATTTGCTGGCCTGTGGGAAATCATTGTCCTGTGGTCAGTCTCTGTTCTGTGATCAGCCTCTGTCCTGCGGTCAATCACCATCCTGTGGTCAGTTTCTGTTCTGTTCTCAGTCACTGTCCTGCAGTCAGTCACTGTCCTATGGTCGGTCACTGTCCTGTGGTCAGCCACTGTCTTGTGGCCGGTAACTGTCCTATGGTCAGTCTCCCTGTGGTCAGTCTCTGTACTGTGGTCAGTCACTATCCTGAACTTAATCTCTGTCCTGTGGTCAGTGTCTGTCCTGTGGTCAGTCTCTGTACTGTGGTCAGTCACTATCCTGAACTTAATCTCTGTCCAGTGGTCAGTCTCTGCCCTGCTGTAAGTATCTGTCCTATGGTCAGTCTCTGTCCTGTGGTCAGTCACTATCCTGAACTTAATCTCTGTCCTGTGGTCAGTCTTTGTCCTGTGGTCAGTCTCTGTACTGTGGTCAGTCACTATCCTGAACTTAATCTCTGTCCTGTGGTCAGTCTCTGTCCTGTGGTCAATCTCTGTACTGTGGTCAGTCGCTATCCTGAACTTAATCTCTGTCCTATGGTCAGTCTCTGCCCTGCTGTAAGTATCTGTCCTGTGGCCAGTCTCTGTCCTGTGGTCAGTCTCTGTCCTGTGGTCAGTCACTGTCCTGCTGTAAGTTTCTGTCTTGTGGTCAGTGACTGTTCTGTTCTCCATCACTGTCCTGTGGTCAGTCTCTGTCCTGTGGTCGGTCACTGTCCTGTGGTCAGCCACTATCTTGTGGCCGGTCACTGTCCTATGGTCAGTCTCTACCCTGTGGTCAGCCGCTGTCTTGTGGTCAGTCACTGTCCTGCTGTAAGTCGCTGTCCTGTGATCAGTCACTGTCCTATGGTCAGTCTCTGTCCTGTGGTCAGTCTCTGTCCTGTGGTCAGTTGCTGTCCTGTGGTCAGTTGTTGACCTGCTGTAAGTAGGTGTCCTGCGGTCAGTCACTGTCCTGTGGTCAGTCACTGTCCTGTGGTCAGTCGCTGTCCTGTGGTCAGTTGCTGTCCCGTTGTCAATCACCATCCTGTTGTCAGTCACTGTCCTGTGGTCAGTTGCTGTCCTGTGGTCAGTTGCTGTCCCGTGGTCAGTCACTGTCCTGCGGTCAATCACCATCCTGTGGTCAGTCTCTGTACTGTGGTCAGCCTCTGTCCTGTGGTCAGTCACTGTCCTATGGTTAGTCTCTGTCCTGTGGTCAGTAAATGTCCTGTAGTCAGTCGCTTTCCTCTGGTCAGTCACTCTCTTGCTGTAAGTCACTGTCCTGTGGTCAGTAAATGTCCTGCGGTCAGTTGCTGTCCTGTGGTCAGTATCTGTCCTGTGGCAAGCCTCTGTCCTGTGGTCAGTCGCTATCCTGTGATCAGCCTCTGTTCTGTGGTCAGTCTCTGTCCTGTGGTCAGTCTCTGTCCTGTGGTCAGTCGCTATCCTGAACTTAATCTCTGTCCTGTGGTCAGTCTCTGCCCTGCTGTAGGTAGCTGTCATGTGGTCAGTATCTATTCTGTTCTCAGTCTCTGTCCTGTGGTCAGTCACTGTCCTGTGGTCAGCCACTGTCTTGTGGTCGGTCACCGTCCTATGGTCAGTCTCTGCCCTGTGGTCAGTCACTGTCCTGTGGTCATTCACAGTCCTGCAGTCAGTCACTGTCCTGTGGTCAGTCGCTGTCCTGTGGTCAGTCACTGTCCTGTGGTCGGTCACTATCCTGTGGTCAGCCACTGTTTTGTGGTCAGTCACTGTTGTATGGTCACTCTATGCCTTGTGGTCAGCCACTGTCCTGTGGTCAGCCACTGTCCTATGGTCAATCTCTGCCCTGTGGTCAGTTGCTGTCCTGTGGTCAGTTGTTGACCTGCTGTAAGTAGGTGTCCTGCAGTCTGTCACCGTCCTGAGGTCAGTCACTGTCCTGTGGTCAGTAAATGTCCTGGGGTCAGTCACTATCCTGAACTTAATCTCTGTTCTGTGGTCAGTCTTTGCCCTGTGGTCAGTCTCTGTACTGTGGTCAGTCACTATCCTGAACTTATTCTCTGTCCTGTGGTCAGTTTCGGTCCTGTGGTCAATCTCTGTACTGTGGTCAGTCGCTATCCTGAACTTAATCTCTGTCCTATGGTCAGTCTCTGCCCTGCTGTAAGTATCTGTCCTGTGGTCAGTCTCTGTCCTGTGGTCAGTCTCTGTCCTGTGGTCAGTCACTGTCCTGCTGTAAGTATCTGTCTTGTGGTCAGTGACTGTTCTGTTCTCCATCACTGTCCTGTGGTCAGTCTCTGTCCTGTGGTCGGTCACTGTCCTGTGGTCAGCCACTATCTTGTGGCCGGTCACTGTCCTATGGTCAGTCTCTGCCCTGTGGTCAGCCGCTGTCTTGTGGTCAGTCACTGTCCTGCTGTAAGTCGCTGTCCTGTGATCAGTCACTGTCCTATGGTCAGTCTCTGTCCTGTGGTCAGTCTCTGTCCTGTGGTCAGTTGCTGTCCTGTGGTCAGTTGTTGACCTGCTGTAAGTAGGTGTCCTGCGGTCAGTCACTGTCCTGTGGTCAGTCACTGTGCTGTGGTCAGTCACTGTCCTGTGGTCAATCACCATCCTGTTGTCAGTCACTGTCCTGTGGTCAGTTGCTGTCCTGTGGTCAGTTGCTGTCCCGTGGTCAGTCACTGTCCTGCGGTCAATCACCATCCTGTGGTCAGTCTCTGTACTGTGGTCAGCCTCTGTCCTGTGGTCAGTCACTGTCCTATGGTTAGTCTATCCTGTGGTCAGTAAATGTCCTGTAGTCAGTCGCTTTCCTCTGGTCAGTCACTTTCTTGCTGTAAGTCACTGTCCTGTGGTCAGTAAATGTCCTGCGGTCAGTTGCTGTCCTGTGGTCAGTATCTGTCCTGTGGCAAGCCTCTGTCCTGTGGTCAGTCGCTATCCTGTGATCAGCCTCTGTTCTGTGGTCAGTCTCTGTCCTGTGGTCAGTCTCTGTCCTGTGGTCAGTCGCTATCCTGAACTTAATCTCTGTCCTGTGGTCAGTCTCTGCCCTGCTGTAGGTAACTGTCATGTGGTCAGTATCTATTCTGTTCTCAGTCTCTGTCCTGTGGTCAGTCACTGTCCTGTGGTCAGCCACTGTCTTGTGGCCGGTCACCGTCCTATGGTCAGTCTCTGCCCTGTGGTCAGTCACTGTCCTGTGGTCATTCACAGTCCTGCAGTCAGTCACTGTCCTGTGGCCAGTCGCTGTCCTGTGGTCAGTCACTGTCCTGTGGTCAGTCACTGTCCTGTGGTCGGTCACTGTCCTGTGGTCAGCCACTGTTTTGTGGTCAGTCACTGTTGTATGGTCACTCTATGCCTTGTGGTCAGCCACTGTCCTGTGGTCAGCCACTGTCCTATGGTCAGTCTCTGCCCTGTGGTCAGTTGCTGTCCTGTGGTCAGTTGTTGACCTGCTGTAAGTAGATGTCCTGCAGTCTGTCACCATCCTGAGGTCAGTCACTGTCCTGTGGTCAGTAAATGTCCTGGGGTCAGTCTCTGTCCTGTGGTCAGTCTCTGCCCTGCTGTAAGTAGATGTCCTGTGATCAGACTCTGTCCTGTGGTCAGTAGCTGTCCTGCGTTCAGACACTGTCCTGTGGTTAGTCTCTGCCCTGCTGTAAGTAGCTGTCCTGTGATCAGACTCTGTCCTGTGGTCAGTCACTGTCCTGTGGTCAGTCTCTGCCCTGCTGTAAGTAGCTGTCCTGTGATCAAACTCTGTCCTGTGGTCAGTCACTGTCCTGTGGTCAGTCTCTGCCCTGCTGTAAGTAGCTGTCCTGTGATCAGACTCTGTCCTGTGGTCAGTCACTGTCCTGTGGTCAGTCACTGTCCTGTGGTCAGTTGCTGTCCTGTGGTCAGTTGCTGTCCTGTGGTCAATCGCTGTCCTGTGGTTAATCACCATCCTCTGGTCAGTGGCGGCCCTGTGGTCAGTCATTGTCTTGTGGTCAGTAACTGTCCTGTGGTCAGTAAATGTTCTGAGGTCAGTGGCTGTCCTGCAGTCAGTCGTTGTCCTGTGGTCAGTAAATGTCCTGTGGTCAGTCACTGTCTTGCTGTAAGTAGCTGTCTTGCGGTCAGTGAATGTCCTGTGGTCAGTAAATGTTCTGAGGTCAGTGGCTGTCCTGTGGCAAGTCTCGGTCTTGTGGTCAGTCTCTGTCCTGCGGTCAGTTGCTGTCTTGTGGTCAGACACTGTCCTGTGGTCAGTCACTGTCCTGTGGTCAGTCTCTGTCCTATGGTCAGTTGCTGGCCTGCTGTAAGTCGCTGTCTTGTGGTCAGTATCTGTTCTGTTCTCAGTCACTGCCCTGTGGTCAGTCTCTGTACTGTGGTCAGTCGCTATCCTGAACTTACTCTCTGTCCTGCGGTCAGTCTCTGTCCTGTGGTCAGTCTCTGCCCTGCTGTAAGTCGCTGTCTTGTGGTCAGTATCTGTTCCATTCTCAGTCACTGTCCTGTGGTCGGTCACTGTCCTGTGGTCAGTCACTGTCCTGTGGTTGGTCACTGACCTGTGGGAAATCATTGTCCTGCGGTCAGTCACTGTCCTGCGGTCAGTCACTGTCCTGTGGTTGGTCACTGTCCTGTGGGAAATCATTGTCCTGTGGTCGGTCACTGTCCTGTGGTCAGTCACTGTCCTGTGGTTGGTCACTGCCCTGTGGGAAATCATTGTCCTGCGGTTAGGCACTGTCCTGCGGTCAGTCACTGTCCTGTGATCGGTCACTGTCCTGTGGGAAATCATTGTCCTGTGATCAGTCACTGTCCTGCGGTCAGTCACTGTCCTGTGGTCGGTCACTGTCCTGTGGGAAATCATTGTACTGTGGTCAGTCACTGTCCTGTGGGCAATTGCTGTCCTGTGGTCAGTCACTGTCCTGCGGTCAATCACCATCCTGTGGTCAGTCACTGTCCTATAGCCAGTCACTGTCCTGTGGTCAATCACTGTCCTGTGGTCAGTCACTGTCCTGTGGTCATTTGCTGGCCTGTGGGAAATCATTGTCCTTTGGTCAGTTGCTGTCCTGTGATCAGTCACTGTCCTGCGGTCAGTCACCATCCTGTGGTCAGTTTCTGTCCTATGGTCAGTAAATGTGCTGCAGTCAGTGGCTGTCCTGTGGTCAGTCACTGTCCTGTGGTCATTTGCTGGCCTGTGGGAAATCATTGTCCTGTGGTCAGTTGCTATCCTGTGGTCAGTCGCTGTTCTGTGGTCAGTTGATGTCCTATGGTCAGTAAGTGTCCTGCAGTCAGCTACTGCCTGTGGTCAGTCTCTGTCCTATGGTCAGTCGCTGTCCTGTGGTCAGTCACTGTCCTATGGTCAATCTCTGTCCTGTGGTCATTCACTGTCCTATGGTCAGTCTCTGTCCTGTGGTCATTCACTGTCCTGTGCTCGGTTACTTTGCTATGGTCAGTAACTGTCCTGTGTTCTGTCACTATCCTGCTGTAAGTCACTGTCCTGTGGTCAGTAGCTGTCATGTGGTCAGTTGCTATCGTGTGGTCAGTCTCTGTCCTGCAGTCGGTCTCTGTCCTATGATCAGTCACTGTCCTGTGGTCAGTCATAGTCCTTTCCAGGTCTGGTTTACATGGGGTCAGATGAGGATAAATAGCCACAGATCCTTTGTCAGACACTGAAGTATAGTGTCACAGGTTAAAATGCTGTTAACACAGCACATGGGCTCTTGGGCTTAGACATAGAGTTATTGAGAAGGAGGGAATTTACACTGACCCTTTATAAAGCACTGGTTAGACCCCTGCTGTAGGATTGTGTTCTCTCCTGGGCACCACACTTTAGGAAAGATGTCAAGGTTGTGGAGTAGATAGACATAAGGATGGCAGGAGGGATGAGGTGTAAACCTGAGAAGCTGGGATTGTTCTCCTTTGAGCAGAGAGGGTTAAGAGGAGATTTAATGGAGGTGTTCAAATTGAGAGGGCTTTTGATAGAGTAAGTATGTGGAAATTGTTCCAGTGGCAGGAGGCGAGTAACCAGAGGAAATCTGATTATCAAAAAGAGAATTGGATAAATACTTAAAAAGGAAAAAAATTGTCAGACTAAAGGAAAAAGGAGAGAAATGGAGCTAATTGGATAGTTCTTTCAAAGAATCAGCACAGGCCGGATGGGCTGTATGGCCTCCTTTGGCTCTGTAAGATTCTATAATCCCAGGAGAGAGACTGTCACAGGTTTGAGTCTCTCTGTGGCAGAGTCCGTAACTTCTTTAAAAAAGCACGTTGTCTGAAAAAGAGAGACAATAAGGAGTCCAGTGGAATGATGGGAGATTAGGCGATTGATGCTGTAAAAAGCATTGACCAGGTTGTTCCTGTGCTAGAACGTTCGATGATTCCTGCCTGGGTGTTGTGGGGTGTGCGGGTGTGCTGTGCTGAGGGGACTGGCAGGAGAGGGGGCAAGGGTTAGCGAGCAATTGAATGGATTATCGATGCTCACCGTTCTGCCTGACGTGAGTGAGGGCAGTGCGAAACCTCAAAGTAATTCCTGCGCTCGGGAGAAAGACGGAGAAAGTTGAGAGGGACGAAGAAGGAAATCTGCCCGGCCTTGTTCAATGAAATAAAGCAACACCTCAGTGGTGAAGGAGTTAGGTCTAATGTTTACCATGTTGTTTTGCAGGTGTACTGTAACACCATCAACGAAGCTGTGTATGTCAATGTTTCACAGAAAGAAGCCCAGCCTTTGAGACAAGAGCTGAAACCCAGCCAGACAGAAGCAGGCTGTAATAAGATGCTGGAGTCCAGGTCTGACCAACTGAAGCAAGCCCCAGCTGAACCAGTCTATGAAAATCTGAAGCAGTTTCCAATGAATGGATCAGAGTAACCATTGGACTTCCCCAATAGAGAGAGACAAATTCACACGACACAGGATTACATACCAGGTTTACAGCACCGATACAGGCCCTACAGCTACACTGGTCTGTGCCGATGTTTATGCTTCACTCAAGCCTCATCCCACCCCTCTTCATTTCATTTTGTTAGCATTTCCTTCTGTTTATTTCTGCCTTGTGGGTTTATCCTGCTTCCCTCTCAATGCACTATTGTATTCACCTCAGCCACTCTCAGAGGTCGCGAGTTCCACATTCTCACCACCCTCTGGGTCGCAAAATATGCAACAAAATAAAATAATACTAAAACAGTGCAACTAATGTGCATTTTTAATTTTTTTCCCCAGTATTTTGTGGAGCACAGTTTGGGTTGTGTACTCCCCCCACTCCTCAGCACCCAGGCTCCAGCTGCAATAGGAGGGTGCCCTCAGCGAGCGAGGGCACAGTCAGCACCACCCTGGAATCAGTCTGTCAGTGAGCAAGAGGTTAAAATCCAGCCCGGAGTGTGGGAGTGGCAGAACACACTAACATATCAGCCAGTTGTTATTAGAATGAGAGAAAGAATGTTTTCTGTACAAACTCTGCTCATTCTGGAGCACTGAACTTAAAGGCTTCATAATTTCACCATCTCTGGCTTTTACAAGGATGAAACTAAAGGGAAGGCCCAGGTCTTACAGACAGCCTGCAGCACCTCAACAGCTGCATTCTATAGTTCCCAATGTACACCGGACCCACCCACCCCTCCCCGCAGCACCGCAGCTAGGGGAAATGCAGAGCAGCGTCAGTGGGATCTCGTACATGGGTGGAAGTCTGTTCCTGCCTGTTATAGACTCAGTGAGGGAAATGGGAGGCCTCAGAGTACAGGCTAGGCCCGACTCGGCAGTGGAGGTGAACTGCAGCTGACTGGACCCATTCTCTCAGACACAGTGATTTGGGAGCTAATAATGTGAAGGTGGTGGGGGAGGGGGGGATCAGACAGGGGTAGTGCAATTAAAATGGAAAAAGAGATCTGAATCATTTTAAAACTATCAAAGAAATACAGAAAATCCAGGCAGCTTTTTCGAGTGGCTGGTAAACCAGATGGATAAATTGAGCTCACCCTGTTATTCAGACTTCGCTCTAACCCAAGCTTTATAAACATCAGAACTGTACCTTAAGCTTCAGTTTAGCAAATATTCTCCTTATATTTTATGAGGGACAGACAAAAGCACGAGTGGGATGAACGGTAAGATATACAGGAAGAATTCGGACTGACGCCAGGCAGACTCTGAAACATGTTTTGTGTATGTGACTGAAATGTGTTCTATAGGTGACACCTCGAAATTCAAGTTGACAACAGCCACTGTCTCTCTCCCAGCCACCTGGTCTGTCTTCACTAGGAAATCCAATGAAGCAGTATATCCCACTCTAAAAGCTATGCTCACTGCCTCATGTTAACTCACGTCCCTGAAAATTCTGCCCCATTTAAACCCTTACCATAGTATCAAACATTATCCCAACAACATGGGTGAGGTTTACAGCTCTCAAATTTGACTGTTCACCTTGGTTTGATGATGGGATGTCCTGAGGCAGTGAAAGGTGTAATATTAATACAACTTTCCAACATCTCCCCCTCACCACCAACCCCCCACCCCCCCACCACACCCCCCCCCCCAACCGCCCACTCAGCCCTCCCACTTCCCACCCGTCCCTCTCTGCATCTCCCTGAACCATTCGCTTTTGAAACGAAGCTTTTTCCATCCACAAGCTCATTCTAGGCGGTTGTGTTGACCCTGACCAGGGCCCAGGAAACCCTGGAAAACATCCACAAGACAATTCGCAGTCATGTGACCCTTGGTTGAAGGTTACCAGGGGCCTCAGCTGCCAACATGTCCTCTCTTGTGAGTTTGAAATGTTTCTGTCTCCATCCACCTTCAGAACTGTGTTTCTAATTCCGCTATTTCTCCTCTCACCCCATTCCTTTTGTGAACACTGTTTAATAAAAATGCTTATATACTTCAGCAATTTCTCCTTCTTCAGTCAGCATTGCTGAGTGTGCCAGCTCCCTCTCGGGATCTTTCTGTGGGCTGGGTGTCAAACGCTATTTCCTAATCTTCAGCAAGGGGAGTGTGGACACCAGCCCAGGCCTGAGGGAAACGTGGATTGGGTGAGGAGCTGGGAATTTGGTTCAGGTGTGAATGAGGGACACAGGGGCAAAGAAATGCTCCCTTTTTTTCAGCCTCCAGTAGTTGGTGAGTTTTTTTCCTTTGCCTCCAAGTTAGTTGAGTGCAACTTTCTAATATTTTATCTGTGTTAATTATTAACTAATTGACTAATTAAAGAAGTATGGTTGGACAGAAACGGCAGGGCTGGTGGCGTGCCGTGACTGCAAGTGGGAATCTGTGGAATGCACTGCAATCCCAGGCAGCCACATCTGTAGCAAGTGCCTGCAGCTTAGGCAACTGGCTCAGAGTTGCTGAGCTGGAGTCTGAGCTGCAAACACTGCAGGGCATCAGGGAGGGGGAAGAGTTACCTGGGCACTTTGTTCCAGGAGGCAGTCACTCCCCTTGGGTTAGGCAGAATTTTGGAGTTGGTTAATGATCAGGGACAGGAGGGTGTGACTGTGAGTCAGGCAGGTAAGGACAATCAGCTTGTAATAATCGAGGACCCTCAGCCCCTGGCTTTGCCTAACAGGTATGAGGTGCTTGCTTACCTGTGTGGAGGAGAAGGAGAGCAGATTGGCCAAGGCACCATGGTGAAGGATGTCATTCTAATTGGGGGAGTGAAGAGGAATGTGGTAGTGATAGGGGACAGCATAGTCAGGGGGAGAGATAATGTTCTCTGCAGTCATGAGCAGGAGTCCAGACCGCTGTGTTACCTGCCCAGTGCCAGGGCTAAGAACATCTGCTCAGGGCTGGAGAGCAACTTGCAATGGGAGTAGTCCATGTAGGTGCCAACAATATAGATAAGACTAAGAAATAGGAGAGTAAGAGGAGCTAGATACTAAATTAAAAAGCTGAGCCTCAAATGTGGTAACATCTGGGTTATTATCTGAGCCACGTGCAAATTGGCTGAAGGTGAATAAGATTAGAGAGGTAAATGCAAGGCTCAAAGATTGGTGTGGGAGAAGTGGGTTCCAGTTTGTTTGGCACTGGCACCAGTACTGGGGAAAGTGGGGGCTGTACCGTTGGAATGGTCTTTACTCGAACCATACAGGGCCCAATGTTCTGGTGAGTCATTTAACTAGGGAAGTAGAGAGGGTTTTAATCTAAATAAACAGGCAGATGTCTTCATGTAGAGGAAGCATGAGTAAGTTAAAGGGAAATGATCAAGGTAGAAATAAAGATAATGATAATCAGAGTATAGCAGGAAGGGACAGTGATTGCAAACTTAAGCATGTGCCAGCAGATAGAGCCAGAGTTTAAGAACTGAATTACGGGCTCTATTTCTGAATGCCCACAGAATTCACAATAAAACCAATGAATTGTCAGTTCAATTAGAAATTCATATGTATGACCTGAAAGTCATTACAGAGACATGACCACAAGAAAACCAAAACTGGGACAAGAATATCCAAAGGTATGTGACATTCAGAAAGGACAGGAAGCTGGGAAATGGTGGTGGGGTAGCTCTGTTAATGAAAGAGGGCATTAGTACTGTAGTGAGAGACAGCCTTAGTTCTAAAGATCAAGATGTAGAATCAGCTTGGGTGGAACAAAGAAGCAGCAAGGGTCAGAAACCATTGGTGGGAGTTGCTTACAGGCCATCAAACAGCAGTGGTACTGAAATTCACAGTATAACTCAGGAAATTAGAGGTGCATAACAAGGGTAATACAGTACTAATGTTGTGGAGGATGAAATCATGGAATGTATGCAAAATGGTTTTCTACAGCATTATGTTGAGGAACCAACTAGGAAATGGGCCACTTTAGATCTAATATTGTGCAATAAAAAGGAGCTAATTAATAATCTCATTGTAAAGGACCTTTTAGGAAAGAGTGACCATAATATAATAGAATTTTACACTAAGTTTGAAAGTGATAAATCTCAATCAGAGACTAGGGCCTTGTTAGGCACTAGAGAAGTTTAAGTAAGTTATATTTGTATTTGTGGATGTTAGGAATGAGTTTTAGCTTTAAAGTTTAAGTTTGATTTGTATTTCTGTACCTGCGTGAGTTAAGAGAGGTCAAATGGAGTTTTAGTTTCACTTTAAAAGGCTGCTTGCATTTCTAATGAGGAATTTACAACTGCTATAAGGTAAACACACTAGAGTAGAAAAACAGTGCTGTTGCCTAGCAACAGGGGACCAGATAGGCAGGTTCCTCACATAGACATACACATAGAACTAAAGAAACAGCAGTTTTAAGTTCAGTTGAAGCCAGGACCCCAAAGAGACTGGACACCTGGAGGGCAAACTGCAGATTTCTCAAAAGAACAAACATGTCCCAGGTAAAGAAAAAGCCCAAAAATGCAAGGGAATGGAAGAGAGAAAAGTCCAAAGAAGACCTTGTAGTCAAAGGAAGGACAGGAGCCTGCAGAAGGTCCTGTTGAGTGAAGTTAAGAGTGAGGGGCAGAGAGAAAGACTCCAAGCTTCAGATTTAAAGAGACAAAAGCTGCAGAAAGCAGATTTAAAGTGAGAACAACTTGCATGAGGCAAGAAGGTTCAAAGAGACAACTGAAGGTCTGTAATTCTTTGCTATGGGCATGTGAAGCAGTGGTACTGTTGTTGGCTGAGTCAGTGAGGGAGAATGCATGGAAGACAGCTTATGTGTATGTGATGACCCAGGGAAGAGGAACATCAGAAGGAGAGTTCAAAACCCTGGAGGTGAACCTTTGTGGAAGGCGTCTGTGAGAAAACATCGATTTGGGACAAGATTCCAAAGTCAGTTCTCATCAAGTGGAGGTTGGAAACCCTCGTGTGAAGGATGGAATTCAGTGAGACTGGTTGACCCACGATGTGACAAGCATCTGCGGGGAGTTGAGGAGAGATCTATAACATCTGTTTGAGGTGGCATCTGTCACTTGGTTTCAGAGTGTGGTGTGTCT
Organism: Isurus oxyrinchus; assembly: GCA_026770705.1. Taxonomy (NCBI): domain Eukaryota; kingdom Metazoa; phylum Chordata; class Chondrichthyes; order Lamniformes; family Lamnidae; genus Isurus; species Isurus oxyrinchus. The sequence goes on along the minus strand of JANJGN010000027.1, from coordinate 1,454,061 downwards.
GACCACAGAGTGTCTATTAGTACATGGACTGTGTACTTACTGTGGATATTACAGTATAAGATACCTTTGGGACTTGTGTTATCTGTATATATCTGTAAAGGTGAAGGAGTATTGTAATACAGTTCAAGTTTTCTTGTTGAATAAATGTTTCATTCTTTTGTAAAAAGTTAATCAGCTGACTCCTGTGGCTCTGTTCAGTAGCTACTCTCCATGTATTTAAACAATCAAATAAAAGTTAGGATCTAACAAGCTGCGTTCCAATCTGGGATCAGGCTTGTCCAAGGATAACCTCAGCTGGGATCATAACAGCCTTAAATCTAAACAAAGGAAGCTATGAAGGTCTGAGGGGCAAAGTGGCTATAGTGGATTGGGAAACTACATTAACAGGTACGACAGTAGGCAGGCAATGGCTAACATTTAAAGAGCTAATACATAGTTTGCAACAAAAGTACATTCATTTAATGTATAAAAACCCATCAAGTATTCCAACTGTTGCTGATGAAAGAAATCAAGAGTTGTTTTAGATTAAAGGAAGAGGCATATGAAGTTGGCAAAAAAGAGGTAAGCCTAAGAATTCAGCACATCTTAAAATTCTGTAAAGGAGGGCCAAGAAAAAGATTAAGAAAGGGAAAATAGAATATGAGAGTAAACTAGCGAGAAACACCGACTGTGAAAGCTTCTTTAGGTTTGTGAAAAGGAAAAGATTAGCAAAAACAAATGTGGGTCCATTCCAAGTGGAGCCAGGAGAATTTATAATACGGAATGAGGAAATGGCAGAGAAACTGAACAAATACTTTGTGTCTGTCTTCACAGGAAAATACTAAAAACCTTCTAGAAATAGAGAGTCAAGGGACTAGTGTAAATGAGGAACTGCAAGATAATAATATTATAAAAACAAAAATACTGGAGAAATTAATGGGAATGTATGTAGATAAATACTCTGGGCCTGATGATCTACATCCCAGAGTATTGCAGGAGGTGGCTGTGGAGAGAGTGGATCTTTCAAAATTCTCTAGACTCTAGAATGGTTCCTGCAGACTGGAGGGTGGCAAATGTAACCCCCGCCCCCAACCCCCACCCCCCCCCCCCTGCCACCTATTTAAGAAGGGAGGGAGAGAGAAAACTGGGAGCTACAGAGCTGTTAGCCTGACATCAGTAGAAGGGAAAATGCTAGAATCTATAATAAAGAATGTGTTAACAGGGCACTTAGATAATAATGTTAGGATTGGGCAGAGTCAAAAGGAAAATCATGTTTAACAAGCCTGTTGGAGTTTTTTTGAAAATGTAATGAACAGACAGATAAAAGGTTGTAGAATATGTAAATTTTCAGAAAGCTTTTGCTAAGGTCCCACACAAGAGGTTGGATAACAAAATGAGAGCAGATGGGGTTGGGGTAATTTACTGGCATGGATTGAGAATCGGTTAACAGACAGAACACAGAGCGTAGGAATAAATGAGTCATTCTGAGGTTGGCAGACGGTGACTAATGGGGTACTGCAATGATCAGCGCTTGGGCCCCAGCTATTCACCATTTACAATGATTTGGATGTGGCGATTAAGTGTAATATTTCCAAGTTTGCAGATGACACACAACTAGGTGGAAGTGTGAGTAGTGAGGGGGATGCAAAGATGCTTCAAGAGGATTTGGAGAGGATAAGCAAGTGGGCAAAAATTTGGCCGATGGAATACAATGTGGAGAAACATGAAATTATCCACTTTAGTAGGAAAAACAGAAATACAAAGTATTTCTTCAATGGTGAGAGGCTGGGAAGTGTTGAATTTCAAAGGGATTTGGGTGTACTTGTTCATGACTCACTGAAAGTTAACATGCAGGTACAACAAGCAATTAAGAAGGCAAATTATATGTTGGCCTTAATTACAAGAGGATTTGAGTGTAGGAGTAAAGATGTCTTGTTGCAATTATATACAGCCTTGGTTAGACCGCACCTGGAGTATTGTGGGCAGTTTTGGTCTTCTATCAAAGGAAAAATATACTTGCCATAGAGGGAGTGAAACAAAGGTTCACTGAATTAATTCCTGGGATGGAGGGATTGTCCTATGAGGAAAGGTTAAACAGACTGGGCCTTTATTCTCTGGAGTTTAGGAGAATGAGAGGTGATCTCATTCAAACATACAAAATCCTCACAGGGCTCGACAGGGTAGATGCAGGAAGGATGTTTCCCCTGGCTGGGGAGGGGTCTATAACCAGGGGACACAGTCTCAGAATAAGGGGCAGGTCATTTAGGACTGAGATGAGGAGGAATTTCTTCACTGAAGGGTGGTGAATCTTTGGAAGTCTCTGCCCCATAGAGCTGTGGAGGTTCAGTCACTGAGTATGTTCAAGACTGAGATCGATAGATTTCTACATATTAAAAACATCCAGGGACACGGGGATAGTGCAGGAAAATGGGTTGAAGCAGAAGATCAGTCATAATCTCATTGAATAGCAGAGCAGGCTCGAAGGGCTGAATGGCCATTCCTGCTCCTAGTTCTGATGTTCCTGTGGAATGCTGTGGACTGTTTGACTAGGTAGAAGGTGCTATGCAAATGTAGGTCGCTGCTCTTGTTGTTACCTATTCTGATGTCACCTTTCCCAAGTTTCTCTCACACCCGCTAAATCAACTTATCTAAAATTCAACTTTTGAAATTGTCTTCCTTTTACTTTTTAATCCTCAAGTCTATCTTGAATACCAAACACTTGGGACACCAGGTCCCAAATATTCCTGTGCCTTAACTAACCCTCGTATTACGATATACCTTCTGGCTCCCACACACAATGGTTTACAAATATATAAAATTGCTGGGCAGGTACATCAGCTCTGCCCACACACCGGGTGGAATTTTCCCCATACCCCCACGGTGGGTTTTGTGGTGAAGCGGGAGCGGAGAATCCAGCCGCCGGCAGAAAGTCGGAAATCCACTGGGGTAAAAGCAGCTTGCAGTTCTCCTGATGGTGTGTTTATGGCGGGTCAGTTATCCTGCTGACTCGTGGCGTGAACAGCACTGGCGTTCGTTAACCTGTCATGAACGTTCGTTAGAACAGCTGCCCGCCGGAATCTTGTTAGACTTTCCAACATTCCCTCACGCCAGCGGGAAATTATGTCGGCCTCAAACCCGTTAGAAAAGGGTTGGGCGTGCACACATCAAACCTCAGCTTGCTGGTAACTTCCAGGTGAGTGGGACATCCATAACCTGGCTGCTGTAGTGCTGCACAGGTCTTGCTGTGATGGACACCACTCTGCTGGGACTCCTGCTCTTTGCTTACATTGCCCTGGGGAACACCCCTGCGCCGTGGTAGTCATGTAGGCCTCCACTTTCAGAGACTAGCATTTCACCGGGGGGAGTGGGCTGTGAGGCAAAGGTAGGGTTGATGGACACAAGGGGGGCAATGGGGAGGGAAGGCTGTGGAACGGCAGACAGGAGGAAGGGCGAACATGAGGGGGGCCTTTCTGGGGTTGCCCTCTAACCTTTTGTTGCTACAGGAGTGAACAGGAGTCTTTTTTAGCTCTGAAACTGGACTCGAAACGTTAACTCTGTTTTTCTCACCACGGACGCTGTTAAGCCTGCTGAGTTTTTCCAGCATTTTCTGTTTTTGCTCAAGATGTTACATATCTGTGATGCCATCTCGGTCGTCTCGATGTGTGTGTTAGTGTCTCAGGGACAAGGCAGCATCAGCCACCAGGCAAGTACGGTAACAAAAACTATGGATCCTTACAGTCTCCAAACGAGTCATCCTTTGAGCTTCTCTTTCCTGCCCCTTGAATCATTAATGTCTTCAGTGTTTCCTTTCAGAGAAAAGGCAAAATGGGTCCAGGGCTCAATGCTGCCTTTGTCAGGGTCCTAATGCAATGGGGGAGGTGAAGGAGGGAGAGGCGACTCTGTCCGCAGCTCCAGCAGGAGGGACATGGTCAAGTGGAGCCAGAGCATGAACAGGAGGGTCAGGAGGAGACATCCAGACAATGGGGGCTACTCGCCAGATCTAGGGTTTATTGCAGAAGAGTCTCCTGTTTACAAATGAGTGACAGGCAAAGCCGTGCATGTCTGCATTGGCCCGAGCTCCGGGCATATGCCATATTCTTTGTGAAGATCTGTTTGCCTGTGGTTCTTTCCAAGGATTAACGGGGAATCTGTACTGTTTGCTCTGGATGAAGATAGCCAGGCTGCGAAATTCACTCGCTTCGCCGCCATCTCAGGTTTCCCCAGAGTGCAGGGTGCAATAGACTGCACCCATGTGGCTATATGGGCTCCAAAGCAGCAGCCCCTAATGTTTATAAACCACAGGGGCTATCATTCCATCAACGTGCAACTGGTGTATGATCACCAGAAGCACATACTGCACGTTTGTACACAATACCCTGGGAGGTACCATGACTCCTACATCCTGAGTCACTCCCATGTGCCGGAGCTTTTTGAGGGACCATTACATCCACAGGGATGGTGCTTGGGGATAAGGGGGTACCTGCCGAAACACTGGCTGATGACACTGGTGCATCACCCTCAGAGTCATTCCGAGGGGAGGTACAACGCTGCTCACAGCTCCACACGCTCCCTAATAGAGCAGACCATAAAGCTTCTCAAGATGCGCTTCGGATGTTTGGACCACTCAGGTGGCTCACTCCAATACACCCCCGACAGGGTTTCCCACATCATCACCGCCCTTCACAATCTGGCAATGCAAAGAGGTGAACCCCTGCCAGAAGATGAACTGGAGGAGGATGGGAGTTCACTGGAGGATGAAGACCTGCAGGGGCCAGGAATCCACCCCGAGGCTGCTGAAGGTCAGTATGAGCGTGATTACACCACGGAGGAAGGAAGACCTGAGAGACGTGCTTGTGACAGGTTCCAGGGAGAGTAAAGTTAAGGGAGGGAATATGGCCACATCTCTCCAGGTCCTCAATGCCATTTTCTTTCACCTCAGAGGAAACCTACCCACTTGCAGCAATTTCGAGTCCCGGCATTCACACTTGGGTGCTCTGACCTCATGAATAGCCAGGCCATGATCTTTGCTTTGGTCCATTGGGCCCTGTGAGTGAGTTCACTTTGGGACCTGGGGGTCCATTTAGGAACAAGAGTGATGTGAGAGAGACTTGAAGCCTTCGCCACCATCGAATGATGCAAACACTGCTGTGACTGAGATGTGGACCTGCCCAGGGATCTCCTCCTCCCGTCTGTGTCTTTCCTCCTGTCACTACCACTGAGGAGACACAAATGCCTCTAGTATATCAACGCTGATGAGCTGCTCTCGCTCAATGGTGTTCCTTGAGGAAGGAGGGTTAGGAACCACACACTTCAAATTAAGGTTTAAGCACATCTCCCTGACATCACACAGGGGGTGTGGATACCAGTTCAACTGAGCTTGACATCACGAGGATGTGAATCTCACAGTGGGACACTGTCACTGAGGGAGAGGAAGGCTGATAAGGGTCTCCTGTTCCGGGCCAGGAGTGCCATTGGCAGCCTGAGAAGCTGGAGTGGATGGGGTCACAGGCAGAGGAGGCTGTGAGCGGCTGCGCACCCTCGGAGTGTCCTGAGAGGAGGGCCCCGGGGTGTCCGGCTGACACTCTTCCTCCCTGTGGGTGCCCACGGACTCTGTCCTGACTCCTACAGGAGATGCTGCACCTGGAGAGGGGTCAAGGTGCCTGGTCCCCATGTCGCCTACATCTTAACGGGTGTGTGGCCATGGAGTGTAGGGCCGAGTGTAAATCCGGCAAGGCCTGCTGGGCCAAGGTCTCCATGGTGGTCACCAGCCTTCCCATGGTGACCTCGAGCTGCTCACATGTTGGAGCCACAACATCAGACAGAACGTGGATGGACCCCTCCATCGTTTGCTCTAGTCTGCTGAGTGACTGCTGAATCTCTGCCTGTCGTTGCATCTCCTGCATTGATTTGGTGGCGAATTCCAGAGGTTCATCATCCGACTCAGACCGAGCGGGTGGCTGGTCTCCAGCAGCCCTCCGAGTGCCAGAGGCCTGGGCTGTCCCTGCCTCCGACTGCTGCGGGGACGTGTCAGTGAGGTGCTCCCCAGAAAGTGAGGCCGAGCCTCATCTAGGACTAGGCCCCACTGACATGTGTGTCTGAGCTGGGGGAGGGGGCGTGTGAGCGCCGGGAGGTTTCTTCCAGAACTTCCTCCTCGGATAAAGCCTGTGGGCTCACACTGGTGGTGCTCGACTGGCTTAAGGGCCTCAATCTGCTGGTGCTTAGAAAATAGAAAAGAGAGTTTCAGTGAATGAGCATGAGCTCGATAAGACTGCGCGTGACTCACTGTGAATGTCAGGATTTGGTGAGGTGACAGAGCTGTGATCCGTACTGGGTTGCTGGGAGAGGCTGATCTACATTTCCCCCCCAGAGTGATCCCTGTCCCCACCCCCCCCCCCCAGCCAGCTCAAACACACTGAGGGCAGTGATGCTGGCCGTCCCTCCCTCGGTCTGCAATCTCTCACGCCCGTTGTGCAGAAGGCAGGTGAGGTGATGAGAGGGGATGGAGCAGAGTTTGGGTGAGATGCGTGTCCCCTGTGTGTGTGTGGTGAGCCGTCCCCAGAGGGGCCGGAGGCTGGAGCGTGAGCAGCATGATCGCTGGGATGGTGGTGATGTGAAAGTCTTGATGAGAGAATGGGTGTGGATATGTGTCCCCCGCTAACGGTTGTGTGGGATCCCTGCAGGGAGGAGCTGTTTGAGTCCGTGATGCCCTGATGAGAGTTAATTGGAGGGATTTGAAGGATGACTTACCCTGGCAGAGCGGATGAAACCATTCATCCACTGACCAGCCACACTGACCTGCTCCCTCACTGCCTCCCAGGCTGTTGTGCTTCCTGTGGCCATCCCTGGGTTGAAGCATTTGCCTGTGCACCTGCACCCCTGTGACCAAGGTCTGGAGGGCCTGCTGGGGGAAGTGGGGTGCAGGCTGCGTCCTGAGGCTCTGGGCCTTTCCCTTATGGGTTGCAGACATCCCTGCTGGGCTGGAGAGAGTGCGGTTATGTGGTGGACTGGATTTTGAATATGGCGCCCGGACTTTCAAACACACCAGCTGATGGTGGGCGGACAAATCAGCTCTTGACTCGCCAGGTGATTGGAACTGATGGGCGCCTTTGCATAATTAATGTCCCTCCAAGTGTGGAATTGGGTGCGAGTCTCTGCCGCTCTGGCCAGTGGGGTGGGCGCTGCCGAAATCACCCGTCAATGGACTTAGTTTGATGAATGGAAAACTCTGCTCACCCTGTTAGCTGCAGCAAACATGCAAACATACGAATTAGAAGCAGGAATAGGCCACTCGGCCCCTCAATCCTGCACCACCATTCAATAAGATCATGGCCAATCTGACTGTAACCTCCTGCCTACCTCCGATAACCTTTCACCCCTTTGTTAATCAAGAATCTATCGAGCTCTGCCTTAAAAATATTCAAAATCTCTACTTCCACTGCCTTATGAGGAACAGAGTTCCAGGGATTCACACATCTCTGAGAGAAAACATTTCTCCTCATCTCTATCTTAATTCAATGACCCCTTATTTTTAAACCGTGACCCCGATTCCAGATTCTCCCACAAAAGGAATTGTTCTTTCCACATCCACCCTGTCAAGACCCCTTCAGGATCTTAAAGGTTTCGATCATCTTGACCGGATTCTTCCCTGTCCACACAGAGCGCATCCAATACAATTTCAGTAGCAACCCACCGGATGGGTATAAAGAGTAAAATGGCAGGAAGAGCAGGAGTGGGGACAATTAAGGAGTCAGAAAAGAATCTACATATGGAGACAGGAGTCATAGTTGAGGAACCGCTGCAGTCCATGTGGTGTAGGTACACCCACAGTGCTGTTAGGAAGGGTGTTCCAGGATTTTGACCCAGTGACAGTGAAGGAACGGCGATATATTTCCAAGTCAGGATGGTGAGTGACTTGGAGGGGAACTTCCAGGTGGTGGTGTTCCCATCTATCTGCTGCCCTTGTCCTTCTAGATGGCAGTGGTTGTGGGTTTGGAAGATGCTGTCGAAGGAGACTTGGTGAGTTTCTGCAGTGCATCTTGTAGATGGTACACACTGCTGCTACTGTGCGTTGGTGATGGAGGGAGTGAATGTTTGTGGATGAGGTGCCAGTCAAGCGGCTGCTTTGTCCTGGATGGTGTCAACCTTCTTCAGTGCCATGGGAGCTGCACTCATCCAGGCAAGTGGAGAGTATTCCATCACACTCCTGACTTGTGTCTTGTAGATGGTGGACAGGCTTTGGGGAATCAGGAGGTGAGTTACTCATCACAGGATTCCCAGCCTCTGACCTGCTCTTGTAGCCACAATATTTATATGGCTAGTCCAGTTCAGTTTCTGGTCAAAGGTAACCCCCAGGATGTTGATCGTGGGGGATTCAGTGATGGTAATGCCATTGAATGTCAAGGGGCGATGGTTGGATTCTCTCTTGTTGGGGATGGTCATTGCCTGGCACTTGTGTGGTATGAATGTTACTTGCCACTTGTCAGCCCAAGTCTGGATATTGTCCAGGTATTGCTGCATTTGGACATGGACTGTTTCAGTATCTGAGGAGTTGTGAATGGTGCTGAACATTGTGCAATCATCAGCGAACATCCCCACTTCTGACCTTATGATGGAAGGAAGGTCATTGATGAAGCAGCTGAAGATGGTTGGGCTGAGGACACTACCCTGAGGAACTCCTGCAGTGATGTCCTGGAGCTGAAGTGACTGACCTCCAACAACCACAGCCACCTTCCTTTGTGCTAGGTATGACTCCAACCAATGGAAACCCACGACCTCCACCATCTGAGGGCAAGGGCAGCAGACAGATGGGAACATCACCAGCTGAACAGTTTTCCCCCGATTCCCATTGACTCCAATTTTGCCAGGGCTCCTTGATGCCACACTCAGTCAAATGCTGCCTTGATGTCAAAGGCAGTCACTCTCACCTCACCTCAGGAATTCAGCTCTTTTGTCCATGTTTGAACCAAGGCTGTAATGAGGTCAGGAGCTGAGTAGCCCTGGTGGAACCCAAACTGGGCATCAGTGAGCAGGTTATCGCTAAGCAAGTGCCACTTGATAGCACTGTTAATGACCCCTTCCATCACTTTACTAATGATGGAGAGTAGACTGATGGGGCAGTAATTGGCCGGGTTGGATTTGTCCTGCTTTTTGTGTACAGGACATACCTGGGCAATTTTCCACATAGCCAGGTAGATGCCAGTGTGGGAGCTGTACTGGAACAGCTTGGCTAGGGGCATGGCAAGTTCTGGAGCACAAGTCTTCAGTACTATTGCCGGAATATTGTCAGGTCCCATAGCCTTGCAGTATCCAGTGTCTTCAGCTGTTTCTTGATATCATGTGGAATGAATGGAATTGGCTGAAGCCTGGCATCTGTGATGCTGGGGACCTCTGGAGGAGACCGAGATGGATCATCCGCTTGGAACTTCTGGCTGAAGATTGTAGCAAATGCTTCAGCCTTATCTTTTACACTGATGTGCTGGGCTCCTCCATCATTGAGGATGGGGATATTTATGGAGCCTCCTCCTCAAGTGAGTTGTTTAATTTTCCACCACCATTCACAACTGGATGTGGCAGGACTGCAGAGCTTAGATCTGATCTGTTGGTTGTGGGATCACTTAGCTCTGTCTATCACTTGCTGCTTATGTTGTTTGGACGCAAGTAGTCCTGTGTTATAGCTTCACCAGGTTGACACCTCATTTTTAGGTATGTCTGGTGCTGCTCCTGACATGCCCTCCTGCACTCTTCATTGAACCAGGGCTGATCCCCTAGTTTGATGGTAATGGTAGAGTGGGAGATATGCTGGGGCATGAGGTTACAGATTGTGTTTGTATAAAATGCTGCTGCTGAGAGTCCACAGCGCCTCATGGTTGTTAGATCTGTTTGAAATCTGTCCCATTTAGCATGGTGGTAATGCCACACAACTCAATGGAGGGTATCCTCAATGTGAAGGTGGGACTTTGTCTCCACAATGACTGTGCAGTGGTCACTCCTACCGATACTGTCATGGACAGATGCATCTGCAGCAGGCAGGTTGGTGAGGATGAGGTCAAGTATGTTTTTCCCTCTTGTTGGTTCCCTCACCACCTGTCGCAGACCCAGTCTAGCAGCTATGTCATTTAGGATTCGGCCAGCTCAGTCAGTAGTGGTGCTACCGAGCCACTCTTGGTGATGGACATTGAAGTCCCCCACCCAGAGTACATTCTGTGCCCTTGTCACCCTCAGTGCTTCCTCCAAGTGGTTCTCAACATGGAGGAGCACGGATTCATCAGCTGAGGGAGGGCGGTATGTGGTCATCAGCTGGTAGTAAACTGAACTTAAACTCCACCAGCTGCCATGGTGGGGTTTGAACATGTGTCCCTAGAGCATTAGCCTGGGCCTCTGGATGACCAGTCCAGTGATATTATCACCACGCCACTATTGGCCCCACTATCTAGCTGACTGGAAGTCTCATTGGGAAATCACGGGGCCTCGCCCCATGGCTGTCAGAGTGAGTAACACGCTGGGCCTGCATGTTCACAAATGCTTAGATCTGCTATTGTGCACGTGGTGTGATTTAGCAAATAATGGACCACAGCATCGCCATGGGTTAGTCAGACTTGCAGGTAAGTCAACCACCTTCTTTCTGATTGTAAAACCTCATGAATCCAGCACAGCCAAAACCTGCAAAGAAGAAGAGGAAATAAAACAGGGGAACGAGGTTAGTGTGTGAAATGGTTAAATCCAGTATTGAGTCTGGAATGCTTGTAAAATGTCTGATGCTCTCCCCTAAGTTTCATGGGAACACTGCACAAGGCCGAGGACAATGAGGCCAGAGTGGAAGCAAGGTGAAGGTTTGAAATGTCAAGCAACAGGAATCTCGGGATCATGCTGGGGAATAGGACAGAGATGTTCCACAAGACGTTCACCCAACCCGCAGTTGGGCAATCCGAAATCAAGCAGATGCATTGTGAGTTGTGAACACATTTTACTAAATGGAAAAATTACACCATAGACCCCTGTTGTACCTGGTAGAGTTGTTTGGGGCTATGAGCTGCAAGGAGAGAGGAGGGAAAAGGTCAGCTATTGCATCTCCTGCGTCTGCACGGGGGAATGGGGGTTGCCATGGGAAAGGGATGATTGAGGAGTGGAACAGGGGGATGGCGAAAGGGGAGGGGAGGGACAGATGAGTTTGCTGGTAACATCACACTGGAGGTGGTTGAAAACGGTGATGGATGATAGTTGGGGGGGAGTGGAAGTTGAGGACCAGCGGGACCCTAATGTGGTCCTGGGCAGAAGGTGAAAGGATTAGATCAGAATTGCGTGAAATGGAGTGGACACAATCGAGGGCCCTGTCAACTAAAGGTAAATATATCATGCACTGGTATGGAAGCTTGATTCATCAGAACTGATGGAGATGGAGAAACTGGGAGAAGGGAGTGAGGACCTTACAGGAAGCAGGGTGTGAGGAATTGCAGTCCAGGTAGCTGTGGGATTCCATGAGTTTATAGTGAAAATTGGCCCATAGCCAGAAAAGGTGGCAGAGAAGTTTAGGAAGGGAAAGGAAGAGTCTGGGATGGACCATGTGAGGGTGGGAGAAGGTCGCAAATTGGAAGCAAAGTTGATGAAATTTTCCAGTGCCAGGTAACAGCCGGAAACTTCTGGAAAAAAGTGGTGAGGGAGGAGATCTCAGTAGGACTGGAACAAGGAATATTCCACATATCTCATGAAAAAGGGAGGTATAGCTACAACCCTTATGGTTTCAAATAGCAAAGCCTTTTACTTGGAGGAAGTGAGTGGAGTTGGAGGCGAATTTGCTCAATGCGAGAACAAGTTCAGCCAGGCAGAGGAGAGCGCTGGTGGATGGGGATTGTTCGGGCCTCTGTTCAGTGAAGAAGCAGAGAGTCCTCAGGCTGTTCTGGTGGTGAATGGGGATGTAGGAAGATTGGACATTAATGATGAAAAGTATTGGTTAGGGGCAGGGAATTGGAAACGGTTGAAGTGACAGACGGTATTGCAAGAATCACAGATACAGCTGGGAAGAGACTGGATAAGGGAAAAGTCAAAATGGAAAGAAACCAGTTCAGTGGGACAGGGACAGGCTGAAATGATGAGTCTATAAGGGCAGTCCTGTTTGTGGACCTTGTGAAGGAGGTGGAAGTGGGCTGTTTGAGGTTGGGGGAGAATGAGGCTGGAGGCTGTGATGGGAAGATCTCTGGAGGTGATGAGGTCAGTGACAATACTGAACCAGGGATGTAGGAGGAGGCTTTTGCCTACAACCACACCACCCCTCTCCACTTCTCTCTCTCTCTCTCTCTCTCTCTCACCCCCCCCACCGCCACCCCCCCCCCCACCCCAACACCTTAAACCAGCTTATATTTCAACTCTTTCTTGGACTCGAACTCAAGTTCTGTCGAAGGGTCATGAGGACTCAAAACGTCAACTCTTTTCTTCTCCACCGATGCTGCCAGACCTGCTGAGTTTTTCCAGGTAATTCTGTTTTTGTTTTGGATTTCCAGCATCCGCAGTTTTTTTGTTTTTATGTAGGAGGAGGTGTTGGAGAGTTGGCATTCAGTCTGCTAGAGGTTAGTGCGCCAAACAGCAGCAGCAGGGTTAATGTTAGGGATGGAGCTGAGAAAACAGAGTGCAGCAAGTTCAGAGGGAGACAGGTTAGAGTGAGTGAGAGGAGCAGAGAAATTGAGACGGCCGATGTCACACTGACAGTTTCCAACGAAAGGATCTAGAGAGGGTAAGAGGTGAGAGGGGGGTGGTTCCAGATGGAGAGAGAATATGGAAAGGGGTGAAAGGGTCTGCTCAGTGAGAGGAAGACCCCTGGCCAACAAAATGGTTAAGATGATGGAAAAAGAGTTCAGCCTCATACCAAACTCAAAATTCACTGAGGTGGGGGTGTAAGGGGGTGATTGCTGAGACCTTTGCTGTGGACAGATCATTCAGCATCAGAGAGGGCAGGGTCAGAGGGTATTGTGATTATACAGCAAGGGGCAAGAAAGAAAAATGGATGGGTCAGAGGGGAGAGAAGCATAAGAAGGATCCAGGTGGATCCATGAGTTGAAGTTCCTAATCCTTCAGAGCTGAAAGAAAGATAAAAAGTATTTTGTTGAGGCTTTGGTTGAGACAAAGTTTGACATGAAACCATGGAGCAGGACAGCTTTGAGATAGAGTGATCCAGACTTGGGCTGACAAGGGGTAAGTAACATCCACACCACACAAGTGCCAGGCAATGACCATCTCCAACAGGAGAAAATCTAACCATCACCTCTTGGCATCTAATGGCATTACCATCACTGAATCCCCCACTATCAACATCCTGGGGGGTTACCACTGACCAGAAACTGAACTGGACAAACCATATAAATACTGTGGCTACAAGAGCAGGTCAGAGGATATGCATCCTGTGGTGAGTAACTCACCTCCTGCCTCCCCAAAGTCTGTCCACCATCTACAAGGCACAAGTCAGGAGTGTGATGGAATACTCTCCACTTGTCTGGATGAGTGCAGCCCCCACAACACTCAAGCAGCTCGACACCATCCAGGACAAAGCAGCCGCTTGATTGGCACCCCATCCACAAACATTCACTCCCTCCACCACCGACGCACAGCAGCAGCAGTGTCTGTACCATCTACAAGATGCACTGCAGGAATTCACAAGGCTCCTTAGACATGTGCTGTGAGTTGTTGCAGCATCTCACTGAAACCAGAGGAGGAAGCCTGCATTTCTCATAGAACGAGTGGGAAGCAGTCATCTTTCCATATCAGCTTTGGCTGAGTTTCTAGAATGGTCTGAAGATTGCAGACAAGCCGTAAATTATGACTGGAAGCCAACAGTTGATATGAGACCGAGTGTGATTACAGTATAAAAATGTTCAGGGAGAGTCCCAGATAGATTTGTCCTAATTAATCTGGTATTTATTTAATCTAACAGCAAATGTGGTTTGTGGTTTCCGTCTGCACTGAACTGAGAGACCTCCAGCCCCGTGGTATGTGCCTGTCAGTTCCTGGTGTCACAATATGCAAGGAGAGAATGAGAGAGAGAGAGAGAGGGGAGAGAAAGAGAGAGAGGGAAGAGAGAGAGAGAGGTGGGGGGCAGAGAGAAAGAGAGAGAGGGGGAAAGAGAGAGGTGGGGGACAGAGAGAGAAAGAGGAGGGCAGAGAGAGGGGAGAGAGAGAAAGAGGAGAGAGAGAGAGAGGGGGAAAGAGAGAGAGAGGGGAGAGAGAGAGACGGGGAGAGAGAGAGAGGAGAGTGGGGGGCAGAGAGAGAGAGAGAGGTGGGGAGAGAGAGAGAGGTGGGAGAGAGAGAGAGGGTGGGGGGGCAGAGAGAGAGAGAGAGGTGGGAGAGAGAGAGAGAGAGAGAGGGGGTAGAGAGAGAGAGAGAGAGGGGGGTAGAGAGAGAGAGAGAGAGGGGGGTAGAGAGAGAGAGAGAGAGAGGGGGGTAGAGAGAGAGAGAGAGAGAGAGAGGGGGGAGAGAGAGAGAGAGAGCGAGAGAGAGGAGAGAGAGGTGGGGGCAGAGAGAGAGAGAGAGAGAGAGGGGGGGGTAGAGAGAGAGAGAAGAGAGAGGGGGTAGAGAGAGAGGAGAGAGAGAGAGAGGGGGGAGGAGAGAGAGAGAGAGAGGGGGGGTAGAGAGAGAGAGGAGAGCGGGGGGGTAGAGAGGAGAGGTGAGAGAGAGAGGAGAGAGAGAGAGGAGAGGCGAGAGAGAGAGAGGTGGGGGGCAGAGTGAGTGAAAGAGAGAGGCTCTCTCTCTCTCATTAGGCAAATGGCTAAAATGTGGAAAGTAGATTTAAGCTGTAGGAAAGGGACCCAAAGAGAAACAGTTAACTCGACTCTCCTCAACGAGAAACAATATTGGCCACTTCTAACCCCAGCCTCAGTCCTTCCCATCCACCCCGTGGCTTACTTCCAACCTCTTAACACTGTTGAGAAGCAACACACCCAGACAAACAAACAAACACAGAGAGAGACACAGACAAACACACACACAGACACAGACACACACATACAGACACACAAAGAACAAAGTACAAAGGAAAGTCCAGCACAGGAACAGGCCCTTCGGCCCTCCAAGCCTGCGCCGATCATATTGCCCGTCAACTAAAACATTTTGCACTTCCGGGGTCCGTATCCCTCTATTCCCATCCTATTCATGTATTTGTCAAGCTGCCTCTTAAACATCACTATCGTACCTGCTTCCACCACCTCCTCTGGCAGCGAATTCCAGACACTCACTACCCTCTGTGTAAAAAACTTGCCCCGCACATCTCCTCTATAGTTTTCTCCTCTCACCTTAAATCTATGTCCCCTAGTAATTGACTCTTCCACCCTGGGAAAAAGCTTCTGACTATCTACTCTGTCCAGGCCACTCATAATTTTGTAAACTTCTATCAAGTTGCCCCTCAATCTCCGTCGCTCTAGTGAGAACAATCCGAGTTTCTCCAACCTCTCCTCATAGCTAATAACCTCCAGACCAGGCAGCATCCTGGTAGACCTCCTCTGCACCCTCTCCAATGCCTCCATATCCTTCTGGTAATGTGGTGACCAGAATTGCACGCAATATTCCAAGTGTGGCCTAACCAAGGTTCTATACAGCTGCAGCATGACTTCCCAGCTTTTATACTCAATACCCCTGCTGATGAAGGCAAGCATGCCATATGCCTTCCTGACTACCTTATCCACCTGCGTTGCCACTTTCAGGGACCTGTGGACCTGTACACCCAGATCCCTCTGCCCATTGATGTACTTAAGGATTCTGCCATTTACTGTATAATTCCTGCCTGTATTAGACCTTCCAAAATGCATTTGTCCAGATTAAACTCCATCTGCCATTTCTCCGCCCAAGTCTCCAACCGATTTATATCCTGTTGTATCCTTTGACAATCCTCTTCACTATCTGCAACTCCTCCAACCTTAGTGTCATCTGCAAACTTACTAATTAGCCCAGTTACATTTTCCTCCAAATCATTTATGTATACTACAAACAGCAAAGGTCCCAGCACTGATCCCTGCGGAAATCCACTCGACACAGCTCTCCATTCAGAAAAGCACCCTTCCACTGTTACCCTCTGTCTTCTATGACCAAGTCAATTCTGTATCCATCTTGCCAGCTCACCTCTGACCCCGTGCGACTTTACCTTCTGTACCAGTCTGCCATGAGGGACCTTGTCAAAGGCCTTACTGAAATCCATGTAGATAACATCCACTGCCCTTCCATCGTCGATCATCTTTGTCACTTCCTCGAAAAACTCGATCAAGTTAGTGAGACACGACCTCCCCTTCACAAACCATGCTGCCTCTCACTAATACGCCCATTTGCTTCCAAATGGTAGTAAATCCTGTCACGAAGAATCTTCTCCAATAATTTCCCTACCACTGACGTAAGGCTCACCGGCCTGTAATTTCCTGGATTATCCCTGTTACCCTTCTTAAACAATGGAACAACATTGGCCATTCTCCAGTCCTCTGGGACCTCACCTGTCGCCAGTGAGGATACAAAGATTTCTTTCAAGGCCCCAGCAATCTCCTCCCTTGCCTCCCTCAGTACTCTGGGGTAGATCCCATCTGGCCCTGGAGACTTATCCACCTTAATATTCTTCAAG